>JASDDO010000010.1:266572533-267849061 GCA_030015575.1 Agapanthus africanus
GAGGCAGTGAGCGGATCTTCAGGGGTTCGTCTCTCCCGATATTGGGGGTGAGGTCGCGCTGTGTCTAGGAGAGCCATTACACGAAGTCCTTGGCCAAGGCAGGAGATTTACTGGTAGGTATTCCAGTAGTACCTCAGGGTGTTCTGGGCTACACTCCGACACGACTTGTACCGCTTTTGGGGGTCTGACTTTTACCAACCCCCTAGGCCCGACATGCGATGCTCATAGACGAACGGACCGGACTGTACGGATATTGTCACTGACAGGCTCAGTAGGGTGTCAGGATGAGTTCGCTCATCGACGTCCCTTTTGGTCAATAGCTGGTGGCCCGTCACGTATTGGCTTATGTTGGAGATAGTACCCCCAGAGTCAATTATTAGGTCACAGGTACGTGATTGCAATGATTGATGGAGGACCTATCCCGGTAGGGCAGTCTTACTCGAGATGATAGTATGCTATCTGGTTTACCTTTATCATCGTGTACTGTTTTAGGTGACCAGACAAGTCGCTATTACACGTTGATAGAGCCCCTAGGATTCTTGCTTGACCACCAGCAGTATGAGGGCGATCATATAAGTGGGAGCTGGGGTCTATAAGCATATCCTTAAATGGTCCCTAGTCGTGTGAGTTTCGAGACAGGGCATCGATACTCCATAGTAGACTAGTGTATACAGTCGAGACCCCGACGAGGGGCGGTGGCCGGTCTCACAAGCCATTGGTGTCAGTTGGATCACATAAGATGTATACAGGTGCTCATTGGGTTATGAGTACACCGGACAGGACTCGCCGGGAACATGCTTGTTGGTCATATACCAGACGTCAGATGGCAGTTCCCTGGTGACATGTGTGCAGGTTAGTTCATCGACCTGGGGATCGTCATTTGTCTTGTGTGAGTTCCCACTGTACTTTGATTACTACCCTACCACGGCTCAAAGGAGTCGTGCAAACAGGTTATAGTTGGGTACAGTCCCGAGCCACATGGAGGCAGTGAGCGTATCCTCAGGGGTTCGTCTCTCCCGGTATTAGGGGGTGAGGTCGTGCTGTGTCTAGGAGAGCCATTACACGAAGCCCTCGGCCGAGGCAAGGAGATTTACTGGTAGGTATTCAAGTAGTATCTCAGGGTGTTCTGGGCTACACTCCGACACGACTTGTACCGCTTTTGGGGGTCTGACTTTTACCAACCCCCTAGGCCCGCCATGCGATGCTCATAGACGAACGGACCGGACTGTACGGATATTGTCACTGACAGGCTTAGTAGGGTTGTCAGGCTGGGTTCGCCCACAGACGTCCCTTTTAGTCAATACCTGGTAGCCCGTTACGTATTGGCTTATACCTCTGACGTGCTGGTGGTTAAATCCACAACCAAGGTGTTGACGAGTCTTTAGAGTCCCCCACATTCAGTTACTCAGCTTTCGGGCGAAAGGTTGTAGAGGCCGTATGGAGATATGGCAAGGTCCGATCATATACGTGCGGTATTGCACGGATCAGGATCGAACAGTTTGTACTACAGGCCGTATGGTTATATGGCAGGGTTCGATCAGATACGTGCGGTATTGCACGGATCAGGATCGAACAAATATTACTAGCCGGCTTTGGTTTAAGCCGGATTCTAGTATAGTACAGTGTAGATTTTGTCTCATTGCATTTTGTATTTCGGTCGAAATACAGATGCGGGTGTGTATGCACAGTATCGGGGTTTTCCTGTAATTTATTACGGGACCAGTTTTATGGAGTTGCCAGTTTGCTTTCCGATTCGGCCGATTTCCATTGTTCCGTTCATTGGCCTAAGATTGGTGGAGGAGGGTTTATTTGCATTGTTGCAAATAGATATTAGTGGAGGGGGTTCTTTGCATCTTGTAGCATCATGATGGCTTTCATGATGTGCACCATCATTGACTTGTTTTGACTCCATCATGACTTGACTTTTAAAGTCATGATTGTTGATGATGATGAGGGGTGAGGTTGATTGTGTGTGGATGTATTTGTTATCATGTTCTTTCTTGATTCCTTTTTTCATTATTGTTCCACCCACCCCCTTGACCTTACTCTTTCTCTCTCCAATCACACATGAAAGGGGGGGGGGGCACTTTGAGATAGATGAGGGAAATGCTTCTCTTGTGTGTGGAGAAAAGATGATACTCTCATTTTTCTTCTTGGTCTATCACATTTTTCCTTCACCTTTCTCCAAGTTCTTCTTCCTCCACAAAAAGGCAACTCCATAATCCCAAAATGAGACATGCAATCCACATTATATTCTACAGCAAATCTTGGGCACGTCGAGTAGCCGGCTTCGTCCCCGAGTTGCCTCGGCATTGAGGTGGGAGCCCGTAAAAGAAGTAGGCGATGTGGTGTACTTCCGGCGACGAGGAGGAGACGGGACATTCCGCAGGAGATCGGGACGACGAGGAGAAGACCGGAGGACTCGGATCTGTCGGTATACTTCTCTTCCCTTTCTTGTAGTTTGCTAGGACTAGTTAGTGGTTCGATCCGGGTATTAGTGCGCGGCGGTTTGCCAGTTCAAGAAAAAATAAAGTTTATCACCGCTTCCGCATTCCGACGTCGGATCGACGGCTGGGGCGCCGCCGTGCACTTACAGTGGTATCAGAGCCTCGCCATTAACTTAGTCTAGCTTTGTGTAATGTATTTGCATTTCCGATCGATCAAAAGTTCCAAAATCGCATTTTTGATCACATCAGTTTTCTGTTGAATATTTTTGGTGTCGGAAAATTTTTCAGGTTGTATAAAATTGATGTACTGGAGATTACAAGGATACTGTAAATATTCGACATGTTCAGTCGACAGTGCAGGCGCGGAACCGCGGCCAAAACCCCCTTTGGGCCGCGTTTCCGCCGCGCACTGTTGAGATCTCTGCGCCCAATTTCTACAGTGTCTCTGTGGGCTTTAAATATGGGTTTTGGAATATTGATTTTGGGCCCAGAATTTCTTTATCTGCTACAGTATTGTTTGTGGGCCCACTTATTATAATTTTGATTGATCGGATATTTTAAACACATTTTTCACAGTATTTACATTATATCTGCGACCGTGAATGTCACTCGATCGGTAAATCCGGTCTAACTGCTATAGCCCGGTTAGACGGATTTGCAAACGTGACTTTCACGTTGATGTTCTGTTTTTGCTGTGATGTTGCGGATTGGTCGTGGGGGATAGCCTGGTTGCAATGCTAGTACAGTTGTGGTTGTATTATGTACATTTGATATTGCGGGGCGAGCGTCCGACATGTGGACTGCCGTCACTGCCTGATTGTATTATTATTTTGGGGCACGACCTGGTTGCGGTCGTTGTACCCGTTGTATGTATATTTTACTTTCTGTACTAGGATTACCCCGCGGAGGGGTGCACGGATAGCCGGGTTCTGGAGGGCAACAAGCCCGCATCTCATGGCATTGAGACGGAGGGGGCTTCACTCTAGGATTGGCGGGCTATTCGCCGCACTCGTAGGGGGTACAGGTTGACCCAGGAGGGGTGCCCAAGTTGCCGGATTCCGTGAAGTGCTGGGTGGTCCATTCACGGTACTGAAGGGGGCTGCCTCGCTTCAGGTTTTGGCGGGTAACCTGCCGCGCCCGTAGGGGTCTAGGATTTCATTGCGCAGGCTATCCACACGACCAGGGGAACGTCGGGTTTCAGCGGCTCTGTGAAACCCGGGGATCCCAGATATCTGTATTGTTTCTGTGATGTTGTTCATTCTCTGTGATGTTGTATTTCATTTCACGCCTTGAGCGAAATATAATATATTGGTATATATATTAGTAGATGTTGTATATGTTTTACATCCGCGCTAGTCCAGTCCCCACTCTGTCGTTAGTTAGCTAACCTAACGGGTAATGACGGGACCCTGTGGAGAATGCGGATGGCATATACGTACATCAGTATATTTTCGTTCTTTGTGGTGTGATCAATTGATGGGACTGCATTGATTCGGATCAATGCAAGTTAAAAACAAACCTAATCTGATGTTGTTGGAACACTTTTCAAAAGGCTGTTATTGCAAGGACGTTCACTTTTGTTTTGCATCGTGATATTCAGTTGGAATATCCTGCTCCTCAGTCGACGAGGCAAGGGCCGAGATCCCTTCACCGGGAGTGACCCCTTGGACAAAATTTTGCGTCGGGGCATTAACTTCACTATTGCCGATTACTTTTGCTTTGCATCGCGGTATTCATTTGGAATATCCTGCACCCCATTCTACGGGGAAAGAGCCGAGATCCCTTCACCGGGAGTGACCTCTTTAGCAACGGTTTTCGTCACTATATTTTTTAAAATCTATCCGTTCCTTCGACGATATCAAGTTCTTTACGTTAAAGGTTTTCGCCAGAAACCATTCGTAGCCCTACGTCGTTTCATATGGGTGGTCAATAGTATTCAAGGTGTGTATGTTGGCCAAAGTCAAGGCACAGTGATTGGTAGCTATTGGGGTATTCATATGCAGCATAGATAGATGCGTTGGTTTGGGACAGTCGTACTGCCATTTTGGCCAAAGTCAAGGGTATGTACGGGTGGATTCAAATTAACCTGGAGAATGACGGGTAGAACTTGACATGTGACTTATGATATGTTGGCCAAAGTCAAGGTCATAAGAGCATGGGGCAGAAATCACATCGGGAGTTTCAAAAGAACTGAAACTTGCCAGATATGCGCATACCTTCTGGAGTGTGATACCGTGAGCGGATTCCGTCACGTTATCATGCGATGATAGTTGGATCCCGATTCCCACTGATGAGTTAGTTTACTCCTCGGGTGACCCCGACTAATTCTTCTTTCAGGTTTGGAGGAGAATTTGAGGTACAGTGGGAGGTTTCCAGATTAGATAAATTGGTAACCATTCTGATCTAGGTTAGAGTGCACGCTGAGTGTTTCTTTTCTCTCTCTCTTTGGCAGCGACCATTGACCCGACCCTAAGACTTTGACTCAGAGACCAAGTTGACCGAACCTTCTTAAACACTGGCTTTTGGATTGTCAGAGTTGCAAACCTCATTGCCACTCCTACTTTTACCCTTTTCTCCAGGACACCCCGTATTGCTACGAACGTCCACTTCCATTGGACAAAACCATCGTATGGTTAGATACGAACTCGAAAGAATTTATTCGAGGATGGTTTCAGGTTCTGGAGAAAACGGATAGGATTATTCAGTTGTCTTTTCCTTTTACCCTCACTCAGGTTACGAGTACTCCTTGGTTTAGGGGTAGTACACCTATTACGCAAATTGGATTGTCTTCTTCCAAACCTTAGGCTGGTGCCGACCGATAGGGAATGAAGAAAACCAATTAGCATAACGATGGTGTGCAGAAGGTATTAAGTTAAGACAAAGCAAGGGATTAGTAAGAGGGCAAAGTAAATTGCAACAGATATTCATGACCAAACCAGGTATTTCTTCGCCAATCCTAAAATCACCTTTGAATTTCTCCAGGACACTCCGTATCACTACGAAGATCCACAGTTTATTGGTTACTCCATCGTATGGTTATATACGAACTCGAAAGGAACTTGTTCCAGTTCGGGGATGGATTCTGGTTCAGTAGAAATACGAATAAGATTTATTCAGGTGTCTTTTATCTTCACCTTCTCTCGCATTGCGAGTGTTCCTAGGATTGGGACAGTATACCCATTATGCTTATTGGATAGTCTTCTTCCAAACCATAGGCTGGTGCCGAACGGTAGGGAAGGAAGAAAACCATTTGGCCTAAAGGGGTGTGCAGAAGGTAATGACTAAAGACATATGAAAGGATTTGGAGAGGTGGCAAAGAATTATACGGTTATAGTCGTGAATATAGAAAAGGCATTACTAGGAAAACCAGGATACCCCTACGAAACATTTCAATGTTTCAGTCTCACTGTGTACTGTTAAAGAAAAGCTGATTTCCCGACTAGATACTTACTCCAGGGTATGTATTTACCAGGTATGATTCTCACATCTGTATGGTTTTACAGATGATGAGTGGGAGTAAGTTGTTGGGAATTGGGTGACTATCCTCATTATATCGGGATTCGTTGCAATCGGTGATATTTGAGGAAATCACCTGGGTTGTTTGCCAGTCGGCAAATATTTGGTTTTGAATATCCGCTGTTATGCACCAATTTCAAATCGATATATCTGTACGTCTATTTTCATAGAGTGAGATATACTTTTTGAAATTATGTCGATGACATTTACCTATACCAGTGGATGGTTAGGTAAGGAGCATTGAACAGCGGTGTAATTCTTCATAACCAAAGGTACAATTTTCAACCTACGACACACAGTGAATGAGTTATCAGACTCAAGGGACTTATACAGAGTATTGTATGTTGTCCAGGGTCCATCAGGACAGAGGGGTTGGTGCTCGTACTATATTCGGTTTACTTATGACTTCTCTAGTTTTTAGACAGGTGTTTCATGGAAACACAGGGTCCGAATTTTGAGAAGTTATAGGTATTTGAATAGAGTAGAGAACCAGGTGTAGCAAGTATCGGGATTCTTCAAAGTGATCGAAGATGTAGATACTTGTCAATGGTATTCAGTTGATAGTGATGACTAAGAGAACTTGCTTCTCTTTCAGGTTACTCATAATCGGAAGCATTCCTAAGTTGAGTAACGCTGATCGGTCTCCTTCCATTTAGTTGACATGCACTGGAGACAGTTGCATGATTTGGATCTGGTTCAATTAAATCAGTGCCTCTGGTTCTATATTGGATATAGAACAGTTCATATCTTAACGTTGTTAAGGTATGGGGAGTTGTCCAGCTTATGATTAAAACCAGACTCTGGATAACTCAAGGCACGTTTCTGTAATGGTTGTTTGTGGGTTGACCCAGGCTATGACGAGGGTTGACTTTCTACCATCTGGATGAACAATAGCAATATTGTTCTAGACTCGCCACAGTTTTATTAAAAATGGATTTTTTCAGAAAACAGTAGTGGGAGTATGGTAGAACTGGAAGTGATTCCAGAACCACAAACGATTACTGAAGATTTGACAAGGAACCTAAAGATTCAATCTGGATTGACATTCCATTGGCCACTCCGCAGATAAGGTGGGTAACTTCAGGCACCCGAGAGGTACTACGGTAGCCTCAAGGACGGTGACAGGGAAGTTCTTGTTCACCCACACTTGCCATTGCTGTTGTTCCAGACTGTGAAACCCGGCAAGAGGATGAGTATAGCGTCGTTCTAAACTTGTTTTAGAAGTGTACGTCTATATGACTCTGCCAGAGGGTTGCCGTAGTCAGTGGGAGCAGCGGAGGCATTGGTGGACAGGTAGCTTATGTCTATTTATAGACTGAAGCAGATATAGCGGAGATAGATCATCTATTTCTGACGTGACAGTCATGGGTTTGACTTCATCAGAATAGGGGATGGATCTGTTGAGAAGGTAGTAGGGTGTGATATCCTGGTATTTGGATGACATACACAGAATAGGAAAAGAAACTCCTATACTACAATCGGTTATCCTTTGGTCATCACACAGTGTTTTCTCCCTATGGGATTTGGACATTATGTCAGACATACTGGTTACTAGATCTATGGTTTTAGATCTAGATTTGGGTAGTCTCCCAATCTGGGTACTAAGACAGCATTCTAAGAGTATTTAGAATGGACGACTCCTGGCACGGTAGTGTACCTGCAGGTGATGGAGTCACCCTCTCTAAAGGTGTCTTACAGACCAAAGTAGAGAGGGATGTGCATGATTGGCAGATCACTTGCTCAGGCAATTGAGTCAATCATGAGATGTCAAGTACCACACCAGATGTTGTTCTTGCACTAGATGCAATAAGTTGACATTGATCCAATCCTGGAGAAACAGTCGGAAGCAGTTTTAGAACATAAGTGGATGTTCTAGGGATATGATTACGACAGCCTCATTCGGGAAACAGTTATCATTCCAGGCTTCCAAGGTGACATGGACGACAAGGAGGTTGTCAGAGCTATAGTTTTTCCTTCTGACGAGGGGCAGTATTTTGGACAGGTGGTCCAAGGAAATACTGAGGGAGGCATGGCGCAGGATACTGATTGAGTTCAGTTGACGATACAGTTTAAGAAGTTTGGATTTGGAGTTCATTTATGAGCTATGTCCCATCAGACATCCAGACACATTCTAAGACAGGTATTACTCATTTCGGGAGATGGGTTTCTCCGCGAACCTGAGATATAGAGAGACATAGAAAGAAACAACAAAGCGGATCCACTCACTAAGGCTATTCCTCGAACGCAATAGTTTCGCAAATGAGCTTTGTGAGACTGACTAGTAGAGGAGTTGGGTGTTCGGTATCACACGGGCTGTGAGTATGCGACATCGCAATAATTGGCCTTGAGTGCAAGTGGGAGATTGTTGGAGATAGTGCCCTCAGAGTCAATTATTAGGTCACAGGTACGTGATTGCAATGATTGATGGAGGACCTATCCCGGTAGGGCAGTCTTACTCGAGATGATAGTATGCTATCTGGTTTACCTTTATCATCGTGTACTGTTTTAGGTGACCTGACAAGTCGCTATTACACGTTGATAGAGCCCCTAGGATTCTTTCTTGACCACCAGCAGTATGAGGGCGATCATATAAGTGGGAGCTGGGGTCTATAAGCATATCCTTAAATGGTCTCTAGTCGTGTGAGTTTCGAGACAGGGCATCGATACTCCATAGTAGACTAGTGTATACAGTCGAGACCCCGACGAGGGGCGGTGGCCGGTCTCACAAGCCACTGGTGTCAGTTGGATCACCTAAGATGTATACAGGTGCTCATTGGGTTATGAGTACACCGGACAGGACTCGCCGGGAACATGCTAGTTGGTCATACACCAGACGTCAGATGGCAGTTCCCTGGTGACATATGTGCAGGTTAGTTCATCGACCTGGGGATCGTCATTTGTCTTGTGTGAGTTCCCACTGTACTTTGATTACTACCCTACCACGGCTCAAAGGAGTCGTGCAAACAGGTTTTAGTTGGGTACAGTCCCGAGCCACATGGAGGCAGTGAGCGTATCCTCAGGGGTTCGTCTCTCCCGGTATTAGGGGGTGAGGTCGTGCTGTGTCTAGGAGAGCCATTACACGAAGCCCTCGGCCGAGGCAAGGAGATTTACTGGTAGGTACTCCAGTAGTATCTCAGGGTGTTCTGGGCTACACTCCGACACGACTTGTACCGCTTTTGGGGGTCTGACTTTTACCAACCCCCTAGGCCCGCCATGCGATGCTCATAGACGAACGGACCGGACTGTACGGATATTGTCACTGACAGGCTCAGTATGGTTGTCAGGCTGGGTTCGCCCACAGACGCCCCTTTTAGTCAATACCTGGTAGCCCGTTACGTATTGGCTTATACCTCTGACGTGCTGGTGGTTAAATCCACAACCAAGGTGTTGACGAGTCTTTAGAGTCCCCACATTCAGTTACTCAGCTTTCGGGCGAAAGGTTGTAGAGGCCGTATGGAGATATGGCAAGGTCCGATCATATACGTGCGGTATTGCACGGATCAGGATCGGACAGTTTGTACTACAGGCCGTATGGTTATATGGCAGGGTTCGATCAGATACGTGCGGTATTGCACGGATCAGGATCGAACAAATATTACTAGCCGGCTTTGGTTTAAGCCGGATTCTAGTATAGTACAGTGTAGATTTTGTCTCATTGCATTTTGTATTTCGTTCGAAATACAGATGCGGGTGTGTATGCACAGTATCGGGGTTTTCCTGTAATTTATTACGGGACCAGTTTTATGGAGTTGCCTGTTTGCTTTCCGTTTCGGCCGATTTCCATTGTTCCGTTCATTGGCCGAAGATTGGTGGAGGAGGGTTTATTTGCATTGTTGCAAATAGACATTAGTGGAGGGGGTTCTTTGCATCTTGTAGCATCATGATGGCTTTCATGATGTGCACCATCATTGACTTGTTTTGACTCCATCATGACTTGACTTTTAAAGTCATGATTGTTGATGATGATGAGGGGTGAGGTTGGTTGTGTGTGGATGTATTTGTTATCATGTTCTTTCATGATTCCTTTTTTCATTATTGTTCCACCCACCCCCTTGACCTTACTCTTTCTCTCTCCAATCACACATGAAAGGGGGGGCCGGCCACTTTGAGATGGATGAGGGAAATGCTTCTCTTGTGTGTGGAGAAAAGATGATACTCTCATTTTTCTTCTTGGTCTATCACATTTTTCCTTCACCTCTCTCCAAGTTCTTCTTCCTCCACAAAAAGGCAACTCCATAATCCCAAAATGAGACATGCAATCCACATTATATTCTACAGCAAATCTTGGGCACGTCGAGTAGCCGGCTTCGTCCCCGAGTTGCCTCGGCATTGAGGTGGGAGCCCGTAAAAGAAGTAGGCGATGTGGTGTACTTCCGGCGACGAGGAGGAGACGGGACATTCCGCAGGAGATCGGGACGACGAGGAGAAGACCGGAGGACTCGGATCTGTCGGTATACTTCTCTTCCCTTTCTTGTAGTTTGCTAGGACTAGTTAGTGGTTCGATCCGGGTATTAGTGCGCGGCGGTTTGCCAGTTCAAGAAAAATTAAAGTTTATCACCGCTTCCGCATTCCGGCGTCGGATCGACGGCCGGGGCGCCGCCGTGCACTTACAGCTTATACCTCTGACGTGCTAGTGGTTAAATCCACAACCATAGTATTGACGAGTCTTTAGAGTCCACCACACTTACAGTTACTCAAGCTTTCGGGCGAAACGCTGTAGAGGCCGTATGGAGATATGGCAGGGTCCGATCAGATACGTGCGGTATTGCACGGATCAGGATCGGACGGTTAGTACTAGAGGCCGTATAGATATATGGCAAGGTTCGATCGGATACGTGCGGTATTGCACGGATCAGGATCGAACGGATATTACTAGCCGGCTTTGGTTTAAGTCGGATCCTAGTATAGTACATTGTAGATTTTGTCTCATTGCATTTGTATCCAGACGGAATACAGATGCGGGTGTGTATGCACAGTATCGGGGTTTTCCTGTAATTTATTATGGGACCAGTTTTCTGGAGTTGCCAGTTTGCATTCCGTTCCGGCCGGTTTTCCTTTGTTCTTTCCCGGCCGGACTTTTCCGATGGAGGGGGTTATTTGCAAATTTGCAAATAACACATTGTGGAGGATTTTCTTGCAAATGTATTGATTATGATGGCATCTTTTCTTTTCAACCATCATTTGATTCTCTTTACATCAACCTTTTGCATTAAATTGAGATTAGAAGTGATTTGGAGTTGATGTGAGATTGTTATGATGATGTTTAGGATATGATCACCTCTTACCTTTTACTACACTCACCTCCCTCTTGCATTTGGTATTCCTTCCTCCACCATTCTCTTTTTGAAATGGTTGAACACATTTTTGAGAGAAGAGAAGATGAGAGCTTCATTTTGAGAGGGTAGCATTTTGATCTCTTTTCATGTTAAGAAAAATGCAAGCACCATTTTTCTTATCTTGTTTCCTCCATCATCTTCAAATGGCAACAAACCCAAATGAGACATAGCCTCTACACTACACTTCCTACAGCAAATCTTGGACGCGTCGGCCAGCCAACTTCGCGCCCGAGTTGCCTCGGTATTGAGGTGGGAGCCCGTAAAAGATGCAGGCGATGTGGTGCCCTTTCCGGCGAGGAGGCGACGATATGGAGACAGGACTTTCCGCGGGAGATCGGGACGATAACGAGAAGACCGGAGAACTCGAATCACTCGGTATATCTCTAACCCGTCTAGTAGTTATCTTAGACTAGTTAATGGTTCGATCCAGGTGTTTAGTGCGCGGTGGTGCCGGTTTGCTAAGTTCGCAAAATTAAAGTTTATCACCGCTTCCGCATTTGGCCGTCGGATTGACGGCCGGGGCACCGCCGTGCACTTACAGTAGTATCAGAGCCTCGCCATTAACTTCGTCTAGCTTTGTTTGATGTGTTTGCATTTCCGATCGACCAAAATTCCAAAAACTCGCGTTTTTCCTCACATCAGTTTCTGTCGATTTTTTCCTTGCTCCAAAAATTTTTCAGGTTGCAGAAAACTGATGTACAAGAAATTCTAAGAATACTGGAAAAGTTCGACACAGTGTGTCGACCACTGAAGCGCGGAACCGCGGCCAAACCGCCCCTTGGGCAGCGGTTCCGCCGCACATTGGTGTCCTCACTGCATCATATTTTTCCAGTGGGCTTCTGGGCTAATTTTAGGGGTTTTGGAATATTAAAATTGGGCCCAGAATTTCTGTGAGTGCTACAGTATTGCTTGGGGGCCCACTTGTTAATTATTTGATCGATCGGATATTTTAAACACATTTTTCACAGTATATACATTATATCTGCGACCGTGAATGTCACTTGATCGGTAAATCCAGTCTAACTGCTATAGCCCGGTTTGACGGATTTGCGAACGTGACTTTCACGTTGATGTTTTGTGTTTTTGCTGTGATGTTGCGGATCGGTCGGTGGGGATAGCCTGGATGCAATGCTAGTACAGTTTTGTTGTATTATGTACATTTGATATTGCGGGGCTAGCGTCCGACATGTGGACTGCCGTCACTGCCTGTTTGTATTATTCTTTTGGGGCACGACCTGGTTGCGGTCGATGTACCCGTTGTATGTATATTTTACTTTTTGTACTAGGATTACCCCGCGGAGGAGTGCACGGATAGCCGGGTTCTGGAAGGCAACAAGCCCGCATCTCATGGCATTGGGACGGAGGGGGCTTCACTCTAGAATTGGCGGGCTATTCGCCGCACTCGTAGGGGGTACAGGTTGACCCAGGAGGGGTGCCCAAGTTACCGGATTCCGTGAAGTGCTGGGTGGTCCATTCACGGCGCTGAAGGGGGCTGCCTCGCTTCAGGTTTTGGCGGGTAACTTGCCGCGCCCGTAGGGGTCTAGGATTTCATTGCACAGGCTATCAACACGACCAGGGGAACGTCGGGTTTCAGTAGTGGCTCTGTGAAACCCGGGGATCCCAGATATCTGTATTGTTCTGTGATGCTGTACATTTCTGTGATGTTGCATTTCTTATCACGCCTTGAGCGAATATAATATATTGGTATATATATTAGTAGATGTTGTATATGTTTTACATCCGCGCTAGTCCAGTCCCCGCTCTGTCGTTAGTTAGCTAACCTAACGGGTAATGACGGGACCCAGTGGCGAATGCGGATGGCATATACGTACATCAGTATATTTTCGTGGTGTGATCAATTGATGGGACTGCGTTGATTCGGATCAATGCAAGTTAAAACAAACCTATTCTGATGTTGTTGGAACACTTTTCAAAAAGCTGTTATTGCAAGGACGTTCACTTTTGTTTTGCATCGTGGTATTCATTTGGAATATCCTGCTCCTCAGACGACGAGGCAAGGGCCGAGATCCCTTCACCGGGAGTGACCCCTTGGACAAAAGTTTGCGTCAGGGCATTAACTTCACTATAGCCGATTACTTTTGCTTTGCACCGTGGTATTCAGTTGGAATATCCTGCACCTCATTCTATGGGGAAAGAGCCGAGATCCCTTCACCGGGAGTGACCTCTTTAGCAAAAGTTTTCGTCACTATATTTTCTAAAAGCTATCCGTTCCTTCAACAATATCAAGTTCATTACGTTAAAGGTTTTCGCCAGAAACCATTCGTAGCCCTCCGTCGTTTCAGACGGGTAGCACGTAGTATTCATGCTATGTTTGTTGACCTTCGTCAAGGTATAGTGCATGGTAGCTGCTTGTTGCCTTTCTGCTGCATAGATAGATGTTTTGGTTTGGGACAGTCGTATAGCCATGTTGACCTTCGTCAAGGGCTTGTACGGGTGGGTTCAAATTAACCTGGACAATGACGGGTGGAACTTGACATGTGACTTATGATTTATTGACTTTCGTCAAGGTCATAAGAGCATGGGGCAGAAATCACATCGGGAGTTTCAAAAGAACTGAAACTTGCCAGATATGCGCATACCTTCTGGAGTGTGATAGCGTGAGCGGATTCCGTCACGTTATCATGCGATGATAGTTGGATCCCGATTCCCACTGATGAGTTGGTTTACTCCTCGGGTAACCCCGACTAATTCTTCTTTCAGGTTTGGAGGAGAATTTGAGGTACAGTGGGAGTTTTCCAGATTAGATAAATTGGTAACCATTCTGATTTAGGATAGAGTGCACGCTGAGTGTTTCTTTTCTCTCTCTCTTCGGCAGCGACCATTGACCCGACCCTAGACTATGACTCAGTGACCAAGTTGACCGAACCTTCTTAACACTGGCTTTTGGATTGTCAGAGTTGCATACCTCATTGCCACTCCTACTTTTACTCTTTTCTCCAGGACACCCCGTATTACTACGAACGTCCACTTCCATTGGACAAAACCATCGTATGGTTATATACGAACTCGAAGGACTTCGAGGATGGTTTCCGGTTCTAGAGAAAACGGATAGGACTATTCAGTTGTCTTTTCTTTTCACCTTCTCTCAGGTTGCGAGTACTCCTTGGTTTAGGAGTAGTACACCTATTATGCAAATTGGATAGTCTTCTTCCAAACCATAGGCTGGTGCCGACCGGTAGGGAATGATGAAAACCAGTTAGCCTAAACGGTGTACAGAAGGTATTAAGTTAAGACAAAGCAAGGGATTAGTAAGAGGGCAAAGTAAATTGCGACTGATATTCACGACCAAACCAAGTATTCCTTCGCCAATCCTAAATCACCTTTGTATCTCTCCAGGACACTCCGTATCACTACGAAGATCCACAGTTTATTTGGATACTCCATCGTATGGTTATATACGAACTCGAAAGGAACTTGTTCCAGTTCGGGGATGGATTCTGGTTCAGGAGAAATAGGAATAAGGTTTATTCGGTTGTCTTTTATCTTCACCATCTCTCGCATTGCGAGTGCTCCTAGGATTAGGACGGTACACCCATTATGCTTATTGGATAGTCTTCTTCCAAACCATAGGCTGGTGCCGAATGGTAGGGAAGGAAGAATACCATTTGGCCTAAGGGGTGTGCAGAAGGTAATGACTAAAGACATATAAAGGGATTTGGAGAGGTGGCAAAGAATTATATGATTATAGTTGTGAATCTGGATAATGGAAGAGGCATTACTAAGAATACCGGGATACCCCACCGAAACATTTCAATGTTTCAGTTTCACTGTGTAATGTTAAAAGAAAACTGATTTCCCGATTAGATACTTACTGCAGGGTATGTATTTACCAGGTATGATTCTCACATCTGTATGGTTTTACAGATGATGAGTGGGAGTAAGTCATTGGGAATTGGGTGATCATCCTCATTATATCGGGATTCGTTGTAATCGGTGATATTTGAGGAGATCACCTGGGCTGTTTGCCGGTCGGCAAATATTTGGTTTTGAATATCCGCTGTTGTGCACCAATTTCAAATTGATATATATGTACGTCTATTTTCATAGAGTGAGATATACCTTTTGATATTATGTCGATGACATTTACCTCTATCAGTGGATGGTTAGGTAAGGAGCATTAAACAGCGGTGTAATTCTTCTTAACCATAAGTACAGTTTTCAACCTACGACACACAGTGAAAGAGTTGTTAGACTCAGCGGACTTATACAGAGTATTGTATGTTGTCCAGTGTCCATTAGGACAGAGGGGTTGGTCCTCATACTATATTCTGTTTACTTTTAACTTCTCTAGTTCTTAGACATGTGTTTCGTAGAAACACAGGGTCTAAGTTTTGAGGAGTTATAGGTATTTGAATAGAGTAGAGAACCAGGTGTAGCAAGTATCGGGATTCTTCAAAGTGATCGAAGATGTAGATACTTGTGTCTGGTATTCAGTTGATAGTAATGATAAAGAGAAATTGCTTCTCTTTCAGGTTACTCATAATTGGAAGCATTCCTAAGTTGAGTAACGCTGATCGGCCTCTCTCCATTTAGTTGACATGCACTGGAGACAGCTGCATGATTTGAATCTAGTTAAATTAAATCAGTGTCTCTGGTTCTATATTGGATATAGAACAGTTCATATATTAACGTTGTTAAGGTACGGGGAGTTGTCCGGCTTATGATTAAAACCAGACACTGGACAACTCAAGGCACGTTTCTATAATGGCTGTTTGTAGGTTGACCCAGGCTATGACGAGGGTTGACTTTCTACCATCTGGCAGATTAATAGAAATATTGTTCTAGACTCGCCACAGTTTTATTAAAAATGGATTTTTTTCAAAAACAGTAGTGGGAGTATGGTAGAACTGGAAGTCATTCCAGAACCGCAAACGATTACTGAAGATTTGATAAGGAACCTAGAGATTCAATCTGATTTGACATTCCATTGGCCACTCCGCAGATAAGGTGGGTAACTTCAGGCACCCGAGAGGTACTCCGGTAACCTCAAGGACGGTGACAGGGAAGTTCTTGTTTACCCACACTTGCCATTGTTGTTGTTCCAGGCTGCGAGACCCGGCAGGAGGATGAGTATAGCGTCGTTCTAAACTAGCTTTAGAAGTGCACGTCTATATGACTCTGCCAGAGGGTTGTCGTAGTCAGTGGGAGCAGCGGAAGCATTGGTGGACATCAGGCTTATGTCTATTTATAGACTAAAGCAGATGTAGCGGAGATAGATCATCTATTTCTGATGTGACAGTCATAGGTTTGACGTCATCAGAATACGGGATGGATCTGTTGAGAAGGTAGTAGGAAGTGATATTCCTATACTACGATCGGTTATACTTTGGTCGTCACACAGTGGTTTCTCCACAAAGGACTTGGACATTATATCAGACATACTGGTTACTAGATCTATGGTTTTATATCTAGATTTGGGTGGTTTCCCAATCAGGGTACTTTGACAGCATTCTAAGAGTATTTAGAATGGACGACTCCTGGCACGGTAGTGTACCTGCAGGTAATGGAGTCACCCTCTCTAAAGGTGTCTTACAGACTAAAGGGGAGAGGGATACGCATGATTGGCAGATCACTTGCTTAGGCAATTGAGTCAATCATGAGATGTCAAGTACCACACCAGATGTTGTTCTTGCACTAGATGCAATAAGTTGACATTGATCCAATCCTGGAGAAACAGTCGGAAGCAGTTTTAGAACATAAGTGGCTGTTCTAGGGATATGATAACGAAAGCCCCGTTCGGGAAACAGTTATCATTCCAGGCTTCCAAGGTGACATGGACGACAGGGTGATCGTCAGAGTTATAGTTATCCTTCTGACGAGGGGCGGTATTTTGGACAGGTGGTCCAAGGGAATACTGAGGGTGGCATGGCGCAGGATACTGATTAAATTCAGTTGACGGTACAGTCTAAGAAGTTTGGATTTGGAGTTCATTTATGAGCTAGGTCCCATCAGACATCCATACATTCTAAGACAGGTATTGTTCATTTCGGGAGATGGTTTTCTCCGCGAACTTGAGATATAGAGAGACATAGAAAGAAACATCTAGGCGGATCCACTCACTGAGGTTATTCCTCGAACGCAATAGTTTCGCAAACGGATTTTGTGAGACTGACTAGTAGGAGAGTTGGGTGTTCGGTATCACACAGGCTGTGAGTATACGACATCGCAATAATTAGCCTTGAGTGCAAGTGGGAGATTGTTGGAGATAGTGCCCTCAGAGTCAATTATTGGATCACAGGCACGTGATTGCAATGATTGAGGGAGGACCTATCCCGGTAGGACAGTCTTACTCGAGATGATAGTATGCTATCTGGTTTACCTTTATCATCGTGTACTACTTTAGGTGACCTGACATGTCGCTATTGCATGTTGATAGAGCCCCTAGGATTCTTGCTTGACTGCCAGCAGTATGAGGGCGATCATATAAGTGAGAGCTGGAGTCTATAAGCACATCCTTAAAAGGTCCCTAGTCGTGGGAGTTTCGAGACAGGGCATCGATTCTCCAGAGTAGACTAGTGTATACAGTCGAGACCCCGACGAGGGGCGGTGGCCGGTCTCACAAGCCACTGGTGTCAGTTGGATCACCTAAGATGTATACAGGTGCTCATTGGGTTATGAGTACACCGGACAGGACTCGCCGGGAACATGCTAGATGGTCTTATACCTGACGTCAGATAGCAGTTCCCTGGTGACATGTGTACAGGTTAGTTCATCGACCTGAGGATCGTCATTTGTCTCGTGTGAGTTCCCACTGTGCTTTGATTACTACCCTACCACGGCTTAAAGGAGTCGTGCAAACAGGTTTTAGTTGGGTACAGTCCCGAGCCACATGGAGGCAGTGAGCGGATCTTCAGGGGTTCGTCTCTCCCGGTATTGGGGGTGAGGTCGCGCTGTGTCTAGGAGAGCCATTACACGAAGTCCTTGGCCAAGGCAGGAGATTTACTGGTAGGTATTCCAGTAGTACCTCAGGGTGTTCTGGGCTACACTCCGACACGACTTGTACCGCTTTTGGGGGTCTGACTTTTACCAACCCCCTAGGCCCGACATGCGATGCTCATAGACGAACGGACCGGACTGTACGGATATTGTCACTGACAGGCTCAGTAGGGTGTCAGGATGAGTTCGCTCATCGACGTCCCTTTTGGTCAATAGCTGGTGGCCCGTCACGTATTGGCTTATACCTCTGACGTGCTAGTGGTTAAATCCACAACCATAGTATTGACGAGTCTTTAGAGTCCACCACACTTACAGTTACTCAAGCTTTCGGGCGAAACGCTGTAGAGGCCGTATGGAGATATGGCAGGGTCCGATCAGATACGTGCGGTATTGCACGGATCAGGATCGGACGGTTAGTACTAGAGGCCGTATAGATATATGGTAAGGTTCGATCGGATACGTGCGGTATTGCACGGATCAGGCTCGAACGGATATTACTAGCCGGCTTTGGTTTAAGCCGGATCCTAGTATAGTACAGTGTAGATTTTGTCTAATTGCATTTGTATCCGGACGGAATACAGATGCGGGTGTGTATGCACAGTATCGGGGTTTTCCTGTAATTTATTACGGGACCAGTTTTCTGGAGTTGCCAGTTTGCATTCCGTTCCGGCCGGTTTTCCTTTGTTCTTTCCCGGCCAGACTTTTCCGATGGAGGGGGTTATTTGCAAATTTGCAAATAACACATTGTGGAGGATTTTCTTGCAAATGTATTGATTATGATGGCATCTTTTCTTTTCAACCATCATATGATTCTCTTTACATCAACCTTTTGCATTAAATTGAGATTAGAAGTGATTTGGAGTTGATGTGAGATTGTTATGATGATGTTTAGGATATGATCACCTCTTACCTTTTACTACACTCACCTCCCTCTTGCATTTGGTATTCTTTCCTCCACCATTCTCTTTTTGAAATGGTTGAACACATTTTTGAGAGAAGAGAAGATGAGAGCTTCATTTTGAGAGGTAGCATTTTGATCTCTTTTCATGTTAAGAAAAATGCAAGCACCATTTTTCTTATCTTGTTTACTCCATCATCTTCAAATGGCAACAAACCCAAATGAGACATAGCCTCTACACTACACTTCCTACAGCAAATCTTGGACGCGTCGGCCGGCCAACTTCGCACCCGAGTTGCCTCGGTATTGAGGTGGGAGCCCGTAAAAGATGCAAGCGATGTGGTGCACTTTCCGGTGAGGAGGCGACGATATGGAGACAGGACTTTCCGCGGGAGATCGGGACGATAACGAGAACACCGGAGGACTCGAATCACTCGGTATATCTCTAACCCGTCTTGTAGTTAGCTTAGACTAGTTAATGGTTCGATCCGGGTGTTTAGTGCGCGGTGGTGCCGGTTTGCTAAGTTCGCAAAATTAAAGTTTATCACCGCTTCCGCATTTGGCCCTCGGATTGACGGCCGGGGCACCGCCGTGCACTTAGTATGTAATAACATTCGTTCAGAATCAATGTATTAATACAAGGTGATATCTGCCAACAGACTTGGCTGCAACAATTGCACCATTCTCTAACACTTAGAGACATATCACCCATTCTTAGTTCTCAGTAATAAGGACACTCGAAGAATATGCATCAACATGTACTTTCTTCGATTGGGTGGTATGGGAATCCGGATATTCCCCTATTTCCTGCTCGGACTTATAACAATTATAAGGTATAGTGGAACCAACGTTCCCTAGCTTAATATAATAAGCAGGTTCAGTCAATACATCCATATTATTATCTTGATTAAGGCGTGACATAGTCGCTACCGGGAGAGAGAGAAGAAAACACTTTGTGTGCGCTTATGCCAGATTAGATTGGTTATCATTTTATCTAATCAGGATGGCTCCCACTGTTTTAGTCAAATCTTCCTTCAAACCCTAAAAGGTAAGACTAGCCGGGATTAATTACACCCTACAAATTCGTCAATCTTTCGGCCAGGCCAGTGTCGGTATTTTGAGGGAAGTTTCCCGTGCTTTCGCACGGACCTAATTAAAATAAACCTCGTTTTCCCTGGGGCGTAACCCCGTTAACACCTTTCTAGATACCTACTTGATCGGCTAATTGTAATGTGTAAAACTCTCCCAGGAGTAACTCTGTCACGACCCGAAAGTACGGAACATGACCGGCACTTAAACTACGAACGTCTCGAGACGTACGTAATCTAAGTAAACCGAAAACCTAGAAATCCAAACCAAGAAAAGTAGTAGAGTGCAGGAAAAACCAACTTAAAGCAAGTAATTTCAATAGCATAAGCCGAATTATGCGGTTTTTAAAACATCAAAAATTTACTGAAAATTTCGGCAGAGTCTCCTTTGTAAATACTGGCCCCCAAACGGGATACAACATGAATAGTATACGAAATCAAGAAAAGGGCATCCCCAAGCGGGAGCTAGCTCTTCGTCAATCGACGGTCACAACCACACAAACAATATAATATACAACGCCAACGGCGAGGATCAAAACTCAAAAGGAAACTCCAAACCACCAGAAATATAACGAGCGACTCTAAGGTCGAAAGAATAAACAACACTGGTCTCTATCTCAAAAATACATGTTTGGTTGATAGAATTTACTAGATACAACGGAATAATGTTATACAAGGTAACATGATGGGTACGATACAAGAAAAACCCACCTACTAGCAAGTCACCCGAATGAAACTGAGCCCGCAAAGCCGTAATGAAACCTGTACGGCAAACCTGCAAGAAACTGGGGCACAACGGGGGTGAGTTGCTAACTCGTGAGTAGAAAAACATCTACGCACAGAAATCGCATAAATAACGCAATCCTAGGTCAATGATCATAATATATCCTCAAATATATGAATAACACGTAGCCTATAACAAGGCTAGGGTAAATATCTAACCCGAGTGTAAACTCATGTGCCCGTGTCAGTGCTTCAGGTTGCAATATATCATATGAATGAGGTATGAATGCATGAAAACAGAATACATGTAAATGAAGAAACTGTCTTCATAAATTAGTGAGATTTCCTTCGTATTTTTAAACTGAGGTATCATAATGAAATCAGTATCAACAGTGTCTAGCATCGACACAAAACATAAATCTCACTGTCTCGAAATATCAATGTCTCAATCTCAATATCTAGGGCGTCGTCAGTCCAGACCGGCCCCTACCATCCATCTCAGGACTACGACGGTATCCTCCGGATATCCGACGCGTCGGGTAATATCACCGGTAGGTAATCTGTCCCCTGCCAGGCTCAACGTCAACACCACATTCATCTTGCCCCGGGGTACCATACCGGGTCCACCATGTACCCGTGACGGTTCCTCCACTCCTCGACACGGATCTCTAAAACCACAGCAAACTCATGGTGGACGACACTTTACATCACTAGAAAACCGCAACATTTTATATTTTAAAAGATCATAAGTTGTAAATTTTGCGGCTTTCCCCGAAATCCAGAAATATCATAAATCTCAAGAAATCATCACAAGTGCATATGTCAATGATAATGAATGCATATGGTATCAATAACCAAGTTGCAATGTATGATTAATAAACTAGGCATGTAAGGCAGGTACACTAATATCATATCAACTACTAACTAACAAGCTAAGTCAAGCAAATATATTCTCTAAAGTGTACGTGACATGGCAATTACCGATGAAGATGTGTGTGAGCCGGCAAGTAGGTGTATGTGGTACATACGCATCATCGGTAATGGTGCTGGTGTCCTAACAGCATGATATCAATAATAGAATATGCAGCAAAATAAGTATGCGAGGCAGAGTGAACAGCAATAGTATGCGGGAGCTGAATACTAGACACAACGATAACTAATCTGTAATAATCTAATATAAGTCCTACAAATGGTGCCATTTGAAATAACACGAACCGCGGGGTTTTGAAAATAGGGCTACGGTGGTTTTTAAGAAAGGATACGTCTTTTGAAATATCCGTAGATCCCTTGACCTGTCTTGTAAAATACCCACGATCAGCTAGTTTTGAAATAGGTAGGAGTCTAATCTAATCTAACAACTACACTAAATTATACGGCTGAACTAACAAGCTGAACTACAGGTAAGGAAACCGCCTATCATCTGAGTCGATACATATACATACCTGTATATATACAGTCGGTGATCCCGCCTCAATAATATTTTATCCATAACCAGACATCCCAAGTCAAGAGTGCGGATCAATTATCAAAATATAGCTCGTACGTAAATCCGTCGTACGGCATCCCCAAATCTGGGTACGGGTCAATATCACATTCATCATACTATTCATCTGATATCCTCTTTATCAAATATCATGATCGAGGTACTGATCTACGTCTAGTACAATATTGATACCATCTATGTATGCATGCATGTAAGAATCACTACGTCAAAAGACCCGCTAAAACATCATGTCGTATCTCAATACGAACCAAAACACATCACGGATCTTCTGGCCTCAAGCCCAATATCATCGACTCATCTCAAATCCCAATTACTATCCTCAAATACAGTATATAAACACATAGTCCCATACCCATGTGTAAATATACACAACAATATATAATCCCATGTACGCACATATGAAAGAAGAATGTATGCAAATATGGGTGTGTGTGTATGTGTGGTGCAACCACTACCTAAGGTTTCGTAACCATGCACCAATCCAACACCAATATCCATCTAAAATCATCAATAATAAATCCTAACAACATATCATAAATTGTTGGTGTGTATACGCATCCGTATACATCACCACGGACTGCGGGGGTGCTATACGCCATCCACCCGACTTCTCCCCGTAGATATAAATCTACTCACCTGGTCCTCGTTCGCCGGTGCCGACGTCGCCACGCGCTTGCTTGTCGTCTTGAAGTTCACATGGGGTACCTACATATCATAACACACCGTATCGCATTAAAACTAAATTAGAAATCGAAACGGCATACGAAAATCAATTCGGCACGTGTATCACGCATAGGTCCAAACCTATCGCCTACGCATGCAAGAATAGTCAAACCAACCCTCGATGTCGATGTACAGACGTCAAACAATCGAGAAAAATCCAATCACACTCATTTGCACATTCACGAACACTAATTTTAATATAAACTAGGTTAAAACTCACAAAAACCCCAATTTCACTTAAAAAGTCATTTTTCCGCAAATCTAGCAAGCATAATTCGCCGTTTTTGTACAAAACATGATATTTAAATGAATGTAGCGGCCAATATACTTATTAAATATCTTAAATAAGTCATAGAAAAAAATTTCCGGAATTTAATCTCATTAAATTCCAAAAACCCTAATCTTCTAGTTTACAAAATACCCTTTTTAACAATTTCATAGCAAAAATGCACAAACTACAATTTAGGTTGGATTTCCATGAACTAAAGTGTTAAACTACACTTAATAAAGTTAATAATATTATAAAAACCCTAACCATATTTTTAATCTCATATTTCGAATTAAATCAAAAAAACTAGTTTGCAACAAAAAGCTTAATTTGGACATTTTTCAAGTAACAACTTGTAATTAACAACTAGATTAGTTTTCTACAAAACTAAATATGTTAATCCACCTCACTAAACCATACACAATCAAACACAACTCATTTCCACAACAAACCCTAACTTAGTAATCAAAACCCTTTCTTTAAATTTCAAAACTTGAAATTTAAAACCCTAATTTAACACCTAATAGCTAGATTCAAGTAATTTAACAACAAATTAAGCATAAGGTTATGATTATACCTCACAAGCTTGAGATCAAACTTGCAAAAATCTTAGCCTCCAACAATGATTTCATGCTCCAAGATCCATGCTTGAATAGCTAAAGAATAATGGGTAAAGCTTGGATTTAGAATTAGCTTTGAATTTTTGAGAAAAAGGGTGGATTTTTGATAGAAATTTTGGGGATTTTGAAGGAAAAATGAGATGAAGTATTTGGGGCTGTTTTGGTTCAGGTTTCGGCCAGAAATCTTGGGGGATTGGGTGAGGAAGGAGAGAGAGTGAGGTGGGGAAAGTTAGTTCAAGTCAAAGTCAACTCAAATTATACCATTTTCTACTCTTTTTTTCTTTTCTTTTCTTTCATTTCATTTCTTTAAAATCCAAGTGGGGACAAAAGAGGGGGCTGCTGAATTCTTCAAGGGGATAAGTGAATGGGGGTGTGTGGGTGTGGGTACGGGTGTGGGGTGATGAAAAATGATAAATATAATACCCCAAACATCCATTTACGCTAAAAAAAGGCCTTTTTTCTTCAATAATTTCTAAACCGTTTTGGCAAATGATTTCGTTCCAAAAAGCACATGATAAAATTTTATTTAATGTTTTATGATGCACAAAATTTGTTTCAACTCATTCCAATTTGTAATTTTCCCTAATTAAATGTATTAGTGACGGCTTAAAATAATAATAAAATAATATTTTTTTCAGAAAATTTGAAATTTCACCAGCGGCTCAATAAACACCAAATAATAGCAATTACATAGCTAAAATATGTATATTTAATTTTTATAATAAGATATTTGTATTTTGACTTTTTACAGAAACCCCCTTATTTTACCGATTTTTTCGAAATTTCACCGAAACGATTTTCAAAACGTTACAAACTCTTACTCGCTGTGGGTATCGGGATCCAACTATCTCATAGAAGGTATGCAATCTCATTGCAAATTTCAACACTTGAAATTCCCGATAATATTTTACCCCTAGCATCCTATGACCTTGACGAAAACCAACAAACCATAGGCTACTAGTTATGTTCAACCCGTCATTTCCCAATTGAATTAAACCCACCCGTACAACCCTTGACGAAAGCCAACAAAGTCGCACGACTACCCTAACTCAATCGCATCATATGCTTATACAGATAAGCATAAATAGCTATCGCACACTACGCCTTGACGAAAGCCAACAAACACAGCACGGATACTATGAAGTACTTATCTGAAATGACGGAGGGCTACAACAGGTTTTTAAGAAAACCTTTTGCGTAATGAACTTGATATCGCTGTAGAATCGAGTGATTTTAATTGGAGTGTTTTTTAGGCTTTTACTAGTTTTGCTAAAGAGGTCACTCCCGGTGAAGGGATCTCGGCTCTTTCCTTATCGAATAAGGTGCAGGATATTTCACAAATACCACTATGCATAGCAAAATCTATAGAAGCAATTAAAAGAAAAACCGAGTGTGTAGCATCTGCTAGTTTCGCTAAAGAGGTTACTCCCGGTGAAGGGGTCTCGGCTCTTTCCTTATCGAATAAGGTGCTGGATATTCTACAAGGGATACCTCTATGCAAAGCAAGAACTAGAGCTACCATTTTTTAAACAAGTTTCTAGAATATCTTTAGGTTTCTTTTATTTCATTAATCTCATTAATGAAGTCCCATTTATTTATGCTTCACAAGCATCACAGAAGAAACGAAAGAAATAATATTTATTATATCTCATATATATAATATAAGCATTCGTCTCAGATATATAAAATGATCACATCACAGATATCAGCAGCAGAAGAATCACATATGAAATATTGGATATACTAGGAATTCCGTGTTTAAATTATGCCAGTATAAAACACGGATTCCACGGTCGCGATGAATAGCCAAACCCACATCCCTAGACCCCTACGAGAGCGGCAAGCAACCCTATCAATTCTAGTGTTAGGAGACTCGGTCTCGACTCCTCGAGATGGTCTCCCACTGGACCCTAGAACCTGGTTACTTGTGCTCCCCGCCTTGGGTCTATCCTAATGCGGAAAAGTAAATAATATATAATGGTGACATCATCCTCAACTCGGAAGTGCCCCAATAAAAGAATATTACATACAAGCTTTTACATGAATGAAAATGAAAAACTCTCATTTCACATAAAACCCCCGGTTATTCAAAACGCGACGATCTTATATAACATATCACAGCAACACATAGCATCACATGTCATCAACGTAAGTAAATATGCCTATCACAATTGTCGTCGATCTATAGCGACGAAAACGGTGATATACCACATATTACACTTACGGTCACAGAAAAGAAAATGTAAAACTACAATATTTGGAATCCACAATCTCTTTAGACATCTTAAATCCGAAATATCACATACTTCGCATTTCATGCCTAACTATATGAATTCCACATATTGTATCACATTCCAGATAAAAAAACAATGTTAAATTTTCCGATCGAATAAACAAACACCCAAGATTTCCCAAATAGCTCAACACTTGAGCAGAGTTCAAAAAGTCCGAGAACATGTCACAGCCGCTATGAACCAACCGTAGAAGGGTCAAACCAACGCCTCACATGTGGCAACGCTAAACTACCACAAACCATATGGTTTAGTGGCGGTTTTGACGGTCACATAATCGAGTTAAGGTTATGTTCTTCTAGAGGGTCCACATATTACTTGCATGATTTTCTGAAAGTTTTAAACTCAGAAAAAATGCAACACTTGAAAGTTTTCCGACAGGGGAAAAAGTGAGTTATTGATATCCGTTCGAACCTTTTAATACGTTCTAAATTACCCGGAAAAACATAAACGAAGTTAAACTTTTCGATCGAATCAACGAGTTCCCAATATTTCCCAGAAAGCTCAACACTTGAGTAGAATTAAAAATTCCCAGAAGTATGAAAAAGTACCCAAGAATAAACCCTGAAGTATTAGCCCCTAACTCCCAAAGTTGGCCACGGAACCGCCGCCAAACGCATGGTTAGGCCGCGGTTCCGCGGTCTCTTGAGTGAGTTATGGTTTCGTACTTCACAGTAATCCATAGAATTTCCTGCATGATTTTCTGAGTATTTTTAATATGAAAAATTTCAACTTTTAAAAAATTTTCCAGAAAGTGAGATTTTTCTGGGTTTCGGTGTTCGATCGGACTTTAAACTTCGCCTACACAACGCCTAATGCTCTAGCTTGGCTCTGATACCACTGTAGAGTTGGCTTAGCACCTTGTGAAGGTTTTGGCAAGCATCAATCATGCTACTTTAAAAAAATTTGGGTGCTAAACAAACCCTAACCAAGATCTTAATTAGAGACTTAGGGTTAAACATGATATGTAGACACTTTATATCTAAGTGAACAAGGAATACAACATTTGTAGACCGGTCCTTCACTTCAATAGCTCCATGTAGAAGTCCCTTCACTACGATCACGATCGTCCGGACTCTAGAGAGGCTCCCATGAAGAAACGAACAAGCTTTCTTCGAAGTCTTCGAGGCCGAAGATGATCTACGTCGAGGAGACACTAGCTCATGCTATCTCTTCACTAATTGTGTAGATTAGTGAAGCAAACACCCTAAACTAAATGGCTAATAGTATAGGATGATGAAGTAGGAATTTTGCTCACTTTATTGTTTATTTTCTCACTATTTTCTTCTCTTTTCTCAAAAGCTTGAGAGCAAAAATCAAAATAAGGAAGAAAATGAATAATGAATGAGATGAGGTTAGAAATGCAACCCTTGGTTAGTGTATGTCATCCACTAACTCTTTTAGAGAGTTAACCATGGTTATATGTCATGGTTGAGTTTAGAAATATCTTAAGCAAAACAAAAAGAGAAGACTTTGTCAAAGTTTATCATGAAGCTTCATGAAGCTTCACAATGACTCATTTCTTCCTTTTTGAATTACTTAAGAATTTAAACTCAAACATAATATATAGCATGGTATAATTCTCATACATCCATATTGCATGTATAAGCTAGCATGTCACAATATTATATATCACATATATAATATTTATGCAACAAAAGAAAAACAATACAATAAACATATATCATATATATGTTAAATGTATTAGAAGTGAGAATAATAAATATTTAAGTGAGCATATAATATATATATATATATATATATTATTTCATTGAATCAATACTTGTTCCGATAACCTGGCTATATCATATATAACCGGCCGATATCACATATCGCGAGAATAGAATACGGTATCACATACTCGTATTAATCTCGATCCTGCACATATCACAAATGTGCTCCTACTCCTTTTTGGATGAATCAGGAAACCTCTATATAGGACTCTAAAGACTCGTCAATACACCGGCAGTTGGCGATGATCATATCAAACACCCACAAGCTGCAAGCGGTCTGCTAAACGTAACGGCCACCCGAGTATTGAGCGATCAGAAGATCAACAAGCAAGCCTGCTATAACTCCTGCGAATCCAATCAGCAACACTACCGTACAGTCCGGTCTCTTCGTCTGATATGTCGTATATCACAGTCTAGGGGTGGTAAACGTCAGACCCCAATAACCGATAAGTCGTGTCGATATGAGGTCCATAACAGTTCAAAAAACTACTGATAACTCTTACCAGTAAATCTCAGCAACCCTGGCCAGGGATTTCCAGTTATAGCCAATCGAACACAGCGCAACATCAACCCCCAATACCGGGAGAGACGAAACCCCTCCTATCGCTCATTGCCTCCATGTGATTTGGGACTGTACCTAAAAGCCACCGTTTTGCACAATCTCTTGACCGTGGTATGGTGAAAATCAAAGCACAGTGGGAATCACACAAGACTCTATTACGATCTCGTGTCTACAGACTAACCTGTACCAGTGTCACCAGAGAACTGCTATCCAACGATAGGTATAATACCATCTAGGAGTTCTCGGCGAGTACGTCCAGTGTACCCAGTCTCCACTGAGCACCCGTATACCTTCTCTGATGTCAAACACCAATGGATATGGGATCATCCATCGCCCATCATATGGGTCAAGAAGCGCATACGCTAGTCTACTCTGGAGTACCGATGCCCTGTCTCGATACTCCCACGACTAGGAACATTTGAAGGATGTACTTATCGACTACCCAGTCTCCACTAGTATGAACTACATCATAGTCCTGGTAGTCAAGTACTCATCCTAAGGGCTTTATCAACATGTGATCACAAAACAGTATTTGTTTACATGTTAAGATAAAGTGCAACCAGATATCATACTATCATGTTGAGCAAGAAAGTCCTTCCTATATATGTCCAAGCATCCACTAGAATATACATCGTATGTACAGTAATGGCCTCTAGAGCATACATATAACTAACATGTGGTGCCCAGGCTAGACAAGTGAGGAGGTAATTTTAAAAATCCCGTCTCATGGTGATTCGTGAGCGGAACCCTCCTTACCTCACTTTTGCTTAACTGGCCACAATTGGCAGTGAAGAGGCGATTCGAGGGTTATCCTGCAACTTGTCGCTTGGAAGTCTAGGAGCGGTCTAGTTAGACTTTGAAGACCCTAGCTCGAGGTGATTGTTTATGCATATTGTGATTGTGATTGTGCTTATGTAAATTTTAGTCCCATAATTCCGTGTTCTTTCAAAAAACCTGTAAGTCCACGTTTCCTACCCCGGTGCTTGCGGGGAGGCGGAAACGTTATGAAAAATTTGATTTTTACAACACTAGACAACATGGACTTGCTAAAGGAGGGATCTTTGCTAAACAAAACTAACTACAAAGCTAAAGAGAGTTAGCTACTCGGAAAGGGGGTTATACCTAGGTCTTCAAGTCCTTCTCTTCTTGCTCCTTGAAGTGAAAGAACGGGTTCTCCTTGTCGCTTCTCTTGCCGAAGAAAGATCCACCCGAGGGCCTCAACCTTTGGCTTCAACTTCAAACTAGAAGTAACTAAGATGCTTGGAGTGCTAATCCTGGAACCTTAGAAAGAGTAGAGAGTACTTTAGAAGGATTTATCTCAAGCTCAAGGGATTCTCAACTCATGAGAGAGGAGAGCTAGAGAGAGAGGAAGAGGAGGAGAGAGAATCAAAATGATAGAATGAGAAGAAATGAACCATTCTTCTCATATATATTTGTGAATTATGAAAATAGATAATTAGCTAAATATAATTGTCATGGTTTAATCAAGAAATGACCATTATCATTTCATATTAAATGCTTTTTGCTAGAATCAAAGAGCATCTTTCTTATGGAATGATTATGGTCAAGTTGTCAACCTAGGTCAACAAGTCAAATAAAGTCAAAAGGTCAAGAACCCTAACCATGCACAATTATAATTAACTAATATCAATAAATCATATTTCACACATAACCATTAGGGTTAAGAAAATGACAATGGTAATCAACCCTAATGAAAGTCCTATGCCTCTCCCTCAGTCAACTGTGCATACACACCCGTATCCGTGTTCCGAGGAACACGAATACAATGAAATAAAACCAATCCCAAAACATATACTAGGATCCGGCTTAAACCAAAGCCCGCTAGTATAAGCTGTCCGGACACAAAACGTGCACAAGTGCGCGAATGTGAACGAACCCCGTCGCAAAACCATGTGACCTCTACTCATTTTGCCTAAAGGCGAATAACCCTCTATGTGGGACTGTAAAGACTCGACACTACGCTGACAGCGGGTTTAACCACAGACCGCAAGCGGCACTAGCTGTACGTAACGGTCCCCAGGTAGATGCCGATAAGAAGACTTACGAGGTAAACCCATCTGAACTCCTACTGAGCCTGAATGTGACAGTCTCCGTACAGTCCGGTCTGTTCATCTAATAACATCGCATGGTGGGCCTAGGGGGTAGTAAACGTCAGTCCCCTAATAGCGGTACAAGTTATGTCGGAGTGTAGCCCAGAACACCCTGAGATAACACTGGAAACCAACCAGTATACCTCGCTTGCCCTGGCCTGGGACTACTTGTGTAATGGCTCTCCTTGACACAGTGCGATGTCAACCCCCAATACCGAGAGAGACGAATCCTATCTAACCGACACTGCCTCCAAGTGCTTCGGGACTGCACCCAAAAACTACCTGTTTGCATGACTCCTTTGAGCCGTGGTAGGGTAGTAATCAAAGTACAGTGGGAACACACTCAAGGCGAAGTGACAGTGTCAAGTCAACGTACTAAGCTGTACTCATGTCACCTGGGAACTGATAACTGACGATAGGCATAATAAGATCCAACAGTTCCCGACGAGTCCTGTCCAGTGTACTCGTAACCTAACGAGCACCCGCATACTATCCCAAGTACGACGTACTGACGGCTATGGGGCAGGCCGTCTCCTAAGCTGGGATGAGAAGCGCATACGCTTGTCTACTCCGGAGTATCGATGCCCTGTCTCGATAATCCCACGACCAGGGACGTGTATATATATAAGGATGTGCTTATAGATTACCCAGCCCCCACGAGTGTGACTGCCATCACAACGCTGGTAATCAAGCAAAGATCCTAAGGGCTCTACTAATGCGTATATGTGATACAATAAAGAAACACATGTACACATTAAAGCAGAGACAAACCAAGTAGCATACTACCATTTCGAGCAAGATTGTCTATACAACTGTGAATATCCCAAGCTTCCATCAAGTAATATACATACTAGTATGATACAGTAATGGCTCTAGGGCATATACACTAACAATCTCCCACTTGCACTAAGGCCATGCACTGGCGTATCGAAGACCTATCATCTCGATCAGCCGCTCGAACTGAGTCTGGGGTAAGGCCTTCGTGAATGGATCTGTAGTGTTATCTTCTGAAGCAACCCTCCGAACCTCGATCTCCTGGCGATCCACGATCTCCCTGATCCGGTGATACCGCCTCAAGATGTGTCTGGATTTCTGATGGGACCTGGGTTCCTTCGCTAAAGCTATAGCCCCGTTGTTGTCGCAATACAGAGGTATTGGGTCAACAATGGACGGAACCACCTGAAGTTCTTTCAAGAACTTCTTCATCTATACGGCTTCTTTTGCGGCATCAGATGCAGCGATATATTCCACTTCCATAGTCGAGTCAGCAACGGTTTCCTGTTTGGAACTCTTCCAACACACCGCCCCTCCATTGAGGGTAAAGACAAAACCCGACATGGGCTTGGAATCATCCTTGTCACTCTGGAAGCTGGAGTCAGCAAAGGCCTCAATCTGGATGTCTTTTCCGCCATACACCAAGAACATCTCCTTAGTCCTTCTCAAGTACTTGAGAATGTTCTTTACCGCTATACAGTGTTTTTCCCCAGGGTTTGACTGATACCTGCTTACCACACTCAGTGCATAAGCCACATCTGGTCTGGTACACAACATTGCATACATTATAGAGCCTACCGCAGAAGCATAGGGTATAATAGACATGCGATCCATTTCCAAATCAGTCTTGGGAGACATCTCTTTGGAGAGGGTGATCCCGTGACAAGCCGGTAGATTACCACGGTTGGAATCTTCCATACTGAATCTTTTCAGTATGGTGTCGATGTACCTGGACTGCGAAAGTCCTAATATCCTCTTGGATCTATCACGATAGATCCGGATCCCCAGAATGTAGGAGGCATCACCCAGGTCTTTCATGGAGAATCTGTGTGACAAGAACCCCTTGACAGATTGTAGCATAGGAATGTCATTTCCTATCAACAGAATGTCATCCACATACAAAACGAGGAATACGACAGTTCTTGCTACAAATCTACTATAGATGCATGGTTCATCTGGATTTTTGATAAAGCCAAATTCTTTGACCGTCTCATCAAAACAGATGTTCCAACTCCGCGTTGCCTGCTTTAGTCCATAGATGGACTTAAGCAACTTGCACACTTTTCCGCTGCTCCCACTCTGAATGAAACCCTCTGGCTGGTCCATATAGACACACTCCTCTAAATTTCCATTTAGAAATGCGGTCTTTACGTTCATCTGCCAAATCTCATAATCGTGGAAGGCAGCAATGTCAAGAAGGATCCGAATGGATTTCAGCATAGCTACTGGAGAAAAGGTTTCGGCATAGTCCAAACCAGGTCTTTGACGAAAACCCTTTGCAAGTCCATACTTTTTTGGTGTACATGGACTCCATTTCGGTCCGCATTGCATCCAGCCATTTTACCGAGTCAACGCTCTGAATGGCTTGCTAGAAGCTAGTAGGCTCATCACAATCAATGATGCAATCCTCTCTATCCCCATCTATGAGAAAACTGTAGTATCTCTCGGGCGGATGAGACTGCCTACTACTCCTGTGGAGCGGCGTAGGAATGTCCTGATCTTTCGAACCCTCTGGTTCTACTAAGCTTTCAGTAATAGCTTGTGGTTCTGGAATTTCTTCCAGTTCTACTGCGCTCCCATTAATTTCCTTTTCCAAGAACTGGTGTTCTAGAAAGTGGGCATTACGAGAAACAAAGACCTTTTGTTCATCTGCGTGGTAGAAAAGATACCCCCTGGTGTTCTTTGGGTATCCTACAAACTTACACAGTACTGAGTGTGCCTCGAGTTTGTCCGCATGCTGCTTTTTGACAAAAGCTGGACATCCCCAGATCTTCAGATATTGAAGATAGGGTTTCTTCCCACTCCATAACTCATATGGTGTGGTAGGCACAGTCTTAGTTGGAACTCGGTTCAAAAGGTATGCGGCTTATTCTAGCGCATATCCCCAGAATGATCGCGGTAACTCAGCGTTACTCATCATGGACCGTACCATATCCAATAGGGTTCGGTTCCGTCTTTCCGATACACCGTTATGTTGCGGAGTGTATGGAGGGGTAAGCTGAGAGAGAATTCCATTCTCTTTTAGGTAATCCAGGAACTCGGCACTCAAGTATTCACCACCTCGATAAGATCTTAGTGTCTTGATACTTTTGCATGTTTGTTTTTCTACTTCATTCTTGTATTCCTGGAACTTTTCAAAAGCTTCAGATTTATGCTTCATTAAGAAGACATGTCCGAACCTTGAAAAATCATCCGTAAAAGTAATGAAGTAAGAATAACCGCTTCGCGCATGTGTAGATATTGGACCGCACACGTCGCTGTGTACGAGTCCCAAGAGCTCGCTCGCTGTTACTCCGTGTCCAGTGAACGGAGTTTTTGTCATCTTTCCTTTGAGACAGGATTGACAAGTTGCATACGATTGATATTCGAACGGATCCAAATATCCTTCTGTATGTAACTTCGACAACCTTCTCTCATTGATGTGACCGAGTCTACAATGCCATAAGAAAGCCTGATTGATTTCTGGAGACTTTCTTTTATGTGTATTCTGGACATTGAAAATCTGTGGTTGGTTTAATACGTATATACCATTGCTTAATGTACCTGAACCAATCAGAACTTGATTAAGGTTAATGTTTACAACATTACTTACAAATGCAAATTCATAACCTTCTTTAGAAACTAAAGATACAGAAATGATATTACAAGTTGCATTGGGTACAAAAAAGCAATTACGTAAAACCAAAACATGTCCATCTGACATTCCCAGGTGATAGTCCCCAACGGTCTCAGCATCCATGCTAGCTCCGTTTGCAACTCTGAGGGTCATGTCACCTACTTTCAAAAACCTACGCTTTCTCAACGCCTGCAAAGAATTACAGATATAAGATCCTGATCCAGTACCTAATACCCAGGAAGTAGAGTTTATTGATAGACAGTTTTCAATAACATACACACCTGAAGCTGAAGCCGCAACCTTCTTCAGATCCTGTGTTCTGGCCTTCCAAGCCCTGCAATTTTTCTTCCAGTGTCCACTCTTGTGACAGTAAAAGAATTCTTCCTTATCCACAAGCTTCCCCGCTACCTTTGTTGCTTTTGCCTTTCCCTTCGTATCCACTTTACTGACACCGCCCCTTGGTTTGGCGGGGGCTTTCTTCTTCTTTCCCTTGGCTTTCGTCCTGGACTTAGAAGAGGAAGATCCTCCTACAAACAAAGTGGATGTCTCCCTACCTTTCTGTAGGGTGCCCTCAGCACTCCTCAACATGTTCAGAAGTTCGGAAAGTTCAACCTCCTTTCCTTGCATGTTGAAGTTTAGGATAAACTGGGCGTAAGTGGAAGGAAGGGACTGGAGAATCAAGTCAGTATAGAGTTCATTCTCCAACGTGGTCCCAAGGTCCGCGAGCTCCTCTATGTAGCCAATCATCTTAAGCACGTGTTCCGCTACCGATGATCCGACGACCAATCTTGCCGAAAACAGCTTCTTCGCACTTCGTATCTGGCGATACGAGACTGCTCTCCATACAGTTCTTTTGTATGAAGAAATATGGACTCTAGGTCCATATTCTCGTGGCTCCTCTGATGTTCATTGTCCATAGAGGCAAGCACGAGGCACTTGGCCTTCGTGCAATCGATCTCCCATGTCTTACGGATTTCTATATCCGCGACGCTGGAGGTGGGACCTGGAACAGGGGGAGCTTTGGTAGTAAGGATATACCACAACTTGTCGTAAGTGATTGCCATTTTGACATTCCTGAGCCAATCTTTGTAGTTTGGCCCTATTTGTATGCTTTTATCTAGTAATAACTTAAGTCCGGTCATCTTGATTGGTCGCTGCAATTAGGAGAAAGAAAAGAAACACTTTAGCATGATGCTCTTGCAAGTTTAGAGTGGTTTTTAGTTTGTCTAAACAGGATGGCTCCCACTGTCTCTCGAATCCCTCCTCAAACCATAAAGGAAGAATTAGTCGGGATCAATCTCACCGTACAATACATGCTTAACCGTTCAGCCAGGCCAGTGTCGGTACTTCGAGCGTGGTTTTCCAACGCTTTCGCGAAGTTCCTTAATAAAGTAACCTCTTTTCCCTGTGGGCGTAGCCCCGCTAACACCTTTCTAGACACCTACTAGGTTTATAGCATTGATCGTTAAGTGAGAAATTTCCCGAGGAGTAGCATATACTCACAGTAGGATCGGGATCCAAATATCATCGCGTGACAAAACTGAAGGAATCCTACCAGAATTATCACACTCCAAATGGTATGCAGCGCTAGCAAGTTTCAGTACTTATGAAACTCCCGATGTGGATTTTTTGCCCCATGCTCTTATGACCTTGGCGTTAGGTCAAAATGTCATAAGTCACATGTCAAGTTCTACCCATCATTATCCAGGTTAATTTGAACCCACCCGTACCTACCCTTGACGTAGGCCAAAATGGCAGTACGACTGTCTTAAATCAACGCATTCTATCTATGCAACAGATAAATATCCGGCAGCTACCAATCACTATGCCTTGGCGTGAGGTCAAAATACATAGCTTGAATACTACCGAATATTTAACTGAAATGATGGAGGGCTACGAATGGTTTTGGCGAAACCGTGAACGTAGTGAACTTGATATAATCGATGGAACGAGATAGCTTTTAAAAGGAGTGGTTCAAGCTCCGCATTTAAAAGTTGGTTTTTGAAAAGAACCGAGTAGTTTTTAAAGTGTTCCAACGACTTTTACTTGGTTTATTTTCTTGCATTAATTCCATTGCGTCCCATCAATTAATCCTACCATTGCAGAAAACAACCAAAATATGACGTAAGCTTATGCCATTCGCATTCGCCACGGGGCCCCATCATCACCCGTTAGGTTACTTAACTAACGACAGAGCGGGGGCTGGGCTAGCGCGGATGCAAAACATAAGCAACGCCTAAATAGATATTGTATATATATATAGCAATGATAGCCAATCCAGATCACAGATGAATACATTGGATATACTAGGAATCCGCATTCCGTTCGAGCCTGTAACGAAAAGCGGATTACACGGTCACGATGAATAGCCAAACCCCACCCTAGACCCCTACGGGTGCGGCAAACTACCCGCTAAGTACCCGAAGCGAAGCAACCTCCCTCAACCCCGTGAGTAGGCCACTCAGCACTTCGAGATACCCGGTAGTTTGTGCACCCCACCTTGGGTCTATCCTAGGAGCAAAAACAGTAAAAAGAAATTATACAATGACGGCTACAACCCCGACCCGGTTGTGCGTCCATACAAATAATATTACATCAATTTACATATTACAAGAATTGAAAGAATAAAAAAACTCTCATCTCACAACCCCCCGGCTATTCATCCATGACAATCCAACGAATTGATATACACATACCAACAACATTACAGATCACATATATGTATAATCCCCACTAATCGACGTATAGCGATTAGCGGACGTTCAATACATATATCACATCACAGATATAACCCATTAGCCAAAGTGTAAAGAAGTTCGATTAAAATACGGATTTGTGACCACCCCAAAAACCAACTTGTTCTCTGGAAAATCTGGGTGGAAACAAAGTATGTCAAAAATCACAAAACAGCCCCAGAAGTAAACTGCATGAAAAACGATCCACGGCCGAGTCAACTCGGTCGCGGATCCGCGGCAAGAGGAAGCTCTTGCCGCGGAATTGCGACGAGTTGGTTGGTTCAGTGGGTCATTTTTCTTGCCTGTACTTAAAAAAGCCTGAGCCGATTTTTAAGATATGATTTATTATATTTAAACCAGGTTTAAAATCGGCAGAGAGTTAGGGTTACGGAAGAAAAGTTTTGCGATTTTTGCGATCGAAGTTCTATACACTTTACTAACTAGCTAGTTTATGTTTAGTTAGGCTCTGATAACACTGTAAGTCCACGTTGCCTACCCCGGTGCTTGCGGGAAGGCGGAAACGTTATGAAAAATTTGATTTTTACAACACTAGACAACATGGACTTGCTAAAGGAGGGATCTTTGCTAAACAAAACTAACTACAAAGCTAAAGAGAGTTAGCTACTCGGAAAGGGGGTTATACCTAGGTCTTCAAGTCCTTCTCTTCTTGCTCCTTGAAGTGAAAGAACGGGTTCTCCTTGTCGCTTCTCTTGCCGTAGAAAGATCCACCCGAGGGCCTCAACCTTTGGCTTCAACTTCAAAGTAGAACTAAGATGCTTGGAGTGCTAATCCTAGAACCTTAGAAAGAGTAGAGAGTATTTTAGAAGGATTTATCTCAAGCTCAAGAGATTCTCAACTCATGAGAAGGGAGAGCTAAAGAGAGAGAGGAAGAGGAGGAGAGAGAATTAAAATGATAGAAGGAGAAGAAATGAACCATTCTTCTCACATATATGTGTGAATTATGAAAATAGATAATTAGCTAAATATAATTGTCATGGTTTAATCAAGAAATGACCATTATCATTTCATATTAAATGCTTTTTGGTAGAATCAAAGAGCATCTTTCTTATGGAATGATTATGGTCAAGTTGTCAAGTTAGGTCAACAAGTCAAATAAAGTCAAATGGTCAACAACCCTAACCATGCACAATTATAATTAACTAATATCAATAAATCATATTTCACACATAACCATTAGGGTTAAGAAAATGACAATGGTAATCAACCCTAATGAAAGTCCTCTGCCTCTCCCTCAGTCAACTGTGCATACACACCCGTATCCGTGTTCCGAGGAACACGAATACAATGAGATAAAACCAATCCCATAACATATACTAGGATCCGGCTTAAACCAAAGCCCGCTAGTATAAGCTGTCCGGACACAAAACGTGAATAAGCGCGCGAATGTGAACGAACCCCGTCGCAAAACCATGCGACCTCTACTCATTTTGCCTAAAGGCGAATAACTCTCTATGTGGGACTCTAAAGACTCGACACTACGCTGGCAATGGGTTTAACCACAGACCGCAAGCGGCACTAGCTGTACGTAACGGTCCCCAGGTAGATGCCGATAAGAAGACTGACGAGGTAAACCCATCTGAACTCCTACTGAGCCTGAATGTGACAGTCTCCGTACAGTCCGGTCTGTTCGTCTAATAACATCGCATGGCGGGCCTAGGGGGTGGTAAACGTCAGTCCCTAATAGCGGTACAAGTCGTGTCGGAGTGTAGCCCAGAACACCCTGAGATAACACTAGAAACCTACCAGTATACCTCGCTTGCCCTGGCCAGGGACTACTTGTATAATGGCTCTCCTTGACACGGCGCGATGTCAACCCCCAATACCGGGAGAGACGAATCCTATCTAACCGACACTGCCTCCAAGTGCTTCGGGACTGCACCCAAAAACTACCTGTTTTCACGACTCCTTTGAGCTGTGGTAGGGTAGTAATCAAAGTACAGTGGGAACACACTCGAGGCGAAGTGACAGTGTCAAGTCAACGTACTAAGCTGTACTCATGTCACCTGGGAACTGATAACTGACGATAGGTATAATACCAACCAACAGTTCCCGACGAGTCCTGTCCAGTGTACTCGTAACCTAACGAGCACCCGCATACTATCCCAAGTACGACGTACTGACGGCTATGGGGCAGGCCGTCTCCTAAGCTGGGATAAGAAGCGCATACGCTTGTCTACTCCGGAGTATCGATGCCCTGTCTCGATAATCCCACGACTAGGGACATGTATATATATAAGGATGTGCTTATAGATTACCCAGCCTCCACGAGTGTGACTGCCATCACAACGCTGGTAATCAAGCAAAGATCCTAAGGGCTCTACTAATGCGTATATGTGATACAATAAAGAAACACATGTACACATTAAAGCAGAGACAAACCAAGTAGCATACTACCATTTCGAGCAAGATTGTCTATACAACTGTGAATATCCCAAGCTTCCATCAAGTAATTTACATACTAGTATGATACAATAATGGCCTCTAGGGCATATACACTAACAAAACCAAACAAACAATTTTTAAAACTCCAAAAACAAACATTTTTTTTAAAACTAAAAAAAATACCACTTCCTTCCCTCCCTACCTTTTCACTCTTCTAACATGGATACCCTACCTCGAAAACTCTTGTCGAACTTTGGTACCCACAACCAGACATTTCTTCTTACGGTTCTTGCTTTGGCCGAACCTCGAATGATCCCTCCATGCCTAAAATTTCTTTGAAAAATTGGATAGACACGTCTAAGATAAACAATTGGACTCCGCTATCCACTTCGTATCAACCGTTTCAAACATTCACCCTTTCTTATGTTGATACCCTTTTTGAGAGTCCGGTTGTAACTCCGAAACCCATGTCTATTGCTGAACGTATCGAACAATCTCGTAGCCGATCTTTCACTTCTTTCACCACTTCCAATTCGTGGGATCAATAATTTCATTCACCTTCTTATCCAAATGTTGATCCTACTCCTATCCAACCATTCAATTTCTATCCATCCTACCCAACTGTTGCACCTTCCCTAGACATTGCTTCTACACAACCATTTGGGAGTTTCACATATCCAGATAACTTTGAATCTTTTACTGAAACCCCTTCACAACCCATGTCTAGTCTAGAACAGTCCTTAGAAGACTTTCGGGTAGCATCGTACCAACAGATGATGGATTTGAATGCGTCCATGGCCGCCCTTATACAACCTAGTGACCTGGTAGCTAGTTTCCAACTAGCTCCAAATTTTCCAATATATGCTGAGGTGATAAGACAGATTGAGAATTTAAGCGGTGAGAGTGCGCAGTTCACCCTTCCAAATCAAACCTACCCATTGCAAATTGAATCCCACAACTCCGGTTTTGAATGTCTATCGAGTGTCCCAAATGAATCACAAATAACCAATAGAACGTTTGACGAGTTGTGCAACTTTGTAGTGTTTGATTTACCGGATTGTGAAGGGTTCCTTTCGAGTGAAACCAATCCCAAACCTTTTGACCTCTACACCTCCATCTTATAACCTGAATTGATTAATATCCATGCTTTTGATAAGGTGTCTGAGAATATTGATTTTCACTTGATTGAGGATATCGACGCCTGGAATATTTCGGATGATGAACCCACAACTTTGGATGAGTTTGTCTCTTAAATTCATCATTTACTTTCACTTCCGTGTAGACATCATCCCGAGTCATTAACTGTCTTTCCCGAACTCCATATGCGTCTTGATGTTGATGATGAATGCATGGATGAGCTGATTTTTGAGGAGAAGTTTGAGAATATTTTTTAGGATGAACCAGTTTTTCTTGATGAGGCGGATTTTCCAATTCATCCTATCCCTTTCATTGACTGTGTACACCCTCCTGAGCCTTTAACCGATACCCTTCCTCGATCACTTCCCTTCATTGTCTCAGCCTTGCAAGAAACCGTATCGCTTTCATTTCCAGTGTCTGCTTTACCAAGTTCGGCTTACCCATGGTTTCTCATGAATCTTGAGGGATTTGACCTAATTTCTCGCCATATTGATAGATTAGTACAATCCATCTTTTCACATCGATCATTACAGATTGTACTAATTTATTCAATCTATTTCCACTCTCAAGTTCGTATTCCACTTCTTTCTCCCTTCCGCCATTCTTCTCCTCTACCGAGACCGGACGCCGCTTCTATCCCCACACGGTCTCGCGTGTTTCTCATTTCTTTTCTCTAGACTCCATTCTTTCACCAACCGCCGCTTTATAACGATAAAATCTTTGAATGGTTGGTGCTCACTTTTGTTCTTTGTAAGGCCTTGTATAGTTTGATACTGTTCTTTCCCCCCTAACTCTAAACTTCATCGCTTAAACAGTGGAAACATTATTTCACTTAAGTTTGGGGGGAACCTTTTTGTGTATATATATTTTTGGTTTGTTTTTTATTTTGTATATAAAAAAACAGTGGAGCACCGACAATTTTGACCCTCTTGGTATAGCCTGACAGTGAGGGCACTGTCAAGTTTAAGTTTGGTGGTGTGCTCGGTAATTTTTCTACCTTCGCATTCATGTGTATATTTTGCATTTTCATACTATTTAAAAACACATAAAAATCGAAAATTTTCCAAAAAATATAAAAACTTTGTCATCAAGTTAGCTAATAGGGTAACTTAGATTTTTTATTCCGAAAGTTTGGTTGGTACGTTAGAAATAACTAAATCCTAGGATTAGAAATTGAAAACCTTAAAATAACCCTCATTCTGTTTAACCTTGGTAATTATACGTCCTTACAGTTTTTTTTATTGAAGTAGGTAATCTTGAGTTCAGTTCTTGAGTTCGGTCAAGATGAAGGGAAAGTATTGAAGCTTTACTGAAGGATAAGTCTGAAAAATAGTTTCTATTCTTTAGTCCAAACTTAGAAAGTATTACCCTACAAACTGCACTTACACGCACCTTGAAACTTGGGATAGTTGAGAATACCTAGAAATACTCTTGCCTGAAAATCTAGTATGAAAGAAAAAACGATATTTAAAGCTAACCACTAAAAGAGCATCATTGAAAAATATATCCGGTCTTGAAAAAGAAAAATAAAGAAAAAAAAGAATAAAGTACAAGACCTGGAAACTGCTATTTACGCTTTAAGCTCACACATTCAGTAATCGGCTGTTAGTGCCTCAAGAAGAATTAATTGTCGCATGAAAGGTGTGTGAGCAAAACCGTCCATTATTAATGAAAAGAAGTAGTATTAGGTATTAAGGCAAGGGTACTATAGCTTGAATTGAATTCTTAAGTATAGGGATGAAATTTTACATACACGTAGGGGTATACGATCGATATTTGGAGGAAAGATAGGAATAAAGAATAAGACTTATGTTTTCCGTAAAGATGATAAAAACCCCGGATTGGAGACTGCACTTTAGAAGGAAAACTCAAGAGATACCGAGATCTTTCTAAACTGTAAAACGTATAGGATCTGGGGTTGAATAAATAGGTGGTGTGAAACATAAGGGTTGGATATTTCTAATTTAGGATGATAGAGTTTCTAACTTACATGCTAAACCGTAGGAGTAGAATCGACGTTAACTTATGAAACTAGCTTGACGGGATTTTGTGGGTAGTATCCGCTGCAAACCCTCAGGAGACAACAATCCTCCTACTAGGGACACCTAGAGGTTTAACGGCTTGTTGCACGAGCTCAGTGCAATCGCATTCCCTGCGAAAGTGAGGTTAGGACTTTTTGCGAATAATTGGTTTTGCTCGGGACGAGCAAAAGTTAAGTTTGGGGGTATTTGTTCATACTAGAATATTGCATTTAATACCGCCCATTCTTATGCTCGTTTGTTTATAGGCAGGTGCTTTTAATCCATGTTTGCTATATATTAACAGGCTACAGGTTTCTAGTCAAAAATAATGCAAATGATACAAAATCTCCACTGTTACGGCAAAATCCAGAACATCTGTTGCCAACAGATAAAAGCCGGGTTCCAGTCATCCGTATCCGTCCAGTGCCGCTTACCAGTTCCAGAGACAAGAAAAATGACAGTGGTCATTCATGTCTCGGAAAAGCACAGAGCACGTGATTGAATTAGATTTCCGATTGTGTAGTTGGAAAATGTATAGAGAAATCACAACCAAAAATTATTTGACCGCAATCAATAACGGTGTCGAATGTAGCGCGTTAGTAAGTGCGGATCGTCCACAGGGAAAGTGTAATCGTTCGTGTTTCGATTTAGATGAGTTGAAACTTTAAAGAAAAGAAAACAAACAATTCATGAATTGTAATTGAAGTTCAAGAATTAGAAAATCTAGATCTAATAACAAGAAAATGATAAAATCAAGAATTGAGAATTTGTTGATTTTCCAAACCAAATATAAAGAATCGAAATGAGGCTCGTAGGAATCGATCGGATCTATAGATGTGATGAAATCTAGCGATTACGTATTCTTATCCTTCGATGAATTGCTACTAGATCGATGATGATCGATGAGAATTAGGGATTTCTAGTGAAACTAGGGTTTCAACATCTATCCCTTGTTCCTTCGTCGATATCATTCACATTCTAGCCTCTAGTAAATTCAAGAATCAATCGTGGATCCCTAATTTCGAGCGATCACAATCAAGAAAGCATCGCAATGAAACTAGGTCTTCGATTCTTCAATTTGCTAGGGTTTACAAAACTCATAGGACTTAAGAATCGTTTTCAGATTTGTTGCATCATCATTCTATTGATCGTCTCGACTCCTTTACGAACGGAGTTTTACTCAAACATCACAACAAGAACCACAATCACAAATTGAGATCGAATCATGATGCAAGAATTTAAAGAAAGCAAGATTAAAGAATTTCACCTTTTATTTATATCAACAATTCCGTTACAATCACTCAAGAACTACAAGAGGATGAACTCGATCGTCGATTTGGCTTCGCTTGTCTCCTTGAGTCGCGGATCGGTTTGGATCACTTGCTCGGTTGAAGATCGGCTCCGCCCCTAAAAGGTTGAAAGCTTCTCGCTTGATTTGGTACTCGGGATCTTGAATTTGGCTTGGATTTAGAATTAGGGCTGCAAGATGTATCACTCAACTTGTAGGTGGACGAGGGAGAGATGAAGAATTGATGAACAACCTCAACCCTAGATCTAGGCTCCTTTTTATAGACCATCAAAACCCTAGATCTAGGATTTCAAATTTGAATTTTCCCTCCAAAAGTTTGTTAAAGGGAGAGGCTTCTAGAAGTAGTTAGTTAGGAGGGAGCTTCTAGAAATAGTTTGTTAGGAGCTTAATCAAGATTAGCTTGCTTAATGATCTTTGCTAATCTGGCAGAAGCTTCGAGAGTAATCTGGAATTTGACGTGTCTTGATGAGGTGTACCCACTGAGAGAAGAATATTGCAGCAAATCTTAGGAAGTGACGTGGCAAGGCCGCCGCGGAACCGCGGCGCAAGCCGGCTCCGGCCGCGGTTCCGCGGCTCTGTTGAAGCCTTAGGGCTTGTGTCTTCTGTTGCTGCTTTGGGCTGATGTTTGGGCCTTTTTATGATATGTTGAATTTTATTTGTCTTTCTGCATCATTACCAGATCTCAAATCTTAGAGTTGGTGTAATTTTGATCAGCTCTTTTCCCAATTTTGGCTCTATTTCTGGAATTCCCTGCACAATTTCTCGAGACAAGAGTTGCGCTATACAAGAATGATGTGATGCCATGATAAACACACAATTTCCCTCGAAATGCCGGTTTTAGAGTATAACACATGCAATCTGGTATTTCAGGACTGTTTTGCTAATATGTGCAATATGAATACCGAACACTTCTAGATGAGTGCAAAAGATAGGGAAATTGACGTGTTAAAAATACATTATTTTCGACTGATCAAATTCCCCCAAACTTATTTTCGGTCGTCTCGAGCGAACTGTTTTATTAAAAAGAGAAGGAGAAAATAAAGAAAGAGAAAAACTAACTAGCACACTTTCGTAGGCAACACGATTGCACTGAGCACGTGCAACAAGCCTTTAAATCTCTAGGTGTCCCTAGTAGGAGGAGTGTTGTCTCCTGAGGGTTTTCAGCGGATTGCACCCACAAAATCCAATAATAAAAGGAAGATCGTGAATATTACATATAAAGTCAAGAATTGTAAAAGAAAAGCCTTGAAAATTAGGGTTTCCAACTAAGCTAGCTTTTCGGTTGTCATGAGCCTTATCTTAATAGTCATGAAAAGATGTCAGAAATCACGTCCTCCCTCAATAAAACATCATCTTATTCTTCATTCCTATCTTTCTTCCAAACATCGATCATATAACCCTACGTGTGTGTAAAGAACATCCCTACACCCGGAGAATTCAATTCAAGCTATCATACTCTTGTCCATCCACCTCAGTACTTTTTAATTAATGAATATTTAAATGAATTTGCTCACACACTTTCATGCGACTGTTAATACTTCTTGAGGTACTAACCGACCGATTACTCATGTGCTTGCTTATTTGGTGTTTTTTTCCTCGTCTTGCACCACCTAAGGCTTAGCAGTGACTCTCACACCAGTTGGCCTTAGGGCACTAGGTGAAAAGGCACCCTCTCTATATTTTATTATTGCTGCCTTGGCGATAACAAAACCAGTGTCCATTTTTCTCACCATTTTATATTTTCTTCATTTTTTTATTTCCTTCATACTTTGGCTTTTAGACAAGAGCATTTCAAGGTATCCTCTACTATCCCGAGTTTCAAGACGTGTGTAAGTGCGAATGGCAGGGTATCAACGTTCAAAATGGTTGGCTTCCGGAATAGGAACTATTTTTCAGACTTAGTTTTATCCTCGGATTAGTGACTTCCTTCATCTTACTAACCCTTGGGACAACGGCTCATAACTACTTATTACTAGTTCGTATAAGAAAACTTCTAATTTTCTTGGTTTTCTTAAATTTTTCCAATCTTTTAGATGTAATTTTTTCACTATCTAATCTTTTATTATCTTATTTATGTACAAATTTTTTTTTTTGAAAATTTTTAAATTTTTATAGGTTTTTTAAAAAAATGTTTTGTGCTTATGCAAAGTGATATGCAAATGATGCGAAAATAAGCACAAACCACCCCCAAACTTGTTTTCAACAGTGTCCTCACTGTTGCCTTCTGCTAAATCTCAAAAAACCTGTAAGCCTGGGAGGAATTTATTAGTGGGGGCAAAAATTTTAAGTGAAGACCCTCCCCCAAACTTATTTTGGCTCATCATTTTATAAAAATTTTCTTTTCAAAAGCCCGATTATACCCCCCTCCCCCAAACTTGAGTTATGCAATGTTAATCTTTGAAAATCACATGAGGGGGTAAAAAATCATTGGTCGATGCCAAGCTTTGCAAAGACCGTAAGTTAACACTAACCATTCAAAAATTTTATCAATGCAGTGCTCTGGTTGGTGGAAGAAGAAGTGGGGAAAGGGTAAGTGGTGGAATAGAATGTGTGTGCGTCTCATTTTGGAGAGACGATGCAGTGAATGTGATGGATTACTCACATTCTTTTTACAGTTCAGAAGAAGGGGTGGAGGTTCAATTTCATTGATTGGGAGATGATTCATCTCAACACCCGTGTCATTCAAAAATGCGAGTTCATCAGCGAAGATCTCCTCAAAAGTTCCATCAATACCCCGATGAATAATGTCATCACAAAGTGAGGGGTGATCTTCAGACTCTAAAAACAGTTCATAATCAGTGTTAATTGTTGACCCGGACAACTCGGTGGAAGAGTCCGTATGTGTTTGATACATAGTTGGGTCAAACAATAACGTATGAAAAGAGTCAAGATCGGTATCATGAGGATCATCAAATTCGCTGATGTCGACATCCATTAAGTCGACAGAACAGACCTGAGCAGTAGGTTCGGAGGGTACACTTCCCAACTTGTAAATGTTCAGCTCAATTGACCTATTCCCGAAGGATAGGGTCATAGAACCATTTCTACAGTTCATGATAGCATTGGAAGTAACCAAAAAGGGGCGACCAAAAATCACCGAAATTTGATTCCGTGGGTTCGCTACAGGCTGTGTATCAATTACAATAAAGTCCACAGGGAATACGAATTCCCCGATTTTTTTAACACATCCTCCAGTTCAGCCCTAGGTTTGGTGATTGATCGGTCAGCCATCTGGAGAGTGCAATGGGCAGGTTTCAACTCTCCGATCCCTAACTGCTCATAGACTGAGAAAGGAAGCAGGTTAACACTTGCGCCAAGGTCTAGCAGAGCACGGTTGATGTGTTTTTCCCCGATAGAAATGGAAATAGTAGGACAACCAGGGTCCTTACATTTCCTCGGTACTTGTTGGGGGAAAGCTGTGTCTACAGTCTTTGCCATGAATATCTTCTTGGGTACTTGAGTCTTCCTCTTCCTACTGCACAAGTTCTTAAGAGTTTTCGCATAGGACGGAACTTGTTGAATGGCATCTAGGAGAGGGATGTTGATGTTAACTTGCTTAAACATGTCCATAATCTTCTCCATATGTGGACTCGATTTGTTAGCCCTTAACCGATTAGGATAATGGGCTTTAGCAATAAGCGCTGGGTCCATCATAGGAGAAGGAAGTGTGTGTGGACCCGATCCCAGAATAGAAGTGGGGATCGTACGTGGAGAACTAGGAGAGATGGGCTGAGGTGGCGAGCCTTGTGGGAAACGAAGAATAGGATCGCAAGAAGGTGGTGGGGTAGAAGAATTGGGGTCAGAATTAGAAGTGGAAGTGGAAGGAAAGGTCTCTGCCGGGGTATCATTGATAGATTTTTCGGTGTCATCAAACTCTTCCCAAACGTGATTGCCAAGCACTCTTCCAGATCTCAACGTGATTGCATCTACATGATGTGAATAGCCAGTATTGGGCAAAGGTTGAGCTGGAAGTTTCCCTTTCTCTCTTGCACTCATTTCGGCTTTTACTTGTGCAATTTGTGATTCCATCGATTTGATATTCTCATTTTGAGAGACAATGATCTTCATCGCATTCTCGATGGAAGATTGCAAACTTGCCGTCCCTTAGATGGATTGTTTCATGAAAGTATCCAAGGTTTGTGCTAGTGCAGAGGTATTATCTGTACCGGTCAATTACAAAGAGTTTTCATGTGGTGCAAAAGTGTTGGCCGGATTTTGGAAGTTTTGTGATTGGTAGGTGATCGCACGCTTTTGGCGTGTCGTATGTTGAAAGTTCTAAAGTTATAACCGCGATCAGGATGGTGTCGCTTCGTAGCTAGCCGGTTGAGCACGGGTCGATCCGCAGGGAGATGGTTGTATGTTCGTTCGAGTTTTAGACGAGTTAATAAAGAATGTGTATATGTTTGTTCAGTTCTAACCTATGTGTTATATGCAAGTATAAAGTTGTTAAGAAAAAGATATGAAAGTGTATGCTAAAGAAATCCGTACTCAAAACCTTTGAGCCGAGTCTTGACCAATTGAAACTAGAGCAATCGGCAACAACGTGGATTAGGGTACTTAAGCACGGTATTCGTGGAATCCGGCTTATTGACCCTTGTCCATCCGTTCTTGTCTCTTGCTTTCGCCTCCGGCCAAACCGAACGCAACCGGTCGCGGTTAGGAATCACCGTTACCTTGGTAGGGTAGGATGCCTAACGGAGCACTTGCGTATCATTTGGGCGGAGTTCAATGGAAAATAACGGGAAAAAGAAATGAGCAAAGAAACATTAACTTACAATATCGTATTTATTCTTAACAACAACGTATTAACAACGAACCAAAAAAGAGAGAACAAAAGAACAAAGAAAAGAAAAGATTACAAGTAAATAAGGGCATGGAATTTAAAGTGCAAGAAAGTAAAGCATGAATGTAAAGCAAGTAATAAAAAGTAAGAAAGAAATAAGCAAGAAAGAGAACTAGAAACCAAGGAACAAGTTACACACCATGGGTTTAATAACCCAAACTTAAACTTGCAAGCTCAATTAAGAGGTTGCAAGATCAAGAGAGAGCTAAAAACCCAAGGGAAAATGAAGCACAAAAGATACTTTATACCTTCCAAAATGAGACAACCCTTGAGATAAAATACCAACCCTTAAACCTTCAAGCTCAATGAAGAGGTTGAAAGATCAAGAGAAAGCAAGGATCTCAAGGGGAAGCTAAGCAAAAGAATGATACAAAATAACCCTCATCTTCATTTAACATCCACTCAAAAAGCTCTCACAACAATTTAATGGAGCAAAGATGAAGAAGAAGAAGAAGTAAACTAAAAACTAACAAAAAGAGGGCATGAAAAAGAACACCCTTGGCTTGGAAAGTTCTGGACTATTTATAGGCAGTAAACTGAAAACCTAGGGCAATATTCTGAATCAAAATGAATGTACCAATCTGCCCCCAGAAAACGACAGAGTGCGGAGCCCACATGGCCGCGGTTCCGCGGCTTAAGCGCGCTTATGCCGCGAAACCGCGGCCGTATGAGGGAGTTGGGCCATGTGATTTGGTGGGTTTTCCTGGTTTGTGGTCCTCTTCAGTGTGGTATAGTACTTTCCCAGAAGCTCTTCACAATTCTTCCAGAATTTCAGTAGATCAAAAGGTGATGTGATGTGGATCTTTTGCCATGATTTCCTCGAGCTCCGCATAGATTTCTTGGATCTTGTGTTGACATTGAGCTTTGTGCATGAAAATGACATCGATTTGCCATTTTGTCCCTTAAACTGGTGTGTGGCAACATACGGATAGAGAGCGGAGACCCGTGTTTTATCTGTGGTTGGCAGTAATCCGGAATTTGTCGTACTTTTCCATGAATTTCACTGTTTAAAGCTAAAAACCAGTATTCTGCACATATGTAGCAAACACTGATCAAAAGCACCTGCCTATAAACAAACGAACGTAAGAATGGGCGGTATAAATGCAATATTCTGGTATGAACAAATACCCCCAAACTTAACGTTTGCTCGTCCCGAGCAAAACCAATTATTCACAAAAAAGTCCTAACCGCACTTTCGCAGGGAACACGATTGCACTGAGCACGTGCAACAAGCCGTTAAACCTCTAGGTGTCTCCTGAGGGTTTTCAGCGGATTACACCCACAAAATCCCGTCAAGCTAGTGTCATAAGTTAACGTCGGTTCTACTCCTACAGTTTAGTATCTACGTTAGAAATTCTATCATCCTAAGTTAGAAATATCCAACCCTAATGCTTCACACCTCCTATCTATTTAACCTTAGATCATATACGTTCCAAAAAAGTTTAGAAAGATGTTGGTTCTCCTGAGTTTTCCTTCTTCAAGTGTTGTCTCAAATCATGGAATTTTATCAATTTTACAGAAAACATAAGTCTTATTCTTTATTTCTATCTCTTATCCAAACATTGATTGTATACCCCTACGTGTGTGTATATTTGCACCCCTACACTTAAGAATTCAATTCAAGCTATAATACCCTTGCCCTAATACCTAATACTACTTCTTTTCATTAAGGATGGACGAATTTGCTCACACACCTTTCATGCGACTATTAATGCTTCTTGAGGCACTAACGACCGATTACTGAATGTGTTAACTTTAAAGCGTAAATAGCAATTTCCAGGTCTTGAATTTATTCTATTTTTATTTTTATTTTTCTTTTTCTTTCTCAAGACCGGATATATTTTTCAATATGCTCTTTTTGGTGTTTAGCTTTAAATACCGTTTTTTCTTTCATACTAGGCTTTCAGGCAAAAGTATTTCTAGGTATCCTCTACTATCCCAAGTTTCAAGGTGCGTGTAAGTGCAGTTTGTAGGGTATATACTTTCTAAATTTGAAATCAAGAAAAGAAACTATTTTTCAGACTTATCTTTCAGTAAAGCTTGAATACTTTCCCTTCATCTTGACTTAACTTAAGAACTGAACTCAAGATTACCAATTTCTCAAAAAAAAACTGTAAGGACGTATACTTACCAAAGTTTAGACAGAATGAGGGTTATTTATAAGGGTTTTCAATTCCTAAGCCTAGAATTTAGTTATTTCTAACATATCAACTAAACTTTCAGAATAAAAATCTAAGTTACCCTATTAGCTAACTTGACGACAAAGTTTTTATATTTTTGGAAAATTTTCGTTTTTTGTGGGTTTTTAATAAGGTATGCAATTGAAAAATATACAAATGAATGCGAAGGAAGAAAGCTTGCCGAGCACACCCCCAAACTTAAACTTGACAGTGCCCTCACTGTCAGGCTATACCAAGAGGGTCAAAATTGTCGGCGCTCTCCCTAAAAACAAATTATATACAAAACAAAAAGGAAAACAAAAAATATATACAAAAAAAAGAGTCCCCCCCAAACTTAAGTAAAACAGTGTTTCCACTGTTAAGCGTTGAAGTGTAGGATTAGGGGGGAAAGAGAACAGTTTCAAACTATACAAGGCCATACACAGGCCAAAAGTGAGTACCAACCATTCAAAGATTTTATCGTTATAAAGAGACGGTTGGTGAAAGAATGGAGTATAGAGAAAAGAAATAAGAAACACGCGAGACCGTGTGGGGATAGAAGTGGCGTCCGGTCTCGGTGGAAGAGAAGAATGGAGGATGGAAGAAATAAGTGGAATACGAACTTGAGGGTGGAAATGGAGTGAATAAATTAGCACAATTTATGATGACTGATGTGTAAAAAGCGAATGTGCTAATCTATTAACTTGTCGAGAAATGGGGTCAAATCCCTCAAGATTCGTGAGAAACCATGGGTACGCCGAACTCGGTAAACCAGACATATGAAATGAAAGTGAGACGGTTTCTTGCAAGGTCGGAACGATGGAAAGGATGGAGGTAGGTGATTGAGGAAGGTTATCGGTTAAAGGTTCAGGAGGGTGTACACAGTCAATGAAAGGAACAGGATGAATTGGAAAATCCGACTCATCAATTAAAACTGGTTCATCCTTAAAACTATTCTCAAAATTTTCCTCAAAATTCAGCACATCCATGCATTTATCTTCAAAATCCAGACGCATATGGGGTTCGGGAAAACATTTAATGACTCGGGATGATGAATTGGAGAGAAAAACTCGGCCAAATATACGGGTTCATCATCCAAAATATTCTCAGCATCAATATCCTCAATCAAGTGAAAATCTATATTCTCAGACACCTCAACAAAAGCATGGATATCAATCAATTCAGGTTCTAAAGTGAAGGTGTAGAGGTCAAAATGTTTAGGAATGGTTTCACTTGGACGGGACCCTTCACAATCAGGTAAATCAAACACTACAAAGTCGCACAACTCATTATCTGTTCTATCTTTAATCAATGAATCGTTTGGAACATTAGATAGACATCCAAAACCGGAGTTGTAGGATTCAAGTTGAAACGGGTAGGCTTGATTCAGAAGGGGGTACATCTCACTCTCTCCACTCAAATTCTCAACCTGTCCTACCGCCTCTTCATACATTGAAAAATTTGGAGCTAGTTGAAAACTAGCTACCGGGTCACTAGGTTGTATGAGGGCGGCCATGGACGCATTCAAATCCATCATCTGTTGGTACGACGCTACCCTAAAGTCTTCCAAAGACTGTTCCAGACTAGACATGGGTTGAGAAGGGGTTTCAGTAAAAGATTCAAAGTTGTTTGGATACTGAAAACTCCCAAATGGCGGTTCAGAAGCAATGTCTAGGGAAGGTGCAAAAGTCGGGTAGGACTGGTAGGAATTGAATGGCTGGACAGGAGCAGGATCAACATTTGGATAAGAAGGTGAATGAAATTGTTGATCCCAAGAATCTGTAGTGGTGAAAGGAGTGAAAGATCGGCTACAGGATTGTTCAATATGTTCAGCGACGGACAAAGGGCGACTTGCAAAAAGGGTATCAACATAAGAGGATGGGGGAAGTTGAAAAGGTTGATACAAAGTGGATTGCGGAGGGCAAGTGTTTGTCCTAGACGCGTCTATGTGATCTTTCAAAGAGATTTTGGGCATGGAGGGATCGTTCGACGTTCGGCCAAAGCAAGAACCGTAAGAAGTAATGTCTGGTTGTAGGTACCAAAGTTCGGCAAGAGTTTTGCGAGGTGGGATACCCATGATATGAAGAGAGAAAGAAAGAAAGGCAAAGAAAAGGTGGGGAAAAAGAATGTGAATTTTTTTAGATATTAACAAAAGAATGAAATATACACACAAAAAGAATCTGGACAAAAAACAATCACGACACAAAAATACCACACACTTAATTGTTCTAGGGTTCACCTAGGTCAACTAGACCTGCTCCAGAACTTGATTGTCGAAGTGAAACTGTGTCAAGAAACGGGCTTTAAGATACACTGATCACGAGGCCTGGTAAGTGCAGAGATAAGGGGAGGTTTTCCGACGCTTTCGCAAAGGTCCTTAATTAAATAACCCTTTCTTTTTTGGCGATTTCGCCGTTAACACTTTCCTAGACACCCCGTAAACAATGTACCATTAAGAGAGGTTCTAAACACAGTCAACTTCTCCTAGTGAGCGCGAAGTCTTTAAGGTTTAAAGTCTAGTTTCTTTTAAAGTTTGTGCGGGTAAACGTTATGCTCAAGTTCGTGATTTGTGGGCCACGGAAAAGGTGATGAAATCCTTTACCGTATGTTGTGGGGTTCGCTTTCCCTTAAGTCCGTATTAATGTATGCAATGCGCAATTCAATAAAAAATCTATAAAGAATCAAACAATCATTTTTTATTTTAAGCACGGCACTGCAACAAATACGGGTTAGTCAATTTTTAGCGTTTGCTAGCGAACTTACAAAGAATCCTGCAAAGAATAGTATATTGGAGGCGTCGAATTTGAGAAGAAGGTGTTTAAGAAATACGTACCGTTAAGTTTTTGGGTTAGGAAACCCCCGTTGAATCAAATCCAGTAAGCTTGAAAAGTTCGCTTGCGCGGGTCAAACTACCCGGATCTTTGGCACTGTACTTTGCAATCACCTTAGCCTTGAACGTACACTTTGCTCCCCACAATCGACGTTTGCAAATCCGCAAAAATCTGCAGAAAATACAGTATAGTGGAATTCACAGAGAAGATAAAAGAAAGGAAAAAGAGGTGGAGAAAAAATTGGGCACAGAGGCCTCAATGGGACCGCGGAACCGCCGCTCAAGGCACCTTTTGACCGCGGTTCTGCGATCAAAATGTTGACTTGAGGATTTGTCTTTGGTCAACGAACTCCATTTCTTCTCTTCTCCAAAATAAAAACCTCTGTTTTATTTTTGGATTACTGTAATTGCTCCAGATTAGCCTGCACACTTGCTCACAAAAATTATCAAAAATAACAAAAAGATTTTATTTTATATATATTTTTTTATTTATAAATATATACAAAAAGAATATTAACCCGAATAACAAGAAAGAAAATACGCTACCGTCTCCCCGGCAACGGCGCCATTTGATCGCACGCTTTTGGCGTGTCGTATGTTGAAAGTTCTAAAATTATAACCGCGATCAGGACGGTGTCGCTTCGTAGCTAGCCGGTTGAGCACGGGTCGATCCGCAGGGAGATGGTTGTATGTTCGTTCGAGTTTTAGACGAGTTAATAAATAATGTGTATATTTTTGTTCAGTTCTAACCTATGTGTTATATGCAAGTATAAAGTTGTTAAGAAAAAGATACGAAAGTGTAAGCTAAAGAAATCCATACTCAAAACCTTTAAGCCGAGTCTTGACCAATTGAAACTAGAGCAATCGGCAACAATGTGGATTAGGGTACTTAAGCACGGTATTCGTGGAATCCGGCTTATTGACCCTTGTCCGTCCGTTCTTGTCTCTTGCTTTCGCCTCCGGCCAAACCGAACGCAACCGGTCGTGGTTAGGAATCACCGTTACCTTGGTAGGGTAGGATGCCTAACGGAGCGCTTGCGTATCGTTTGGGCGGAGTTCAATGGAAAATAACAGGAAAAGAAAATGAGCAAAGAAACATAACTTACAATATCGTATTTATTCTTAACAACAACGTATTAACAGCGAACCAAAAAAGAGAGAACAAAAGAACAAAGAAAAGAAAAGATTACAAGTAAATAAGAGCATGAAATTTAAAGTGCAAGAAAGTAAAGCATGAATGTAAAGCAAATAATAAAAAGTAAAAAAGAAATAAGCAAGAAAGAGAACTAGAAACCATGGAACAAGTTACACACCATGGGTTTAATAACCCAAACTTAAACTTGCAAGCTCAATTAAGAGGTTGCAGGATCAAGAGAGAGCTAAAAACCCAAGGGAAAATGAAGCACAAAAGAGACTTTATTCCTTCCAAAATGATGCAACCCTTGAGATCAAATACCAACCCTTAAACCTTCAAGCTCAATGAAGAGGTTGAAAGATCAAGAGAAACCAAGGATCTCAAGGGGAAGCTAAGCAAAAGAATGATACAAAATAACCCTCATCTTCATTTAACATCCACTCAAAAAGCTCTCACAACAATTTAATGGAGGAAAGATGAAGAAGAAGAAGAAGTAAACTAAAAACTAACAAAAAGAGGGCATGAAAAAGAACACCCTTGGCTTAGCAAGTTCTGGACTATTTATAGGCAGTAAACTGAAAACCTAGGGCAATATTCTGAATCAAATTGAATGTACCAATCAGCCCCCAGAAAACGACAGAGTATGGAGCCCACATGGCCGCGGTTCCGCGGCCTAAGCGTGCTTATGCCGCGGAACCGCGGCCGTATGAGGGAGTTGGGCCATGTGATTTGGTGGGTTTTCCTGGTTTGTGGTCCTCTTCAGTGTGGTATAGTACTTTTCTCAGAAGCTCTTCATAATTCTTCCAGAATTTCAGTAGATTAAAAGGTGATGTGATGTGGATCTTTTGCCATGATTTCCTCGAGCTCCGCGTAGATTTCTTGGATCTTGTGTTGACATTAAGCTTTGTGCATGAAAATGACATTGATTTGCCATTTTGTCCCTTAAACTGGTGTGTGGCAACATACGGATAGAGAGCGGAGACCCGTGTTTTATCTGTGGTGGGCAGTAATCCGGAATTTGTCATACTTTTCCATGAATTTCGTTGTTTAAAGCTAAGAACCGGTATTCTGCACATATGTAGCAAACACTGATCAAAAGCACCTGCCTATAAACAAACGAGCGTAAGAATGGGCGATATAAAATGCAATATTCTGGTATGAACAGTAGGGGTGTTGACTCAATTGAAGTGGTGGTTGCTGTTGTGGTGGAGGGACCCTTTGGAAATTGTTTTGGGTTGGAACCGTGTCTTGAGATTGTGATTTGTTCCAAGCAAAGTTAGGATGATTCCTCCAACCCTGATTATATGTGGAAGAATAAGGATCGTTTCTAGGTCTTTGAAATGCGGCATTGGTATGCTCGTGACCTTGAAACGAAGAATTTCGTGGACATTCTTCCGTGAGATGTGATGGATCAGAACAACATCCACATACAGTTTTGGAGAGTGGCATTTGATTTAGGGCGGTGGCTAAAAATTTGTTTTCCATAGTCTCAAGTTTCTTGTATATAGCTGAAATGTCAGCTCTAATTCCTATGGAAACATCCGATTGGTTATTGCCACCCCTACACGATTGACTCACACCCTCCCACTGTAAAGATTTTTCAGCGAAATCTTCTAGAAATCTCCAGGCTTCCCCACCATCTTTAGTCATGAAGTTGCCTTGACATATGGATTCAAGGGTCTGTCTTGTGTTAGGATTAATGCCCTCATATATGATTCTGCACAGTTCCCATCTAGGGATTCCGTGATGTGGACATTAGACTAACAGATCCTTGAAGCGTTCAAGACATTGTGAAAATGTTTCATTAGGAAGCTAGGTGAATTGATTGATTTCGCTACGGACTCGAGCTGTTTTATGATGTGGGTAGAATTTCTTAAGGAATGCCTTGACGAATTCTTCCCAGTTTGAGATGGAATGTGCGGTTGTGTTGTAAAGCCACTTCTCGGCTATATCGCACAAGGTGAATGGGAGAAGACGTAGACGCATAGTATCCATAGAAAGCTGTGAGGTACCCATCATTGCGCATACATTTTCAAATTTTGTAATAAAGGCATATGCGTCTTTAGACTCGAGACCGTGAAATTTTGGTTGAAGTTTGATGTATTGGGGTTTAATTTCAAAATTTTCCCCGTTGGCTGGTGGAATGGAAAGACATGTGGAAAGGGGACCTCGTGTAGGATAGCACCTCTTTTGGAGAGAGATGCGGGGTGGATTCTGCGCACCAACGGACGGAGGTAGAGTAGTGGTAAAGAAATTCGATGGAGACGGATCCATCGATGTGGGTGTGGTGGTGGGTAAAGGAGAGGTAAATGTAGAAATACCGACTTTTGGGTCAGTCAAGGGAACGCGGACTAAACGGACACTAGAATCCCTTGTCTAGCCTAGCTTGCACTAAAAAGGGTTAGTACAAGTGGCAGCGTTGATTTATAATTAGGGGAAATGAATGAATGTGGTGTTTGTTTTGAAAATATACGGATTTTTGAAAAGATGATGCAAGCACAACAAATGCAACACACAAAACCCTAATTCCATGGGTCACCTAGGTCAAATCTCTAGACCGCTCCTAACTGTCAAAAGACAAGTCGCAGGATAAATCCTCCACTGCCTCTTTGTCTCTCCTGTGGCCAGGTAAGTGCCAGGTAAGTGGGAGTTTCTCCACTACGTAAGTAGTTGGCCTAATTAAGTAACCACTTGTCTTAGACACCACAAAAGAAACGCGGATAAACAATGGATTACCTACGGCCTTCTCTTGTCCTAAGTGAGCGCGACGGTCCTTAGAGTCATCTCTAGATCTTTTTTAGTTAATGAGGGTAAATGCGGATGCAAGTTTATGATTTTTGGGGCTTAGGAAGGGTAATGAACTCCCCACCTAATCTGGATTTGGCCGTGCCCCTTAAATTCCGTATTAATATGCAAACAACCAAAAATCAAAAACACGCACAATTTATTTTTGCTTTTGCGGCGCTGCGATTTATTTGCAAAGAAACCTGCACAAAATGTTAATTGGAGCAGATTTGGAGAGAGATAAGAAAGTTAGGAAGTTACAAAGGAGTTTTGGCGCAGTGATGACGTCGGCACGCGGCGGTTCCGCCGCGGGAGCTCGCTATTGCCGCGGAAGCGCGGTCCTCTGGTGGGATCACTGCACGAAATTTTTACAACAGGCTCCTGTTCACTTACACAGCTCTCTGGAATTATCTGAAAAAAATTTCCACAGCTCCAATGATTCTAGATTTCCTCGCAACAAATCACAATAACTCGTATTAGTGTTTGCGCGAATTTTGATCTAAAAATTATAATGGAATAAATCTTTCAACTCAAATTTCAAAAAATGAACAATTAGCGCACTATCCCCGGCAACGGCGCCATTTGATTGTTATGATTTCCAATTGTGTTAATTAAATGATCCCCGGCAACGGTGCCATTTGATTGTTATGATTTCCGATTGTGTTAATCAAATGATCAGCATGAGAGGGGCAGCACAAGATTCAATAGGTGCGTGGAGCTCAAGGTGTTAGTTATATGTATGCCCTAGAGGCCATTACTGTGCATTGGATGTATATTGTAGTGGATGCTGGGACATATAAGGGAGGACTTTCTTGCTCGACATGATAGTATGCTATCTGGTTACTCTTTACCTTAACGTGTACACTGATTGTCTCTCTGTTACATGTTGGTAAAGCCCTTAGGATGTGTACTTGACTACCTGGACTATGATGCGGATCATACTAGTGGGGACATGGTAGTCCATAAGTACATCCTTCAAAGTCCCTAGTCGTGGGTGTATCGAGATGGGGCATCGATATACCAGAGTAGACTAGCGTGTACCTTCTCGACCCATACAGATGGGCGATGGATGATCCCATATCCATTGGTGTTTGACATCGGAGATGATATACGGGTGCTCAGTAGAGACTGGGTACACTGGACGGACTCGCCGAGAACTCCCAGATGGTATTATACCTCACGTCAGATGGCAGTTCTCTGGTGACACTGGTACAGAGTAGTCTGTTGACCCGAGATCGTCATAGAGTCTTGTGTGGTTCCCACTGTGCTTTGATTTCCATCTTACCACGTCCAAGAGGGCGTGCAAAACGGTGGTTTTTGGGTACAGTCCCGAGTCACATGGAGGCAATGAGCGATAGGAGGGGATTCGTCTCTCCCGGTATAGGGGGTTGATGTTGCGCTGTGTTCGATTGGCTATAACAGGAAATCCCTGGCCAGGGTTGCTGAGATTTACTGGTAAGTGTTACCAGTAGTTTCTCGAAGTGTTATAGACCTCATATCGACACGACTTATCGAGCTATTGGGGTCTGACGTTTACCACCCCTAGGCGAGATATGCGACATATCAAACGATCAGACCGGACTGTACGGTAGTGTTACTGGTTAGATTCACTGGAGTGTGAGCGGGCTTGCTCGTCGATCTTCAGATCGCTCAATACCCGGGTGGCCGTTACGTTTAGCAGACCGCTTGCGGCTTGTAGATGCTTGATATGATCATCATCTGCTGCCGGCGTATTGACGAGTCTTTAGAGTCCTACACAGAGGTTTCCTGGCTCAAGCGAAACGAAATAGGAGCACATATGAGATATGTGCGGGACCGAGAATAATACCAGTATGTGATACTGTATTTGATTCTCGCGATGTGACATTGATCGGTTATATGCGATATAGCCGGGTTATCGGATCAAGTGTTGATTCGATAAGTTGTTACTAATGATACTAGTCGGTTATATGCGATATGACCGGATCGTTAAATCAAGTGTTGATTTAATGATTTAATGCATAATTATATATTTGATATATTACTTTGCATTAACTAGTATCGGTTCACTTTATAATGGATTTTCTCACTCGGATGTGCGCATTACATATGTGATATGATTTTGTGCACTATATTGTATCATGTTTGATGATACATGCATTATGGTTAAGTGTTAAGAATTAAACTATAGTTAAGTGGGTGATTAGGGTTTTTGATTTCATTTTATTCATTTATCTTTTTGGAAAAAGAAAAGGCAAAATGAGGAAAATGGTTGCTTTCTTTTGTTCATTCAAGAACCTTCATGAAGACTTGGACTTAATGACCATTTTGTCTCATGCTTAACCCTTACCACTCACTTAAACCTTAGTTAACTCTCTACATCTAACCATGGTTCATTATATGATAAGGATTGATTTTTCTTTTCAATTCTAATATTCTTATCATATTTTTTTTAGCTTCTTCTTCTTCTTCCTTCAAGTGAAGAAAAGCTTGACCATCAATGGCAACTTGATGAAATGAGTGAGAAATCCAATTCTAAAGTCTACCCACTTCCTATTTCTTCATCCTCTACCTCTTGCCAAGTAGTAGAGTGTGTTTCCTTCACAAGTTTTCATGGCAAGGTGAAGGTGGAGCTTGATTTAGCGATGCCTCGACGTAGATCATCTTCGGCACGTCGTCGATGACCTAACCCGTCCATTCTCCGATGATGCCGACTCTAGAGCCCGGGATGGATTTTGGACAGCGAGGAGACATCGTTGCGGAGCTATGGAGGTGGAGCACCGGATCTACAAAGGTTGTATTTCCGTATTCCCTTAGTTAATTGTTAACTAGTTTCTTTTTCGCCTAGTTTTCTAGCAAACGATCATGTTAGGGTTTTTAGGCACCATTAAAATTTGAAATTGGCATGTTCGATGCCTTGTGTGACCTCATTAGGGTGCCTAGGAACCTTTCACTGGTATCAGAGCCTAGCTAGAGCCTTAGGCGAAGTCCAGACGGAATTTGAAGTCCGAACGAACCCGAATCCCGATCTCAAAATTGCTCTCTGTCCAGATTTTAAAATTGTGGATTTTTCAAGATTAAAAATATCCAGAAAATCAAGCAGGGTTTTCTAAGAATTACTGTAAATTTCATGGGCCTAAGTCAACATTTTCACCGCGGAACCGCGGCACGTGCTATGCATGCCGCGGCGGTTCCGCGGCTCCTTTGTTGTTTTGTGCTTCAAGATTTGTACAGTAATTCTTATTTGTCTGTTCTGATTTTCTTGGGAATATTTTAATAATTTTTCAAGAGTTGAATTTTCAGAGGTGGTTTTGGGGTTTCGGAGTTTCGATCGGAATATCAAATTTTGTCTGTGTGTCTTTCCGGATAAATTTTAGAATATGTTAAAAAGTTCGACCGGATATAAATACCCAATTTTTCCCCTGTCGGGAAATTTCCAAGTGTTGGATCTTTCCATAGTTTAACGACATTCTAAGTAGTGCAAGTAACTCAATGGACCCTCTAGAAGACAACAAACCTTAACTCGATTATGTGACCGTCTTGAACTGCCCTTTGAACCTTCGGGTTCGGGGCAGTACGGCGTGCCATATGTGAGGCGTTGGCTTGACCCTTCTACGGCTGGACCGTTGGTACTGAGGCACGAACTGAATGTTGTTAGACTTATTTCATGTGTTGATCTGTATCGGAAAAACTTGGGTGTTCGATTGTTCGATCGAAAAGTTTAACATTTTCTGTTTATCTGGAATGAGATACAATAATTGGAATTCACAATTAGTTATGTGATAACTAAATGAATGTTATAAACATAGCAGTTTAGTCTCACTTGATCGGTTGCCACGGAATTTTGATGTGATCAAAAGTCCGTAGCAATCACGTAGCGTACGCGGATACTCGCCGGATAAACTTAATAGTCACCTCACTCCATAACCCCGACCAAGTGACTGTAGGAGAACCCCGTCGCCGAAAGCATCCATTCGGGTGCTCGCGGTGGCGGTGTTCCGCCTTGGTGCACTTCGTCGATGGCGTAGGGGGTGCGGCCGCCAACTGAAGTTTGCGACGAGCATTCGATCAAAATGTCGGGAATCCTGTTGAATTGCCCGACTTGATATTGAAAAGAGTTTTCGATAAATGAGACTAAAATGCGGGGTTTATAATTGTTAGGCATGTGATGTCTAAGTAATTCATTTGATCAGGCATGCGATGTCTAAAGAGATTGCGGATTCCAACTGTTGTAGTTTTACACTTTCTTTTCTGTGACCGTAAGTGTAATATGTGATATCGCCGGTTTCGTTGCTATATGTCAACGACAATTGGGATGCGCATATTTACTTACGTTGATGACATGTGATGTTATGTGTTGCTGGATATATTATATTGGATCGTCGTGTTTGAATAGCCGGGGGTTTTTATGTGAGATGAGTGTTTTTCATTTTCATTCATGTAAAAACTTGTATGTAATATTCTTTTATTGGGGCGCTTTCAGGTTGCGGAAGTTGTCACCGTTTGTATATTATTTACTTTTCTGCACTAGGAAAGACCCAAGGAGGAGGGCACAAGTAACCGGGTTCTGGGGTCCAGTGGGAGACCAACTCGAGGAGTCGAGTCCGGTTCTCCTAACCCTAGAATTGGTAGGGTTGCTTGCCGCTCTTTTAGGGGTTTAGGGGTGTGGGATTGGCTATTCATCACGACCGTGGAATCCGTGTTTTATACTGGCTCGTATTGAAAACACGGACGTCCCAGTATATCCAATATTTCATATGTTTCTTCTGCTGCGATATATGTGATGTGATCATGTGATGTTCTGTGATAGATACAGTATATAGTATATATGATATATTATATAGATGTTACTTATGTTTTACACCCGCGCTAGCCCTGCCCCGCTCTGCCGTTAGTTACCTAACCTAACGGTGCATGAGGGGACATCGAGGCGAATGCGGATGGCATAAGTGTACGTCGTATTTATCTGTGATGTTTAGGTACTTAAAATGATGGGACTTCATTAATGAGATTAATGAAATAAAAGAAACCTAAGATGTTGTAGAATCGAATTTCAAAATAAAACAGGTAGCTACAGTTCTTGCTTTGCACAGCGGTATATGTGATATATCCTGCACCTTATTCGATAAGGAAAGGACCGAGATCCCTTCACCGGGAGTGACTCCTTTAGCAATAACTGGCAGATGCTACACACTCGGTTTGTCTTTTGATAGCTTTTAAGTGTTTTTGCTTTGCACAGTGATATATATGATATATCCCGCACCTCATTCGACGAGGAAAGGACCGACGATCCCTTTACCGGGAGTGACTCTTTTAGCAAAACTAGAAAAGCCTCAAAAGTACTCCATTTTAAAATCATTTGATTCTACAACGATATCAAGTTCATTACGCAATAGGTTTTCAGAAAAACCTGTCGTAACCCTCCGTCATTTCAGATAAGTAGTAGTTAGCATTCGTGCTACGTTTGTTGGCCTGCGTCAAGGTGTAGTGTGCGGTAGCTAACTGGTGCTTATCTGCATAAGCATATGATGTGATTGGATTAGGGTAGTCGTGCGACTTTGTTGGCCTGCGTCAAGGGTCGTGCGGGTGGGTTTAATTCAATCAGGAAATGACGGGTTGAACTTGACTAGCGGACTATGGTTTGTTGGCCTGCGTCAAGGTCATAGGACGCTAGGGGCAAAATATTATCGGGAATTTCAAGTGTTGAAATTTGCAATGAGATTGCATACCTTCTATGAGATAGTTGGATCCCGATACCCGCTGCGAGTAAGAGTTACTCCTGGGAGAGTTTTACGCATTACAATTAGCCGATCAAGTAGGTGTCTAGAAAGGTGTTAACGGGGTTACGCCTCTGGGAAAACGAGGTTTACATTAATTAGGTTCATGCGAAAGCACGGGGGACCTCCCTCAAAGTACCGACACTGGCCTGGCTGAAAGATTGGCGAACTTGTAGTGTGTAATTAATCCCGGCTAGTCTTTCCTTTTAGGGTTTGAAGGAAGATTTGATAAAAAGCAGTGGGAGTCATCCTGATTAGATAAAATAATAACCAATCTATTCTTGCAAGAGCGCACGCCGAGTGTTTTCTTCTCTCTCTCTCCTGGTAGCGACCATATCACGCCTTAATCAAGATAATAATACGGAATATTGACCGAACCCGCTTGTTATACTGAGCTGGGGAACGTTGGTCCCGCTCCAACTTATAATTGTTATAAGACAGAGCAGGAAATTGGGGAATACCAGATTTCCTGTGCCGCCCAAACGAAGAGAGTGCATGCTGATGCATCATCTTCGGGTGTGTTCATTATACAGAACTGTTTCTCAGTATCCTCTGCATCTAGGGTATATGATACCGGATCAGGATCCCAGATATGTAATCTGTTACATAGGGCTACAAAAAGGGTAGAAAAACTGAGAACGGGTGATAAGTTTCATGAGGCAGAAAACGGGGCAAGTGTTGCAGCCAAGTCTGCTGGTCACTGTCACCCTGTATTATAATACATTAATTCTGAACGTATGTTATTAGATACCGAACCTGATATACAAAATCATATCTGTCTCTTTATTAGTAAAGAAACGATAATATTTTGTATTGTTGGATAATGTTTTGAACATTTCCTATATCAAAAGTTGATCGGTTCAGGCACGTTATCTAAAAGCATTGATGTTCTAAATCAAACTACAGTTCTGAGTATATGGAACACACACAAGAGGAAGAGTTCAGAAATGAACGAATTCTTCCTAAGGTATTGTAGACTAGGTCAGATCAATGTGACCCGACTAGCTAGAGTTACATATAGATGCATATTTAAATCAGTTTGAATTTACATCTTGTGAAACTCGCCAGTCATGTCACAAAGATAAGATGACTATAGCTCTGTTTATTGGAAACAGAGAAAGAGTTAGTGAACTCTTTGGACTGATACATGATGATGTATGTAAGGTCTCCTGTCTACACATGCCAGGACTGGTTCTTTATACTTCATTACGTTCTCTGATGATCTTTCGAGATTCAGACCTATGTTCCTGTTGAAACACAAGTCCGAACCTTTTCAGATATTCACAGAATATAAGTTAGAAGTAGAGAACCAAAATACGGGTATAAGTATTATGTCCTATGATGAGATCAAGGAGGAGAATACTTGAGCACGGAAATTCTGGATTATTCTAAAGGAGAATGAGATTCTCTCTCAGCATTACTCCTCTGTATACACCATAGCACGATGGTATATCGGGGCGGAGCAATCACACCCTATATGATATGGTGTGCTCTATGATGAGTACTACTGAGTTACCTTTTTCCTTTTGGGAGTTATGTGCTTGAGAAGCTGCATGCCTATTGAATAGGGTTCGAATCAAATCAGTTGCCTACCATTTCATATGTGATATGGAAAGGGAAGAGCCCATGTCTTAAGCTAGTTAAGATTTGGGGTTGTCCGGCCTATGTCTAAAAGCAAAATCCGGACAAGCTCAAGGTGACGTCTGTTATGTACAACTGGAAATGTTCCAGCCTTACAAATTGCAGCTGATGATTTGATAGAACCAAAGGATTCAGTAGATTCCAACGAACCTCAGCCTCTCCGCCGATCTAGTAAGGGTTCCTCACCTACCTGAGAGAAACTTCGGTTTCTCTATGACAGTGGGAGCGAGGATTGCATCATGAGATGATGACCCAACTAGTTTCGAGCTGGCCATCAGGAGTAAGACTCTGTAAGAATGGCTGGATGCTTAGTGATCTGAGATGGAATCCATGTACACCAACAAAGTATGGACTTTGGTTGCTATATCTGAAGGGTTAAATCCCCATCAGGAGCAAGTATATCTTGAGAAGATTACTTGGTGTAGATGGAAAAGTTGAGACTTTCAAAGCTAGACTTGTTAAAGTTTTTCGTCATTGACCAGGCGTGGATAATGATGAAACCTTTTCCAGTACCTATGCTTAAGTCCATCCAGATCCTACTTGCCACGGCTACATACCATGACTACGATATCTGGTGGTTGGGTGTCATGACTGCTTTTCTAAATGATGTTTTAGAAGAGTGAGTCTATAAGTACACAGCCAGAGGGCTTCGTAAACAGTGGGAGCAGCGGAAACGTGTGAAAGATGTTTTATCTGATAAAGCAGGCATCGCGGAGTTGGAACATCTGTTTTGATGTGTTTGTCAAGGAAGTTGACATCATCAAAATGATAGATGAACCTTGTATATACAAAAAGGTAGTAGGGAGTATGGTGGCGATCCTCGTAGAGTACGTGGATGACATACTCTTGATAAGAAAGGAGTTTCCAATGCTACGCTCGGTCAATCTCCGTTTATCACAATAATTCTCCATATAGGATCAAAGTGATACCTCCTTAATCCTGAGTTTTGGATCTATGAGATAGATTTAATTGGATGTTAGGATTCTCACTAGCTGTAGTGAGATGGTATCAATCGATCCTGGGAGAATCACTGGAAGTGTTCCAGGGTGATAAAGACGACTGAATGTCAGTCGCAGGCATTGTCTTTACCCTTAGTAAAGGGACGGTATGTTGGAAGAGTTCCAAGCTAGATACCGTGGCATACTAGACGATAAAGGCAGGATACATCGCTACTTAAGATGCTACCAAAGAGGCTGTTTGGATGTATAATGGTTCATGAGATGAACTATGTTCCTCCCATTGTGTGACAATGGAGTTGTGGCTTTTGCCAAAGAACGTCCGTCCCATCAGTGATCCAGACTTATTCTATGGCAGTATCGCCTGATCATGGAGATGGTTGATCTCCAGGCTGATCTAGGTTAGGAGAGTAGACTTAGAGGATAATGCAGCGGATCCACTCACGAAGGCCTATTCCCAGAGAGAGACTTTTATGGGATGGTTGAGTATGAGATACTTCGACCACTGCTACAGATGGCCCTAGTGCAAGTGGGAGATTGTTAGTTATATGTATGCCCTAGAGGCCATTACTGTGCATTGGATGTATATTGTAGTGGATGCTGGGACATATATAGGGAGGACTTTCTTGCTCGACATGATAGTAAGCTATCTGGTTACTCTTTACCTTAACGTGTACACTGATTGTCTCTCTGTTACATGTTGGTAAAGCCATTAGGATGTGTACTTGACTACCTGGACTATGATGCGGATCATACTAGTGGGGACATGGTAGTCCATAAGTACATCCTTCAAAGTCCCTAGTCGTGGGTGTATCGAGATGGGGCATCGATATACTAGAGTAGACTAGCGTGTACCTTCTCGACCCATACAGATGGGCGATGGATGATCCCATATCCATTGGTGTTTGACATCGGAGATGATATACGGGTGCTCAGTAGAGACTGGGTACACTGGACGGACTCGCCGAGAACTCCCAGATGGTATTATACCTCACGTCAGATGGCAGTTCTCTGGTGACACTGGTACAGAGTAGTCTGTTGACCCGAGATCGTCATAGTGTCTTGTGTGGTTCCCACTGTGCTTTGATTTCCATCTTACCACGTCCAAGAGGGTGTGCAAAACGGTGGTTTTTGGGTACAGTCCCGAGTCACATGGAGGCAATGAGCGAAAGGAGGAGATTCGTCTCTCCCGGTATAGGGGGTTGATGTTGCGCTGTGTTCGATTGGCTATAACAGGAAATCCCTGGCCAGGGTTGCTGAGATTTACTGGTAAGTGTTACCAGTAGTTTCTCGAAGTGTTATAGACCTCATATCGACACGACTTATCGAGCTATTGGGGTCTGACGTTTACCACCCCTAGGCGAGATATGCGACATATCAGGCGATCAGACCGGACTGTACGGTAGTGTTACTGGTTGGATTCGCTGGAGTGTGAGCGGGCTTGCTCGTCGATCTTCAGATCGCTCAATACCCGGGTGGCCGTTACGTTTAGCAGACCGATTGCGGCTTGTGGATGCTTGATATGATCATCATCTGCTGCCGGCGTATTGACGAGTCTTTAGAGTCCTACACAGAGGTTTCCTGGCTCAAGCGAAACGAAATAGGAGCGCATATGAGATATGTGCGGGACCGAGAATAATACCAGTATGTGATACTGTATTTGATTCTCGCGATGTGACATTGATCGGTTATATGCGATATAGCCGGGTTATCGGATCAAGTGTTGATTCGATAAGTTGTTACTAATGATACTAGTCGGTTATATGCGATATGACCGGATCGTTAAATCAAGTGTTGATTTAATGATTTAATGCATAATTATATATTTGATATATTACTTTGCATTAACTAGTATCGGTTCACTTTATAATGGATTTTCTCACTCGGATGTGCGCATTACATATGCGATATGATTTTGTGCGCTATATTGTATCATGTTTGATGATACATGCATTATGGTTAAGTGTTAAGAATTAAACTATAGTTAATGTAAGTCTACGCTAGCGCCCCGGCAGTCTACAGACGCCAAATGCGGAACAAAAACTTTTAAACTGGCGTTATCGTATACTTTAACCCGGATCTGCCATTATTGCTAAACTAACAAACTGTAAAGAGTGTAGAAAGGTTATACCGAACGATCCGAGTCCTTCGTTCTTCAACCATCATCCCACGCTCCGTTGCGGCTGCTCCGATCTCGTCGATCTCCGATATCCTCGTCGAGGTGGCACCACATCACTGATTCTTTAAACGGGCTCCCGCCTCTGACTTGAGGCAACTCGATCGTCAAGTTTGCTAAAAGAGACGACCAAGATTGATGTAGAGAATGAGTAGATGACTTTGTCTCATTTCGTCCAAGTCCGTGGACGATCGGTTAATGAAGTTGCCGAAGGAATCGGGTGATGGAATGAAATGGACTGTGAAATTCCATACACCGATAAAACCTATCATAATCTTTTCTAGCAAATGAAAACTCATATGAGAGAGAGTATGAGGAGAAGAGAGAAGGCCGGCCACTTTTATATGATGGAGGGAGGTGACCGTAGGAGCAAGTGGTGACCATAAGCAAAAAGCTTCTCACTTCAAAATATCTTAACCAAAACAAGAATCATTAAACCTAAAGCATGACTCACAAAACACATCATCAAGTCATTAATGAAACCATTAATGTCAAGATGAGTCACTAGCCTAGTCACCATCCTAGTCATCATATCTAGAAACTTCTAGAATACTGACTCATCATAAGAAAAGATAAATCCGTCTTTAACCGAATGTTAAAAGACGGCTGATAGAAAACTGGAAACTGGCAACTTCCAAAAGTGATCCTGAAACAACTTTCAGGATAACCCCGAAACTGTATAAATATACCCGTATTTGTATTACGACCGAATACAAATGCAACTGAGACAAAGATATTATACCTACTCAATATAACACTCGGATCCGGCTTAAACCAAAGCCGACCAGTATTATCTGCCCGAAAAATAACACGTGCGTAAACGCACGTGCATTTTCCGAACCCTGCCATAAAACCATACGACCTCTACAACATTTCGCCCGGACTTGGGAAACTGTCTGTGGGGGACTCTAATGACTCGTCAGTACCCTGGCAGTGGGTTTAACCACAAACCGTCAGCGGCACTAGCTATGCGTAACGGCTGCCCATGGACTGACCTCAAGGGAGGCTGAGGAGCGAACTCAAGGGAGACCGATGAGCGAACTCCTCCGAAAACCCTACTGAGCCTAACAGTGACAATGTATATACAGTCCGGTCCGTTCGTCAATGAGTATCGCATATCCGCCTAGGGGGCTAGCAACGTCAGACCCCCAATAGCAGTATAAGTCGTGTCGGAGTGAAGCCTCAATACACCCTGAGATACTACTGGAGTACCTACCAGTAAATCTCCTACCATGGCCATGGATTTGTGTAATGGCTCTCCTAGACACAGCACGACCTCGCCCCCAATACCGGGAGAGACGAATCCCCTGCCGATCCGCTCACGTGCCTCCATATGGCTCGGAACTGTACCCAAAAACTACATGTTTGCACGACTCCTTTGAGCCGTGGTAGGGTAGAAATCAAAGCACAGTGGGAACTCACACGAGACAAATGACGACCTCAGGTCGATGAACTAACCTGTACACATGTCACCAGGGAACTGCTATCTGACGGTAGATATAATACTAACTAGCAGATTCCCGGCGAGTCCTGTCCGGTGTACTCATAACCCAATGAGCACCTGTATACATCTTAGGTGATCCAACTGACACCAGTGGCTTATGAGACCGGCCACCGCCCCTCGTCGGGGTCTCGACTGTATACACTAGTCTACTCCGGAGTATCGATGCCCTGTCTCGAAACTCCCACGACTAGGGACCACAATTAAGGATATGCATATAAACTACCCAACTCTCACGTATATGATCGCCATCATACTGTTGGTAGTAAAGCAAGATCCTAAGGGCTCTATCAAAGTGTAACATGCAATCAGTCACCTGAACATGTACATGACTGATAAAGGCAAACCAGATAGCATACTATCATCTCGAGTAAGACTGTGCTACCGGGATAGGTCCTCCGCAATCATTGCAATCACGTACCTGCGATCCAATAATTGACTATGAGGGCACTATCTCCAACAATCTCCCACTTGCACTCAAGGCTAATATTGCGATGTCGACTACTCACAGCCCGTGTGAAACCGAACATCCAACTCCTCTACTAATCAGTTTCACAAAGCCCGTTTGTAAAACTATTGTGTTCGAGAAATAGCCTTAGTGAGTGGATCCGCCAAGATGTTTCTTTCTATATCTCTCTTAATCTCAAGTTCGCGGAGAAAACCATCTCCCGAATTGAGTAATACCTATCTTAGAACATGTCTGGATATCTGATGGGACCTTAGTTCATAAATGAACTCCATATCCAAACTTCTTAGACTGAATCGATCACTGAACCTAATCAGTATCGGGCACCTTGCTTCCCACAGTATCCTCTTGGACCACCTGTCCATAATACTGTCCCTCTTCGTCAGAGGGAAAAACTAAAACTCTGACAGTCACTCTGTCATCCACGTCACCTTTGAAGCCTGGAATGATAATCGTCTCCCGAAGGAGGCTGCCGTCATCAAATCCGTAGAACATGTACTCATGTTCTAAACTGCTTCCTTATGTTTCTCCAGGATTGGATTAATACAAACTTATTGCATCTAGTGCAAAAACAACATTTGGTGTGGTACTTGACATCTCATGATTAACTCAATTGCCTAAGCAAGTGATCTGCCAATCATGCACATCCCTCTCCCCTTTAGTCTGTAAGACATCTTTAGAAAGGGTGACTCCATCACCTGCAGGTACACCACCATGCTAGGAGTCAACTATTCCAAAAACCATTAGAATATCTGTCAAAGTACCCACATTGGGAAACTACCCAAATCCAGATCTAAAACCATAGATCAAGAAACCATAATGTCAAATATTATATCCGTATCCTGTCTGGAGAAACAACTGTGTGACGACCACAGTACAACCGATCGTAGTATAGGAATTTTACTTCCTACTCTGTGTTTTTCATCCAGATACCATGACATCACACCCTACTACCTTCTTAACAGATCCATCCCCTATTCTGATTGAAGTCAAACCCATGACTGTCACATCAAAATTAGATGATCTATCTCCGCTATAACTGCTCAAGTCTATAAATAGACATAAGCTACTTGCCCACTATGCTTCTGCTGCTCCCACTGACTACGACAACCCTCCTACCGGGTCTCATATCCTGGAACAACAGTAGTGTCAAGTCTTGGTAGATAAGAACGTCCCTGTCACCGTCTCTGAGGCTACCGAAGTACCTCTCGGGCATCTGAGGTTACCTACCATACCTGCGGAGTGGCTATTGGAATGTCAAACCTGATTGAAGATATAGGTCCTATTAAATTTTTCCGTAATCGTTCACGGTTCTGGAATCACTTCCAGTTCTACCATACACCCACTACTGTTTTCTGAAAAAGATCCATTTTACTAAAACTGTGGCGAGTCAAGAACAATATCACTATTGATCTTCCAAATGGTAGAATATCAACCCTCGTCATAGCCAGGGTCAACCCACAAACAGCCATTACAGAAACGTGCCCTGAGTTATCCAGAGTCTGGTTTTAAGCATAAGCTGGACAACTCCCCGTACCTTAATTTTGTTAGTTATATGTATGCCCTAGAGGCCATCACTGTACATTGGATGTCTATTGTAGTGGATGCTGGGACATATATAGGAAGGACTTTCTTTCTCGACATGATAGTACGCTATCTGGTTGCACTTTATCTTAACATGTATACTTTCTGTCTCTCTGATTACATGTTGATAAAGCCCTTAGGATATGTACTCGACTTCCAGGACTATGATGTAGATCATACTAGTGGGGCCTGGGTAGTCCATGAGTGCATCCTTGAAATGTTCCTAGTCGTGGGAATATCGAGACGGGGCATCGATATTCCAGAGTAGACTAGCGCATATCTTCTCGACCCATGCGATGGGCGATGGATGATCCCATATCCATTGGTGTTTGACATCGAAGATGGTATGCGGGTGCTCAGTGGAGACTGGGTACACTGAACGGACTCGCCGAGAACTCCCAGATGGTATTATACCTCACGTCAGATGGCAGTTCTCTGGTGACACTGGTACAGCTTAGTCTGTTGCCCCGAGATCGTCATTGAGTCTTATGTGTCTCCCACTATGCTTTGATTTCCACCCTACCACGGCTCTACTGAGTTGTGCAAACAGGTGGTTTTTGGGTACAGTCCCGATTCACATGGAGGCAATGAGCGATAGGAGGGGATTCGTCTCTCCCGGTATTGGGGGTTGATGTTGTGCTATGCTCGACTGGCTATAACAGGAAATCCCTGGCCAGGGTTGCAGTGATATACTGGTAAGAGTTATCAGTAGTTTCACGAATGTTATGGACCTCAAGTCGGCATGACTTATCGAGCTATTGGGGTCTGACGTTTACCACCCCTAGGCGATATATGCGACATATCAGACGAACAGACCGGACTATACGGTAAGTGTTACTGGTTGGATTCGCAGGAGTGTGAGCGGGCTTGCTCGTCGATCTTCTGATCGCTCAATACCCGGGTGGCCGTTACGTTTAGCAGACCGCTTGCGGCTTGTAGGTGTTTGATATGATCATCATCCGCTGCCGGCGTATTGACGAGTCTTTAGAGTCCTACACAGAGGTTTCCTGGCTCAAGCGAAACGAAATAGGAGCGCATATGAGATATGTGCGGGACCGAGAATAATACCAGTATGTGATACTGTATTCGATTCTCGTGATGTGACATTGATCGGTTATATGCGATATAGCCGAGTTATCGGATCAAGTGTTGATTCGATAAGTTGTTACTGATGATGCCAGTCGGTTATGTGCGACATGACCGGATCATTGAATCAAGTGTTGATTTAATGATTTAATGCATAATTATATATTTGATATATTACTTTGCATTAACTAGTATCGGTTCACTTTAAATGGATTTTCTCGCTCGGGTGTGCACATTGTATATACGATATAGTTTTGTGCACTTACTTGTATCATGTTTGATGATACATGGTTTTTGGTTAAGTGTATAGAATTAAACTATGGTCAAGATGATGATTAGGGTTTTGCATATTCTTTTATTCATTTTGGAAAATAATTAAAGCAATTAAGAAGAAAAACAAAATGGTTTTCTTTCTTTATTCTTCATGAAGCTTATTGAAGCTTCATGAAACTTTGACCACTTAACCATTTTGTCTTCTTCTTTTGACCCTAACCATTGATCTAACCTAAGTTAATTCTCTACACCTAACCATGGTGAAAATTATGATAAGTTTATTATTCTTTTCTATTCTAAAATACTTATCATAACTTTTATCTTCTTCTTGCTCTTCTTCTTCTTCATGAAGAAGCTTGTCTTCATCAATGGCATATTGAGCATATGAGTGAGAAATCCAATTCTAAAGTGAACCCACTTCCTATTTCTTCATCCTCTACCTCTTGCCAAGTAGTAGAGTGTGTTTCCTTCACAAGTTTTTAGGGCTTGGTGAAGGTGGAGCTTGATTTAGCGATGTCTCGACGTAGATCATCTTCGGCATGGACATCGACGACCTAGCTCGCTTTTTCTCCGACGAAGCCGACTCTAGAGCCCGGATTCCTTTTGGATAGCGGAGACGACTTCGTTGCGGAGCTATGGAGGTGGAGCACCGGATCTACAAAGGTTGTATTTCCGATATCCCATTAGTTAAGTGTTAACTAGTTACTTTGTTCGCCTAGATTTCTAGTAAACGATCCGTATTAGGGTTTGTAGGCACCCGTAAAATTTGATTTGTGCATGTTTGATCACTTGTGAGACTCTATATGAGTGCCTAGGAACCTTACAGTGGTATCAGAGCCTAGCTAGAGCCTTAGGCGTAGCGTAGACGGAGTTAGAAATCCGATCGACCCGAAACCCCGACTTTAAAATGCTCTCTGGACATTTTTGTAAAATGTGGATTTTTGCAAATTAAAAATATGCAGAAAAATCAGAAGGTAAATCTAAGAATTACGATGCAAAAATTACCTAATGATCTTTCTAAAGTGCGGCGGAACCGCGGCATTAGCGTGCTAATGCGGCCCTTCCGCCGCACTTTTGTCTTATCTGCCATTGAATTTTGCACAGTAACTCCTATTTTTCAGTGCTGGTTTTCCTGGGAATTTTTAATCTGAAATCAAGAGTTGAGTATTTTGGGTTGTATTAGGAGTTCGTACATTCGATCGGATTGTCTAATTTTGTCTATGTGTTTTTCGGATATTTTAGAATATGTTAAAAATTTCGACCGGACATAAATACCCACTTTTTCCCCTGCCGGAAAATTTCCAAGTGTTGGATTTTTCCGTGGTTTAAGGACGTTCTGAGTAGTGCAGGTAACGCGATGGTCCCTCTAGAAGACAACAAACCTTAACTCGATTATGTGACCGTCTTGAACTGCCCTTTGAATCTTAGGGTTTGGGGCAGTACAGCGTGCCACATGTGAGGCGTTGGCTTGACCCTTCTACGGCTGGACCGTTGGTACTGAGGCATGAAGTGAATGTCTTTGAACTTATTTCATTCGGTTGATCGGGAAAACTTGGGTGTTCGATTGTTCTATCGAAAAGTTTAACATTTTCTATCTTATCTGGAATGTGATACAATAATTGGAATTCACAATAAGTTATGTGATAACTAAATGAATGTTATAAACATAGCACTTTAGTCTCATTTGATCGGTTGCCACGGGATTTTGATGTGATCAAAAGTCCGTCGCAATCACGTAGTGTACGCGGATACTCGCCGGGTAAACTTGATAGACAGCCTCACTCCATAGCCCTGACCAAGTGACTGTAGGAGAACCCCGTCGCCGAAAGCATCCGTTCGGGTGCTCGCGGTAGCGGTGTTCCGCCTTGGTGCACTTTGTCGACGGCGTCGGGGGTGCGGCCGTCTACTGAAGTTTGCGACGAGCATTCGATCAGAATGTCGGGAATCCTGTTGAATTGCCCGACTTGATATTGAAAAGAGTTTTCGATAATGAGACTAAAATGCGGGGTTTATAATTGTTAGGCATGTGATGTCTAAAGAATTCATTTGGTCAGGCATGCGATGTCTGAGGTGGTTGCGGATTCCAACTGTTGTAGTTTTACACTTTCTTTTCTGTGACCGTAAGTGTAATATATGATGTCGCCGGTTTCGTTGCTATATGTCAACGACAATTGGGATGCGCATATTTACTTACGTTGATGACATGAGATGTTATGTGTTGCTGGATATGTTATATTGGATCGTCGTGTTTGAATAGCCGGGGGGTTTTTATGTGAGATGAGTGTTTTTCATTTTCATTCATGTAAAAACTTGTATGTAATATTCTTTTATTGGGGCACTTCCAGGTTGCGGAAGTAGTCACCGTTTGTATATTATTTATTTTTCTGCACTAGGATAGACCCAAGGAGGGGAGCACAAGTAACCGGGTTCTGGGGTCCAGTGGGAGACCAACTCGAGGAGTCGAGTCCGGGTCTCCTAACCCTAGAATTGGTAGGGTTGCTTGCCGCTCTCGTAGGGGTCTAGGGGTGTGGGATTGGCTATTCATCACGACCGTGAAATCCGTGTTTTATACTGGCTCGTATTGAAAACACGGACGTCCTAGTATATCCAATATTTCATATGTTTCTTCTGCTGTGTTTTATCTGAGATCATGCGATGTTCTGTGGAAGATATTATATATAGTATATATGATATATTATATAGACGTTACTTATGTTTTACACCCGCGCTAGCCCTGCCCCACTCTGCCGTTAGTTACCTAACCTAACGGTGCACGAGGGGACATCGAGGCGAATGCGGATGGCATAAGTGTACGTCATATCTATCTGTGATGTTTAGGTAATTTAATTGATGGGATATTCATTAATGAGATTAATGAAAGAAAATAAACCTAATTGATGTTGTGGAATCGAATTTCAAAATAAAACAGGTAGCTACAGTTCTTGCTTTGCATCGTGGTGTTCCTTGTAGAACATCCTGCACCTTATTCGATAGGGAAAGGACCGAGATCCCTTCACTAGGAGTGACTCCTTTAGCAATAACTGGAAAATTCTACAACCCTCGGTTTGTCATTTGATCTCTTCTATAGTTTCCGCTTTGCACAGTGATATATATGATATATCCCGCACCTCATTCGACGAGGAAAGGGCAGACGATCCCTTCACCGGGAGTGACCCCTTTAGCAAAACTAGAAAAGCTTCAAAAACATTCCATTTAAAAACCATTTGATTCCGCAACGAGATCAAGTTCAAAGCGTTAAAGGTTTCCACAAAAACCAGTCGCAACCCTCCGTCATTTTAGGAAGTAGAGTACTTAGTATTCGTGCTGTGTTTGTTGACCATAGTCAAGGCACAGTGTACGGTAGCTAAGTGATGTCTTCCTACACCGCATATGATGCGATTAGTTAGGACAGTCGCGTGACTTTGTTGACCTTAGTTAAGGGTCATGTGGGTGGGTCTAATTGATCACGAAATGACGGGTAGAACTTGACTAGTACTTATGATTTGTTGACCATAGTTAAGGTCATAAGTGCTAGGGGTAAAAACCATTATCGGGAGTTTCAAGTGTTGAAACTTGCAATGAGATTGCATACCTTCTATGTGATAGTTGGATCCCGATACCCACTGCGAGTAATTGTTACTCCTGGGAGAGTTTTGCACTTTGCAATTAGCCGGTCAAGTAGGTGTCTAGAAAGGTGTCAACGGGGTTACGCCTCTGGGAAACCGAGGTTTACAGTAATTAGGTCCGTGCGAAAGAACGGGGAACCTCCCTCAAAGTACCGACACTGGCCTGGCTGAAAGATTGGCGAACTTCTAGAGTGTAATTAATCCCGGCTAGTCTTTCCTTTTGGGGTTTGAAGGAAGATTTGATAAAAACAGTGGGAGCCATCCTGATTAGATAAAATATATAACCAATCTGATCTTGCAAGAGCGCACGCAGAGTGTTTTCTTCTCTCTCTCTCCTGGTAGCGACCATATCACGCCTTAATCAAGATAATAATACGGATATATTGACCGAACCCGCTTGTTATACTGAGCTGGGGAACGTTGGTCCCGCTCCAACTTATAATTGTTATAAGACAGAGCAGGAAATTGGGGAATACCATAATTCCTATGCCGCCCAAACGAAGAAAGTGCATATGATGCATCTCCTTCGGGTGTGTTCATTACAAAGAACTGTTTCTCAGTATCCTCTGCATCCTGGGTATATGATACCGATCAGGATCCCAGATATGTAATCTGTTACATAGGGCTACAAAAGGGTAGAAAAACTGAGAACGGGTGATAAGTTTCATGAGACAGAAACCGGGGCAAGTGTTGCAACCAAGTCTTTCGGTCACTGTCACCCTGTATTGTAATACATTGATTCTGAACGAATGTTATTAGATACCGAACCTGATATACAAAATCATATCAGTCTCTTTATTACTAAAGAAATGATAAAATTTTGTATTGTTGGATAATGTTTTGAACATTTCCTATATCAAAAGTTGATCGGTTCAGGCACGTTATCTAAAAGCATTGAAGTTCTAAATCAAACTACAGTTCCTAGTATACAGAATACACACAAGAAGAAGAGTTCAGAAATGAACGAATCCTTCTTGAGGCATTGTAGACTAGGTCACATCAATGCGACCCGACTGGCTGAAGTTACATTTTAGATGCATATTTAAATCAGTTTGAATTTACATCTTGTGAAACTTGCCAGTCATGTCATAAAGATTAGATGACCATAGCTCTGTTTATTAGAAACAGAGAAAGAGTTAGTAAACTCTTGGGACTGATACATGATGATGTATGTAAAGTCTCCTGTCTACACATGCCAGGACTGGTTCTTTATACTTCATTATATTCTATGATAATCTCTCAAGATTCAGTCATATATTCCTGTTGAAATATAACTCCGAAACTTTTGAGGTATTCACAGAATATAAGTAGGAAGTAGAGAACCAAAATACGGGTATAAGTATTATGTCCTATGATGAGATCAGGGAGGAGAATACTTGTGCATAGCATTCCTGGACTATTCTAAAAGAAAATGAGTTTCTCTCTCAGCATTACTCCTCCGTATAAACCATAGCACGATGGTATATCGGGGCGGAGCAATCATACCCTATATGATAAGGTGTGCTCTATGATGAGTACTACTGAGTTACCTATTTCCTTTTTGGGGGTTATGCACTTGAGAAGCTGCATACCTATTGAATTAGGTTCCAATCAAATCAGTGCCTACCACTCCATATAAGATATGGTGCGGGAAGATCATATCTCTTAAGTAAGTTAAGATTTGGGGTTGTCCGGCCTATGTTTAAAGCAAAATCCGGACAAGATCGAGGCATGATCAGTTCTGTAGAACTGGAAAGGTTCCAGCTATACAAAACTGCAGTTGATGATTTGACAGAACCATAAGATTCTATAGTTCCCGACGAACCTCAGCCTCTCCGCCGATCTAGTAGGGTTCCCCATCCGCCTGAGAGATACCTCGGTTTCTCGATGACAGTGGGAGCAAGGATTGCATCATGAGATGATGACCCAACTAGTTTCGAGCAGGCCATCGAGAGTAGGGACTCTGTAAGAATGGCTGGATGCTTAGTGATCTGAGATGGAATCCTTATACACCAACAAAGTATGGACTTTGGTTGCTATATCTGAAGGGTTAAATCCCCATCAGGAGCAAGTATATCTTGAAAAGATTACTTGGTGTAGATGGAAAAGTTGAGACTTTCAAAGCTAGACTTGTTAAAAGTTTGCATTATTTACCAGGTTTGGATCATGATGAAACCTTTTTCCAAGTAGCTATGCTTAAGTCCATCCAGATCCTACTTGCCACGGCTACATACCATGACTACGATATCTGGTGGTTGGGTGCCATGACTGCTTTTCTAAATGTTGTTTTAGAAGAGTGCGTCTATAAGTACACGGCCAGAGGGCTTCGTAGACAGTGGGAGCAGTGGAAACGTGTGCAAGATGCTTTATAGGATTAAAGCAGGCATCGCGGAGTTAGAACATCTGTTTTGATGGATTAGTCAAAGAGTTTGACATCATCAAAATGGTAGATGAACCTTGTATAAACAAAAAGGTAGTAGGGAGTATGGTGGTGATCCTCGTAGAGAACGTGGATGACATACTCTTGATAAGAAAGGAGTTTCTTATGCTACGCTCGATCAATCTCCGCTTATCACAATGATTCTCCACATAGGATCAAAGTGATACCTACTAAATCCTGGATTTTGGATCTATGAGATAGATCTAAAGGGATATTTGGGTTCTCACTAGGTATAGTGAGATGGTATCAATCGATCCTGGGAAGAATCACTGGAAGTGTTCCAGGGTGATAAAAACGACTGAATGTCAGTCGCAGGCATTGTCTTTAACCTCAGCAAAGGGACGGTATGTTGGAAGAGTTCCAAGCTAAATACCGTGGCATACTAGATGATAAAGGCTGGTGACATCGCTATTAAAGATACTACCAAAGAGGCAGTTTGGGTGTATATTGGTTCATAAGATGAACTAGGTTCCTGCCATTGTATGACAATGGAAGTGTGGCTTTGGCCCTGGAACCCTGGTCCCATCAGTGACCCAGACATATTCTGAGGCAGCATCACCTGATCATGGAGATAGTTGATCTCCAGGGTGATCGAGGTTAGGAGAGTAGACTCAGAGGACAACACGGCGGATCCACTCACGAAGGTCCTTTTCCCAAAGAGAGATTTTTTAGGGGGATGGTTGAGTATGTGATACTGCAACAACTGCTACAGATGGCCCTAGTGCAAGTGGGAGATTGTTAGTTATATGTATGCCCTAGAGGCCATCACTGTACATTGGATGTATATTGTAGTGGATGCTGGGACATATATAGGAAGAACTTTCTTGCTCGACATGATAGTACGCTATCTAGTTGCACTTTATCTTAACATGTATACTTTCTGTCTCTCTGATTACATGTTGATAAAGCCCTTAGGATATGTACTCGACTTCCAGGACTATGATGTAGATCATACTAGTGGGGCCTAGGTAGTCCATGAGTGCATCCTTGAAATGTTCCTAGTCGTGGGAATATCGAGACGGGGCATCGATATTCCAGAGTAGACTAGCGCATATCTTCTCGACCCATGCGATGGGCGATGGATGATCCCATATCCATTGGTGTTTGACATCGAAGATGGTATGCGGGTGCTCAGTGGAGACTGGGTACACTGAACGGACTCGCCGAGAACTCCCAGATGGTATTATACCTCATGTCAGATGGCAGTTCTCTGGTGACACTGGTACAACTTAGTCTGTTGACCCGAGATCGTCATAGAGTCTTGTGTGTCTCCCACTGTGCTTTAATTTCCACCCTACCACGGCTCTACTGAGTTGTGCAAACAGGTGGTTTTTGGGTACAGTCCCGATTCACATGGAGGCAATGAGCGATAGGAGGGGATTCGTCTCTCCCGGTATTGGGGGTTGATGTTGTGCTATGCTCGACTGGCCATAACAGGAAATCCCTGGCCAGGGTTGCAGTGATATACTGGTAAGAGTTATCAGTAGTTTCACGAATGTTATGGACCTCAAGTCGGCATGACTTATCGAGCTATTGGGGTCTGACGTTTACCACCCCTAGGCGATATATGCGACATATCAGACGAACAGACCGGACTATACGGTAAGTGTTACTGGTTGGATTCGCAGGAGTGTGAGCGGGCTTGCTCGTCGATCTTCTGATCGCTCAATACCCGGGTGGCCGTTACGTTTAGCAGACCGCTTGCGGCTTGTAGGTGTTTGATATGATCATCATCCGCTGCCGGCGTATTGACGAGCCTTTAGAGTCCTACACAGAGGTTTCCTGGCTCAAGCGAAACGAAATAGGAGCGCATATGAGATATGTGCGGGACCGAGAATAATACCAGTATGTGATACTGTATTCGATTCTCGTGATGTGACATTGATCGGTTATATGCGATATAGCCGAGTTATCGGATCAAGTGTTGATTCGATAAGTTGTTACTGATGATGCCAGTCGGTTATGTGCTACATGACCGGATCATTGAATCAAGTGTTGATTTAATGATTTAATGCATAATTATATATTTGATATATTACTTTGCATTAACTAGTATCGGTTCACTTTAAATGGATTTTCTCGCTCGGGTGTGCACATTGTATATACGATATAGTTTTGTGCACTTACTTGTATCATGTTTGATGATACATGGTTTTTGGTTAAGTGTATAGAATTAAACTATGGTCAAGATGATGATTAGGGTTTTGCATATTCTTTTATTCATTTTGGAAAATAATTAAAGCAATTAAGAAGAAAAACAAAATGGTTTTCTTTCTTTATTCTTCATGAAGCTTATTGAAGCTTCATGAAACTTTGACCACTTAACCATTTTGTCTTCTTCTTTTGACCCTAACCATTGATCTAACCTAAGTTAATTCTCTACACCTACCATGGTGAAAATTATGATAAGTTTATTATTCTTTTCTATTCTAAAATACTTATCATAACTTTTATCTTCTTCTTGCTCTTCTTCTTCTTCATGAAGAAGCTTGTCTTCATCAATGGCATATTGAGCATATGAGTGAGAAATCCAATTCTAAAGTGAACCCACTTCCTATTTCTTCATCCTCTACCTCTTGCCATGTAGTAGAGTGTGTTTCCTTCACAAGTTTTTAGGGCTTGGTGAAGGTGGAGCTTGATTTAGCGATGCCTCGACGTAGATCATCTTCGGCATGGACATCGACGACCTAGCTCGCTTTTTCTCCGACGAAGCCGACTCTAGAGCCCGGATTCCTTTTGGACAGCGGAGATGACTTCGTTGCGGAGCTATGGAGGTGGAGCACCGGATCTACAAAGGTTGTATTTCCGATATCCCATTAGTTAAGTGTTAACTAGTTACTTTGTTCGCCTAGATTTCTAGTAAACGATCCGTATTAGGGTTTGTAGGCACCCGTAAAATTTGATTTGTGCATGTTTGATCACTTGTGAAACTCCATATGAGTGCTTAGGAACCTTACAAATTTCTTTTAAGGTACGATCCATTCTATATCCAATACAGAAACTTTGGCACTTATTTAATTGGAACCATATTCAAATCATGCAGCTGTCTCCAGTGCATATCATCTTAATGGAAAGAGGCTAATCAGCATTACTCAACTTAGGAATCCATCCAATTAAGAGTAACCTGAAAGAGAAACACGTTTCTCAAAACCATCACTATCATCTGAATACCAATCACAAGAATCCACATCTTCGATCTCTTTGAAGAATCCCGATACTTGTGATACCTGGTTCTCTACTTTATTCTTATACCCACAACTTCTCAGAACTTAGACCTTGTATTTCTACGAAACACTCGTCTAAATACTAGAGAATTTATAAGTAAACAGAACATAGTATGAGGACCTACCCCTTTCTCCTGATGGTCACTGGACAACATACAATACTCTGTATAAGTCCGCTGAGTTAAACAACTCAAAACCTGTGCGTTGTAGGTGGAAAACTGTACCCTGGCGATTTCCTCAAATATCACCAATTACAACGAATTCCGATATAATGAGGATAATCACCTAATTCCCAATATCTTACTCCCACTCATCATCTGTAAAACCATACAGATATGAGAATGAAACCTGATAAATACATACCCTTGGAGTAAGTGTCTAATCGGGAAAAACAGTTTTTCTTTTAACAACGCACTAAAACATGAAAATGTTTCGTAGGGGTATCCTGATATTCATAGCAATGCCTCTTCCATAATCCAATTCATGACTTCAACCGTATATTTTATTGCCATCTCTCCAAATCCCTTTATTTGTCTTTAGTCGTTACCTTCTGTACACCATCGTTAGGCTAACTGGTTTTCTTCCTTCCCTACCGTTCGGCACCAGCCTATGGTTTGGAAGAAGACTATCCAGTAAGCATAATAGGTGTACCCTCCTAAACCAAGGAGTACTCGCATCTCGAGAGAAGGTGATGATAAAAGACAACTGAATAATACCTTATTCTTTTTAAAGGTGAAATAGGAGCGGCGATGAAGTACGCTGTTTTGGTCGTGAATGATATCAGTCGCAATTTACTTTGCCTTCTTTCTAATCCCTTTATTTTGTCTTTACATATTACCTTCTGCACACCCTACTTAGGCTAATTGGTTTTCTTCATTCCCTACCTTTCGGCACCAGCCTATGGTTTGGAATAAGACTATCCAATAAGCGTAATAGGTGTACTCTCCTAAACCAAGGAGCTCTCGCAACCTGAGAGAAGGTGATAATAAAAGACAACTGAATAAACGAATTCTATTTCTCCTGAACCTGGATCCATCCTCGAAGAAGTCCCTTCGAGTTCGTATATAACCATACGATGGATCTATCCAATGGAAGTGGATATCCGTAGTAATACGGGTGTTCTGAGAAATTCAAAGGGTAGAAGAAGGAGTGGCAATGACTTATGCAACTCAGACAATCCAAAAGCCAGTATTTTAAGAAGGTTTGGTCAACTTGGTCACTGAGTCATAGTCTAGGGTCGGTCAAAGGTCGCTGCCAAAGAGAGAGAGAGAAAAGAAACACTCTGCGTGCACTCTAACCTAGATCAGAATGGTCATCACTTTATCTAATCCGGAAACCTCCCACTGTCCTGTCAAATTCTCCTCCAAACCTAAAGAAGAATCAATCGGGATCACCCGAAGAGTAAACCAACTCATCAGTGGGAATCGGGATCCAACTCTCATCGCATGATAACGTGATGGATTGCATCCACGTTACTCATACTCCAGATGGTATGCGCATACTTGGCAAGTTTCAGTTTCTTTAGAAACTCCCGATATGATTTTTGCCCCATGCTCTTATAACCTTGGCTTTGGTCAAAATGTCATAAGTCACATGCCAAGTTCTACCCGTCACTATCTTGTCAATTTGAACCCACCCGCACATGCCCCTGACTTTGGCCAATCGGCAGAACGACTGTCCCAAACTAACTCATCTATCTATGCAACAATTGAATACCCAGCAGCTACCAAACACTATGCCTTAACTTTGGCTAAAATATATAGCTTGAATACTACTGAATACCCAAAAGAAGTGACGGAGGGCTACGGCTGGTTTTTGGAGAAAAACCTTTAGCGTAGTGAACTTGATATCGCTGAAGGAACCTGATAGCTTTTTAAAATATAGTGGCGAAAACCTTTTGCTAGAGAGGTCACTCCCGGTAAAGGGATCTCGGCTCTTTCCTCGTGGAATGAGGTGCAGGATATTCCACTGAATACCGCTATGCAAAGCAACATGTAATCGACTATAGTGAAGTTATTACCCTGACGCAAACTTCTGCCCAAGGGGTCAGTCCCGGTGAAGAGATATCAACTCTTGCCCCGTCGAATGAGGTGCAGGATATTCCACTGAATACCGCTATGCATAACAAAAGGAAACGTCTTTGCAATAACACTTTTTAAATTGTTCCAACAACTGTAAACAGGTTTGTTTTACTTTGCGTTGATCAGAATCAACGCAGTCCCATCAATTAATCACACCAGAAAAGAACGAAAATAAAATGTACGTATATGCCATCCGCATTCGTCACTGGGTCCCGTCATAACCCGTTAGGTTACTTAACTAACGACAGAGCGGGGACTGGACTAGCGCGGGTGTAAAACATATACAACATCTAATAGTATATAAACCAATATACAATAATCGCTCCAGGCGTGATAGTATGCAACATTACAGAAAAGTAATAAGCATCACAGAACAATACAGATATCTGGGATCCCCGGGTTTCACAGAGCCGCTGCTGAAACCCGACGTTCCCCGGTCGTGTGGATAGCCTGTGCAATGAAACCTAGACCCCTACAGGTGCGGCAAGTTACCCGCCAAAACCTGAAGCGAGGCAGCCCCCTACAGCATAGTGAATGGACCACCCAGTACTTCACGGAATCCGGTAGCTTGAGCACCCCTCCTTGGGTCAACCTGTACCCCCTACGAGTGCGGCGAATAGTCTGCCAATTCTAGAGTGGGACCCCTCTGCCTCTCAAAGCCATGAGATGCGGACCCGTTGCCCCCCAGAACCCGGCTATCCGTGCACTCCGTCTCGGGGCAAAACCTAGTACAGTAATGAAAAATAGTACAATAGGTACATCGACCGCAACCTGGTCGTGCCCCAAAAGAATATTATACAACAGGCAGTGACGGCAGTCCACAAGTTGGACGCTCGCCCCGCAATATCAAATGTACAAATAAACTCAAACTGTACTACCATTGCACACTGCTATCCACCACGACAAATCCGCAACATCACAGCACAACACAGAACATCAACGCGAATGTCACGTTCGCAAACCCGTCTAAAAGAACTATAGCAATCAAACGCGGTTTACCGATCAAATGACATTCCCGGTCGGAGATATAATGTAAGCACTGTAAACTAACGTGTTTAAATTTCGATCGACCAAAGACCAAATATCAAAAAGTAGGCCCCACTGCTTACTGGTGAACAGTAACAAAACCTGGGCCAAAAAGATATGTACCAAAAATCACAAAATCCATCAGAGAACCCACTATCCAAATTTGGGATCATGAACTCCCCAAGTGGCCGCGGATGCGCGGCCAAACCATGGGTTTGGCCGCGTTTCCGCGGCAAGTTGGAGGAATCACGAGACCAAATTTCGTCGTGGTTCTTAGAAAAGCCTGCACAGATTTTTAAGACATACAGAATTAATTTTTGAGACCATTTAAAATCAACAGAAACTGTCGGGCTTAAAAATTGTGATTTTTGATTTTCGGTCGGATCGATGTTTTAAACGCGTTAGCACAAGTTAGTATAGCAAAATGGTGAGGCTCTGATACCACTGTAAGTCTACGCTAGCGCCCCGGCAGTCTACAGACGCCAAATGCGGAACAAAAACTTTTAAACTGGCGCTATCGTATACTTTAACCCGGATCTGCCATTATTGCTAAACTAACAAACTGTAAAGAGTGTAGAAAGGTTATACCGAACGATCCGAGTCCTTCGTTCTTCAACCATCATCCCACGCTCCGTTGCGGCTGCTCCGATCTCGTCGATCTCCGATATCCTCGTCGAGGTGGCACCACATCACTGATTCTTTAAACGGGCTCCCGCCTCTGACTTGAGGCAACTCGATCGTCAAGTTTGCTAAAAGAGACGACCAAGATTGATGTAGAGAATGAGTAGATGACTTTGTCTCACTTCGTCCAAGTCCGTGGACGATCGGTTAATGAAGTTGCCGAAGGAATCGGGTGATGGAATGAAATGGACTGTGAAATTCCATACACCGATAAAACCTATCATAATCTTTTCTAGCAAATGAAAACTCAAGTGAGAGAGAGTATGAGGAGAAGAGAGAAGGCCGGCCACTTTTATATGATGGAGGGAGGTGACCGTAGGAGCAAGTGGTGACCATAAGCAAAAAGCTTCTGACTTCAAAATATCTTAACCAAAACAAGAATCATTAAACCTAAAGCATGACTCACAAAACATATCATTAAGTCATTAATGAAACCATTAATGTCAAGATGAGTCACTAGCCTAGTCACCATCCTAGTCATCATATCTAGAAACTTCTAGAATACTGACTCATCATAAGAAAAGATAAATCCGTCTTTAACCGAATGTTAAAAGACGGCTGATAGAAAACTGGAATCTGGCAACTTCCAAAAGTGATCCTGAAACAACTTTCAGGATAACCCCGAAACTGTATAAATATACCCGTATTTGTATTACGACCGAATACAAATGCAACTGAGACAAAGATATTATACCTACTCAATATAATACTCGGATCCGGCTTAAACCAAAGCCGACCAGTATTATCTGCCCGAAAAATAACACGTGCGTAAACGCACGTGCATTTTCCGAACCCTGCCATAAAACCATACGGCCTCTACAACGTTTCGCCCGAACTTGGGAAACTGTCTGTGGGGGACTCTAATGACTCGTCAGTACCCTGGCTGTGGGTTTAACCACAAACCGTCAGCGGCACTAGCTATGCGTAACGGCTGCCCATGGACTGACCTCAAGGGAGGCCGAGGAGCGAACTCAAGGGAGACCGATGAGCGAACTCCTCCGAAAACCCTACTGAGCCTAACAGTGACAATGTATATACAGTCCGGTCCGTTCGTCAATGAGTATCGCATATCCGCCTAGGGGGCTAGCAACGTCAGACCCCCAATAGCAGTATAAGTCGTGTCGGAGTGAAACCTCAATACACCCTGAGATACTACTGGAGTACCTACCAGTAAATCTCCTACCATGGCCATGGATTTGTGTAATGGCTCTCCTAGACACAGCACGACCTCGCCCCCAATACCGGGAGAGACGAATCCCCTGCCGATCCGCTCACGTGCCTCCATATGGCTCGGGACTGTACCCAAAAACTACCTGTTTGCACGACTCCTTTTAGCCGTGGTAGGGTAGAAATCAAAGCACAGTGGGAACTCACACGAGACAAATGACGACTTCAGGTCGATGAACTAACCTGTACACATGTCACCAGAGAACTGCTATCTGACGGTAGATATAATACTAACTAGCAGATTCCCGGCGAGTCCTGTCCTGTGTACTCATAACCCAATGAGCACCTGTATACATCTTAGGTGATCCAACTGACACCAGTGGCTTGTGAGACCGGCCACCGCCCATCGTCGGGGTCTCGACTGTATACACTAGTCTACTCCGGAGTATCGATGCCCTGTCTCGAAACTCCCATGACTAGGGACCACAATTAAGGATATGCATATAAACTACCCAACTCTCACGTATATGATCGCCATCATACTGTTGGTAGTAAAGCAAGATCCTAAGGGCTCTATCAAAGTGTAACATGCAATCAGTCACCTGAACATGTACACGACTGATAAAGGCAAACCAGATAGTATACTATCATCTCGAGTAAGACTGTGCTACCGGGATAGGTCCTCCGCAATCATTGCAATCACGTACCTGCGATCCAATAATTGACTATGAGGGCACTATCTCCAACAGTTAAGTGGGTGATTAGGGTTTTTGATTTCATTTTATTCATTTATCTCTTTGGAAAAAGAAAAGGCAAAATGAGGAAAATGGTTGCTTTCTTTTGTTCATTCATGAACCTTCATGAAGACTTTGACTTAATGACCATTTTGTCTTATGCTTAACCCATACCACTCACTTAAACCTTAGTTAACTCTCTACATCTAACCATGGTTCATTATATGATAAGGATTGATTTTTCTTTTCAATTCTAATATTCTTATCATATTTTTTTAGCTTCTTCTTCTTCTTCCTTCAAGTGAAGAAAAGCTTGACCATCAATGGCAACTTGATGAAATGAGTGAGAAATCCAATTCTAAAGTCTACCCACTTCCTATTTCTTCATCCTCTACCTCTTGCCAAGTAGTAGAGTGTGTTTCCTTCACAAGTTTTCATGGCATGGTGAAGGTGGAGCTTGATTTAGCGATGCCTCGACGTAGATCATCTTCGGCACGTCGTCGATGACCTAGCCCGTCGATTCTCCGATGAAGCCGACTCTAGAGCCCGGGATGGATTTTGGACAGCGAGGAGATATCGTTGCGGAGCTATGGAGGTGGAGCACCGGATCTACAAAGGTTGTATTTCCGTATTCCCTTAGTTAATTGTTAACTAGTTTCTTTTTCGCCTAGTTTTCTAGCAAACGATCATGTTAGGGTTTTTAGGCACCATTAAAATTTGAAATTGGCATGTTCGATGCCTTGTGTGACCTCATTAGGGTGCCTAGGAACCTTTCACAAGGGAGATAAGGTCAAATGGATTAAAAGTGAAGCTATTTTGGACTGTTGCAGATCTGAAGAAATTTTGGATGCAATTTGCAATTTGGGACATGTAGAACAACATAAGATAGCAACACAAAGAATCCCAGAAAATATGAGACTCCAATTCCAAAAAAAATATGGGTTTTTGCGGCGGTTCCGCCGTGGTTTCGTGTCATCATCTGACCAAGCTTTGGGGTTATTTTTGTCATTGTATTTGGGCTCAGAATTTAACCCTAGGGTTTCAGCTCTCTGCCTATAAATAGCCCAGTTTTGTACCATGTAGAGGATGCTTCTTTTTGCTAGATTTTAGTTTAGTTTAGTTTGTATCTTCGTCTTCCTCTTCATCTATTCTCTATTAAAGTGTAGTGAGAGCTCTTGAGTGGAAAATCAATGAAAATGGGGGTTTTTATTTAACTTGTATCTTTTAATTCTTGTATTGTAATTTTAATTCCTAAATGTAATTTTGTTTCTTGTTGTTAAGTAGTTGTTGATATTTCTTTGCTTGCTTTATTTTCCTTCCCTTCTGATTCGTATTATTTTCAAGTCAGGATACTCGACGGAGTTCCTTGCTTAGGTGAGGACCTAAGTAGTTAGCTTGTAAAACCGTATTTTTCCTTTTCCTTCTTTTCTTCCTTCTTGTTTTATTTTATTTTCTTTTATAATGTGTGAATAATTCCACACTTGTTAAGGCTGAGGAAGGTGGTATGAGGGACGGAAAAATCCCTTGTGCTTCTCTTCGCTAAACATCTTGAAACGAACCCCGACCAAACAAACGCAACCCCCTCACTTAGGCGCGCTATACGTGACATATAGCCGCGACCTAAGTCGAGAAGTCCTTTAAGCGCACTACAACGTGACATGTAGTTGTGACTTAATTGGATACATGGTTGCGGGTGTTTTGCCGAGGGTTGGGATAAGCATATTTAGCGGACGGACAAGGGGCACTAGGAATGGATTTAGCGTTGGAAAGCTCGCTTAAACTCGCAAATCACATTCCTATGTCCTCCTAATCCCCGCTACTTTCGATTATCCCAACATCGTTTTAAGAATGGCAAAAGATAAGCACAAGACAATTCCAAACTCTACTAACCAACCTTAACCTTAAAAAGCTTACTTAAACATAAATACAAACACTTAGGATAGATTTGGACCAACACATATGTAAGTCTACGGTAGCGCCCCGGCCGTCTTTCAGACGCCAAATGCGGAACAAAAACTTTTGTAACTGGCGCTATCGCATACTATAACCCGGATCTGCCATTGACGCTAAACTAACAAACTACAAAGTGGGTAGAAAGGCTATACCGAACGATCCGAGTCCTTCGGTCTTTAACCATCATCCCACGCTCCGTTGCGGCTTCTCCGATCTCCTGGCTCCTCGTCGAGGTGGCACCACATCAACGGATCTTTTAACGGGCTCCCGCCTCTATACCGAGGCAACTCGGTCATCAAGTCTGCTAAAAGAGATGACCAAGATTGATGTAGAGAATGAGTAGAACATTTTGTCTCGCTTCATCCAAAACCATGGATGAACGGTTAATGAAGTTGCCTTTTGAATGGAATGAAATGAGAAATGAGCTATCAAATTTCCATGAACCAAATTCCATAAACTTTTTAATCAACAACCATAATCTTTTTTACAAAAAAAGGGCTTCCTCAAAGGGAGGGGAGGGGCCGGCCATATATAGGAAAGGAGGAGGGTGAGTGTAGGAGCAAAGGGGGTAACCTTAAGGAATAATATCCTAAGCATTACCAAAACATATTAATGCAAATGGTGACTCACTTTAAACACCTCACTAAAACATTTAATGCAAACTAATGAGTCACAAACCTAGTCATCAAACAAGAAGGTTCCACTCATGACTCACCATAAGAAGAAAAGATAATTCCGCATTAAACCGAATGTTTAAGACGGGTGATAGAAAACTGGCAACTTCCAAAAGCGATCTCGAAACGAATTTCAGCATAACCCCGTAACAGTATAAACATACCCGCATTTGTATTACGACCGAATACAAATGCAACTGAGACAAAGATATTATATCTACAAAGTATAATACTCGGATCCGGGTTAAACAAAGCCCACCAGTATTATCTGCCCGAAATATGACACTGCGTAAACGCACGTGCATTTTCCGAAACCTGCCATAAAACCAAACGGCCTCTACAACGTTTCGCCCGAACTTGGGAAACTATCTGTGGGGGACTTTAATGACTCGTTAGTACCCTGGAAGTGGGTTTAACCACAAGCCGTCAGCGGCACTAGTTGTGCGTAACGGCTGCCCATGTACTGACCTCAAGGGAAGCCGATGAGTGAACTCATCCTGGAATCCTACTGATCCTAACAGTGGCAATATACATACAGTCCGTTCCGTTCGTCTATGAGTATCGCATATCGGGCATAGGGGGCTGGTAACGTCAGACCCCCAATAGCGGTATAAGTCGTGTCGGATTGTAGCCCAGAACACCCTGAGATACTACTGGAGTACCTACCAGTAAATCTCCTACCTCGGCCGAGGGTTTTGTGTAATGGCTCTCCTAGACACAGCGCGATCTCACCCCCAATACCGGGAGAGACGAATCCCCTGCCGATCCGCTCACTTGCCTCCATGTGGCTCGGGACTGTACCTAAAAAAGACCTGTTTGCACGACTTCTTTTAGCCATGGTAGGGTAGAAATCAAAGCATAGTGGGAACTCATACGAGACAAATGACAACCTCAGGTCGATGAACTAACCTGTACACATGTCACCAGGGAACTGCTATCTAACGCTAGGTATAAATACCAGCTAGCAGGTTCCCGGCGAGTCCTGTCCGGTGTACTCATAACCCAATGAGCACCTGTAAACATCTTAGGTGATCCAACTGACACCAGTGGCTTGTGAGACCTGCCACCGCCCCTCGTCGGGGTCTCGACTGTATACACTAGTCTACTCCGGAGTATCGATGCCCTGTCTCGAAACTCCCACGACTAGGGACCACTATTAAGGATGTGCTTATAGACTACCCAACTCTCACGTATATCATCGCCATCATACTGTTGGTAGTCAAGCAAGATCCTAAGGGCTCTATCAACGTGTAACAGTGATCAGTCACCTGAACCTGTACACGACTGATAAAGGCAAACTAGATAGCATACTATCATCTTGAGTAAGACTGTCCTACCGGTATAGGTCCTCCTCAATCATTGCAATCACGTACCTGCGATCCAATAATTGACTTTGAGGGCACTATATCCAACAATCTCCCACTTGCACTTAAGGCTAATTATTATGATGTCGCAAACTCACAGCCCGTGTGATACCGAACACCCAACTCCTCTACTAATCAGTTTCGCAAAGCCTGTTTGTAAAATTCTTGTGTTCAAGAAATAGCCTCAATGAGTGGAACTGCCCTGATGTTTCTTTCTATGTCTCTCTTAATCTCAAGTTCGCGGAGAAAACCATCTCCCGAATTGAGTAATACCAGTCTTAGAATATGTTTGGATATCTGATGGGACCTAGTTCATAAATGAACTCCAAATCCAAACTTTTTAGACTGTATCGACAACTGAACCTAATCAGTGTCCAGCACCATGCCTCCTATAGTATCCTCTTGGACCACCTGTCCATAATACTACCCCCTTCGTCAGAGGGAAAACTATAACTCTGACAATCACTCTGTCATCCATGTCACCTTTGAAGCCTGGAATGATAATCGTCCCCTGAAGGAGGCTGCCGTCATCAAATCCTAAGAACATCCACTTATGTTCTAAAAACTGCCTCCTAATGTTTCTTCAGGATTAGATTAATACAAACTTATTGCATCTTATGAAAAAATAACATCTGGTGTGGTACTTGACACCTCATGATTGACTCAATTGCCTAAGCAAGTGATCTGCCAATCATGCACATCCCTCTCCCCTTTAGTCAGTAAGACACCTTTAGAGAGGGTGACTCCTTCACCTGCAGGTACACCACCATGCCAGGAGTCATCTATTCTAAAAATTATTAGAATACTGTCAAAGTACTCAGATTGGGAAACTACTCAAATCTCGATCTAAAACCATAGATCTAGAAACCAGAATGTCTGATATTATATCCATATCCTGTCTGGAGAAACAACTATGTGACGACCACAGTACAACCGATTGTAGTATAGGAATATTACTTCCTACTCTGTGTATGTCATCTAAATACCAGGACATCACACCCTACTACCCTCTTAACAGATCCATCCCCTATTCTGATGAAGTCAAAGCCATGACTATCACATCAAAATTAGATGATCTATCTCCGCTATATCTGCTCAAGTCTATAAATAGACATAAGCTACTTGCCCACCATGCTTCCGCTGCTCCCACTGACCATAACAACCCTCTGGCAGAATAATATATACGTACACTTCTAAAGCTAGTTTAGAACGACGTTATACTTAACCTCCTGCCGGGCCTCATAGTCTGGAACAACAGTAGTGTGAAGTCTGGGTAAACAAGAACCTCCCTGTCACCGTCCTTGAGGCTACCGGAGTACCTCTCGGGTGTCTGAGGTTACCCACCATATCTGCGGAGTGGCTAATGGAATGTCAAACCTGATTGAATCTATAGGTCCTATTAAATTTTCCGTAATCGTTTGTTGTTCTGGAATCACTTCCAGTTCTACCATACTCCCACTACTGTTTTTCTGAAAAAATCCATTTTACTAAAACTGTGGCGAGTTAAGAATAATATCACCATTGATCTTTCAGATGGTAGAAAGTCAACCCTCGTCATAGCCTGGGCCAACCTACAAACAGCCATTACAGAAATTTGCCTTGAGTTGTCCAGAGTCTGGTTTTAATCATAAGCCGGACAACTCCCCGTACCTTAACATCGTTAAGATATGAACCATTCTATATCCAATATAGAAACTTTGGCACTTATTTAATTTGAACCAGATTCAAATTATGCAGCTGTCTCCAGTGCATATCAACTTAATGGAGAGAGGCTAATCAGCATTATTCAACTTAGGAATCCATCCAATTATGAGTAACCTGAAAGAGAAACAAGTTTTTCAAAACCATTACTATCATCTGAATACCAATCACAAGAATCTACATCTTCGATCTCTTTGGAGAATCCCGATACTTGCGACACCTGGTTCTCTACTTTATTTTTATATCCACAACTTCTTAAAACTTAGACCTTGTATTTCTACGAAACACTTGTCTAAAAACTAGAGAAGTCACAAGTAAATAGAACATAGTACGAGGACCAACCCCTTTGTCCTGATGGACACTGGACAACATACAATACTCTGTATAAGTCTGCTAAGTTGAATAACTCAAAACCTGTGCATCGTAGGTTGAAAACTGTACGCAGGCGATTTCCTCAAATATCACCAATTACAACGAATTCCGATATAATGAGGATGATCACCTAATTCCCAATAACTTACTCCCACTCATCATCTGTAAAACCATACAGATATGAGAATCATACCTGGTAAATACATACCCTGGAGTAAATATCTAATCGGGAAAACAGTTTTCCTTTAACAATACATAGTGAAACTGAAACATGAAAATGTTTCGTAGGGGTATCCTGGTATTCCTAGTAATGCCTCTTCCATAATCCAATTCATGACTGTAACCGTATATCTCTTTACCATCTCTCCAAATCCCTTTATTTGTCTTTAGTCATTTCCTTCTGTACACCCCTTTAGGCTAAATGGTTTTCTTCCTTCCCTACCATTCGGCACCAGCCTATGGTTTGGAAGAAGACTATCCAATAAGCGTAATAGGTGTACCCTCCTAAACCAAAGAGTACTCGCAACCTGAGAGAAGGTGATGATAAAAGACAACTGAATAATACCTTATTCTATTTCTCCCGAACTGGGGAAAAAAGTAAAGGTGAAATAGGAGTGGCGATGAAGTACGCGGTGTGGTCGTGAATGATAGCAGTCGCAATTTACTTTGCTCTCTTTCTAATCCCTTTATTTTGTCTTTACATATTACCTTCTGTACACCCTACTTAGGCTAATTGGTTTTCTTCATTCCCTACCTTTCGGCACCTGCCTATGGTTTGGAAGAAGACTATCCAATAAGCGTAATAGGTGTACTTTCCTAAACTAAGGAGCTCTCGCAACCTGAGAGAAGGTGATAATAAAAGACAACTGAATAAACCAATTCTATTTCTCCTGAACCTGGATCCATCCTCGAAGAAGTCCCCTCGAGTTCGTATATAACCATACGATGGATCTATTCAATGGAAGTGGATGTCCGTAGTAATACGGGGTGTTCAGAGAAATGCAAAGGGTAAAAGAAGGAACGACAATGACTTATGCAACTTAGACAATCCAAAAGCCAGTATTTTAAGAAGGTTCGGTCAACTTGGTCCCTGAGTCATAGTCTAGGGTCGGTCAAAGGGCGCTGCCAAAGAGAGAGAGAAAAGAAACACTCTGCGTGCACTCTAACCTAGATCAGAATGGTTATCACTTTATCTAATCAGGAAACCTCCCACTGTACTGTCAAATTCTCCTCCAAACCTGAAAGAAGAATTAATCGGGATCACTCGAAGAGTAAACTAACTCATCAGTGGGAATCGGGATCCAACTCTTATCGCATGATAACGTGAAGGAATCCACTCATGTTATCACACTCCAGAAGGTATGCGCATACATGGCAAGTTTCAGTTTCTTTAGAAACCCCCGATATGATTTTTGCCCCATGCTCTTATGACCTTGGCATTAGGTCAAAATGTCATAAGTCACCTGCCAAGTTCTACCCATCATTATCTTGTCAATTTGAACCCACCCGCACATGCCCTTGACGTTTGGCCAAAATGGCAGAACGATTGTCCCAAACCAACTCATCCATCTATGCAACAAATGAATACCTAGCAGCTACCAAACACTATGCCTTGGCATTAGGTCAAAATACATAGCTTGAATACTACTGAATACCCAAATGAAATGACGGAGGGCTACGGCTGGTTTTTGGCGAAAAACCTTTAACGTAATGAACTTGATATCGCTGAAGGAACCTGATAGCTTTTTATAAAAATATAGTGGCGAAAACCTTTTGCTAAAGATGTCAATCCCAGTGAAGGGATCTAGGCTCTTTCCCTGTGGAATGAGGTGCAGGATATTCCAACTGAATACCGCGATGCAAAGCAGCATGTAATCGACTAGAGTGAAGTTATTACCCTGATGTAAACTTCTGCCCAAGGGGTCATCCCGGTGAAGGGATCTCGGCCCTTGCCTCGTCGAATGAGGTGCAGGATATTCCAACTGAATACCACTATGCAAAATAAAAGAAAATGTCTTTATAATAACACTTTTTAAAACTGTTCCAAAAACTCCAAACAGGTTTGTTTTCGTTTGCATTGATCAGAATCAACGCAGTCCCATCATTTAATCACACCGGAAAAGAACGAAAAAAAATGTACGTATATGCCATCCGCATTCGTCACTGGGTCCCGTCATCACCCGTTAGGTTACTTAACTAACGACAGAGCGGGGACTGGACTAGCATGGGTGTAAAACATATACAACATCTACTAGTATATATACCAATATACAATAATCGCTCCAGGCGTGATAATATGCAACATTACAGAAAAGTAATAAGCATCACAGAACAATACAGATAATCTGGGATCCCCGGGTTTCACAGAGCCGCTATTGAAACCCGACGTTCTCTTGATCGTGTGGATAGCCTATGCAATGAAACATAGACCCCTACGGTGCGGCAAGTTACCCGCCAAAACCTGAAGCGAGGCAGCCCCCTACAGCAAAGTGAATGGACCACCCTGCACTTCACGGAATCCGGTAACTTGAGCACCCCTCCTTGGGTCAACATGTACCCCCTACGAGTGCGGCGAATAGTCTGCCAATTCTAGAGTGAGGCCCTTCTGTCTTTCAAAGCCATAAGATGCAGACCCGTTGCCCTCCAGAACCCTGCTATCCGTGCACTCTATCGCGGGGTAAACCTAGTACAGAAATGAAAAATATGTACAACGGGTACATCGACCTCAGCCCGGTCGTGTCCTAAAAGAATATTATACAGACAGGTAGTGACGGCCGTCCACATGTTGGACGCTCGCCCCGCAATATCAAAAGTACAAATAAATCCAAACTGCACTACCATTGCACACTGCTATCCACCACGACAAATCCGCAACATCACAGCACAACACAGAACATCAACGCGAATGTCACGTTCGCAAATCCGTCTAAAAGGACTATAGCAATTAGACGCAATTTACCGCTCGAATGACATTCACGGTCGGAAATATAATGTAAGTACTGTAAACTAACAAGTTTAAAATTTCGATCGATAAAACTTCCCGAAGTGGGCCCCACGTACATCTGCAGTACAGTAAAAAAATCTGGGCCAAAAAGAAATATTCCAGAAACCACAATTTACCATGGAGAACACACTGTAGAAATTTGGCTCACTGTTCTCACAAACTGGCGACGGATCCGCGGCCAAAACCTGGTTTGGGCCGCGGATCCACGGCAGTACTGTGGGATCACGTGACCAAATTTCACCAGTTTTCTTATAAAAGCCTGCACAATTTTCTGTGATGCTCAAAATGATTTTTAGACCAGATTTAAAATCAACAGAAACTTTGTACAGAAAATTGTAGTTTTCGAAATTCCGTTCGATCGATATTTTAAACGCGTTAGCACAAGTTAGTAAAGCTTAATGGCGTGGATCTAATACCATTGTAAGTCTACGGTAGCGCCCCGGCCGTCTTTCAGACGCCAAATGCGGAACAAAAACTTTTATAAATGGCGCTAGCGCATACTATAACCCGGATCTGCCATTGACGCTAAACTAATAAACTACAAAGTGGGTAGAAAGGCTATACCGAACGATTCGAGTCCTTCGGTCTTTAACCATCATCCCACGCTCCGTTGCGGCTGCTCCGATCTCCTGGCTCCTCGTCGAGGTGGCACCACATCTACGGATTTTTAAACGGGCTTCCGCCTCTATACCGAGGCAACTCGGTCATCAAGTCTGCTAAAAGAGATGACCAAGATTGATATAGAGAATGAGTAGAACACTTTGTCTCGCTTCATCCAAAACCATGGATGAACGGTTAATGAAGTTGCCTTTTGAATGGAATGAAATGAGAAATGAGCTATCAAATTTCCATGAACCAAATTCCATAAACTTTTTAATCAACAACCGTAATCTTTTTTTACAAAAAAAGGGCTTCCTCAAAAGGAGGGCAGGGGTCGGCCATATATAGGAAAGGAGGAGGGTGAGTGTAAGAGCAAAGGGGGCAACCTTAAGGAATAATATCCTAAGCATTACCAAAACACATTAATGCAAATGGTGACTCACTTTAAACACCTCACTAAAACATTTAATGCAAACTAATGAGTCACAAACCTAGTCATCAAACAAGAAGCTTCCACTCATGACTCACCCTCATGACTCACCATAAGAAGAAAAGATAATTCCGCATTAAACCGAATGTTTAAGACGGGTGATAGAAAACTGGCAACTTCTAAAAACGATCCCGAAACGAATTTCAGGATAACCCCGTAACAGTATATACATACCCGCATTTGTATTTCGACCGAATACAAATGCAACTGAGACAAAGATATTATATCTACAAAGTATAATACTCGCATCCGGCTTAAACCAAATCCCACCAGTATTATCTGCCCGAAATATGACACGTGCGTAAACGCACGTGCATTTTCCGAGCCCTGCCATAAAACCATACGGCCTCTACAACGTTTTGCCCGAACTTGGGAAACTATCTGTGGGGGACTCTAATGACTCGTCAGTACCCTGGCAGTGGGTTTAACCACAAGCCGTCAGCGGCACTAGCTGTGCATAACGACTGCCCATGTACTGACCTCAAGGGAAGCCGATGAGTGAACTCATCCTGGAACCCTACTGAGCTTAACAGTGACAATATACATACAGTCTGGTCCGTTCTTCTATGAGTATCGCATATCGGGCCTAGGAGGCTGGTAACGTCAGACCCCCAATAGTGGTATAAGTTGTGTTGGAGTGTAGCCCATAACACCCTGAGATACTACTAGAGTACCTACCAGTAAATCTCCTACCTCGGCCGAGGGTTTTGTGTAATGGCTCTCCTAGACACAGCGCGATCTCACCCCCAATACCGGGAGAGACGAATCCCCTGCCGATCCGCTCACTTGCCTCCATGTGGCTCGCGACTGTACCCAAAAAAGACCTGTTAGCACGACTCCTTTGAGCCGTGGTAGGGTATAAATCAAAGCATAGTGGGAACTCACACAAAAAAAATGACGACCTCAGGTCGATGAACTAACCTTTACACATATCACCAAGGAACTGCTATCTGACGCTAGGTATAAATACCAGCTAGCAGGTTCCCGGCGAGTCCTGTCCGGTGTACTCATAACCCAATGAGCACCTGTATACATCTTAGGTGATCCAACTGACACCAGTGGCTTGTGAGACCGGCCACCGCCCCTCGTCGGGGTCTCGACTGTATACACTAGTCTACTCCGGTGTATCGATGCCCTGCCTCAAAACTCCCACGACTAGGGACTACTATTAAGGATATGCTTATAGACTACCCAACTCTCACGTATATGATCGCCATCATACTGTTGGTAGTCTAGCAAGATCCTAAGGGCTCTATCAACGTGTAACAATGATCAGTCACCTGAACTTGTACACGACTGATAAAACCAAACCAGATAGCATACTATCATCTCGAGTAAGATTGTCCTACAAGTATAGGTCCTCCTCAATCATTGCAATCACGTACCTGCGATCCAATAATTTATTTTGAGGGCACTATATCCAACAACATACACATTCTTTATTGACTCGTCAAATACAAGAACGAACATACAACCATCTCCCTGTGGACGACCCGTGCTCAACCAGCTAGCCGCAAAGCAACACCGTCTTGATTGTGGTAACTAAAAATCTATCAATTAAAAACCCAACAGTGGTATCAGAGCCATGCTAGAAAATTAGACGATGTTTGCTAGGATTACGAAACGGAAACGGAAACGAAACTTGAAACGTTGCAACCCACTTTCTGTCGATTTTAAAACAGCCTCTAAAATTTTTTTAAACAACTGCAGAATGTTATATGTGATATACCATGAACACCACCAAAATTTGGAGCATTTTTGGCTCAAAGTGGCCGGCCACATCATGCTCAAAACCGAGCTCACCGGGTCAAATTGGGTTTTTTGGCTTCAAATTTTCATGGTGTTCTAGTCTCTAGGTTTTGGTGTTTCAGGTGTTGTTTGTTTTTGCTAAATTTTCATGTGATGTTAACTTTCTGCAAAGGCAACTCGGAGTGTTTCGTAGTCGTAATTCTAACATGTAATCGGGTTATTTAGACGATGTTAAAAAGTTCGAATGGATATCAATAACCCATATTTTCTCTCGCTGAAATTTTCCAAGAGTTGGATTTTTCTGAGTTTAAAATTTTCAGAAAATCATGCAAGCGATTCTGTGGACCCTCTAGAAGAACGATACCCAAACTCGACTTTTTGGATCGTGGAACCGCGGTCATACCCTACGGTTTGCCGCAGTTCCATGGCGACATGAGTGAGGCATGGGTCGGCCCTTATATGGATGGTTCATAGGAGCTGTGGCAGTTTCTGGGTACTTTTTGAACTCTGCTCATGTATCGAGCTTGCTGGGAAATTTTGGGTGCTTGCTTATTCGATCGAAAAGTTTAACTTCGTCTAGCTATCTGTGATTGTGATACAATATTTGGAATCCACATAAATAGTTATGAGATAACTAGTTTGAATTTTATAAATCTACCAGTTTAGTCTCATTTGATCGGTTGCCACAGAATTTTGATGTGGATCAAAAGTCCGTTGCAATTACGTAGTGTACGCGGATACTCGCCGGGTAACCTTACTAGATAGCCATGCCCCATAGCCCTGACAAAGTGACTGTAGAAGAACCCTGATCAGTCGAAAATAGTGCATTCTCAACATGTTAATTTCCCTACTCTTATCATTCATATATAGGTGTTTATTGTAATTATAACACAGATTACGAATTCATATGGAAAATACCAAATAACCTGTGTTATAGTTATAATCGACATTCTAAAGGGAAATTAAGTGTTTATTACTACTTGCATTGATCTGTATATATCAATCCTTGTCTCGAGATTGTGTGTAGGAAATTCTCCAGGTAAAAGAGCCGGAACTGCTTAAAGTGCTGATACAATACACCAAGTCCAAGACTTGCGATCTGGCAGTAAACAAGAAAGTACAATGAGTTTCCTGACATACAATAAAGACCCAAATATCAACACAAAACACCCCTGAACTTTTCCTGCAGCAAGCTTCTTACATGGCCGCGGATCCGCGGCCGAGTCGGCCGATCCGCCGCGGTTGCGTGGCTATGGTAGCTCTTCATTGGTTCAAACATCTCCACGTGGCATCTTATAACGGCCAAGCTTCTAGAAGACTCTCTAAAGATCACGTGGCTTTATCCAGAAGGCTCGGCCTAACAACCTTATCCTAGAATATTCCTTATTCTAGAATATTCCCTCCAACAAACATCTTCTAGAGGACTCTCTCTAACAACCTAGCTTTGGATGGAAGATTCAAATGAGTGGTTATAAAAAGGAATCTAGATCTAGGGTTTGAGGTTGTTGAATTTGGAGGGAAATTAGTTAGGGTTGAATTTGAGTGGTAAAAATCTAGTGAGATCAAAATCAATTCTAAATCAAATTGAGTGACACAATTTGATCCAAATCAAGATCCATCGAGTACCAAATCAAGCAAGCATTCAACAAGCCTTTTGAAGCAACGCCGATCTTCATCCGAGCAAGAGATCCACGACGATCCGCGACTCAAGAAGACGATGCGAAGCTAGTTCTACGATTGAGTTCTCTCCTCAAAATCTTGTAATCTTTGAGTGAATCGTAACGAAACATTGATTAAATAAAAGGTGAAAATTCATGATCTTTCTTTTCTTTACATTTGAGCATTATGAAGAGTTATCAATTCTTGATTGTTTTCTTTTTCATAATGTTTGAGTGAAAACTCCGCTTGTGGAGGAATCGAGAAAATAGGTAGATGATGATGAGTAAATTCTTAAACGATTCTTAAGTCTTATGAGTTTTGTAAACTTTAGGAAATTGAATCAACGATGACCTAGTTTTGAGCGAGATGCTTTCTTGAATGTTTTCGCTCCAAATTAGAGATCAACGATCGATGATTGAATTTCCTAGAGGTTAGAATTTGAATGCTAATCAACGAAAGGACAAGGGATGATGATGGAGAAACCCTAGTTTCTTCAATAGATCCCTAATCCTCGTTGATCGCCATCGATCTAGCAACAAATCTTCAATAGATAAGAATTTGTAATCATAAGTATTCATCATCACTATCAATTGGATCGATTCCTACAAGCCTCTTTACAAATCTTGATAATTCATTCGATTTGGAAATCTTCTTGAACTTTAGTATTTCTTGATTTTAGATCTATTTCTTGATAATTCTTGAAACTAAATTTCACAAATATTGAATCACTTTCTTTTATCTTTTCATTTCAATTCATCTAAAACAAAATCGATCAAAACACACATCTCAGTGGACGATCCGTATTCATTAACGCGCTACACCGACATCGTTAATTGATTGCGGTAAAAATTTCTTTGATTGTGATTATATTTTCAAAACACACACGAAGATAGATTCAATCAAATGGCGCCATTGCCAGGGATGTGTGCTATTTTGTTCGTTTTTGTTATTTGAGTTGAAAAAATATTATTTCATCAAAATTTTTTAGATCAAATTCGCATCAAGTGCTTAACGATTAGTTGTGAATTTTTGCGAGGGAATCTGGAATCATTGTAGCAGTGCGATCAAGATTCAGAGAAGTTCTGCAAATTACAGAGGAGTGCAAGAAACTACAGGAAAATTTTGAAACCCTGACTCCTCCTTCCAACCGTGGATCCGCAGCCCATAGCAGGTTTTTGCGGCGGTTCCGCCGCCGTTTAGGTGCTTCATTGTTCCAAGTTTCTGTGGTATACTCTCTGTTCTCTCCTCTCCTCTCTGATCTTATCCAATAACCATTTCTTGCAGGATTCTTTCCAAAATTCGCTGCGCCGCAAAAAGAAAAATTGTTGCGTGTTTTGATCTTGGTTGTTTGCATATTTTAATACGGAAATTAAGGGGAAAAGACCAAATTCATATTAGGTTGGGATTTCATTACCCTTCCTAAGCCCCAAAAATCACAAACTTGCATCCGCATCACCCTCATTAACTAAAAATGATCTAGACAAGACTCTAAGGTCCGTCGCGCTCAATTAGGACAGAAGAAGATCGTGGGTAATCTATTGCTTATTCGCATTTCTTTTGTGGTGTCTAAGGCAAGTGTGTCTAAGGCAAGTGGTTACTTAATTAGGCCCACTACTTACGTAGTGGAGAACCTCCCACTTACTTGGCACTTACCTGGCCACAGAAGGGATAAAGAGGCAGTAGAGGATTTATCCTGCGATTTGTCTTCTGGAAGTCTAGGAGCGGTCTAGTGACATGACCTAGGTGACCATTAGATCCAGGGTTGTGTGTGCATTTTTTTTGTGATTTGATTTTTCAAAAACCATATTTTTCAAAACAAACACCAAATCCATCTTTCCCCTAATTATCACAACGCTTCCACTTGTGCTAAACCATTTAGTGCAAGCTAGGCTGGACACGGGATTCTAGTGCCCGTCTTGTCCGCGTTTCCCTCATCGACCCCAAAGTCAGTATTTCTTCATTTTCTTTTTCCCACCACCACCGCGATGGACGGATTTTCATCACACTTTAACACCACTCTGCCACCTCACGCAGGTGCGCAGAATCCTCCACGCATTTCTCTCCAAGAGAGATGCTATCCAACACGTATTCCCTTTCCCACCTGTCTTTCTATACCACCTGCCAACGGGGAAAATTTTGAAATCAACCCTCAATTTATCAAACTGTTACCCAAATTTCACGGTCTTGAGTCTGAAGATGCATACATTTTTTATCTCCAAATTCGAAAATGTATGCGCAATGACTGGAACGTCACAACGGTCTTTGGATGCTCTGCGTTTACGTCTTCTCCCATTCACTTTGTGCGATTTAACCGAGAAGTGGCTTTATAATACACCCGCACATTCTATTTCAAAATGGGATGAATTTATTGCAGCATTACTTAAGAAATTTTATCCCAATCACAAGACCAGCCGTGTTCGGAGTGAAATCTTCAAATTTACCCAACTTCCCAATGAACCATTCTGGAAATGCTTTGAACGGTTCAAGGATCTTCTTTTACAATGCCCTCATCACGGAATCCCCAGATGGGATTTGTGTCGAGTTATCTATGAGGGTATTGATCTTACGACTAAACAGATGCTTAAAACCATGTGTCATTGCCAATTCCTATCTAAAGATGATGGTGAAGCTTGGAAATACCTAGAAGATTTAGCTCAAAACAATTTACAATGGAAAAGTGTTAGACCACCATCGCCTAGGGAAAGTATCAATCAGCTCGATGTTTCCGTCACAATGAGAGCCGAAATGGCCACAGTACAAAGGAAGCTCGACTATAGAAAACAGAATTTCTTTAACCTCCCTAAACCAATACACACTTCTCAAAACCGTGTGTGGCTGCTGTTCAAACCCATCACATTTGATGGAAGAATGTCCTTTGAATGTACCGTTTCAAGGTCACACTAATGCTGCATTTCAGCAAAGACCTGGAAACGATCCTTCTTCTTACTCATATAATAAAGATTGGAGGAATCACCCTGATCTTTCTTGGATCCAACACCAAACTCAATACACGGATCCAAACCAGAATAACTTTCAATGGGTCCCTCCACAGCAACAACAACCACCACAACTGAGTCAGCACCCCTACCAACCACAAAATTTTGAAAACCCGGCCAACAATTTTGATCCTTTTTCTGCCGGAACCAATAACACCTCTGCACTTGAACAAACCATGAGTTTGCTTCTGACAAATTCTATTCAAATGTCGGCTGATTTTAAGTCTTCTATCGATGATATAAAGAAAACCTCCGCCTCCCAAGGTGAGATTATTAAATCGATGGAAGCACAAATCGTACAACTGACTGCCGCAATGAATGCTAGAGAGAAAGGGAATCTTCCAGTTCAACCTTTACCTGATTCTGGACCTTCACATTACACTAATGTGAATGCATTTACCACGTTGAGATCTGAAAGAGTGCTAGACAATCATGTGGGTGAACAGATTGAGGTTGAGGAATCAATTGAACCCCAGGCTTCCACTTCCACTTCCACTCCCACTTCTAATTCTTACCCTATTTCGTCCAATTTACATTCTTTTTTTTCCGAGCCTATTCTCCGTTTTCCCAAAGGCTCGAACCCTCCACCCACTTCATCCTTTCCACCCCCACAACCTTCTCCATAAATGTAGGACCCAACACTTATTGATAAAGCTCCATTTCCAAACAGATTGAGGGCTAACAAACCTAATGAACAAATGGAGAAGCTTGTGGTGTTTAAGCAAGTTAACATCAAGATCCCTCTCCTAGATGCTATACAACAAGTTCCGTATTATGCGAAAATTCTTAAGAACTTGTGCACTAGGAAGAGGAAGACTCAAGTGCCTAAAAAAGTTTTCATGTCGAGTACTGTAGACAAGGCTTTTCCCCAATAATTATCAAGAAAACGTAAGGACCCTGGCTGTCCTACTATTTCTATTTCTATTGGGGATAAACACATTAACCGTGCTTTACTTGACCTTGGCGCTAGTGTTAACTTGCTTCCATATTCTGTCTATGAGCAACTAGGTATCGGAGTGTTAAAGCCCTCGAACATAACTCTCCAGATGGCCGACCGATCAATCACCAAACCTAGGGGTGAACTTGATGATGTGTTGATAAAAATCGGGGAATTTGTATTCCCTGTGGACTTTATTGTTCTTGAAACACAGCCTGTAGCGAACCCACGGAACCAAATTCCGGTGATTCTAGGTCGTCCCTTTTTGGCTACTTCCAACGCTGCAATCAGCTGTAGAAACGGCTCTATGAACCTATCTTTTGGGAATAGGTCAATTGAGCTCAACATTTACAAGTCGGAAAGTCAACCCTCCGATCCTCATGCTCGAGTATGTTCTGTCGAATTAATGGATGTCGACGGCAGCGAATTTGATCAGCCTCATGATACTGATCTAGACTCTTTTCATATGTTGTTGTTTGACCCAACTATGTATCATACACATACGGACTCTTCCACTGAGCTGTCCGGGTCAACATCTAACACTGATTATGAACCGTTTTTGGAGTCTGAAGATCACCCCACGCTTTTTGATGACATTATTCTTCGGGGTATCGATGAGAGTTTTGAGGAAATTTTCGCTGATGAACTCGCATTTTTAAAAGATACGGGTGTTGAGATGAATCACCCTCAATACGAAGAAATTGAACCTCCACCCCTTCTTTTGGGCTATAAAGAGAATGCGAGTAATCCATCACAATCACTATGTCGTCTCTCCAAAACAAGACGCAAACATATTCTATCCTACCACTTATCTTTTCCCCACCTCTTCCTGGCTCCTTGTAACATGTTCTTCCACCAACCGATGCACTACACTGATAAAATCTCCGAATGGTTGGTGTTGACTTTCGGTCTTTGCAAAGCTTGGCATTGACCAGTAATTTTTAACCCCCTCTTATGATTTTCAATTTACATTGTTTAACTCAAGTTTGGGGGGGTATATTTTTGGCTCTTGAAAATAAAAGTTGTCCTCAAAAATTATGAGCTGAAAAAAAAAGTTTGGGGGAGGATTTTTCACTTTCACTTATTCTTGTCCCCATTAATAGTGTCCTCCCAAGCTTACAGGTTTTTTGAGGTTTAGCAGAAGACAACAGTGAGGACACTGTTCTAGACAAGTTTGGGGGAGGTTTATGCTTATTTACGCATCACTTTGCATCATACTTTGCATAAGCACAAAACAAAATAAAAGATAAAAAAAATGTGTGTACATAAATAAGATAATAAAAGATTAGATAGTGAAAATTACATCCAAAAGATTGGAAAAATTTAAGAAAACCAAGAAAATTAGAAGTTTTCTTAAACGAACTAGTAATAAGTAGTTATGAGTCGTTGTCCTAAGGGTTAGTAAGATAAAAGAAGTCACTAATCTGACGATAAAAATAAGTCTGAAAGATAGTTCCTATTGTGGAAGCCAAATATTTGAATGTTGATACCCTACTATTCGCACTTACACACGTCTTGAAACTCTGGATAGTAGAGGATACCTTGAAATGCTCTTGTATTAAAGACAAAGTATGAAGGATGTAATAAATGGAAAATACAAGATAAAATGGTGAGAAAAATAAACAATGGTTTTGTTATCACCAAGGCAGCAATAAAAAAATATAGCGAGGGTGCTTCATCACCTGGTGCTTTAGACCAACTGGTTTGGGAGTCACTGCTAAGCCTTAGGTATTGCAAGACGAGGAAAATACTAAATATACCTAATCAGCAAGCATGTTGAGTAATCGGTCGGTTAATACCTCAAGAAGTATTAACGGTCTCATGAAAAATGTGTGAGCAATTCCATCTAAATATTTATCGATTAAAAAGTACTGAGGCAGATGGACAAGAGTATGATAGCTTGAATTGAATTCTCTGAGTGTAGGGATGTTCTTTACACACACGTAGGGGTATATGATCAATGTTTGGAAGAAAGGTAGGAATGAAGAATAAAGACGATGTTTTATTGAGGGATGACGTGGTTTCTAACATCTTTTCATGACTATTAAGATAGGGCTCATGACAACCGAAAAACTAGTGTAGTTGGAAACTCTGATTTTCAAAGTCTTTCTTTTACAATTCTTATCTTTATATGTAACTTTCACGGTCTTCCTTTTATTATAGGATTTTATGGGTGCAATCTGCTGAAAACCCTCAGGAGACAACACTCCTCCTACTAGGGATACCTAGAGGTTTAAAGGCTTATTGCACGTGCTCAGTGCAATCGTGTTTGCCTACGAAAGTGTGCTAGTTGGTTTTACTTTTTCTTCATTTTCTCCTGCTCTTAAATAAAAGATGTTTGCTTGAGATGACCAAAATTATGTTTGGGGGAATTTGATCAGTCGAAAATAGTGCAATCTCAACACGTTAATTTCCCTACTCTTATCATTCATATATAGGTGTTTATTGTAATTATAACACAGATTATGAATTCATATGGAAAATACCAAATAACCTGTGTTATAGTTATAATCGACATTCTAAAGGGAAATTAAGTGTTTATTACTAATTGCATTGATCTGTATATATCAATCCTTGTCTCGAGATTGCGTGCAGGAAATTCTCCAGGTAAAAGAGCCGAAACTGCTTAAAGTGCTGATACAATACACCTAGTCCAAGACTTGCGATCTGGCAGTAAACAAGAAAGTACAATGAGATTCCTGACATACAATAAAGACCCAAATATCAACACAAAACACCCCTGAACTTTTCCTGCAGCAAGCTTCTTACATGGCCGCGGATCCGCGGCCGAGTCGGCCGATCCGCCGCGGTTCCGCGGCTATGGTAGCACTTCATTGGTTCAAACTTCTCCACGTGGCTTCACGTAACGGCCAAGCTTCTAGAAGACTCTCTAAAGATCACGTGGCTTTATCCAGAAGGCTCGGCCTAACAACCTTATCCTAGAATATTCCTTATTCTAGAATATTCCCTCCAACAAACTTCTTTTAGAAGACTCTCTCTAACAACCTAGCTTTGGAGAGAAGATTCAAATGAGTGGTTATAAAAAGGAATCTAGATCTAGGGTTTGAGGTTGTTGAATTTGGAGGTAAATTAATTAGGGTTGAATTTTGAGTGGTAAAAATCTAGTGAGATCCAAATCAATTCTAAATCAAATTGAGTGACACAATTTGATCCAAATCAAGATCCATCGAGTACCAAATCAAGCAAGCATTCAACAAGCCTTTTGAAGCAACGCCGATCTTCATCCGAGCAAGAGATCCACGACAATCTGCGACTCAAGAAGACGATGCGAAGCTAGTTCGACGATTGAGTTCTCTCCTCAAAATCTTGTAATCTTTGAGTGAATTGTAACGAAACGTTGATTAAATAAAAGGTGAAAATTCATGATCTTTCTTTTCTTTACATTTGAGCATTATGAAGAGTTATCAATTCTTGATTGTTTTATTTTTCATGATCTTTGAGTGAAAACTCCGCTTGTGGAGGAATCGAGAAAATAGGTAGATGATGATGAGTAAATTCTTGAACGATTCTTAAGTCTTATGAGTTTTGTAAACTTTAGGAAATTGAATCAACGATGACCTAATTTTGAGCGAGATACTTTATTGAATGTTTTCGCTCCAAATTAGAGATCAACGATCGATGATTGAATTTCCTAAGGGCTAGAATTTGAATTCTAATCAACGAAAGGACAAGGGATGATGATGGAGAAACCCTAGTTTCTTCAATAAATCTCTAATCCTCGTTGATCGTCATCGATCTAGAAACAAATCTTCAATAGATAAGAATTTGTAATCATAAGTATTCATCATCACTATCAATTGGATCGATTCCTACAAGGCTCTTTACAAATCTTGATAATTCATTCGATTTGGAAATCTTCTTGAACTTTAGTATTTCATGATTTTAGATCTATTTCTTGATGATTCTTGAAAATAAATGTCATAAATATTGAATCACTTTCTTTTATCTTTTCATTTCAATTCTTCTAAAACAAAATCGATCAAAACACACATCTCTGTGGACGATCCGTATTCATTAACGCACTACACCGACACCGTTAATTGATTGCGGTAAAAATTTCTTTGATTGCGATTATATTTTCAAAGCACAACTTAGATAATCAATCAAACCCCGTCGCTAAAAGCATCCGTTCGGGTGCTCGCGGCCGCAATGTTCCGCCTTACTGCACTTCGTCGACGGCATCGGAGGTGCGACCGTCTACTAATGTTTCCGACGAGCATTCGATCATATTATCGGGAATCTTATTGAACTACCCGACAGGTTATTGGAAAGTGTTTGCAATATCGAGACTAAAATGCGGGGTTTATAATTTTTAGGCATGCGATGTCTAAGGAATTCATTTGGTTGGGCATGAAATCCAAAGTATGTGATACATTGGGTTTATGATGTCTAAGGTGGTTGCGGATTCCAATTGTTGTAGTTTTTCACTTTCTTTTCTACGACCGTAAGTGTAACATATGGTGTATCGCCGGTTTTGGTACTATATGTCAACGACAATTGGGATACGCATATTTACTTACGTTGATGACATGCGATGTTATGTGTTGCTGTGATATGTTATATTGGATCTTCGTGTTTTGAATAGCCCGGGTTTTATGTGAGATGATGGTTTTTATTTTCATTCATGTAAAATTCATTGTATGTAATATTCTTTTATTGGGGCACTTTCGGGTTGAGGATGATGTCACCATTGTATATTATTTACTTTTCCGCATTTGGATAGACCCAAGGCGGGGAGCACAAGTAACCGGGTTCAAGGGTCCAGTGGGAGACCATCTCGAGGAGTCGAGACTGGGTCTCCTAACCCTAGAATTGGAAGGGTTGCTTGCTGCTCTCGTGGGGGGTCTAGGGATATGGGTTTGGCTATTCATCACGACCATGGAATCCGTGTTTTATACTGGCTTAATTTAAAACACAGAATTCCTAGTATATCCAATATTTCATATATGATTCTTCTGCTGCTGATATTTTGTGATGTGATCACTTGATATGTTTTGAGAAGAATGCCTATATTATATATATGAGATATAATAAATATTGATTCTTTCGTTTCTTATGTTATGCTTGGGAAGCATAATATGATGGGACTTCATTAATGAGATTAATGAAATAAAAGAAAGCTAATGATGTTATAGAAACTTGTTTACAAACTGGTAGCTCTAGTTCTTGCTTTGCATAGTGGTATTCCTTGTAGAATATCCAGCACCATATTCGATAAGAAATGAGCCGAGATCCCATCACCGGGAGTGACCTCTTTAGCGAAACTAGCAGATGCTATAACCTATTCGGTTTGTCTTTTGATTGCTTCTATAGTTTCTGCTTTGCATAGTGGTATTTGTGAAATATCCTGCACCTTATTCGATGAGGAAAGAGCCGAGATCCCTTCATCGGGAGTGACCTCTTTAGCGAAACTAGTAAAAGCCTCAAAAACACTCTTTTTTAAAATTTCTCGATTCTACAACGATATCAAGTTCGTTACTTAAAAGGTTTTCTTAAAAACCTGTCGTAGCCCTCCGTCATTTCAGAGAAGTAGTATTTAGTATTCATGATGCGTTTGTTGACCTTGTCAAGGCATAGTGTGCGGTAGCTGATTAGTTCTTATCTGCTAGCATATGATGCGATTGGATTAGGGTAGTCGTGCGACCTTGTTGACCTTGTCAAGGGTCGTGCGGGTGGCTTTTATTCAATCAGGAAATGACGGGTTGAACTTGACTTACGGTCTATGGTTTGTTGACCTTGTCAAGGTCATAGATCACTAGGGGCAAAATATTATCGGGAATTTCAAGTGTTGAAATTTGCAATGAGATTGTATACCTTTTATGAGATAGTTGGATCGTGATACCCACTGCGAGTAAGAGTTACTCCTGGGAGAGTTTTACACATTACAATTAGTCGATCAAGTAGGTGTCTAGAAAGGTGTTAACGGGGTTACGCCCTTGGGAAAACGAGGTTTATTTTAATTAGGTCTGTGCGAAAACACGGGGAACCTCCCTCAAAATGCCGACACTGGCCTGGCCAAAAGATTGGCGAACTTGTAGGGTGTAATTAATCCCGGTTATTCTTACCTTTTAGGGTTTGAAAGTAGATTTGACTAAAACGGTGGGAGCCATCCTGATTAGATAAACTAATAACCAATCTAATCCTGCAAGAGCGCACGCTAAGTGTTTTCTTCTCTCTCTCTCTCCTGGTAGTGACCATATCACGCCTTAATCAAGATAATAATATGGATGCAGTGACCGAACCTGCTTATTATACTGAGCTAGGGAACGTTAGTTCCTCTCAATCTTATAATTGTTATAAGTCTGAGCAGAAAATAGGCGAATATCCGGATTCCCATGCCACCCAATCGAAGAAAGTGCTTGTTGATGCATCTTCTTCGGGTGTGTTCATTACCGAGAACTGTTTTTCAGTATCCTCTACGTCTTGGGTATGTGATACCGGGTAAGGATCCCACATATGTAAGAGTTACATGGGCTACAGAAAGGTAGAGAACTGAGAATAGGTGATATGTCTCTAAGAGTTAGAGAATGGTGCAATTTTTGCAGCCAAGTCAGTTGACAGATATCACCTTGTATTAATACATTGATTCTGAACAAATGTTATTAGATACCGAACCTGATATACATCATTACATCGGTTTCTTTATTAAGTTAAAGAAGGATATAATTCTGTATCGGAGGATAATGTTGTGAACATTTTCCTGAATCAAGAGTTGATTAGATCAAGCACGTTATGTAATGGCATATACGTTCTAAATCAAACCACAGTTCAAAGTATATAGAACACACACAAGAGGAGTAGTTCAGAAATGAACGAATTCTTCTTATGGTATTGTGGACTAGGTCATATCAATGCGACACGACCAGCTAAGTTACATAAGGATGAATATGAGAATTTGTTCGAATTTTCATCTTATGATACTTGCCAGTCTTGTCTCAAAGGTAACATGACTGATACTCCGTTTACTGGAAATAGAGAAAGAGTTAGTGAACTCTTGGGATGCTGCAACGTTTTAAAAATAAATAAATAATTAATTAATTAAATAAATAAAAATCCTTTAGGCGAATTTTCTTATTTTCGGTAAAATAAACCATATTTTTTCGTAAAACAAAACCATAATTGTTTTTCATCATAAATTTAAAAAGACCTATTTTAATTATATAATTACTAGTAAATGGTGTTTATTTAGTCACATATAAATTTTTAGTTTAATTAAATATTTTTCCTAAATTAATTATTTTAAATATTAACATAAGCTTTATTTATACATAAAATTAGTGTAAATTACAAATTTGAAATGGGTTAATTTTATAAAATGAGCCATGCCATATTAGAATCAAGTGTGCTTATACAAAATTCATTCTCAAATATTTTCATGGTTCTAGATTTTACTAGGATCAATTTTTTGAAAAGAAAAATTATTAAATAAAGGAAAATGTGAAAAGACATTAAAGAAGTGTCATTTTGGAGAACTTTATACACAACTTTCCACATCTTTTTTTTCTCTCTTTCTTCCCTTGCATGTGTCCGGCCTCACCATGGCAGCCCCTCCCCCCATTTTCCAAGTTCTTTTTACCTTCAAAAATCATCAAAAATTCAACAAAATCCAAAAAATAAACCTCAAAATCAGTATTCAATCTCTACCATTTTCCTTTGATCTATTTAGCATGGATTTTGGAGTTGGAAACCATTATTTTGGAAGCATAATTTCATGTTTTGATCTCATGTTTTGGAGGTATAATTATTATTCCTATGATTAATTGTTGTTAAATACTTTAATCTAGCATATTTAGATTTTCTTAATTAATTCTATTTGCAAGTTTAAAATTCAAGATAGGGTTTCTAAAATCAAGTTAGGGTTTTTATTAATTAAGTTGGTTTATAATAAGTAGTTTAACATTTTTAGAAATGGAAAATCTAGTATGGTTGATGTATTGTAAATTGTTCATTCAAAATTGTTTAAATTAAACAATTTTGCAAACTAGATTTTGATAAATTATATATATTGGTGTGACAAAATTCTAATTAGGGTTTTTATTATTAGATTATGGTGTTAATGAGGAGATTAGTATGTTATTTGAGTGTGAAACATAATCTAGTTACAATTTTCTAGCTTTCACTTTCAAATTTTCACAAAATTGCTATTTTTATTAAACTGGGTTTTTGAAATTCATTTAAAATGTAAGATTAAAATATATTTAGGGCTTTAGCACATCCTTATGGTTTCATTGAGTGGGTTAACAATTTAAAATATGCAAAATCAAGTTTAGTAGTGGAATTGTGAATTTTGGCTTAAAAAGTGTTAAATTTGGCTAAAATTGCAAACTAGAAATTTCAATTTAAGACAAAATGGTGTGATAAAAATATAGTAATGGTTTCTATAATCTAGTTATATTATTTAATGAATATTATGACCATTATTTTCATTTAGACATCATGTTTTAAAGTAAAATGGTAAATTGACGTTTTCTAGGTTTTTACGAAATCGGACGATTTGATCGATTTTAAGGTTTCGATGATTTAAACCATGTTTTATATTATAAATAATGAGTTTTGAAACTACGAGTTGTTTTTTGGTGTTTTATCTCGATCAATCGGCGTTTGTACTCCGATATCGAGCGATATTTGATTCTTTGGCATGAGCGGGTCATAGGTTTTAACCTATGCGCGTTTCGTGCGTCGTTTTGGTTTTGTCCGTGATTTGGTTTACGATATTATATATGTTTTCGTATAGGTACCCCTCACATGGACTTCGGACGATGAATAAGAGGATGGTGGTATCGACTTCGGCAGACAAGGGCCAGGTAAGTAGATGTATATCTACGGGGGAAGTCGGGTGGATGGAGTTTAGCACCCCCGCAAACGTAGAATAGGAATATTACTTATTGTCATTAGGAAGTCGGACGTGACCTTAGATTCTTGGAGAGCAGGACCCTATTAAAGACTTTAGGTTGGACTAGACGGATTTAGAAGGACTTTACCAGAGGACGAATGTCTTGGAGGGGATTCGTAGGTTTCAGGTAGACACACACACATGCACACACAGAAAGTTGACTTGGTGTATATGTGTATGTGTTAGTTGTATGTATGCCCTAGAGGCCAGTATTGTACAGATGATGTATATTATATTGGATGCTTGGACATATATAGAGATGACTTTCTTGCTCAATATGATAGTATGCTATCTGGTTACTCTTTATCTTAACATGTACACTTGTCTCTTTAAACTGTCTTATAGTTACATGTTGATAAAGCCCTTAGGATGTATACTTGACTACCTGGACTATGATGCAGATCATACTAGTGGGGACATGGTAGTCCATAAGTACATCCTTCAAGGTCCCTAGTCATGGGTGTATCGAGACGGGGCATCGATATACCAGTGTAGACTAGCGTATACGCTTCTCGACCCATGAGATGGGCGATGGATGATCCCATATCCATTGGTGTTTGACATCAGAGATGGTATACGGGTGCTCAGTGGAGACTGGGTACACTGGACGGACTAGCCGAGAACTCCCAGATGGTATTATACCTCACGTCAGATGGCAGTTCTCAGGTGACACTTGTACAGGTTAGTCTGTAGACCCGAGATCGTCATAGAGTCTTGTGTGATTCCCACTGTGCTTTGATCTCCACCTTACCACGTCCATGAGGGCATGCAAAACGGTGGTCTTTCGGTACAGTCCCGAGTCACATGGAGGCAATGAGCGATAGGAGGGGTTTCGTCTCTCCCGGTATTGGGGGTTGATGTTACGCTGTGCTCGATTGGCCGTAACAGGGAAGTCCCTGGCCAGGGCTGATCAGAGATTTGCTGGTAAGTGTTATCAGTAGTTTCTCGACCCGTTATGAGCCTCACATCGGCACGACTTATCGGTTATTGGGGTCTGACGTTTACCACCCCTAGACTTGATATGCGACGTATCAGACGAACAGACCGGACTGTACGGTAAGTGTTACTGGTTGGATTCACAGGAGTGTGAGAGGGCTAGCTCGTCGATCTTCTGATCGCTCAATACCCGGATGGCCGTTACGTTTAGCAGACCGCTTGCGGCTTGTGGATGCTTGATATGATCATCATCTGCTACCGGCGTATTGACGAGTCTTTAGAGTCCTACACAGAGGTTTCCTGGCTCAAGCGAAACGAAATAGGACCGCATATGAGATATGTGCGGGAGCGAGAATAATGCGTGTATGTGATACCGCATTTCATTCTCGCGATAAATGTTTCGATAGGTTATATTCGATATGACCTAGTTATCGAATCATTGATTCGATAAGCCGATACATAGGATACTAGTCGGTTATATGCGATATGACCGGATCGTTAAATCAAGTGTTGATTTAATGATTTGATGTATAATTATATATTTGATATATTACTTTGCATTAACTAGTATTGTTTCATTTTAAAAGGATTTTCTCACTTGATGCACATTGTATATATGATATATTTTTGTGCACTTGTTTGTATCATGTTTAATGATACTTGCTCACTTGGGTTTGTGTAAAGATTAAACCATGGTTACATGCATAATGGTTAGGGTTTTGATTATTTACTTAGTTATTTATTTATTTATTCATCTTGGATATTATTAAGAATGGTGGCTTATTTTGTTTCTATGTTGAAGCTTCATGAAGTTTTGACAAAGTCCACCATCCTTATCTTATCCTTAACCCTAACCATTCCTACTAACCTTAGTTTAATCTCTACACTTGACCATGGTCAAGATATGATAAGTATTCATATTAGTTTCATTTTTAAAAGACTTATCATATATTCTTTTTCTTCTTGATCATCTTCTTCTTCAAGAAAAGCTTAAGGTCCATCAATGGCAACTTGAGCTAAAGTGAGAGAAATCCAATTCTAAAGTGAACCCACCTCCTATTTCTTCACCCTCTACCTCTTGCCAAGTTGTTTTGGGTGTTTTCTTCACAAGTTTCACAACTTGGTGAAGTTGGAGCTTGAACTTGCGATGCCTCGACGTAGATCATCTTCGGCACGAAGCCGACGACCTAGTCCGCCCAATTCTCCGATGAAGCCGACGTTTGAGTTCGGGATTCGAGACGGACAGCGAGAGGAGGCCCACGTGGAGCCAAGGAAGTGGATATCCGGATCTACAAAGGTTGTAGCTTCTTAACTTTAGTTAAGTTGTTAACTAGTTTACTATATCGCCTAGAATTCTAGCCGACGATCCGTATTAGGGTTTCTCGGCACCGTAAATTTTGAATTTGGCATGGTTGATGCCTTGTGAGATCTCTATAGTGTGCCTAGGAACCCTACAATGGTATCAGAGCCTAGCTAGAGCCTTAGGCGAAGTCCAGACGGAGTTTGAAGTCCGAACGAACCGAAACCCTAACTCACAAAATGCTCTCTGTACATTTTCTAAAATCTGGGATTTTTCCAAATTAAAAATATGTAGAAAAATAAGCCGGAGATTCTAAGAGTTACTGTGAAATTCGACAGCCCAAATCCACCAAACCGCCGCTGTTCCGCGGCATGAGCATGGCTCATGCGGCTGTTCCGCGGCCGTACGGCCTCATTAAACAAAGAATTCTGCACAGTAATTCTTATTTTCCAGTGCTGGTTTTCCTGGGAATTTTTAAAATTTAATCAAGAGCTACATTTTCTGGGGTTGTTTTGGAGCTTCGATAGTTCGATCGGATTATCAAATTTTGTCTTTGTGTATTTCCGGATAATTTTTAGAATATGTTAAAAAGTTCGACCGGATATAAATACCAATTTTTCCCCTGTCGGGAAATTTCCAAGTGTTGGATTTTTCCATAATTTAACGACGTTCTAAGTAGTGCAAGTAACGCGATGGACCCTCTAGAAGACAACAAAACTTAACTCGATTATGTGACCGTCTTGAACTGCCCTTTGAACCTTCGGGTTTGGGGCAGTACGGCGTGCCACATGTGAGGCGTTGGCTTGACCCTTCTACGGCTGGACCGTTGGTACTGAGGCATGAACTGAATGTTGTTAGACTTATTTCATGTGTTGAGCTGTATCGGGAAAACTTGGGTATTCGACTGTTCGATCGGAAAGTTTAACATTTTCTGTTTATCTGGAATGTGATACAATAATTGGAATTCACAAACAGTTATGAGATAACTGAATGAATGTTATAAATCTAGCAGTTTAGTCCCACATGATATTGAAAAGAGTTTTCGATAATGAGACTAAAATGCGGGATTTATATCTGTTAGGCATGTGATGTCTAAGTATTTCATTTGATTAGGCATGCGATGTCTAAAGAGGTTGCGAATTCCAACTGTTGTAGTTTTACACTTTCTTTTCTGTGACCGTAAGTGTAGTATGTTCATATCGCCGGTTTCGTTGCTATACGTCAACGACAATTGGGGTATGCATACTTACTTACGTTGATGACATGCGATGTTATGTGTTGCTGGATATGTTATATTGGATCGTCGTGTTTGAATAGCCGGCGGTTTTTATGTGAGATGAGTGTTTTTCATTTTCATTCATGTAAAAACTTGTATGTAATATTCTTTTATTTGGGGCACTTCCAGGTAGCGGAAGATGTCACCTTTTGTATATTATTTACTTTTCCGCATTAGGATAGACCCAAGGAGGGGAGCACAAGTAACCGGGTTCTGGGGTCCAGTGGGAGACCAACTCGAGGAGTCGAGTCCGGGTCTCCTAACCCTAGAATTGGCAGGGTTGCTTGCCGCTCTCGTAGAGGTCTAGGGGTGTGGGATTGGCTATTCATCACGACCGTGGAATCCGTGTTTTATACTGGCTCGTATTGAAAACACGGACGTCCTAGTATATCCAATATTTCATATGTTTCTTCTGCTGCTATATCTGTGATGTGATCATGTGATGTTCTGTGATAGATACAGTATATAGTATATATGATATATTATATAGACGTTACTTATGTTTTGCACCCGCACTAGCCCTGTCCTGCTCTGTCGTTAGTTACCTAACCTAACGGTGCACGAGGGGACATCCAGGCGAATGCGGATGGCATAAGTGTACGTCGTATTTATCTGTGATGTTTAGGTATTTAAATGATGGGACTTCATTAATGTGATTAATGAAAGAAAAGAAACCTAAGATGTTGTAGAATCAAATTTTAAATAAAATAGGTAGCTACAGTTCTTGCTTTGCATAGCGGTATATATGATATACCATGCACCTTATTCGATGAGGAAAGGACCGAGATCCCTTCACCGGGAGTGACTCCTTTAACAATAACTGGCAGATGCTACACACTAGGTTTGTTTTTGAATGCTTTTATAGTTTCTGCTTTGCACAGTGATATATATGATATATCCCGCACCTCATTCGACGAGGAAAGGGCCGACGATCCCTTCACCGGGAGTGACCCCTTTAGCAAAACTGGAAAAGCCTCAAAATCACTCCATTTCAAAACTTCATTTGATTCTACAACGATATCGAGTTCATTACGCAATAGGTTTTCAGAAAAACCTGACGTAGCCCTCCGTCATTTCAGATAAAGACTATTTAGTATTCGTGCTGCGTTTGTTGACCTCTGTCAAGGCGTAGTGTGCGGTAGCTAACTAGTAATTATCTGTAAAGCATGTGATGTGATTGGATTATGGTAGTCGTACGACCTTGTTGACCTCTGTCAAGGGTCGTGCGAGTGGGTTTGATTCAATCAAGAAATGACGGGTTGAACTCGACTAGTGCACTATGATTTGTTGACCTCTGTCAAGGTCATGGCACACTAGGGGCAAATTATCGGGAATTTCAAGTGTTGAAATTTGCAATGAGATTGCATACCTTCTATAAGATAGTTGGATCCCGATACCCACTGCGAGTAAGAGTTACTCCTGGGAGAGTTTTACACATTACAATTAGCCGATCAAGTAGGTGTCTAGAAATGTGTTAACGAGGTTACGCCTCTGGGAAAATGAGGTTTACATTAATTAGGTTCGTGCGAAAGCACGGGGGACCTCCCTCAAAGTACCGATACTGGCCTGGCTGAAAGATCGACGAACTTGTAGTGTGTAATTAATCCCGGCTAGTCTTTCCTTTTAGGATTTGAAGGAAGATTTGATAAAAAGCAGTGGGAGCCATCCTGATTAGATAAGATAATAACCAATCTGATCTTGCACGAGCATACGCTAAAGTGTTTTCTTCTCTCTCTCTCCAGGTAGCGACCATTTCATGCCCTAATAAAGATAATAATATGGATGTATTGACTGAACCCGCATGTTATACTGTGCTGGGGAACGTTGGTTCCGTTCTTCTTATAAGAGTTATAGGAATGAACAGGATATAGGGGAATACCAGGATTCCCATGCCACCCGATTGAAGAAAGTACATGTTGATGCATTTTCTTCGGGTGTGTTCGTTACTGAGAACTGTTTCTCCATTTGCTCTACGTCCTGGGTATTAGATACCGGATCAGGATCCCATATATGTAATCAGTTACATGGGCTTAGAAAAGGTCACTACTACAAATAGGCGTTGCTCCTACGGATAAATCCGTAGGGGCAACCCACTGCCCCTACGGGTATATCCATAGGGACGAAAATATACCCCGTAGGTGCAAAGGCCGCAGGTGCAAGTTGAGGCCCTTAACTTGCCCCTACGGGTAAATTCTTGCCCCGACGGATATCTGTGTAGGTCCTGTTGCCCCTACGGCTTAATCCGTAGGGTATAAGATTTTATATTATTTACGGTTTATTTTAATAAATTACTTTGCCCTACGGATATACCCGTCGGGGCATGTACTACCCCCTACGGATATATGCGTAGGTACGGTTCCGTAGGGGCATAAATTCAGGATTCCTGATATGTAGCCCCTACGGAAATAGCCGTAGGGGCGAGTGAGGAGCCCCTACGGATATATCCGTAGGGGCTTTTCCCAACCCCTCGTACTGAGATCTGGGGGAAATATCAGTTACTGCTGATATTTGGCCCCTACGGTCATATCCGTAGGTATAACATGTTTGCCTACGGATTAAACCGTAGGTACATATTATCTGAAATTTTTTTTTAAATATTTGCTGTTTGATTTTTCCCGCCCTGTGCACAATAATATATACATCAATCAAATCATATATTGCAGTATTCATAATCACATCTCACGTATATATATAATATACAAAAGAAACCCAAAAACTGAATATGATATAAATACAAACCAATATCAATATCGTTTCAAAATGTAGTACAATGTGTATGATATAAATAAATACATGTTTCAAAAAAAAAGAACCAAAAATCTACCCTAGCTCGGTCCAGCTCCACCTCTGAATAACGATAGAATAACGCGCGCCTGCTCCTCGGTCAATAAACTATGCAATTTGTCGGTAGCGGGAGTCTGAGCGGCATGTGGTCTGCGCAGCCGCCGTCGAGGTAGTCGCTTGCGGAGCCGCGGCTGCGGGAGTCTGAGTGGGCGGTGGAGCTACATGAGCTGTCTGCGGAACCGCAGCCGATGTAGTGGCTTGCGGAGCCGCAGCCGAAGGAGTTGCGTGTGGAGGCTCGGCCGATCTACCTTGTCGCGTCTGGATATAACGTGTGCTACATGAGCGTGTAAGAACTGTTTATTATTCGAATTCGTATCATTATTAAGTTATTTCGAAACCCTGTTTGGATATCTAGTTTGGAAAAGCGTTGTTTATTTCAATTACATATGTATGTATGATTAATCAAACTTAAGTCTAAATCCAAATAAGCTCAAGCTACGTACTAATTATGGATATGTTGATATGTATATAATATGAAATGATATTTTACTATAAAGTAGTATACATACCAGCATCTCCTTCAACTCCTGAACGCTGGCCCTCAAGCTATCCAGTTCATGATGGATACGTCGCTCACTGGAGACGGAGGAAGTAACCACCGGGGTGGAGTCCAACCTCATATGGGCCCTGCTAGAGCCTAGTCCTCGGCCTCTCTCCCAACCTCCGTGGTGCCGTCCGTGTGCGGCGTCCAGGACTGGGGTCAGCAGCCTCGAATGTTGCCTTCCCCTAGCAACTGTCAGAACATTATATTTAGCACATACGGGTCTATAAAATTGACAAGAAACACCAAAATCAACAAATTCAAAGCCTTACCTACAGATATAGAAGATGTGCTCCTCTGGTATCTGCATGTATCAAAATTTGAATAATATTAATTAATTTCAGTACATACATACTAACAAGGTAAACTCGCATATAGCGCTGCTTACACATATGACAGGGAGTGAAGGAGCTCTTGTAGATCATCAGGCGCAAATCTAATCTCATCAAGCAGCCCATGATAATGAGTTGGACGACTAAGAGCAAAAGAAATGTGTGTATATTTATGATATAGCATTCTAAATCAATATACATGCCCTATATAATATATAAACATACCTGGAGGAACGGGAGTGGCCTCTGTCCCTGATATGGACGCATCACCAACAACTAGACAATCAAACATTGACAATATAAGTAATTTTGACATAAACAGGCATGGATATCTATAATATTACATTCAAAATGGATATTAGAGGGCGCACCTGCAGTGAGAAGTGGCAAAAGTACCACCCAACTAGGGTGTAATTTACAGAATCAGTTGAGACTCTTAAAAGTCATAGAAGAACCCGACCTGCACAAATCTGATGTATGCTTTCCATTGGACACTAAGAAGTCTCTAAAGGGAAAAGCCATCATTAGTTCATATCAGAGGATTGATGCTGAAACAGAGAACGAGAAATGTCATTTTTTTCTTCTTTCGCCACATTACTGTCTTCTCCTTCTGCCACATTACTGTCTTCTCCTTCTTATTATGTTCGCGTGCAAATTCAATGACTATATTGAGAATATGGATTAATAGTGGGTAGGAAAAGTATTTCTCAAATGGCTTTTGCGTCTTAAAACCATAAACTACTAAGTAATGACATACATAATTTTTTTAGTATAAAGGTTGTTATTTTAAGTTTTCCCTTATAGAGATATGATCTAACTGCATCTATAAACTATAAGTGTGCAGAAAATTATGATAAGAAATCATAAGAAAGGGTCGTAGCCATGCATAACCTTGAATCTACATACCAAATCATGCAAAAGCATGCACTTATTGTCACCTTGCCTTGGAATATAAAATATCTTGGAAGACTATAAGCGAGCATTTAAATCTTGTTAGCTTTTGACTTCAACATATATTTTTCTCAAGTACCATGAAATATACTTGCTCCGTATAAACCGTTTTCAGGAAGATGGATTAATAATGACAAATTATCCATTGTGGCTCACTAGGTTAGCATTTTCTCTTCTATTGACCATCTTTCTAATCTGCTTGGTAAATTTATTCAGAACCGGCTGTGAATCATTAAAAGAGTAGCATAAGAACGAAAGCTAAAATACAGATATATAGCATACCGATACATCGAAACTTCATAGTTGCGATGGCAATCCAGAGATATTTATTTCTACACACGTGGTGCGCGTGCGAATGCGTCAGGCAACATGGACAAATATTTCATAACATGGAAAGTATTATTCGTATAAAGTAATTAAAACTTTTAAAAAGCTTGGGTAGAGATATTTTCTTAGGTGATGCAATCATATCATGAGGACTAAATTTAAGCTATTATATATATGCATATGTATTTTTCTAACCTAAAATATCACACACACACACAGAAAGAGAGAGAGAGAACACCTGGTAGGTAAAAAAATCAGGTAGCAGGATCCTGAAGAAATGGAGTCCATAGCATTGCTCATCATCATCATCCATGATCCCTTTGATAATATTTTTTCAAAGGGATCACGGATGATGATGATGAGCAATGCTGTGGACTCCATTTCTTCAGGATCCTGCTAACTGATTTCTCTATCTACCTGGTATTCTCCCCCCCCCCTCTCTCTCTCTGTGTGTGTGATATATTAGATTAGAAAAATACATAAGCATATGTATAATAGCTTAAATATAGTCATCATGATATGATTGCATCAACTAAGAAAATATCTACCCAAGGTGTTTAAAAATTTTAATTACTTTATACGAATAATACTTTTCATGTTCTGAAATATTTGTCCATGATGCCTGATGCATTCGCACGCGCACCACGTGTGTAGAAATAAATATCTCTGGATTGCCATCGCAACTATGAAGTTTCGATGTATCGGTATGCTATATATCTGTATTTTAGTTTTCTTTCTTATGCATGTCTTTTAATGATTCGCAGCCGGTTCCGAATAAATTTACCAAGCTGATTAGAAAGATGGTTAATAGAAGAGAAAATTCTAACCTAGTGAGTCACAATGGATAATTTGTCATTATTAATCCATCTTCCTGAAAACGGTTTATACGGAGCAAGTATATTTCATGGTACTTGAGAAAAATATATGTTGAAGTCAAAAGCTAACAAGATTTAAATGCTCGCTTATAGTCTTCCAAGATATTTTATATTCCAAGGCAAGATGACAATAAGTGCATGCTTTTGCATGATTTGGTATGTAGATTCAAGGTTATGCATGGCTACGACCCTTTCTTATGATATCTTATCATAATTTTCTGCACACTTATAGTTGATAGATGCAGTTAGATCATATCTCTATAAGGAAAAACTTAAAATAACAACCTTTATACTAAAAAAATTATGTATGTCATTACTTAGTAGTTTATGGTTTTAAGACGCCAAAGCCATTTGAGAAATACTTTTCCTACCCACTATTAATCCATATTCTCAATATAGTCATTGAATTTGCACGCGAACATAATAAGAAGGATAAGACAGTAATGTGGCAGAAGGAGAAGACAGTAATGTGGCGGAAGAAGAAAAAAATGACATTTCTCGTTCTCTGTTTCAGCATCAATCCTCTGATATGAACTAATGATGGCTTTCACATAGGCTTTTCCCTTTAGAGACTTCTTAGTGTCAAATGGAAAGCATACATCAGATTTGTGCAGGTCGGGTTCTTCTATGACTTTTAAGAGTCTCAACTGATTCTGTAAATTACACCCTAGTTGGGTGATACTTTTACCACTTCTCACTTCTCACTGCAGGTGCGCTCTCTAATATCCATTTTGAATATCGATAATATTACATTCAAAATGGATATTAGAGAGCGCACCTGCAGTGAGAAGTGGTAAAAGTACCACCCAACTAGAGTATAATTAACAGAATCAGTTGAGACTCTTGAAAGTCATAGAAGAACCCGACCTGCAAAAATCTGATGTATGCTTTCCATTTGACACTAAGAAGTCTCTAAAGGGAAAAGCCTATGTGAAAGCCATCATTAGTTCATATCAAAGGATTGATGCTGAAACAGAGAACGAGAAATGTCATTTTTTTCTTCTTCCGCCACATTACTGTCTTCTCCTTCTTCTTCTGCCACATTATTCTCTTCTCCTTCTTATTATGTGCGCGTGCAAATTCAAGATATAATATAGCAAACTAGGATTGGTATTCAAATCCCAGTCCAGATTGGTATTCAAAATTTATTTAATTAGTTTGTGATCCACATCATTTGATTCGTTGCTTGAGGCATCAATGTAGGCCAAACTTCCAATTCTATGGCTTGTGGCCACCAGCGACTGCTTTCTCACCACAGTAAAAATAATGAGGGACTATAACATATCATGAATTCGATATGCACCGTGATTTCATAGCATATGTCTATTAACCTATAATGTATAAGTTCTCGGCGTTGATTGCAGAGGTGCATACAGTCTGAACTAGTAAATATACGTAAGAAGGAAAAAGAAGAAACGATTCATAAATATGGTTGGGCCAGAAACAGACTTAGTCACTGAATGACATATAACTGATATTCCTTGATGTAGAAATCAATACACCTTTGATAACAAACTCATTCTTTTTTGGGAGATATATGAATAACCGACTCTGACCCTCAGCATTCCATTGAACACATGGAAATCCATCGTATCTCATATCCAGCCACCTCACTTCACCGATCCTATGATCGCCCTCTTGAGGACGCACAACCCTAGCGCAGCCCCAGCCCAAACCCTAGCCTTAGGTGGTGGTGATGAATGTGAATCCTCATGTGATTTTGCATATTATTGCAAGAGCGTTAATGGGTTTTCAAGATTTGTACGTAGTCAAGAGCAATTGTGAGCAAGGAAAGTAAAAATAGTTTAGGAATTTTATCAAACGGCTGGTGAGCAAACTAGCAAAACGTTTTGAATGAAAATATAATGTAAAATAATTTCGAGAATCAAAAGTGATAAGCTTTGTTAATGATATGGGAGAGAAGCTTGCTTTTTCTTTTTTGTGAAAAATATTTTAGGTTTTTTTTCCTTATTTCTGTTACATCCTGACCGAAGAACTTTCACAATTGTTAAAATTCAACATTTTGGTCAGTCCTCTCCTTTATTGATATGCATGTGATGTGAGGGTTGGATTTAACACAGCAAGCATTGTTCATCAATATATATTACCAAATAAAGCTCTTTATTGTTGGTTATGTTGGTTTCATCCAATTCTTGCCTCAATTTGGTGTAATTTGAAATGGCCCACGATTCTAGGGTTTGATATGGGATGGCAATAGAAAAGAGAATTTGTTCTCAAGTTATGATCGAATACCATAATAAATTGGGAGTTGGTTAGGATTGTGAAATTGTGAAAGTAGTTGCATTTTTTTCAAGTATGATCTTGTGAAAATCGGATGAAATATTTAACATCATTTTGTTGTTATTTAGGATTAGCACCCTCTAAAGGATTTTAAGTTAAGATAATGGATATGGATCTTTTGTCAGGATAAAGAAGATCTGCACATGCATAAATACTAGTATAAGATAATTCAAAATTTGGGACAACGGATACATACCGCTAAAAGATATAAGAGATTAATGGAGGGAAGAGGCCATAGGAGGGGATTCCCTCCTATGGCGTCGAAAAAATACCCTCTCCCTAATTTTTTCCGCCGATCGGCACCCACCATCTTCATCGTCATCATCTAAGATGTGGGTACATCAAATTTCATGTGATTTTACAACTTTTTCACCGTTGATTTAGTGGGTTCAAAATTAACGGTTTGCCGACAATAGAACTTTTTACATTGCTAAATCAACGGTGAAAAAGTTGTAGAATCACTTGAAATTTGGTATACCCACATCTTAGATGATGACAATGAAGATGTTGGGTGCCGATCGTCGGAAAAAACCATGGAGGGGGTATTTTTTCGACGCCATAGGAGGGAATTCCCTACTATGGCATCTTTCCTCCATTATTCTCAAGATATAAATCGAAAACCCAAACAATATTTTGTGATAAACTTAAGTGTTCTTGCAAACTAATACAAATCTTGTTAAAAATTTGATAAATTGACCTTCCCCTTCCCCAGCCCTAGCCCCAGCCCGCAGCCCCAGCCGCACCCCCAATAAAAAATTTGATAAATTCTACCCGACCCCGACCCCGACCCCGACCCTAACCCTACCCCGACCCCGACTGCGACCCTAACCCTACCCCGACCCCGACCCCGACCCTAACCCTTCCCCTTCCCCGACCCCGACCCTAACCCTACCCCGACCCCGAACCCGACCCCGCAGCCCAGCCCCTGCCCCAACCCTAACCCGACCGCGACTGCGACCGCGACCCCAGCCCAACCCCAACTCGCGCGCCATGAACCTTAAGCCCAAAATAATCCAATAAATTCTTTAACTTACCTCGAGATTTACTCACCTGAACGGCTGCTGGGGCAGGGGCGACGATCTGAACGGCGGTGGCGACGACCTTAACCGCGGTGGCGACGAGAACTCCAGTGGCGACGAAACCGGCGGTGGCCACGAGGAGAACAACCTTGGCGGCGACGGCGTGGCGCATTGGGGTAGGCGATCGAACTCCAGTGGCGACGAAACCCTAACCTTATTTTCGCGCCCGATCGAGAGAGAGAGGGAAATGAGCGTAGGCGATCGAGATCTGGGATTTTATTAAATCGATATTTACTTGCCCCTACGGATATATCCGTAGGTACTTTGTTTGCGGCTCCGTAAGGGCAAACACCTAATTAAGAATTAATATTTTTATTCTTGGACGTCTTTGCCCGTAGGGGCAACCTTTTAGCCCTACGGATATATCCGTAGGGCCAAGTTATTTCTGCCCCTACGGATTAAACTATCCGTAGGGGCAACCCCCTATTTTACTAGTGGGTAGAGAACTTGGAGAAGGTGATAAAGACATTAGAGTTGGAAATGGTGCAATTGTTGCAGCTAAGACTGTCGGGGAATATCACCTTGCATTACCAACTGGTAATACATTGGTTCTGAACGAATACTATTACATGCCGAACCTGATATGCAACATTATATCGGTTTCTTCGTTGAGTAAAGAGGGATATAATTTTGTATTACAGGACAATGTTATGAACATTTTCCGTAACCAAAAGTTGGTTGGATCAAGCACGTTGTGCAATGGCATTTATGTTCTAAATCAATCAACAGTTCTGAGTATAACAAACACACACAAGAGGAAGAGTTCTGAACTGAACGAATCCTTCTTGTGGCATTGTAGACTGGGTCACATCAATGCGACACAACTGGCTAAGTTGCATAAGGATGGGTATTTGAAACCATTCGAATTTTCATCTTATGACACTTGCCAGTCATGTCTCAAAGGCAAGATGACCAAAACTCCGTTTACGGGACACGGAGAAAGAGTTACCGAACTCTTGGGACTAATACATAGTGATGTATGTGGTCCCATGTCTACACATGCCAGGGATGGTTCTTCGTACTTCATTACATTCACTGACGATCTCTCAAGATACGGACATGTGTACTTGATAAGACATAAGTCTGAAGCTTTTGAGAAATTTAGAGAATATAAACAAGAAGTCGAGAAACAAACCGGAAAAAGTATTAAAATCCTTCGATCTGATCGAGGAGGTGAATACTTGAGCAATGAATTCCTGGACTTCCTAAAAGAGAATGGGATTCTCTCTCAGCTTACTCCTCCTTATACACCACAGCACAACGGTGTATCGGAGCGGAGGAATCACACCCTATTAGATATGGTGCGCTCTATGATGAGTACAGCTGAGTTACCTATTTCCTTCTGGGGGTATGCGCTTGAGACAGCGGCATACCTATTGAATCAAGTCCCAACTAAATCTGTACCTACCACACCATATGAGATATGGAGTGGGAAGAGACCATGTCTTAAACGAGTTAAGATATGGGGTTGTCTGGCCTATGTCAAAAGGCAAAATCCAGACAAACTCGAGGCACGGTCAGTTCTATGTAAGTTTGTGGGATATCCTAAACATTCAAATGGATATTTTTTCTACCACAGTGAACAACAAAAAGTGTTTATTGCTCAACATGCCACCTTTTTAGAAAAGGAATTTCTTGCAAAAGAGATTAGTGGCTCTGAGGTAGAACTTGAAGAAGTTCCAGAAACACAAACTATAACTGAAGATTTAGTGGAACCAGAAGATTCGATAGTACCCGACGAACCCCAGCCTCTCCGCCGATCTAGTAGGGTTCCTTGCCAACCTGAGAGATACTACGGTTTTCTCATGGACGGTGGGAGCGAGGATTGCATCATGGAGGATGATGACCCAACTAGCTTCGAGCAGGCCATCACGAGTGGGGACTCAGTGAAATGGCTGGATGCTATGCGGTCCGAGATGGAATCCATGTACACCAACAAAGTATGGACTTTGGAAGTTGCTCCTGAAGGGGTAAAACCCATTGGGAGCAAGTGGATCTTCAAGAAGAAACTTGGTGTAGATGGGAAAGTGGAGACTTTCAAAGCTAGACTTGTAGCAAAGGGTTTTCGTCAAAGACCAGGTGTGGACTATGACGAGACCTTTTCTCCAGTGGCTATGCTTAAATCCATCCGGATCATGCTTGCCATCGCTGCACATCATGATTACGAAATCTGGCAAATGGATGTTAAGACCGCCTTTCTAAATGGTGATTTAGAAGAGTGCGTGTACATGACTCAGCCAGAGGGCTTCGTAGATAGTGGGAGCAGCGGGAAGGTGTGTAAGCTGCTTAAATCCATTTATGGATTAAAGCAAGCATCGCGGAGTTGGAACATCTGCTTTGACGTCGTTATCAAAGAGTTTGATTTCGTCAAAAATCCAGATGAACCTTGTATCTACAAGAAGGTGGCAGAGAGTAAGGTTGTCTTTCTCGTATTGTACGTGGACGGCATACTCTTGATAGGAAATGATATTCCTATGATGCAATCGGTCAAGCTCTTCTTATCACAAAGATTCTCAATGAAAGATCTTGGTGATGCCTCCTGCATATTGGGAATTAGGATCTATAGAGATAGATCCGAAAGGATATTGGGATTGTCCCAATCCAGGTACATTGACACCATACTAAAGAGGTTTAGTATGGAAGAATCCAAGCGTAGGAACTTGCCCACGATCTCTGGAGTCACTCTCTCCAAAGAGATGTCTCCCAAGACTGATTTGGAGAGAGCTCGCATGCAAGGGATACCCTGTGCTTCGGCTGTAGGCTCTATCATGTATGCGATGCTATGTACCAGACCCGATGTTGCATACTCACTAAGTATAGTGAGCAGGTATCAAGCTGATCCTAGAGAGAGTCACTGGACAGCTGTGAAGAACATTCTCAGGTACTTGCGAAGGACTAAAGAGATGCTCTTGGTGTATGGTAACGGAGAACTCCAAGTGGAGTCCTTTACCGATTCGAGCTTCCAGAGTGATAAGGACGACTCTAAGTCGCAGTCGGGCTTTGTCTTTACCCTTTTCGGATGGGCGGTTAGCTGGAAGAGTTCCAAGAAGGAAACCGTGGCAGACTCGACGATGGAGGCTGAATACATCGCTGCCAACGATGCTGCCAAAGAGGCTGTCTGGATCAAAAAGTTCATTACTGAACTTGGAGTGGTTCCATCCATTGAGCATCCAATACCTTTGTATTGCGACAACAATGGAGCGGTGGCTTTGGCCAAGGAACCCAGGTCCCATCAGCGGTCCAGGCATATTCTGAGGCGGTATCACCTGATCCGGGAGATAGTTGATCGCCGGGAGATCGAGGTCAGGAGAGTTGACACGAAGAACAACACGGCGGATCCACTCACGAAGGCCATTCCCCAAATACAGTTTGAGAGACTCTTCGGGATGCTCGGTATGCGATACTACAGCAGCTGGCCTTAGTGCAAGTGGGAGATTGTTAGTTGTATGTATGCCCTAGAGGCCAGTATTGTACAGATGATGTATATTATATTGGATGCTTGGACATATATAGAGATGACTTTCTTGCTCAATATGATAGTATGCTATCTGGTTACTCTTTATCTTAACATGTACACTTGTCTCTTTAAACTGTCTTATAGTTACATGTTGATAAAGCCCTTAAGATGTATACTTGACTACCTGGACTATGATGCAGATCACACTAGTGGGGACATGGTAGTCCATAAGTACATCCTTCAAGGTCCCTAGTCGTGGGTGTATCGAGACTGGGCATCGATATACCAGTGTAGACTAGCATATATTCTTCTCGACCCATGAGATAGGCGATGGATGATCCCATATCCATTGGTGTTTGACATCAGAGATGGTATACGGGTGCTCAGTGGAGACTGGGTACACTGGACGGACTCGCCGAGAACTCCCAGATGGTATTATACCTCACGTCAGATGGTAGTTCTCAGGTGACACTTGTACAGGTTAGTCTGTAGACCCGAGATCGTCATAGAGTCTTGTGTGATTCCCACTGTGCTTTGATCTCCACCTTACCACGTCTATGAGGGCGTGCAAAACGGTGGTCTTTGGGTACAGTCCCGAGTCACATGGAGGCAATGAGCGATAGGAGGGGATTCGTCTCTCCCGGTATTGGGGGTTGATGTTGCGCTGTGCTCGATTGGCCGTAACAGGGAAGTCCCTGGCCAGGGCTGATCAGAGATTTGCTGGTAAGTGTTACCAGTAGTTTCTCGACCCGTTATGAGCCTCACATCGGCACGACTTATCGGTTATTGGGGTCTGACGTTTACCACCCCTAGACTTGATATGCGACGTATCAGACGAACAGACCGGACTGTACGGTAAGTGTTACTGGTTGGATTCACAGGAGTGTGAGGGGGCTGGCTCGTTGATCTTCTGATCGCTCAATACCCGGATGGCCGTTACGTTTAGCAGATCGCTTGCGGCTTGTGGATGCTTGATATGATCATCATCTGCTACCGGCGTATTGACGAGTCTTTAGAGTCCTACACAGAGGTTTCCTGGCTCAAGCGAAACGAAATAGGAGCGCATATGAGATATGTGCGGGAGCGAGAATAATGCGTGTATGTGATACCGCATTTCATTCTCGCGATAAATGTTTCGATAGGTTATATTCGATATGACCTAGTTATCGAATCATTGATTCGATAAGCCAATACATAGGATACTAGTCGGTTATATGCGATATGACCGGATCGTTAAATCAAGTGTTGATTTAATGATTTGATGTATAATTATATATTTGATATATTACTTTGCATTAACTAGTATTGGTTCATTTTAAAAGGATTTTCTCACTTGATGCACATTGTATATATGATATATTTTTGTGCACTTGTTTGTATCATGTTTGATGATACTTACTCACTTGGGTTTGTGTAAAGATTAAACCATGGTTACATGCATAATGGTTAGGGTTTTGATTATTTACTTAGTTATTTATTTATTTATTCATTTTGGATATTATTAAGAATGGTGGCTTATTTTGTTTCTATGTTGAAGCTTCATGAAGCTTTGACAAAGTCACCATCCTTATCTTATCCTTAACCCTAACCATTCCTACTAACCTTAGTTTAATCTCTACACTTGACCATGGTCAAGATAAGTATTCATATTAGTTTCATTTTTAAAAGACTTATCATATATTCTTTTTCTTCTTGATCATCTTCTTCTTCAAGAAAAGCTTAAGGTCCATCAATGGCAACTTGAGCTAAAGTGAGAGAAATCCAATTCTAAAGTGAACCCACCTCCTATTTCTTCATCCTCTATCTCTTGCCAAGTTGTTTTGGGTGTTTTCTTCACAAGTTTCACAACTTGGTGATGTTGGAGCTTGAACTTGCGATGCCTCGACGTAGATCATCTTCGGCACGAAGCCGACGACCTAGTCCGCCTAATTCTCCGATGAAGCCGACGTTTGAGTTCGGGATTCGAGACGGACAGCGAGAGGAGGCCCACGTGGAGCCAAGGAAGTGGATATCCGGATCTACAAAGGTTGTAGCTTCTTAACTTTAATTAAGTTGTTAACTAGTTTACTAAATCGCCTAGAATTCATGCCGACGATCCGTATTAGGGTTTCTCGGCACCGTAAATTTTGAATTTGGCATGGTTGATGCCCTGTGAGACCTCTATAGTGTGCCTAGGAACCCTACAGTATGTGTATATATATAGGAATGTGTGTAGGTATATATATACACAACATGTATATGTGATATAAGGATGTTATATGATACATGGGGATGAGACGATATAACTGGGTTAGATGTCTTGATCTCTTGGATATACAGTCATGTTATGATGTTAGCGGATCGTTGGAAAATGAGAAAATGGATATGTATACATTAACGATAATAGGTGATGATGACATTGAGATATACGAGACTCTAGAATAGAACCCGGACTGTAACCTGTGACTTGATTACGATATGATATATGTGTGACGTGGTTACGATATGATAAATGTGTGACTTGATTAAGATATGATATATGTGTGACCTGATTACGATATGATATATGTATGACCGGATTACGATATGATATATATGATATGATATTTCAGAGGAACAATTAACGATATATATGTACGCAGACAATGAGATATGATTGATGATATTGGGATGTATGCGATTACAGTACAATACCTTTGATCATGACATTATTTGATGATGATATTATACGAATGATGATGTGCGTAGGTGATACTTGACCCGTACCCCGATATTGGATGACGTACGATGGATTTTACCGTACGAGGCATAGATGTGATGATTGATCCGCACTCTTGATTCGAGGAAGCCGTACTACGTACGTGACGCTATTGAGGCTGGATTGCCGACTATTGGAGATATGGACTCAGACCTTAGGTGGATTCTTATTTCTTATCGACTAGTTTCTTTAGTTTAGTTCCTTAGGGGGTTAGATAGATACTAGTTTAGGCTCGAGTAATATAGTTCTAGTTAGACATGTATATTACAAATGAGTGGTTAATAAACATTCATCTTTACATTCAGATCATAATCATCAAGTTGCATGTTCATACATATGTTTCTTTAGTCAGTATGAAACTCTGCCTGTTAGGACACCAGCACCATTACCGATGATGTGCATATTCCACGTACACTTATTTGCCGGCTCACACACATCATCATCGGTAATTGCTATGTCACGTACACTTTAGAACATATTATCTTTTATTGGTAGAATCAGCTAAATGCAAGATTAATATAATATTGTGATTACTCTCAGGTGTTAGTCTAGACATTGCATTTATTACTTAGACATTTCATGCATTCACATTTTCATGTTATCATGTAGTATTGTGGGGCTTATGTCGATACTTATTATTTACTTACTCATGATTTTAGTATTTTGGATTTCTACGAGATTTCTGGATTTTGGGGAAAACCGCAAGAATATATATAAAACTTTTCTCTCTCCCCCTCTCTTTTTAAAATATAAGTTGCGGTTTTCTCGTGATGTATGTGTCGTCCACCATGAGATTTCATGTTTTCTGTTGGATTTCGAGACCCGATTCGAGGAGTGGATGAACCGTCTAGGGTACATGGTGGGCCCGGTATAGTACCCCGGGGCAAGAAGATCGAGTTGTAGACGATGAGCCTGGCAGGGGAAGACTACCTACCGGTGATATCTGGCGCGGCGCATATCCGGAGGATACCGACCGTTGTCATGAGATTTGATGATATGGGCCGATCCGAATTGACGGAGCCCGAGATATTGAGACTATGAGGTATTGAGACTTGAGATTTACATGTTTTGTGTCGATGCTTGACACGGATTTCCAAGGATTTCATCGATGATGTTTCAGATTTCTATACAAATTTTACTATGATGAAAGTTAAAGACTTCTTATACAGATATATCCAAATTTCAGGGTTGATTGTTTTACATTCATGGTGCATGCATAGTCATTCACATGACATATTACTATTCGAGGCACTGACACGAGCACGGAGCATTTGCACTTACGCGTAGTTTATTACCCTTCCATTACTAGATGAATAGTGTTATATTGGTATATTATTATGACCTAGGACAGCATCGTACATTCAATTTCTTTTCGTAGATATCTTCTACTCACGAGTTGGCAACTCACCCCCGTTGTGCCAAATTTTATTACAGGTTCGATGTACAGGTGTAACATTTCAAAAAAGATAAAATGTTAATTTTGGGAATTTTTATAATTTAATATTATTTTATTGAATATTTTAATATTTTGGAATTATTAAATACAAATAAATGGGGAAAAATTTTGGAAAATTCTAAAATAGGGTAAATTAGAGAATTATGACATTTTAAAGTTTTTGTGATTAATTTGACACTAATTTAGTGCTAATCGCGATTAAAAATCGCTAATCGGTTTTTAGCTTTTTGTGCAACACATGCACATATCACTTTTTCACACTTGTGCATTTTCTTGCCATGCTTTTCATTTGGGTTTACAATTTGAGTGAGAAGGGTTTTAAAAGGAAAAAGAAAAGGAAAAGAATAAAGAAATGGGTAGTTGGTGAGAGAGAGAGGTATGGGCTTCATTGACTAAGGACTTAACCATTTCTCCCCTCATTTCCCTCCCTCTTCTCCCTTCTCCTGCTGCTGCTCCTGCACCTCCTTTCCCTCCCCTCTTCAAGCTCCAAAACACCTCTAAAACAACCCCAAAACCCAATCTCCATTTCATTAAATGTGTGCACAATCCCTAGATCTACACTTGGTGCTAAAGAAGCAAGGATTTTGGCCACTAGGGGCAACTCAAGAAAATTCTTGAGTTGCCAAATGAGGTATTTTCTGGACCTTAAACTTAGTTTATGCATTTCCTTTACCCTCATATTAAGATCGAATCGATATTGTGTGATATTGTGGACTTGTGGATAACCTAGTTAGGGTTGTGATGATTTATGGGTTGTAATATGGAATTGAGGTCAGTAGAGGTTATACCATCACCCTAGTGTATGAATTGGAAACCCAAAACCTGAAGCTTAAACCATAATACGGATTTTAGAAACCGATATCGGGGAATTTATGAAATCTGTGAAGGGTATATTGAATCTGCTATCACCCGAGACACCCTAAATTAAAATTGATTGGACAGTGACACGTGCAGGCACCTAGGAAGCTAACCCCAAGACCCCAGCTCCCACTTCTTCTTCCCGGCCGCCAATTTATCCCTATTGGCCGCAAATTGCGGCCTGGGTCCCACCATTTTGGCTCGTATTGGTTCTGTAGCTCCTACATGTTCATGTTAGACCCCTGATATATATAGATTTGTATAAAGTGACCTAGGGTAAAATCTGGGACATATTTCTTAAGTTGTTGTTTTAGATTCATATTTCCGTAATCCGTATTTTTAATTCTGCAATTGTGGATTGTGTTTTGCCTCGACTATTTGGCGTTTATACGACGATATAGAGGATGTGTTGATGGTTTTGAAGGCGTGCCATGGGTTTTAACCTATAGGCCTCTTATCGTATCATTTTGGATTTCATGTGCCGTTTTAGCTTTGATTTGGTTTTAATGCGCATATACGATATTTTGATGTGTAGGTACCCCATGAAGACTTCGGGACGACAAGCAAGCGCGTGGCGACGTCCACAAATGAAGGCGCTAGGTGAGTAGATTATATCTACTGGGGGAAGTCGGGTGGATGGCGTATAGCACCCCCGCAGTCCGTAGTTGTTATTATATATGATAGTTAGGTGTATTATGGATAGTGTAGGGTTAGAAGTGACTAGTGTAGTTCATAGTCGCGAACCCTAGAATAGAATTACACCTACACGCACACCCTTGCATATTACTTATACTGGCACTGTGTTGATGATATTGGATGACTTTGGAGATGAGTCAATGATATTGGGCTTTGTGCCGCGAGATCGGTGATGTGATATGATTCGTATTTGGGATACGAAATGTGATTCTTGCGGGCTTGGGATGTGTGTTTAGCCCCGCATGCATACTTTATTGATGGTATCGATTTATACTAGACATAGAATAGTACCCCAGATTATATGATATGTTGATAGTGATACCTGAAGTGTGATGAGATAGTGTGATATTGACCCGTACCCAGCTATTGGGATGCCGTACGACGATTTACCGTATGAGCTTTACATTGATGATAGATCCGCACTCATGACTTGAGGATGTCATATGATATACTGTATCGTACGCGATACTATTGAGGCGGAATCACCGACTATTATATCTATATATATATCGACTTAGATGTTAGGCGGTTTCCTTACCTGTAGCTCAGCTTGTTAGTTCAGCTGTATAGTTTAGTGTAGTTGTTAGATTAGATTAGACTCCTACCTATTTCAAAACTAGCGGGTCATGGGTATTTTAAAAGACAGGTTAAGGGATCTACGGACATTTCAAAAGGCGTATCTTTCATAAAAACACCGTAGCCCCTATTTTCAAAACCCCATGATTCGTGATATTTCAAAAGGCACCATTTGTAGGACTTATATTAGATTAATGCAGATTAGTTATAGTTGCGTCTAGATTCAGCTCCCACTTTTTTTGTGGTTCGCTTTGCATCGCATTCTTATATTATGTTTCATACTCCATTATTGATATCATGCTGTTAGGACACCAGCACCATTACCGATATTGCGTATGTACCACGTACACTTACTTGCCGGCTCACACACATCTTCATCGGTAATTGCCATGTCATGTACACCTTAGGAAATACTATTGCTTGACATAACCTATTAGCTAATAGTTTAGACATTGTAGTTATTACCTGCTACTTCATCCATACTGATATTCATTGTTATGCCGCATTCATGGATTCTCATGCATATATTCACTATTTTACGTGTTACTGAGGTTTTGGATTTGGATTTCCGTGAGATTTTCTGGATTTGGAGGAAAACCGCAAAAACACAGATAAACATTTTCTCTCTTTTAAAATAAAAAGTGCGGTTTTCCCATGATGTATGAGTCGTCCACCATGAGTTTGCTGATGGATTTGGAAACCCGATTCGAGGAGACGGATGAACCGTTTCGGGTACATGGTGGACCCGGTGCGGTACCCCGGGGCAAGATGAATGTGGTGATGACGTTGAGCCTGGCAGGGGAGCACTACCGACCGGTGATTTTACCTGACGCGTCGGATATCCGGAGGATACCGTCGTGGTTTTGAGATTGATGGTAGGGGCCGGTCTGGACTGACGGTGCCCTAGATTTTATGATTGGGATACAGAGATATCGGGATATTTGGATTACGTTTTTTGCCGATGTTAGGCACTGTTTTATGCTGATTTCATTATGATACCTCATTTTAAAAATACAAAGGAAATCTCACTAAAGTATGAAAACAGTTTCTTCATTTACATGTATTATGTTCTCATGCATTCATACCTCATTTTTATGTTATATTGCTACCTGAGGCACTGACACAGGCACAGGAGATTACACTCGGGTTAGATATTTACCCTAGCCTTGTTATAGGCTGCATGTTTTATATTGAGGATTTTGTACTGATCGTTTTGACCTAGGATTATGTCTTGCGTTCGGTTTCTGCTTGTAGTTATTCTCTATTCACGAGTTGGCAACTCACCCCCGTTGTGCCACAGTTCTTGCAGGTTTTGCCGTACAGGTTCCTTTGCGGCATTTCTGGCACATTGCTTCCTTGCGGGTGAATTGCATTTGGTAGGTGGTTCCTTTTGCATCAAAACCACCATTGTACTTATATTATTCTTTGTATCTAGAATTTCCATCAACCAAATTTGTTTATTGTTTCAGACTCAGACTTTAGTGATGTTTTATTTGGCCTTAGAGTCGCGCTTAGTAGTATTGCGGTTTTCATGCTTACTGTGTTTCTTTTGGATCGATCCTCGCCTTTCGGCGTTGTATATTATATTGCATGTGTGGTTGTGACCGTCAATTGACGAAGAGCTAGCTCCCGCTTGGGAATGCCTTTTATCATTGTATATATGTTATGCTTGTTGTATCCTGTTCGGGGCCAGTATTTACAAAAGAAACTCTGCCGAAATTTTTAGAAAAGACTTTACCTTTTAAAAATGCACCTTCGGCTTAGTTATTTAAAAACCTCGACTTCAAACATATTTTCCTTCACTTCTTTAAACCAGTTTTCTTCACTTACTCTTAAAATGGTTTTAGATTTCTGGGCTTTGGCTTACTTGGATCAGATGGAGTCCTATAGATTTCATATGGTTCGAGGGCCAGTCACGTGCTCTTTCGGGTCGTGACAACGTTGGTATCAGAGCGCTAGGTTGACCTTGGTTCGAGTCTAAGTTTGACTATGTGGAGCCTAGGGCGTTTATATATATACGGAACTTAGGCTTGACCTTACGGAACTTAGACTTAGTCGAGGGGGTATTAGACCCGAACTTTCGTCGTATAGGATGACCCTTGGTTGATGGAATAGGTGACTAAAGTAGAGTGACGTACCGTTGGTATGTTCCGCGGCATACTTACGACACGCCACTCCGCTTAAGGAACCTTAGGATGTACATATTTTCGAGATCAGTGATTCTCTTTATATCCATGATTATACATCCATTTGAGATCCCCGATTCTATTAGTCCATGATCATACCTTCATTGATGCTGTTCCTTCTTATGATCGTGTATCCACTATGGATCTGTTGTTTCCTTTCTTGCCATTGATCTGCTCTCTTCGATACTCGATTGAGGTTCCTGTCGCCATGTTTGAGCGCAGTTTGGGCTGCTGCTAGGGTTACGGTCAGTGCGAGCTCGTCTGGTACGAGGGCTGACCATTGTGTTTTCTGGTGACATGGGAACGTCTCGAGTTAGTATTGATGACTGTGACCTCAAGTGGAGGCGAGTGCTTGGTTTTGCACCGGATGATCGGGCCATTGTTAGAGCTGCCAGTTGAGAGAGGACTGTTGATGTACATCATACCTCAGAGATTATGATGTCGCCTACCGTGCAGACAGAGGGACCAACTGTTGCTGAGATTGACGGGATGTCGCTTTCGGAGCTTACGAGCTTAGATTGTCGGAGCTTCCAGACAGATATGAGACAGATTATAGCTAGTCTACTCGATTTGAGAGACGAAGGTGATTCGTCCGATTTATGCACCGGAGCGGGCCCAGTTGAGTTGAAGATTTCCAGTGTGGAGAGTCTTACTCAGATCTAGGGCAGACCGATTCAGAGATGACCGCCAATGCGTCGTCTTTCCTGGAGGATTGAGGCGCTGTTCGGCGTGCCGGTGAATGAGCCAGTTGCTGCTGCAAATGACGAGATATCGCCCAGATGGTTGGAGCTGCTGCAGCGTGAGCATATACTTAGAGAGATGATAGCGAGTCGCCAGTCACCTGAGGATGAATGACTAGGACATTTGGTTCGTCCGTTTACCGATGCGAGGTCATCAGATAGATTGATTCCAGCTAGAGACGACTTCACGCAGATTCGTTGAGAGTCGATTGAGACGATCGAATGTCAGGAGCCCATTTTCCAAGTTTAAAGTATACGGAAAGACATGCAGGTGATTCTATGGACCCTCTAGAAGAATGAAACCCTAACTCGACTTAATGACCGTGTGAAAGCCTTTGAACCTTAGGGTTTACGGCAGTTCCGCGGCGCCATTAGTGAGGCTTGGGTTTGCCCTTCTACGGCTGGACCACCGACGCTGAGGCATGTACTCGATACTATTAAATTGTACCCAAGATGTTGATCTCTTGGGGGATTATAAGGTTCTGACGAGTCGATCGAATGTTTCGACATCATTCGGATATCATGTGATGGGATGCATTGCTTGGGAGACTCCAGATACGAGTATAGCCGTTGGAGCATAGTCCATGCAGCCACGATGAGACGAGTCCGAATCAGTCAACATTGAAGCAGAGTGAAGAAAAGAGTTCGTAAGAGATTTCGACGAGATGACGTCCCACTCCGCTGACATTAGAGATGTGATACGCACCCAGAGGCGTTGTATATGGATATATTTTCCAGAAAGAAGCGCGATAAGTATGCAGCCGTTCCGGAACAAGAATTTGCTTCAGCAAGGGATGATGACTTCTGGGCAATTCGGCAGGGATGAGATTTGAGAGAGACTTCGACATGACCTTTCTGGAATACTATACGAGAAGACCTGACCCAGGAGTGGTCATATTGCGCACAACCAGCAGGCCAGAGTTAGCATTGTCGACGAGGTAGTTGACCAGATTCGGATAAAGGAACTTACCCAGATGCGTTGCGAATCGATCAAGGACGGACGAGTATTGAGTATTCCTCCGATGGTTGGGACGTGCTCCCGAGGGCCTGTTCGGCCTGACATCTTCTACAGAATGATGAAGCTACAGAGTACGCGATTTCGAGTCCGTGTGAGAGACTTCAGATTGACCGTGGCCGAGAACAGTGCAGTGCGTAGATATGCATGGCGTGACGTCATAGTGGACGACGATAGAGACAGGTGGAACCAGAGGTTCGGGCGAGACGCTGACGAGCTGTCATTGCTTCCCGTCGAGACCAGAGGTCAGATATGCTTATAGAGGCATTGGGATGCAACCAGATTCCGAGAAATATTATGCTGAGGACATAGATGTCTATCGAGTGAGAAGAGATTATGCAGGAGAGCCAGCCTCTGTACAGTTCGGCATAGGCAAGATCGGAAGAGACCTTGAGCAAGATTCCTTCCAGTACATTGCTGCAATGATGTTTGCACCCAGGATCAGATATGTGACGTGCATTCAGAGAGCCAGAGGCCGACGCCAGTGATGGGCTGCCTCACGAGTGGTCGTGAGGATTGACCGATAGGTGACCAGAGAAGTGCCAGAACGGAATCGTCCCCGTTAGCACACCTGACATGGCCGATGAGCCGATTGACTGCGAGATAGGTAATCCTCAGAGAAGATAAGGACCCAGAGTCAGAGGGCGCCAGACCGTGAGCAAGAGGCAAGTAGATATCTTGCGCTGCTAGCAGTGGATGCACCGACTCCTTCTCGACCTCGAAGGAGGAACTACCGACGACGGTACTATGATTTGTGATTTTGTGATTCGATTATCACGTATCCGTCATTTTGGATTTCGATATTTTGGGCGTTCTGTTTGCATGATTTAGTTTTGATGACTGAGTTTCATGATATTTGTTTCATGCACCCACTGGATATTTATATTTTGCGCATAGTTATTACATTCGAGGTTTTGATTGTGAATTCACGCCCACCTTATACAGTGATTTGATTTACACTTCCAGCAGAGTTTTCATGCACCTTTAGTGTTTTGATATACGATTTTGGTGCACGCCAGATGCACTAAATCGGGATTCTTCGTGCATGTTACATGCACCTGATTTGGTTGCTGTCAGGCACACACGTTGCCTATGACAGATGTTTCGTGCACACCCGTTGCACCTAGATGTTGTTTTGTACACCTGTATGACATATATATGGATTTTGATTCCTTGCGCACCAGACGCATAGGATATTCTCTATGTATTGATGTCTTCGGAGCCCCGACAAATTGGAGTATTACAAAAATTGTTTTAGTATTGGGGGTTTAAATTTAAATTCGGGGACCGAATTTCTTTAAGGGGGGTAGATTGTAACATTTCAAAAAAGATAAAATGTTAATTTTGGGAATTTTTATAATTTAATATTATTTTATTGAATATTTTAATATTTTGGAATTATTAAATACAAATAAATGGGGAAAAATTTTGGAAAATTCTAAAATAGGGTAAATTAGAGAATTATGACATTTTAAAGTTTTTGTGATTAATTTGACACTAATTTAGTGCTAATCGCGATTAAAAATCGCTAATCGGTTTTTAGCTTTTTGTGCAACACATGCACATATCACTTTTTCACACTTGTGCATTTTCTTGCCATGCTTTTCATTTGGGTTTACTATTTGAGTGAGAAGGGTTTTAAAAGGAAAAAGAAAAGGAAAAGAATAAAGAAATGGGTAGTTGGTGAGAGAGAGAGGTATGGGCTTCATTGACTAAGGACTTAACCATTTCTCCCCTCATTTCCCTTCCTCTTCTCCCTTCTCCTGCTGCTGCTCCTGCACCTCCTTTCCCTCCCCTCTTCAAGCTCCAAAACACCTCTAAAACAACCCCAAAACCCAATCTCCATTTCATTAAATGTGTGCACAATCCCTAGATCTACACTTGGTGCTAAAGAAGCAAGGATTTTGGCCACTAGGGGCAACTCAAGAAAATTCTTGAGTTGCCAAATGAGGTATTTTCTGGACCTTAAACTTAGTTTATGCATTTCCTTTACCCTCATATTAAGATCGAATCGATATTGTGTGATATTGTGGACTTGTGGATAACCTAGTTAGGGTTGTGATGATTTATGGGTTGTAATATGGAATTGAGGTCAGTAGAGGTTATACCATCACCCTAGTGTATGAATTGGAAACCCAAAACCTGAAGCTTAAACCATAATACGGATTTTAGAAACCGATATCGGGGAATTTATGAAATCTGTGAAGGGTATATTGAATCTGCTATCACCCGAGACACCCTAAATTAAAATTGATTGGACAGTGACATGTGCAGGCACCCAGGAAGCTAACCCCAAGACCCCAGCTCCCACTTCTTCTTCCCGGCCGCTAATTTATCCCCATTGGCCGCAAATTGCGGCCTGGGTCCCACCATTTTGGCTCGTATTGGTTCTGTAGCTCCTACATGTTCATGTTAGACCCCTGATATATATAGATTTGTATAAAGTGACCTAGGGTAAAATCTGGGACATATTTCCTAAGTTGCTGTTTTAGATTCATGTTTCCGTATTCCGTATTTTTAATTCTGCAATTATGGATTGTGTTTTGCCTCGACTATTTGGCGTTTATACGACGATATAGAGGATGTGTTGATGGTTTTGAAGGCTTGCCATGGGTTTTAACCTATAGGCCTCTTATCGTATCATTTTGGATTTCATGTGCCGTTTTAGCTTTGATTTAGTTTTAATGCGCATATACGATATTTTGATGTGTAGGTACCCCATGAAGACTTCGGGACGACAAGCAAGCGCGTGGCGACGTCCACAAATGAAGACGCTAGGTGAGTAGATTATATCTACTGGGGGAAGTCGGGTGGATGGCGTATAGCACCCCCGCAGTCCGTAGTTGTTATTATATATGATAGTTAGGTGTATTATGGATAGTGTAGGGTTAGAAGTGACTAGTGTAGTTCTTAGTCGCGAACCCTAGAATAGAATTACACCTACACGCACACCCTTGCATATTACTTATACTGGCACTGTGTTGATGATATTGGATGACTTTGGAGATGAGTCAATGATATTGGGCTTTGTGCCGCGAGATCGGTGATGTGATATGATTCGTATTTGGGATACGAAATGTGATTCTTGCGGGCTTGGGATGTGTGTTTACCCCCGCATGCATACTTTATTGATGGTATCGATTTATACTAGACATAGAATAGTACCCCAGATTATATGATATGTTGATAGTGATACCTGAAGTGTGATGAGATAGTGTGATATTGACCCGTACCCAGCTATTGGGATGCCGTACGACGATTTACCGTATGAGCTTTACATTGATGATAGATCCGCACTCATGACTTGAGGATGTCATATGATATACTGTATCGTACGCGATACTATTGAGGCGGAATCACCGACTATTATATCTATATATATATCGACTTAGATGTTAGGCGGTTTCCTTATCTGTAGCTCAGCTTGTTAGTTCAGCTGTATAGTTTAGTGTAGTTGTTAGATTAGATTAGACTCCTACCTATTTCAAAACTAGCGGGTCGTGGGTATTTTAAAAAACAGGTTAAGGGATCTACGGACATTTCAAAAGGCGTATCTTTTCATAAAAACACCGTAGCCCCTATTTTCAAAACCCCATGATTCGTGATATTTCAAAAGGCACCATTTGTAGGACTTATATTAGATTAATGCAGATTAGTTATAGTTGCGTCTAGATTCAGCTCCCACTTTTTTTGTGGTTCGCTTTGCATCGCATTCTTATATTATGTTTCATACTCCATTATTGATATCATGCTGTTAGGACACCAGCACCATTACCGATGTTGCGTATGTACCACGTACACTTACTTGCCGGCTCACACATATCTTCATCGGTAATTGCCATGTCACGTACACCTTAGAAAATACTATTGCTTGACATAACCTATTAGCTAATAGTTTAGACATTGTAGTTATTACCTGCTACTTCATGCATACTGATATTCATTGTTATGCCGCATTCATGGATTCTCATGCATATATTCACTATTTTACGTGTTACTGTGGTTTTGGATTTGGATTTCCGTGAGATTTTCTGGATTTGGAGGAAAACCGCAAAAACACGGATAAACATTTTCTCTCTTTTAAAATAAAAAGTGCGGTTTTTCCATGATGTATGAGTCGTCCACCATGAGTTTGCTGATGGATTTGGAAACCCGATTCGAGGAGACGGATGAACCGTTTCGGGTACATGGTGGACCCGGTGCGGTACCCCGGGGCAAGATGAATGTGGTGATGACGTTGAGCCTGGCAGGGGAGCACTACCGACCGGTGATTTTACCTGACGCGTCGGATATCCGGAGGATACCGTCGTGGTCTTGAGATTGATGGTAGGGGCCGGTCTGGACTGACGGTGCCCTAGATTTTGTGATTGGGATACAGAGATATCGGGATATTTGGATTACGTTTTGTGCCGATGTTAGGCACTGTTTTATGCTGATTTCATTATGATACCTCATTTTAAAAATACAAAGGAAATCTCACTAAAGTATGAAAACAGTTTCTTCATTTACATGTATTATGTTCTCATGCATTCATACCTCATTCTTATGTTATATTGCTACCTGAGGCACTGACACAGGCACAGGAGATTACACTCGGGTTAGATATTTACACTAGCCTTGGTATAGGCTGCATGTTTTATATTGAGGATTTTGTACTGATCGTTTTGACCTAGGATTATGTCTTGCGTTCGGTTTCTGCATGTAGTTATTCTCTATTCACGAGTTGGCAACTCACCCCCGTTGTGCCACAGTTCTTGCAGGTTTTGCCGTACAGGTTCCTTTGCGGCATTTCTGGCACATTGCTTCCTTGCGGGTGAATTGCATTTGGTAGGTGGTTCCTTTTGCATCAAAACCACCATTGTACTTATATTATTCTTTGTATCTAGAATTTCCATCAACCAAATTTGTTTATTGTTTCAGACTCAGACTTTAGTGATGTTTTATTTGGCCTTAGAGTCGCGCTTAGTAGTATTGCGGTTTTCATGCTTACTGTGTTTCTTTTGGATCGATCCTCGCCTTTCGGCGTTGTACATTATATTGCATGTGTGGTTGTGACCGTCAATTGACGAAGAGCTAGCTCCCGCTTGGGGATGCCTTTTATCATTGTATATATGTTATGCTTGTTGTATCCCGTTCGGGACCAGTATTTACAAAAGAAACTCTGCCGAAATTTTTAGAAAAGACTTTACCTTTTAAAAATGCACCTTCGGCTTAGTTATTTAAAAACCTCGACTTCAAACATGTTTTCCTTCACTTCTTTAAACCAGTTTTCTTCACTTACTCTTAAAATGGTTTTAGATTTCTGGGCTTTGGCTTACTTGGATCAGATGGAGTCCTATAGATTTCATATGGTTCAAGGGCCAGTCACGTGCTCTTTCGGGTCATGACAACAGGTTTCCTTGGCAGTTTGCTGGCACATCATTTCATTCGGGGTGATTTGCTTCGTAGGTTGGTTCACTTGTATTAGGACCGCCGTTGTACTTTTATTATTTCATTGGTATCTAGTAAGCCCCATCAACTAGACTTGTATTACTTGATAGTTTAAAGGACCAGTTATTTATTCAGCCTTAGAGTCGCGCTTGTATTATTATAGTATATGGTGGATTTGTTTTCTTTTGAGTTTTGAGCCTCGCCCTTTGGCGTTGTATATTATTGTGCATGGTGTGGTTGTTTCCGCCTGTTAGCGTAGAGCTAGCTCCCGCTTGGGGATGCTTTTTTTTTATTTTTTATTGTTTGTATATATATTATTCTTGTTTGTACCCGTTTAGGGCCGGTTTTTACAAAGGAGACTTTGCCGAAATTTTTGAAAAAATTGGATGTTGCTTTTAAACTTTTTTTTCTACATGTTTTTCTTTACTTCTTCTTTTATATGGTTTAGATTTCTGGGCTTCGGCTTACTTAGATTACATTGCGCCTCTAGACGCTTCGTAATTTAAGTGCCGGTCACGTTCCGTACCTTTGGGTCGTGACAAAGTTGGTATTAGAGCGCTAGGTTTAACCTTTGTATAATCTAGGGTGACCCTTGGTTGATGGAGTAGGTGACTTAGGTAGAGTGACATACCGTGGGTAAGATCCGCGGCATACTTACGATATGCTACTCTGCTTAAGAAGCCTTAGGATGTACATTTCTTTGCACCGTATTCTATTCGTTCTTTTGATCTATCTTCATCGATATCGGATGGTGGTTTCTGTTACCACGGTCGCACGGGCAGAGGGAGCTGCGGCTCGAATGCGATAACCATTAGGGTATCATTTAGTCTTGAGGATTGAAGCATTGTTTAGCGTGCGTATGAAGGGTATTCACTTGCCGTCCAGACGAAGTTAAAAGGTTCGAACGATTGTGAGAAACCTATTTTTCCCAAGTTTAAAGTATTCGGAAGAACATGCAGGTATTTCTATGGACCCTCTAAAAGAATGAAACCCTAACTCGACATAATGACCACGAGAACGCCTTTGAACCTTAGGGTTTACGGCAGTTCCGTAGTACCATTAGTGAGGCTAGGGTTTGCTCTTCTACGGCTGGTCCACAGATGCTGGGGCATGTACTGGATATTTTTAAACTGTACTTGAGTGTTGAGCTCTCAGGGAATTATGGGATTTTGATGAATCGATCGAAAAGTTTAACGTAGTCCGGATATCAGGTGAAAGGATAGATTACGCGGGAGACTCTAGATATGAGTATTGCCGTTTGTAGCGCAGTCAGCACAGTTACGAAGAGACGAGTTCGAATCAGTCGACATCAGAGGAAAGAGGCGCACATTGACGATAGTGTTCACGATTGTGATTTGATGATTTGAATTTCATATTTCCGTTGTTTGGATTTTGGTATTTTGAGGATTTTGTTCTACGATTGGTATTTCCTATGTGTACATTCATTACACTTTATTAGTGTTTCATATATCAGTTGTATTGATGTTTTTTTGTACATACCCAGTGCACTCGATTTGGTTTTATACATTTTGAGATAATGATTTGATTTCGCGCATATGGGTTGCACATGATTTTGATGTATGCTTCGACATAATTTTCATGCATTTTTCGTACCGTGATTTCCATTTTGATATTCGGTGTATGTTTCTCGTACACCATGTGCACTTGATTGAGATTCTTACGCACACTTGGCGCACTTGATGCGATTTTGTGCACACCAGATGAACTAAATTGGGGTTTTGTGCAGATTAGATGCACCTGATATTAGTGTCGTGCACGCCCGTTGCACTTGACAGATGTTTTTGGTGCACACCCGTTGCACTCAGTTTTGTTTCTGTGCGTATTCGTGGTATCTGTATTTGGTTTCGATTTCAGTGCGCACCGGACGCACATGATATTTTTATGATGTGATTAGGAATGATTTCATTATGAGCAGTATGTTTTTTTTATAATCATTGCTATTTCATTTAGTAACCAGGCGGGACGTGTATGTTAAATAAAAGATATATATGTATAGCTATTTTTTTAAAAATAAACGTCCGCTACTTATGCCGTAACACGTGCATCACACAGTGATTTTAAAAAAGGGGTTTTTGCATGCTTCTTTATTCAGATGTTGGGACGATTTTACTACGGTGTGCACTATATATAAGTTATAGTTTGATGTATATCATGTTGGTTTTCGTATTGGGTTTTGATATTTTATTTTTACTATAACTTCGATGATTGCATTATGTATGACGGAGTTTTGAATTTGAGTTATGTATTCGTTTTTCAGACGCATGCATTGCGCTAAGATGTGTTTTACGTATTGATAATTTCGGAGTCCCGACGATTTAAGTATTTTGGCTGAATGTTTTAGTAATTGGGGGGAGTATTAATTTAAATTCGGGGACCGAATTTCTTAAAGGGGGGAAGATTGTAACATTTTAAAAATAAATAAATAAATAATTAAATAAATAAAAATCCTTTAGGCGAATTTTCTGATTTTCGGTAAAATAAACCGTATTTTTTCGTAAAACTTAACCATAATTATTTTTCATCATAAATTTAAAAAAACCTAATTTAATTATGCAATTACTAGTAAATGGTGTTTATTTAGTCACTTATAAATTTTTAGTTTAATTAAATATTTTTCCTAAATTAATTATTTTAAATATTAACATAAGCTTTATTTATACATTAAATTAGTGTAAATTACAAATTTGAAATGGGTTAATTTTATAAAATGAGCCATGCCATATTAGAATCAAGTGTGTTTATGCAAAATTCTTTCTCAAATATTTTCATGAATCTAGATTTTTCTAGGATCAATTTTTTGAAAAGAAAAATTATTAAATAAACGAAAATGTGAAAAGACATTAAAGAAGTGTCATTTTGGAGAACTTTCTACACAACTTTCCACATCTTTTTCTTTCTCTCTTTCTTCCCTTGCATGTGGCCGGCCTCACCATGGCAGCCCCCCCCATTTTCCATGTTCTTTTTACCTTCAAAAATCATCAAAAATTCAACAAAATCCAAAAAATATACCTCAAAATCAATATTCAATCTCTACCATTTTCGTTTGACATATTTAGCATGGATTTTGGAGTTGGAAACAATTATTTTGGAAGCATAATTTCATGTTTGGATCTCATGTTTTGGAGGTATAATTTGTATTCCTATGATTAATTGTTGTTAAATGCTTTAATCTAGCATATTTAGATTTTCTTAATTAATTCTATTTGCAAGTTTAAAATTCAAGATAGGGCTTCTAAAATAAAGTTAGAGTTTTTATTAATTAAGTGGGGTTATAATAAGTAGTTTAACATTTTTAGAAATGGAAAATCTAGTATGGTTGATGTGTTGTAAATTGTTCATTCAAAATTGTTTAAATTAAACAATTTTGCAAACTAGATTTTGATAAATTATATATATTGGTGTGACAAAATTCTAATGAGGGTTTTTATTATTAGATTATGGTGTTAATGAGGAGATTAGAATGTTATTTGAGTGTGAAACATAATCTAGTTACAATTTGCTAGCTTTCACTTTCAAATTTTCACAAAATTGCTATTTTTATTAAACTAGGTTTTTGAAATTCATTTAAAATGTAAGATTAAAAATATAGTTAGGGCTTTAGCACATCCTTATGGTTTCATTGAGTGGGTTAACAATTTAAAATATGCAAAATCAAGTTTAGTAGTGGAATTGTGAATTTTGGCTTAAAAAGTGTTAAATTTGGCTAAAATTGCAAACTAGAAATTTCAATTTAAGACAAAATGGTGTGATAAAAATATAGTAATGGTTTCTATAATCTAGTTATATTATTTAATGAATATTATGACCATTATTTTCATTTAAACATCATGTTTTGAAGTAAAACGGTAAATTGACGTTTTCTAAGTTTTTACGGAATCGGACGATTTGATCGATTTTAAGGTTTCAATGATTTAAACCATATTTTATATTATAAATAATGAGTTTTGAAACTACGAGTTGTTTGTTGGTGATTTATCTCGATCAATCGGCGTTTGTACGCCGATATCGAGCGATATTTGGTTCTTTGGCATGAGCGGGTCATAGGTTTTAACCTATGCGTTTCGTGCGTCGTTTTGGTTTTGTCCGTGATTTGGTTTACAATATTATATATGTTTTCGTATAGGTACTTCTCACGTGGACTTCGGACGATGAAGAAGAGGATGGCGGTATCGACTTCGGCAGACAAGGGCCAGGTGAGTAGATGTATATCTACGGGGGAAGTCGGGTGGATGGCGTTTAGCACCCCCGCAAATGTAGAATAGGAATATTACTTATTGTCATTAGGAAGTCAGACGTGACCTTAGATTCATGGCGAGCAGGACCCTATTAAAGACTTTAGGTTGGACTAGACGGATTTAGAAGGACTTTACCCGAGGATGAATGTCTTGGAGGGGATTCGTAGGTTTCAGGTAGACACACACACATGCACACACAGAAACTTGACATGGTGTATATGTGCATGTGTATATATATAGGAATGTGTATAGGTATATATATACACAATATGTATATGTGATATAAGGATGTTATATGATACATGGGGATGAGATGATATAACCGGGCTTGATGTCGTGATCTCTTGGATATACAGTCGTATTATGATGTTAGCGGATCGTTGGAAAATTAGAAAATGGATATGTATACATAAACGATAATAGCTGATGATGACCTTGAGATATACGAGACTCTAGAATAGAACCCGGACTGTAACCTGTGACTTGATTACGATATGATATATGTGTGACTTGGTTACGATATGATATATGTGTGACTTGATTACGATATGATATATGTATGACCTGATTACGATATGATATATAAGATATGATATTTCTGAGAAACAATTGACGATGTATATGTACGCAGACAATGAGATATGATTGATGATATTGGGATGTATGCGATTACAGTACAATACCTTTGATCATGACATTATTTGATGATGATATTATACGAATGATGATGTACGTAGGTGATACTTGACCCGTACCCCGATATTGGATGCCGTACGATGGATTTTACCGTACGAGGCATAGATGTGATGATTGATCCGCACTCTTGATTCGAGGAAGTCGTACTACGTACGTGATGCTATTGAGTCTGGATCGCCGACTATTAGATATATGGACTCAGACCTTAGGTGGATTCCTATTTCTTATCGACTAGTTGCTTTAGTTTAGTTCCTTAGGGGGTTAGATAGATACTAGTTTAGGCTCGAGTAATATAGTTGTAGTTAGACATGTATATTACAAATGGGTGGTTAATAAACATTCATCTTTAGATTCAGATCATAATCATCAAGTTGCATGTTCATACATATGTTTCTTTAGTCAGTATGAAACTCTGCCTGTTAAGACACCACCACCATTATCGATGATACGCATATTCCATGTACACTTATTTGCCGGCTCACACACATCATCATCGGTAATTGCTATGTCACGTACACTTTAGAACATATTATCTTTTATTGGTAGAATCAGCTAAAGGCTAGATCAATATAATATTGTGATTACTCTCAGGTGTTAGTCTAGACATTGCATTTATTACTTAGACATTTCATGCATTCACATTTTCATGTTATCATGCAGTATTGTGGGGCTTATGCCGATACTTATTATTTACTTACTCATGATTTTGGGATTTTGGATTTCTACGAGATTTGTGGATTTTGGGGAAAACCTCAAGAATATATATAAAACTTTTCTCTCTCTCCCTCTCTTTTTAAAATATAAGTTGTGGTTTTCTCGTGATGTATGTGTCGTCCACCATGAGATTTCATGTTTTCTGTTGGATTTCGAGACCCGATTCGAGGAGTGGATGAACCGTCTCGGGTACATGGTGGGCCCGGTATGGTACCCCGGGGCAAGAAGATCGAGTTGTAGACGATGAGCCTGGCAGGGGAAGACTACCAAACGGTGATATCTGGCGTGGCGGATATCCGGAGGATACCGACCGTTGTCGTGAGATTTGATGATATGGGCCGATCCGGATTGACGGAGCCCGAGATATTGAGACTATGAGGTATTGAGACTTGAGATTTACATGTTTTGTGTCGATGCTTGACACGGATTCCCATGGATTTCATCGATGATGTTTCAGATTTCTATACAAATTTTACTATGATGAAAGTTAAAGACTTCTTATACAGATATATCCAAATTTCAGGGTTGATTGTTTTACATTCATGGTGCATGCATACTCATTCACATGACATATTACTATTCGAGGCACTGACACGAGCACGGAGCATTTGCACTTACGCGTAGTTTATTACCCTGCCATTACTAGATGAATAGAGTTATATTGGTATATTATTATGACCTAGGACAGCGTCGTGCATTCGATTTCTTTTCGCAGATGTCTTCTACTCACGAGTTGGCAACTCACCCCCGTTGTGCCAAATTTTATTACAGGTTCGATGTACAGGTTTCCTTGGCAGTTTGCTGGCACATCATTTCATTCGGGGTGATTTGCTTGGTAGGTTGGTTCACTTGTATTAGGACCGCCATTATACTTTTATTATTTCATTGGTATCTAGTAAGCTCCATCAACCAGACTTGTATTACTTGATACTTTAAAGGACCAGTTATTTATTTCGACCTTAGAGTCGCGCTTGTATTATTATAGTATCTGGTGGATTTGTTTTCTTTTGAGTTTTGAGCCTCGCCCTTTGGCGTTGTATATTATTGTGCATGGTGTGGTTGTTTCCGCCTGTTGGCGTAGAGCTAGCTCCCGCTTGGGGATGCTTTTTTTTATTGTTTGTATAAATATTATTCTTATTTGTACCCGTTTGGGGCCAGATTTTACAAAGGAGACTCTGCCGAAATTTTCGAAAAAATTGGATGTTGCTTTTAAACTTGTTTTTCTACATGTTTTTCTTTACTTCTTCTTTTATATGGTTTAGATTTCTGAGCTTCGGCTTACTTAGATTACGTTGCGCCTCTAGACGCTTCGTAATTTAAGTGCCGGTCACTGTCACGGCCCGAAAGAGCACGTGACTGGCCCTTGAACCATATGAAATCTATAGGACTCCATCTGATCCAAGTAAGCCAAAAGCCCAGCAATCTAAAACCATTTTAAGAGTAAATAAAGAAAACTAGTTTAAAGAAGTGAAGAAAAACATGTTTGAAGTCAAGGTTTTTAAATAACTAATCCGAATATGCATTTCTAAAAATTTCGGCAGAGTTTCTTTTGTGAATACTGGCCCCGAACGGGGTACAACAAGAACAATATATATATATATATATATATATATGCAGTGATAAAAGGCATCCCCAAGCGGGAGCTAGCTCTTCGTCAATTGACGGTCACAACCACGCAAGCAAAATAAAATACAACGCCGAATGGCGAGGGTCAAAACTCAAAGAAACTCAATAAGCATGAAAACCGCAATACTACTAAGCGCGACTCTAAGGTCAAATAATACATCACTAGTGTCTAAGTCTGAAACAAAATACAAGTTTTGGTTGATGGAATTTCTAGATACAAGAAATAATACATGTACAATGGCGGTTCTGATACAAAGAACCCACCTACCCAAGCAAGTCACCCATAAAGAAGCAGTGTGCCAGAAATGCCGCTACGGAACCTGTATGGCAAAACCGTGCAAGAACTGTGGCACAACGGGGGTGAGTTGCCAACTCGTGGATAGAAAATATCTACAAGCAGAAACCGAATACAAGACATAATCCTAGGTCAATACGATCAGTATAATATAAACCTCAAGAGTAAGTCTGAAGCATGATAAGGTGGCAATGTATCATCTAAACATGTATATAGTGCCAAGTATTCAGGTAATAACATGTCGTACATATAAGGTATGTCTGCATGAAGTAAATATGATGAAGTATCAAAAATGGATATCAATACACATATATTAGCGTCCCATACGATTAATATTGGTGTAAGGATATATATAACAGCGCCCTCATTCCCTATTATATATACAAATGAAGTATGATCAATGTAATCAAAGTCTGTATGTGATCAATGTCGGCATATAAATGTGGATCCCGTCAACCTGTCACCCAATGACAATAAGCATCATGCATGCAAATATGAGGATATAATCAAAATCATGGAAATCATCATGAAACATGTGCCTAGCATCGGCACGTAAATCCTCATCTATCAGGCACTGTCCCCAAGACTAGCCCTGATAGGTACGTATCATACGCTCCCTCGAAACCCGAGTGCCCAGCTTCGACCCTCGAATTTCGTCGTATCATACGTACATACTCCGGTCGGTATCCCGACGATAACCGCCGAGTCCAAATATTATCACCGGTAGGTAGTGCTCCCCTGCCAGGCTCACCGTCTAACATATACGAGTCTTCTTGCCTCGGGGTACCTTACCGGGTCCACCATGTACCCGCAAACAGTGCCTACCGCTCCTCGAATCGGGTTCATATGCCACTCTCAGAACCGAGAAAACACATGGTGGACGCACTGAAATATCATATTAAGGGAAACCGGGTTTTAAAGACAATACATATTCTCAGTTGAAATAGCCACGGTTCCCAAATCCAGAAATATCATGGAAACAACATATCTCAATGCGTATAATCAGAAAGCATGATGTATCGACATATAAAAGAATGTAAGCATATCGATGTATCATGCAACAAGGAATCGTGATATGCATGTATTGGGGAAAGCCGCTCTTTTAAAATGAATCAGTTTTAAAGAGTATCTTGCGGTTCCCAATCTAGAAATATCATCTATGTATGTGCAAACAAGTATGTGTACAAGTATGAGTATACAGTAAGTATGTGCACAAATATAAGTGTACAATGAGTATGTATACAAGTATGTCATGCAAGGATCGTATCCTGAATGCAACAGTACTACAATGTAGTGACATTGAAATTATCGATGATGAAGTGTGTGAGTCGGCAAGTAAGTGTACGTGGAACATACGCATCATCGATAATGGTGCTAATGTCCTAGCAACATGATAGTAATATAGCAATAAACATATGCAAAGCAATGTGAACAACATGAATATGCGGAAATCAAATAATCAAAACCAATATGTATATGTCATGCAGTTATGCCATTTGAAATAAGACGAATCAGGATTTTTAGTAAAATAAGGACTACGGTGTTTTTAAGAAAGATCCGTCTTTTGAAAATACCCGTAGAATCCCTTTATTTATCTTTAAGATAATCCTGATTCGTAGTTTTTGAAATAGGCATGACTCGGGTCTAGTCTAACATCTACTATGCAACTGCAGATCTAAGTATCAAATCAATCGGGAGGGGTATGGAAACCACCTAAATCTGAGTCGATATGTAAATATAGTAGTCGGTGATCCCGCCTCAGTAGTATCGCGTACGATACAGTATATCATATGACATCCTCAAGTCATGAGTGTGGATCTATCATCAATATAAAGCTCGTACGGTAAATCGTCGTACGGCATCCCAATAGCTGGGTACGGGTCACTATCACATTTCTCTCATCAAATATCTGGTATTCATTATCATCATATCACATAATCTAGGGTACTGATCTAAGTCTAATACAACTGATACCATTTATAAAGTATGAATGCGGGGGTAAACACACATCCCAAGCCCACAAGAATCACATGTCGTATCCCAAATACGAATCATATCAAATCACCGATCTCGCGGCACAATGCCCAAAATCATCGACTCAGCTCCAATGTCATCCAATATCATCATCAACACAGCGTAAATATAAGGAATATACAAGGGTGTGCGTGTGGGTGTAAATCTATTCTAGGGTTCGCGACTATGAGCCACACTAGTTTACTTCTAACCCTAAACTATCCATAATACACCTAACACAAGAACCATGACACACTATAAACTAACATATATAATATACATATATAGTATACTATCTACGGACTGCGGGGGTGCTATACGCCATCCACCCGACTTCCCCCTGTAGATATAATCTACTCACCTTGTGTCTCCATTTGTCGATGTCGCCACGCGCTTGCTTGTCGTCCCAAAGTCTTCATGGGGTACCTACACATTAACGTATCGCAAATGCGTATCAAAACCAATTCCAAACTAAAACGACATACGAATCTCAAAACGATACGATAAGGGGCCTATAGGTTAGAACCTATGGGCATGCCTTCAAAACCAACAATCAATTCTCGATATTGTCGTATAAATGCCAAATAGTCGAGGAAAGCACAATACGTAAATTCAGAATTTAAAATACGGAATACGGAAACACGAATCCAAAACAGCAACAAAGGAAATAGGCTCCAGATTTCACCCTAGGTCACATTAGACAAATCTATACATATCAGGGGTCAAATCTATACATGTAGGAGCTCTGGAAAAAAAACGACTCAATTTATTGCATGTATGGCCGCAAATTGCGGCCAAAGGGAATTAATTGGTGGCCGGGTAATGGAGTTAGGGGCTAAGGTCTTGGTGGTAGCTTCCTGGGTGCCTGCACATGTCACTGTACAATCAATTTTAATTTAGGATGTCTCGGGTGATAGCAAATTCAATATACCCTTCACAGATTCCCGATATTGGTTTCTAAATCCATATTTCGGGTTTCAACTCTCGGGTTTGGATCTCAATTCATGCACTAGGGTGTTGGTGTAGCCTCTACTGAGCTCAATTTCATATCATAACTCAAATTTCCTCAAAACCTAACTGGTTTTTACTAAATCCACAAATCACATGATATCGATTCAAATCTTAACATGGGGGTATAAGTATGCAATGACTAAGCTAATTGTCCAGAAAAATACCTCATTTGACAACTCAAGAATTTTCTTGAGTTGCCCCTATTGGCCAAAATCATTGCTTTCTTGGTCCAATGTGTAGATCTTGAGCTTGTGCACACTTTTAATGAAATGAGAGTGGGGTTTTGGAGTTGTTTTCATGGTGATTTGGGCCTTGAAGAGGGGAGGGAGAATGAGGTGCAGGAGCAGCAACAGCAATGGAAGAAGGAGGGAAAGGGATGAGTGAAGGGATGGAGGAAATGGCTAAGTCTTGGTCAAAAGAGGACTATACCTCTCTCTCTCACCAACCCTCATATAATAATCCTTTTCCATTTTCTTTTTCTTTTCCTCTCTAAACCCTTCTCACTAGAATAGTAAACCCAAAAGGAAAGCCATGGTAGAAATGCACAAGTGTAGAAAAAGATATGTGCATGTTTTGCACAAAAATGCTAAAAAGCCGATTAGCGATTTTTAATCGCGATTAGCACTAAATTAGCATATAACTAATCATAAAAACTTTAAAATGGCATAATTCCATAAAATAACCTATTTTAGAATTTTCCATAATTTTTTCCAAATTTTTCTTTATTTAATTATACCTAAATATTAAAATATTCATTAACATAATATTAAATTATAAAAATTCCCAAAAATAATATTTTATTTTTTTGAAATGTTACAATCTTCCCCCTTAAATAAATTCGGTCCCCGAATTTAAATTTAAACCCCCAAATACTAAAACATTTCAGTAAAAATCCAAATTGTCGGGGCTCCGAAAACCTCAATACGTAGCGAATATCATATAAATGTACTTCTCTATAAGAAATCAATCCCCAAAAAGTAAATAAGAATATCCGGTGCGTCTGGTGCGCACGGAAATCAAAATCCATATATGTGCCATACATGGGCACAAAACAACATCTAGGTGCAACTTTTGTGCACGAAACATCTGTCATAGGCAACATGTCTGCCTGACAGCAAAAATCAGGTGCATTTGATATGCATGAAGAATCCTGATTTAGTGCATCTGGCGTGCACCAAAATCGTACATCAAAACACTAAAGGTGCATGAAAACTATGCTGGAAACATAAATCACATCACTGGCATAAAATAGGTATAAAATCACAATCAATATCTCAAATGTAATAACCATGCGCAAAATATAAATACCCAATGGGTGCATAAAACAAATATCATGAAACTCAGTCATCAAAACTAAATCATGCAAACATAACGCCCAAAATACCGAAATCCAAGATGACGGATACGTGATAATCGAATCACAAAATCACAAATCATAAATACCGTCGTCGGTAGTTCCTCCTTCAAAGTCGAGAAGGTATCGGTGCATCCAATGCTAGCAGCGCAAGACATCTACTTGCCTCTTGCTCATGGTCTGGCATACTCTGTCTCTGGGTCCTTATCTTCTCTGTGGATTACCAATCTCGCAATCAATCGGCTCATCGGCCCTATCAGGTGTGCTAACGGGGACGATTCCGTTCTAGCACTTCTCTGGTCATCTCTCGGTCAATCCTCACAACCACTCGTAAAGCAGCATGTCACTGGCATCGGCCTCTGATTATTTGAATACATATCACATCTGATCCTGGGTGCAAATATCATTGCAGCAGTGTCCTGGAAGGAATCCTGCTCAAGCTCTCTTCCGATCTTGCCTATGCCGGTCTGTACAGAGGTTGGTACTCTTGCATAATCTCTTCTCACTCGATGGACATCTGCGTCCTCAGCACAACATTCCCTCAGAAATTGGTCGCATCCCAACGCCTCTGTAAGCATATCTGTAACGTTTTAGAAATCGTTTTGTGTTTGTTTTGTTTTTGGGTGAAATTCGTCGGTATTTTCAGTTTTATACCGATTGTGATCAAACGGCCATATCGACTTGCCAGCACCTAGTTTTGATAAAATAAAGCTAGTGCGCAAACTTTGGGCGTATATGGGACGTTTTGGTCAAATTTGAATTTTTCCCAATTTTAATGTTATTTTAGTCCGGTTTGCACATTTTTGGGAAATCTTCTCTTTGCGACTTTTCTTTAAATTTTCTTTTGTTGAACTAAACCACATAGCATATAAAATGAATGTGTGGACTAGGATTAAAGGATAAAGAAAAGAAAAGAAAAGAATAGAAGAAAAGGTGCATGAATGTGATTTTTGTGTGTGAATGCAATTAATAGCATTAAGTGTAGGAAATTGCTTGGAAATTCCCCTCTCTCTCTCCTCCCTCTCTCTTGGACGAGCCCTATCCCTCTCTCTTCTGCACTTAGCCATTTCTTCTCTCTTTTCTTCACAAATCATTCACAACTTCTTCATCTCTCATCCAAAGTTCACAAAAAAATCCCTTTTTCTTCAAGTTTTCTCATTTGCTTGATTTGGAGTGCTCTAATCTTGGATCCTTGTGTTCTTTCAGTTAGGTAATGATCCTTATCTCTTCTTTAGTTAGTTTTTGTACTTTGTTGTTTGATAGTTTCAGTTTAGAATGTTTAAGTTAGGGTTTGTGTGATATATCGTATTTTTGTATCGGTTTGTGACTTCTAGGACCTGCTGTGACCCGGGTAGTTTACTGAAAAACTAAACAATGTTGTAGTGAAGTACTAGGGAACCTGGAGCATCACCTGAGAGACGACACCCAGGCCACCGGCCAGGGCCGGCGACGGCAAAGGGGAGGTCCGGCGACGCCGGCTATGGTGAGGAGTTAGGGTTTGGGTTTTTTTGTCTGTAGGTGTCTGCTATGGTTTGGGTTCTGTTGGTATTGTTTGTTTGTTTAGTTTTCACAGTAGGAAAAATCTGGGATCAATTGGGTAGTTTCTAGTGTTTTGTGTCCGCGCGATACGTGATACGACACGGGTCGTGCTGTTTTCGTGGTTTTGCTCTTAAGTTGTTTTCGTCGTGTCGCTCCTCTCGTTAGCCACGATATGAACACTTAAAAGGTGGTTGTGTGTTGTTGTGTCGGTTAGGTGTAGCTTGTTCGTGTTTTAGAGTTATTATTAATATTTATACTTGCTTGTTGTTTATATGTTGCAGGTTCGCAGACGGGGACTACGGACACTGCCACAGGGGGATACAGGGGGTAGACTTCATCTAGCTTGGAGTGTGGGTGAGTTGATTTAACATCTACAGGGGAATCGCCCGTATGGCGTTATGCGTCTGGGCTAGAAATATTTACATTGTCGCATATTCTATGTCATGTTTAGAATTGCGCATTTACCTTACTGTTAGTGATAGTTGTGCTTGGACTAGTATCCTTAGGACACTGCACTATTATTGACGGCTCAGATTGTGAGAGCACTGATTGTATGCCACACACACCGTCAATAGTTGCCATGTCATACACAAGCGATATTTAGAAATGATATTGTCTGGTTAGGGACATTGTGACCTTGATACATATTTTTATAGTTTATAACTTAGACTTTGATATGCTAGTTCCTGTTTACCTATAAGGTTTTGTACCATTAGTGTTAGGTACATACACACCTAAGGACATAGCTACAGGTGTACTTGCATTTCATACTTTACTTATACCTGAAAGGTATATCACATCATCATGTAGGTAGATACCTATATTTCTGCTATACCATTCATGTGTTCATTTATATCTGGTGAATGCTATGCTTTTCCTTTATACGCTTTCATTACAGTTTTTATGTTGCGTATACTTTATTCATCGATTATCGCATTGTTATATGGATTTTTCATGATTTTTTCTGGATTTGGGGACCGTGGTAGTTCATAAAATTATGCATACATTGAAAAACCCGGTTTCCTTGATATGATATTATAGCATCCACCATGAGATTTATCGGTGCTGATATATATACCCTACGCGAGGAAAGGAGGGATCCGTGTACGGGTATATGGTGGGGCCCGGAGGTACCCCGGGGCAAGAATCTCAGTGAGGAGATGAGTTAGTGGGGGAACCATACTTTCCGGTGACAGGACCAATGACTCAGCGGATATCGAGTGGATACCGACGGGAGTCATGTGCGTATGGATACGTCGAGAGGCGAGGGTCAGAGCTAGGCACTCGAGCTCTCGGGATATCGTATGATACGTACTTATCAGGGGGCCAGTCTTGGAGACAGCACCTGATGGATCAGTATTTCTGTGTCGATGCTTGACACATTGGTTTCATGATATTTCTAATTACTCATTTGTATATATAACAGGGGATTGAGCCGCTGTTATATATAATCTTACACCAATATTAGTGGAATGGGATGCTAATATATGTTTATTGCCCTCATCATATTATTTATGTCATTATATTTAGGATGTTAGAACTGTGCTGGAGATTTGATTTAGAATATAAGAGATTCATTGGGATTGGATAATGATATTGTACATACGAGATATGTGAGATCCACTTGCTGTTGTACATTTGATATATGTGAGATATACCTGATATTGTACATACTAGATATGTGAGATCCACTTGCTGTTGTACATTTGATATATGTGAGAAATACCTGATATTGTACATACGAGATATGTGAGCTCTACTTGATGTTGTATATTTGATATATGTGAGATATACCTGATATTGTACATACTAGATATGTGAGATCTACTTGATGTTGTACATTCGATTTATATGTGAGATATACTTGGTATTGTGCAGTTGAGGAGATGTGACACTTAGATGATATGAGAGCCAATTTGGGGGCTGATTTGAGGAATTTGGATTTGATTTGTCTTTGCTGGATTGTGATCCTACCACGAGTCAGGATTCCGTGGAAATGACATATTTCACTCCATACCTCACCTTTATATACTTGTGCACTGTTCTATGTTTTAGGAGTACCTGTGAGTGTACCTTCATGAGTGTTGCACATTTACTTTCTCATATCCCCAGTGCATGATTATTGCATACTGTTGTCATATCATTATTGCTTTATATATTGGTGGTACTTGTTTGTGTACTTTCCATTATTTCGTACTCATATGACCTGTTATTACTGCAATTGTCATATCTTAGATTCATGTTGTACGTATATTCTTGCGATTACCTGCATATGTTATTTATTATTCACGAGTTGGAAACTCACCCCCGTTGTGCCACAGGTATTGCAGGTGTTTACCCAAAGTAGTCGAGGCAAGCTATTCACTTATCTATCATCTTTTGGCTGCGGATACCACTTCGCCTGTTAGTGCGCAGTTTTGCCCAGGTGGGTTTTGTGGTTATCTGAGGTTGTGTTGTATATTCGTTGTATCTTGTACTCTCCATCTACTACCAGTTTGTTGTGACTTAGAGACTTGGTGAGGACGATTTTGTATATATATTATGGATTTGTGCATTTTATACAGTTTCCTTTCTTTGTCTCTTATTTCTCGCTACGGCGTCGTATATCTGTTGTGGTGTTGTTTTCCGCCGTTGGGCGTGGATTTTGCTCCCGTTTTGGGATGCTTTACTTTATATTTATGTTGTACCCTTTTTGGGGGCTTGTTTTACAAAGGGGGTGCTGCCAAAATTTTCAAGAAAAAGTGGACTCTTTTAAAGAATTTGGGTTATGATTTCAAATGTTTCAAAAACTTTTATTATCTTTTCCGTATTTTTAAGGTTTAGATTTCTGGGTTTTGGCTTTCTTTTACTGTGTTACGTCTGGAGGCGTTGCGTAGTATTGGGCCGTCACGTGTCAATTTCGGGTCGTGACAAAGTTGGTATCAGAGCGTGGTTTTACCTTTCGGAGTGTAGGATGACCTTGGTATGATGGAGTTGGTAACCTAAGCGGAGTAACGTAGTGTGTGTATGTCTGCAGCAAACTCACGATGCAGTATTTCGCCTAAAGTGCCTAAGTACAAATTGCTTGAAATTCCTTCATTGATGATTCATATCCTTGTGATTCGATTTCCTTGTTCTTATCAAATCCTATCTCTATTTATAGCCTTGCCATCGATGACTATGGGGACTCAGAGTGATGCAGCGAGGGCCGAGGTCAGAGTTAGCTCGGGTGAGACGAGCACTGACCAGGATGGCACTTTTGTTGCACAGGTGCAGACGGTTCAGCCTTCGACAGATCAGCTCGCTAGGCTTGTGGCAGAGATGCAGGACTTGCGCCAGGCGATGAGATCATTGGTTGATGCCATTTGAGCGCAGCGACAGGAGGTTGTCACCCCTGTTACTCAGTTGTTCCTTGGGATCAGCATGCAGCAGTCTGTCACCTACGTAACACCAGTGGATGTAGCCCCAGATGACGAGACCCGTATTCCAGAGACTTTGCGAGTTCCAGGACAGTGGAGGACCCATACAGGTGTGCCAGTCCAGGGACAGAGGCCCAGTAGTCGTGATAGATTTCGTGACCATCGCGGGAGTAGCAGAGGCTTGAGGCGAGGACAGTCATCTAGCTCTTATCCCCAGGATGGTCAGCAGTTTTCTTCCGGATGCTATCGATGTGGGAGCCCTCACCACTTCATGAGGGGTTGTTCCTTAGAGCCGTGTCAGAGTCGTGTTCTAAGAGGTCATGGGCGTGGAAGGTTCACTCAGAGGGGTCAGTTTGGTAGAGGAAGAGTTTTGGCAGTTCCGGGTAGAAGGCAGACACGAGAGTTTGTTTCTACTCATCCGGACGCACGGGCGTCAAGTGTATATTTGTCAGGTATCCTTGTTCTTGTTCTTTTGATGTACTGTTGGTTTTCGCACTTTGTGCCGTGGTTGGGACGAGGATCGTGTTAGCTAGATCAGCCGTTTTGTTGTGTTAATTTCTGTCAGCGATTCTTTTGTTGCGCGACACGTATTTCAGTCGTATGCCAATCGGCGAGGAGATTTTGCCATCATTGGATCCTTCTAGAGATGCTGGGTTTGACGTTCTCCTGGGCATGGATTAGTTAGCTACGTGTTAGGCGTCTGTGGACTACCGTGTGGAAACAGTCAGGAATTGTTTTTCCGGTGAGTCAGTTCTTGTTGTGCAGGTGGATTGTTGTGCCGCCTCTCACAGCTTGAATTCAGCCTTTTTCGCTAGTCAGCTTTGGAGGAGATGTCGTGGATTCTTGGCGTTCATTCATGATACCGGAGCCACATTGGGATTGTTGGACCGGGTACTTATCGTGCGAGAGTTTTCCGACGATATTCCAGAGGAGCTAGCGAAATTCAGGGAGTTTAAGGATCAGCTGCAGAGTTGTTTGTTGGGAGGTTTGTGTGTCCGAGTGTTTCGCTTTTGGGAGCTCCTATTTCGGTTCGTCAAGGAGAAAGACGACAGATTGCGGTTGTGGATTGAGAGATCGTCAATTGAACCGGCTTGCGGTGCGGTTAGGTATCTTTTACCTCGCTTTGACGATTTCTTCGATCAGCTCCAGAGTGCGAGACTTTTTCGAAGTTTGTTTGGGATCAGGTCATCATTGTTGCGGGTTCGGAGTGATGGCATTCCGAATTTTTCTTTTGTGCGTGCTACAGGCAGTTTGTCTTTTGGTGGTGTCGTTGGACTCGCCAATGCCCTAGCAGCATTTGTAGATATGATGAACCAGATTTCTTCAGGCCGTTCCTCGACCAGTTATTGTTGTGTTTTTGATGACATTCTGGTCTACTTTGTGTCTTAAGGAACAGGAGCAACATTTGAGGATTTGTTTTGCAGACATTGGTAGAGCCCAGCTGTTTGCTAGATTCTTGGAGTGTTCCTTCAGGCTTGTTTGTGTTGACTCCTAGGTCTTGTAGTTACGGGAGACGGTTTCGTATGGTTCCGAAGGAGATCGTGGCCGTACAGCTTTGGCCCAGACTCTTGTGCAGGACGAAGGTCCGCTGATTTTGGGCTTAGCAAGTTTATACCGTTGTTTCGTGCAGGATTACTAGCGTATTGCTGCACCGTTGACTTGACAGACCTGAAAGGAGGTTCTTTTCTTTGAACTGAGGCATGTGTACGGAGTTTTCGGCAGTTGGAGATTCGGTTAGCAACTGCATCAGTTCTTTGCTTTTGGTTCGGGCGACTTTGTGATTTAACTGTAATGTTTCATGAGAGTGGCTCGATTGTGTGTGGTTGTGACACTGCTCGCCGACGCTCGTTCGTTAGAGATACTTGAGTATACTCGGCTGGGTAATGATTCGGAGTCTTTGATTGTGACTAGGTTGTGCTAAGTTAGGAATGCGTTTGTGTACCTGATGTTATCGGGTAGAGACGTGAAATCCTAGAGCAAGCACATCAGTCAACTCTCTATGTTCATTCAGGTTCCGCCAACATTGACGTGACTGGTGAGATAGTTACGGGTGGACAGGAATGTAAAGAGAAATTTCAGGTTTCGTTTCAAGGTGTTTGTCTTGTTGTGTGTTTGTGTTAAATTGTTGTTTGCGGCAGTTGGGATCGTCACTCGCCATTGTTAGGATACTTCTTGATAGCTGTTATCAGGAGACATTCCAATTGGCAACCTTTAGGTTTAGTCAGGTAGTGTCGATCACCAGTCTGTTTTCTGACTCTGCGTAGTAGGATTTTTGGACCTCAGCTAGTCTAGAGACTTCGGAGATGATCCAGTTGGTTCAGGTCAGGATGTGAGTAGCCCAGTGCAGACAGAGGTCTTATGCCGACCATGTTGGTCGCAGACTCGAGTTCGCAGTGGGAGATCATGTATTCCTACGGACTTTCCGATGAATGACATGTTGAGTTTTGGGAAGCTTACCCAGAATCTTAGGTCCTTTTGAGATCCTTTATGCGAGTTAGTTTTCGTTGCCTTTAATTTGGCACTTCCGCCCAGATTATCGATTATTCACCCCGTTTTCATTGTGTTGATTTTTGCAATTACCTTCATGACTTTCTCACATGATTTAGCACAGACCATTAGTTTGGACTCGATCTTTTCGTTCACCAGGAGCCATGTGTGTTAGTGGCTCGGCAGGTGGAGAAACTTCAGTCAAGGGTCTTGCCATCTGTGGAGAGTTTTCTTGGACGTAGACGTATAGTGAGGTGATCACTTGGGAAGCTGCGAGCGAGATTTGGGAGTTTTGTACTCTTCTCTTTGAAGGTATGCTTGGTGAAAATTTTAAATTCGGGGACGTATTTTTTATAGGGGGGGAGATTGTAACGTTTTAGAAATCGTTTTGTGTTTGTTTCTGTTTTTGGGTGAAATTCGTCGGTATTTTCAGTTTTATACCGATTGTGATCAAACGGCCATATCGACTTGCCAGCACCTAGTTTTGATAAAATAAAGCTAGTGCGCAAACTTTGGGAGTATATGGGACGTTTTGGTCCAATTTGAATTTTTCATTTTAATGTTATTTTAGTCCGGTTTGCACATTTTTGGGAAATCTTCTCTTTGCGACTTTTCTTTAAATTTTCTTTTGTTGAACTAAACCACATAGCATATAAAATGAATGTGTGGACTAGGATTAAAGGATAAAGAAAAGAAAAGAATAGAAGAAAAGGTGCATGAATGTGACTTTTGTGTGTGAATGCAATTAATAGCATTAAGTGTAGGAAATTGCTTGGAAATTCCCCTCTCTCTCTCCTCCCTCTCTCTTGGCCGAGCCCTATCCCTCTCTCTTCTGCACTTAGCCATTTCTTCTCTCTTTTCTTCACAAATCATTCACAACTTCTTCATCTCTCATCCAAAGTTCACAAAAAATCCCTTTTTCTTCAAGTTTTCTCATTTGCTTGATTTGGAGTGCTCTAATCTTGGATCCTTGTGTTCTTTCAGTTAGGTAATGATCCTTATCTCTTCTTTAGTTAGTTTTTGTGCTTTGTTGTTTGATAGTTTCAGTTTAGAATGTTTAAGTTAGGGTTTGTGTGATATATCGTATTTTTGTATCGGTTTGTGACTTCTAGGACCTGCTGTGACCCGGGTAGTTTACTGAAAAAATAAACAATGTTGTAGTGAAGTACTAGGGAACCTGGAGCATCACCTGAGAGACGACACCCAGGCCACCGGCCAGGGCCGGCGACGGCAAAGGGGAGGTCCGGCGACGCCGGCTATGGTGAGGAGTTAGGGTTTGGGTTTTTTTGTCTGTAGGTGTCTGCTATGGTTTGGGTTCTGTTGGTATTGTTTGTTTGTTTAGTTTTCACAGTAGGAAAAATCTGGGATCAATTGGGTAGTTTCTAGTGTTTTGTGTCCGCGCGATACGTGATACGACACGGGTCGTGCAGTTTTCATGGTTTTGCTCTTAAGTTGTTTTCGTCGTGTCGCTACTCTCGTTAGCCACGATACGAACACTTAAAAGGTGGTTGTGTGTTGTTGTGTCGGTTAGGTGTAGCTTGTTCGTGTTTTAGAGTTATTATTAATATTTATACTTGCTTGTTGTTTATATGTTGCAGGTTCGCAGACGGGGACTACGGACACTGCCACAGGGGGATACAGGGGGTAGACTTCATCTAGCTTGGAGTATGGGTGAGTAGATTTAACATCTATAGGGGAATCGCCCGTATGGCGTTATGTGTCTGGGCTAGAAATATTTACATTGTCGCATATTCTATGTCATGTTTAGAATTGCGCATTTACCTTACTGTTAGTGATAGTTGTGCTTGGACAAGTATCCTTAGGACACTGCACTATTATTGACGGCTCAGATTGCGAGAGCACTGATTGTATGCCACACACACCGTCAATAGTTGCCATGTCATACACAACCTATATTTAGAAATGATATTGTCTGGTTAGGGACATTGTGACCTTGATACATATTTTTATAGTTTATAACTTAGACTTTGATATGCTAGTTCCTGTTTACCTATAGGGTTTTGTACCATTAGTGTTAGGTACATACACACCTAAGGACATAGCTACAGGTGTACTTGCATTTCATACTTTACTTATACCTGATAGGTATATCACATCATCATGTAGGTAGATACCTATATTTCTGCTATACCATTTATGTGTTCATTTATATCTGGTGAATGCTATGCTTTTCATTTATACGCTTTCATTACAGTTTTTATGTTGCGTATACTTTATTCATCGATTATCGCATTGTTATATGGATTTTTCATGATGTTTTCTGGATTTGGGGACCGTGGTAGTTCATAAAATTATGCGTACATTGAAAAACCCGGTTTCCTTAATATGATATTATAGCATCCATCATGAGATTTATCGGTGCTGATATATATACCCTACGCGAGGAAAGGAGGGATCCGTGTACGGGTACATGGTGGGGCCCGGAGGTACCCCGGGGCAAGAATCTCAGTGAGGAGATGAGTTAGTGGGGAAACCATATTTTTCGGTGACAGGACCAATGACTCAGCGGATATCGAGTGGATACCGACGGGAGTCATGTGTGTATGGATACGTCGAGAGGCGAGGGTCAGAGCTAGGCACTCGAGCTCTCGGGATAGCGTATGGTACGTACTTATCAGGGGGCCAGTCATGGAGACAGCACCTGATGGATCAGTATTTCTGTGTCGATGCTTAACACATTGGTATCATGATATTTCTAATTACTCATTTGTATATATAACAGGGGATTGAGCCGCTGTTATATATACCCTTACACCAATATTAGTGGAATGGGACGCTAATATATGTGTATTGCCCTCATCATATTATTTATGTCATTATATTTAGGATGTTAGAACTGTGCTGGAGATTTGATTTAGGATATAAGAGATTCATCGGGATTGGATAACGATATTGTACATACGAGATATGTGAGATCCACTTGCTGTTGTACATTTGATATATGTGAGATATACCTGATATTGTACATACTAAATATGTTAGATCCACTTGCTGTTGTACATTTGATATATGTGAGATATACCTGATATTATACATACGAGATATGTGAGATCTACTTGATGTTGTACATTTGATATATGTGAGATATACCTGATATTGTACATACTAGATATGTGAGATCTACTTGATGTTGTACATTCGATTTATATGCGAGATATACTTGGTATTGTGCAGTTGAGGAGATGTGACACTTAGATGATATGAGAGCCAATTTGGGGGCTGATTTGAGGAATTTGGATTTGATTTGTCTTTGCTGGATTGTGATCCTACCACGATGTCAGGATTCCGTGGAAATGACATATTTCACTCCATACCTCACCTTTATATACTTGTGCACTGTTCCATGTTTTAGGAGTACCTGTGAGTGTACCTTCATGAGTGTTGCACATTTACTTTCTCATATCCCCAGTGCATGATTATTGCATACTGTTGTCATATCATTATTGCTTTATATATTGGTGGTACTTGTTAGTGTACTTTCCATTATTTCGTACTCATATGACCTGTTATTACTGCAATTGTCATATCTTAGATTCATGCTGTACGTACATTCTTGCGATTACCTGCATATGTTATTTACTATTCACGAGTTGGCAACTCACCCCCGTTGTGCCACAGGTATTGTAGGTGTTTCCCCAAAGTAGTCGAGGCAAGCTATTAACTTATCTATCATCTTTTGGCTGCGGATACCACTTCGCCTGTTAGTGCGCAGTTTTGCCCAGGTGGGTTTTGTGGTTATCTGAGGTTATGTTGTATATTCGTTGTATCTTGTACTCTCCATCTACTACCAGTTTGTTGTGACTTAGAGACTTGGTGAGGACGATTTTGTATATATATTGTGGATTTGTGCATTTTATACAGTTTCCTTTCTTTGTCTCTTATTTCTCGCTACGGCGTCGTATATCTGTTGTGGTGTTGTTTTTCGCCGTTGGGCGTGGATTTTGCTCCCATTTTGGGATGTTTTACTTTATATTTATGTTGTACCCTTTTTGGGGGCTTGTTTTACAAAGGGGGTGCTGCCAAAATTTTAAAGAAAAAGTGGACTCTTTTAAAGAATTTGGGTTGTGATTTCAAATGTTTCAAAAACTTTTATTATCTTTTCCGTATTTTTATGGTTTAGATTTCTGGGTTTTGGCTTTCTTTTACTGCGTTATGTCTGGAGGCGTTGCGTAGTATTAGGGTCGTCACGTGCCAATTTCGGGTCGTGACAATATCTGGTCTCCGGTCTCGACGGAAAGTAATGACAGCTCGTCAGCGTCTCGCACGAACCTCTTGTCCCGCTTGTCTGTATCATCGTCCACTTCGACGTCACGTCTTTATCTGCGCACTGCAACGTTCTCGGCTACTGTCCATCCAAAATCTCTCGCATATCTCTTTTCTGCCGAATTGCCCGGAAGTCATCGTCCTTTGTCGAAGCTAATTCTTGTTACGGAATGGCTGCATACTCATCGTGCCTTTTTCTGGAAGATATATCCATAACAATGCCTCTGCGTGCGTATCGCAACTCTGATGTCAGCGGAGGGGAACGTCATCTCGTCGAAATCTCTAGCGAACTCTATACTTCAATGTCGACTGATTCAGACTCGTCTCATCGTGGCTGCACGGACTGCGCTCCAACGGCTATGCTCGTATCTGGAGTCTTCCAAGCAGTGTGTCCCATCACATAATATCCGAATGACGTCAAACCATCCGATCGATTGTCAAAACCTCATAATCCCCTATGAGATCAACATCGTGGGTACAGTTTAATAGTATCGAGTACATGCCACAGCGTCGGTGGTCCAGCCGTAGAAGGGCAAACCCAAGCCTTACTAATGGCGCCGCGGAACTGCTGCAAACCCTAAGGTTCAAAGGCTTTCACACGGTCATTAAGTCGAGTTAGGGTTTCATTCTTCTAGAGGGTCCATTGAATCGCCTGCATGTCTTTCCGTATACTTTAAACTTGGAAAATGAGCTCCTGACATTCGATCGTCTCTGTCGACTCTCAACGTCTCCGCGTGAAGTCGTCTCTAGCTGGAAGCAATCTATCTGATGACCTCGCATCGGGATAAGAGAACGAACCACATGTCCTAGTCATTCATCCTCGGGTGACTAGCGACCTTCCAACATATCTCTAAGTATATACTCATGCTGTAGTAGCTCAAATCATCTGGGCGATATCTCGTCGTTTGCAGCAACAACTGGCTCATTCGTCTGTATACTGAACAGTGCCTCAATCATCCTGAATAAGCGATATATCAGAGGCCATGGCATCCTGGCTGGCCTCTAGCAGTAGCCTGCTCCTCTGGTACCAATCGGCACATCCGAGAAATCTCGTGAAAGCGATCTGTCAAACGCTCATGGCGCGAAAACACAAAAAGACGACGCCTCTCAATGCAATCGTAAATCTCTGGAATCACGCCTTGGTCAGTCCTCGTCCACGACGAGCTCATGCGGATGCAACTAGAGCCGTAGCTCACTCTGCCCGTGCAATCGTGGCAGCAAAACACAACTAGTATCGATGAAGATAGATCAAAGGAATGAATATAATACTGTGCAAGGAAATGTACATCCTAAGGCTCCTTAAGCGGAGTAGCGTATCGTTAGTATGCCGCGGAACATACCCACGGTACGTCACTCTACTTTAGTCACCTATTCCATCAACCAAGGGTCATCCTACGCGACGAAAGTTCGGGTCTAATACCCCCTCGACTAAGTCTAAGTTCCGTAAGGTCAAGCCTAAGTTCCGTATATATATAGACGCCCTAGGCTCCACATAGTCAAACTTAGACTCAAACTAAGGTTAACCTAGCGCTTTGATACCAACTTTGTCACGACCCGAAAGAGCACGTGACTGGCCCTTGAACCATATGAAGTCTATAGGACTCCATCTGATCAAATAAGCCAAAAGCCCAGCAATCTAAAACTATTTTATGAGTAAATAAAGAAAACTAGTTTAAAGAAGTGAAGAAAAACATGTTTGAAGTCAAGGTTTTTAAATAACTAAGCCAAATATGCATTTAAAAAATGTACGGTCTTTTCTAAAAATTTCGGCAGAGTTTCTTTTGTAAATATTGGCCCTCTACGGGGTACAACAAGAACAATATATATATATATATATATATATATATATATATATATATATGTAGTGATAAAAGGCATCCCCAAGCTGGAGCTAGCTCTTCGTCAATTGACGGTCACAACCACGCAAGCAATATAATATACAACGCCGAATGGCGAAGGTCAAAACTCAAAGAAACTCAATAAGTATGAAAACGCAATACTACTAAGCGCGACTCTAAGGTCGAATAATACATCACTAGTGTCTAAGTTTGAAACAAAATACAAGTTTTGGTTGATGGAATTTCTAGATATAAGGAATAATACATGTACAATGGCGGTTCTGATACAAAGAACCCACCTACCCAAGCAAGTCACCCATAAAGAAGCAGTGTGCCAGAAATGCCGCTACGGAACCTGTACGGCAAAACCGTGCAAGAACTGTGGCACAACGGGGGTGAGTTGCCAACTCGTGAATAGAAAATATCTACAAGCAGAAACCGAATGCAAGACATAATCCTAGGTCAATACGATCAGTATAATATAAACCTCAAGAGTAAGTCTGAAGCATGATAAGGTGGCAATGTATCATCTAAACATGTATATAGTGCCAAGTACTCAGGTAATAACATGTCGTACATATAAGGTATGTCTGCATGAAGTAAATATGATGAAGTATCAAAAATGGATATCAATATACATATATTAGCGTCCCATACCACTAATATTGGTGTAAGGGGATATATAACACCACCCTCATACCCTGTTATATATACAAATGAAGTATGATCAATGTAATCAAAGTCTGTATGTGATCAATGTCTGCATATAAATGTAGATCCCGTCCATCTGTCACCCAATGACAATAAGCATCATGCATGCAAATATGAGAATATAATCAAAATCATAAAAATCATCATGAAACCTATGCCTAGCATCGGCACGTAGATCCTCATCTATCAGGCACTATCCCCAAGACTAGCCCTGATAGGTACGTATCTTACGCTCCCTCGAAACCCGAGTGCCCAGCTTCGACCCTTGAATTTCGCCGTATCATACGTACATACTCTGGTCGGTATCCCCACGATAACCGCCAAGTCCAAATACTATCACCGGTAGGTAGTGCTCCCCTGCCAGGCTCACCGTCTAACATATACGAGTCTTCTTGCCCAGGAGTACCTTACCGGGTCCACCATGTACCCGCAGACGGTGCCTACCACTCCTCGAATCGGGTTTCATATGCCACTCTCAGAACCGAGAAAACACATGGTGGACGCACTGAAATATCATATCAAAGGAAATCGGGTTTTAAAGACAATACATATTCTCAGTTGAAATAGCCATGGTTCCCAAATCCAGAAATATCATGGAAACAACATATCTCAATGCGTATAATCAGAATGCATGATGTATGCGACATATAAAAGAATGTAAGCATATCGATGTATCATGCAACAAGGAATCGTGATATGCACGTATTGGGGAAAGCCGCTCTTTTAAAATGAATCAGTTTTAAAGAGTATCTTGCGGTTCCCAATATAGAAATATCATCTATGTATGTGCAAACAAGTTTGTATACAAGTATGAGTATACAGTAAGTATGTGCACAAATATAAGTGTACAATGAGTATGTGTACAAGTATGTCATGCAAGGATCGTATCCTGAATGCAACAGTACTACAATGTAGTGACATGGCAATTATCGATGATGAAGTGTGTGAGCCGGCAAGTAAGTGTACGTGGAACATACGCATCATCGATAATGGTGCTAGTGTCCTAGAAACATGATAGCAATAAACATATGCAAAGCAATGTGAACAGCATGAATATGCGGAAATCAAATAATCAACACCAATATGTATATGTCATGCAGTTATGCCATTTGAAATAAGACGAATCAGGGTTTTTAGTAAAATAAGGGCTACGGTGTTTTTAAGAAAGATCCGTCTTTTGAAAATACCCGTAGAATCCCTTTATTTGTCTTTAAGATAATCCTGATTCATAGTTTTTGAAATAGGTATGACTCGGGTCTAGTCTAACATCTACTATGCAACTACAGATCTAAGTATCAAATCAATCGGGAGGGGTATGAAAACAACCTAAATATGAGTCGATATGTATATATAGTAGTCGGTGATCCCGCCTCAGTAGTATCGCGTATGATACAGTATATCATATGACATCCTCAAGTCATGAGTGCGGATCTATCATCAATATAAAGCTCGTACGGTAAATCGTCGTACGGCATCCCAATAGCTGGATACGGGTCAATATCACATTTCTCTCATCAAATATCAGGTATTCATTATCATCATATCACATAATCTGGTGTACTGATCTAAGTCTAATACAACTGATACCATTTATAAAGTATGAATGTGGGGGTAAACACACATCCCAAGCCCGCAAGAATCACATGTCGTTTCCCAAATACGAATCATATCAAATAACCGATCTCACGGCACAATGCCCAAAATCATCGACTCATCTCCAATGTCATCCAATATCATCATCAACACAGCGTAAATATAAGGAATATACAAGGGTGTGCGTGTGGGTGTAAATCTATTCTTGGGTTCGCGACTATGAACCACACTAGTTTACTTCTAACCCTAAACTATCCATAATACACCTAACACAAGAACCATGACACACTATAAACTAACATATATAATATACATATATAGTATACTATCTACGGACTGCGGGGGTGCTATACGCCATCCACCCGACTTCCCTCTGTAGATATAATCTACTCACCTTGTGTCTCCATTTGTCGACGTCGCCACGCGCTTGCTTGTCGTCCCAAAGTCTTCATGGGGTACCTACACATTAACGTATCGCAAATGCGTATCAAAACCAATTCCAAACTAAAACGGCATACGAATCTCAAAACGATACGATAAGGGGCCTATAGGTTAGAACCTATGGGCACGCCTTCAAAACCAACAATCAATCCTCGATATCGTCGTATAAACGCCAAATAGTCGAGGTAAGCACAATACGTAAATTCAGAATTTAAAATACGGAATACGGAAACACGAATCCAAAACAGCAACAAAGGAAATAGGCTCCAGATTTCACCCTAGGTCACATTAGACAAATCTATACATACCAGGGGTCTAATCTATACATATAGGAGCTCTGGAACAAAAAAGACTCAATTTAGTGCAGGTATGGCCGCAAATTGCGGCCAAAGTGAATTAATTGGCGGCCGGGTAATGGAGTTAGGGGCTAGGGTCTTGGTGGTAGCTTCCTGGGTGCCTGTACATTTCACTGTCCAATCAATTTTAATTTAGGATATCTCGGGTGATAGCAGATTCAATATACCCTTCACAGATTCCATAAATTCCCCGATATTGGTTTCTAAATCCGTATTTCGGGTTTCAACTCTCGGGTTTGGGTCTCAATTCATGCACTAGGGTGTTGGTGTAGCCTCTACTGAGCTCAATTTCATATCATAACTCAAATTTCCTCAAACCCTAACTAGTTTTTACTAAATCCACAAATCACATGATATCGATTCAAATCTTAACATGGGGGTATAAGTATGCAAAGTCTAAGCTAATGGTCCAGAAAAATAGCTCATTTGGCAACTCAAGAATTTTCTTGAGTTGCCCCTAGTGGCCAAAATCCTTGCTTTCTTGGTCCAATGTGTAGATCTTGAGCTTGTGCACACTTTTAATGAAATGAGAGTAGGGTTTTGGAGTTTTTTTCATGGTGATTTGGGGCTTGAAGAGGGGAAGGAGAATGAGGTACAGGAACAGTAGCAGCAATGGAAGAAGGAGGGAAAGGGATGAGTGAAGGGATGGAGGAAATGGCTAAGTCTTGGTCAAAAGAGGACCATACCCCTCTCTCTCACCAACCCTAATCCTTTTCCATTTTCTATTTCTTTTCCTTTCTAAACCCTTCTCACCAGAATAGTAAACCTAAAAGAAAAGCCATGGTAGAAATGCACAAGTGTAGAAAAAGATATGTGCATGTTTTGCACAAAAATGCTAAAAAACCGATTAGCGATTTTTAATCGCGATTAGCACTAATTTAGCATATAACTAATCATAAAAACTTAAAAATGGCATAATTCCATAAAATGACCTATTTTAGAATTTTCCATAATTTTTTCCAAATTTTTCTGTATTTAAATATACCTAAATATTAAAATATTCATTAAAATAATATCAAATTATAAAAATTCCCAAAAATAATATTTTATTTTTTTGAAATGTTACAGTCACGTTCCGTACCTTCGGGTCGTGACAGATGCATACATGATGATGTATACGGTCCTATGTCTACAAATACCAAGGTTGGTTCTTAGTACTTCATTACTCGAACTTATGTCCGAATCTTGAGAGATAGTCGATGGATGTAATGAGCTTGAAGTTAAGAACCAGACGGGTGGAAGTATTAAAGTCCTTCGATGTGATCGAGGTGGAGAATACTTGGGCATGGAGTTCCTGGATTATTTAAAAGAGAATGTGATTCTCTTTCATCTTACTGCTTCGAGTACACCACAACACAACGGTGTATCGGGGCGGAGGTATCGCACCCTATGAGATATGGCGCGCTCTATGATGAGTACTGCTGAGTTACCTGTTTTCTTTTAGAGTTATGCACTTGAGAAACTGCATACCTATTGAATAGGGTTTCATCCAAATAAATGTCTACCACACCATATGAGATATGGAATAGGAAGAGACCATGTCTTAAACGAGTTAAGATATGGGGTTGTCCGGCCTATGTTGAAAAGCAAAATCCGGACAAGCTCGAGGCAAGGTCAGGACTGTATAAGTTTGTTAGGATATCCCAAACATTTGTAAGGGAATATCTTCTACCTAACTGAGGAGCAAAAGGTGTTTTGTTTCTCAGCATGCCACCTTTTTAGAAAAAGAATTTCTTATGAAGAAATAAGTTGTCATGGGGTAGAACTGAAAGGAGTTCCAGCTAAACAAACTAACAGTTGATGATTTGGTGAAACCAAAGGATTCAATAGTTTCCAACGAACCTTGGCCTCTCCGTGAATCTGGTAGGGTTCCTCATCCACTTGAGAGATACAACGGTCTTCTCGGTGACAGTGGGAGCAAGGATTGAATCATGGTTGATAATGGACCAACTAGGTTCAGGCAGGCCATCACGAGTGGCGACTCTGTGAAAAGGCCGGATGCTATGCGATCAAAGATGAAATCCATGTACACCAACAAAGTATGACTTTGCATGTTGCACCTGAAAGGGTAAAACCCATTAGGAGCAAATGGATCTTGAGAAGATTATTGGTGTAAATAGAAAAGTTGAGACTTTCAAAGCTATGCTTAAGTCTATCAGGATCAATGCAAGCATCGCGGAGTTGGAACATCTATTTTAATGTGACAGTCAAAGAGTTTGACTTCATCAAAATGGGAGATGAACCTTGTATATACAAGAAGGTTGTAGAGAGTAAGTTTGTCTTCCACGTATTGTACGTAGATGATATTGTTGGATATATATGCCCTAGAGGCCTTCATTGTATAGGATACTAGGGATATGTATGTACATGACAATCTTTCTTGATATGATAGTACGCTATTTGGTTTGTCTTTATCTTAACGTATGATATATTTTACTCAGTATTTATAAACATGTTGATAAAGCCCATAGGGTGTTTGCTTGACTACCGGCGTTGTGATGGCAGTCATACTTGTGGGAGCTGGATAGTCAATAGGCACATCCTTAGAAGTCCCTGGTCGCAGGAGTATCGAGACTGGGCATCGATACTCCGGAGTAGCCTAGTGTATACATATCTAGACCCTGAGGAGGGGCGATGGATTGGTCCGGCAGCCATTGGTGGTGTGCACCTAAGATTGTATACAGATGCTCACTGGGTGTGAGTACACCGGACAGGACTCGCCGAGAACTGACTGGATGGTATTTATACCTAACATCAGATAGCAGTTCTCAGGTGACATGTGTGCAGATAGTCCGTTGACTTGAGGTCGTCATTTGTCTCGTGTGAGATCCCACTGTACTTTGATTACTACCCTATCATGGTTCAAAGGAGTCGTGCAAACAGATTTTAGTTGGGCACAGTCCCGAGCCACGTGGAGGCAGTGAGCGACCGTTAGGGATTCGTCTCTCCCGGTATAGGGAGTTGATATCGCACCGTGATCGGTTGGTCATTACCATAAGTCCCTGGCCATGGCTGATTGAGAATTACAGATGGACTGATCAGTAGATTCTCGGATGGTCTTGAGCCATGCCAGCACGACTTGTACGGTTGTTAGGGGTCTGACTTTCACCACCCCCTAGACCATACATGCGATACTCTTAGACAAACAGACCGGACTGCACGGATATTGTCACGGACAGGCTCAGTAGGAGTTCGGATGGGTTTCCTCATCGGCCTTCTTATCGGCATCTACCTGGGGACCGTTACGTACAGCTAGTGCCGCTTGCGGTCTATGGTTAAACCCACTGCCAGCATAGTAGTCGAGTCTTTAGAGTCCCATACAGAGTTTTCCCTACTCCAGGCGAAACGATATAGAGGTCGTACGGTTTTACGACAAGGGTTCGGACGCATACGTGTTTAAACGCACGTACGACGTTCGGACAGTTTTTACTAGCCGGCTTTGTTTTAAGCCAGATTCTAGTATCAGGTTATTGGAATTATACGGTCTAAAGTTTTTCCGTGTTTTCACGGATAGGAGGGGCGTTCTCGTAATTTTCCGGGAAGCTTCTAGAAGCATGGTGACTTGAGGGTTTAGGTGGCATTATCATTAAATGATATTATGACTCATTTTGTGTGATTCATCATGTCATTAATGCATTATTAAATGCTTAATGACTCACATAGTGAATCACTCAAATGAATTAATGTAGCATGATGAATAATCTCTTTTATTCATTTATTGATTTATTCATTATGCTTCATATATTCAAGTGAGAAAGAATATCATTTCATAATCTTCTTCACCTTCTCTCTCCTCAAGCTCACTCTTTCTTCAAACCCTAATCCTACCACTCATGAGTTGAGACCAAGGATTAGAATAGACTAAACACTCCATAACCTAACTCTATATCATCTTAGTTCCTTTGATTAGCAACTAGAGAAACTATGTTACCTCAAGGTTAGAGGTGAAGCTTGGATTAGGGTTCTCGGGGTGGATCATCTATCACGGAAAGGAGGCCGAGAAGGACGTAGAGATCGTAAAGACGAAGGACACGTATCACTAGGTATAATCTCTTTACATAGTAGCTAAGAACTTCTATGGTTGTTGTTAATTATCGTTTAGCAAAGATCTTCGGTTAGTCGATGTTTGCTTCAAGAACAAGATCGTTTTTCAAATTTATGCCTCCCCGCAACTCGTGGGGTGTTGTACATCGACTTACCGTGGTATCAGAGCCTCACTAAACAATAATTAACTCATTTGCAAAGTCGTATGAATTTCGAACGCAAAACAAACCGGAAAATACACGGATATCGCATAGTTTCTGTCGATTTTAAAAAGAGGCCCAAAAATTTTTCAGGGACCTCCAGATAAACATATAAGAAATTATAAGAACACACAGAAAAAATGGGCTCCTGAATCGGCCACTGAGCCGCGGAACCGCGGTCGATCCGCCGCGGATCCGCGGCCGAGTTGGAGCCGATTCAGCCCAGTTTTTCTCTGTGCATCTTATGTGATGTTTTGTATTTTCTGGAATGATATTTTTTCTGCTCAAGTTTCAGATTTACAGAGAAGTTTTAGAGTAGAATCTTATGTGTTTGATCGATCGAAATTATACGATGTTTGCTTATTTAATTATATCTATGAACTGTATTATGTGTTCGTAAACCTCCCCTAACTGCTAGTATGTCGGTTGGCAGGGGGTTGCACATATCTGTGATGTTTTCAACTATTTATGATTATGAACTATATTGGACTGTTGTGATGATTAGCCGGGGTTTTATGATGGGTTATTGTATTAATTCATTCGATGTAATTGTAATAAGTTGTAATATTATTTTGCGGGGCACATCCAGGTTGCGGTTGTAGCCACCGTTGTATTATTTCTTTTTTACTGTTTTTGCTCCTAGGATAGACCCAAGGTGGGGTGCATAAACTACCGGGTATTTCGAAGTGTTTAGTGGCCTACTCACGTTGTTGAGGGAGACCGCTTCACTTCGGGTACTTGGCGGGTAGTTTGCCGTACCCGTAGGGGTCTGGGGTGGGGTAATGGCTATTCTTCACAACTGTATAATCGTCTTTCGTTGCAGGATCAAAAGAAACGCGGATTGCTTGCATATCCAATAAAGTTTATCTGTGATCTGGAATGCCTATTATTGCGTCTGACGAATGTACAATATCTATATATAATAGCTATTTAGACGTCACTTATGTTTTACACCCGCGCTAGCCCAGCCCCCGCTCTGCCGTTAGCTAAGTAACCTAACGGGTGATGACGGGACCCCGTGGCGAATGCGGATGGCATAAGAGGACATTGTATTTTCGTTGTTATCTGTAATGATAGGTTAATGATGGGACGCATTATTAATGCAAAGAAAATAAAACCTAAACTGAATCGTTGGAACAATTTCAAAACCACTCGGTTTCCTTCAAAAAGCAAATTTTAAATGCGGAGCTTAAACCACTCCATTTAATAAAGACTATCATGGTTCCTTCGATCATATCAAGTTCACTACGTTAACGGTTTTTTGCTAAAAACTAGCCGTAACCCTCCGTCGTTTCAAATAGACAGCACATCGTATTCATGCTATGCTTGTTGGCCTACGTCAAGGCATAGTGTATGGTAGCAGTGTGTTTGCTTATTTGTTGCATAGATAGATGCATTAGTATAGGACAGACGTACAGCCTTGTTGGCCTACGTCAAGGGCATGTACGATGTACCTAAATTAATCAGGACAACGACGGGTAGAACTTGACTTGCGTCTTATGATTTGTTGGCCTACGTCAAGGTCATAAGAGCTTAGGGTAAAAATCACATCGGGAGTTTCAAACATAAAGGAAACTTGCAGATTTAGCATACCTTCTGGAGTGTGGTGACTAGACTGGCTTCCATCTAGGGCATCATGCAATGATTGTTGGATCCCGATCCCACTGATGAGTAGGATTACTCTCGGGAATTTTTATCACTTAACAATCAATACTATAAACCAAGTAGGTGTCTAGAAAGGTGTTAGAGGGGCTACGCCTCCAGGGAAAAGAGGTTCTTTAATTAAGGAACTTCGCGAAAGCGTTGGAAAACCTCCCTCGAAGTACCAACACCAGCCTGGCTGAAAGGTTAAGCAAGTATTATGACGTGTGATTAAATCCTGACTAGTTCTTCTTTTAGGTTTTGAAGAAGGATTTGAGGAAACAGTGGGAGCCATCCTGTTTAGATAAACTAAAAACCAATCTAAACTTGCAAGAGCATATGCTGAGTGTTTTCTTTTCTCTCTCTCTGGCAGCTACCATGACAGGACTAAAACTATTACTTGAAAAAAATAGACTGACCGGGCAGAACTATAAAGATTGGCTAAGGAATGTCAACATTGCACTGACTTATGACAAAGTAGCATATGTTACCACCGCTGTTCCTCCCCTTATCCCAGGACAAGATTCCTCAGTTGTGGACAAGGAAGTTCGCAAAACTTGGGATCTAGACTTTGAGCGAGCTAAGTGTAACGTGCTGGTATCCATGAACAATGAACTCCAGAAACAACACGAAAGTATGGATATTGTATACATATTTCTCCATTGCAAGGAATTGTATGGGGAACACTCCCGTATCGCGAGGTACGTGACCTCAAGGAAACTCTTCCATATGAGGTTAGCTCCAGGATCACCTGTTGGAGAGCACGTCCTGAAAATGATCACCCTCATTGAGGAACTCGCAAACCAGGGATGCGTGCTAGAGAATGATTTGTACATCGACTTGATTTTGTAGTCCCTTCCCCACACCTTCTCTTAGTTCGTGCTGAACTCAATATGCACGAGATGGAAGCTGATCTTCTAAAGCTCCTCAACATGTTGAGGGTAGCAGAGAGCTGTTTGAAAAAGGAGAAGACCCCCGTTCTGTATGTTGGCCAATCATCCTCTTCTAAATCTAAAGCGAAAGCTAAAGGGGAGAAGAAGATGAAAGCCACCAAACCGAAGGGTGGGGTCAAGAAGGTGCAGTGAACGAACAAGGCTGGAAGGGTGAAGGCAGATAAGAATGATTGCTATTATTGTCATAAGCAAGGGTGACATTCAAAGCCAAGGACACGAAGCAGGCTGTTGCTTCTGCTTCAGGTGTGTTTGTAATCGAAAATTGTCTTTCAGTAAACTCTACATCATGGGTACTAGATACCGGTTCTGGTTCTCACATCTGTAATTCTTTGCAGGATCTGAGAAATAGTAGAGTACTGGGGACAGGTAATATGACTCTCCGGATGGGCAATAGAATGCATGTAGATGCTATTGCAATAGGGGAATATCACCAAGGGTTGACTAATGGGCACATTTTGGTGTTGTACAGCTGTTTTTGTATTCCCAGTATGTTGTGTAATATTATATCAGTATCTTTGTTATCTAATGAAGGATATAATTTTGCACTTGAAAGAAATGTCATAAACATTCTCCTAAATCAAGTACTGATTGGGTATGGCATATTGGAAAACGGCATATCATACTTAATCAACCTCGAATTTTCAATATTCAAAACACGCGTAAAAGAAAGGCTCCAGATTCAAATCAAGCCTTCCTATGGCATTGTAGACTTGGTCATATAAACGAAACAAGGTTGACTAAGTTATATAAAGATGGATATCTAGATCCATTTGAATATTCATCATATGCAACTTGTCAATCATGTATCAAAGGAAAAATGACCAAATCTCCGTTCACCGAACATAGAGAAAGAGCCACAGAACTCTTGGGACTTGTACACAGTGATGTATGTGGTCCAATGTCTACGCATGCGAGAAGCGGCCACTCCTACTTCATCACTTTTACTGATGACTTCTCTAGGTATGGACATGTGTTCTTAATGAAACATAAATCCGAGGCCTTTGAGAAGTTTAAGGAGTATAAAAATGAAGTAGAGAAACAAACTGGTAAAAGCATCAAGACACTTCGATCTGATCGAGGTGGAGAATACTTAAGTACCAGTTTCCTTGAATGCTTAAAAGAGAATGGAATTCTCTCTCAGCTTACTCCACCTTATACACCTCAGCATAATGGTGTATCAGAAAGGAGGAATCGCACGCTATTAGATATGGTGCGTTCAAAGATGAGTAGTGCTGAGTTACCACTTTCTTTCTGGGGTTATGCTCTAGAATCAGTAGCATACCTATTGAATAGAATTCCAACTAAGTCTGTGCCTACCACTCCATATGAAATGTGGAGCGGGAAGAGACCATATCTCAAGTATATCAAGATATGGGGGTGTCCGGCATATGTTAAAAAGCATAGTCCGGACAAGCTCGAGGCACGATCGGTTTTGTGCAAGTTTGTAGGATACCCCAAACATTCAAAGGGGTACATGGTCTACCACACTGAAGAACAAAAGGTGTTTGTCACTCGCCACATTGTCTTCTTAGAGAGCGAACTTCTTGCAAAAGAAATTAGTGGGAGCGTGGTAGAGCTGGAAGAAATTCCAGAACCTCAAACTGCTACCGAGGACTTAGTAGAACCTCAGATTTCAATAGAACATGACGAACCGACGCCATTCTGTAGATCTAGTAGGCTTTCTCATCCTCCTGAAAGATACTATGGTTTTCTTCTAGATGGGGATCGAGAGGATTGCATCATCGATGATGATGAGCCTACTAGTTTTCAGCAGGCTATCACGAGTATAGACTCGCTGAAGTGGCTGGATGCTATGAGATCCGAAATGGAATCCATGTACACCAATAAAGTATGGACTTTAGAAGTTGCTCCTCCTGGGGTGAAACCGGTTGGATGCAAATGGATCTTCAAAAAGAAGATTGGTGCACTTGGACAAGTGGAAAACTACAAAGCTAGACTCGTTGCAAAAGGTTTTCGTCAAAGACCAGGATTGGACTATGATGAAACCTTTTCACCTGTAGCTATTCTTAAATCCATTCGGATCCTGCTTGCCATTGCTGCCTTCCATGACTATGAAATCTGGCAGATGGACGTAAAAACAGCTTTTCTAAATGGACATTTAGAAGAGAGTGTTTACATGGATCAACCAGAAGGTTTCTTAGACAGTGGGAGCAGCGGAAGAGTGTGCAGGTTGCTTAAATCCATCTATGGATTAAAGCAAGCATCGCGGAGTTGGAACATCTGCTTTTATGAGACAGTCAAAGAATTTGACTTTATCAAAAATGTAGATGAACCATGTATTTATAGGAAGATTGTAGAAGGAGCAGTAGTCTTCCTCGTTTTGTATGTCGACGACATACTACTGATAGGGAATGATGTCCCTATGCTACAATCAGTAAAGATCTTCTTGTCACAGAAATTCTCCATGAAAGACTTGGGAGATGCAACCTATATTCTGGGCATTAAGATCTATCGTGATAGATCTAATAGAATATTGGGACTTTCACATGTTAGTGTATATGCCCTAGAGGCCATTACTGTATAATACTAGTTTGTATATTACTTGATGGAAGCTTGGGATATTCACAGTTGTATATACAATCTTGCTCGAAATGGTAGTATGCTACTTGGTTTGTCTCTTCTTTAATATGTGCATGTGTTTCTTTTAGCATATCGCTGATATACATATTAGTAGAGCCCTTAGGATCTTTGCTTGATTACCAGCGTTGTGATGGCGCTCACACTCGTGGGGGCTGGGTAATCCATAAGCACATCCTTATACAGGTCCCTAGTCGTTAGACAATCGAGACAGGGCATCGATACTCCGGAGTAGACTAGCGTATGCGCTTCTCATCCCAGCGTGGGAGACGGTCTGTCCTACAGCCGTCAGTACGTCGTACTTGAGATAGTATGCGGGTGCTCGTTAGGTTACGAGTACACTAGACAGGACTCGTCGGGAACTGTTGGTTGGTATTATACCTATCGTCAGTTATCAGTTCCCAGGTGACATGAGTACAGCTTAGTCCGCTTACTTGACACTGTCACTTCGCCTCGAGTGTGTTCCCACTGCACTTTGATTACTACCCTACCACGGCTCAAAGGAGTCGTGCAAACATGTAGTTTTTGGGTGCAGTCCCGAAGCACTTGGAGGCAGTGACGGTTAGACAGGATTCGTCTCTCCCGGTATTGGGGGTTGACATCGCGCTGTGTCCAGGAGAGCCATTACACAAGTAGTCCCTGGGCAGGGCAAGCGAGATATACTGGTAGGTTTCCAGTGTTATCTCAGGGTGTTCTGGGCTACACTCCGACACGACTTGTACCGCTATTAGGGGACTGACGTTCACCGCCCCCTTAGGCCCGCGATGCGATGTATCAGACGAACAGACCGGACTGTACGGAGACTGTCACATACAGGCTCAGTAGGAGTTCAGATGGGGTCACCTCGTCAGTCTTCTTATCGGCATCTACCTGGGGACCGTTACGTACAGCTAGTGCCGCTTGCGGTCTGTGGTTAAACCCACTGCCAGCGTAGTGTCGAGTCTTTAGAGTCCCACACAGAGAGCTATTTGCCTTTAGGCAAAATGAGTAGAGGTCGCATGGTTTTGCGACAGGGTTCGTTCACATCCGCGCACTTGTGCACGTTTGCTGTCCGGACAGCTTATACTAGCGGGCTTCGGTTTAAGCCGGATCCTAGTATATGATTTGGGGTTGGTTTTATCTCATTGTGTTCGTGTTTCTCGGATCACGAATACGGGTGCGTATGCACAGTTGATTGAGACAGAGGGAGAGGACTTTGATTAGGGTTAATGACCATTGTCATTTTATTAACCCTAATGCTTATGTGTGTATTATGGTTAATTGATATTAGTTTAATATAATTGTGCATGGTTAGGGTTGTTGACCATTTGACATTCTTGACTTGTTGACCTAGGTTGACACTTTGACCATCATCATTTCATTTGGAAGATGCTCTTTGATCCTTGCAATTTGCATTAAAAATGAAATGATAATGGTCATGTCTTGATTAATCCATGACAATTCTCTCACTAATTATCAATCTACAATAATTCACACATATATGTGAGAATGCTTCATAATTCTCTCATTCTATCATATACTTTCTCTCTCTTGCTCTTCCTCTTCCTCAAGCTCTCCCCTCTCATGTGTTGAGAAACACTTGAGCTTGAGAAAAACCACTCCATAGTAATCTCTACTCTCATCTAGGGTTCTAGGATTAGCACTTCTAGCACCCTAGTTACTTCTAGCTTGAAGTTGAAGCCAAAGGTTGAGGCTCTCGGGTGGATCCTTCTTCGACGTGAGAAGACGACAAAGGTGATCCCTTTTCTACTACTCCAAGGAGCAAGGAGAGAAGGACATAAAGCCCAAGGTATAACCTTTCTACCCTATAGCTATTTCTAGTTAGCTTTAGCTAGTTTTTGTTTAGCAAAGATCCGACTTTGTCTAGTCCATGTTGCCTAGCATGATAAAAATTCGATTTTTATTCCGTTTTCCGCCTCCCCGCAAGCACCGGGGTGGGCAACGTGGACTTACAGTGGTATCAGAGCCTAACTAAACATAAACTAGCTAGGTAGTAAAGTGTATAGAAGTTCGATCGGAAAAATCGCAAAACTACGACATGCAAAACCCTAAGTTTCTGTTAAAATTTTTTCTGCTCTAAAAATAAAAAGTCATACTCCAAAAATCATCTCAGGGTTTTGTGAAGAAGCCCACCAAAAACGGTCGAGTGATCCCTTCAAAGCGCGGCGGTTCCGCGGCAAAAGTATACCCATTACCGCGGAACCGCGGCCGTTTTGACTCGGTTCATGACCGAGTTTGGTGCAGTGTTCTTAGGTTGTGGTTTTGGGATTTTTAAGATGGTTTATTTCAGCCCAGATTTTCCAGAAAAGAAATTTGTATTTGGGGGCCTATAAATCCGTATTTTTGATCGAACTTCTCTATACTTTGACTAATCGGTTATATCTGTGATGTTTATATGTATTGAACGTCGGCTAATCGCTATATGTCGATTAGTGGGGGTTATACATATCTGTGATCTGTGTTTGATGATGGTATGTGTATATGAATGCGTTGGATTGTTGCGGGTGAATAGCCGGGGTAGATGTGAGATGAGTGTTTCTTTTTCTTTCATTCATGTAATATGTAAATTGATGTAATATTATTTGTTTGGCCGCACAACTGGGTCGGGGTTGTAGCCGTCATTGTATAATTCTTTTTACTGTTTTTGCTCTTAGGATAGACCCATAGAGGGGGTGCACAAACTACAGGGTATCTCGAAGTGCCGAGTGGCCTACTCACGGTGTTGAGGGAGGTTGCTTCGCTTCGGGTACTTGGCGGGTAGTTTGCCGCACCCGTAGGGGTCTTGGGTGGGGTATTGGCTATTCACCGCGACCGTGTAATCCGCTTTTCGTTGCAGGCTCGAACGGATTGCGGATTCCTAGTATATCCAATGTATTCATCTGTGATCTGTAATGTCTATCATTGCTATATATTTATATATGATAACTATTTAGGCGTTGCTTATGTTTTACAGCCGCGCTAGCCCAGCCCCCGCTCTGTCGTTAGTTAAGTAACCTAACGGGTGATGACGGGGCCCCATGGCGAATGCGAATGGCATAAGCGTACGTCATATTTTGGTTGTTTTCTGCAATGGTCGGATTAAATGATGGGACACATTAAAAGAACTAATGCAAGAAAATAAACCAAGTAAAAGTCGATTGGAACACTTTGAAAACCACTCGGTTCTTTTCAAAACTAAACTTTTAAATGCGGAGCTTGAACCACTCCTTTTAAAAGCTATCTCGTTCTATCGATTATATCAAGTTCACTACGTTCACGGTTTCGCCAAAACCATTCGTAGCCCTCCATCATTTCAGTTAAATGTTCGGTAGTATTCAAGCTATGTATTTTGACCTCACGCCAAGGCATAGTGATTGGTAGCTACCGGATATTTATCTGTTGCATAGATAGAATGCGTTGGTTTGAGACAGTCGTACTGCCATTTTGGCCTACGTTAAGGGTAGGTATGGGTGGGTTCAAATTAACCGGGATAATGATGGGAAGAACTTGACATGTGACTTATGACATTTTGACCTCACGCCAAGATCATAAGAGCATGGGGCAAAAATCCACATCGGGAGTTTCATAAGTACTGAAACTTGCTAGCGCTGCATACCATTTGGAGTGTGATGATTCTGGTAGGATTCCTTCGGTTTTATCGCGCGATGATATTTGGATCCCGATCCTACTGTGAGTATATGCTACTCCTCGGGAAAACTCTCACTTAACGATCAATGCTATAAACCTAGTAAGTGTCTAGAAAGGTGTTAGCGGGGCTACGCCCCCAGGGAAAAGAGGTTCTTTAATTAATGAACTTCGCGAAAGCGTTGGAAAACCTCCCTCGAAGTACCGACACTGGCCTGGCTAAATGGTTAAGCAAGTATTGTACGGTGAGATTGATCCCGACTAATCCTTTCTTTACGGTTTGAGAAGGGATTCGAGAGACAGTGGGAGCCATCCAGTTTAGACAAACTAAAAACCACTCTAAACTTGCAAGAGCATCATGCTAAAGTGTTTCTTTTCTCTCTCCTAATTGCAGCGACCATTCAACATGTCCGGACTTAGGTTATTACTAGATAAAAACATTTTGACAGGGCCAAACTACAAAGATTGGCTCAGGAATGTCAAGATGGCAATCACTTACGACAAGTTGGGGTATGTCCTTACCACCAAAGCTCCCCTTGTCCCAGGTCCCACCTCCAGCGTCGCGGATAAGGAAATCCGTAAGACATGGGAGATCGATTGCGCGAAGGCCAAATGCCTCGTGCTTGCCTCGATGGACAACGAACATCAGAGGAGGCATGAGAATATGGACCTAGAGTCCATATTTCTCCATACAAAAGAACTGTATGGAGAGCAGTCTCGTATCGCAAGATACGAAGTGTCGAAGAAGCTATTTTCGGCAAGATTGGCCGTCGGATCATCGGTAGCAGAACAGGTGCTTAAGATGATTGGCTACATAGAGGAGCTCGCGGACCTTGGGACCACGTTGGAGAATGAACTCTACACTGATTTGATTCTCCAGTCCCTTCCTTCCACTTACGCCCAGTTTGTCTTAAATTTCAACATGCAAGGAAAGGAGGTTGAACTTTCTGAACTTCTGAACATGTTGAGGAGTGCTGAGGGCACCCTACAGAAGGGTAGGGAGACATCAACTTTGTTTGTAGGAGGATCTTCCTCTTCTAGGTCCAGGGCAAAAGCCAAGGGTAAGAAGAAGAAAGCCCCCACCAAACCAAGAGGCGGTGTCAGTAAAGTGGATACGAAGGGAAAAGGAAAGGAAACAAAGGTAGCGGGAAAGCTGGTAGGGAAGGAAGAATGCTTCTACTATCACAAAAGTGGTCACTGGAAACAGGATTGCAAGGCTTGGAAGGCCAGAACCCAGGATCTGAAGCGAGTTGCAGCTTCAGCTTCAGGTGTGTATGTTATTGAAAACTGTCTATCAATAAACTCTACATCCTGGGTATTGGATACCGGATCAGGATCTCATATCTGTAATTCTTTGCAGGCGTTGAGAAAGCGTAGAGTTTTGAAGGCAGGTGACATGACCCTCAGAGTTGCAAACAGTGCTAGTATGGATGCTGAGGACGTAGGGGACTATCACCTGGGATTGTCGGATGGACACTTTTTGGTTTTGCGTAGTTGTTATTATGTACCAAATGCAACCTGTAATATCATTTCTGTATCTTTATTATCTAAAGAAGGTTATGAATTTGCATTTGTAACTAATATAGTGAACATTCACCTTAATCAAGTTTTGATTGGGTCAGGTATATTAAACAACGGTATATACGTTTTAAACCAACCACAGATTTTCAATGTCCAGAATACACACAAAAGAAAGTCTCCAGAAATCAATAAAACTTTCTTATGGCATTGTAGACTGGGTCACATCAATGAGAGAAGGTTGACTAAGTTACATACAGAAGGATATTTGGATCCATTCGAATATCAATCGTATGCAACTTGTCAATCCTGTCTCAAAGGAAAGATGACAAAGACTCCGTTCACTGGACACGGAGTAAGAGCGAGCGAGCTCTTGGGACTCGTACACAGCGACGTGTGCGGTCCAATGTCTACACATGCGCGAAGCGGTTATTCTTACTTCATTACTTTTACGGATGATTTTTCAAGGTTCGGACATGTCTTCTTAATGAAGCATAAATCTGAAGCTTTTGAAAAATTCCAGGAATACAAGAATGAAGTAGAAAAACAAACAGGCAAAAGTATCAAGGCACTGAGATCTGATCGAGGTGGTGAATACTTGAGTGCCGAGTTTCTGGGTTACTTAAAAGAGAATGGAATTCTCTCTCAGCTTACTCCTCCATACACTCCGCAACATAACGGTATATCAGAGAGACGGAACCGAACCCTATTGGATATGGTACGGTCCATGATGAGTAACGCTGAGTTGTCGCGATCGTTCTGGGAATATGCGCTAGAAACAGTTGCATACCTTTTGAACCGAGTTCCCACTAAGACTGTGCCTACCACACCATATGAGTTATGGAGTGGGAAGAAACCCTATCTTCAATACCTGAAGATTTGGGGATGTCCAGCTTATGTCAAAAAGCAGCATACGGACAAACTAGAGGCACGCTCAGTACTGTGCAAGTTTGTGGGATACCCAAAGAACTCCAGGGGGTATCTTTTCTATTACGCAGAGGAACAAAAAGTCCTTGTTTCTCGTAATGCCCATTTTCTGGAGCATCAGTTCTTAGAAAAAGAAATAAGTAGGAGCGCAATAGAACTGGAAGAAATTCCAGAACCACAAGCTATTACTGAAAGCTTAGTAGAACCAGAGGGTTCGAAAGATCAGGACATTCCCACGCCACTCCGCAGGAGTAGTAGGCAGTCTCATCCGCCCGAGAGATACTGCGGTTTTCTCATTGACGGGGATAGAGCGGATTGCATCATAGACTGTGATGAGCCTACTAGCTTCCAGCAAGCCATTCAGAGCGTCGACTCGGTAAAATGACTGGATGCAATGCGGACCGATATGGAGTCCATGTACACCAACAAAGTATGGACGTTGGATATTGCTCCAGATGGGGTAAAACCCGTAGGATGCAAGTGGATCTTCAAAAGGAAGATTGGTGTAGATGGACAGGTTGAGACCTATAAAGCTAGACTGGTTGCAAAGGGTTTTCGTCAAAGACCTGGTTTGGACTATGACGAAACCTTTTCTCCAGTAGCTATGCTGAAATCCATTCGGATCCTTCTTGCCATTGCTGCCTTCCACGATTATGAGATTTGGCAGATGGACGTAAAGACAGCTTTTCTAAATGTACATTTAGAGGAGTGTGTCTATATGGACCAGCCAGAGGGTTTCATTCAGAGTGGGAGCAGCGGAAAGGTGTGCAAGTTGCTTAAGTCTATTTATGGACTAAAGCAGGTATCACGGAGTTGGAACATCTGTTTTGATGAGACGGTCAAGGAATTTGGCTTTATCAAAAATCCAGATGAACCATGCATCTATTGTAGATTTGTAGCGAGAACTGTAGTATTCCTCGTTTTATACGTGGATGACATTCTCTTAATAGGAAATGACATTCCTATGCTACAATCTGTCAAGGGGTTCTTGTCACACAGGTTCTCCATGAAAGACCTGGGTGATGCCTCATACATTCTAGGAATCCGGATCTACCGTGATAGATCCAAGAGGATTTTAGGACTATCACAGTCCAGGTACATCGACACCATACTAAAAAGATTCAGTATGGAAGATTCCAAGCGCGGTAATCTACCGGCTTGTCACGGGATCACCCTCTCCAAAGAGATGTCTCCCATGACTGATTTGGAGAGGGATCGCATGTCTATTATACCCTACGCTTCTGCGGTAGGCTCTATAATGTATGCGATGTTGTGTACTAGACCAGATGTAGCTTATGCACTGAGTGTGGTAAGCAGGTATCAGTCAAACCCTGGGGAGAAATATTGGATAGTGGTAAAGAACATTCTCAAGTACCTGAGAAGGACTAAGGAGATGTTCTTGGTGTATGGTGGAAAAGACCTCCAGATTGAGGCCTTTACTGACTCCAGCTTCCAGAGTGACAAGGATGATTCCAAGTCCATGTCGGGTTTTGTCTTTACCCTCAAAGGAGGGGCGGTGTGTTGGAAGAGCTCCAAACAGGAAACCGTTGCTGACTCGACTATGGAAGCGGAATACATCGTTGCATCTGATGCCGCAAAAGAAGCTGTCTGGATGAGGAAGTTCTTGAAAGAACTTCAGGTGGTTCCGTCCATTGTTGACCCAATACCTCTGTATTGCGACAACAACGGGGCTATAGCTTTAGCGAAGGAACCCAGGTCCCATCAGAAATCCAGACACATCTTGAGGCGGTATCACCTGATCAGGTCGTGGATCGCCAGGAGATCGAGGTTCGGAGGGTTGCTTCAGAAGATAACACTGCAGATCCATTCACCAAGGCCTTGCCCCAGACTCAGTTCGAGCGGCTGATCGAGATGATAGGTCTTCGATACGCCAGTACATGGCCTTAGTGCAAGTGGGAGATTGTTAGTGTATATGCCCTAGAGGCCATTACTGTATCATACTAGTTTGTATATTACTTGATGGAAGCTTGGGATATTCACAGTTGTATATACAATCTTGCTCGAAATGGTAGTATGCTACTTGGTTTGTCTCTGCTTTAATATGTGCATGTGTTTCTTTTAGCATATCGCTGATATACATATTAGTAGAGCCCTTAGGATCTTTGCTTGATTACCAGCGTTGTGATGGCGCTCACACTCGTGGGAGCTGGGTAATCCATAAGCACATCCTTATACAGGTCCCTAGTCATTGGACTATCGAGATAGGGCATCGATACTCCGGAGTAGACTAGCGTATGCGCTTCTCACCTTAGCGTGGGAGACGGTCTGTCCCACAGCCGTCAGTACGTCGTACTTGAGATAGTATGCTGGTGCTCGTTAGGTTACGAGTATACTGGACAAGACTCGTCGGGAACTGTTGGTTGGTATTATACCTATCGTCAGTTATCAGTTCCCAGGTGACATGAGTACAGCTTAGTCCGCTGACTTGACACTGTCACTTCGCCTCGAGTGTGTTCCCACTGCACTTTGATTACTACCCTACCACGGCTCAAAGGAGTCATGCAAACAGGTAGTTTTTGGGTGCAGTCCCGAAGCACTTGGAGGCAGTGACGGTTAGACAAGATTCGTCTCTCCCGGTATTGGGGGTTGACATCGCGCTGTGTCCAGGAGAGCCATTACACAAGTAGTCCCTGGGCAGGGCAAGCGAGATATACTGGTAGGTTTCCAGTGTTATCTCAGGGTGTTCTGGGCTACACTCCGACACGACTTGTACCGCTATTAGGGGACTGATGTTCACCACCCCCCTAGGCCCGCCATGCGATGTATCAGACGAACAGACCGGACTGTACGGAGACTGTCACATACAGGCTCAATAGGAGTTCAGATGGGGTCACCTCACCAGTCTTCTTATCGGCATCTACCTGGGGACCGTTACGTAAAACTAGTGCCGCTTGCGGTTTGTTGTTAAACCCACTGCCAGCGTAGTGTCGAGTCTTTAGAGTCCCATACAGAGAGCTATTCGCCCTTAGGAAAAATGAGTAGAGGTCGCATGGTTTTGCGACAGGGTTCGTTCACATCCGCACACTTGTGCACGTTTGCTGTCCGGACAGCTTATACTAGCGGGCTTTGGTTTAAGCCGGATCCTAGTATATGATTTGGGGTTGGTTTTATCTCATTGTGTTCGTGTTCCTCGGATCATGAATACGGGTGCGTATGCACAGTTGATTGAGACAGAGGGAGAGGACTTTGATTAGGGTTAATGACCATTGTCATTTTATTAACCCTAATGATTTTGTGTGTATTATGGTTAATTGATATTAGTTTAATATAATTGTGCATGGTTAGGGTTGTTGACCATTTGACATTCTTGACTTGTTGACCTAGGTTGACACTTTGACCATCATCATTTCATTTGGAAGATGCTCTTTGATCCTTACAATTTGCATTAAAAATGAAATGATAATGGTCATGTATTGATTAAGCCATGACAATTATCTCACTAATTATCAATTTACAATAATTCACACATATATGTGAGAATGCTTCATAATTCTTTCATTCTATCATATACTTTCTCTCTCTTGCTCTTCCTCTTCCTCAAGCTCTCCCCTCTCATGTGTTGAGAAACACTTGAGCTTGAGAAAAACCACTCCATAGTAATCTTTACTCTCATCTAGGGTTCTAGGATTAGCACTTCTAGCACCCTAGTTACTTCTAGCTTGAAGTTGAAGCCAAAGGTTGAGGCTCACGGGTGGATCCTTCTTCGACGTGAGAAGACGACAAAGGTGATCCCTTTTCTACTACTCCAAGGAGCAAGGAGAGAAGGACATAAAGCCCAAGGTATAACCTTTCTACCCTATAGCTATTTCTAGTTAGCTTTAGCTAGTTTTTGTTTAGCATAGATCCGACTTTGTCTGGTCCATGTTGCCTTGCGTGATAAAAATCCGATTTTTATTCTGTTTTCCGCCTCCCCGCAACCACCGGGGTGGGCAACGTGGACTTACATCACTGTCCAGGCATATTGACACTATACTAAAGAGATTTAGTATGGAAGATTCCAAGCGCGGTAATATGCCTGCTTGTCACAGGATCACCCTCTCAAAAGAGATGTCTCCAAAGACTGATGAAGAGAGGGCTCGCATGGGCATTATACCCTACGCTTCAGCAGTAGGATCTATAATGTATGCGATGTTATGTACAAGACCAGATGTAGCTTACGCGCTTGGTGTGGTAAGCAGGTATCAATCAGACCCAGGTGAGAAACATTGGATAGCGGTAAAGAATATTCTCAAGTACCTGAGAAAGATTAAGGAGATGTTCTTAGTTTACGGTAATGGGGACCTCCAGGTAGAGGCTTTTACCGACTCCGGCTTCCTAAGTGACAAAGATGATTCTAAATCCATTTCGGGTTTTGTGTTTACCCTCAATGGAGGGGCGGTATGTTGGAGGAGTTCCAAACAGGATACCGTCGCAGACTCAACTATGGAGGCTGAGTATATAGCTGCTAGTGAAGCCGCAGAAGAGGCTGTCTAGATGAGGAAGTTCATCGCTGAACTTCAGATGGTTCCGTCCATTACCAATCCAATACCTTTGTATTGTGATAACAATGGGGCTGTAGCATTAGTGAAGGAACCAAGGTCCCATCAGAAATCCAAGCATATCTTAAGGCGGTTTCACCTGATCAGGAAGATCGTGGATCGTCGGGAGATCGAGGTATGGAGAGTGGACACAAAAGACAACACGGCAGATCCATTCAGCAAGGCCATCCCTCAAGTCCAGTTCGAGAGGTTGTTTGAGATGTTGGGCTTGCGGTACGCCAGCAACTGGATCTAGTGTAGACAGTGGGTACTCATTGTGCCAATTATAGGCCTTAGTGCAAGTGGGAGATTGTTGGATATATATGCCCTAGAGGCCTTCATTGTATAGGATACTAGGGATATGTATGTACATGACAATCTTGCTTGATATGATAGTACGCTATTTGGTTTGTCTTTATCTTAACGTGAGATATATTTTACTCAGTATTTATAAACATGTTGATAAAGCTCATAGGGTGTTTGCTTGATTACCGGCGTTGTGATGGCAGTCATACTTGTGGGAGCTGGATAGTCGATAGGCACATCCTTAGAAGCCCCTGGTCGCAGGAGTATCGAGACTGGGCATCGATACTCCGGAGTAGACTAGTGTATACATATCTAGACCCTGAGGAGGGGCGATGGATTGGTCCTGCAGCCATTGGTGGTGTGCACCTAAGATTGTATACAGATGCTCACTGGGTGTGAGTACACCGGACAGGACTCGCCGAGAACTGACTGGATGATATTTATACCTAACGTCAGATAGCAGTTCTCAGGTGACATTTGTGCAGATAGTCCGTTGACTTGAGGTCGTCATTTGTCTCGTGTGAATTCCCACTGTGCTTTGATTACTACCCTACCACGGTTCAAAGGAGTCGTGCAAATAGGTTTTAGTTGGGCACAGTCCCGAGCCACGTGGAGGCAGTGAGCGACCGTTAGGGATTCGTCTCTCCCGGTATAGGGAGTTGATATCGCACTGTGATCGGTTGGTCATTACCATAAGTCCCTGGCCAGGGCTGATTGAGAATTACTGATGGACTGATCAGTAGATTCTCGGATGGTCTTGAGCCATGCTGGCACGACTTGTACGGTTGTTAGGGGTCTGACGTTCACCACCCCCTAGACCATACATGCGATACTCTTAGACGAACAGACCGGACTGCACGGATATTGTCACGGACAGGCTCAGTAAGAGTTCGGATGGGTTTCCTCATCGGCCTTCTTATCGACATCTACCTGGGGACCGTTACGTACAGCTAGTGCCTCTTGCGGTCTGTGGTTAAACCCACTGCCAGCGTAGTAGTCGATTCTTTAGAGTCCCACACAGAGTTTTCCCTACTCCAGGCGAAACGATATAGAGGTCGTACGGTTTTATGACAAGGGTTCGGACGCATACGTGTTTAAATGCACGTACGACGTTCGGACAGTTTTTACTAGCCGGCTTTGTTTTAAGCCAGATTCTAGTATCAGGTTATTGGATTTATACAGTCTAAAGTTTTTCCGTGTTTCCACGGATAGGAGGGGCGTTCTCGTAATTTTCCGGGAAGCTTCTAGAAGCATGGTGACTTGAGAGTTTAGGTGGCATTATCATTAGGTGATATTGTGACTCATTTTGTGTGATTCATCATGTCATTAATGCATTATTAAATGCTTAATGACTCACATAGTGAATCACTCAAATGAATTAATGTAGCATGATGAATAATCTCTTTTATTCATTTATTGATTTATTCATTATGCTTCATATATTCAAGTGAGAAAGAATATCATTTCATAATCTTCTTCACCTTCTCTCTTCTCATGCTCACTCTTTCTTCAAACCCTAATCCTACCACTCATGAGTTGAGACCAAGGATTAGAATAGACTAAACACTCCATAACCTAACTCTATATCATCTTAGTTCCTTTGATTAGCAACTAGAGAAACTATGTTACCTCAAGGTTAGAGGTGAAGCTTGGATTAGGGTTCTCGGGGTGGATCATCTATCACGGAAAGGAGGCCGAGGAGGACATAGAGATCGTAATGACGAAAGACATGTATCACTAGGTATAATCTCTTTACATAGTAGCTAAGAACTTCTATGGTTGTTGTTAATTATCGTTTAGCAAAGATCTTCGGTTAGCCGATGTTTGCTTCAAGAACAAGATCGTTTTTCAAATTTCCGCCTCCCCGGAACTCGTGGGGTGTTGTACATCGACTTACAGATATATTCTTGATAGGAAATGGTTTCCTATGCTACACTCGGTCAAGCTCCTCTTATCATGAGGATTCTCAATAAAAGATCTAGATGATACCTACTACATCTTGTGGATAATGATCTATGGTGATAGATCTATATGAATGTTGGGAGTGTCACAGATCCAGGTACATTAACACCATACTAAAGGGGTTTAGTATGGACGATTCTAAGCGTGGTGGTTTACCCACTTACTCAGGAATCACTCTCTCCAAAAAGATGTCTTCCGAGACTGATTTGGAAAGAGCTCGCGTGCAAGGGATACCCTATGCTTCGGCAGTAGGCTCTACCATGTGTGCGATGTTATGTACCCGACCAGATGTAGCTAACTCACTAGGTGTAGTGATCAGGAATCAATTGGATCTTGGGAGAATCACTGGAAAGCTATGGAGGACATTCTTAAGTACTTGAGAAGCACTAAATGAATGTTCTTGGTTCGAGTTTCCAGAGTAATAAGGTCGACTGAGATTCAGTCACAGGCATTGTCTTTACCCTCAGTGGAGGGACGGTATGTTGGAAGAGTTCCAAGCTAGATAACGTGACATACTAGACGATAAAGGCTGAACACATTGCTACCAACGATACAACCAAAGTGGCTGTCAAGACATTTCTTGTTCATGAGATGAAGATGGTTCGTACCATTGAGTGTCCAATAACTGTTATTGTGACAACAATGGAGTTGTGGCTTTGTCCTAGGAACACCGGTCCCATCAGCGTTCCAGACATATTCTGAGGCAAGTATCACCTGTTAGTTATATGTATGCCCTAGAGGCCATTACTGTATATATGATGTATAATGTAATGGATGCTTGGACATATATAGGGAGGACTTTCTTGCTCGACATGATAGTATGCTATCTGGTTGTACTTTATCTTAACATATACTCTGATTGTCTCTATGTTACACGTTGATAAAGCCCTTGGGATATGTACTCGACTACTGGGACTATGATGAGATCATACTAGTGGGGCCACGGTAGTCGACGAGTACATCCTATAACTGTTCCTAGTCGAGGGTGTATCGAGACATGGCATCCATAAACCAGAGTAGACTAGCGTATACGCATCTTGACCCATATGATGGGCGATGGATGATCCCATATCCATCGGTGTTTGACATCAAGGATGGTGTACGGGTGCTCATTGGAGACTGGGTACACTGGACGGACTCGCCGAGAACTCCCAGATGGTATTATACCTCATGTCAGATGGCAGTTCTCTGGTGACACTAGTACATGTTAGTCTATAGACCCGAGATCGTCATAGATTCTTGTGTGATTCCCACTGTGCTTTGATTTCCATCATACCATGTCCAAGAGGCGTGCAAAAAGGTGGCTTTTGGCTACAGTCCCGAATCATATGGAGGCAATAAGCGTTAGGAGGGGATTCGTCTCTCCCGGTATAGGGAGTTGTTGTTGCGCTGTGTTCGATTGGCTATAACTGGAAATCCCTGGCCAGGGTTGCTGAGATTTACTGGTAAGTGTTTGTAAGTCCATGGTAGCGCCCCGGCCGTCTAACAGACGCCAAATGTGGAACAAAAACTTTTTACAAACTGGCGCTATCGTGTACTATAACCCGGATCTGCCATTAAAGCTAAACTAACAAACTACAAAGTGGGTAGAAATGTTATACCGAACGATCCGAGTCCTTCGGTCTTCAACCAACATCCCACGCTTTGTTGCGGCTGCTCCGATCTCCTGAATCTCCAGTCTTCTCGACCAGGTGGCACCACGTCGACGGATCTTTAAACGGGCTCCCGCCTCTGAACCGAGGCAACTCGATCATCAAGTTTGCTAAAAGAGATGACCAAGATTGATGTAGAGAATGAGTAGAACACTTTGTCTCATTACGTCCAAAGCTATGGACGAACGGTTAATGAAGTTGCTATTTGGATCGGGTGAAAATGAGAAATGAGTATCTATCAAATTTCCATGAGTCTAAAACTTTCATAATCTGTTTACAAGCAACCTCTCTCATTTCCCATGAAGGGCCGACCACTTTATGGAGGTGGGGGGTGAGTGTAGCAGAAGAAATGGTGACCATAAAGATATGATACTTATCAAAACACATAAAGAAAACAATGACTCACTTAAACAATAAATGCAAACCAATGATTCATAAACCTAGTCACCCTATGCATTAAATGAATCATTAAATGCACTAATGAGTCACTTAACACCTCACCATCCTAGTCACCTTATCTAGAACCTTCTAGAACCACGACTCACCCTCAAGACGAAAAGATAAATCCGCATTAAACCGAATGTTTAATATGGCCGATAGAAAACTGGAAACTAGCAACTTCCAAAAGCGATCTCGAAACGAATTTCAGGATAACCCCATAACAGTATAAACATACCCGCATTTGTACTAGACCGAATACAAATGCAACTGAGACAAAGATATTATATCTACACAGTATAATACTCGGATCCGGCTTAAACCAAAACCTACCAGTATTATCTGCCCGAAATATGACACGTGCGAAAACGCACGTGCATTTTCCGAATCCTGCCATAAAACCATACGGCCTCTACAACGTTTCACCCGAACTTGGGAAACTGTCTGTGGGGGACTCTAATGACTCATCAACACACTGGCACTGGGTATAACCACTAGCACGTCAAAGGTACAAGCTGTACGTAACGGTTGCCTATGTATTGATTGGAAGGGCAGCTGACGAGCGAACTCATCCATAAACCCTACTGAACCTAACAGTGACAATATCCGTACAGTCCGGTTCGTTCGTCTAAAGAGTATCGCATATTGAGTCTAGGGGATGGATAAAGTCAGACCCCTAATAACGCGATAATTCGTGTCGGTATGAAGCCCATCATCACCTGAGAAACTACTGATCGAAATCAGTAATTCTCCACTACCTCGGCCGAGGATTTCTAGTGATGGCTACCCGTGCACTGTGGGACATCAACCCCCAATACCGGTAGAGACGAATCCCCGATGATCCGCTCACTGCCTCCATGTGGCTCGGGACTGTACCCAAAAAATACCTGTTTGCACGTCTCATTTGAGCGTGGTAGGGTAGAAATCAAAGCACAGTAGGAACTCACACGAGAAAAATGACGATCTCAGGTCGACAAACTAACCTGTACACATGTCACCAGGGAACTGCTATCTGACGATATGTATAATACCAACTAGCATGTTCCCGGCGAGTCCTGTCCGGTGTACTCATAACCCAATGAGCACCTGTATACATCTTAGGTGAACCAACTGACACCAATGGCTTGTGAGACCGTCCATCGCCCCTCGTCGGGGTCTCTACTGTATACACTAGTCTACTCTGGAGTATCGATGCCCTCTCTCGAAACTCCCACGACTAGGGACACTTTAAGGATGTGCTTACAGACCCCAGCTCCCACGTATATGATCGCCATCATACTGCAGATAGTCAAGAAAGAATCCTATGGGCTCTATCATCATGCAATAGTGAACTAAAATATGTATACGATGATAAAGACAAACCAGATAGCATACTATCATCTCGAGCAAGACTGTCATATCGGTATAGGTCCTGCCTCAATCATTGTAATCACGTACCTGCGATCCAATAATTGACTTTGCGGGCACTATATCCAATAATCTCCCACTTGCACTTAAGGCTAATTATTGCGATGTCGCATACTCACAGCTCGTGTGATACCGAACACCCAACTCCTCTACTAATCAGTTTCACAAAGCTAGTTTGTAAAACTCTTGTGTTCGAGAAATAGCCTCAGTGAGTGAATCCGCCCTGATGTTTCTTTCTATGTCTCTCTTAATCTCAAGTTCGCGGAGAAAGCCATCTCCCGAATCGAGTAATACCTGTCTTAGAATATGTATAAATATCTGATGGGACCTAGTTCATAAATGAACTCCAAATCCAAACTTCTTAGACTGTATTGATAACTGAACCTAATCAGTATCCAGCACCATGCCTCCCACAGTATCCTCTTGGACCACCTGTCCATAATACTGTCCCTCGTCAGAGGGAAAACTATAACTCTGACAATCACTCTGTCAACCATGTCACCTTTGAAGCCTGGAATGATAACTGTTTCCCGAAGGAGGCTGTCGTCATCAAATCCGTAGAACATCCACTTGTGTTCTAAAACTGCTTCCTTATGTTTCTTCAGGATTGGATTAATATAAACTTATCGCATCTAGTGCAAAAACAACATTTATTGTGGTACTTGACATCTCACGATTGACTCAATTGCCTAAGCAAGTGATCTGCCAATCATGCACACCCCTCTCTCCTTTAGTCTGTAAGACACCTTTAGAGAGGGTGACTCCATCATCTGCAGGTACACCACCATGCCAAGAGTCATCTATTCTAAAGTACTATTAGAATATTGTCAAAGTACCCATATTGGGAAACTACCCAAATCTAGATCTAAAACTATAGATCTAGTAACCAGAATGTCAGATATTATATCCATATCCTTTGTGGAGAAACAACTGTGTGACGACCAAAGTACAACCGATCATACTATAGGAATTTTACTTCCTACTCTGTGTATGTCATCCAAATACCAGGACATCTCACCCTACTACCTTCTCAACAGATCCATCCCATATTCTGATGAAGTCAAAGCCATGACTATCACATCAAAATTAGATGATCTATCTCCGCTATATTTGCTCAAGCCTATAAGTAGACATAAGCTACTTGCCCACTATGCTTCCGCTGCTCCCACTGACTATGACAACCCTCTGGCAGAATAATATATACGTACACTTCTAAATCTAGTTTAGAACTACGCTATACTTAGCTTCATGCCGGGTCTCATAGTCTGGAACAACAGTAGTGTCAAGTCTGGGTAAACAAGAACCTCCCTGTCACCGTTCTTGAGGCTACTGGAGTACCTCTCGGGTGTCTGAGGTTACCCACTATGTCTGCGGAGTGGCTATTTGAATGTCAAACCTCATAGAATATATAGGTTCTATTAAATTTTCCGTGATCGTTTGCGGTTCTGGAATCACTTCCAGTTCTACCATACTCCCACTAGTGTTTTCTGAAAAAGTGCATTTTAATAAAACTGTGGTGAGTCAAGAACAATATCACTATTGATCTTCCAGATGGTAGAAATGTCAACCCTCGTCAAAGCCAGGGTCAACCCACAAACTTCCATTACAGAAACGTGCCTTGAGCTATCCAGAGTCTGGTTTTAAGCATAAGCTGGACAACTCACCGTACCTTAACATCGTTAAGATATGAACCATTCTATATCCAATATAGAAACCATTAGCACTTATTTAATTGGAACCAGATTCTAATCATGCAGCTGTCTCCAGTGCATATCAACTTTAATGGAGAGAGGCTTATCAGCATTACTCAACTTAGGAATCCATCCAATTATGAGTAACCCGAAAAAGAAACAAGTTTCTCAAAACCATTACTATCAACTGAATACCAATCACAAGAATCTACATCTTCATCTCTTTGAAGAATCCCGATACTTGCGATACCTGGTTCTCTACTTTATTCTTATACCCACAACTTCTCATAACTTAGACATTATATTTCTATGAATCACTTGTCTAAAAAACTAGAGAAGTCACAAGTAAACAGAACATAGTACGAGGACATACCCCTTTGTCCAAACGGACACTGGACAACATACAATACTCTGTATAAGTCCGCTGAGTTGAATAACTCATAACTTGTGCATCGTTGGTTGAAAACTGTACCCAGGCGTTTTCCTCAAATATCACCAATAACAACGAATTCCGATATAATGAGGATAATCACCTAATTCCCAATAACTTACTCCTACTCATCATCTGTAAAACCATACAAATATGAGAATGAAACTTGGTAAATACATACCCTGGAGTAAGTATCTAATCGGGAAATCAGTTTTCCTTTAACAATGTACTGAAACATGAAAATGTTTCGTAGGGGTATCCTGGTAATCTTAGTATTGCCTCTTCCATAATCCAATTCATGACTTTAACCATGTATTTCCTTTGCCATCTCTCTAAATCCCTTTATTTTTTTTTATTCATTTCCTTCTGTACACCCCTTTAGGCTAAGTGGTTTTCTTCCTTCCCTACCGTTCGGAACCAGCCTCTGGTTTGGAAGAAGACTATCCAGTAAGCATAATAGGTGTACCCTCCTCAACCTAAGAGTAATCACAACTTGAGAGAAGGTGATGATAAAAGACAACTGAATAATACCTTATTCTATTTCTCCCAAACTGGGGAGAAAGGCAAAGGTGAAATAGGAGTGGCGATGAAGTACGCGGTTTGGTCGTGAATGATAGCAGTCGCAATTTACTTTTCCCTCTTTCTAATTCCTTTATTTTGTCTTTAGTTATTATCTTCTGCACACCCTACTTAGGCTAATTGGTTTTCTTCATTCCCTACCTTTTGGCACCTGCCTATGGTTTGGAATAAGACTATCCAATAAGCGTAATAGGTGTACTCTCCTAAACTAAGGAGCCCTCGCAACCTGAGAGAAGGTGATAATAAAAGACAACTGAATAAACCAATTCTATTTCTCCTGAACCTGGATCCATCCTCGAAGAAGTCCCTTCGAGTTCGTATATAACCATACGATGGATCTTTCCAATGGAAGTGGATGTCTGTAGTAATACGGGGTGTTCTGAGAAATACAAAGGGTAAAAGAAGGAGCGGCAATGATTTATGCAACTTTAGACAATCCAAAAGCCAGTATTTTAAGAAGGTTCGGTCAACTTGGTCACTGAGTCATAGTCTAGGGTCGGTCAATGGTCGCTGCCAAAGAGAGAGAGAAAAGAAACACTCTGCGTGCACTCTAACCTAGATCAGAATGGTTATCACTTTATCTAATCAGGAAACCTGCCACTGTAGTCTCAAATTCTCCTCCAAACCTGAAAGAAGAATTAGTCGGGATCACCCGAAGAGTAAACCAACTCATCAGTGAGAATCAGGATCCAACTATCATCGCATGATAACTTGATGGAAGCCACTCAAGTTATCACACTCCAGAAGGTATGCGCATGCCTGGCAAGTTTCCTATATGTTTGAAACTCCCGATATGATTTTTGCCCCATGCTCTTATGACTTTGACGAAGGCCAACATATCATAAGTCACATGTCAAGTTCTACCCGTCATTATCCAGGTTAATTTGAACCCACCCGTACATACCCTTGACGAAGGCTAAAATAGTAATACGGCTATCCCAAACCAACGCATCTATCTATGCTACAAATGAATACCCCAGCAGCTACCAAGCACTATGCCTTGACGAAGGCCAAAATACATAGCTTGAATACTACTGACCATTTGTAACACCTGAGTTTAGGGTTAGTGGTAATTATGTGTTAATGTGGGGTTTTTGGTAAAAAGTTTACCAAAACGGTTTTCTAATAATTTATCTGGTTTTATGGTTATTTTTGTAGAATTTTATCTCGACCGCACACACTTATGCACGTTAACTAGGGTTGAGACTTGGGTTGCCATGTATTTAAGCTTGTGGGTTAACTATGTTTAAGTTAACCATGGTGGTCTAACACACTTGATTAGGCTAATTAGGTTTAATTAGGGGTCTTTGGTTTTGTCTAAGGTGTTTAGGGTAGGTTGACTTGCTTGTTGAGAGAGAGAGAGAGAGAGATGTGATGGTTATCATGTAATCATGAAATGAGAGGAAGAGAAAGAGGGTTTAAGGTTGTGTCACCATGTCAATTCAAACCTTTTTGCATGTCTCCTCACTCCCTCACATCTCTCTCTCACTCACACACTCACATCAGCTCATATATCATCATTTCAGCCACCAATTTCATCACCAATCAGCACATCAACTGCTGCAACATCAGCTGTTTCAGCCACAAATCAGCCACCCAAACCAATACCCTTTACTGCTGTTGGATATGTATGCCCTAAAGGCCTGTATTGTATAAGATACTAGGCATGTATATGTACAGAAACAATCTTTGCTCGAAATGATAGTATGCTATCTGGTTTATCTTTATCATAACATGTGATGTGTTGATGAAGCCCTTAGGACTATGCTTGACTACCAGGATTATGATGAGATCATACTGGTGGGACCTGGGCAGTCTACAATCATATCCTTCAATAGTTCCTAGTCGAGGGTGTATCGAGACAGGGCATCGGTATTACCAGATTAGACTAGTGTGTACGTTTCTTGACCTTGGGGGCGATGGTTGATTCCACAACCATTGATGTTTGACATCAAAGATTGTACACAGGTGCTCATTGGAGAATGGGTAAACCGAACAGGACTCGCTGAGAACTCCTAGATGGTATATACCTATTGTCAGATAGCAGTTCTCTAGCGACACTTGTACAGGTTAGTCTGTAGACCCGAGATCGTCATAGAGTCTTGTGTGATTCCCACTGTGCTTTAATTTCCTCCCTACCACGGCTCTATTGAGTCATGCAAACAGGTGGATTTTGGGTACAGTCCCAAATCATATGGAGACAGTGAGCGATAGGAGGGGTTTCGTCTCTCCCGGTATAGGGAGTTGATGTCGCGCTATGTTTGATCGGCTATAACACCTAAATCCCTGGCCAGGGTTCTCGAGGTTTACTGATAAGTGTTATCAGTAGTTTCTCGAACTGTTATGAGCCATAAATCAGCATGACTTATAAAGTTACTGGGGTCTGACATTTACCACCCCTAGACTTCATATGCGACGTATCAGACGAAGAGAACAGACTGTACGGTAAGTGTTGCTTGCAGGCTCGTAAGGGTTGTGATGAGTTCGCTCGTTGGCCACCTTTTCGTCATGTACCTGGGTAGCCGTTACGCACAGCTAGTGCCGCTGACGTGCTTGTGGTTAAACCCACTGCAAGCGTACTGTCGAGTCTTTAGAGTCCCACACAGAGAGTTCCCTCGTTCAGGCGAAATATGTAGAGGCTGTAAGTTGTTATGGCAGCCGTAAGCTGTTACGGCAGGATTTCGATTATATTCCTGTAATTGTTACAAGAATAATAATCGAAAGGATAATACTGGTAAAATTTGGTTTAAGCCAGATACTGGTATTATATTATTGGATTAATTGTATTCGTATTTTTCGGATACGGGTATACGGTATACGGAGGAGGGGTATTTTCGTAATTGTTGCAAGAATACTTTCTAGAAGGTGCCACCTCATAATGATATCATAATGACATCATTTATTTTATGAAAATAAATAAATGAGGTGGAAATTAAAAAGATACAAGCATGGTTGAAATGATGGGTTTTATTTCTTATATAGTTTTGGAGTTACTATTGAAGCATGGTGCTAATTTATATAATGCATGCTTTAATTATTTCATTTAGTGCTATACCCTTTCTTATCATGCTTGAACTCTTTAAATCATGACAAACACTTACTCCTTCTCATCTCCTCCTTCTCCTTCTTCTTATAAATAGCTTCACATGAGATGTGAATGTTAAGTGAATCAAGAGAATGTTAAGAGAAAGAAATGCTAAAGATTTCAAGTTAATCCAATACACTCATCTCTACATAATCCTAGTGACCTATTCTAGCAAAATTGGTCTCTAGGTTAAACTCTTGTGAAGAGTTTCTAGCTCGCACGATAACTCTCGGGTGGATCATCTAGGTCTTGGGTGGCCGGAGATCGAAGACATCGGCAACATCTAAAGGAGCTAAGGAGTTCATCAAAGAGAAGACCCGAAGGACCGTATCATTGAGGTATAATCCCTAACATAGTAGATAAGATCTCTAGTTAGGTTTTTCTAGTTGTGGTTTAGACAAGATCTTCGGTTAAGTGCGTGTTGTATGCCAAGAAAATTTTCGTTCACCGCTTCCGCCGCGCCACAAGAGTTGTGGGAGCATGCAACATACACTAACATGGTATCAGAGCCTAACTAAACCACAATTAGATGTTAGCCAAAAGTTAGAAGCTCGATCGACAGTTTTTTCTCCCGAAAACTCGTATTCTGCCCTTGCTGCTGTCAGTTTTTGAAAGTGTTCCAAAATTATTTTGACATATCTTAAAAATACAAGCAGGGTTTTCTAAGAACACTGTAGAAATCCGGAGTTCTAACTCGACTAAAGCGCCGCGGATCCGCGGCCAAACCCATGGTTTTGCCGCGGATCCGCCGCCGAGTTGGGGCCGCGTCGACTCGGTTTTCTACAGTGCTCATATATTGAAGAATTAGGATTTCTGGGATATAAAGAATTTTACAAAGGTGTTTGTACAGGAACATGTCAAGTGTTGGCATGGTTTAAAATTATCGATCGAAATTCTAATAGTGTTTGGCTAATCGGGTTTTTCATTTTTTGTGATATGTGTTTGAAACGTCCGCTAATTGCTATATGACGATTAGTGGGGGTTGCACATATGGACATCATGAGATGGTATGTGTATATGAATGTGTTGGATCGTCGTGATGAATGGCCGGGGGGTGTGAGAAGAGCGTTTTTTCTTTTCTTTCATTCCATGTAATTTGTAAAAAGCCATGTAATATTGTTTTAACGGATACATCCAGGATGAGGTTGTAGCCACCGTTGTATAATTTCTTTTTACTATTTTTGCTCCTAGGATAGACCCAAGGTGGGGTGCACAAACTATCAGGTTTTCAAAGTGTCGAGTGGCCTACTCAATTGTTGAGGGAGGTTACTACACTTCGGGAATTTGGCGGGTAGTTTGCCGCACCCGTAGGGGTCTAGGGGGGTTTGGCTATTCATCACGACCGTGGAATCCGTCTTTCATTAAGGGCTTGAATGAAATACGGAATTCCTAGTATATCCAATGCATTCATCTGTGATCTGAAATGCTTATATTTATATATGAGATATATAATAAACGTTGCTTATGTTTTGCACCCGCACTAGTCTAGCCCCCGCTCTGCCGTTAGTTAAGTAACCTAACGGTGCATGACGGGACCTAGTGACGAATGCGGATCGCATAAGCGTACGTTCTATTTTTCCGTTTCTTTTCTGTGATGTTTAGGAAACGTAAATGATGGGACTACATTAATGTGATTAATGATAAGAGAAAGAAACCTAAAGATGTTATAGAATCAATTTTTTAAGAAAAAGGGTAACTCTAGCTTTTGTTTTGCATAGCGGTATTCTTGAATATCCTGCACCTCATTCGATGAGGAAAGGGCCGAGATCCCTTCACCGGGAGTGACCCTTTTAGCGAAACTGGAAAATGTTACAAAGAACTCAATTTGATTTTATAGTTGATCTAACTTTGCTTTGCATCGTGGTATTTTCATATCCAGCACCTTATTCGATAAGGAAAGAGCCGAGATCCCTTCACCGGGAGTGACCTCTTTAGCAAAATTAGAAAGATACTACAAAACCATTCGATTTTTAAAACTGGAGCTTAAACCACTCCTTCCCACTCGATTCTACAACGATATCAAGTTCAAAACGTTAAAGGTTTTCATAAAAAACCATCCGTTGCCCTCCGCCATTTTAGGAAGCAAAGTACTTAGTATTCGTGCCATGTTTGTTGACCATAGTTAAGGCGTGGTGTACGGTAGCTAAGTGGTGAATTCTTACAAAGCATTTGATGCGATCGATTAGGGCATTCTCATGACTTTTTTGACCATAGTTAAGGGTCATGTGGTTTGGTCCAAATCAATCACGAAATGGCTGGTTGAACTTGACTAGTACTTATGATTTGTTGACCATAGTTAAGGTCATAAGTCACTAGGGGTAAATATTATATCGGGAATTTCAAGAGTTGAGATTTGCAATGAGATTGCATACCTTCTATATGATAGTTGGATCCCGATCCCACTGTGAGTAAAAGTTACTCCCGGGAGAATTTTGCACTTTTCGGTTAGCGAACTTGTAGATTGCAATTTATCCTGGCTAGTTTTCTTTTTAGGTTTGAAGGAAAATTTGATAAAAAGCAGTGGGAGACAACAATTAGATAAGATTAATAACCAATCTAATTATGCAAGAGCAATCGCTGAATGACTTCTTTTCTATCTCCTAATAGCAGATACCGATGTCGGGACTTAAACTTTTATTAGACAAAAACAAACTCACTGGACCGAATTACAAAGATTGGCTAAGGAACGTGAATATTGCCCTGACATATGATAAGGTCGGATACGTCCTGACTACTCCAGCCCCTCCTAGCCCAGGCCCTGATTCTTCAGTTGCAGATAAAGAAATCCGCAAGAAATGGGATACAGACTGCGCAACAGCCAAGTGCCTCGCGCTAGCTTCTATGAACAATGAACATCAGAAGCAGCACGAGAAGATGGATGTCCAATCCATCTTTCTCCATACAGAGGAGTTGTATGGAGAGCAATCTCGTACTCTCCGATACGAGGCATCTCGAAAATTGTTTCAGATGCGGATGGCTGCTGGCACATCTGTAGGTGACCATGTATTGAAGATGATTGGACTTATCGAAGAACTTGAGGACCTGGGTTGGACCATGGAGAACGAGCAGTATGTTGATATTGTTCTACAGTCCCTTTCCCCTGCCTTTGCTCAATTCATTGTAAACTTCAACATGCACAAAATGGAGAAGTCTTTACCAGAACTCCTCAATATGTTGAGGAGTGCAGAGAGCGCGCTAAAGGTAGCGAAAACTCCCGCTCTTATTGCTGGGCCATCTTCTTCCTCCATCCCGAAAGCCAAGGCCAAGGGAAAGAAGAAGAAGAAGAATCCCATCAAGCAGAGAGGCGGAGTGAAAAAGGCATCGGGAAGGGACAAGAAAGGGGCTGCTGCGACAGGTCGTGGGGAATGTTTCCACTGCCACCAGACTGGGCACTGGAAGAGAAACTGTGTTAAATACTTGTCCGACCTCCAGAAGAAGAAGCATGGTGATGCTTCCACTTCAGGTGTGTTTGTAACAGAAAACTGTTTTTCAATTAACTCTGCTTCCTGGGTATTAGATACTGGGTCAGGATCTCATATCTGCAATTGTATGCAGGGGTTGAGAAATAGCAGGTTGTTGAAGAAAGGTGATCACACTCTCCGGGTTGGGAATGGTTCCTCAGTATATGCTACTGCAGTGGGAGAGTATCATCTTGGTTTGCTGTCGGGTTCTATATTGGTTTTGAACCCATGTTATTTTGTACCTTCGATGTTATGTAATATTATATCTGTATCGTTGTTGGACAATGCTGGATATAATTTTGTATTGCAATCTAATGTTATGAACATTAACCTTAATCAAGAATTGATTGGGTATGGAACATTAAATAACGGGATATACATCCTAAATCAGCATACAGTTTTTCATATACAACACGGAAACAAAAGAAAGGTTTCAGACATAAATGAAGCTTTCATTTGGCATTGTAGACTTGGTCATATTAATGAAATAAGACTAACCAAGCTACATAAAGATGGATATTTAAACTCGTTTGAATATAAATCTTATGCGACCTGCCAGTCTTGCATCAAAGGTAAAATGACCAAAACTCCGTTTACTGGACACGGAGAGAGAGCTACTGAACTCTTAGGCCTCATACATAGTGATGTATGTGGACCAATGTCTATACATGCTGGAGGTGGTTTTTCATACTTCATAACCTTCACTGATGATTTATCGAGATTCGGACACGTGTTCTTGTTGAAACATAAGTCCGAAGCCTTTGAAAAGTTCAAGGAGTATAAATCTGAAGTAGAAAAACAAACAGGCTTAAGTATCAAGAAACTTCGATCGGATCGTGGAGGTGAGTATCTAAGCTCAGAGTTTCTATATTTCCTAAAAGAGAATGGGATTCTCTCTCAGCTCACTCCTCCGTATACACCACAGCACAACGGTGTATCGGAAAGGAGGAATCGCACATTATTAGATATGGTACGATCTATGATGAGTGATGCTGAGTTACCAATAAATTTTGGGGGCACGCATTGGAGACTGCGATTTATCTATTGAATAGGGTTCCGACCAAAACCGTGTCTACCACTCCATATGAGATATGGTATGGGAAGAGACCATCTCTTAAAAGAGTTAAGGTATGGGGTTGTCCGGCTTATGTGAAAAAGCAGAATCCAGACAAACTTGAGACACGATCGGTTTTGTGTAAATTTATGGGATATCCAAAACACTCGTATGGATATCTATTCTACCACAAGGAGGAACAAAGGGTGTTTGTTTCTCAGTATGCCACATTTTTAGAAAATGATTTTTTTACAAATGATACTATTGGCAATGTGGTAGAACTGGAAGAAGTTCCAGATACACAAACCATTACCGATGATTTGATTGAACCTGAGGTTTCAATAGAACCTGACATACCTCAGCCACTCCGTAGATCTAGTAGGACTTCTCGCCCACCTGATAGATACTACGGTTTTCTAATTGACGGCGATAGAGAAGATTGCATCATGGATGATGATGACCCTACTAGTTTTCAGCAAGCTATCACGAGTGGTGACTCAGTGAAATGGTTGGATGCCATGAGATCCGAAATGGAATCCATGCACACCAACAAAGTATAGACTTTGGAGGCTGCACCTTCTGGAGTAAAACCCATAGGGTGCAAATGTATCTTTAAAAGAAAGATTGGTGTGGATGGTCAGGTGGAGACCTATAAAGCTAGGCTGGTAGCAAAAGGATTTCGTCAAAGACCGGGCTTGGACTAGATGAAACTTTTTCACCAGTCGCGATGCTTAAATCCATTCGGATCTTGCTTGCTATAGCTGCTTACTATGATTATGAGATCTGGCAGATGGATGTTAAAACGGCATTTCTAAATGGTGATTTAGAAGAATGCGTTTTTATGGATCAGCCAGAGGGCTTCATTGATAGTGGGAGCAGCGGAAAAGCATGCAGGCTGCTTAAATCCATCTATGGATTAAAGCAGGCATCACGGAGTTGGAACATCTGCTTTGATGATACAATCAAAGAGTTTGGTTTTATCAAAAATGTGGATGAACCATGTATTTATAAAAGGATTGTAGAGAGTACTGTTACATTCCTCGTATTGTACGTGGACGACATTCTCTTGATAGAAAATGATATTCCTATGCTACAATCGGTCAAACTATTCTTATCGCAGAGGTTCTCCATGAAAGACCTGGGTGATGCCTCGTACATTCTGGGGATTAAGATCCATAGAGATAGATCTAAGAAATTATTGGGATTGTCCCAATCGAGATACATTGACAGCATACTAAAGAGGTTTAGTATGGAAGATTCCAAGAGGGGTAATTTACCCGCTTGTCATGGGATCACCCTCTCCAAAGAGATGTCTCCAAAGACTGATGAGGAGAGGGCTCGCATGAGCATTATACCCTATGCTTCGGCAGTAGGATCTATAATGTATGCGATGTTATGTACTCGCCCAGATGTAGCTTATGCACTAAGTGCAGTAAGCAGGTATCAATCCAACCCAGGGGAGAAACACTGGACTGCTGTGAAGAACATTCTAAAGTACTTGAGAAGAACTAAAGAAATGTTCTTGGTGTATGGTAACGGAAATCTCCAAATAGAGGGCTTTACCAACTCCAGCTTCCAGAGCGACAAGGATGATAGTACGTCCATATCAGGGTTTGTATAGGGGCGGTATGTTGGAAGAGTTCCAAACAAGATACCGTCACTGACTCCACGATGGAAGCTGAGTATATTGCTGCTAATGATCCCACAAAAGAAGCGGTCTGGATGAGGAAGTTCATTTCAGAACTTCAAGTGGTTCCATCCATTGCTAATCCAATACCTCTGTATTGCGATAACAATGGAGCCATGGCTTTGGCAAAGGAACCAAGGTCCCATCAGAAATTCAGACATATCTTGAGGCGGTATCACCTCATCAGGGAGATAGTGGATCGCCAGGACATCGAGGTACGGAGAGTAGACACGAAAGACAACACAGCAGATCCATTCACTAAGACTATCCCTCAAGTACAGTTTGAGAAACTGTTTGAGCTGTTGGGCATGCGGTACGCCGGAAACTGGTTTTAGCCGGTGCTTATTGCATTAATTACAGGCCTTAGTGCAAGTGGGAGATTGTTGGATATGTATGCCCTAGAGGCCTGTATTGTATAAGATACTAGGCATGTATATGTACAGAAACAATCTTTGCTCGAAATGATAGTATGCTATCTGGTTTATCTTTATCATAACATGTGATGTGTTGATGAAGCCCTTAGGACTATGCTTGACTACCAGGATTATGATGAGATCATACTGGTGGGACCTGGACAGTCTACAAGCATATCCTTCAATAGTTCCTAGTCGAGGGTGTATCAAGACAGGGCATCGGTATTACCAGATTAGACTAGTGTGTATGTTTCTTGACCCTGGGGGCGATGGTTGATTCCACAACCATTGCTGTTTGACATCAAAGATTGTACACAGGTGCTCATTAGAGAATGGGTACACCGAACAGGACTCGCTGAGAACTCCTAGATGGTATATATACCTATTGTCAGATAGCAGTTCTCTAGCGACACTTGTACAGGTTAGTCTGTAGACCCGAGATCGTCATTGAGTCTTGTGTGATTCCCACTGTGCTTTAATTTCCTCCCTACCACGGCATTATTGAGTCGTGCAAACAGGTGGATTTTGGGTACAGTCCCGAATCATATGGAGACAGTGAGCGATAGGAGGGGTTTCGTCTCTCCCGGTATTGGGAGTTGATGTCGCGCTATGTTTGATCGGCTATAACACCTAAATCCCTGGCCAGGGTTCTCGAGGTTTACTGATAAGTGTTATCAGTAGTTTCTCGAACTGTTATGAGCCATAAATCAGCATGACTTATAAAGTTACTGGGGTCTGACATTTACCACCCCTAGACTTCATATGCGACGTATCAGACGAAGAGACCGGACTGTACGGTAAGTGTTGCTTGCAGGCTCGTAAGGGTTGTGATGAGTTCGCTCGTTGGCCACCTTTTCGTCATGTACCTGGGTAGTCGTTACGCACAGCTAGTGCCGCTGACGTGCTTGTGGTTAAACCCACTGCCAGCGTACTGTCGAGTCTTTAGAGTCCTGTTGGAGATAATGCCCTCAGAGTCAATTATTGGATCACAGGTACGTGATTGCAATGATTGATGGAGGACCTATCCCGGTAGGACAGTCTTACTCGAGATGATAGTATGCTGTCTGGTTTACCTTTATCATCGTGTACTGTTTTAGGTGACCTGGCACGTCGCTATTACACGTTGATAGAGCCCCTAGGATTCTATGCTTGACCACCAGCAGTATGAGGGCGATCATATACGTGGGAGCTGGTAGTCTATGAGCATATCCTTAAATGGTCCCTAGTCGTGTGAGTTTCGAGACAGGGCATCGATACTCCATAGTAGACTAGTGTATACAGTCGAGACCCCGACGAGGGGCGGTGGCCGGTCTCACAAGCCACTGGTGTCAGTTGGATCACCTAAGATGTATACAGGTGCTCATTGGGTTATGAGTACACCGGACAGGACTCGCCGGGAACATGCCAGTTGGTCATATACCAGACGTCAGATGGCAGTTCCCTGGTGACATGTGTGCAGGTTAGTTCATAGACCTGGGGATCGTCATTTGTCTTGTGTGAGTTCCCACTGTACTTTGATTACTACCCTACCACGGCTCAAAGGAGTCGTGCAAACAGGTTTTAGTTGGGTACAGTCTCGAGCCACATGGAGGCAGTGAGCGTATCTTCAGGGGTTCGTCTCTCACGGTATTGGGGGTGAGGTCGTGCTGTGTCTAGGAGAGCCATTACACGAAGCCCTCGGCCGAGGCAAGGAGATTTACTGGTAGGTATTCCAGTAGTATCTCAGGGTGTTCTGGGCTACACTCCGACATGACTTGTACCGCTTTTGGGGGTCTGACTTTTACCAACCCCCTAGGCCCGCCATGCGATGCTCATAGACGAACGGACCGGACTGCACGGATATTGTCACTGACAGGCTCAGTAGGGTGTCAGGATGAGTTCGCTCATCGACGTACCTTTTGGTCAATAGTTGGTGGCCCGTCACGTATTGGCTTATACCTCTGACGTGCTAGTGGTTAAATCTACAACCAAGGTGTTGACGAGTCTTTAGAGTCCCCCACATTCAGTTACTCAGCTTTCGGGCGAAAGGTTGTAGAGGCCGTATGGAGATATGGCAAGGTCCGATCAGATACGTGCGGTATTGCACAGATCAGGATCGGACAGTCTGTACTATAGGCCGTATGGTTATATGGCAGGGTTTGATCAGATACGTGCGGTATTGCACGAATCAGGATCGAACAGATATTACTAGCCGGTTTTGGTATAAGCCGGATTCTAGTATAGTACAGTGGAGATTTTGTCTCATGGCATTTGTATTTCGGTCGAAATACAGATGCGGGTGTGTATGCACAGTATCGGGGTTTTCCTGTAATTTATTACAGGACCAGTTTTCTGGAGTTGCCAGTTTGCTTTCCGTTTCGGCCGATTTCCATTGTTCCGTTCATTGGCCGAAGTTTGGTGTAGGGGGGTTTATTTGCATTGTTGCAAATAGACATTAGTGGAGGGGGTTCTTTGCGTCTTGTAGCATCATGATAGTCTTCATGATGGTGCACCATCCATTGACTTGCTTGACTTTCCTTATCATGATGGCTTGACTTTGTTAGCATCATGATTGTTGTTGATGGTTGTGTGGAGTGTTGGATTTGTTGCTATCATTTCTTCACATGATAACTCCACACTTTCTTTCTAACATGTTGATTAACCCTCCCCTTGGTCTTTCTCTCTCCAATCACATTTGTACAAGGGGGGGCCGGCCATTCCATGGCAAGGGATTTTCATTTTTCTTTTTGGGTGGAAAATGTTACTCTCATTTTTAGTGTGCTACATTTTCCCCACCTCTCTCCAAGCTCTCTTTTCCTTCACCAATGGCAACTCCACTACCCCAAAAAGAGACACAAGCTCACTACATATTCTACAACGAATCTTGGGCACGTCGAGTAGCCGACTTCGTGCCCGAGTTGCCTCGGCATTGAGGTGGGAGCCCGTAAACGATGTAGGCAACGTGGTGCACTTCCGGCGACGAGGAGGAGACGGACGGAGATCCCGCGAGGAGATCGGAGTGGAGATGAAGACCGGAGGACTTGGATCGTCGGTATATCTCTTTCCCATCTTCTAGTTAGCTTAGACTTAGTTTAATGGTTACGATCCGGATGTTTAGTGCGCGGTGGTGCCGGTTTGCCAAGTCCGCAAAATTTAAGTTTTTCACCGCTTCCGCATTCCGGCGTCGGATCGACGGCCGGGGCGCCGCCGTGCACTTACAGTGGTATCAGAGCCTCGCCATTAACTTAGTCTAGCTTTGTGTAATGTGTTTGCCTTTCCGATCGATCAAAAAGTTCCAAAACCCGTATTTTTTATCACATCAGTTTTCTGTTGGAAATTTTTGGTCTCGAAAATTTTTTCAGGTTGTAAAATATTGATGTACTGGAAAATCTAAGAGCTTTGTAAAAATTCGATGAAGTGACTCCACAGTTGGAGCGCGGAACCGCCGCGAAAACCCCCTTCCCGCCGCTGTTCCGCCGCGCACTGTGGAGATCACTGCACCAATTTTACAAAGGCTTTCTGGGGTGAAAAGTGGGGTTTTGGAATAATAACATTGGGCCCAGAATTTCTTGATCTGCTACAGTTTTGATTGGGGGCCCACTTATTAAAATTTGATTGATCGAAAATTTTAAACACATATTTCACAGTATTTACATTATATCTGCGACCGTGAATGTCACTCGATCGGTAAATCCGGTCTAACTGCTATAGCCCGGTTAGACGGATTTGCGAACGTGACTTTCACGTTGATGTTCTGTTTTTGCTGTGATGTTGCGGATCGGTCGTGGGGGATAGCCTGGATGCAATGCTAGTACAGTTGTGGTTGTATTATGTACATTTGATATTGCGGGGCGAGCGTCCGACATGTGGACTGCCGTCACTGCCAGTTTGTATTATTATTTTGGGGCACGGCCAGGTTGCGGTCGTTGTACCCGGTGTATGTATATTTTACTTTCTGTACTAGGATTACCCGAGGAGGGGTGCACGGATAGCCGGGTTCTAGGGGGCAACAAGCCCGCATCTCATGGCATTGAGACGGAGGGGGCTTCACTCTGGAATTGGCGGGCTATTCGCCGCACTCGTAGGGGGTACAGGTTGACCCAGGAGGGGTGCCCAAGTTACCGGATTCCGTGAAGTGCTGGGTGGTCCATTCACGGTGCTTAAGGGGGCTGCCTCGCTTCAGGTTTTGGCGGGTGACTTGCCGCGCCCGTAGGGGTCTAGGTTTTCATTGCACAGGCTATCCACACGACCAGGGGAACGTCGGGTTTCAGTAGTGGCTCTGTGAAACCCGGGGATCCCAGATATCTGTATTGTTTCTGTGATGCTGTTCATTCTCTGTGATGTTGCATTTCTTTTCACGCCTTGAGCGAAATATAATATATTGGTATATATATTAGTAGATGTTGTATATGTTTTACATCCGCGCTAGTCCAGTCCCCGCTCTGTCGTTAGTTAGCTAACCTAACGGGTAATGACGGGACCCAGTGGCGAATGCGGATGGCATATACGTACATCAGTATATTTTCGTTCTTTTTGGTGTGATCAATTGATGGGACTGCATTGATTCGGATCAATGCAAGTTAAAAACAAACCTAATCTGATGTTGTTGGAACACTTTTCAAAAAGCTGTTATTGCAAGGACGTTCACTTTTGTTTTGCATCGAGATATTCAGTTGGAATATCCTGCTCCTCAGTCGACGAGGCAAGGACCGAGATCCCTTCACCGGGAGTGACCCCTTGGACAAAAAGTTTGCGTCAGGGCATTAACTTCACTATAGCCGATTACTTTTGCTTTGCACCGTGGTATTCAGTTGGAATATCCTGCACCTCATTCTACGGGGAAAGAGCCGAGATCCCTTCACCGGGAGTGACCTCTTTAGCGAAGGTTTTCGTCACTATATTTTAAAAGGCTATCCGTTCCTTCGACGATATCAAGTTCTTTACGTTAAAGGTTTTCGCCAGAAACCATTCGTAGACCTCCGTCGTTTCATATGGGTGGTCAATAGTATTCAAGCTGTGTATGTTGGCCAAAGTCAAGGCACAGTGATTGGTAGCTATTGGGTATTCATATGCAGCATAGATAGATGTGTTGGTTTGGGACAGTCGTGCTGCCATTTTGGCCAAAGTCAAGGGTATGTACGGGTGGATTCAAATTAACCTGGAGAATGACGGGTAGAACTTGACATGTGACTTATGATATGTTGGCCAAAGTCAAGGTCATAAGAGCATGGGGCAGAAATCACATCGGGAGTTTCAAAAGAACTGAAACTTGCCAGATATGCGCATACCTTCTGGAGTGTGATACCGTGAGCGGATTCCGTCACGTTATCATGCGATGATAGTTGGATCCCGATTCCCACTGATGAGTTAGTTTACTCCTCGGGTGACCCCGACTAATTCTTCTTTCAGGTTTGGAGGAGAATTTGACGGTACAGTGGGAGGATTCCAGATTAGATAAATTGGTAACCATTCTGATCTAGGTTAGAGTGCACGCTGAGTGTTTCTTTTCTCTCTCTCTTTGGCAGCGACCATTGACCCGACCCTAAGACTTTGACTCAGTGACCAAGTTGACCGAACCTTCTTAAAACACTGGCTTTTGGATTGTCAGAGTTGCAAACCTCATTGCCACTCCTACTTTTACCCTTTTCTCCAGGACACCCCGTATTACTACGAACGTCCACTTCCATTGGACAAAACCATCGTATGGTTAGATACGAACTCGAAAGAATTTATTCGAGGATGGTTTGCGGTTCTGGAGAAAACGGATAGGATTATTCAGTTGTCTTTTCCTTTTACCCTCTCTCAGGTTGCGAGTACTCCTTGGTTTAGGGGTAGTACACCTATTACGCAAATTGGATTGTCTTCTTCCAAACCTTAGGCTGGTGCCGACCGGTAGGGAATGAAGAAAACCAATTAGCATAACGATGGTGTGCAGAAGGTATTAAGTTAAGACAAACTAAAGGGATTAGTAAGAGGGCAAAGTAAATTGCAACAGATATTCATGACCAAACCAGGTATTTCTTCGCCAATCCTAAAATCACCTTTGAATTTCTCCAGGACACTCCGTATCACTACGAAGATCCACAGTTTATTGGATACTCCATCGTATGGTTATATACGAACTCGAAAGGAACTTGTTCCAGTTCGGGGATGGATTCTGGTTCAGGAGAAATAGGAATAAGATTTATTCAGGTGTCTTTTATCTTCACCTTCTCTCGCATTGTGAGTGTTCCTAGGATTGGGACAGTACACCCATTATGCTTATTGGATAGTCTTCTTCCAAACCATAGGCTGGTGCCGAACGGTAGGGAAGGAAGAAAACCATTTGGCCTAAAGGGGTGTGCAGAAGGTAATGACTAAAGACATATGAAGGGATTTTGAGAGGTGGCAAAGAATTACATGGTAACAGTTGTGAATCTGGATAATGGTAGAGGCATTACTAGGAATACCAGGATACCCCATCGAAACAGTTCAATGTTTCAGTTTCACTGTGTACTGTTAAAGGAAAACTGATTTCCCAGTTAGACACTTGCTCCAGGGTATGTATTTACCAGGTTTGATTCTCACATCTGTATGGTTTTATAGATGATGAGTGGGAGTAAGTTATTGGGAATTGGGTGATCATCCTCATTATATCGGGATTCGTTGCAATCGGTGATATTTGAGGAAATCACCTGGGTTGTTTGCCGGTCGGCAAATATTTGGTTTTGAATATTCGCTGTTATGCACCAATTTCAAATCGATATATCTGTACGTCTATTTTTATAGAGTGAGATATAACTTTTAAAATTATGTCGATGACATTTACCTATACCAGTGGATGGTTAGGTAAGGAGCATTAAACGGCGGTGTAATTCTTCTTAACCATAAGTACAGTTTTCAACCTACGACACACAGTGAATGAGTTATCAGACTCAAGGGACTTGTACAGAGTATTGTATGTTGTCCAGGGTCCATCAGGACAAAGGGGTTGGTCCTTGTACTATATTCGGTTTACTTATGACTTCTCTAGTTTTTAGACAGGTGTTTCGTGGAAACACAGGGTCCGAATTTTGAGAAGTTATAGATATTTGAATATAGTAGAGAACCAGATATAGCAAGTATCGGGATTCTTCAAAGTGATCGAAGATGTAGATATTTGTGTATGGTATTCAGTTGATGGTAAAGATAAAGAGAAATTGCTTCTCTTTTCAGGTTACTCATAATTGGAAGCACTCCTAAGTTGTGTAACGCTGATCGGCCTCCTTCCATTTAATTGACATGCACTGGAGACAGCTGCATGATTTGAATCTGGTTCAATTAAATCAGTGCCTCTGGTTCTATATTGGATATAGAATAGTTCATATCTTAACGGTGTTAAGGTACGGGGAGTTGTCCGGCTTATGATTAAAACCAGACTCTGGATAACTCAAGGCACGTTTCTGTAATGGCTGTTTGTGGGTTGACCCAGGCTATGACGTGGGTTGACTTTCTACTATCTGGATGAACAATAGCGATATTGTTCTAGACTCGCCACAGTTTTATTAAAAATGGATTTTTTCAGAAAACAGTAGTGGGAGTATGGTAGACTGGAAGTGATTCCAGAACCACAAACGATTACTGAAGATTTGATAAGGAACCTAAAGATTCAATCTGGATTGACATTCCATTGACCACTCCGCAGATGAGGTGGGTAACTTCAGGCACCTGAGAGGTACTACGGTAGCCTCAAGGACGGTGACAGGGAAGTTCTTGTTAACCCACAATTACCATTGCTGTTGTTCCAGGCTGCAAGACCCGGCGGGAGGATGAGTATAGCGTCGTTCTGAACTCGCTTCAGAAGTGTACGTGTATATGACTCTGCCAGAGGGTTGTCATAGACAGTGGGAGCAGCGGAAGCATTGGTGGACAGGTAGCTTATGTCTATTTATAGACTAAAGCAGATGTAGCGGAGATAGATCATCTATTTCTGACATGACAGTCATGGGTTTGACTTCATCAGAATAAGGGATGGATCTGTTGAGAAGGTAGTAGGGTGTGATATCCTGGTATTTGGATGACATACACAGAGTAGGAAAGGAAACTCCAATACTACGTTCGGTTATACTTTGGTCGTCACACAGTGGTTTCTCCACAAAAGAAATGGATTTTATATCAGACATACTGGTTACTAGATCTATGGTGTTAGATCTAGATTTGGGTGGTTTCCCAATCAGGGTACTTAGACAGCATTCTAAGAGTATTTAGAATGGACGACTCCATGCACGGTAGTGTACCTGCAGAAGATGGAGTCACCCTCTCTAAAGGTGTCTTACAGACTAAAGTAGAAAGGGATGTGCATGATTGACAGATCACTTGCTTAGGCAATTGAGTCAATCATGAGATGTCAAGTACCACACCAGATGTTGTTCTTGCACTAGATGCAATAAGTTGACATTGATCCAATCCTGGAGAAACAGTCGGAAGCAGTTTTAGAACATAAGTGGATGTTCTAAAGATATGATAACGACAGCTTCATTCGGGAGACAGTTATCATTCCAGGCTTCCAAGGTGACATGGACGACAAGGAGGTTGTCAGAGTTATAGTTTTCCCTCTGACGAGGGGCAGTATTTTGTACAGGTGGTCCAAGGCAATACTGAGGGAGGCATGGCGCAGGATACTGATTAAGTTCAGTTGACGATACAGTCTAAGAAGTTTGGATTTGGAGTTCATTTATGAGCTATGTCCCATCCGACATCCAGACACATTCTAAGACATGTATTGCTCATTTCGGGAGATGGGTTTCTCCGCGAACTTGAGATATAGAGAGACATAGAAAGAGACATCAAGGCGGATCCACTCACTGAGGCTATTCCTCGAACGCAATAGTTTCGCAAACGAGCTTTGTGAGACTGACTAGTAGAGGAGTTGGGTGTTCGGTATCACACAGGCTGTGAGTATGCGACATCGCAATAATTAGCCTTGAGTGCAAGTGGGAGATTGTTGGAGATAATGCCCTCAGAGTCAATTATTGGATCACAGGTACGTGATTGCAATGATTGATGGAGGACCTATCCCGGTAGGACAGTCTTACTCGAGATGATAGTATGCTGTCTGGTTTACCTTTATCATCGTGTACTGTTTTAGGTGACCTGACACGTCGCTATTACACGTTGATAGAGCCCCTAGGATTCTATGCTTGACCACCAGCAGTATGAGGGCGATCATATACGTAGGAGCTGGTAGTCTATGAGCATATCCTTAAATGGTCCCTAGTCGTGTGAGTTTCGAGACAGGGCATCGATACTCTATAGTAGACTAGTGTATACAGTCGAGACCCCGACGAGGGGCGGTGGCCGGTCTCACAAGCCACTGGTGTCAGTTGGATCACCTAAGATGTATACAGGTGCTCATTGGGTTATGAGTACACCGGACAGGACTCGCCGGGAACATGCCAGTTGGTCATATACCAGACGTCAGATGGCAGTTCCCTGGTGACATGTGTGCAGGTTAGTTCATCGACCTGGGGATCGTCATTTGTCTTGTGTGATTTCCCACTGTACTTTGATTACTACCCTACCACGGCTCAAAGGAGTCGTGCAAACAGGTTTTAGTTGGGTACAGTCTCGAGCCACATGGAGGCAGTGAGCGTATCTTCAGGGGTTCGTCTCTCCCGGTATTGGGGGTGAGGTCGTGCTGTGTCTAGGAGAGCCATTACACGAAGCCCTCGGCCGAGGCAAGGAGATTTACTGGTAGGTATTCCAGTAGTATCTCAGGGTGTTCTGGGCTACACTCCGACACGACTTGTACCGCTTTTGGGGGTCTGACTTTTACCAACCCCCTAGGCCCGCCATGCGATGCTCATAGACGAACGGACCGGACTGCACGGATATTGTCACTGACAGGCTCAGTAGGGTGTCAGGATGAGTTCGCTCATCGACGTACCTTTTGGTCAATAGTTGGTGGCCCGTCACGTATTGGCTTATACCTCTGACGTGCTAGTGGTTAAATCCACAACCAAGGTGTTGACGAGTCTTTAGAGTCCCCCACATTCAGTTACTCAGCTTTCGGGCGAAAGGTTGTAGAGGCCGTATGGAGATATGGCAAGGTCCGATCAGATACGTGCGGTATTGCACGGATCAGGATCGGACAGTCTGTACTATAGGCCGTATGGTTATATGGCAGGGTTTGATCAGATACGTGCGGTATTGCACGGATCAGGATCGAACAGATATTACTATCCGGTTTTGGTATAAGCCGGATTCTAGTATAGTACAGTGGAGATTTTGTCTCATGGCATTTGTATTTCGGTCGAAATACAGATGCGGGTGTGTATGCACAGTATCGGGGTTTTCCTGTAATTTATTACAGGACCAGTTTTCTGGAGTTCCCAGTTTGCTTTCCGTTTCGGCCGATTTCCATTGTTCCGTTCATTGGCCGAAGTTTGGTGGAGGAGGGTTTATTTGCATTGTTGCAAATAGACATTAGTGGAGGGGGTTCTTTGCGTCTTGTAGCATCATGATAGTCTTCATGATGGTGCACCATCCATTGACTTGCTTGACTTTCCTTATCATGATGGCTTGACTTTGTTAGCATCATGATTGTTGTTGATGGTTGTGTGGAGTGTTGGATTTGTTGCTATCATTTCTTCACATGATAACTCCACACTTTCTTTCTAACATGTTGATTAACCCTCCCCTTGGTCTTTCTCTCTCCAATCACATTTGTACAAGGGGGGGCCGGCCATTCCATGGCAAGGGATTTTCATTTTTCTTTTTGGGTGGAAAATGTTACTCTCATTTTTAGTGTGCTACATTTTCCCCACCTCTCTCCAAGCTCTCTTTTCCTTCACCAATGGCAACTCCACTACCCCATAAAGAGACACAAGCTCACTACATATTCTACAACGAATCTTGGGAACGTCGAGTAGCCGACTTCGTGCCCGAGTTGCCTCGGCATTGAGGTGGGAGCCCGTAAACGATGTAGGCAACGTGGTGCACTTCCGGCGACGAGGAGGAGACGGACGGAGATCCCGCGAGGAGATCGGAGTGGAGATGAAGACCGGAGGACTTGGATCGTCGGTATATCTCTTTCCCATCTTCTAGTTAGCTTAGACTTAGTTTAATGGTTACGATCCGGATGTTTAGTGCGCGGTGGTGCCGGTTTGCCAAGTCCGCAAAATTTAAGTTTTTCACCGCTTCCGCATTCCGGCGTCGGATCGACGGCCGGGGCGCCGCCGTGCACTTACAAGTCCCACACAGAGAGTTCCCTCGTTCAGGCGAAATATGTAGAGGCTGTAAGTTGTTATGGCAGCCGTAAGCTGTTACGGCAGGATTTCGATTATGTTCCTGTAATTGTTACAAGAATAATAATCGAAAGGATAATACTGGTAAACTTTGGTTTAAGCCAGATACCGGTATTATATTATTGGATTAATTGTATTCGTATTTTTCGGATATGGGTATACGGTATACGGAGGAGGGGTATTTTCGTAATTGTTGCAAGAATACCTTCTAGAAGGTGCCACCTCATAATGATATCATAATGACATCATTTATTTTATGAAAATAAATAAATGAGGTGGAAATTAAAAAGATACAAGCATGGTTGAAATGATGGTTTTTATTTCTTATATAGTTTTGGAGTTACTATTGAAGCATGGTGCTAATTTATATAATGCATGCTTCAATTATTTCATTTAGTGCTATACCCTTTCTTATCATGCTTGAACTCTTTAAATCATGACAAACACTTACTCCTTCTCATCTCCTCCTTCTCCTTCTTCTTATAAATAGCTTGACATGAGATGTGAATGTTAAGTGAATCAAGAGAAGGTTAAGAGAAAGAAATGCTAAAGATTTCAAGTTAATCCAATACACTCATCTCTATATAATCCTAGTGACCTATTCTAGCAAAATTGGTCTCTAGGTTAAACTCTTGTGAAGAGTTTCTAGCTCGCACGATAACTCTCGGGTGGATCATCTAGGTCTTGGGTGGCCGGAGATCGAAGACATCGGCAACATCTAAAGGAGCTAAGGAGTTCATCAAAGAGAAGACCCGAAGGACCGTATCATTGAGGTATAATCCCTAACATAGTAGATAAGATCTCTAGTTAGGTTTTTCTAGTTGTGGTTTAGACAAGATCTTCGGTTAAGTGCGTGTTGTATGCCAAGAAAATTTTCGTTCACCGCTTCCGCCGCGCCACAAGAGTTGTGGGAGCATGCAACATACACTAACAACTGCTACAGCAGCTGATTTATCACCATCAGCCAATCTCAGCTAATAATCAGCTCATTTCAGCCCCAGCTCAGCATAAAACAGCAGCAGCAACTGCACAACAGCCCCCCCAACTTCAGCCACACTCACACAACATCACAACACCCCACACTCCACCACAAATACCTCAACATCTTCTTTACTTGCTGTTACAACAGCAACTCTGAGAAAGTTCATAAAACAACAGAACCAAATCAACAACAGCAACTTCAGCCAGAACCTGAAACAGCAAGTTGCAGATCAGCTCTTTTCCAGTCAAGTTTTGCAGCACCAGGACCTGTAGCAACAGCACACACCCTCTTACTTCTTCTCTTCTCCTTCATCTTGGGTCTTTAGAGGTATAACCCCCTTAACCCGACTCTAAATTGCTAAAGTTATGGTTATCTAGCTTAATTTAGTGTTTATTATATGTTTTAGTGGTAATCTTGGGTAATTTAGGTGAGTTGTGGCAAATTAATGGTTGTTATGGTTAGAGTAGCCTTATAGGGTGTTGTTGAGACTAGATCAACCAAGTTTGGTCCCAGATTTCACAAAGATGCCCGATTTATCCGACTTGGCGTAATTTGGCAGTTTTAGCGATTTTTTAGCCTCTATAAATTCTGCTGTTGACCCGAGCCCTTAAGAATAAAATTGGTGAAACTGTAGCATGGTGAGACTAGCATACACACACACACAAAACACGGTGACCCACCTAATATTTAAGGCCGCCGGTTTATTCATTCTGGCCGCAAATTGCGGCCAGAGTAGGGGGTGGGGTGTTGGGATTTTGGGTGTGGGGCTCTTCTGGGTAGCTTAGTCTGTTTGGTACCTACAACTTTTTAAGTTAGGCCCAGAGGAAAAATCTGGAGCTATAAACGTGTTTTCGATGTTTTAAGTCTTGTGCGACACGCGCGTGATACGCGTGGTTCTGTGGCGCGCTGCATGACACAGCGCGTCGGAGTAGGTTCTTGTGGGTTTATGCGCGTCGCGACGTGTCGTGTGCACGCGCGTTTAGTTTCCCGCACGCGTATCCCTTTTATCGATATATCATGTTTTGCAGGATTTTTCCTTATATGGTGATTTTTGTAAATTCTAGGTTAGCCGGCAGAGACTTCGAGCGCAGCGAAGAAAGGGAAGCAGGTGGTCGGACACACCTAGTACGGGATCACGGGTGAGTAGATTTAACATCTACGAGGGACGATCGTTTGGATGGCGCAAGTCGCCCGATAGATTTAGTAAACAAGAAAATAGTAAACTTTGATATTTACTTGTGACATTCGAATAAAAATACTTGTATGATATTTGCTGCAGTTAGGATCTATATGTCATACCCATATACGCAAACTCATTTGTAGGACACATGCACCATTACCAGGTTTTTATATGCAGCACGAGCACTATTCATGTGGACACACACCCTGGTAATTGCCATGTCCCGACACTAGATAACTATAAATCTGAAACATGTTAATTGCTTAGACCTGTGCTATTGCAATAAATATTTAAATGAAATCATAAAAATTGCTATTCTCGTGCATATGTATTATTATATCATTTGCTCATGCCTAGTATAAATCATACATTGTAAATTAATACCATAGGCATTCATTATCATTGACATATGCATCCATGATGATTTCATGAGATTTATGATATTTCTGGATTTCGGGGGAAAGCCGCAAGATTTCAAACTTATAATCTTTTAAAATATAAAAGTTGCGGTTTTCTAGTGATGTAAAGTGTCGTCCACCATGAGTTTGCTGTGGTTTTCGAGACCCGTTTCGAGGAGGTGGATGAACCGTCTCGGGTATATGGTGGGCCCGGTACGGTACCCCAGGGCAAGAAGATCGCAGGAGATGGCGTTGAGCCTGGCAGGGGACGGATTACCTACCGGTGACTTCATTTGGCATGGCGGATATCCAGAGGATACCGACCGTGGCCGCTAGATTGAGATATGGATATTTGACATGGATCAGCTGGACGGCTGAGGCCAGAGATACTTGACATGGATACATGAGGTTGAGACAGTTTTGTGGTGTCGTTGCTGGACACAGATTTTGTTGATTCCATTGATATTATGCTGATTTTAAAAAGGAGTTTCAAAAATCGAATAAAGAACAATTCTTATACCTACCTGATGAGATCTTGAGTTGACTCATATAGCATACATACATGATAGTATATTCATGTGGCATACATACCTGTTATTACATCCATGTGCCATACATACTTGCTAGTACACTGATGTTGCATACATATCTGCTAGTACATATAGCCATACCTGTTTAGGGATGCTAGGATACTTGTGTGCATGCATGCGATAGCCTTAGTAGATGTTATTTATTACTCACGAGCTAGCAACTCACCCCCGTTGTGCCACAGCTTTTCTGCAGGTCCGTTCCGTCAGCACTGTAGCGGCGGACACTTTTGCCTCCTTTGCTCTTTTTGCCTGGACTCGAGGCTTTTGCTCATAGGTGGGTTGTTATCATTTTGTACCCCCTTATATATGTTCATTGTATCTATAGTACTCCATCTACTACTACTATTTCAGCTGTACCAGTTTATTTGGATTACTGTATATTGACCTAGAGACGAGGTTGTGAGACTTGTGGATTATATGTTATGCTTGGGGTCGAGCTCACCTGAGTCGACATATTATTTTTACTTGTGCTTTCATGCTTACTTATGCACATTGTATTTTACATTGCGTGGGATTTGTGACCGCCTTGAGGCGAAGAGCTAGCTCCCGCTTGGGGATGCCATAATTTCTGTTGTTCACTTGGATTCCTGTTTGTACCTATTGGGGGACTATTTTACAAAGAAGATTTTGCCAGAAATTTGGGAAAAGGAAGTTGTTTTTTTGTAAAAAGAGACTTGATATGAATTAATGAAACAAGTGCATAAATAAAAATGGTTTTTCCTTCACTCTAATTCTTAATTGGGTTTTGATTTCTGGGCTTCGGCTTACTTATATTACGGACGCCTTGAGACGTTTCGTAACTTAAGTGTCGGTCACGTTCCGTACTCTGTGGGTCGTGACACCATTAATATGAAACGACGGAGGGCTACGATTAGTTTTTGGAGAAAAACCTTTAACGTAATGAACTTGATCTCGTTGAAGGAACGTGATAGCTTTTTATAAAAATATAGTGGCGAAAACCTTTGCTAAAGAGGTCACTCCCGGTGAAGGGATCTCGGTTCTTTCCTCGTGGAATGAGGTGCAGGATATTCTGACTGAATACCGTGATGCAAAGCAACTTGTAATCGACTATAATGAAGTTATTACCCTGACGCAAACTTCTGCCCAAGGGGTCTCTCCCGGTGAAGGGATATCAGCCCTTGCCTCATCGAATGAGGTGCAGGATATTCCAACTGAATATCACTATGCATAAAAAAAGGAAACGTCTTTGTAATAACACTTTTAAAATTTGTTCCAAAAACATCAAATATAGGTTTGTTTTATCCTTGTATTTATAAGAATCAATGCAGTCCCATCAATAAATCACACCAGAAAAAAACGAAAATAAAATGTACGTATATGCCATCCGCCTTCGCCACTGGGTCCTGTCATCACCCGTTAGGTTACTTAACTAACGACAGAGCGGGGACTGGACTAGCGCGGGTGTAAAACATATACAACATCTAATAGTATATATACCAATATACAATAATCGCTCCAGGCGTGATAATATGCAACATTACAGAAAAGTAATAAGCATCACAGAACAATACAGATAATCTTGGATCCTCGGGTTTCACAGAGCCGCTACTGAAACCCGACGTTCCCCTGGTCGTGTGGATAGACTGTGCAATGAAACCTAGACCCCTACGGGTGCGGCAAGTTACCCACCAAAACCTGAAGCGAGGCAGCCCCCTACAGCAAAATGAACGGACCACCCGGCACTTCACGGAATCCGGTAACTTGAGCACCCCTCCTTGGGTCAACCTGTACCCCCTACTAGTGCGGCGAATAGTCTGCCAATTATAGAGTGAGGCCCCTCTGCCTCTCAAACCATGAGATACGGACCCGTTGCCCTCCAGAACCCGGCTATCTGTGCACTCCGCCGCGGGGTAAACCTAGTACAGAAATAAAAATATGTACAACGGGTACATCGACCTCAACCCGGTCGTGCCCCAAAAAGAATATTATACAAACTGGCAGTGACGACAATCCACATGTTGGACGCTCGTCCCGCAATATCAAATGTACAAATAAATCCAAACAGTACTATCATTGCATACTGCCATCCACACCGATATATCTGCAACATCACAGCACAACACAGAACATCAACGCGAATGTCACGTTCGCAAACTCGTCTAAAAGAACTATAGCAATTAGACGCAATTTACCGCTCAAATGACATTCCCGGTCGGAGATATAAAGTAAGTACTGTAAACTAACACGTTTAAATTTCGATCGACAAAATATCCTGAAGTGGGCCCTACGAACATCTGCTGTACAGTAAGAAAATCTGGGCCTAAAAGAAATATACCAAAAACCACAATTTACCATGGCAAACACACTTGAAAAGTTTGGAGCACTGTTCCCACAAACTGGCCGAGGTTCCACGGTCAAACTCTAGCTTTGACCACGGATCCGCAGCAGTACTGTGGGATCACATGCCCAATTTTCACCAGTATGCTTAGAAAACCCTGCACTTCTTTCTGTGATATGCAAAATAATTTTTAGACCCTTTTAAAAATCGAAAGAAAGTTTGAACAGAAAAAGTGTAGTTTTTGAAAATCGGTTCGATCGATATTTTAAACGTGTTAACACAAGTTAGTAAAGCTTAATGGTGAGGATCTGATACCACTGTAAGTCCACGGTAGCGCCCCGGCCATCTAACAGATGCCAAATACGGAACAAAAACTTTTTACAAACTGGCGCTATCGTGTACTATAACCCGGATCTGCCATTAAAGATAAACTAACAAACTACAAAGTGGGTAGAAATACTATACCGAATGATCCGAGTCCTTCGGTCTTCAACCTCCAGTCTACTCGTCCAGGTGGCACCACGTCGACGGATCTTTAAACGGGTTCCCGCCTCTGAACCGAGGCAACTCGATCATCAAGTTTATTAAAAAAGATGACCAAGATTGATGTAGAGAATGAGTAGAACACTTTGACTCGTTACGTCCAAAGCTATGGACGAACGGTTAATGAAGTTGCCTTTTGAATCGGGTGAAAATGAGAAATGAGTATCTATCAAATTTCCATGAGTCTAAAACTTTCATAATCTTTTTACAAGCAACCTCTATCATTTCCCATGAAGGGCCGGCCACTTTATGGAGGTGGGGGGTGAGTGTAGGAGAAGAAATAGTGACCATAAAGATATGTTACTTATCAAAACACATAAAGAAAACAATGACTCACTTAAACAATAAATGCAAACCAATGATTCATAAACCTAGTCACCCTTTGCATTAAATGAATCATTAAATGCACTAATGAGTCACTTAACACCTCACCATCCTAGTCACCTTATCTAGAACCTTCTAGAACCATGACTCACCCTGAAGACTAAAAGATAAATCCGTATTAAACCGAATGTTTAAAACGGCCGATAGAAAACTGGAAACTGGCAACTTCCAAAAGGATCCCGAAACGAATTTCAGGATAACCCCATAACAGTATAAACATACCCGCATTTATATTACGACCAAATACAAATGCAACTGAGACAAAGATATTATATCTACACAATATAATACTCGGATCCGGCTTAAACCAAAGCCTACCAGTATTATCTGCCCGAAATATAACACGTGCGAAAACGCATGTGCATTTTCCGAACCCTGCCATAAAACCATACGGCCTCTACAACGTTTCGTCCGAACTTGGGAAACTGTCTGTGGGGGACTCTAATGACTCATCAACACACTGGCACTGGGTATAACCACTAGCACGTCAGAGGTACAAGCTGTACGTAATGGTTGCCTATGTATTGATTGGAAGGGAAGCTGACGAGCGAACTCATCCATAAACCCTACTGAGCCTAACAATGACAATATCCGTACAGTCCTGTCCGTTCGTCTAAAGAGTATCGCATATCGAGTCTAGGGGGTGGATAAAGTCAGACCCCTAATAACGCGATAATTCGTGTCGGTATGAAGCCCATCACCACCTGAGAAACTACTGATCGAAATCAGTAATTCTCCACTACATCGCCGAGGATTTCTAGTGATGGCCACCCATGCACTGTGCGACATCAACCCCCAATACCGGGAGAGACGAATCCCCGACGATCCGCTCACTGCCTCCATTTGGCTCGGGACTGTACCCAAAAAATACATGTTTGCACGTCTCCTTTGAGCGTGGTAGGGTAAAAATCAAAGCACAGTAGGAACTCACACGAGAAAAATGACGATCTCAGGTTGACAAACTAACCTGTACACATGTCACCAGGGAACTGCTATCTGACGATATGTATAATACCAACTAGCATGTTCCCGGCGAGTCCTGTCCGGTGTACTCATAACCCTATGAGCACCTGTATACATCTTAGGTGAACCAACTGACACTAATGGCTTGTGAGACCCGCCATCGCCCCTCGTCGGGGTCTCGACTGTATACACTAGTCTACTCTAGAGTATCGATGCCCTGTCTCGAAACTCCCACGACTAGGGACACTTTAAGGATGTGCTTACAGACCCCAGCTCCGACGTATATGATCGCCATCATACTGCTGGTAGTCAAGCAAGAATCCTATGGGCTCTATCATCATGCAATAGTGAACTAAAGCATGTATACGATGATAAAGACAAACCAGATAGCATAATATCATCTCGAGCAAGACTGTCATATCGGTATAGGTCCTGCCTCAATCATTGCAATCACGTACCTACGATCCAATAAATGACTTTGAGGGCACTATATCCAACAGTGTTATCAGTAGTTTCTCGAACTGTTATAGACCTCATATCGACACGACTTATCAAGCTACTGGGGTCTGACGTTTACCACCCCTAGGCGAGATATGTGACATATCAGACGAAGAGACCGGACTGTATGGGAGTGCTACTGACTGGACTCATAGGAGAATGTACAGGCTTGCTTGTTGATCTTCTGAGCGCTCAATACCTGGGTGGCTGTTATGTTTAGCTGACCGCTTGCAGCTTGTGGGAGTTTGATATGATCATCACCTACTGCAGGCGTATTGACGATTCTTTAGAGTCCTGCACAGAGGTTTCTTGGCTCAGGAAATACGGAGTTGGAGCACATATGTGATATGTGCGGGACCGAGAACAATACGTGTATATGATACCGTACTAGATTCTCGCGATATGAGATATCGGCCGGGTATATGTGATATAGCCGGGTCATCGGATCAAGTGTTGATTCGATGAATTGATACAGATTATATTAGTCGGTTATTTGTGAAATAGCCGGATTATCGGATCAAGTGTTGATTCGATAATTTAATGTATAATTATTTATTTAATATATTAAATTACATTAACTAATATAAGCTCACTAAAAGATTCTTTTTCTCACTCGGGTAATACATTGATATATATGCGATATATGTTAATTGTATTATTTTCTTTTGTTGCAAAATATATTATATATATGATATATAATATTGTAACATGTTAGGGTTATTAATGCAACATGTTTAGTGGAGATTAAACGAGGTTAGGGTTTGATTTGGGTTAAACTTTTCTAGAAGCTTCTAGAAGCTTTTAATTTGTTTCTTGCAAAGATATTTAGTTTAGATATTTTGCAAGATATTGTCACGACCCGCAGGGTACGGAACGTGACTGGCACTTAAGTTCACGAAACGTCTAAAGGCGTCCGTAAAATAAGTAAGCCAAAGCCCAGAAAACAAAACCAATGAAGCAAAAGAGTGAAGAAAAACCCGATCAATTGAAAACGAGTTATCAAATAAGTCATGTAAAACACCTTTTTAAAAACAATACAAATTTTCCCGAAAATTTCAGCAGAGTCTCCTTTGTAAATACTGACCCCCAAAAATGGGTACAACAAAATATATACATGAATCCACAAAATAGGGCATCCCCAAGCGGGAGCTAGCTCTTCGCCATACGGCGGTCACAAATCCCACGCAATGTAAATGACAACAAGCATAATAAAGCATAATAAAGCATAAGGAAGCATGAAAAAGTAATATGTCGGCTCAAGTGAGCTCGACCCCAAAATACAGCATAAAATCCACAAACCTCACAGTCTCATCTCTAGGTCAATATACAATAATCTGGTAGAACAGTAGATGGAGTATACTAGATACAAGAATATACAAGGTGGTACAAAAAATAACATAACCCACCTATGAGCAAATCTCGAGCTCAGGCAAAAGAGGCAAAAGACAAGTGCGCCCGCCGCTACTGAACTGACGGAGCGGACCTGCAAAAGACTGTGGCACAACGGGGGTGAGTTGCCAACTCGTGAGTAATAAATAACATCTACAAAGGCTATCGTATGCATGCACACAAGCATCCTAGCATCTAAAATACAGGTATGACTGGATGCACTAGCAGGTGTGTATATAACATCAGTGTACTAATATGTATGCAACATGAATATCTGAGGTCTCAATAGGTTTATATATAAAAATATCTTCTCTCTTTTTGTTTTTGAAACTCTTTTAGAATGCCAGCAAATGTCAATGAATCGACGAAAATCGGTGTCCAGCAACGACACCCCAAAAGCTGTCTCAAATCTCATAATGTATCTCTGGCCTCAGCCGTCCGGCTGACCCATCTCAAATATCAATATCTCATCATCTAGCGGCCACGGTCGGTATCCTCTGGATATCCGCCGTCCCAAACAGTCACCGGTAGGTAATCCGTCCCCTGCCAGGCTCAACGTCATCACCACATTCCTCTTGCCCCGGGGTACCTTACCGGGCCCACCATGTACCCGTGCCGGTTCCTCCACTCCTCGACACGGATTTCCAAAGCCACAGCAAACTCATGGTGGACGACACTTACATCACTAGAAAACCGCAATTTACATGTTTTAAAAATATCATAAGTTTGGAAATTTTGCGGCTTTCCCCCGAAATCCAGCAATATCATAAAATCTCAAGAAAATCCTCATAAGTGCATATATCAATGACAATGAATGCGTATGATATCACTAATCAAGTTGCGATGTGTGATTAATGGATTAAGCATGAACAATGAATATGATGAAGTACATGCACATGAATGGCAATCCTAGGGTTTCATTTTAAGGAAATAACACAATTTAAGTATCAATTAGTAAAAGGTTTAAATTAAAGGTTATCTAGTGTGGTGGCATGGCAATTACCAGGGTGTGTGTGTAACATGAATAGTGCTCGTGCTGCATATAAAACCTGGTAATGGTGCATGTGTCCTACAATTGAGTTTGCATATATGGTATAACCTATTGATCTAATTGCAGCAATTATCATGCCAGTATTATTATTCTAATGTCACAAGTGATTATCCAATTTACTATTTTCCAGTTAACTAAATCTATCGGGCGACTTGCGCCATCCAGACGATCGTCCCCCGTAGATGTTAAATCTACTCACCGGGATCCCTGGCTAGCTGTGTCCAATCACCGCCTTTCCCTTTCGCGCCGCGTCTGACGTCTCCGCGACCGAACCTGGAATTTACATCAATACCAAACATAAGGTTACGTATCAAGAACGACGCAAAACCCCCAACGAAACTACTAAAGTTCGCTAACTGGGTACAACGTGCACAAAGTGCGCGGACACACGCGAAAATCGCAAAAACTGCCAAAAACGCCGATTTTGGGTCACCCGGCAAAACTAAAACCCGACTACCCAAAAACCGCACTCACGCATCCTAAAAGTCGTAGGACAAGCCAACAAAATCATCAAGATACCACAATTAACTCATCACATAACTTCTATAAAAATCTAGTAAGCAGAAATTGCAATTTGATGCAAACATCGACAATATAGCGACAAAGTCAACACCACCCAACGCCAACATTCCAAACTAACCAAAAAGTTAGCCAATACACCAATTCTAAACCATTAACTAAGCTTAAAAAAACTAATTTACATAACAAAACCTCCTCTTGATTTTTATAAATAGCAAACATAACTCAAACTATATAAGAAATCCTTACTTTAACACTATAATTTAGCCTAATAAGCAAATTAACCACTTAGCTTAAGGTTAGCAAAACACTAGATAGCAAATTAGGTCTAATCAACACAAATTAGGTTTAATCAACTCACTAATCATGTTTTCAAATACCATTTCCATACAAAAACCTTTTCTTGAAAACCTTAAAACAACAACTTTACAACTAAAATCAACTTCTAAAATTACCTAAATTAGCATAATTAAAGACTACATAATAAGGTAACCATATAGATTAGTTTACTAACAACTAGATTAACTAATAAACAACTTAAATAAATTATCATGGTTCAAAACCTAGTTAGAATGTTCAAACAAAAATCTAAGAAAACTAGATTAACTACACTAAATTAACACTAAACCATAACACATAAGCACTTAAACAAGGAATTTAACAAGATGGAATTTATACCTCTTGATCAATAGATCAAGCAAGAAAGTTTCCTCCAAATGATGGCCTCAAACACCAAGATCCAAGCAAGAATGGCTAAGGAAAATGATAGCATAAGGAAATTGTTTGGATTTTTGGAATTAATTCATGGATTTTGATGCATTTCCTTGAAGGAAATTGAAGAAAAATGCAAAGAAAAGAGATGAGAAAGAGGGGTGCAGGTTTCGGCCAGGTTGGAGGTATGGGGGAGGGTGTGGGGTGAGTGGGAAGGTCAAGGGTCAAGTTTTAAAGTCAATGTATCATACATTTATCCAATATATTAAAATAAATACCATAAACTATCAATTAACTCAAGAAACAACTCAAGAAAGAGAGAGGTCAGAATTTTCTGGTCTTGGCCAAGGCTTGGGCTGTTCTTGGGCTGAGGGAAAAGATAGAGGGGTTTTACAAAAGAAATTTTATGCAAAAAGGCCCCCTACAACTCAAAAATTGCAAGTTTTAGCCCAAAATCAATAATTTCGTTTCAATTTATAAAAATTGGTTAAAAATCAAAATAAATTACTAAAAATTCCTGTTATCACTAGATTATAATTACCATAATTTTAGAGATTAAAATTAGCCCGGAAAAATTTGTATTTATCGCTTATTTAATGTATTTTCTTACCGGCTTAAATAATATTAAAAAATTGAAAAATAGTGAAAAATTTTTAAATGACCAAAATTTCATATTAAACTCATTAGCTACTAAAAACAAGTAATTATCTATCCACTTTAAGTATAATTAGCCCTAAACTGCAAAATATCGAGAAAGACGGTTTTCGGAAAAATACCGAATTTTCACCGAATTTCAGGAAAACACCAAAACGACTTTTCAAGACGCTACAATCTTCCCCCCTTAAAGAAATTCGGTCCCCGAATTTAAGAATATAGCTACGCGTACCTTCAAAGAGATGGGGATATTTCTTCCTCATCTCGCCCTCGGTCTCCCAGGTAACCTCCTCGCTGCTCGGGCTACGCCAAAGGACCTTGACGGTTGGTATAATCTTCGATCTCAACTTCTTCACCTGCCGATCCAGGATGGCCACCGGCTGCTCTGCAAAGGAAAGGTCGCGCTCTAGCTGGACTGTCGGGTGCTGAATCGCATGCGAAGGGTCGTGAAGGTACTTGCGGAGCATCGAAACATGAAAAACGGGGTGAACATCGGGAAAGCTGGGTGGAAGAGCCAAACGATATGCAACAGCGCCAACACGCTCGAGGATCTCGAAGGGACCTACGAATCTAGGGCTAAGCTTCCCCTTTCGCCCAAAACGCATCACGCCCTTCATCGGAGAGACCCTCAGAAAAACATGGTCGCCAACTGCGAACTCTAATCTGCGACGGCGCCTGTCTGCATACGATTTCTGCCTGCTCTGAGCCGCTCTCATCCGGTCTCGGATCAACTGTATCTTCGCTGTCGTCTCCTCAACAAGCTGCGGCCCCAAAATACTGCTCTCGCTGAGCTCTGTCCAACAAACGGGCGATCTGCATCTCCTCCCATACAATACCTCGAAAGGTGCCATCTGAATAGTATCCTGGAAGCTGTTGTTGTAGGAGAACTCCACTAGAGGTAAATGACGATCCCAGCTACCCCCAAAGTCTAAAACGCACGCTCTGAGCATGTCCTCGAGAGTCTGAATGGTCCGCTCTGACTGTCCGTCTGTCTGCGGATGAAACGCTGTGCTGAAGCTCAAACGAGTGCCCAAAGCCTCCTGAAGTCTCTGCCAAAGTCGGCTGGTGAACTGAGTGCCTCGATCTGACACGATACAAGTCGGTACGCCATGTAGTCGCACGATCTCGTCAATATAGAGCTGAGCATACTGAGCGAAGCTGAAAGTCGTCTTCACTGGCAGGAAGTGAGCCGCTTTCGTCAATCTATCCACGATCACCCAGATGGAGTCGTACCCTCGACTAGTCCTGGGTAGACCCACAACGAAGTCCATCGAAATCTGCTCCCATTTCCACTCTGGAATGGGTAACGGCTGTAGCTCTCCTGCGGGCCTCTGGTGCTCGGCCTTGACTTGCTGACAAGTCAGGCATCTCGAAACGAACTCCGCAATGTCCCTCTTCATCCCGTCCCACCAGTAGGTCTCTCTCATATCATGGTACATCTTGGTGGAACCGGGGTGGACACTATACACTGATCGGTGTGCCTCCTCGAGAATGTCGCGCCGTAATCCATCAGCATCTGGTACGCACAGTCTAGATCCATATCGTAAAATCCCCTGATCGTCAACCACGAACTCGGAAAATCTGCCATGTCCCATCTGTGCCATGATCTCTGAGCAACGGTCGTCACTGCGCTGTGCCTCATATATACGGTCAAGCAACTGTGGGCGTGCACGAACATGCGCGAGCTGTCCCCCTGTCTGAGTGAACTCAAACTCAACTCGGCTGTCGCATAACGTCTGCCAATCTGCTGACGACTGCCTCTGCACTGCGCGCAAAAAGGATAGACTACCCCCGGGCCTCCTACTCAACGCATCTGCCACCACATTCGCCTTGCCGGGGTGATATAAGATCTCGCAGTCGTAGTCTTTCACCAACTCCATCCAACGACGCTGTCTGAGGTTCAGGTCTCGCTGCTGAAATATGTACTTTAAGCTCTTGTGATCGGTGAATATCTGACATGACTCGCCGTAAAGGTAATGTCGCCAAATCTTCAGTGCAAAGACCACTGCAGCCATCTCCAAATCATGAGTGGGGTAGTTCTGTTCATGCTTCTTCAACTGCCGAGAAGCATAAGCGATCACCCGGCCATGCTGCATCAAAACGCATCCTAATCCCACTCGCGATGCATCACAGTAGACAACAAATCCGCCTGATCCCGAAGGTAGAGATAATACCGGCGCCGTAGTCAAACATGTCCGCAGCTGCTGAAAACTGTGCTCGCACTCCTCTGTCCAAACGAAAGGAACTCCCTTCCGGGTCAAACCGGTCAACGGTGCAGCTATACGGGAGAAGTCCTGAACAAAACGCCTGTAGTAGCCCGCCAAGCCTAGAAAACTACGGATCTCAGTAACCGATGTAGGTCGGGGCCACTGCTGAACAGCCTCAATCTTCTTCGGGTCCACACAAATGCCGTCTCTCGTAACCACGTGACCCAAGAATCCGACGCTGTCCAGCCAGAATGCACACTTGGAGAACTTCGCGAACAGCTGGTGCTCCCTCAGAGTCTGTAACGTAATCCGCAAGTGCTGCTCGTGCTCCTCTCTGCTCCGGGAGTACACCAAGATATCGTCGATAAACACGATGATGAACAAGTCAAGATACGGCCTGAATGTACGGTTCATCAAATCCATAAATGCTGCTGGGGCGTTGGTGAGTCCGAACGACATCACCAAAAACTCGTAGTGGCCATAGCGTGTACGGAAAGCTGTCCTCGGTATATCCTCCTGTCGGACTCGCAGCTGATGGTATCCTGATCGCAAGTCGATCCTCGAAAAATACCCCGCACCCTGAAGCTGGTCGAACAAATCATCAATGCGCGGCAACGGATATCTGTTCCGAATGGTAACTTTGTTCAGCTGGCGGTAGTCGATACACAAGCGCAAACTTCCATCCTTCTTCTTGACAAACAGGACCGGAGCACCCCACGGAGAAACACTCGGTCGAATAAGCCCCTTATCTAACAAATCCTGCAACTGATCCTTCAGCTCTCGAAGCTCTGCCGGGGCCATCCGATAAGGCGGTATAGAAATAGGCCCCGAACCGGGAATCAAATCAATGCAGAACTCAACATCGTGCTCAGGCGGTAGCCCAGGTAGCTCATCAGGGAAAACATCAGGGAACTCACAAACTACCGGGACCTGGTCCAACGGAACCTCTGTAGCTCGAGTATCACAAACAAACGCTAAGAATCCCTGACATCCCTTCCGCAAGAGCTGACCAGCGCGAAGAGAAGAAATTAAGCTGGGAAGGGCGACACTGCGGTCTCCCTGAATAACAAGGACTGGCTCTCCCGGAAAGCTAAATCTGACTGCCTTCTCACGGCAGTCCACCGAAGCATAACAAGTGGCTAGCCAATCCATGCCCAGAAGCACATCAAAGTCCAACATATCGAGGAGTATCAAATCAACTGATGAATCCCTCTCCCCGATACGAACGGAACACAAACGAAATACAAACCGAGCGACAAACGACTCGCCTACCGGAGTAACAACAACAAGCGGCTGGTCTAACGACGACGACTCACGGCCCAACATCGGTGCAAAGTGTGTAGAGACGTACGAATGTGTGGAACCTGGGTCGAATAATACCCGTGCGTCGAAAGAACAAACTGGCAAGGTACCTGTCACGACGGCATTGGATGCCTGCGCATCCTGCGGTGTCAAAGCAAAAACTCGGGCCTGTCCTCCACCGATAGCGGGCTGACCTCGACCTCGGCCTCTGCCTCCTCGTCCTCTCTGAACAGGACCGCCGCGTCCACGGCCTCTCGGTGCACCTAACTGGCGTGGAGCATCGCCTGGGGTAGGAAGTAGGGCTCTCTGAGGAGGGGGTGGTGATGGTGGTAGGGTCACGTGCGGAACCGTCGCTGCTCCCTGTCGTCTCACCGGGCAGTCTCTGACAAGATGGTGCAAACTCCCGCACCCAAAACATCCTGGCGACGGCTGCTGCCCCTGGGGATAAGAACCATATAACTGTCCCCGTCCAAATCCTCTGCCTGGCCTATCTCTCGGAAAGAATCTGGCGCGCTGCCTCTGAGGCGGTACATCGGTGCGCATCCTCTTCGGCCCAGAAACGGCCGAAGTCTGTGATATGCGTGCCTCCATCCGCAATGCCGTATCCCTAGCAGCTGAATAAGTGTCGTAGCGCTGGGCGCCAATGGCAAGATATAGCTGGGCATCAAGTCCCTGTACGAACCTCTTCACCATCTTCTCCTCGGTATCCACCAAATACTGAGCATATCGGGACAACTGAGTAAACTGGATGTCATACTCAGACACCGTCATCCCAGGTGTCTTGACTAAGGCCTCGAAACTGCGAGCTCTGGCGTCACGAACGCTCTCTGGAAGGAAACGGGCTAGAAAGACCGCTGTAAACTCGACCCAAGTCATAGGCGGTAGATCTGCAGCTCGACCTCTCAAGACTGACTCCCACCATGTCTGCGCGAGACCCTCTAGCCGGAAACTGGCAAGCTCTACCCATCGATCATCCGAACATCTCAGCGAACGGCAGATCCTGGCTAAACTATCAAGGAACGTCTGTGGGTCCTCCGCTGCCTCGGTGCCGGTGAATACTGGAGGTCTCAGCCTCATGAAATCCTGTAGTGAAACCGGAATGGCCACGGTGGTGGTAGTAGGAGCAGGTATCATGGTCGTCTGTGATGTAGTAGGTACGTCATCCGGCCTCGGTGTACGACTGGCTGCAACTAGGGATCCTACCATCTGACGCAGCTCCTGCATGCCTCCCATCATCTGTCGCAACTCCTCCATACCGGTCTCGAGCCTATCCATACGGCCTGGGGAAGGTGGATCGGTCTGTCCCAGCGGCGTAGGCATACCACCCTGCTCAGTCCTAGTCTCGGACGAGCCAGCTCGAATCTCGTCTCTGGCGGCAGCCCTCTGTGCCCTCGTAGCCTTCGGCGGCATAGTGGCTGTCACAGGAAAACGGATAGTAAGAACAGTGCAATAGGATCATAGGATACACGGAATTGAAGAAGGAAATTTCCAAGCAAGTATCCTAAAGTCACTTAGACGGAGTACCGTATCGTAAGTATGCCGCGGACATACGCACGCTACGTTACCCTGCTTAAGTCACTTACTCCATCTACCAAGGGTCATCCTACACTCACAAAGGTAAAACCTATCGCTCTGATACCAACTTTGTCACGACCCGCAGGGTACGGAACGTGACTGGCACTTAAGTTCACGAAACGTCTAAAGGCGTCCGTAAAATAAGTAAGCCAAAGCCCAGAAAACAAAACCAATGAAGCAAAAGAGTGAAGAAAAACCCGATCAATTGAAAACGAGTTATCAAATAAGTCATGTAAAACACCTTTTTAAAAACAATACAAATTTTCCCGAAAATTTCGGCAGAGTCTCCTTTGTAAATACTGACCCCCAAAAATGGGTACAACAAAATATATACATGAATCCACAAAATAGGGCATCCCCAAGCGGGAGCTAGCTCTTCGCCATACGGCGGTCACAAATCCCACGCAATGTAAATGACAACAAGCATAATAAAGCATAATAAAGCATAAGGAAGCATGAAAAAGTAATATGTCGGCTCAAGTGAGCTCGACCCCAAAATACAGCATAAAATCCACAAACCTCACAGTCTCATCTCTAGGTCAATATACAATAATCTGGTAGAACAGTAGATGGAGTATACTAGATACAAGAATATACAAGGTGGTACAAAAAATAACATAACCCACCTATGAGCAAATCTCGAGCTCAGGCAAAAGAGGCAAAAGACAAGTGCGCCCGCCGCTACTGAACTGACGGAGCGGACCTGCAAAAGACTGTGGCACAACGGGGGTGAGTTGCCAACTCGTGAGTAATAAATAACATCTACAAAGGCTATCGTATGCATGCACACAAGCATCCTAGCATCTAAAATACAGGTATGACTGGATGCACTAGCAGGTGTGTATATAACATCAGTGTACTAATATGTATGCAACATGAATATCTGAGGTCTCAATAGGTTTATATATAAAAATATCTTCTCTCTTTTTGTTTTTGAAACTCTTTTAGAATGCCAGCAAATGTCAATGAATCGACGAAAATCGGTGTCCAGCAACGACACCCCAAAAGCTGTCTCAAATCTCATAATGTATCTCTGGCCTCAGCCGTCCGGCTGACCCATCTCAAATATCAATATCTCATCATCTAGCGGCCACGGTCGGTATCCTCTGGATATCCGCCGTCCCAAACAGTCACCGGTAGGTAATCCGTCCCCTGCCAGGCTCAACGTCATCACCACATTCCTCTTGCCCCGGGGTACCTTACCGGGCCCACCATGTACCCGTGCCGGTTCCTCCACTCCTCGACACGGATTTCCAAAGCCACAGCAAACTCATGGTGGACGACACTTACATCACTAGAAAACCGCAATTTACATGTTTTAAAAATATCATAAGTTTGGAAATTTTGCGGCTTTCCCCCGAAATCCAGCAATATCATAAAATCTCAAGAAAATCCTCATAAGTGCATATATCAATGACAATGAATGCGTATGATATCACTAATCAAGTTGCGATGTGTGATTAATGGATTAAGCATGAACAATGAATATGATGAAGTACATGCACATGAATGGCAATCCTAGGGTTTCATTTTAAGGAAATAACACAATTTAAGTATCAATTAGTAAAAGGTTTAAATTAAAGGTTATCTAGTGTGGTGGCATGGCAATTACCAGGGTGTGTGTGTAACATGAATAGTGCTCGTGCTGCATATAAAACCTGGTAATGGTGCATGTGTCCTACAATTGAGTTTGCATATATGGTATAACCTATTGATCTAATTGCAGCAATTATCATGCCAGTATTATTATTCTAATGTCACAAGTGATTATCCAATTTACTATTTTCCAGTTAACTAAATCTATCGGGCGACTTGCGCCATCCAGACGATCGTCCCCCGTAGATGTTAAATCTACTCACCGGGATCCCTGGCTAGCTGTGTCCAATCACCGCCTTTCCCTTTCGCGCCGCGTCTGACGTCTCCGCGACCGAACCTGGAATTTACATCAATACCAAACATAAGGTTACGTATCAAGAACGACGCAAAACCCCCAACGAAACTACTAAAGTTCGCTAACTGGGTACAACGTGCACAAAGTGCGCGGACACACGCGAAAATCGCAAAAACTGCCAAAAACGCCGATTTTGGGTCACCCGGCAAAACTAAAACCCGACTACCCAAAAACCGCACTCACGCATCCTAAAAGTCGTAGGACAAGCCAACAAAATCATCAAGATACCACAATTAACTCATCACATAACTTCTATAAAAATCTAGTAAGCAGAAATTGCAATTTGATGCAAACATCGACAATATAGCGACAAAGTCAACACCACCCAACGCCAACATTCCAAACTAACCAAAAAGTTAGCCAATACACCAATTCTAAACCATTAACTAAGCTTAAAAAAACTAATTTACATAACAAAACCTCCTCTTGATTTTTATAAATAGCAAACATAACTCAAACTATATAAGAAATCCTTACTTTAACACTATAATTTAGCCTAATAAGCAAATTAACCACTTAGCTTAAGGTTAGCAAAACACTAGATAGCAAATTAGGTCTAATCAACACAAATTAGGTTTAATCAACTCACTAATCATGTTTTCAAATACCATTTCCATACAAAAACCTTTTCTTGAAAACCTTAAAACAACAACTTTACAACTAAAATCAACTTCTAAAATTACCTAAATTAGCATAATTAAAGACTACATAATAAGGTAACCATATAGATTAGTTTACTAACAACTAGATTAACTAATAAACAACTTAAATAAATTATCATGGTTCAAAACCTAGTTAGAATGTTCAAACAAAAATCTAAGAAAACTAGATTAACTACACTAAATTAACACTAAACCATAACACATAAGCACTTAAACAAGGAATTTAACAAGATGGAATTTATACCTCTTGATCAATAGATCAAGCAAGAAAGTTTCCTCCAAATGATGGCCTCAAACACCAAGATCCAAGCAAGAATGGCTAAGGAAAATGATAGCATAAGGAAATTGTTTGGATTTTTGGAATTAATTCATGGATTTTGATGCATTTCCTTGAAGGAAATTGAAGAAAAATGCAAAGAAAAGAGATGAGAAAGAGGGGTGCAGGTTTCGGCCAGGTTGGAGGTATGGGGGAGGGTGTGGGGTGAGTGGGAAGGTCAAGGGTCAAGTTTTAAAGTCAATGTATCATACATTTATCCAATATATTAAAATAAATACCATAAACTATCAATTAACTCAAGAAACAACTCAAGAAAGAGAGAGGTCAGAATTTTCTGGTCTTGGCCAAGGCTTGGGCTGTTCTTGGGCTGAGGGAAAAGATAGAGGGGTTTTACAAAAGAAATTTTATGCAAAAAGGCCCCCTACAACTCAAAAATTGCAAGTTTTAGCCCAAAATCAATAATTTCGTTTCAATTTATAAAAATTGGTTAAAAATCAAAATAAATTACTAAAAATTCCTGTTATCACTAGATTATAATTACCATAATTTTAGAGATTAAAATTAGCCCGGAAAAATTTGTATTTATCGCTTATTTAATGTATTTTCTTACCGGCTTAAATAATATTAAAAAATTGAAAAATAGTGAAAAATTTTTAAATGACCAAAATTTCATATTAAACTCATTAGCTACTAAAAACAAGTAATTATCTATCCACTTTAAGTATAATTAGCCCTAAACTGCAAAATATCGAGAAAGACGGTTTTCGGAAAAATACCGAATTTTCACCGAATTTCAGGAAAACACCAAAACGACTTTTCAAGACGCTACAGATATTCTTTAACCCAACCCAAACCCATAACCCTAGTCAAATCTCCACAAAGGTTACATGAACCATGGTTGCATTTCTAACCTCGTTATGGATTCATTATTCATCACAAAAGAAAATGGCTTCTTCTTCTTCCTTCTTCTTTTGATGGAAAAACTTTCTAGCTTTTTCATTAGTGATGAAAATGAGAGAGTTAAAGAAATCAAATGAGAGCAAAAATCCTACTTCATCATCCTAATCTATCCTAGCCATTTAGATTACGGTGTTCACTTCATTTAGTGAGTGAGAGCTTGTGTTAATGAAACTTCAAGGTAGATCATCTTTGTTATCGAAGATCGGAAGTAAGCTTGCATCTTTCTCTTCGTGGAGCCTCTCGAGAGTCCGGAACTTGATAATCGCAGCGAAAGGACCACAACACGGAGCTTATGAAGTGAAGTACCGGACTACAAAGATTGTAATCCCAAACTCTTAGATATTAAAGTGTTTAACATGCTTTGTTTCGCTTAATCTCTAGTTTAAAGATTTTGGTTAGGGTTGTTCGGCACGGCTAAATTTTTAAATCGGGTATGGTTGATGCCTTATAGACCCTTGTGCGTGTGCCTAGTAACCCTACAGTAGTATCAGATCCAAGCTAGAGCTTTAGGCGAAGTCTAGACGAAATTTAAAGTCCGATCGAACTCCGAATACCTGTAAAACCCTAGTTTCTGGAAATTTTTCAAAAAGTTGATTTTTTTTCATATTAAAAATACTCAAAAAAATCAGCAGGGTATTTTAGGAATTACTGTGCAAATCGACACCCTAAATCCACTAAAGAGCCGCGGAACCTCTTCAAAACCAGGGTATTGGCGGCGGTTCCGCGGCAGGTACTGTAGATTGAGGGATAGTTTTTATACAGTAACGACCGTAGGTACTTCCTGATTCTTCTGGGAATTTTTAATTATACTCAAGTGTTGAGTTTTCTGGGTTGTATTGGGGACTCGTTGATTCGATCGGATAATTTAACATCGTTTAAGTTTTTTCTGGATAATTTTAGAAACTGTTAAAAAGTTCGAACGGATATCAATAACTCACTTTTTCCCCTGTCGGAAAATTTTTCAAAAGTTGGATTTTTTTTCTCGAGTTTGAAACTTCCGAAAAATCATGCTAGTAACACGGTGGACCCTCTAGAAGACAACAAACCTTAACTCGATTATGTGACCATCTTGAACTGCCTCTAAACCTTAGGGTTTGGGGCAGTACGGCATTGCCGCATGTGAGGCGTTGGCTTGACCCTTCTACGGCTGGACCATTGGTATTGTGGCATGTGATACATACTTTTTTAAAACTCCGCTCAAGTGTTGAGCCATTTAGGAAAACTTGGGTGTTTGATTATTCGATCGGAAAGTTTAACATTGTCTTTTTATCTGGAATGTGATACAATATTTGGAATCCACAGTTAGTTATGAGATAACTAATTTGAATGTTATAAACATAGCAGTTTAGTCTCAGATGATCGGTTGCCACAGGATTTTGATGCGATCAAAAGTCCGTCGCAATCACGTAGCGTACACGGATACTCGCCGGGTAAACTTAATAGACAGCCACGCCCCATATCCCCGACCAAGTGACTGTAGGAGAATCCCGTCGCCAAAAGCATCCGTTCGGATGCTCGCGGCAGCGGTGTTCCGCCTTAGTGCACTTTGTCGACGGCATCCGAGGGTGCGGCCGTCTACTAAAGTTTGCGACGAGCATTCGATCAGGATGTCGGGAATCTTGTTGAATTGCCCGACTTGATATTGAAAAGAGTTTTCGATAATAAGACTAAAATGCGGGGTTTATAATTGTTAGGCATGCGATGTCTAAGGAATTCATTTGGTTAGGCATGCGATGTCTAAGGATGTTGCGGATTCCAACTGTTGTAGTTTTACACTTTCTTTTCTGCGACCGTAAGTGTAATATATGGTGTATCGCCGGTTTCGTTGCTATACATCAACGACAATTGGGCTACGCATATTTACTTACGTTGATGATATGTGATATTATATGTTGCTGTGATATGTTATATTGGATCGTCGTGTTCTGAATAGCCGGGGGTTTTATGTGAGATGAGAGTTTTTATTTTTCATTCATGTAAAATTCAGTTGTATGTAATATTCTTTTATTGGGGCACTTCCGGGCTGAGGATGATGTCACCCTTGTATATTATTTACTTTTCCGCATTAGGTAGACCCAAGGTGGGGAGCACAAGTAACCATGTTCTAGGGTCCAGTGGGAGACCATCTCGAGGAGTCGAGACCGGGTCTCCTAACCCTAGAATTGGCAGTGTTGCTTGCCGCTCTCGTAGGGGTCTAGGGATGTGGGTTTGGCTATTCATCGCGACCGTGGAATCCGTGTTTTATACAAGCTCGTACTAAAACACGGACGTCCTAGTATATCCAATATTTCATATATGTTCTTCTGCTGCAATGTTCTGTGATGAGATCATATTACTGCCTGAGACGAATGTTTATATTATATATATGAGATATATATTATATTGCAGATTTCGTTTCAAATGTGATGCTTGTGAAGCATATTAAAAATGGGACTTCATTAATGAGATTAATGAAACTAAAAGAAACCTAAAGATGTTGTAGAAACTTGTTTAAAGACTGGTAGCTCTAGTTCTTGCTTTGCATAGCGGTGTTCCATGTAGAACATCCAGCACCTTATTCGATAAGAAAAGAGCCGAGATCCCTTCACCGGGAGTGACCTCTTTAGTGAAACTAGCAGATGCTACAAACTCGGTTTGTCTTCTGATTGCTTCTATAGTTTTTGCTTTGCATAGCGGTATTTGTGAAATATCCTGCACCTTATTCGATGAGGAAAGAGCTGACGATCCCTTCACCGGGAGTGACCTCTTTAGAAAAACTAGAAAAAAGCCTCAAAAACACTCCTTTACATAAATCACTCGATTCTATTACGATATCAAGTTTATTACGCAAAGGGTTTTCTTAAAAATCTGTCGTAGCCCTCCGTCATTTCAGATAAGTAATAGTTAGTATTCGTGCTGCGTTTGTTGACCTTGTCAAGGCGTAGTGTGCGATAGTTGATTACTGCTTATCTGTATAAGCATATGATGCGATTGGATTAGGGTAGTCATGCGACTTTGTTGACATTGTCAAGGGTCGTGCGGGTGGGTTTAATTCAGATCAGGAAATGATGGGTTGAACTTGACTTGCGGTCTATGGTTTGTTGACCTTGTCAAGGTCATAGATCGCTCGGGGCAAAATATTATTGGGAATTTCAAGAGTTGAAATTTGCAATGAGATTGCATACCTTCTATGAGATAGTTGGATCCCAATACCCGCTGCGAGTAAGAGTTACTCCTGGAAGAGTTTTACACATTAAAATTAGCCGATCAAGTAGGTGTCTAGAAAGGTGTTAATGGGGTTACTGTAGGGTTCCTAGGCACGCGCACAAGGGTCTATGAGGCATCAACCATGCCCGATTAAAATTTTCGTCGTGCCGAACAACCCAAACCCGGATCTTTAAACTAGGGTTTAGGCGAAATTAAGCATGTTAAACACTTTAACACTAAGTGAGAGGGATTACAACCTTTGTAGATCCGGTCCTTCACTTCTTAAGCTCCGTGTTGAAGTCCCTTCACTGCGATCATCGTGTTCCGGACTCTCGAGAGGTTCCATGAAGAGAAAGATGCAGTCATGCTTCCGATCTTCGATACAAAGATGATCTATCTTGAAGTTTCGTTAACACAAGCTAACACTCATAATATGAAGTGAACACCCTCATCTAAATAGCAAGGATAGATGAGGATGATGAAGTAGGATTTTTGCTCTCTTTTGTTTTCTATTTCTCACTCAATTTTCATCACAAAGCAAAAGCTAGAAAGCTTTTGCTCAAAGGAAGAAGAAAGAAGAAGATGAAACCTTAATCATTTTGTGATGAATAATGAAAGATAAAATATGATGAATAATGCAACCATGGTTGAATAAACCTTTGTAGAGAATTAACCAAGGCTAGGGTTTTGGTTAGGTTAATAATGAGTCACTTGAAAATATCAAGCATAATATCTTTTTCAAGACAAAAGAAAAGCTTCTAGAATCAACTAGAAGTCTTAACCCTAATCCAAACCCTAATCATGTTTAAACTCCACTAAACATGTTGCATTAGTTATCATATCATGTTACAATATTATATATCACATATATAATATTTATCGTAACAAAATAAAATAATACATTTAACATATATCGCATATATATCAATGTATTACCCGAGTGAGAAAAAGAATCTTTTAGTGAGCAAATATTAGTTAATGTAATTTAATATATCATATATATTATTATACATTAAATTATCGAATCAACACTTGATTCGACAATCCAGCTATATCGCATATAACCGACTAATATTTATCCGTACCGATTCATCGAATCAACACTTGATCCGATGACCCGGCTGATATCAAATATCGCGAGAATAGAATACGGTATCTCATATCGTATTATCCTCGGTCCCGCACATATCACATATGTGCTCCTACTCCGTTTTGCCTGAGTCAAGAAACCTCTGTGTAGGACTCTAAAGAATCGTCAATACGCCGGCAGTAGGTGATGATCATATCAAACACCCACAAGCTGCAAGCGGTCAGCTAAACGTAACAGCTACCCAGGTATTGAGCGCTCAGAAGATCAACAAGAAATCCTGTACATTCTCCGGTGAATCCAAACAGTAACACTCCCGTACAGTCCGGTCTTGTCGTCTGATATGTCGCATATCTTGCCTAGGGGTGGTAAACGTCAGACCCCAGTAGCTTGATAAGTCGTGTCGATATGAGGTCTATAACAGTTCGAGAAACTACAGATAACACTTACCAGTAAATCTCAGCAACCCTGGCCAGGGATTTCCGGTTATAGCCAATCGAACACAGCGCAACATCAACTCCCTATACCGGGAGAGACGAATCCCCTCCTATCGCTCATTGCCTCCATATGATTCGAGACTGTACCCAAAAGCCACCTTTTTGCACGCCCTCTTGGACGTGGTATGATGGAAATCAAAGCACAGTAGGAATCACACAAGACTCTGTGACGATCTCGGGTCAACAGACTACTCTGTACCAGTGTCACTGGAGAACTGCCATCTGACGTGAGGTATAAAACCATCTGGGAGTTCTCGGCGAGTCCGTCCAGTGTACCCAGTCTCCACTGAGCACCCGTACACCATCCTTGATGTCAAACACCGATGGATATGGGATCATCTATCGCCCATCATATGGGTCAAGATGCGTATACGCTAGTCTACTCTGGTATATCGATACCATGTCTCGATACACCCTCGACTAGGAACTGTTATAGGAAGTACTCGTCGACTACCGTGGCCCCACTAGTATGATCTCATCATAGTCCTAGTAGTCGAGTACATATCCTAAGGGCTTTATCAACATGTAACATAGAGACAATCAGAGTACATGTTAAGATAAAGTAAAACCAGCTAGCATACTATCATGTCGAGCAAGAAAGTCCTCCCTATCTATGTCCAAGCATCCATTACAATATACATCATATGTACAGTAATGGCCTCTAGGGAATAAATATAACTAACAATCTCCCACTTGCACTAAGGCTATCTGTTGTGGTATCACATACCCAACAATTAGCTGCGGTTGAAGTATCTCATACTCAACCATCACATAAAAGTCTCTACTGGGAAAAAGGCCTTTGTGAGTGGATCCACGCTGTTGTCCTCTGTGTCTACTCTCCTAACCTCGATCTCCCTGGAGATCAACCATCTCCATGATCAGGTGATACTGCCTAAGAATTTTATCTGGATTTCTGATGGGACGGGGGTTCCTTGGCATAAGCCATAATTCCATTATCACACAATGGTAGGAACGAAGTTCATCTCATGAACTTATATATATCCAGACTGCCTCTTTGGTAGCATCTTTGGTAACGATGTATCTTGCCTTTAATCGTCTAGTATGTCACGGTATCTAGCTTGGAACTATTCCAACATACCGTCCCTCTACTGAGGGTTAAGACAATGCCTGCGACGGACATTCAGTCGTCCTTATCACCCTGGAACCTTTCCAGTGATTCTCCCCAGGATCGATTGATACCATCTCACTACATCTAGTGAGAATCCTAACATCCAATTAGATCTATCTCATAGATCCAAAACCCAGGATTTAGGAGGTATCACTTTGATCCTATATTGAGAATCCTTGTGATAAGCGGAGATTGACCGAGCGTAGCATAGGAAACTCCTTCCCTATCAAGAGTATGTCATCTACGTACTCTACGAGGATCACCACCATACTCTCTACTACCTTTTTGTATATACAAGGTTCATCTACCATTTTAATGAAGTCAAACTCTTTGACTACCACATCAAAACAGACGTTCCAACTCCGCGATGCCTGCTTTATCCTATAAAGCATCTTGCACATGTTTCCGCTGCTCCCACTGTCTACGAAGCCCTCTGGCTGTGTACTTATAGACGCTCTCTTCTAAAACATCATTTAGAAAAGCTGTCATGACACCCAACCACCAGATATCGTAGTCATGGTATGTAGCCGTGGCAAGTAGGATCTGGATGGACTTAAGCATAGATTTGAAAGTCTCAACTTTTCCACGTACACCAAGAAATCCTCTCAAGATATACTCGCTCCTGATGGGGATTGAACCCTTCAGATAAAGCAACCAAAGTCCATACTTTGTTGGTGTATAAGGATTCCATCTCAGATCGATAAGCATCCATCCATTCTTACAGAGTCTCACTCCTGATGGCCTGCTCGAAACAAGTTGGGTCATCATCTCATGATGCAATCATCGCTCCCACTATCATAGAGAAACCGAAGTATCTCTCAGGTGGGTGAGGAACCCTACTAGATCGGCGGAGAGGCTGAGGTTCGTTTGAAACTATTGAATCCTTTGGTTCTACCAAATCATCAACTGCAGTTTGTATAGCTGGAACCTTTCCAGTTCTACATAACAGACCTTGCCTCGAGCTTGTCCGGATTTTGCTTTTAGACATAGTCCGGACAACCCCAAATCTTAACAAACTTAAGATATGGGCTCTTCCCTTTCCATATCACATATGAAGTGGTAGGCAACTGATTTGATTTGAACCCTATTCAATAGGTATGCAGCTTCTCAAGCGCATAACACCCAAAAGGAAATAGGAAACTCAGTAGTACTCATCATAGAGCACACCATATCACATAGGGTGCAATTGCTCAGCCCCGATACACCGACGTGCTGTGGTGTATACGGAGGAGTAATGCTGAGAGAGAATCTCATTCTCCTTTAGAATAGTCCAGGAATTCCGTGCTCAAGTATTCTCCTCCTTGATCTCATCAAAGGACATAATACTTATACCCGTTGTTGGTTCTCTATTTCTAATTTATATTCTGTGAATATCTCAAAAGCTTCGAACTTGTGTTTTAACAGCAACATATGTCTGAATCTTGAGTGATCATCAGAGAATGTAATGAAGTACAAAGAACCGGTCTTGGCATGTGTAGACAGGGGACCATCATACATCAGCATGTATCAATCCCAAGAGTTCACTAACTCTTTCTCTATTTCCAATAAACGGAGCTATGGTCATCTTATCTTTGTGACATGTCCGGCAAGTTTCACAAGATGTAAATTCAAACAAATTTAAATATGCATCTAAATGTAACTTTGCTAGTCGGGTCGCATTGATATGACCTAGTCTACAATGCCTCAAGAAGGATCCGTTCATTTCTGAACTCTTCCTCTTGTGTGTGTTCTGTATACTAAGAACTGTAGTTTGATTTAGAACGTCTATGCTTTTAGACAACGTGCCTGATCCGATCAACACTTGATATAGGAAATGTTCAAAACATTATCCAACAATACAAAATTATATCCTTTCTTTACTAATAAAGAGATTGATATGATGTTGTATATCAGGTTCGGTATCTAATAACATTCGTTCAGAATCAATGTATTCTGGTAATACAGGGTGATAGTGACCAACAGACTTGGCTGCAACACTTGCATCGTTTTCTATCTCATGAAACTTATCACCCGTTCTCAGTTCTCTACCTTTCTGTAGCCCATTTAACAAATTACATATGCGGGATCCTGATCTGGTATCACATACCCAGGACGTAAAGGATACTGAGAAACAGTTCTCTATAATAAACACACCCGAAGATGATGCATCGGTATGCACTTTCTTCGTTTGGGCGGCTCGAGAATTCTGGTAATCCCCAATTTCCTGCTCTGTCTTATAACAATTATAAGTTGAAGCGGGACCAACGTTCCCCAGCTCAGTATAACAAGCGGGTTCGGTCAATATATCCGTTTTATTATCTTGATTAAGGCGTGACAAGGTCGCTACCAGGAGAGAGAGAGAAGAAAACACTCTGCATGCGCTCTTGCAAGATCAGATTGGTTATTATTTTATCTAATCAGGATGGCTCCCACTGTTTTTATCAAACCTTCCTTCAAACCCTAAAAGGAAAGACTAGCCGGGATTAATTACACGCTACAAGTTCGCCAATCTTTCAGCCAGGCCAGTGTCGGTACTTTGAGGGAGGTCCCCCGTGCTTTCGCACGAACCTAATTAATATAAACCTCATTTTCCCAGAGGCGTAACCCCGTTGACACCTTTCTAGACACCTACTTGATCGGCTAATTGTAATGTGTAAAACTCTCCCAGGAGTAACAATTACTCGCAGTGGGTATCGGGATCCAACTATCTCATAGAAGGTATGCAATCTCATTGCAAATTTGAACACTTGAAATTCCCGATAATATTTTGCCCCAAACGATCTATGACCTTGACAAGGTCAACAAAACATAGACCGTAAGTCAAGTTCAACCCGTCATTTCTTGATTGAATCAAACCCACCCACACGACCCTTGACAAGGTCAACAAGGCCGTACGACTACCCTAAAACAATCTGCATCATATGCATAAGCAGATAAATACTGGTTAGCTACCGCACACTGCGCCTTGACAAGGTCAACAAACGCAGCACGAATACTAAGCAGGACTTATCTGAAATAACGGAGGGCTACGACAGGTTTTTCTGAAAACCTATTGCGTAATGAACTTGATATCGTTGTAGAATCAAATGATTTTAAAATGGAGTGTTTTTGAGGCTTTTCTAGTTTTGCTAAAGGGGTCACTCCCGGTGAAGGGATCGTCGGCCCTTTCCTGATCGAATAAGGTGCTGGATATATCATATATACCGCTGTGCAAAGCAAGAACTATAGGAGCAATCAAAAGATAAACCGAGGGTTGTAGCATCTGCCAGTTATTTCTAAAGGAGTCACTCCCGGTGAAGGGATCTCGGTCCTTTCCTTATCGAATAAGGTGCTGGATGTTCTACAAGGAACACCGCTATGCAAAGCAAGAACTAGAGCTACCGGTTTTTAAACAAGTTTCTACAACATCTTTAGGTTTCTTTTAGTTTCATTAATCTCATTAATGAAGTCCCATTTAATATGCTTCGCAAGCATCACATTTGAAACGAAATTTGCAATATAACATATATCTCATATATATAATATAAACATTCGTCTAAGGCAGTAATATGATCTCATCACAGAACATTGCAGCAGAAGAACATATATGAAATATTGGATATACTAGGACGTCCGTGTTTTAATACGAGCCTGTATAAAACACGGATTCCACGGTCGCGATGAATAGCCAAACCCACATCCCTAGACCTCTACGAGAGAGGCAAGCAACACTGCCAATTCTAAGGTTAGGAGACCCGGTCTCGACTCCTCGAGATGGTCTCCCACTGGACCCTAGAACCCGGTTACTTGTGCTCCCCGCCTTGGGTCTACCTAATGCGGAAAAGTAAATAATATACAAGGGTGACATCATCCTCAGCCCGGAAGTGCCCCAATAAAAGAATATTACATACAATTGAATTTTACATGAATGAAAAAGAAAAACTCTCATCTCACATAAAACCCCCGGCTATTCAAAACGCGACGATCCAATATAACATATCACAGCAACACATAATATCTTATATCATCAACGTAAGCAAGTATGCGTATCCCGATTGTCGTTGATGTATAGCAACGAAGCCGGCGATACACCACATACTACGCTTATGGTCACAGAAAAGAAAGTGTAAAACTACAACAGTTGAAATCCGCAACCTTTTTAGACATTGCATGCCTAACCAAATGAATTCCTTAGACATCGCATGCCTAACAATTATAAACCCCGCATTTTAGTCTCTTTATCGAAAACTCTTTTCAACATCAAGTCGGGAAATTCAACAAGATTCCCGACATCCCGATCGAATGCTCGTTGCAAACTTTAGTAGGCGGCCGCACCCCCGATGCCGTCGACGAAGTGCACCAAGGCGGAACACCGCTGCCGCGAGCACCCGAACGGATGCTTTCGGCGACGGGGTTCTCCTACAGTCACTTGGTCGGGGCTATGGGGCGTGGCTGTCTATTAAGTTTACCCGGCGAGTATCCGCGTACACTACGTGATTGCGATGGACTTTTGATCACATCAAAATTCCGTGGCTACCGATCAATTGAGACTAAACTGCTATATTTATAACATCCAAATCAGTTATCTCATAACTACTTGTGGATTCCAAATATTGTATCACATTCCAGATAAATAGAAAATGTTAAACTTTCCGATCGAACAATCAAACACCCAAGTTTTCCCGAAACAGCTCAACACATGAAATAAGTTTAAAAACATCCAGTTCATGCCTCAGTACCAACGGTCCAGCCATAGAAAGGTCAAGCCAACGCCTCACATGTGGCACGCCGTACTGCCCCAAACCCGAAGGTTCAAAGGGCAGTTCAAGACGGTCACATAATCGAGTTAAGGTTTGTTGTCTTCTATAGGGTCCATCGCGTTACTTGCACTACTTAGAACGTTATTAAACTACGGAAAAATCCAACAATTGGAAATTTCCCGGCAGGGGAAAAATTGGGTATTTTTATCCGGTCGAACTTTTTAACATAATCTAAAATAATCCGAAAAAACCTATAGACGAAGTTAAACATCCCGATCGAAACACCGAGTCCCCAATACAACCAAGAAAACTCAACTCTTGAGTAAATATTAAAAATTCCCAGAAAACACAGCAATCAATATAGGACATTACTGTGCAAAGCAAGTGCCAAGAATCAACATTTTGGCCGCGGAACCGCCACACATGCTAGGGTGGGGCCGCGGTACCATGGAGCTTTGGTTGACTTGGGATCACGTGCTTAACAGTAACTCTTATAATACCCTGCTGTATTTTTTGGTTATTTTTAATTTGGAAAAATCCACATTTTCAAAAAATGTACAGAGAGGGTTAAAAGTTAGGGTTTCGGGGTTCGATCGAATTTCTAGCATCGTCTACACTTCGCCTAAAGCTCTAGCTAGGCTCTGATACCACTGTAGGGTTCCTAGGCACGTGCACAAGGGTCTACGAGGCATCAACCTTGCCCGATTAAAATTTTAACCGTGCCGAACAACCCAAAGACGGATCTTTAAACTAGGGTTTAGGCGAAATTAAGCATGTTAAACACTTTAACACTAACTGAGAGGGATTACAACCTTTGTAGATCCGGTCCTTCACTTCTTAAGCTCCGTGTTGAAGTCCCTTCGCTGCGATCATCGTGTTCCGGACTCTCGAGAGGTTCTACGAAGAGAAAGATGCAGTCATGCTTCCGATCTTCGATACAAAGATGATCTACCTTGAAGTTTCGTTAACACAAGATAACACTCATAATATGAAGTGAACACCCTCATCTAAATAGCAAGGATAGATGAGGATGATGAAGTAGGATTTTTGCTCTCTTTTTTTTTCTATTTCTCACTCAATTTTCATCACAAAGCAAAAGCTAGAAAGCTTTTGCTCAAAGGAAAAAGAAAGAAGAAGATGAAACCTTAATCCTTTTGTGATGAATAATGAAAGATAAAATATGATGAATAATGCAACCATGATTGAATAAACCTTTGTAGAGAATTAACCAAGGCTAGGGTTAGGTTAAGAATGAGTCACTTGAAAATATCAAGCATAATATCTTTTTCAAGACAAAAGAAAAGCTTCTAGAATCAACTAGAAGTCTTAACCCTAATCCAAACCCTAATCATGTTTAAACTCCACTAAACATGTTGCATTAGTTATCATATCATGTTACAATATTATATATCACATATATAATATTTATCGTAACAAAATAAAATAATACATTTAACATATATCGCATATATATCAATGTATTACCCGAGTGAGAAAAAGAATCTTTTAGTGAGCAAATATTAGTTAATGTAATTTAATATATCATATATATTATTATAAATTAAATTATCGAATCAACACTTGATTCGACAATCCAGCTATATCGCATATAACCGACTAATATTTATCCGTACCAATTCATCGAATCAACACTTGATCTGATGACCCGGCTGATATCAAATATCGCCAGAATAGAATACGGTATCTCATATCGTATTATCCTCGGTCCCGCACATATCACATATGTGCACCTACTCCGTTTTGCCTGAGTCAAGAAACCTCTGTGTAGGACTCTAAAGAATCGTCAATACGCCGGCAGTAGGTGATGATCATATCAAACATCCACAAGCTGCAAGCGGTCAGCTAAACGTATCAGCTACCCAGGTATTGAGCGCTCAGAAGATCAACAAGCAAGCCTGTACATTCTCCTATAAATACAAACAGTAGCACTCCCATACAGTCCGGTCTCGTCGTCCGATATGTCGCATATCTTGCCTAGGGGTGGTAAACGTCAGACCCCAGTAGCTTGATAAGTCGTGTCGATATGAGGTCTATAACAGTTCGAGAAACTACTGATAACACATACCAGTAAATCTCAGCAACCCTGGCCAGGGATTTCCGGTTATAGCCAATCGAACACAGCGCAACATCAACTCCCTATACCGGGAGAGACGAATCCCCTCCTATCGCTCATTGCCTCCATATGATTCGAGACTGTACCCAAAAGCCACCTTTTTGCACGCCCTTTTGGACGTGGTATGATAGAAATCAAAGCACAGTGGGAATCACACAAGACTCTATGACGATCTTGGGTCAACAGACTACTCTGTACCAGTGTCACCGGAGAACTGCCATCTGACGTGAGGTATAAAACCATCTGGGAGTTCTCGGCGAGTCCGTCCAGTGTACCCAGTCTCCACTGAGCACCCGTACACCATCCTTGATTTCAAACACCGATGGATATGGGATCATCCATCGCCCATCATATGGGCCAAGATGCGTATACGCTAGTCTACTCTGGTGTATCGATGCCCTATCTCGATACACCCTCGACTAGGAACTGTTATAGGAAGTACTCGTCGACTACCGTGGCCCCACTAGAATGATCTCATCATAGTCCCAGTAGTCGAGTACATATCCTAAGGGCTTTATCAACATGTAACATAGAGTCAATCAGAGTACATGTTAAGATAAAGTACAACCAGATAACATACTATCATGTCGAGAAAAAAAGTCCTCCCTATATATGTCCAAGCATCCATTACAATATACATCGTATGTACAGTAATGGACTCTAGGGCATACATATAACTAACAGTTACGCCTCTGGGAAAACAAGGTTTACTTTAATTAGGTCCGTGCGAAAGCACGGGGAACCTCCCTCAAAGTACCGGCACTGGCCTGGCTAAAAGATTGGCGAACTTGTAGAGTGTAATTAATCCCGGCTAGTCTTTCCTTTTAGGGTTTGAAGGAAGATTTGACTAAAACAGTGGGAGACATCCTGATTAGATAAATTGATAACCAATCTAATCTTGTAAAAGCGCACGCTGAGTGTTTTCTTCTCTCTCACTCCTGGTTGCGACCATATCACGCCTTAATCAAGATAATAATACGGATGTATTGACCGAACCCGCTTGTTATACTGCACTAGGGAACGTTGGTCCCGCTCCAACTTATAATTGTTATAAGACAGAGCAGGAAATAGGGGATTACCAGAATTCCCGTGCCGCCCAAACGAAGAAAGTACGTGTTGATGCATCTTCTTCGGGTGTGTTCATTACACAGAACTGTTTCTCAGTATCCTTTTCGTCCTGGGTATGAGATACCGGATCAGGATCCCGCATATGTAATTTATTACATGGGCTAAAGATAGGTAGAGAACTGAGAACGAGTAATAAATTTCATAAGATAGAAACGGTGCAAGTGTTGTAGCCAAGTCTGTTGGTAGTTATCACCCTGTATTACAAGAATACATTGATTATGAACGAATGTTATTAGATACCGAACCTGATATACAACATCATATCAGTCTCTTTATTAGTAAAGAAGGATATAATTTTGTATTGTTGGATAATGTTTTGAACATTTCCTATATCAAGAGTTGATCGGTTCAGGCACGTTATCTAAAAGCATAGACGTTCTAAATCAAACCACAGTTCTTAATGTACAGAACACACACAAGAGGAAGAGTTCAGAAATGAACGAATCCTTCTTGAGGTATTACAGACTAGGTCATATCAATGTGACCCGACTAGCTGAAGTTACATTTAGATTCATATTTAAATTAGTTTGAATTTACATCTTGTGAAACTTGCCGGTCATGTCACAAAGATAAGATGACCACGGCTCTATTTATTGGAAACAGAGAAAGAGTTAGTGAACTCTTGGGATTGATACATGTTGATGTATGAAATTCCCCTGTCTACACATGCCAGGACCGGTTCTTTGTACTTCATTACATTCACTGAGTATCTCTCAAGATTCGAACATATGTTCATGTTGAAAAACAAGTCTGAACCTTTTGAGATATTCACAGAATATAAGTTAGAAGTAGAGAACCAAAAATGGGTATAAGTATTATGTCCTTTGATGAGATCAGGGAGGAGAATACTTGAGCACGGAATTCCTGGTCTATTCTAAAAGAGAATGAGATTCTCTCTCAGCATTACTCCTCCGTATACACCACAACACGTCAGTGTATCGGGGCGGAGCAATCACACCCTATTAGATATAGTGCGCTCTATGATGAGTACTACTGAGTTTCCTATTTCCTTTTGGGAGTTATGCACTCGAGAAGCTGCATACCTATTGAATAGGGTTCCAATCAAATCAGTTGCCTACCACTTCATATGTTATATGGAATGGGAAGAGCCCATATCTTAAGTAAGTTAAGATTTGGGGTTGTCCAGCCTATGTCTAAAAGCATAATCCGGACAAGCTCGAGGCAAAGACAGTTCTGTAGAAGTTTGTTGGATATCCTAAGCATTCACAAGGGAATATCTTCTACCTAACCGAGGAACAAAAGATGTTTTGTTTCTCAGCATGCCACCTTTGTGAAAGGGAATTTCTTGTGAAGAAATTAGTGGTCATGAGGTAGGACTGGAAAGAGTTCCAGCTATACAAACTGCAACTGATGATTTGGTAGAACCAAAGGATTCAATAGTTTCCAACGAACCTCAGCCACTCCGCCGATCTAGTAGGGTTCCTCACCCACCTGAGAGATACTTCGGTTTTCTCTATGACAGTAGGAGCGAGAATTGCATCATGAGATAATGGCCCAACTTATTTCGAGCAGGCCATCAGGAGTGGGACTCTGTAAGAATGGCTGGATGCTTAGCGATCTGAGATGGAATCCTTATACACCAACAAAGTATGGAGTTTGGTTGCTTTATCTGAAGGGTTAAATCCCCATCAGGAGAAAGTATATCTTAAGAAGATAATTTGGTGTATATGGAAAAGTTGAGACTTTCATAGCTATGTTTGAGTCCATCCAGATCCTACTTGCCACGGCGACATACCATGACTACGATATCTGGCGGTTGGGTGTCATGACTGCTTTTCTAAATGATGATTTGGAAGAGAGCGTCTATAAGTACACAGCCAGAAGGCTTCGTAGACAGTAGGAGCAACGGAAACATGAGCAAGATGTTTTATTTGATAAATCAGGCATCGCGGAGTTGGAACATCTGTTTTGATGTGATAGTCAAAGAGTTTGACTTCATCAAAATGGTAGATGAACCTTGTATATACAAAAAGGTTGTAGGGAGTATGGTGGTGATCCTCGTAGAGTACGTGGATGACATACTCTTGATAGGGAAGGAGTTTCCTATGCTACGCTCGGTCAATCTCCACTTATCACAATGATTCTCCATATAGGATCAAAGCGATACCTCCTAAATCCTGGGTTTTGGATCTATGAGACAGATCTAATTGGATATTAGGATTCTCACTAGGTGTAGTGAGATGGTATCAATCGATCCTGGGAAGAATCACTGGAAAGGTTCCAGTGTAATAAGGACGACTGAATGTCAGTCGCAGGCATTGTCTTTACCCTCAGTGGAGGGACGGTATGTTGGAAGAGTTCCAAGCTAGATACCGTGACTTACTAGACGATTAAAGGCAAGATACATTGTTACCAAGGATGCTACCAAAGAGGCAGTCTGGATATATAAGTTCATGAGATGAACTTCGTTCCTACCATTGTGTGACAATGGAGTTGTGGCTTATGCCAAGGAACCCCCGTCCCATCAGAAATCCAGATATAATTCTTAGGCAGTATCATCTGATCATGGAGATGGTTGATCTCCAGGGAGATCAAGGTTAGGAGAGTAAACACAAAGGACAACAGCGCGGATCCACTCACAAAGACCTTTTTTCCCAGTAGAGATTTTTATGGGATGGTTGAGTATGAGATACTTCAACCATAGCTAATTGTTGGGTATGTGATACCACAACAGATGGCCCTAGTGCAAGTGGGAGATTGTTAGTTATATGTATGCCCTAGAGGCCATTACTGTACATATGATGTATAACGTAATGGATGCTTGGACATATATGTTGGAGATAGTGCCCTCAGAGTCAATTATTGGATCACAGGCACGTGATTGCAATGATTGAGGGAGGACCTATCCCGGTAGGACAGTCTTACTCGAGATGATAGTATGCTATCTGGTTTACCTTTATCATCGTGTACTGCTTTAGGTGACATGACACGTCACTATTACACGTTGATAGAGCCCCTAGGATTCATGCTTGACTGCCAGCAGTATGAGGGCGATCATATAAGTGAGAGCTGGAGTCTACAAGCACATCCTTAATAGGTCTCTAGTCGTGGGAGTTTCGAGACAGGGCATCGATTCTCCAGAGTAGACTAGTGTATACAGTCGAGACCCCGACGAGGGGCGGTGGCCGGTCTCACAAGCCACTGGTGTCTGTTGGATCACCTAAGATGTATACAGGTGCTCATTGGGTTATGAGTACACCGGACAGGACTCGCCGGGAACATGCTAGTTGGTCTTATACCAGACGTCAGATGGCAGTTCCCTGGTGACATGTGTGCAGGTTAGTTCATCGACCTGGGGATCGTCATTTGTCTCGTGTGAGTTCCCACTGTACTTTGATTACTACCCTACCACGGCTCAAAGGAGTCGTGCAAACAGGTTTTAGTTGGGTACAGTCCCGAGCCACATGGAGGCAGTGAGCGTATCTTCAGGGGTTCGTCTCTCCCGGTATTGGGGGTGAGGTCGCGCTGTGTCTAGGAGAGCCATTACACAAAGACCTTGGCCAAGGCAGGAGATTTACTGGTAGGTATTCCAGTAGTATCTCAGGGTGTTCTGGGCTACACTCCGACACGACTTGTACCGCTTTTGGGGGTCTGACTTTTACCAACCCCCTAGGCCCGCCATGCGATGCTCATAGACGAACGGACCGGACTGTACGGATATTGTCACTGACAGGCTCAGTTGGGTGTCGGGGTGAGCTTCCTCATCGACGTCCCTTTTGGTCAATAGCTGGTGGCCCGTCACGTATTGGCTTATACCTCTGACGTGCTAGTGGTTAAATCCACAGCCATAGTATTGACGAGTCTTTAGAGTCCACCACACTTTCAGTTACTCAAGCTTTCGGGCGAAACGTTGTAGAGGCCGTATGGAGATATGGCAGGGTCCGATCAGATACGTGCGGTATTGCACGGATCAGGATCGGACGGTTTGTACTAGTAGCCGTATAGGTATATGGCAGCGTTCGATCAGATACGTGCGGTATTGCACGGATCAGGATCGAACGGATATTACTAGCCGGCTTTGGTTTAAGCCGGTCCTAGTTTAGTACAGTGTAGATTCTGTCTCATTGCATTTGTATCCGGACGGAATACAGATGCGGGTGTGTATGCACAGTATGGGGTTTTCCTGTAATTTATTACGGGACCAGTTTTCTGGAGTTGCCAGTTTGCTTTCCGTTCCGACCGGTTTTTCTTTGTTCTTTCCCGGCCGGACCTTTCCGATGGAGGGGGTTATTTGCAGTTTTGCAAATAACTCTTTGTGGAGGGTTTTCTTGCATAAAGATCTATTATGATAGCTTTCTTTTCTTGCACCTTGACTTGGTTTAATTGTGATTTGAAAAGGGTATGGGTTTGATGTGAGATGAAGCATGCTTGCATGTTTCTTTGTCTAGGTTGTGGTCACCTCCTCTCTTGCTCCTACACTCACCTCCCTCTTGCTATCATATTATCCTTCCTCCACCATTCTCATTCACACAAGAAGAGAAAGTCTTTCATGGTTATGAAAAAAGAGAGTAGAAGAAAAAGAAAGAGAGAAAGAAAAAGAATGAGAGAGTTCATTTCATCTTCTTCTTGCTAGAAAATTGAAAGCACCAATTTTCTTTACCTCTTCCTCCATCCATCAATGGCAACTACATAAACTCCAAGAGACAAAGTTTCTACACTACTTCCTACAGCAAATCTTGAGTATGTCGAGTTGCCGGCTTCATGCTCGAGTTGCCTCGGTATTGAGGTGGGAGCCCGTAAAAGTACCCGGCTTCGTGGTGCCCTTTCCGACGAGGAGGAGACAGATGGAGATCCCGCGAGGAGATCGGAGTGGAGATGAAGACCGGAGGACTCGGATCAGTCGGTATATCTCTAACTCATCTTCTAGTTAGCTTAGACTTGTTAATGGTTACGATCCGGAGTTTAGTGCGCGGTGGTGCCGGTTTGCAAAGTCCGCAAAATTTGAGTTATTCACCGTTTCCGCATTCCGGCGTCGGATTGACGGCCGGGGCGCCGCCGTGCACTTACAGTGGTATCAGAGCCTCGCCATTAACTTCGTCTAGCTTTTGTGTAATGTGTTTTACGTTTCCGATCGAACAAAATCCCGAAAACCCGTATTTTGTGCACATCAGTTTCTGTCGAATTTTTTTTAAGTCCAAAAATTTTTCTGGTTGTCTCAGTGTGATGTGCAGGGAATTATAAGGTTACTGTAAAAATTTGGTACCCCGTTCTCACTATTCCGCCGCGGAAGCGCCGCGAAACCCCACCTCGTGCGGCGCTTCCGCCGCGGATTTTACTATTCACCCCCCCAAATTTTTCCAGTATCTTCCTGTATTGAAAATGTGGTTTCTGGGATATTAAATTTGGGCCCAGGTTTTCTGTGGTTGCTACAGTTTTGTTTGGGGGCCCACTTGTTAAGGTTTGATCAATCGGAAAAATTTTAAACACATTTTTCACAGTATTTACATTATATCTGCGACCGTGAATGTCACTCGATCGGTAAATCCTGTCTAACTGCTATAGCCCGGTTAGACGGATTTGCGAACGTGACTTTCACGTTGATGTTCTATGTTTATGCTGTGATGTTGCGGATCGGTCGTGGGGGATAGCCTGGATGCAATGTTAGTACAGTGTTGTTGTATTATGTACATTTGATATTGCGGGGCGAGCGTCCGACATGTGGACTGCCGTCACTGCCTGATTGTATTATTCTTTTGGGGCACGACCTGGTTGCGGTCGATGTACCCGTTGTATGTATATTTTACTTTCTGTACTAGGATTACCCCACGGAGGGGTGCACGGATAGCCGGGTTCTAGAGGGCAACAAGCCCGCATCTCATGGCATTGGGACGGAGGGGGCTTCACTCTGGGATTGGCGGGCTATTCGTCGCACTCGTAGGGGGTATAGGTTGACCCAGGAGGGGTGCCCAAGTTGCCGGATTCCGTGGAGTGCTGGGTGGTCCATTCATGGAGCTGAAAGGGGCTGCCTCACTTCAGGTTTTGGCGGGTGACTTGCCGCGCCCGTAGGGGTCTAGGATTTCATTGCACAGGCTATCCACACGACCAGGGGAACGTCGGGTTTCAGTAGTGGCTCTGTGAAACCCGGGGATCCCAGATATCTGTATTGTTCTGTGATGCTGTACATTTCTGTGATGTTGCATTTTATTCACGCCTTGAGCGAATATAATATATTGGTATATATATTAGTAGATGTTGTATATGCTTTTCATCCGCGCTAGTCCAGTCCCCGCTCTGCCGTTAGTTAGCTAACCTAACGGGTGATGACGGGACCCAGTGGCGAATGCGGATGGCATATACGTACGTCAGTATATTTTCGTTCTTTATTGGTGTGATCAATTGATGGGACTGCATTGATTCGGATCAATGCAAGTTAAACAAACCTATTCTGATGTTGTTGGAACACTTTTCAAAAAGCTGTTATTGCAAGGACGTTCACTTTTGTTTTGCATCGTGGTATTCAGTTGGAATATCCTGCTCCTCAGTCGACGAGGCAAGGGCCGAGATCCCTTCACCGGGAGTGACCCCTTGGACAGAAGTTTGCGTCAGGGCAGTAACTTCACTATAGCCGATTACTTTTGCTTTGCACCGTGGTATTCAGTTGGAATATCCTGCACCCCATTCTACGGGGAAAGAGCCGAGATCCCTTCACCGGGAGTGACCTCTTTAGTAAATGTTTTCGTCACTATATTTTCTAAAAAGCTATCCGTTCCTTCAACGATATCAAGTTCTTTACGTTAAAGGTTTTCGCCAGAAACCATTCGTAGCCCTCCGTCGTTTCATATGGGTAGTCAATAGTATTCAAGCTGTGTATGTTGGCCAAAGTCAAGGCACAGTGATTGGTAGCTATTGGGGTATTCATATGCAGCATAGATAGATGCGTTGGTTTGGGACAGTCGTACTGCCATTTTGGCCAAAGTCAAGGGTATGTACGGGTGGATTCAAATTAACCTGGAGAATGACGGGTTGAACTTGACATGTGACTTATGATATGTTGGCCAAAGTCAAGGTCATAAGAGCATGGGGCAGAAATCACATCGGGAGTTTCATAAGAACTGAAACTTGCCAGATATGCGCATACCTTCTGGAGTGTGATACCGTGAGCGGATTCCGTCACGTTGTCATGCGATGAGAGTTGGATCCCGATTCCCACTGATGAGTTAGTATACTCCTCGGGTGACCCCGACTAATTCTTCTTTCAGGTTTGGAGGAGAATTTGAGGTACAGTGGGAGGATTCCAGATTGGATAAATTGGTAACCATTCTGATCTAGGATAGAGTGCACGCTGAGTGTTTCTTTTCTCTCTCTCTCTGGCAGCGACCATTGACCCGACCCTAGATTTTGACTCAGTGACCAAGTTGACCGAACCTTCTTAACACCGGCTTTTGGATTGTCAGAGTTGCAGACCTCTTTGCCACTCCTACTTTTACCCTTTTCTCCAGGACACCCCGTATTACTACGAACGTCCACTTCCATTGGACAAAACCATCGTATGGTTATATACGAACTCGAAGGAATTCGAGGATGGTTTCCGGTTCTGGAGAAAACGGATTGGACTATTCAGTTGTCTTTTCTTTTCACCCTCTCTCAGGTTGCGAGTACTCCTTAGTTTAGGAGTAGTACACCTATTATGCAAATTGGATAGTCTTCTTCCAAACCATAGGCTGGTGCCGACCGGTAGGGATTGAAGAAAACCAATTAGCATAACGATGGTGTGCAGAAGGTATTAAGTTCAGACAAAACAAGGGATCAGTAAGAGGGCAAAGTAAATTGCAACAGATATTCACGACCAAACCAAATATTTCGTTACCACTCCCACATCACCTTTGTATTTCTCCAGGACACTCCGTATCACTACGAAGATCCCATTTTATTGGATACTCCATCGTATGGTTATATACGAACTCGAAAGGAACTTGTTCCAGTTCGGGGATGGATTCTGGTCCAGGAGAAATAGGAATAAAGTACATTCAGGTGTCTTTTATCTTCACCTTCTCTCGCGTTGCGAGTGCTCCTAGGATTAGGACAGTACACCCTTTATGCTTTTTGGATAGTCTTCTTCCAAACCATAGGCTGGTGCCGAACGGTAGGGAAGGAAGAAAACCATTTGGCCTAAAGGGGTGTACAGAAGGTAATGACTAAAGACATATGAAGGGATTTGGAGAGGTGGCAAAGAATTATACGGTTATAGTTGTGAATCTGGATAATGGATGAGGCATTGCTAGGAATACCAGGATACCCCAACGAAACATTTCAATGTTTCAGTTTCACTGTGTACTGTTAATGAAAAACTGATTTCCTGATTAGACACTTACTCCAGGGTATGTATTTACCAGGTACGATTCTCACATCTGTATGGTTTTACAGATGATGAGTGGGAGTAAGTTATTGGGAATTGGGTGATCATCCTCATTATATCGGGATTCGTTGTAATCGGTGATATTTGAGGAGATCATCTGGGCTGTTTGCCGGTCGGCAAATATTTGGTTTTGAATATCCGCTGTTGTGCACCAATTTCAAATTGATATATCTGTACGTTTATTTTCATAGAGTGAGATATACCTTTTGATATTATGTCGATGACATTTACCTATATCAGTGGATGGTTAGGTAAGGAGCATTAAACAGCGGTGTAATTCTTCTTAACCATAAGTACGGTTTTCAACCTACGACACACAGTGAAAGAGTTGTAAGACTCAGCGGACTTATACAGAGTATTGTATGTTGTCCAGTGTCCATTAGGACAGAGGGGTTGGTCCTCATACTATATTCTGTTTACTTTTAACTTCTCTAGTTCTTAGACATGTGTTTCGTAGAAACACAGGGTCTGAGTTTTGAGGAGTTATAGGTATTTGAATAGAGTAGAGAACCAGGTGTAGCAAGTATCGGGATTCTTCAAAGTGATCGAAGATGTAGATACTTGTGTATGGTATTCAGTTGATAGTAATGATAAAGAGAAATTGCTTCTCTTTCAGGTTACTCATAATTGGAAGCATTCCTAAGTTGAGTAACGCTGATCGGCCTCTCTCCATTTAGTTGACATGCACTGGAGATAGCTGCATGATTTGAATCTGGTTAAATTAAATCAGTGCCTCTGGTTCTATATTGGATATAGAACAGTTCATATCTTAACATTGTTAAGGTACGGGGAGTTGTCCGGCTTATGATTAAAACCAGACGCTGGACAACTCAAGGCACGTTTCTGTAATGGCTGTTTGTGGGTTGACCCAGGCTATGACGAGGGTTGACTTTCTACCATCTAGACTCGCCACAGTTTTATTAAAAATGGATTTTTTCAGAAAACAGTAGTGGGAGTATGGTAGAACTGGAAGTGATTCCAGAACCACAAACGATTACTGAAGATTTGATAAGGAACCTAAAGATTCAATCTGATTTGACATTCCATTAGCCACTCCGCAGATAAGGTGGGTAACTTCAGGCACCCGAGAGGTACTCCGGTAGCCTCAAGGACGGTGACAGGGAAGTTCTTGTTTACCCACACTTGCCATTGTTGTTGTTCCAGGCTGCGAGACCCGGCAGGAGGATGAGTATAGCGTCGTTCTAAACTAGCTTTAGAAGTGCACGTCTGTATGACTCTGCCAGAGGGTTGTTGTAGTCAGTGGGAGCGGCGGAAGCATTGGTGGACATCAGGCTTATGTCTATTTATAGACTAAAGCAGATGTAGCGGAGATAGATCATCCATTTCTGATGTGACAGTCATAGGTTTGACGTCATCGGAACAGGGGATGGATCTGTTGAGAAGGTAGTAGGAAGTGAAATTCCTATACTATGATCGGTTATACTTTGGTCGTCACACAGTGGTTTCTCCACAAAGGACTTGGACATTATATCAGACATACTGGTTACTAGATCTATGGTTTTAGATCTAGATTTGGGTGGTTTCCCAATCTGGGTACTTGGACAGCATTCTATGAGTATTTAGAATGGACGACTCCTGGCACGGTAGTGTACCTGCAGGTAATGGAGTCACCCTCTCTAAAGGTGTTTTGTGAGACTAAAGTAGAGAGGGATGTGCATGATTGGCAGATCACTTGCTTAGGCAATTGAGTCAATCATGAGATGTCAAGTACCACACCAGATGTTGTTCTTGCACTAGATGCAATAAGTTGATATTGATCCAATCCTGGAGAAACAGTCGGAGGCAGTTTTAGAACATAAGTGGCTGTTCTAGGGATATGATAACGAAAGCCCCATTCGGGAAACAGTTATCATTCCAGGCTTCCAAGGTGACCTGGACGACAAGGAGGTTGTCAGAGTTATAGTTTTCCTTCTGACGAGGGGCAGTATTTTGGACAGGTGGTCCAAGGCAATACTGAGGGTGGCATGGCACTGGATACTGATTAAGTTCAGTTGAAGATACAGTCTAAGAAGTTTGGATTTGGAGTTCATCTATGAGCTACGTCCCATCAGACATCCAGACATTCTAAGGCAGGTATTGCTCATTTCGGGAGATGGTTTTCTCCGCGAACTTGAGAAACAGAGAGACATAGAAAGAAACTTCTAGGCGGATCCACTCACTGAGGCTATTCCTCGACCGCAATAGTTTCACAAACGGGATTTGTGAGACTGACTAGTAGAGGAGTTGGGTGTTCGGTATCACACGGGCTGTGAGTATGCGACATCGCAATAATTAGCCTTGAGTGCAAGTGGGAGATTGTTGGAGATAGTGCCCTCAGAGTCAATTATTGGATCACAGGCACGTGATTGCAATGATTGAGGGAGGACCTATCCCGGTAGGACAGTCTTACTCGAGATGATAGTATGCTATCTGGTTTACCTTTATCATCGTGTACTGCTTTAGGTGACATGACACGTCACTATTACACGTTGATAGAGCCCCTAGGATTCATGCTTGACTGCCAGCAGTATGAGGGCGATCATATAAGTGAGAGCTGGAGTCTACAAGCACATCCTTAATAGGTCTCTAGTCGTGGGAGTTTCGAGACAGGGCATCGATTCTCCAGAGTAGACTAGTGTATACAGTCGAGACCCCGACGAGGGGCGGTGGCCGGTCTCACAAGCCACTGGTGTCTGTTGGATCACCTAAGATGTATACAGGTGCTCATTGGGTTATGAGTACACCGGACAGGACTCGCCGGGAACATGCTAGTTGGTCTTATACCAGACGTCAGATGGCAGTTCCCTGGTGACATGTGTGCAGGTTAGTTCATCGACCTGGGGATCGTCATTTGTCTCGTGTGAGTTCCCACTGTACTTTGATTACTACCCTACCACGGCTCAAAGGAGTCGTGCAAACAGGTTTTAGTTGGGTACAGTCCCGAGCCACATGGAGGCAGTGAGCGTATCTTCAGGGGTTCGTCTCTCCCGGTATTGGGGGTGAGGTCGCGCTGTGTCTAGGAGAGCCATTACACAAAGACCTTGGCCAAGGCAGGAGATTTACTGGTAGGTATTCCAGTAGTATCTCAGGGTGTTCTGGGCTACACTCCGACACGACTTGTACCGCTTTTGGGGGTCTGACTTTTACCAACCCCCTAGGCCCGCCATGCGATGCTCATAGACGAACGGACCGGACTGTACGGATATTGTCACTGACAGGCTCAGTTGGGTGTCGGGGTGAGCTTCCTCATCGACGTCCCTTTTGGTCAATAGCTGGTGGCCCGTCACGTATTGGCTTATACCTCTGACGTGCTAGTGGTTAAATCCACAGCCATAGTATTGACGAGTCTTTAGAGTCCACCACACTTTCAGTTACTCAAGCTTTCGGGCGAAACGTTGTAGAGGCCGTATGGAGATATGGCAGGGTCCGATCAGATACGTGCGGTATTGCACGGATCAGGATCGGACGGTTTGTACTAGTAGCCGTATAGGTATATGGCAGCGTTCGATCAGATACGTGCGGTATTGCACGGATCAGGATCGAACGGATATTACTAGCCGGCTTTGGTTTAAGCCGGTCCTAGTTTAGTACAGTGTAGATTCTGTCTCATTGCATTTGTATCCGGACGGAATACAGATGCGGGTGTGTATGCACAGTATGGGGTTTTCCTGTAATTTATTACGGGACCAGTTTTCTGGAGTTGCCAGTTTGCTTTCCGTTCCGACCGGTTTTTCTTTGTTCTTTCCCGGCCGGACTTTTCCGATGGAGGGGGTTATTTGCAGTTTTGCAAATAACTCTTTGTGGAGGGTTTTCTTGCATAAAGATCTATTATGATAGCTTTCTTTTCTTGCACCTTGACTTGGTTTAATTGTGATTTGAAAAGGGTATGGGTTTGATGTGAGATGAAGCATGCTTGCATGTTTCTTTGTCTAGGTTGTGGTCACCTCCTCTCTTGCTCCTACACTCACCTCCCTCTTGCTATCATATTATCCTTCCTCCACCATTCTCATTCACACAAGAAGAGAAAGTCTTTCATGGTTATGAAAAAAGAGAGTAGAAGAAAAAGAAAGAGAGAAAGAAAAAGAATGAGAGAGTTCATTTCATCTTCTTCTTGCTAGAAAATTGAAAGCACCAATTTTCTTTACCTCTTCCTCCATCCATCAATGGCAACTACATAAACTCCAAGAGACAAAGTTTCTACACTACTTCCTACAGCAAATCTTGAGTATGTCGAGTTGCCGGCTTCATGCTCGAGTTGCCTCGGTATTGAGGTGGGAGCCCGTAAAAGTACCCGGCTTCGTGGTGCCCTTTCCGACGAGGAGGAGACAGATGGAGATCCCGCGAGGAGATCGGAGTGGAGATGAAGACCGGAGGACTCGGATCAGTCGGTATATCTCTAACTCATCTTCTAGTTAGCTTAGACTTGTTAATGGTTACGATCCGGAGTTTAGTGCGCGGTGGTGCCGGTTTGCAAAGTCCGCAAAATTTGAGTTATTCACCGTTTCCGCATTCCGGCGTCGGATTGACGGCCGGGGCGCCGCCGTGCACTTACAATATATAGGGAGGACTTTCTTGCTCGACATGATAGTATGCTATCTGGTTGTACTTTATCTTAACATGTACTCTGATTGTCTCTATGTTACACGTTGATAAAGCCCTTGGGATATGTACTCGACTACTGGGACTATGATGAGATCGTACTAGTGGGGCCACGGTAGTCGACGAGTACATCCTATAACTGTTCCTAGTTGAGGGTGTATCGAGACAGGGCATCGATACACTAGAGTAGACTAGCGTATACGCATCTTGACCCATATGATGGGCGATGGATGATCCCATATCCATCGGTGTTTGGCATCAAGGATGGTGTACGGGTGCTCAGTGGAGACTGGGTACACTGGACGGACTCGCCGAGAACTCCTAGATGGTATTATACCTCACGTCAGATGGCAGTTCTCTGGTGACACAGGTACATGTTAGTCTATAGACCCAAGATCGTCATAGAGTCTTGTGTGATTTCCACTGTGCTTTGATTTCCATCATACCACGTCTAAGAGGGCGTGCAAAAAGGTGGCTTTTGGGTACAGTCCCGAATCACATGGAGGCAATGAGCGATAAGAGGGGATTCGTCTCTCCCGGTATATGGAGTTGATGTTGCACTGTGTTCGATTGGCTATAACTGGAAATCCCTGGCCAGGGTTGCTGAGATTTACTGGTAAGTGTTATCAGTAGTTTCTCGAACTGTTATAGACCTCATATCGACATGACTTATCAAGCTACTGGGGTCTGACATTTACCACCCCTAGGCGAGATATGCGACATATCAGACGAAGAGACCGGACTGTACGGGAGTGTTACGGACTGTACGGGAGTGTTACTGACTGGATTCACAAGAGAATGTACATGCTTGTTTGTTGGTCTTCTGAGCGCTCAATACCTGGGTGGCTATTACATTTAGCTGACCGCTTGCAGCTTGTGGGTGTTTGATATGATCATCACCTACTGCTGGTATATTGACGATTCTTTAGAGTCCTACACAGAGGTTTCTTGGCTCAGGCAAAACGGAGTAGGAGCACATATGTGATATGTACGGGACCGAGAACAGTACGTGTATATGATACCGTACTAGATTCTCGCGATATGAGATATCGGCCGGGTATATGTGATATAGCCGGGTCATCGGATCAAGTGTTGATTCGATGAATTGATACAGATTATATTGGTCGGTTATTTATGAAATAGCCGGATTATCGGATCAAGTGTTGATTTGATAATTTAATGTATAATTATATATTTAATATATTAAATTACATTAACTAATATAAGCTCACTAAAAGATTCTTTTTATCACTCGGGTAATACATTGATATATATACGATATATGTTAATTGTATTATTTTCTTTTGTTACAAAATATATTATATATATGATATATAATATTGTAACATGTTAGGGTTATTAATGCAACATGTTTAGTGGAGATTAAACAAGGTTAGGGTTTGATTTGGGTTAAACGTTTCTAGAAGCTTCTAGAAGCTTTTATTTTGTTTCTTGCAAAGATATTTAGTTTAGATATTTTGCAAAATATTCTTTAACCCAACCTAAACCCTTAACCCTAGTTAAATCTCTACGAAGGTTACATGAACCATGGTTGTAATTCTAACCTCGTTATGGATTCATTATTCATCACAAAAGAAAATGGCTTCTTCTTCTTCCTTCTTCTTTTGATGGAAAAGATTTCTAGCTTTTTCATTAGTAATGAAAATGAGTGAGTTAAAGAAAACAAATGAGAGCAAAAATCCTACTTCATAATCCTAATCTATCCTAGCCATTTAGATTAGGGTGTTCACTTCATTTAGTGAGTGAGAGCTTGTGTTAATGAAACTTCAAGGTAGATTATCTTTGTTATCGAAGATCGGAAGCAAGCTTGCATCTTTCTCTTCGTGGAGCCTCTTGAGAGTCCGGAACTGGATGATCACAGCGAAAGGACCACAACACGGAGCTTATGAAGTGAAGGACCTGACTACAAAGGTTGTAATCCCAAACTCTTAGATGTTAAAGTGTTTAACATGCTTTGTTTCTCCTAATCTCTAGTTTAAAGATTTTAGTTAGGGTTGTTCAGCACGGCTTAATTTTTAAATCGGGCATGGTTGATGCCTTATAGACCCCTGTGCGTGTGCCTAGTAACCCTACATTACCTGATTAGGGAGATGGTTGATCTCCAAGGGATCGAGGTGAGGAGAGTAGACACGAAGGATAACACAGCGGATCCACTCACAAAGGCCTTACCTCTAGAGAGACTTCTATGGGATGGTTGAGTATGGGATACTACAACCACTGCTATATTGTTGGGTATTAGATACTACAACAGATGGCCTTAGTGCAAGTGGAAGATTGTTGGTAATGTGTATGCCCTAGAGGCCATTACTGTACAGGCGATGTATATTGTAGTGGATGCTTGGACATATATAGGGAGGGCTTTCTTGCTCAACATGATAGTATGGTATCTGGTTGCTCCTTATATTAACATTTACACTTAGTGTCTATCTATTACATGTTGATAATGTTGGAGATAGTGCCCTCAGAGTCAATTATTGGATCACGGGCATGTGATTGCAATCATTGAGGGAGGACCTATACCGGTAGGACAGTCTTACTCGAGAGGATAGTATGCTATCTGGTTTATCTTTATCATCGTGTACTGTTTTAGGTGACCTTACAGGTCACTATTGCGCGTTGATAGAGCCCTTAGGATTCTTGCTTGATGGCCAGCAGTATGATGGCGATCATATACGTGGGAGCTGGGGTCTATAAGCACATCCTTAAAAGGTCCCTAGTCGTGGGAGTTTTCGAGACAGGGCATCGATACTGCAGAGTAGACTAGTGTATACAGTCGAGACCCCGAAGAGGAGCGGTGGCCGGTCTCACAAGCCACTGGTGTCAGTTGGTTCACCTAAGATGTATACAGGTGCTTATTGGGTTATGAGTACACCGGACAAGACTCGCCGGGAACATGCTAGTTGGTCTTATACCTGACGACAGATAGCAGTTCCCTGGTGACATGTATACTGGTTAGTTCATAGACCTGAGATCGTCATTTGTCTCGTGTGAGTTCCTATTGTACTTTGATTACTACCCTACCACGGCTCAAAGGAGTCGTGCAAACAGGTTTTAGTTGGGTACAGTCCCGAGCCACCTGGAGGCAGTGAGCGGATCTGCAGGGGTTCGTCTCTCCCGGTATTGGGGGTGAGGTCGCGCTGTGTCTAGGAGAGCCATTACACAAAGCCCTCGGCCGAGGCAGGAGATTTACTGGTAGGTATTCCAGTAGTATCTCAGGGTGTTCTGGGCTACAATCCGACACGACTTGTACCGCTTTTGGGGGTCTGACTTTTACCAACCCCCTAGGCCCGCCATGCGATGCTCATAGACGAACGGACTGGACTGTACGGATATTATCACTGACAGGCTCAGTTGGGTGTCAGGATGAGTTCGCTCATCGACGTCCCTTCTGGTCAATACTTGGTAGCCCGTTACGTACGGCTCATACCTCTAATGTGCTAGTGGTTAAATCCACAGCCAAAGTATTGACGAGTTTTTAGAGTCCCCCACAGACAGTTTCTCAAGTTTCGGGCGAAACGCTGTAGAGGCTGTATAGAGATATGGCAGGGTTCGATCAGATACGTGCGGTATTGCACGGATCATGATCGGACGGATAATACTAGCGGGCTTTGGTTTAAGCCGGATCCTAGTATTGTACAGTGTAGATTTTGTCTCTTTGCATTTATATTCGGTTGAAATACAAATGCGGGTATGTATATACGGTCGCGGGGTTTTCCTGTAATTTATTACGGGATCGGTTTTTTGAAGTTGCCAGTTTGCATTCCGTTTCGGCCAGTTTTCCTTTGTTCCTTCACGGCCGGATTTTTCCGATGGAGGGGCTTATTTGCGAGTGTGCAAATTAGATATGTGGAGGGGGTTTCTTGTAAATGGAGAGATTATGATAATCTAGCACCTTTTGATTCCATTCTTTTTTTCACATGGTTTGCATTAAATGTTGATAGGATTGATATGGGATTTGGATATGAAAGAGTGTGACCATCTCTTCTTGTTATCACCCATTCTTTTCCTTAGTTGTTTTAATCTATCTCTTTTTTTCCTCCTCATTCTATGCATGGCCGGCCACACTTGGTGCGAAGATAGAGGGCATTTCATTTGGTGGGGAAAAATGTTCATCTCATATATTTTTTGCTTGCTACAAAAATCATTCATCTCCATATCTCCTTCCTTCATCATTATGGCAACTTCATACCCGCTAGAGACAAACCACTCTACACTAGCCTACAGCATTCTTGGACACGCCGGCTCTCCAACTTCGTGACCGAGTTGCCTCAGTCCAGAGGTTGGAGCCCGTAAAAGAACCCGGCGATGTGGTTCCCTTTCCGACGAGGAGATGAAGACCGGAAATTCCGCGAGGAGATCGGGACGTAGGCCGAATACCGAAGGACACGGATCGCTCGGTATAGCATTCTATCCCGTCTCTAGTTTGCTTGCATTAGGTTAATGGTTACGATCCGGGATTTTAGGATGGGTAGTGCCGGTTTAAAGTCAAGAAAATTTTTGTTTCCGCATTTTGGCCTCGGAAAGACGGCCGGGGCGCTGCCGTGAACTAACATGGTATCAGAGCCACGCCATTAACCTAGTCTAGCTTTCTCTAACGTGTTTACAAGTTCGATTGAACAAAAATCCCAAAACCGCGTTTTCAAATTTGACAGTTTCTGTCGATTTTCTTTTGTGCTCAAAAAATTATTTGGTATGTTGCAGAAAATCGTGCAGGCTGTTATATGAATACTGTAGAAATTTGGTTGCATGAAGTCACTGTATCGCCGCGGAACCGCGGCCGTAACCCCCTTTTGGCCGCGGTTCCGCCGCAGAACAGTGACGTCACTGCACCAAATTTCTTGCACTGATTCCTGTGTTTAAAATGGGGTTTTTGGTATATTATTTTTTGGGCCCAGATTTATTTTGAGTGCTACAGTAGTGCTTGGGGCCCACTTCGGGAAATTTAGTCGATCGAAAATTTTAAACATGTTAGTTCACAGTATTTACATTATATCTGCGACCGTGAATGTCATTTGATCGGTATATCCTGTCTAATTGCTATAGCCCTTTTAGACGGATTTGCGAACGTGGCATTCACGTTGATGTTCTGTGTTGTGCTGTCATGTAGCGGATTTATCGTAGTGGATAGCCTGGATGCAATGTTAGTACAGTTTGGTTATATATGTACATTTGATATTGCGGGACGAGCGTCCGACATGTGGACTACCGTCACTGCCTGTTTGTATATTATTCTTTTGGGGCACGACCGAGCTGAGGTCGATGTACCCGTTGTATGTATATTTTATTTTTTGTACTAGGATTACCCCGCGGTGGGGTGCACGGATAGCCGGGTTCTAGAGGGCAACGGGCCCGCATCTCATGGCGTTGAGACGGAGGGGGCTTCACTCTAGAATTGGCGGGCTATTCGCCGCATTCGTAGGGGGTATAGGTTGACCCAAGGAGGGGTGCCCAAGTTACCGGATTCTGTGAAGTGCTGGGTGGTCCATTCACGTTGTTGAAGGGGGCTGCCTCGCTTCACGTTTTTGCGGGTAACTTGCCGCGCCCGTAGGGGTCTATGATTACATTGCACAGGCTATCCACACGACCAGGGGAACGTCGGGTTTCAGTAGCGACTTTATGAAACCCGGGGATCCCATATATCTATATTGTTCTGTGATGCTTATTACATTTCTGTGATGTTGCATTTTATCACGCCTTGAGCGAATATTATATATTGATATATATACTAGTAGATGTTGTATATGTTTTGCATCCGCGCTAGTCCAGTCCCCGCTCTGTCGTTAGTTAAGTAACCTAACGGGTGATGACGGGACCCAGTGGCGAATGCGGATGGCATATACGTACATCATTATTTTCGTTCTTTATTGGTGTGATCAATTGATGGGACTGCATTGATTCGGATCAATGCAAGCTTAACAAACCTATTCTGATGTTGTTGGAACATTTTTCTAAAAGCTGTTATTGCAAGGGCGTTCTCTTTTGTTTTGCACAGTGGTATTCGGTTATGAATATCCAGCACCTCAGTCGACGAGGCAAGGGCCGAGATCCCTTCACCGGGAGTGACCCCTTGGACAGAAGTTTGCGTCAGGGTAATAACTTCACTATAGCTGATTGCCTTTTACTTTGCATCGTGGTATTCAGTTGGAATATCCTGTACCTCATTCTACGGGGAAAGAGCCGAGATCCCTTCACCGGGAGTGACCTCTTTAGCAAAGGTTTTCGTCACTATATTTTTATAAAAAGCTATGCAGTTCCTTCAACGATATCAAGTTCATTACGTTAAAAGTTTTTCGCCAAAATCTAGACGTAGCCCTCCATCATTTCTTACAAGTATTACTTAGTATTTGTACTGCGTTTGTTGACTGTGTCAAGGCGTAGTGTACGGTAGCTAAGTAGTGTTCGTTTGTGGCATATTAATGGGATTGGTTAGGACAGTCGTGCGGCCTGTTGACTGTGTCAAGGGCTTGTACGGGTGTGTTTAATGCAATCCAGGATAATGATGGGTTGAACTTGACTAGGACTCTTTGATTTGTTGACTGTGTCAAGGTCACTTGGGTCCTAGGGGTAAAAATCACATCGGGAGTTTCTAAAGAAACTGAAACTTGCCAGATATGCGCATACCTTCTGGAGTGTGATAACGTGAGTGGATTCCATCACGTTATCATGCGATGATAGTTGGATCCCGATTCCCTCTGATGAGTTGGTTTACTCCTCGGGTGATCCCGACTAATTCTTCTTTCAGGTTTGGAGGGGAATTTGACGAGACAGTGGGAGGTTTCCTGATTAGATAAAGTGATAACCATTCTGATCTAGGTTAGAGTGCATGCTGAGTGTTTCTTTTCTCTCTCTCTCTCTTTGGCAGCGACCATGACCCAACCCTTGACTATGACTCAGTGACCAAAATTAACCGAACCTTCTTAAACACTGGCTTTTGAATTTTCTGAGTTGCATACCTCATTGCCACTCCTACTTTTACCCTTTTCTCCAGAACACCCCGTATTACTACGAACGTCCACTTCCATTGGATAAAACCATCGTATGGTTATATACGAACTCGAAGGAATTTATTCGAGGATGGTTTCCGGTTCTGGAGAAAACGAATAGGACTATTCAGTTGTCTTTTCCTTTTACCTTCTCTCAGGTTACGAGTGCTCCTTGGATTAGGACAGTACACCTATTACGCAAATTGGATAATTTTCTTCCAAACCATAGGCAGGTGTCGACCGGTAGGGAATGAAGAAAACCAATTAGCCTAACGATGCTGTACATAAGGTATTATGTAAAGACAAATAAAGAGATTAGTAAGAGGGCAAAGTAAACTGCGACTGCTATTCACAACCAAACCAAGTATTTCATTATCACTCCCACTTCACCTTTGTATTTCTCCAGAACACTCCGTATCACTACGAAGATCCACAGTTATTTGAATACTCCATCGTATGGTTATATACAAACTCGAAAGGAACTTGTTCCAGTTCGGGGATGGATTCTGGTTCAGGAGAAATAGAAATGAGGTTTATTCAGTTGTCTTTTATCTTTACCTTCTCTCGCATTGCGGGTGCTCCTAGGATTAGGACAATAAACCCATTATGCTTATTGGATAGTCTTCTTCCAAACCATAGGCTGGTGCTGAACGGTAAGGAAGGAAGAAAACCATTTATCCTAAATGGGTGTACAGAAGGTAATGAATAAAGACATATAAAGGGATTTGGAGAGATGGCAAAGGAATATACGGTTACAGTTGTGAATCTGATAATGGAAGAGGCATTACTAGGAATACCCGGATACCCCTTCGAAACATTTGCATGTTTCAGTTTCACTGTGTATTGTTAAAAGAAAACAGATTTCCCAATTAGCACCTGCTCCAGGGTATGTATTTACCAGGTATGATTCTCACATCTGTATGGTTTTACAGATGATGAGTGGGAGTAAGTCATTGGGAATTGGGTGATCATCCACATTATATCGGAATTCGTTGTAATTGGTGATATTTGAGGAAATCGCCTGGGTTGTTTGCCGGACGGCAAATATTTGGTTTTGAATATCCGTTGTTATGCACCAATTTTAAATTGATATATCTATACGTCTATTTTTATAGAGTGAGATATACCTTCTTGAAATTATGTCCGTGGCATTTACCTATATCAGTGGATGGTTAGGTAAGGAGCATTAAACAGCGCTGTAATTCTTCTTAACCATAAGTACAGTTTTCAACCTATAACGCACAGGGATTGAGTTATTAGACTCAGGGAACTTATACAAAGTGTTGTATATTGTCCAGTGTCCATTAAGACAGAGGGGTTGATACTCGTACTATATTCTGTTTACTTGTGACTTATCTAGTTCTTAGACATGTGTTTCATAGAAATGCAAGGTCTAAGTTTTTGAGAAGTTATAGATATAAGAATAAAGTAGAGAACCAAGCATTGCAAGTATCAGGATTCTTCAAGGTGATCGAAGATGTAGATACTTGTGAATGGTATTCAGTTGATAGTAATGATTAAGAAAACTTTCTTCTCTTTCAGGTTACTCATAATTGGAAGCATTCCTAAGTTGAGTAACGTTGATCGGCCTCTTTTCCATTTAGTTGACATGCACTGGAGACAGCTGCATGATTTGAATCTGGTTCAATTAAATCAATGCCTCTGTTTCTGTATTGGATATAGAACAGTTCGTATCTTAACGATGTTAAGGTACGGGGAGTTGTCCGGCTTTTGCTTAAAACCAGACTCTGGATAACTCAAGGCACGTTTCTGTAATGGCTGTTTGTGGGTTGACCCGGGCTATGACGAGGGTTGATTTTCTACCATCTGGAAGATCAATAGTGATATTGTTCTTGACTCGCCACAGTTTTAATAAAAATGGATTTTTTTCAGAAAACAGTAGTAGGAGTATGGTAGAACTGGAAGTGATTCCAGAATCGCAAACGATTACTGAAAATTTGATAAGAACCTAAAGATTCAATCTGGTTTGACATTCCGTTAGCCACTCCACAGATATGGTGGGTAACCTCAGGCACTCGAGAGGTACTCCGGTAGCCTCAAGGACGGTGACAGGGAGGTTCTTGTTTACCCAGACTTGCCATTGCTGTTGTTCCAGACTGTGAGACCCGGCAGGAGGATGATTATAGCGTCGTTCTAAACTAGCTTTGGAAGTGCACGTCTATATGACTCTACCAGAGGGTTGTCATAGTCAGTGGGAGCAGCGGAAGCATATTGGACAAGTGGCGTATGTCTATTTATAGACCAAAGCAGATATAGAGGAGATAGATCATCTATTTCTGATGTGACAGTCATAGGTTTGACTTCATCAGAATAGGGGATGGATCTGTTAAGAAGGTAGTAGGGTGTGATGTCCTGGTATTTGGCTGACATACACAGAGTAGGAAATGAAGTTCCTATACTACGATCGGTGATGCTTTGGTTGTCACACAGTGGTTTCTCCAAATAAGATATTGATCCAATCCTGGAGAAACATTCGGAAGCAATTTTAGAACATAAGTGGATGTTCTAGGGATATGATAACAACAACCTCTTTCTGGAGACGGTTATCATTCCAGGCTTCCAAGGTGACCTGGATGACAGAGTGGCTGTCAGAGTTATAGTTTTCCCTCTGACGAGTGGCAGTATTTTGGACAGGTGGTCCAAGCGGATACTGAGGGAGGCATGGCGCGGGATACTGATTAAATTCAGTTGACGATACAATCTAAGAAGTTTGGATTTGGAGTTCATTTATGAACTAGGTCCCATCAGATATCCAGATATACTCTAAGACAGGTATTGCTCATTTCGGGAGATGGCTTTCTCCGCGAACTTAAGATAAAGAGAGACATAGAAAGAAACATCTGAGCGGATCCACTCAGTGAGGCTATTCCTCGAACGCAATAGTTTCGCAAACAGGTTTTGTGATACTGATTAGTAGAAGAGTTGGGTGTTTGGTATCACACGGGCTGTGAGTATGCGACATCGCAATAATTAGCCTTGAGTGCAAGTGGGAGATTGTTGGAGATAGTGCCCTCAGAGTCAATTATTGGATCACGGGCACGTGATTGCAATCATTGAGGGAGGACCTATACCGGTAGGACAGTCTTACTCGAGATGATAGTATGCTATTTGGTTTAACTTTATCATCGTGTACTGTTTTAGGTGACCTTACAGGTCACTATTGCGCGTTGATAGAGCCCTTAGGATTCTTGCTTGACGGCCAGCAGTATGATGGAGATCATATATGTGGGAGCTGGGGTCTATAAGCACATCCTTAAAAGGTCCCTAGTCGTGGGAGTTTACGAGACAGGGCATCGATACTCCAGAGTAGACTAGTGTATACAGTCGAGACCCCGACGAGGGGCGGTGGCCGGTCTCACAAGCCACTGGTGTCAGTTGGTTCACCTAAGATGTATACAGGTTCTTATTGGGTTATGAGTACACCGGACAGGACTCGCCGGGAACATGCTAGTTGGTCTTATACCTGACGTCAGATAGCTGTTCCCTGGTGACATGTGTACAGGTTAGTTCATCGACCTGAGATCGTCATTTGTCTCGTGTGAGTTCCCACTGTACTTTGATTACTACCCTACCACGGCTCAAAGGAGTCGTGCAAACAGGTTTTAGTTGGGTACAGTCCCGAGCCAAATGGAGGCAGTGAGCGGATCTGCAGGGGTTCGTCTCTCCCGGTATTGGGGGTGAGGTCGCGCTGTGTCTAGGAGAGCCATTACACAAAGCCCTCGGCCGAGGCAGGAGATTTATTGGTAGGTATTCCAATAGTATCTCAGGGTGTTCTGGGCTACACTCCGACACGACTTGTACCACTTTTAGGGGTCTGACTTTTACCAACCCCCTAGGCCCGCCATGCGATGCTCATAGACGAACGGACCGGACTGTACGGATATTGTCACTGACAGGCTCAGTTGGGTGTCAGGATGAGTTCACTCATCAACGTCCCTTTTGGTCAATACTTGGTAGCCCGTTACGTACGGCTAATACCTCTGACGTGCTAGTGGTTAAATCCACAGCGAAAGTATTGACGAGTTTTTAGAGTCCCCCACAGACAGTTTCTCAAGTTTCGGGCGAAACGCTGTAGAGGCCGTATGGAGATATGGCAGGGTTCGATCAGATACATGCGGTATTGCACGGATCATGATCGGACGGATAATACTAGCGGGCTTTGGTTTAAGCCGGAACCTAGTATTGTACAGTGTAGATTTTGTCTCTTTACATTTGTATTCGGTTGGAATACAAATGCGGGTATGTATATACGGTCGCGGGGTTTTCCGGTAATTTATTACGGGATCAGTTTTTTGAAGTTGCCAGTTTGCATTCCGTTTCGGCCAGTTTTCCTTTGTTCCTTCACGGCCGGATTTTTCCGATGGAGGGGGTTATTTGCGAGTGTGCAAATTGGATATGTGGAGGGGGTTTCTTGTAAATGGAGAGATTATGACAATCTAGCACCTTTTGATTCCATTCTTTTCTTCACATGGTTTGCATTAAATGTTGATAGAATTCATATGGGATTTGGATATGAATGAGTGTGACCATCTCTTCTTGTTATCACCCATTCTTTTCCTTAGTTGCTTTAATCTATCTTTTTTTCCCTCCTCATTCTATGCATGGCCGGCCACACTTGGTGGGAAGATAGAGGGAATTTCATTTGGTGGGGAAAAATGTTCATCTCATATATTTTTTGCTTGCTACAAAAATCATTCATCTCCATATCTCCTTCCTCCATCATTATGGCAACTTCATACCCGCTAGAGACAAACCACTCTACACTAGCCTACAGCATTCTTGGACACGTCGGCTCGCCAACTTCGTGCTCGAGTTGCCTCGGTCCAGAGGTGGGAGCCTGTAAAAGAACCCGGCGATGTGGTGCCCTTTCCGACGAGGAGATGAAGACCGGAGATTCCGCGAGGAGATCGGGACGGAGGCCGAAGACCGAAGGACACGGATCGCTCGGTATAGCATTCTATCCCGTCTCTAGTTTGCTTGAATTAGGTTAATGGTTACGATCTGGGTTTTTAGGATGCGGTAGTGCTGGTTTAAAGTCAAGAAAATTTTTGTTTCCGCATTTTGGCCTCAGAAAGACGGCCGGGGCGCTGCCGTGAACTAACAGATAAAGCCCTTAGGATGAGTACTTGACTACCAGAATTATGATGCAGATCATACTAGTGTGGCAGAGGTAGTCGGTAAGTACAACCTTAGATTGTTCCTAGTCGTGGGAGTATCGAGACATGGCATCGATATTCCAGAGTAGACTAGCGTATGCGCTTCTCGACCCATATGATGGGCGATGGATGATTGTTCAGTCGATAAAACTGCACATTTGTAGTACATTTTTCCTACCATTTTTATATTAAAAAAAGGACTTTAATATGATATATTATACATATGAGGGTTTATGTGTAAAAACATTATTTTCCATGTGTTAATATATTTTTATTATCATTTGGTAGGAAAATGTATGCAAATAAAATTATTGATCTAATCCTAGTAGAACAAAGTCTACTAAAATCTTATTTGAGTTGTTGTGCAGAATATTTCCAAGTTGTGCAGAATTTTCCAAGGTTAGAATCAAGCAAATCAAGTTGCTGAAGAAATCTTGTCAAATTAAGAAGCAAACTTGGAGACCAAGTCTTGAAGCAACCGAGAGAAGATTTCTGAAATATGAAGGTGCCTAGGATTGCCAAATGTCACCAGATGAAAGCATAAGAAAAATCATCAAATGATCCCCACCCTTGAGCGCGGATCCGCGGCCAAACCCACCCTTGGGCCGCGGATCCGCCGCAATTTAGGGGAGAGAGAATGCAAGATTTTGGGAGATTGATAACTAATGAATTTTACCAACTTTTCAACAATAATATTCTGGGTTTGCACTATATAAAGGCACCGAGTGCCTCTTGGAAAAAAGCATCAAGCCGAAGAGATCACGAAGTCCAAGACGGCTCACGCATCCAGGCTGATCATCAACTGTTCATCTACCTCCTTGGAAGAGATCGAGAAGCAAACTAGTCTTTGTAATCATTTTCTAAGGAATCAAAGTGTAGATTGTTCAAGTTTATTAATAAAGGTAGTTGTTTTATTTTATTCTTTTGCATTTTACATTATGTTTTCCCTCTCCTTCTTTTCATCTTCTTCTCCCAACATGCGCGAGTAATTCTCCGCTTGTTAGGGTTCGTAGGATTATGGTAGGCTAATGGACGATGAAAATAACTAAACCCTTTTTAAGTCCTATAAAGTTTAGGAACTTTATCAAAAGAATCATTAACATCCTAATCGGGCGCGCTAGCAATTCTTTGCTAGTTCCGACCGCAATTAGAGATTAGATTAATGATTGTTTTGGTAAAGGCTAGATATGAACGGCGTTCCGTGTCGAGATAAGGGTTAAGAGTGGGATTCCTTTTCCCTCCAGAAACCCTAATCTACACACATCACCGTCGTTCTAGTTCTAAATCTATTAATGGATAAAAAGGATAACTTTTAATTAATCCTCCATAACTACTAAATCCTAACGAACCCTACAAGCCCTCTTATTATATTATCTACATCTTTAAAATAATCTAGATCTATATTTTACATTCTTGTTTACCGTAGATCTAGAAACCATTCTATAAAATTTTTTATTCCTCCTCTCTTTCTCAACACATCTAAAGTAAAAGTAAAAGGTTCCACGTTTCCCAGAGGACGACCCGTACTCATCTCGGTCTAGCTACACGCGACACCGTTATTGATTGCGGTTAACTACATACAAACACACTCTTTCGAACCAATCAAATGGCGCCGTTGCCGGGGATACGTGCGTAATTTTTTTATTTTTACTGTTTGTGTTGAATTCTTAGACGAGCCATATCATTATTAAAACAAAACTGCAAATTGCATATTTAACGATTTGTGCGTGGATTTTTGCAAGGAGATCTGGAGTCACAGAATTGAGGAAAATAGGAAACAGAGACATTTTTAGAGATCCAGAAGAGCAAAGGAGATCACAGAAAAATTTTCAGCAAGCGATCCGTCCACCTTGCGGCGGAACCGCGGCACAAAGGTGCTTCCTGCGGCGGAAACGCGGTTGTTTGGAGGGATTAGGGCCACAGAACTCTCTGGTAAGATTCTCAACTCCTTCTCTCTCTCCTCAAATCCAATAAAATCTATTTTCTGCAGGATTCTTTGCAAAATTGCGCCGCTCAAAAATCTTTTTGCAAAAGTTTTGTGATTGGTTTTGTTTTGCATATTTAATACGGACTTTAAGGGGCAAAGACCAAATCAAGATTAGGTAGGGATTTCATCACCCTTCCTAAGCCCCACAAATCACAAACCGAGCATATATATCAACCCTTCATTAATTTAAAAAATATCTAGACCAGACTCTAAGGACTGTCGCGCTCAATAAGGACAGAGGAGGGTCGTGGGTAATCTATTGTTTATCCGCATTACTTTTGTAGTGCCTAGGCAAGTGTGACAAAGGATAGTGGTTTTTAATTAGGCCCATGACGTGGTTCCTTCCCACTTACCTGGCACTTATCTGGCTACAAGGGTAGTACGGAGGCGGTAGAGGATTTATCCTGCGGCTTGTCCTTTGGAAGTCTAGGAGCGGTCTAGAGACTGACCTAGGTAACCTTAGTTCTAGGGTTGCTTGTGCATCATAGGGTGATTTGTCTTGAGTCCCACTTTTTCAAAATAAGCCAATTTTAAATCACACACACGCTGCCACTTGCACTAAACCCGCTTAGTGCATGCTCGGCTGGACACGGGATCCTAGTGCCCGTCTTGTCCGCGTTCCTGTTATCGACGCCGAAGTCGGTACTTCTTCATCCTCTTTTCCCCCACCACACACCACATCGACCGTGATGGATGGCACTCCATCAGAGTATAACACCACGCTGCCACCGCCCGAAGGTGCGCAGAATCCACCGCGCATCTCTCTCCAAGAGAGATGCTATCCTATTCGTGGTCCTCTTCCTACTTGTCTATCTCTCCCACCACCTAACGGGGATAATTTCGAAATTAAACCCCACTACATCAGTCTGCTGCCCAAATTTCACGGGCTTGAGTCGGAAGACGCGTACGTTTTCATCACCAAATTCGAAAACGTATGCGCAATGATGGGTACTTCACAATTGACTTTAGATGCTATGCGCTTACGTCTTCTCCCATTCACACTGTGCGACTTGGCAGAGAAATGGCTTTATAATACTGCCGCACACTCTATCACTAATTGGGATGAATTCGTCGTAGCATTTCTTAAGAAGTTTTACCCAAATCATAAGACTGCACATGTTAGGAGCGAGATTAACCAGTTCACCCAACTTCCCAATGAACCATTTTGGAAGTGCTTTGAACGTTTCAAACATCTGCTTGTCCAATGCCCCCATCACGGAATACAAAGATGGGATTTATGTCAGATTATATATGAGGGCATTAATCCAGCGACAAAGCAGATGCTTGAAACAATGTGTCAATGCAATTTCATGTCTACAGATGACGGTGAAGCATGGAAATATCTGGAAGATCTCGCTGAACACACGTTGCAGTGGGAAAGCGTAAGACCACCTACAACTAAGGGAGGTATTCACCAGCTCGACGTTTCCATCGCAGTAAAAGCCGAAATGGCAGCGATGCAGAAGAAACTCGACGCTATTGAAAGCAGATTCTCATCAGTCTCCCTAAATCAGGTTACGCTTCCTAAGACTGTCTGTGGTTGTTGTTCGGATCCTTCACACTTAACGGAAGAATGTCCTATAAATGCATCGTTTCAAGCTAATGCTGCTTTTCAGCAGCGACCTAGAAACGATCCTTATTCTTCCACATATAATCAAGGATGGAGGAATCATCCTAACTTTGCTTGGAATCAAAACCAACAAAGTAATTATCAAAGACCTCCTCCACAGCAACCACAACCACAGAATCAGCCCCCCTTTCAGTCACAAAATTTCCAAAATCCGGCCAACATTTCTACACCACAAGTGGCCAGTACTGACAACTCACTTGCACAAACTTTGGATATGTTCATGAAACAATCCATGCAAAATTCGGCTGAGATAAGGTCTTCTATTGATACCCTAACGAAAAACTCCTCCTCCCATGGTGAGAGTATTAAATCAATAGAAAACCAAATCGCACAGTTAAACGCCGCAATGAGTGCGAGAGAGAAAGGGAAGCTCCCATCCCAACCCTTACCGAATCCTGGCCATTCACAAAGTCATAATGTGAATGCTATTACTACGTTGAGATCGGGGAGAGTGCTGAATAACCGAGTGGGTGAGCAATTTGATGATAGTGACACATTTGATACCCCTTCTTCTTCTTCTTCCCCTAATTCGTCTAGTCTCCCACCTTCGTCCGAGCCTATTCTCCGTTTTCCCCAAGGCTCAAACATTTCGCCAAATCTATCTAAGTCGATGTCCACTCCAATTTTGGGATCGAATCTGTCGCCACAGTCTTCTCCACAAATGTTGGACCCAAAACTCATTGATCGAGCTCCATTTCCAAACCGATTAAGGGCCAACCGACCTAACCCGCAAATGGAGAAGATTGTAGAAATGTTTAAGCAAGTTAGCGTGAATATTCCTCTCCTAGATGATATTCAACAAGTCCCATCTTATGCAAGAATCCTTAAAGACTTGTGCACTAGGAAGAGAAAAACTCAAGTGCCTAAAAAGATTTTCATGACGAGTAATGTTAGCACAGCTTTTACCCAACAAATACCAAAGAAACGTAAGGACCCCGGCTGTCCTACAATCTCTATTTCTATTGGGGGTAAAAATATAAATCGTGCTTTACTCGATCTAGGCGCTAGCGTCAACTTGCTTCCTTATTCAGTATACGAGCAGTTAGGAATTGGAGAGTTAAAACCCGCCCATTGTACTCTCCAAATGGCTGATCGATCTATCACCAAACCTCGGGGCGAACTAGAGGATGTGTTAATTAAAGTCGGGGAATTCATATTTCCCGTGGACTTTATTGTTTTAGATACACAACCTGTGGCAAACCCACGCAATTAAATCCCGGTGATACTTGGTCGACCCTTCCTAGCAACTTCTAATGCTGTAATTAATTATCGTAACGGTTCTATGAACTTATCCTTCGGGAAAATGACAATTGAGCTTAATATTTACAAGCTAGGAAGTCAGCCATCAGAACCTTCTGCTCAATTGCTGGATGTTTGTTCCATCCACGAGATAGCTTCCGAAAGCTGCATGGATGAGGAGCTTTGCTTTGATGTTCTCGACAACACTAATAAGACATCGTTTGATCTTGCACCACTTTACAGTGAGGATATGTTCAATGAGTCAGACCTTGAGATTGAACCCGTTGACTCATTGCAAAAGTCAGCAGCACTTTCCGAGTCAATATCTTATGCAAGTTTTGAATCTCTTCGGGAGTCCGAATATCATTCGCTTACCCCACCTTCTATAGTCTCTCCGCCAATTCTTGATCTCAAACCGCTACCTTCTCATCTTAAATATGCATATTTAGGAAAGAATGAGACTTTGCCAGTGATTATTTCCGCTTCTTTAGCCTTAGAGCAAGAGAATGCACTTTTGGCAGTGCTGAGATCGAATCGGGAAGCATTTGGTTGGACTATGGCTGACATCAAAGGGATTAGTCCCTTAATTGTTGAACATTACATGCATCTGATGGATGAAGCCAAACCAACCCGAGACCCACAAAGACGGATAAATCCCGTTATGAAGGAGGCGGTAAAGAAAGAAATCGTCAAGTGCCTTGATAGTGGAATAATTTACCCCATATCTGATAGTCAATGGGTAAGTCCAATTCATGTGGTCCCTAAAAAGTCTGGCATCACGGTCATCACTAACGAGGCTAATGAGTTAATCCAAACAAAACCCAAACTGGGTGGCGCGTATGTATCGATTACAGGAAACTCAATGCCGCGACGAGGAAAGATCACTTCCCTCTACCTTTCATTGACCAGATGTTGGAACGATTAGCGGGACACGAATACTACTGTTTCTTGGACGGATACTCTGGTTATAACCAGGTCCCCATCGCCGAAAAGGATCAAGATAAAACCACTTTTACTTGTCCTTTCGGAACTTTTGCTTATAGACGCATGCCCTTTGGGTTATGCAACGCTCCCGCTACATTTCAGCGGTGCATGATGGGGATATTTTCAGATATGGTAGAAAATTTTCTAGAAATTTTTATGGACGATTTCTCCATTTTTGGGGACTCCTTTGAGAACTGCCTTCGTAATCTTGACGCTGTTCTTACCCGCTGTAAGGATAAGAACTTGACTTTGAATTGGGAAAAATGCCATTTTATGGTCCAAGAAGGTATTGTACTTGGACATATAATTTCACATAAAGGCATTGAGGTTGATAGAGCTAAAATAAATGTCATTCAAAACCTCCCTCGTCCCAATTGCGTCAAAGATATACGATCCTTCCTTGGTCATGCAGGATTTTATAGGAGATTTATTAAGGACTTTAGCAAAATTGCTAGACCCTTAACCCTTCTATTGGCCAAGGACACTACTTTTCACTTCGATTCGGATTGTGAGGCTGCTTTTGAATTGCTTAAAGAATCACTCATTACAGCCCCCGTTCTATCATCTCCGGATTGGAACCACCCGTTCGAGCTTTTGTGTAACGCATCAGATTTTGCTATTGGTGCTGTCTTAGGACAGCATATTGATAAGATGCCACATGTAATTTACTATGCAAGTAGGACCTTGAATGATGCACAGATAAATTACACAACTACCGAGAAAGAACTCTTGGCAGTTGTATTTGCATTAGAGAAGTTCAGGCCCTACTTGATTGGCTCGCCTATTGTGGTTTACACAGATCACTCCGCCCTACGACATCTTTTAACGAAGAAGGATGCAAAGGCCAGGCTAATACGTTGGATCATATTGTTACAAGAATTTGATCTTGTTATCAAAGACAAGAGTGGATGTGAAAACGTAATAGCCGACCACCTTTCACGCATCACTTCTTCGCCAACTGTGACCGTGCCGATAAATGACTCATTTCCCGACGAACAGCTCTTGAATGTATCCTACGAACCTTGGTTCGTGGATATCGTGAAGTATCTTGCGACGGGACTTATACCTAGCGATTGGTCGAAACAAGACAAACTTTGGTTTTTATCCCAAGTAAAATATTTTTACTGGGATGAACCAAATCTATTCAAGTATTGTTCCGATCAAATCATTCGCAGGTGTGTCCCTAACGATGAATTCAAGAGCGTGTTATCATTTTGTCATGATCAGGCATGCGGCGGTCATTTTGGACCTCGAAAAACGGCGGAGAAAGTTTTGCAATGTGTCTTTTATTGGCCAACATTATTTAAAGATGCATTTGAACATTGCAAAACTTGTCCGCGATGTCAGCATTTGGGTCGGATTTCACGAAGGAACGAGATGCCGCTCCAACCTATATTGGTTGTGGAAATATTTGATGTTTGGGGTATTGATTTTATAGGCCCTTTTCCCAACTCCTTTGGGAATCTATATATCTTGTTAGCGGTTGATTATGTCTCGAAGTGGGTGGAAGCTATACCGTGTCGCACTAATGACAACAAGGTTGTCATTAAGTTCCTTAAAGAAAATATCTTTTCGCGATTCGGACACCCTCGCGCTATCATTAGAGACAACGGGACACATTTCTGCAATAGGTCTTTCGAGGCCTTGATGCGGAAATATTCAATCACTCACAAGTTTTCTACGCCCTATCACCCCCAAACAAGCGGGCAGGCTGAGATCTCAAATAGGCAGATCAAACAGATATTGGAGAAGACGGTTTCCAAAAACCGTAAGGATTGGTCAACCAAATTGACGGATGCTCTTTGGGCATTCCGCACCGCTTATAAGACCGATCTTGGTATGTCTCCATACCGCCTTGTGTTTGGGAAGGCATGTCACCTCCCTGTCGAGATTGAACATAAGGCAATGTGGGCTATTAAAGAGCTTAATTTTGATCTTGATCATGCAAGCAGCTATCGGAAGCTGCAATTGAATGAGCTAAGCGAACTCCGCGATGAAGCTTACGATAATGCGGTGATAGTAAAGAATAAGACTAAAGTGTTCCACGATAAAAATCTTTCTAGAAAAACCTTCACATTGGGGCAACAAGCCCTTCTTTACGATTCCCGTCTCCATCTTCATCCGGGTAAGCTTAAATCTCGTTGGAAAGGACCTTTTGTGGTGCGGTATGTACACCCGCACGGGGCAGTTGAATTCGAAAATTTGAAAAACGGTTCGATTTTTAAAGTAAATGGGCATAGATTAAAACCGTATTTTTCTGCTGACCCCGCGGAGGAGCTCCTGTTTTTACAGGAGCCGCTTTATCAAAACTAAATTTCCTCCGCCTCACCTCTATGTTTTGATAACATTTTCTCATTTTAAGAAATGGAGGTGAGTAAAAAAATGGATTTGATTGAATATCTGTGCGTGTCAAAGAATAAGTTTGGGGGAATTTTTCATTTAACTATTATTTTACCCCTTATATCCCTCCCTTAGTATACAGGTCCATGTTCTCAAAAGGCTACATCAGTGAGGACACTGCTGAAAACAGATTTGGGGGGGAGGTTTGTATTCACTGAATTATCTTTGACACCGGGCATTAAAATTTTTTTTAACAAATGAATAGAAAGTGAAACATTATATCTAAAAGATAGGAATAGTTTATGAAAACCAAGAAATTAGAAGTTTTCTTATACGAACTAGTAATAAGTAGTTATGTGCTGTTGTCCCAAGGGTTAGTAAAATGAAGGAAGTCACTAATCTGAGGATAAAAATAAGTCTGAAAAATAGTTTCTATTCTGGAAGCCAAACATTTGAATGTTGATACCCTACTATATGCACTTACATACGTCTTGAAACTTGGGATAGTAGAGGATACCTTGAAATGCTCTTGTCTAAAAGCCAAAGTATGAAGGAATTGAAAAAAAAATGAAGAAAATATAAAAATGGTGAAAAGAAAAAATGAACACTGGTTTTGTATCGCCAAGGAAGCAATAAAAAAAATATAGCAAGGGTGCCTCTTCACCTAGTGCCCTAAGGCCAACTGGTCTGGGAGTCACTGCTAAGCCTTAGGTGGTGCAAGACGAGGAAAATACTATCACCAAATCAGCAAGCACTTGAGTAATCGGTCAGTTAGTACCTCAAGAAGTATTAACGGTCGCATGAAAAGGTGTGAGCAAACCTAAGTATTCATAAACTTAAAAAGTACTGAGGTAGATGGACAAGAGTATGATAGCTTGAATTGAATTCTCCGAATGTAGGGATGTTATTTACACACACGTGGGGTTATACGATCAATGTTTGGATGAAAGGTAGGAATAAAGAATAAAGACGATGTTTTATTGAGGGATGATGTGATTTCTAACATTTTTTCATGACTATTAAGATAGGGCTCATGACAACTGAAAAGCTAGTATAGTTGGAAACTCTTCTTTTCAAGGCCTTTCTTTTATGGTTCTTATCTTTATATATAAATTTCACCATCTCTCTTTTGTTATAGGATTTTTTGGGTGTAATCCGCTGAAAACCCTTAGGAGACAACACTCCTCCTACTAGGGACACCTAGAGGTTTAACGACTTGTTGCACGTGCTCAGTGCAATCGTGTCTGCCTACGAAAGTGTGCTTAGTTTTCTCCTTTCTTTTTCTCCTCTTAAATAAACTAGTTTGCTCGGGACGATCAAAGATAAGTTTAGGGGTATTTGTTCAGTCGATAAAACTGCATATTTGTAGTACATTTTTCCTACCATTTTTATATTAAAAAAAGGACTTTAATATGATATATTATACATATGAGGGTTTATGTGTAAAAACATTATTTTCCATGTGTTAATATATTTTTATTATCATTTGGTAGGAAAATGTATGCAAATAAAATTATTGATCTAATCCTAGTAGAACAAAGTCTACTAAAATCTTATTTGAGTTGTTGTGCAGAATATTTTCAAGTTGTGCAGAATTTTCCAAGGCTAGAATCAAGCAAATCAAGTTGTTGAAGAAATCTTGCCAAATTAAGAAGCAAACTTGGAGGCCAAGTCTGGAAGCAACCGAGAGAAGATTTCTGAAATATGAAGGTGCCTAGGATTGACAAATGTCACCAGATGAAAGCACAAGAAAAATCATCAAATGATCCCCACCCTTGAGCGCGGATCCGCGGCCAAACCTACCCTTGGGCCGCGGATCCGCCGCAATTTAGGGGAGAGAGAATGTAATATTTTGGGAGATTGATAACTGATGAATTTTACCAACTTTTCAACAATAATATTCTGGGTTTGCACTATATAAAGGCACCGAGAGACTCTTGGAAAAAAGCATCAAGCCGAAGAGATCACGAAGTCCAAGACGGCTCACGCATCCAGGCTGATCATCAACTGTTCATCTACCTCCTTGGAAGAGATCGAGAAGCAAACTAGTCTTTGTAATCATTTTCTAAGGAATCAAAGTGTAGATTGTTCAAGTTGATTAATAAAGGTAGTTGTTTTATTTTATTCTTTTTCATTTTACATTATGTTTTCCCTCTCCTTCTTTTCATCTTCTTCTCCCAACATGCGCGAGTAATTCTCCGCTTGTTAGGGTTCGTAGGATTATGGTAGGCTAATGGACGATGAAAATAACTAAACCCTTTTTAAGTCCTATAAAGTTTAGGAACTTTATCAAAAGAATCATTAACATCCTAATCGGGCGCGCTAGCAATTCTTTGCTAGTTCCGACCGCAATTAGAGATTAGATTAATGATTGTTTTGGTAAAGGCTAGATATGAACGGAGTTCCGTGTCGAGATAAGGATTAAGAGTGGGATTCCTTTTCTCTCCAGAAACCCTAATCTACACGCATCACCGTCGTTCTAGTTCTAAATCTATTAATGGATAAAAAGGATAACTTTTAATTAATCGTCCATAACTACTAAATCCTAACGAACCCTACAAGCCCTCTTATTATATTATCTACATCTTTAAAATAATCTAGATCTATATTTTACATTCTTGTTTAACGTAGATCTAGAAACCATTCTATAAAATTTTTTATTCCTCCTCTCTTTCTCAACACATCTAAAGTAAAAGTAAAAGGTTCCACGTTTCCCATAGGACGACCCGTACTCATCTCGGTCTAGCTACACCCGACACCGTTATTGATTGCGGTTAACTACAAACAAAAACACTTTTTCGTATCAATCAATGATCCCATATACATTGGTGTTTGACACCAGAGAAGGTATACAGGACTCAGTGGAGACTGGGTACACTGAACGGACTCACCGAGAACTCCTAGATGGTATTATACCTATCGTCGGATTGCAGTTCTGTGGTGACACTGGTATAGGTTAGTCTGTAGACCCGAGATCGTCATAGAGTCTCGTGTGATTCCCACTGTGCTTTGATTTCCACCATGCCACGGTCAAGAAATCGTGCAAAAAGGTGGTTTTTGGGTACAGTCCCGAGTCACATGGAGGAATTGAGCGATAGGAGGGGTTTCGTCTCTCCCGGTATTGGGAGTTGATGTTGCGCTATGCTCGATTGGCCATAACATGGAATCCCTAGCCAGGGTTGCTGAGATCTACTGGTAAGTATTATCAGTAGTTTCTCGAACCGTTATGGACTTTGCATCGGCATGACTTATCAGGCTATTGGGGTCTGACGTTACACCACCCTCAGGCTGTTGATATGTGACATATCTGACGAAGAGACCGGACTGTACGGTAGTGTTACTGATTGTATTCGCAGGAGTTTGAGCAGGCTTGCTTGTTGATCTTCTGATCGCTCAATACCCGGGTGGCCGTTACGTTTCGCAGACCGCTTGTGGCTTGTGGGTGTTTGATATGATCATTACATACTGCCGGTGTATTGACGAGTGTTTAGAGTCCTACACAGAAGTTTCCTGGTTCATGCGAAACGGAGTAGGAGCACATATATGATATGTGCGGGACCGAGATTAATACGGTATGTGATACCGCATTCTATTCTCACGATATGTGATATCGGTCGGTTATATGTGATATAGCCGGGTTATCGGATCAATTGTTGATTCGATAAGTTGATTCAAATGATATCCGTCCGTTGTATGTGATATAGCCGGATTATTAAATCAAGTGATGATTTAATAATTTAATGTATAATTATATATTTGATATATTAAATTACATTAACTAATATTAGCTCACTTAAGCATTTCTTTTTCTCACTTATGATACACATAACATATATGTGATATATGATAATTATTTTCATTGCACACAAAATATATATGTGATATATATTGTTGTGTCATGCTAGGTTACACATGCAACATGTATGTATGAGACTTATACCATGCTAGGGTTTATGTTATGGTTTCATTTATCATTAAGCAAATTCAAAAAGGTGGAGATTATGTCATGGCTCAAAGCTTGTAGAAGCTTGTAGGTTTCATTGACTTAGTCCACTCTTTTGTCTTGCTTAAGATATTTATTGACCTAAAAATTAACCATACACCAAGGTTTAGTCTCTACAATGGTTAGTGTATGTCATATACTCGCCATGGTTGCATTTCTAACCTCATGAGTTTCATTCATCATCTTCTTCCTCACTTGAGAAAAGCTTGCTAGTTTTTTCTAAGTGATGAAACCTTGTGAGAACAATAAATCTAAAGTGAGCCCACTTCCTACTTCATCGTCCTCTAATATTAGCCATTTAGTTTAGGGTGTTCGCTTCACTAATTTCACCATTAGTGAAGAGGTAGCATGAGCTCGAGTCTCCTCGACGTAGATCATCTTCGGCCTCAAAGACATTGAGCAAGCTTGTTCGTTTCTTCATGTGAACCCTTACTAGAGTCCGGGTATTCACAACTTGCAGTGAAAGGACTACGGCATGGAGCTTTAGAAGTGAAGGAGCGGTCTACAAAGGTTGTATTCCCTCATTCACTTAGATGTAAAGTGTTTACATTTAGTATCGTCGGATTTTCTAGTAACGATTCTAGGGTTAGGGTTAGCTAATACGGCAATTTTCAAAAAATGGCATGGACGATGCCTCCCGAAAACTTGCTGCTGTGCTAGACAACCCAACAGCTCGGATACCTCTTGTCGAGGGATTTGGATCCGTGGATTTTCCGGGAAGGAAGCTGCCCTCAACGGATGAACCGAGCAGGAAGCTTCTCGGATACCTCTTGACGAGGGCTTTGGATTCGCGGTTTTGCCAGGCAGGAAGCTGCCCTCAGCGGATGAACCGAGTAGGAAGCTGCTCGGATGCCTCTTGTCGAGGGCTTTGGATTCATGGATTTTCCGGGCAGGAAGCTGCCCTTTGCGGATGAACCGAGTAGGAAGCTACTCGGAAGCCTCTTGTCGAGGGCTTTGGATCTATGGATTTGCCGGGCAGGAAGCTGCCTTCAGCGGATGAACCGAGTAGGAAGCTGTTAGTGATATGTATGCCCTAGAGGCCATTATTGTATGATACAGTGGATGCTTGGACATATATATGGAGGAATTTCTTGCTCGACATGATAGTATGCTATCCGGTTGTCTTTATCTTAACATGTTCACTAGTATTATTTTATCGTCTCTCATATACATGTTGATAAAGCCCTTAGGATGTTGGCTTGACTACCAGGACTATGATGTGGATCATACTACTGAGACCTGGATAGTCCACAAGCACATCCTTCAATTGTTCCTAGTCAAGGGAATATCGAGACAGGGCATCGACATTCCAGAGTAGACTAGTGTGTATGTTTCTTGACCCTGTATAGGGCGATGGTTGATCCCATATCCATTGGTGTTTGACATCAAAGATTGTATACAGGTGCTCATTAGAGAATGGGTACACCGAACAGGACTCGCCGAGAACTCTTAGATGGTACAATACCTATCGTCAGATAGCAGTTCTCTGGTGACACTGGTACAGGTTAGTCTATAGACCCGAAATCGTCATAAGGTCTTGTGTGGTTCCCACTGTGCTTTGATTTCCTCCCTACCACGGCTGAAAGGAGTCGTGAAGACAGGTGGATTTTGTGTACAGCCCCGAGTCACATGGAGGTAATGGGCGATAGGAGGGGTTTCGTCTCTCCCGGTATAGGGAGCCGATGTTGCTCTATGCTCGATTAGATATAACAGGAAGTCCCTAGCCAGGGTTGTTGATGAGATTTACCGGTAAGTGTTATCAGTAGTTTCTCGTACTGTTATAGGCCTTACATCGACATGACTTATCAAGTTATTGGGGTCTGACGATTCCACTTCCAGACTCGATATGCGACATATCAGATGAAGAGACCGAACTGTACGGTAAGTGTTACCTATAGGATTCATGGGAATTTGGACGAGCTTGCTTGTTGATCTTCTATTCGCTCAATACCTGGATAGCCGTTGCGTCCAGCTAGTACTGTTGACGGCTTGTGGGTGATTGATGTGATCATCACCTACTGCTGGCATATTGACGAGTCTTTAGAGTCCCACATAGAAGTTTCCTGGTTCAAGCGAAACGAAGTAAGGCACATATGCTGATATGTGCGGGGGCCTAATTAAATACGAGTATGAGATACCGTATTGTAATCTGGCGGCTATTTGTTATCAGTTAGGTTATATGTGATATAACCAGATTATTGAATCAAGTGTTGATTTGATAATGTGATATACAGATAAATGATATTAGTCGGTTATATGTGATATAACCGGATTATTAAATCAAGTGTTGATTTAATAATATGATATATATTTATATTTGATATAATTGTATATTGACTAATATTATTGCTCACTAATTATATGCTTATCTTTATTTATATATATATATATATATATATATATGAGAATAATGGAGGAAAGATGCCATAGGAGGGAATTTCCTCCTGTGGTGTCGAAAAAGTACGCCATTGTGTTTTCAGGTGATCGGCACCCATCATCTTCATCGTTATCATCTAAGATATGGGTACACCAAATTTCATGTGATTCTACAACTTTTTACCGTTGAATTAGTGGGTTCAAAATTATCGGTTTACCGACAATAGAACTTTTTACATTGCTAAATCAAATTTGTAAACGTTGCAGAATCACATGAAATTTGGCGTACCCACATCTTAGATGTTAACGATGAAGATGATGGATTCTGATCGTCGGAAAATACGACGGAGGGCGTACTTTTCGACGCCATACGAGGAAATTCCCTCCTATGGCCTCTTTCCTCCATTATTCTCTATTAATATATATGTGATATATATATATATATATATATATATATATATATATATATATATATTATATGAAGCATGGCATAGTTTTTTCTATTTTTAGAAAATAGAAAAAGAGATGATAAATAGGGAGACTTTGGAGGGATGGGCATAGCATGGCTTATTCTATTTTATATTCATTTTTTTGGACTATTAAAGCATGACTATAATTTTTAAGTTTTAAAAATTGTATGCTTCAATAATGTGTGAGCTTTGATGAGCCATTCTACATTTCATTCCACACTAAGTTATTTTTCATGAGTTGAGCTCATGTGATGAGTTTTCTCTCTAACTCTCTCCATCTTCTTCACCTCCATCTCCAAGCTCAATCCCTCACATGAGTTGTGATCCCTTAAGCTTGTGAGAACCCTAGTGAGCAAACAACACCCTTACTTTACCATCCTACACTAGATTAGCGCTTTGGTGTAGTGTGTTTACTTCACTAATGAGTTTATTGAAGAGGTAGCTTGGATTATAGGACTTCGGGTGGATCATCTTCGACACGAAGGTCATCGAAGCAAGTTCGTTCAACCTTCAAGTGGAGCCTAGTGGAGTCACGTGGACTATAACCCGGAGCTTTAGAAGAGAAGGACACGGTCTACAAAGGTTGTATCCATCCGTCTATTAGTGTAAAGTTTATGATATCAAGTTAAACACTAATCATCTAGTTTAAGATCTTGGTTAGTGTAGATTAGCACCCCAAAAATTTTAAAAACGGCATGGTTGATGCTAGTAAAACCCAGTGGTGGTGCTAACATACAGTTTCATGGTATCAGAGCGGAAGCTAGAAGATTAAACGATGTTAATAGAAACACGAAACCGAAACAACTCCGAAACCGAAACCCTAATTACCAAGTCTCTATCAATTTTCAAATGTCCTTTGAAATTTTTTTAAACAGGTATAGAATGTTGCATATGATGTAACTAAAACACCAAACAAAATTGAGACTCAAACCCCTAATTCTCATCGGCCACATGCCCTATTTGGCCGGCCTGGCCGGTCCCCCTAAGTTGGAATGGGCTCGACTTTGTTTGGTGTTCTAAAGGCTTGGTTTTGGGGTTTCAGGTTATGTTTGATTAGCCCAAAATTACATGCGATGTTAATTTTGTTAAGGGATTAATATGGAGTGTTTCGTAGTCATAATTTTAACGTCGTTTCGGGTTTAAGTTTGATATGTGATGCAGTAGTTGGAATCCACATTAAATTAGTTTTGTGACAACTAGTTTGTTTGTAAATCTAGCATCTTATTCTCTATTGATCGATTTCCACGAAGTTTCGATTCGGATCGAAACTCCGTCGCAATCGCGTATCGTACGCGAATACTCACCAGATAATTTTACTAGGTAGCCATTCCCCATAGCCCCGACCAAGTGACTTTAGGAGAACCCCGTTGCCAAAAGCATCCACTCGGGTGCTCGCGGCCATGGTGTTCCTCCTAAGTGCACTTGGTCGACGGCATCGGGAGTGCGGACATCTACTAAAGTTCCCGACGAGTATTCGATCGGGTAGTCAGGAATCTTGTTGAATTACCTGACTAAATTATTGAAAAGAGTTTTCAGTATGAGACTAAAATGCGGGGTTTGTAAGTTAGGCATGAAATCCGGAATATGAGATATTCCGGGTTTATGATGTCTAAGGTAATGCGGATTCTAATTATTATAGTTTTTCATTTCTTTTCTGCGACCGTAAGTGTAATATGTAGGGTATCCAAAATCTCGTTGCTATATGTCAACAGAATTTGGGATACGCGTATTTAATTACGTTGATGACATGTGATATTATGTGTTGCTGCGATATGTTATATTGGATCGTCGTGAATGAATAGCCGGGGGTTTTATGTGAGATGGGAGTTTTACAATTTTCATTCATGTAAAATTTGTATGTAATATTCTTTTATTGGGACACTTCCGGGTTGGGGATGATGTCACCATTGATGTATATTATTTACTTTTCCTCGATACACCCAAGGCGGGGAGCACAAGTAACCGAGTTCTGGATTCCAGTGGGAGACCATCTCGAGGAGTCGAGACCGGGTCTCCTAGCTCTAGAATTGGCAGGGTTGCTTGCCGCTCTCGTATGGATCTAGGGATATGTGTTTGGATATTCATCACGACCGTGGAATCCGTGTTTTTCATTATTGGCTTAATTTAAAACACAGACCTCCTACTATATCCAATATTTCATATGTTGAGTTCTGCTGCTTGGTTCTGTGATGTGATCATATAACTGCGTGAGACGAATGCTTTTTATATATGATATATAATAACGATGCTTATGTTTTGCACCCGCGCTAGTCCAGCCCCTGCTCTGCCGTTAGTTAAGTAACCTAACGGTGCATGACGGGGCCCTGTGGCGAATGCAGATGGCATAAGCGTGCGTTCTATTTTCGTTTCATTTTTTGTGATGTTTAGGAAACATTAAATTATGGGACTTCATTAATGAGATTAATGAAAAGAAAAGAAACCTAAAGATATTGTAGAATCAAAAGTTTTTTTAATAAGGTATCTCTAGTTCTTGCTTTGCACAGTGGTATTACTTGATAGATATCCAGCACCTCATTCGATGAGGAAAGAGCCGAGATCTTTTCACCGGGAGATGCCTCTTTAGCAAAACTAGCAAATGCTACAACCCACTCGGTTTTGTTTTAATAGCTTCTATAGTTCTTGCTTTGCATAGTGGTATTCCTTGATGAATATCCAGCACCTCATTCGATGAGGAAAGAGCCGAGATCCCCTCACCGGGAGTGACATCTTTAGCGAAACTAGCAAAAACTACAAAAAACAGTCCTTTTCAAATCACTAGATTCTGCAACGATATCAAGTTCATTTCGTTAAACGTTTTCTTAAAAGCCAACCGTAGCCCTCCGTCATTTCAGATAAGTACTATTTATTATTTGTGCTGCGATTGTTGGCATGCGTCAAGGCATAGCGTGCGGTAGCTGATTAGGGCTTATCTGCAGCATGTGATGCAATTGAATTAGGGTATTCGTACGGCGTTGTTTGGCCTGCGTCAAGGGTCGTACGGGTGGGTTTAATTCAATCAAGAAATGAACGGGTTGAACTTGACTAGCGGCCTATGGTTTGTTGGCCTGCGTCAAGGTCATAGGATGCTAGGGGTAAAAATAGATATTGAGAATTTCAAGTGTTGAAATTTGCAATAAGATTGCATACCTTCTATATGATAGTTAGATCCCGATACCCACTGCGAGTAAAAGTTACTCCTGAGAGAGTTTTGCACTTTACAATTAGCCGATCCATTAGGTGTCTAAGAAAGGTGTTAACGGGGTGATGCCCCTACGGAAATGAGGTTATTTAATTAGTTCCATGTGAAAGCATAGGGACACTCCCTCAGAGTACCAATATATGCCTGGCCGAACGATTGGCGAATTTGTAGGGTGTAATTAATCCTGGCTAATCTTACCTTTTAAGGTTTGAAGGAAGATTTGATAAAAACAGTGGGAGCCATCCTGATTAGATAAAATAATAACCAATCTAATCTTGCAAAGAGCGCACGCAAAAGTGATCATCCTTCTCTCTCTCCTGGTAGCGACCATTGACACGCCTTAATCAAGATAATAATATGGATGTATTGACTGAACCCACTTATTATACTGGGCTAGGTTACGCTCTATCTTATGATTTTCATAAGTCTGAGCAAGGAATAGGGGAATATCCGGATTCCCATACCACCCAAACGAAGAATAAGTATGTTGATACATCGTCTTCGGGTGTGTTCGTAACCGAGAACTGTTTCTCAATTTGCTCTATGTCCTGGGTATTGGATACCTGATCAGGATCCCACGTATGTAATTTGTTACATGGCCTAAAGATAGGTAGAGAACTGGGAAAGGGTGATATGTCTCTAGTAGTAGAGAATGGTGTAATTGTTGCAGCCAAAGCATTGGCGAATATTACCTTGTGTTACCAAGTGGTAACACAATGATTCTAAGCAACTGTTATTTCGTACCAAAAATGTTGTGAATGTTTTCCTAAATCTAATGTTGATTAGGTATGGTACGTTATATAACGGTATATTCGTTCTTAATCAAACTACAGTTCTAAGTTATACAGAACACACACAAGAGGAACAGTTCAGAAATGAACGAAGACTTCTTGTAGCATTATAGACTGGGTCATATCAATGCGACAAGACTGGCTGAGTTGCATAAGGATGCATATTTGAAACCGTTCGAATTTATATCTTATGAAACTTGTCAGTCATGTCTCAAAGGCTAGATGACCAAATCTCCATTTTCTGGACACGAAGAAAGAGCTACAGAACTCTTGGGACAGATACATAGTGATGTATGCGGTCCTATGTCTACACATGCCAGGATTGGTTCCTCGTACTTTATTACATTCACCGATGATTGATTGATCATTAATTTTGATGTCGTATATAAGATGTTTCACAACCAAAGAAATTTATAACGCAATCAATTAACGGTGTCGATGTAGCGCGTTAATGAATACGGATCGTCCACTGAGATGTGTGTTTTGCTCGCTTTCGTTTTAGATGGGTCGAAATGAAAAGATAAAAGAAAAATTTCAAGAAAATTGATTCAAGAATTTTGAATTTTAGTTTCAAGAAAAGTAAAGAACTAGATCTAAAGATCAAGAATCAATAAAGTTCTAGAAGATATCCAAATCTAATGAACTATCAAGATTTGTAATGAAGCTCGTATGAATCGATCGAATCAATAGTGAGGATGAAGACTTGTGATTACATATTTCTATCCATTGATGATTTGTTGCTAGATCGATGATGATCAACGAGGATTAGGGATCTCTTGAAAAAACTAGGGTTACTCCATCATCATCCCTTGTCCTTTCGTTGATTATCATTCGCAAGCTAGCCTCTAGGAAATTCAATCACCGATCGTTGATCTTTAATTAAGAGTGAAAACATTCAATAAAGCATTTCGCTCAAAACTAGGTTGTCGATGAGTCAATTTTCTAGAGTTTACAAAACTCATAGGACTTAAGAATCGTTTCAAGATTGTAATCATCATCATCTATCTATTCTCTCGATTCCGCCACGAGAGGAGTTTTTACTCAAACTTTATAACAAAGAAATCAATCAAGAATTGAAAACTCATCATAATGCTCAAATGTAAAGATAAGCAAGATAAAGAAATTTCACCTTTTATTATTCAACAATTTCGTTACAATTCGCTCAAGACTACAAGAATTGAGGAGAGAACTTGATCGTCGAATTAGCTTTGCATCATCTTCGTGAGTCGCGGATCGTCTTGGATCACTTGCTCGGATGAAGATCGGCATCGCTCCAAAAAGGCTTGATGGCTTCTTGCTTGATATGGTACTTGGTGATCTTGATTTCGATCAAATTGTGTCACTCAATTTGATTTGAATTTTGATTTGGATCTACAATTTTTTCTCTCAAATGTTTTAAACAACCTTTCCCTCCAAAATTCAACAACCCCAAAACCCTAGATCTAGATCTCATTTTATAGCCTCCTTATTTGAATCTTCTCTCCAAAGCTAGGTTGTTCGAAAGAGGCTTCTAGAAGAAGTTTGTTGGAGGGAAGATTCTAGAATAAGGAATATTCTAAGGTAAGGTTGTTAGGCCGAGCCTTCTGGATGAAGCCACGTGGACTTTGGGAGTCTTCTGGAAGCATTGGCCGTTACGAGAAGCCGCGTAGAGGAATTTGCTGCGATGACGTGTCCAAAGTGCCGCGGATCCGCGGCGGATCGGCCCATTCGGCCGTGGATCCGCGGCCGTTCTGAGGGCTTGATGCATGAAACTCTCAGGTTGTGTTAGTGCTGATCCAAAGGGCTTTATTTTATGTCTGGAATCTTTTTATATTTTCTTGTTTACTGCCAGATCCCAAGTCTTGGACTTGGCGTATTTTTATCAGCCCTTTTTGCAGTTTTGGCTCTTTTCCTGGAATTTCCTGCACACATTCTCGAGACAAGTGTTGTGATATACAAAGATCATGCGTGCAATGATAAACACTCAATTTCCCTCAAAATGCCGGTTATAATATATAACACATGTTATTTGGTATTTTACAGACAAATTGCTAATATGTGCTATATTCATACCGAACACCTTTAGATGATTGCAAATAGTAGGGAAATTGATGTGTTAAAAATTCAATATTTTCGACTGATCAAATTCCCCCAAACTTATTTTTGGTCGTCTCGAGCAAACTGTTTTATTAAAAAGAAGGAGAAAATATAAGAAAAAGAAAAACTAACTAGCACACTTTCGTAGGCAACACGATTGCACTGAGCACATGCAACAAGCCTTTAAACCTCTAGGTGTCCCTAGTAGGAGGAGTGTTGTCTCCTGAGGGTTTTCAGCGGATTGCACCCACAAAATCCAATAATAAAAGGAAGACCGTGAAAGTTACATATAAAGATAAGAATTATGAAAGAAAGACTTTGAAAATTAGAGTTTCCAACTACACTAGCTTTTCGGTTGTCATGAGCCCTATCTTAATAGTCATGAAAAGATGTTAGAAATCACATCATCCCTCAATAAAACATCGTCTTTATTCTTCATTCCTATCTTTCTTCCAAACATCGATCATATAACCCTACGTGTGTGTAAAAGACATCTCTACACTCGGAGAATTCAATTCAAGCTATCATACTCTTGTCCATCTGCCTCAGTACTTTTTAATATGATGAATATTTATATGAATTTGCTCACACATTTTCATGCGACCGTTAATACTTCTTGAGGTACTAACCGACCGATTACTCATGTGCTTGCTTATACGGTGTTTTTTTCCTCGTCTTGCACCACCCAAGGCTTAGCAGTGACTCCCAGACCAGTTGGTCTAAGGCACTAGGTGATGAAGCACCCTCGCTATATTTTTTTATTGATGCCTTGGCGATTACAAAACCAGTGTTCATATTTTTTTTTTCACCATTTTTATAGTTTATTCATTTATAATTTCCTTCATACTTTGGCTTTTAGAAAAGAGCATTTCAAGGTATCCTCTACTATCCCGAGTTTCAAGACGTGTGTAAGTGCGAATAGTAGGGTATCAACGTTCAAATGTTTGGCTTACAGAATAGGAACTATTTTTCAGACTTATTTTTATCCTCAGATTAGTGACTTCCTTCATCTTACTAACCCTTGGGACAACGGCTCATAACTACTTATTACTAGTTCGTTTAAGAAAACTTCTAATTTTCTTGGTTTTCTTAAATTTTTCTAATCTTTTAGATGTAATTTTTCACTATCTAATCTTTTATTATCTTATTTATGTACAATTTATTTTTATATTTTTGAAATTTTTGAAATTTTTATAAGTTTTTAAATTTTTATGATATGTTTTGTGCTTATGCAAAGTATGATGCAAAGTGATACGTAAATAAGCAAAAACCTTCCCCAAACTTGTTTTCAACAGTGTCCTCGCTGTTGCTATCTGCTAAACCTCAAAAAGCCTGTAAGCTTGAGAGGAAATTTATTAACGGGGGCAAAATATATTAAAGTGAAAATCCTCCCCAAAACTTATTTTTGGCTCTCAATATTGAGGACAACAGTTATTTCAAGAGCCAAAAATACACCCCCTCAAACATGAGTTAGATAATTTGAAGCATTTTAAGAGGGGGTGAGTCATTTGGTCAAAGTAAGACTTTACAAAGGCCAAAAGTTAATACCAACCATTAAAAGATTTTATCAGTGTAGCGTATAGGTCGGTGGAAGAATATGTTGTATCAAGTCAGGAAAAAGTGGGGAAGGGATAAGAGGTGGTCTGGAAAGGGTTTGAATTTTAAATTAGAGAAAAGAAAGAATGAGGATGAATGTGAATGATTAGGAAGAAGGAATGGTGGCGGTTCAACTTCTATAGGTTGAAGTTGATCAATCACAAAATCCGTATTGTTTAAAAATTCAAGTTCGTCGGCAAAAAGTTCTTCAAAACTTTTATCAATGGTATGATCAAACATTTTGCTGTCAAAAAGTTTTGTGCCAGATTTTACCATACTTGATTTGTCAAAATATGTGGAGGTGAAAAACTCATCTACCTCATTTTCAAAAATATCCAAATCAAGTTGGCTTTCTAGGATTGTCGAACTTGAACTATCGGATTGTGATTCATCAACACCCACTATCATTTCAGGGACAGAAGATGAACCAGAGAGAGTGGAAGATGAAATAGGTAAACGTATCGATGTGTCGAGTGTCGCTAAACCAGATGTGGGAGATGAAGGCTGAATTTCGATCTGATCTTCGGTCATACGATTATCATCAACTTCAAGACGTATTTGGTTTTGATATTGGTTCGTCCGTTGGTTATTGGACATCATACATGCCATAAACCGATTATGAAATTCTTCTTTGGAAAGTGGAGGTGATGGTTGATATTGGTCCGGGTTGAAACTTTGGCCTCTAGCCCTAGCTATATGCTCAGCAATGGAAATGCGTCTAGGGGCTTCCTCACTCGGAGTATCAACTAAAACGGATGTAGGATTAGGATACGGTTGGTATTGGTTCGGATTGAAACTTTGGCTTCTAGCCCTAGCTATATACTCAGCAATGGACATACGTCTAGGGGCATCCTCACTCGGGGTATCAACTGAAACAGATGTAGGATTAGATACGGTTGATAGGACCTAGACTGAGGTGGCCAGCTGTTTCTACCCGCTTGTTCTATCCGATCTCTTAAGGACATGGAAGAGCCGGACGGTATACCGAAGGGATTACGAAAACAAGAAATATCTGGTTGTGGACAACAAAGTTCGGCAAGAGTTTTTCTGTTCGGGTCACCCATTATAAGAAGAGAAGAGGGGGGAAAGGGTAAAAAGGGGGGAGAATAATTGGTTTGTTTTGAAAAATGACGGATTTATGAAAATTCACACAAACATGCACAAGCAACCCTATATATAATGGTCACCTAGGTCAAGTCTCTAGACCGCTCCTAGACTTCCAGAAGACAAATCGCAGGATAAATCCTCTACTGTCTCTTTGCCCCTTCTGTAGCCTGGTAAGTGCCAGGTAAGTGGAAGGTTCTCCACTACGTAAGTAGTGGGCCTAATTAAGTAACCACTTGCCTTAGACACCACAAAAGAAACGCGGATAAGTAATAGATTACCCACGACCTCCTTTTGTCCTAAATGAGCGCGACGGTCTTTAGAGTCTTGTCTAGATATTTTTTAATTAATGAGGGTGATGCGAATGCAAGTTTGTGATTTCCGGGGCTTAGGAAGGGTAGTGAACTCCCCACCTAATCTGAATTTGTTCTTTGCCCCTTAATTTCTGTATTAAAATATGCACAAAACAAATGATCAAATCACGCAACAATTTTTTTTTCTTTTTGCGGCGCTGCGAATTTTTGCAAAGAAACCTGCTGGAATTGGTTAATGGACAGAGAAGGGAGGAGATATGAATATCAGAAGTATACCAGAGAATTTTGGAGCAGTGAAGCTGCTTCCCTGCCATGGATCCGCCGCGATATGCGCATTAAGGCCGTGGAAACGCGGTGGTGTGAGGGGATCTCTGCACCAAAAGTTCAACCAATGCTCCTGTTCACTCACTGAGCTATCTGAGATGCTCTGAAAAATTTTTCTCTCGCTCCACAGATTCCAGATTTCCTCGCAACAAATCACAACAAATCGTTAAGCGCTTATTATGAATTTTGATCTAAAAATTGATGGAATAATAATTTTTCAACTCAAATAACAAAAACGAACAAAATAGCACACATCCCCGGCAACGGCGCCATTTGATTGATCATTAATTTCGATGTCATATACAAGATGTTTCACAACCAAAGAAATTTATACCGCAATCAATTAACGGTGTCGATGTAGCGCGTTAATGAATACAGATCGTCCATTGAGATGTGTGTTTTGCTCGCTTTCGTTTTAGATGAGTCGAAATGGAAAGATAAAAGAAAATTTTCAAGAAAATTGATTCAAGAATTTTGAATTTTAGTTTCAAGAATAGTAAAGAACTAGATCTAAAGATCAAGAATCAATAAAGTTCTAGAAGATGTCCAAATCTAATGAACTATCAAGATTTGTAATGAAGCTCGTAGGAATCGATCGAATCAATAGTGAGGATGAAGACTTGTGATTACATATTCCTATCCATTGATGATTTATTACTAGATCGATGATGATCAACGAGGATTAGGGATCTCTTGAAGAAACTAGGGTTTCTCGATCATCATCCCTTGTCCTTTCGTTGATTATCATTCACAAGCTAGCCTCTAGGAAATTTAATCACCGATCGTTGATCTCTAATTAAGAGCGAAAACATTCAATAAAGCATCTCGCTCAAAACTAGGTTGTCGATGATTCAATTTTCTAGAGTTTACAAAACTCATAGGACTTAAGAATCGTTTCAAGATTGTAATCATCATCATCTATCTATTCTCTCGATTCCTCCACGAGCGGCGTTTTTACACAAACCTTATAACAAAAAATCAATCCAAAATTGAAAACTCATCATAATGCTCAAATGTAAAGATAAGCAAGATAAAGAAATTTCAACTTTTATTATTCAACAATTTCGTTACAATTCGCTCAAGACTACAAGAATTGAGGAGAGAACTTGATCGTAGAGTTGTGGATCGTCTTGGATCACTTGCTCGGATGAAGATCGGCGTCGCTCCAAAAAAGCTTGATGGCTTCTTGCTTGATATGGTACTCGGTGATCTTGATTTCGATCAAATTGTGTCACTCAATTTGATTTGAATTTCGATTCGGATCTATAATTTTTTCTCTCAAATGTTTTCAACAACTTTTCCCTCCAAAATTCAACAACCCCAAAACTCTAGATCTAGACCTCATTTTATAGCCTCCTTATTTGAATCTTCCCTCCAAAGCTAGGTTGTTAGAGAGAGGCTACTAGAAGAAGTTTGTTGGAGGGAAGATTCTAGAATAAGGAATATTCTAGGGTAAGGTTGTTAGGCCGAGCCTTCTGGATGAAGCCACGTGGACTTTGGGAGTCTTCTGGAAGCATTGGCCATTACGACAAGCCACGTAGAAGAATTTGCTGCTATGGCGTGTCCAAAGTACCGCGGATCCGCGACCGTTCTGAGGGCTTGATGCATGAAACTCTCAGGTTGTGTTGGTGCCGATCCAAAGAGCTTTATTTTATGTCTGGAATCTTTTTATATTTTCTTGTTTACTGCCAGATCCCAATTCTTGGACTTGGCGTATTTTTATCAGCCTTTTTGCAGTTTTGGCTCTTTTCCTGGAATTTCCTGCACACATTCTCGAGACAAGTGTTGCGATATACAAAGATCATGCGTGCAATGATAAATACTCAATTTCCCTCAAAATGCCGATTATAATATATAACACATGTTATTTGGTATTTTACAGACAAATTGCTAATATGTGTTATATTCATACCGAACACCTTTAGATGATTGCAAATAGTAGGGAAATTGATGTGTTAAAAATGCAATATTTTCGACTGATCAATGATCTCTCAAGATACGGACTTGTGTTCCTGTTGAAACACAAATCTAAATCTTTTGAGAAATTCAAAGAATATAAGTACGAAGTTGAGAACCAGATGGGTAAAAGTATTAAAATTCTTCGATATGATCGAGGAAGACAATACTTAAGCAAGGAATTCCTGGATTATTTAAAAGAGAATGGGATTTTCTCTCAACTTACTCCTCCGTATACGCCACAGCACAATGGAGTATCGGAGCGGAGGAATCGCACCCTATTAGATATGGTGCGCTCTATGATGAGTAATGCTAAGTTGCCTATTTCCTTTTGGGGTTACGCACTTGAGATAGCTGCATACCTATTGAATAGAGTTCCGACCAAATCCGTTGCCTACCACTCCATATGAGATATGGAATGGGAAGAGACCGTCTCTTAAACGAGTTAAGATATGAGGTTGTCTGGCCTATGTTAAAAAGCAAAATCCGGACAAACTCAAGGCATAGTCAGTTCTGTGCAAGTTTGTAGGATATCCCAAACATTCGCGAGGGTATATCGTCTACCACACTGAGGAACAAAAGTGTTTTTTTCTCGACATGCCACCTTTTTAGAAAAGGAATTTCTTGAGAAAGAAATTAGTGGTAATGAGGTAGAACTGGAAGAAGTTCCAGCAACACAAACTATTACCGATGATTTGGTGGAACCAAAGGATTCAATAGTCCCCAACGAACCTTAGCCACTCTGCAGATCTAGTAGGGTTCCTCATCCACCTGAGAGATACTACGGTTTTCTCATAGACGGTGGGAGCGAGGATTGCATAATGGAAGATGATGACCCAACTAGTTTCGAGCAGGCCATCACAAGTGGAGACTCTGTGAAATGGCTGGATGTTATGCGATCTGAGATGGAATCCATGTACACCAACAAAGTATGGACTTTGGAAGTTTCTCCTAAAAGGGTAAAACCCATCGGGAGCAAGTGGATCTTGAGAAGATAATAGGTGTAGATGGAAAAGTTGAGAATTTCAAAGCTAGACTTGTAGAAAAAGGTTTTCGTCAACGACCAGGTGTCGACTATGATGAAATCTTTTTCTCCAGTGGCTATACTTAAGTCCATCAGGATCCTACTTGCCGTTAGTGCATACCATGACTACGAAATCTGGCAGTTGCATGTCAAGACCGCTTTTCTAAATGGTGATTTAGAAGAGAGCGAGTACAAGACAAAGCCAATGTCACGACCCGAAATTGGCACGTGACGGCCCTTAAACTACGCAACGTCTACAGGCGTAACGCAATTTAAGTAAGCCAAAAACCCAGCAATCTAAACCATCAAAAGTAGTAAAAGATAAGAACATTGTTAAAGCTTTTGAAAATCTCAAATACAAATTCTTTAAAGTCCAACCTTACTATCTTAAAAATTTTGGCAGCACCTCCTTTGTAAAAACTAACCCCAAAATGGGTACAACATAAATATAAGTAAAGCATTCCCAACGGGAGAAAATCCACGCCCAACGGCGGAAAACAACCACCACAACCGATATACGACGCCGTAGCAAAAAAATTAAAGACGATATAAGTAAAACGGCATAAAAGACCTCCAAGTCACAAAATAATATACAATATCGTTCTCACATCAAGTCTCTAAGTCATACATGAAAATGGTAAATGGAGAGTACATGGTACAAAGATAACAATAAACAACATCGGATAGCCGCAAAACCAACCTATAGAAAAACTGTGCACAGTCAGCTGAAGTGGTATCCGCTGTAAAAGATAATGCGATAGATAGAAAAGCCTACCGCGACTACCCCGAGGGACTACCTGCAAAACAATGTGGCACAACGGGGGTAAGTTGCCAACTCGTGAAAGGTAAATAACATATGCAGGTAATCGCAAGTATTCACGTACATCGCGAATCTAATACAAGCAAGCGGATAGCAATAAATGGTCATATGTATACAACAGTCATGTAAGGTACTCTATCAGGTACTACTAATACATGAAACAATAATATGACAATATGTATGCAACAGTCACGTAAGGTACTCTATCAGGTACTACTAATACATGAAGCAATGCATATACAATAAATGAGGAGTATAGAATAAAACATGTCATTCTCACGGATCCTGACCTCGTGACAGGACCAAAGTCCATCAAGACAATCGAAATCCCAAATTTCCTCAAATCAGACCCCAAATTGGCTCTCATATCCTGTAAGTCTCATATATCCTGAATGTACAATATCAAGTAAACCTCATATATCCTGAGTGTACAATATCAAGTAAATCTCATATATCCTGAATGTACAATATAAGTAAATCTCATATATCCTAAATGTACAATATCAAGTAAATCTCATATATCCAATATCCAGTATCGAGTAAGTTTCATATAAAGTGAGTGTCTAACATCGACACCCAAAAACATCATGAAACAAGTGTCTAGCATCGACACATAAATACTGGTCTATCAAGCGCTGTCACCAAGACTGGCCCCCTGATAGGTATGTATCATACGCTATCCCGAAAACTCGAGTGCCTAGCTCTGACACTCGAAATTCGACGTATCCATACGTACATGACTCCGGTCGGTATCCCCACGATAACCGTCGAGTCATAGGTACTGTCACCGGTAGTATGGTTCTCCTGTCAGGCTCAATCGACAAGGTCCTTCAATCTTCTTGCCCCGAGGTACCTCCGGGCCCCACAATGTACCCTCACACGGCCCACGACTCCTCCTCGCATGGGGTATATATATCAGAACCGATAAATCTCATGGTGGCTGCTGAAATATCATCTCAAGAGAAATCGGGTTTTTTAAATAATGCATAATTTCTTGAAACTGCCACGGCCCTCAAATCTAGAAAACATCATGAAAAATCCATATCTCAATGCGAAAATCTATGAATATAATATATGCGACATAAAACTGTAATGTGAGCATATAAAGGAAAAGCCGCAATTTAACTGCAACAAGTTAATATATATATCAATAGGTTCCTAATTTCTCCAAGTCTATATAACATCAAGTAAAGGTGAACATGTAGCTATAGCCAGATATATGTGTAAACATGTAGGTATAGCAATGTATATATATATCTACCTATCAGTAATGATGTAATCTATCCTCCAGGTATAAGTGTAAGTATGTATGCAAGATGTACATGTAGCTATGTCTCATATGTGTATATACCTATCACTAATGGTACAATACCATATAGGTATATAGGTAACTAGCATGTAAAGATGTCAAGGCATATGTGTGAGCATTTAGGTGTACAGGTATGATATACGTCATATGCACAATGAAATATGAATCAATGTCTCAATGCCCCTAACAATACAGTATCATGTAGGTATAGATGTCAACAACATCTCGTATGCATATAAGTTGTGCGTGTCATGGCAATTATCGACGGTGTGTGCGTAGTATACAATTAGTGCTCGTGAAACATGAACCGTCAATAATGGTGTTGTGTCTCATTAATACTAAGTCCATACCTAATAGGTAATGAGGTAATGCAACTAAGGTACACAGGAACAATCAATATCTGTATACATTTAATCAATAGTCATATCATAAATCTAGCCCAGACGCATAACGCCATGCGGGCGATTCCCCTGTAGATGTTAAATCTACTCACAAACGTTCCTGGCCAAGTAAAGCTAAATTCTCGCTTTCCCCTGTTCGCAGCACCCGAAGTCCCCGCCTGCGATCCTGAAAGCATATAACAAGTATATATTAGCAATCCACCAATAACACGTACCAACTACGTTTGACCGACGCACCAACTCCAAACATACTAGCAGGTGTTCGTCCAATGGTTAACGTGCGTAGCGACACTACGAAACCAACTCAAGAGCACAAGCTACACAAAGACAAGAACGACATCGGCACGATACTAGCTAGGAACGCAAAGTGACACAACTACCAAGCCTAGATCCTGATCGTACCGATCGCGCATTCACAACACAAGATATAGCATGGAATCAAAATAATTAACGTCGCAACGTCAAAAGAAACTCACGCCTAAATTGTCCGAAAATCTAGTAAGCAACATATATCATTTTAGCACCAAACTACAAGTTTTTACCAAAACTAGAATTTGCAAACATCACAATATAGAAAGGTTAAACCATCCAAACCATTACTATAATTTTAAATCTCACTTAATTAGGATTAGTAAAAGTATAGTTTGCTAATTAGCTTAATTAAAAAATTAGGAAAATATCGTTTAACAAATTAGCAACTTAGTTTAGTTTTCATTTGTCTAAAATTATCAACTAACCATTTCACTAATCAAAACCTTAATTTAATTAACAAAACCCTTACTAGAAATTCTAAATATGAAATTAAAAGCTTAAATTAAATATCTAAATAAGCTAATTAAAGTATTAACACCAAATAAAGAGATTAGGGTTTGGATTTATACCTTCAAAGAAACACAACTTGGAACTAGAAAATTCAAAGATTAGCCTCTAAAAATCCTCACGTGAATGAAGAACAAAGCTTGTTTTGGGTTAAGGAATGAAGGGGAATGGAGCCGTGAGGACATATGATACCTTATCATATGTCAAGGCAATGTTCAAATTCCTCAGCCAGTCTTTATAATTGGTCCCATTCAGTTTATTTTTATCTAGCAGAAGCTTGAGTCCAGTCATGGGTATCTGCCATTAAGAGAGAGAAAAGAATACACTCAGCGAAAGCTCTTGCATAGATCAGATTGGTTATTATCTTGTCTAATCGATGTTTCCCACTGCTTTAATCGAGTTTTTCTTTCAAACCTTAAAAAGAAAAAGTAGCCAGGATTAATTACAGTCTACAACTTCGCTAACCGTTCAGCCAGGCCAGTGTCGGTACTTGAGGGAGGTTCCCCGTGCTTTCGCACGGACCTAATTAAAGTAAACCTCGTTTTCCCAGAGGCGGAGCCCCATTAACACCTTTCTAGACACCTAATGAGTTAGCTAATTGTAAACTGTAAAACTCTCCCAGGAGAAACTATTGCACACAGTGGGATCGGGATCCAACCATCACATGGAAGGTATGCAATCTCATTGCAAATTTCTACTATTGAAATTCCCGATGTGGTTTTTACCCCTAGCACTCGTGACCTTGGCTAAGGTCAACAAATCACAAGTACTAGTCAAGCTCAACCCGTCATTTCTTGATTAATTAGACCCGTTCACATGACCCTTGGCTAAGGTCAAAAAAGTCAGATGCCCGTCCTAATTAATCTGCATCATATGCATTTGTAGGAAGACATCACTTAGCTACCGTACACTACGCCTTGGCTAAGGTCAACAAACGTAGCACGAATACTAAGTACTCTACTTCCTAAAATGACGGAGGGTTGCGGATGATTTTTAAGAAAATCTTTAACGCTTTGAACTTGATATCGTTGTAGAATCAAATGATTTTCAAAAGGAGTGGCTTAAGCTCCGCAGTTTTGAAAAGTAGCTTTTTCATAAATAGCCGAGTGGTTTTCAAATTCAATTCTACAACATCTTTTTAGGTTTATTTTCTTTACATTAATCACATTAATGTAATCCCATCATTTAATTCCTTAAGCCAATCACAGAAAAGAAACGAAAATAACACATACGCTTATGCCATCCGCATTCGCCGCAATGTTCCGTTATGCACCGTTAGGTTACTTAACTAACGGCATACCGGGACGGGACTAGCGCGGGTGTAAAACATAAGCAACGTCTACTATATATCATATATATAATATGTCATTCGTCTCAGATATCACAGAACACAGGCAGCGGAAACATAGATATAATGTGGGATATACTAGGACGTCCGTACTTAGTATTTAGCCAATAATAGAAAATACGGATTCCACAGTTGTGATAAATAGCCAAGCCCACACCCCTAGACCTCTACGAGAGCGGCAAGCGACCCTACCAATCCTGGAGTTTAGGAGACCCGGTCTCGACTCCTCGAGATGGCCTCCCACTGAACCCCAGAACCCGGTCACTTGTGCTCCCCTCCTTGGGTCTATCCTAATGCGGAAAAGTAAATAATATACAACACTGGTGACATCAACCTCAACCCGGAAGTGCCCAAATAAAAGAATATTACATTACATTTGAATTTTACATGAATGAAAAATAAAACACTCATCTCACATAAAACCCCCCGGCTATTCGATCGCGACAATCTTGCACATCATATCTCAGCAACACATAATATCATATATCATCAACGTAAGTAAGTATGCGTACCCTAATTGTCGTTGATGTATAGCAACGAAACCGGCGATATCGAACATACTACACTTACGGTCGCAGAAAAGAAAGTGTAAAACTACAATATTTGGAATCCACATTCTCTTTATACATCATAAATGCGAAATATCACATAGTTCGTATTTCATGCCTAAACTATATGAATTCCACATAATGTATCACATTCCAGATAATTAGACAGTATTAAAGTTTTCGAATGAATGATCAAATACCCAAAATTCCCTAAAGCTCAACACTTGAGCGGAGTTCAAAAACCCGAAGTGTGACACAGTAGTAGCGGTCCAGCCGTAGAAGGGTCAAGCCAACGCCTCACATGTGGCACGCCGTACTGCCCCAAACCCTAAGTTTCAAAGGGCAGTTCAAGACGGTCACATAATCGAGTTAAGGTTTGTTGTCTTCTAGAGGGTCCACCACAAAACTTGCACGTATCTCCAAAATATTTAAACCCCGTGAAAAGTGAGCAAATGATACTCGTTCGAACACTTCAATACTTTCAAATTTACCCGAAAAAGACACGAAATCAAAATTCCGATCGAATCGTCGAGTCTAAAACCATCTCCAGAATATACAGTACTGCATTCAGATTAAACATACCTAAAACAATATACAAGCAGTTATAGGAATTACTGTCCAAATAGGAAGCCATGAAGCCTCTGTACGGCCGCGGAGCCGCGGCCTAAGCAAGGATTGGCCGCGGTTTCGCGGCGGCTTGTACGGATCATGGCTTCGTATTTCACAGTGTTTCTTAGATTTTCCTGCTGTATTTTTTAAGTATTTTTAATTCTGAAAAATGACAGATTTTGAAAAATGTTCAGAGAGGGTCCCGAAATGTCGTATTTTGGTTCGATCGGAGTTTTTACTTCGTAAAAGTGTCGCCTAATGTTCTAGGTCGGCTCTGATACCAATGTTAGGTTTACCTAGAACCCTATGAGAGGTTTGGAAGCATCACATGTCACAAAGATCAAATTTTTATGGTGCTAAGTAAGCATACAAAGGATCTATCCTAGAAAATTAGGGTTTCTAAACTTTAAAGGCAACAAAGACTAGGGTTTCGAGAGTACAACCTTTGTAGCTCCCTATGCTAGACTCCTTGGCCTCTTGAGAGTTGGAGGAAGGTTCTCTTGAAGTCTTCTAGTGTTTACGATGATCCACCCGAAGCTCCTTGTCCAAGCTAACAACTTCACTTTTCAAAGAGAATGAAATGAAGCTAACACTCTAAACAAGTGGGCTAGACTTGTGTAGAATGATGTTGTGGTTCTAATTCTCACTTCAAAATCCTATCTTGTTAAGTATTTTTCTCACTACAAAAGTCTAGAGAGCAAACGAGGAAGGAAGAAGAAGATGATGGCTTTTCTTTGAACAAGAGTGAAAAGAATAACTCTTGAGAAGAAAATGAAAATATATCTATATATATTTATTTCTTCTCATCTCAAACCATGGTTAAATGACAAAGATATTATTTAATTTGAGTTTAAAACATAGAAGGAAAGTTTAATCCATGGTTAAGAGTAGGTGAACATGGTTAGGTCAAAGAAGGATGTAGAAACTAGCCATGAATTATCCTTTCCTTTTCCATTTTGTTTTTAACACAAATATAAACAATAATCCATATAAATAACCAAGGTGTGAGTCTTATATTGCCACCATTTTCTATGTATAAGCAACCATGAAGGATGATGCATGTATGTATGTGTGTATGCACATCCATGTGTGCATGAATCTAAAAAGAAAGAAAGCATACATGCATGCATACATCCATCATATACAAGAAAAGATTTCAAGTGAGAAAACTAATGGTTAAATGATAAATCAACATTTGATTTATCAATCCGGCCATATCACATACGACCCCACCAAAAGCAAGCCGCCTGATCAATATACGGTATCCTATACACGCATTTTAACCGGGTCCATGTGCATATCGCATACGCGCACCACAACGTTTCGCCTAGACTAGGTAACTCCTTTGTGGGACTCTAAGACTCGTCAATACGCCGGCAGTGGGTGATGATCATATCAAGCACCCCCAAGCCGCAAGCGGTCAGCTAAACGTAACGGCCACCCGGGTATTGAGCGATCAGAAGGAAACAAGCTAACCTGCTACAACTCCCGTCGAGCCAACCGGCAACACTACCGTACAATCCGGTCTCTTCATCAGATATGCTGCATATCGAGCCTAGGGATGGTCACGTCGACCCCAATAACTCAATAAGTCATGCAGGTGAATGGTCTATAACAGATCAAGAAACTATTGATAACACTTATCAGCAAATCTCAGCAGCCCTGGCCAGGGACTTACTGATATAACCAGTCGGGCACAGCACAGCATCAACTCCTAATACCGGGAGAGAAGAAACCCCTCCTATCGCTCATCGCCTTCATGTGTCTCGGGACTGTACCCAACGGCCACCTGTTTGCACGACTCAGTAGAGCCGTGGTAGGGTGGCAATCAAAGTACTGTGGGAGAACACACAAGACTCTATGACGATTTCGGGTCTACAGACTAACCTGTACCAGTGTCACCTGAGAACCACTATCAGAAGATAGATATAATTCCATATAGGAGTTCTCGGTGAGTCCGTCCAGTGTACCCAGTCACCACTGAGCACCCGTATATGATCACGATGTCAAACATCGATGAATGTGGGAACATTCATCGCCCATCGTATGGGTCTAGTATCATATACGCTAGTCTACTCTGGTATATCAATGCCCCGTCTCGATATACCTACGACTAGGGACATTCCAGGATATGCTTATAAACTACAGATGTCCCACTAGTATGATCTCCATCATAATCACAGTAGTCAAGCCGATATCCTCAGGGCTTTATCAGCATGTATGAATGAATAAAAGCATAATCAAATCAACATGTCAGATAAAGAAGAACTAGATAGCATACTATCATGTCGAGCAAGAATGTATACTGAATATATATATACATGTATAGATACATCCACTATCATATAATGGCCTCTAGGGCATACACATATCCAACAATCTCCCACTTGCACTAAGGCCAGTTATTGGCGTATCTCATACCCAACATCTCAAAAAGTCACTCATGCTGCGGCTGAGGGTAGGCCTTGGTGAATGGATCCGCGGCGTTATTCTTTGTGTCTACTCTCCTAATCTCGATCTCGCGGCGATCTACAATCTCCCGGATCAAATGAAAACGCCTCAGGATGTGTCTGGACCTCTGATGGGATCTGGGCTCCTTGGCTAACGCCATAGCCCCATTATTATCAAAATACAAAGGTATTGGATCAATAATGGTTGGAACTACTCCTAGCTCCGAGACGAACTTCTTCATCCAGACGACTTCCTTGGCGGCATCATTCGCAGCAATGTACTCAGCTTCCATCGTAGAGTCTGCAACGGTATCCTGTTTGGAACTCTTCCAACTTACCGCCCTTCCATTGAGGGTAAATACAAACCCAGAGATAGATTTGCTGTCGTCCTTATCGCTCTGGAAGCTCGAATCGGTAAAGGACTCCATTTGGAGATCTCCATTACCATACACCAAGAACAATTCTTTAGTCCTTCGTAAGTACTTAAGAATGTTCTTCACAGCTGTCCAGGGATTCTCCCCTGGGTTGGATTGATACCTGCTTACAACACTAAGTGCATAAGCTACATCTGGGCGTGTACATAACATCGCATACATTATAGATCCTACTGCCGAAGCATAGGGTATAACGCTCATTTGAGCTCTCTCTTCATCTGTCTTTGGGCAAGAGTCCTTGGAGAGAGTGACCCCATGGCAAGCGGGTAAGGCACCCCGCTTGGAATCTTCAATACTAAACCTTTTTAGGATGGTGTTAATGTACCTGGTTTGGGAAAATCCCAATGACCTTTTGGATCTATCCCTGTAGATCCTTATGCCCAGAATGTATGTGGCATCACCCAGGTCCTTCATGGAGAACTTTAGTGATAAGTAAGATTTGACCGACTGTAGCATAGGAATATCATTTCCTATCAGAAGAATGTCGTCCACGTACAATACGAGGAATGTGACAGCTCTTCCTACAGCCTTCTTATAAACACAAGGTTCATCTGGATTTTTGATGAAATCAAACTCTTTGATGAAATCATCGAAACAGATGTTCCAACTCCGTGATGCCTGCTTTAGCCCATATATGGATTTAAGCAATTTACATGCTTTCCCGCTGCTCCCACTGTCAATGAAGCCCTCTGGCTGATCCATATAAACGCATTCTTCTAAATTTCCATTTAGAAATGCGGTTTTAACGTCCATCTGCCAGATTTCATAGTCGTAGTGAGCAGCAATAGCAAGTAGGATTCGAATGGATTTAAGCATGGCTACGGGAGAAAAAGTCTCGTCATAGTCCAAAACTGGTCTTTTACAAAAAGCCTTCGCCACAAGTCTTGCCTTATAGGTCTCCACCTGCCCATCTACACCGATCTTTCTATTAAAGATCCATTTGCACCCCACAGGTTTTACCCCAGGGGGTACAACGTCCAAAGTCCATACTTTGTTGGTGTACATAGACTCCATTTCGGATCTCATGGCATCCAGCCACTTCACAGAGTCTCCACTCGTGATAGCTTGCTGAAAGCTGGTAGGATCATCATCATCCATGATGCAGTCTTCTCCGTCACCATCAATAAGGAAACCGTAGTACCTCTCCGGTAGGCGAGAAGTCCTACCAGACCTACGGAGTGGCTGAGGTTCCTCAGTTTCTATTGCAACAGCTAGTTCAACCAAATCGTAATTTGTAGTTTGTGTCTCTAGAATCTCTTCTAGATCCACCACCTTGCCATCATCTTTATCTGTGAAAAACTCTTTTTCCAAGAATGTGGCATGCTGAGAAACAAACACCTTTTGTTCCTCTTTATGGTAGAATAGATATCCATATGAATTCTTTGGATATCCCATAAAGTTACACATGACTGACCGTGTCTCGAGTTTATCCGGATTCTGCTTTTTAACATAGGCCGGGCAACCCCAAATCTTAATTCTCTTAAGAGATGGTCTCTTCCTATGCCATATCTCATATGGTGTGGTAGACACGGTTTTGGTTGGAACCCTGTTTAGTAGAAACGCTGCAGTCTCCAATGCATGCCCCAAAACGAGATGGGTAACTCAGCGTCACTCATCATGGACCAGACCATATCTAATAGGGTCCTATTCCGTCGTTCTGACATACCGTTGTGCTGTGGTGTGTAAGGAGGAGTGAGCTGAGAGAGAATCCCATTCTCTTTTAGGAAGTTTGCAAATTCTGTACTGAGATACTCACCACCTCGATCTGATCAAAGCATCTTGATACTCAAGCCGGTTTGTTTTTTTACTTCTTGTTTATATTCAATGAATTTCTCGAAAGCTTCGGACTTGTGCTTTAATAAAAATACATGACCGAACCTTGAGAAATCGTCAGTGAATGTAATGAAGTATGAAAAACCGCCTCTAGCCTGTGTAGACATTGGCCCACATACATCACTATGTATGAGGCCTAGGAGCTCAGTAGCTCTTTCTCCGTGTCCGGTAAACGGAGTTTTGGTCATTTTACCCTTGATACAAGACTGGCAAGTCGCATAAGATTTATATTCAAAAGAGTTTAAATATCCATCTTTGTGTAACTTGTATAGTCTTGTTTCGTTAATATGACCAAGTCTACAATGCCAAAGAAAAGCTTCATTTAATTCTGAAAGTTTTCTTTTATTAGTGTGTTGTATGCTGAAAACTGTGTGTTGATTTAGGACATATATCCCGTTATTAAGCGTACCATACCCAACCAACATTTGATTCAGGTGAATGTTCATAACATTATTCTGCAATACAAAATTATATCCTTCATTGTCTAACAAAGAAACGGATATTATATTACAAAGCATACTTGGTACAAAATAACATGGATTCAAAACCAAAATACATCCAGATGGCAACCCCAAGTGATACTCTCCCACTGCGACTGTTTGTACATTGGAACCATTTCCAACGCGGAGAGTATGGTCACCTGTCTTCAAAACTTTGCTATTTCTCAGCCCCTGCATAGAATTGCAAATGTGAGAACCTGAACCGGTATCCAATACCCAGGAAGCAGAGTTTATTGCAAAACAGTTTTCTGTTACAAACGCACCTGAAGCAGAAGCATCCCCATGCTTCTTCTTGAGATTTAAGTACTCCGTGCAGTTGCGCTTCCAATGTCCTGTCTTGTGGCAATGAAAACATTCGCCTTTCCCCGAATCTCCAGCTTTGGACTTTTCCTTTCCCTTCACCTTTTTAACTCCACCCTTAGGATTGGTGGGCTTCTTCTTTTTCTTTCCCTTGGCCTTAGCTTTCGGGCGAGAAGAGGAAGACTGTCCAACAGTCATAACGGGAGTTTCTACTGACTTCATAGTTCTCTCTGCACTCCTTAACATATTAAGGAGTTCAGGTAACTCCTTCTCCATGCCATGCATGTTGAAGTTAACTATGAATTGAGCAAAGGTGGAGGGGAGGGACTGCAGAATAATATCTGTATATTGTTCATTGTCCATAGTCCATCCAAGGTCCTCAAGCTTTTCTATAAGAGCTATTATCTTCAGAACATGGTCTCCTACTGGTGTGCCGGGGGCCATTCCCATCTGAAACAATTTCTTTGATGCTTCGTAACGCAATACGCGGGATTGCTCTCCATACAACTCCTTTGTATGGAGCAATATGGCGTGAATGTCCATATTCTCGTGCTCCTTTTGATGTGTAGTATCCATCGATGCAAGCGCGAGGCATTTGGCCGTGCCACAGTCAGCATCCCATGTCTTGCGGACTTCAATATCCGCAACTGAGGATTTTGGGCCTGGGACGGGCGGGGCTGGAGCCGTGAGGACATATGATACCTTATCATATGTCAAAGTAATGTTCAAATTCCTCAGCCAGTCTTTATAATTGTTCCCATTCATTTTATTTTTATCTAGTAGAAACTTGAGTCCAGTCATGGGTATCTGCCATTAAGAGAGAGAAAAGAATACACTCAGCGAAAGCTCTTGCATAGATCAGATTAGTTATTATCTTGTCTAATCGATGTTTCCCACTGCTTTAATCGAGTTTTTCTTTCAAACCATAAAAAGAAAAACTAGCCTGGATTAATTACAGTCTACAACTTCGCTAACCGTTCAGCCAGGCCAGTGTCGGTACTTGAAGGAGGTTCCCCGTGCTTTCGCACGAACCTAATTAAAGTAAACCTCGTTTTCCCAGAGGCGGAGCCCCGTTAACACCTTTCTAGACACCTAATGAGTTAGCTAATTGTAAACTGTTAACATCTTTCTAGACACCTAATGAGTTAGCTAATTGTAAACTGTGAAACTCTCCCAGGAGCAACTATTGCCCACAGTGGGATCGGGATCCAACCATCACATGGAAGGTATGCAATCTCATTGCAAATTTCAACTATTGAAATTCCCGATGTGGTTTTTACCCCTAGCACTCGTGACCTTGGCTAAGGTCAACAAATCACGAGTACTAGTCAAGCTCAACCCGTCATTTCTTGATTAATTAGACCCGTTCACATGACCCTTGGCTAAGGTCAAAAAAGTCATATGCCCGTCCTAATTAATCTGCATCATATGCATTTGTAGGAAGACATCACTTAGCTACCGTACACTACGCCTTGGCTAAGGTCAAAAAACGTAGCACGAATACTAAGTACTCTACTTCCTAAAATGATGGAGGGTTCCGGATGATTTTTAAGAAAATCTTTAACACTTTGAACTTGATATCGTTGTAGAATCAAATGGTTTTCAAAAGGAGAGGCTTAAGCTCCGCAGTTTTGAAAAGTAGCTTTTTCATAAATAGCCGAGTGGTTTTCAAATTCGATTCTACAACATCTTTTTAGGTTTATTTTCTTTACATTAATCACATTAATGTAATCCCATCATTTAAGTCCTTAAGCCAATCACAGAAAAGAAACGAAAATAACACGTACGCTTATGCCATCCGCATTCGCCGCAATGTTCCGTTATGCACCGTTAGGTTACTTAACTAACGGCATACAGGGACGGGATTAGCGCGAGTGTAAAACATAAGCAACGTCTACTATATATCATATATATAATATGTCATTCGTCTCAGATATCACAGAACACAGGCAGCAGAAACATAGATATAATGTGGGATATACTTGGACGTCCGTACTTAGTATTTAGCCAATAATAGAAAATACGGATTCCACAGTCGCGATGAACAGCCAAGCCCACACCCCTAGACCTCTACGAGAGCGGCAAGCGACCCTACCAATCCTGGAGTTTAGGAGAACCGGTCTCGACTCCTCGAGATGGCCTCCCACTGAACCCCAGAACCCAGTCACTTGTGCTCCCCTCCTTGGGTCTATCCTAATGCGGAAAAGTAAATAATATACAACACTGGTGACATCAACCTCAACCCGGAAGTGCCCCAAATAAAAGAATATTACATTACATTTGAATTTTACATGAATGAAAAATAAAACACTCATCGACAATCATGCACATCATATCTTAGCAACACATAATATCATATATCATCAACGTAAGTAAGTATGCGTACCCCAATTGTCGTTGATGTATAGCAACGAAACCGGCGATATCGAACATACTACACTTACGATCGCAGAAAAGAAAGTGTAAAACTACAATATTTGGAATCCACATTCTCTTTAGACATCATAAATGCGAAATATCACATACTTCGTATTTCATGCCTAAACTATATGAATTCCACATATTGTATCACATTCCAGATAATTATACAGTATTAAAGTTTCCGAATGAATGATCAAATACCCAAAATTCCCTAAAGCTCAACACTTGAGTGGAGTTCAAAAACCCGGAGTGTGACACAGTAGTAGCGGTCCAGCCGTAGAAGAGTCAAGCCAACGCCTCACATGTGGCACGCCGTACTGCCCCAAATCCTAAGGTTCAAAGGGCAGTTCAAAACGGTCACATAATCGAGTTAAGGTTTGTTGTCTTCTAGAGGGTCTACCACAAAACTTGCACGTATCTCCAAAATATTTAAACCCCGTGAAAAGTGAGTAAATGATACTCGTTCGAACACTTCAATACTTTCAAATTTACCCGAAAAAGATACGAAATCAAAATTCTGATCGAATCGTCGTGTCCAAAACCATCTCCATAATATACCATACTGCATTCAGATTAAACATACCTAAAACAATATACAAGCAGTTATAGGAATTACTGTCCAAATTGGAAGCCATGAAGCCTCTGTACGGCCGCGGAGCCGCGGCCTAAGCAAGGATTGGCCGCTGTTCCGAGGCGGCTTGTACGGATCATGGCTTCGTATTTCACAGTGTTTCTTAGATTTTCCTGCTGTATTTTTTAAGTATTTTTAATTCTGAAAAATGACAGATTTTGAAAAAAGTCCAGAGAGGGTCCCGAAATGTCGTATTTTAGTTCAATCGGAGTTTTTACTTCGTAAAAGTGTCGCCTAATGTTCTAGTTCGGCTCTGATACCAATGTTAGGTTTACCTAGCACCCTATGAGAGGTTTGGAAGCATCACATGTCACAAAGATCAAATTTTTATGGTGCTAAGTAAGCATACAAAGGATCTATCCTAGTAAATTAGGGTTTCTAAACTTTAAAGGCAACAAAGACTAGGGTTTCGAGAGTACAACATTTGTAGCTCCCTACGCTAGACTCCTTGGCCTCTTGAGAGTTGGAGGAAGGTTCTCTTGAAGTCTTTTAGTGTCCACGATGATCCACCCGAAGCTCCTTGTCCAAGCTAACAACTTCACTTTTCAAAGAGAATGAAATGAAGCTAACACTCTAAACAAGTGGGCTAGACTTGTGTAGAATGATGTTGTGGTTCTAATTCTCATTTCAAAATTCTATCTTGTTAAGTATTTTGCTCACTACAAAAGTCTTGAGAGCAAAAGAGGAAGGAAGAAGAAGATGATGGCTTTTCTTTGAACAAGAGTGAAAAGAATAACTCTTGAGAAGAAAATGAAAATATATCTATATATATTTATTTCTTCTCATCTCAAACCATGGTTAAATGACAAAGATATTATTTAATTTGAGTTTAAAACATAGAAGGAAAGTTTAATCCATGGTTAAGAGTAGGCGAACATGGTTAGGTCAAAGAAGGATGTAGAAACTAGCCATGAATTATCCTTTCCTTTTCCATTTTGTTTTTAACACAAATATAAACAATAATCCATATAAATAACCAAGGTGTGAGTCTTATATTGCCACCATTTTCTATGTATAAGCAACCATGAAGGATGATGCATGTATGTATGTGTGTATGCACATCCATGTGTGCATGAATCTAAAAAGAAAGAAAGCATACATGCATGCATACATCCATCATATACAAGAAAAGATTTCAAGTGAGAAAACTAATGGTTAAATGATAAATCAACATTTGATTTATCAATCCGGCCATATCACATACGACCCCACCAAAAGCAAGCCGCCCGATCAATATACGGTATCCTATACACGCATTTTAACCGGATCCATGCGCATATCGCATACGCGCACCACAACGTTTCGCCTGGACTAGATAACTCCTTTGTGGGACTCTAAGACTCGTCAATACGCCGGCAGTGGGTGATGATCATATTAAGCACCCCCAAGCCGCAAGCGGTCAGCTAAACGTAACGGTCACCCGGGTATTGAGCGATCAGAAGAAAACAAGCGAACCTGCTACAACTCCCGTCGAGCCAACGGGCAACACTACCGTACAGTCTGGTCTCTTCGTCAGATATGCTGCATATCGAACCTAGGGATGGTCACGTCGACCCCAATAACTCAATAAGTCGTGCCGGTGAATGGTCTATAACAGATCGAGAAACTACTGATAACACTTATCAGCAAATCTCAGCAGCCCTGGCCAGGGACTTAGTGATATAACCAGTCGGGCACAGCACAGTATCAACTCCCAATACCGGGAGAGACCCTCCTATCGCTCATCGCCTTCATGTGTCTCGGGACTGTACCCAACGGCCACCTGTCTGCACGACTCAGTAGAGCCGTGGTAGGGTGGCAATCAAAGTACAGTGGGAGAACACACAAGACTCTATGACGATCTCGGGTCTACAGACTAACCTGTACCAGTATCACCTGAGAACCGCTATCCGACGATAGATATAATTCCATATAGGAGTTCTCGGTGAGTCCGTCCAGTGTACCCAGTCACCACTGAGCACCCGTATATGATCATGATGTCAAACATCGATGAATGTGGGAACATTCATAGCCCATCGTATGGGTCTAGTATCATATACACTAGTCTACTCTGGTATATCAATGCCCCGTCTCGATATACCTACGACTAGGGACATTCCAGGATATACTTATAAACTACAGATGTCCCACTAGTTGATCTCCATCATAATCACAGTAGTCAAGCCGATATCCTCAGGGCTTTATCAGCATGTATGAATGAATAAAAGCATGATCAAATCAACATGTCAGATAAAGAAGAACCAGATAGCATACTATCATGTCGAGCAAGAATGTATACTGAATATATATATACATGTATAGATACATCCACTATCATATAATGGCCTCTAGGGCATACAAATATCCAACAACAGAAAGCTGACTAGTATGCCTGGTCTAGGATTTCGCGTCTCTACCCATCAGTATCAGGTATACACAACGCGTCCCTAAAAGTAGTGCACCCTAGTCACAAATCTAGGACTCTGAATCTTTACCCAGCCGAACATGCTCAAGAATCTCAGACGACGAGCATCGGCGGGCTGTGTCACACGAAAACGATTAGGTAAAAGTGGACGGGCGCAGACATGAGCAAGTTGTCCCCTCAGTAGAGGCGAACTTAAGCTATACTCAACGATCGCACAAGAACTGTAAATCCGCAGAAGACTGTCTCAGAACTGCGCACATCTGGAACAAGCTACTCCCGGGCCTACGACTCAAGCATCAGCTACCACAATCACCTTGCCACGGGTAACGAAGATCCTACAAACACAATCCTACACAAGCTCCATCCAACGGCGTTGTCTCAACAATCAAAACCCGCTGCAGGAAGATATACATTATGCTCTGGTGGTCCGTGAAAATCTGATACGACTCTCCGCACAAGTAGTGTCCTCAGATCTTCAACGCACGACCACCGCGGCCATCTCCAGATCATGAGTGGGATATCCTGCTCGTACTTTCTCCAACTACCGGGAAGCATGAACGATAACTCTATCGTGCTACATTAGTACACAATCGAGCCCGAACCAGAAAGCAAAGAAAGAACTGGTGCAGTTGTCAATCGAGTCTTCAACTGCCGAAAACTCCGCACGCATGCCTCAGTCCAAAGAAAAGGAACTCCCTTCCTGTTAGTTATATGTATGCCCTAGAGGCCATTACTATACATAGGATGTATATTGTAGTGGATGCTGGGACATATATAGGGAGGACTTTCTTGCTCGACATGATAGTATGCTATCTGGTTGCTCTTTATCTTAACGTGTACACTGATTGTCTCTCTGCTACATGTTGGTAAAGCCCTTAGGATGTGTACTTGACTACCTGGATTATGATGCGGATCATACTAGTGGGGACAAGGTAGTCCATAAGTACATCCTTCAAGGTCCCTAGTCGTGGGTGTATCGAGATGGGGCATCGATATACCAGAGTAGACTAGCGTATACCTTCTTGACCCATACAGATGGGCGATGGATGATCCCATATCCATTGGTGTTTGACATCAGAGATGATATACGGGTGCTCAGTGGAGACTGGGTACACTGGACGGACTCGCCGAGAACTCCCAGATGGTATTATACCTTACGTCAGATGGCAGTTCTCTGGTGACACTGGTACAGGTTAGTCTGTAGACCCGAGATCGTCATAGAGTCTTGTGTGATTCCCACTGTGCTTTGATTTCCACCTTACCACGTCCAAGAGGGCGTGCAAAACGGTGGTTTTTGGGTACAATCCCGAATCACATGGAGGCAATGAGCGATAGGAGGGGATTCGTCTCTCCTGGTATAGGGAGTTGATGTTGCGCTGTGTTCGATTGGCTATAACCGGAAATCCCTGGCCAGGGTTGCTGAGATTTACTGGTAAGTGTTACCAGTAGTTTCTCGAACTGTTATAGACCTCATATCGACACGACTTATCGAGCTACTGGGGTCTGACGTTTACCACCCCTAGGCGAGATATGCGACATATCAGACAACGAGACCGGGTTGTACGGTAAGTGTTACTGGTTGGATTCACAGGAGTGTGAGCGGGCTTGCTCGTTGATCTTCTGATCGCTCAATACCCGGGTGGCCGTTACGTTTAGCAGACCGCTTGCAGCTTGTGGGTGTTTGATATGATCATCACCTGCTGCCGGCGTATTGACGAGTCTTTAGAGTCCTACACAGAGGTTTCCTGGCTCAAGCGAAACGAAATAGGAGCGCATATGAGATATGTGCGGGACCGAGAATAATACCAGTATGTGATATTGTATTCTATTCTCGTGATTTGTATCATCAGTCGGTTATATGTGATATAGCCGGGTTACCGAATCAAGTGTTGATTCGATATATTGATACACTTGATATTAGTCGGTTATATACAGTATGACCGGATCATTAAATCAAGTGTTGATTTAATGATTTAATGTATAATTATATATTTGATATATTACTTTACATTAACTAGTATTTGTTCACTTAAGATTGATTTTCTCACTTGATGTGCACAAGTTGTATATGTGATATATTTTTGTGCACTAGTTTGTATCATGTTTGATGATACATGCAAACTTGGGTGTGTGTTTGGATAACCCCATGTTTAGGAAAATGGTTAGGGTTTTATTCTTTTTATTTATTTTGTTAAAACAAAATGGTGGTGGCTTTTCTCACTTTGGCTTGTAGCTTCATGAAGCTTCATAGCATCTTTGACAAAGTCTAAGCCATTTTGTTTTACCCTTTGACCTAACCATTTACCTAAACTATGGTTTACTCTCTACAAAAGTAAACTAACCCATGGTTTCTATATGATAAGTCTTCACTTGAATTTTATTTTCAATAATTCTTTTTCATTTTCCTTCTTCTTCTTCATCTTCTTCAAGTGAAGAAAAGAAAAGCTTTCTAGAAAAATTTCAAGTGATGAAATCAAGTGAGAAATCCAATTCCAAAGTGAACCCACTTCCTGTTTCTTCATCCTCTACCACTTGCCATGTTATATGGGGTGTTTTCTTCACAAGTTTCTTGACCTAGTGAAGATGGAGCTTGAGTTTGAGTCGCCTCGACGTAGATCATTTTCGGCATCGAAGTCAACGACCTAGCCAGATCATTTCTCCGATGAAACCAACGCTAGAGTCCGGGATCCGGTTGATCGCAGCGGAGGGACGTCATCACGGAGCTAAAAAAGTGGAGGACCGGATCTACAAAGGTTGTAGTCCCTTTCACTCATAGCAAAGTTGTTTGCTTGCATTTACTTTCGCCTATCCTCTAGTTAACGATCTAGTTTAGGGTTTCTCGGCACATAAAAAATTTGAATTGGACATGGTTGATCAGTTGTAGAACCTCATGAGTGTGCCTAAGAACCCTACACTTCCTGGTCAACCCAGTCAACGGTGCAGCGCTACACAAGCAGTCCTGCATGAAACGGCGGTAAAAACCGGCTAAGCCCAAAAAGCTGCGGACCTCCGTCCCTGCTACAAGTCTGGGCCAAAGCTGTACGTCCTCGATTTCCCTCGGGCCCGTACGAAAACCATCTCCCGTAACCACATGACCTTAGGAAGTCAACACAATCAAGCCTGAAGGAACACTCCGAGAATTTAGCAAACAACTGGTACTCTCCTAATGTCTGCAAAGCAAAACCTCAAGTGCTGCTCAAGTTCCTCATGACACAAAGGAAAAGACCAGAATGTCATCACTAACACAACAATAAACTGGTCAAGGAACGGCATGAAGAAATCCGGTTCATCACATCCACGAATGCTGCTATGGCATTGGTGAGTCCAACGACACCACCAAAACTCATATAGCCCATAGCGCGCACAAAAGCAGTCTTCGGAATATCATCACTCCGAACCCGCAACCAATGATGACCTGATCCCAAACAAACTTAGAAAATGTCTCGCAACCTGAAGCAAGTCGAACAAATCGTCAATGCGAGGTAAAGGATACCCATCCGCACCGTAACTCGGTTCAATTGACGATCAATCAACACACAACCTCAAACTGCTGTCATTCACTTGACGAATAGAATAAGAGCTCCCCAAAGAGAAACACTTGGACGTACAAGTCCCACCTATCTAGCAACTCTGCAGCAGATCCTTAAGCTCCCTAAGCTTCGCCGGCTCATCTGGAACAACGTCAGAAACTCTCGCACGATAAGGACCCGGCCCAACACACCCACTGTGGCTCCGGTATCACGAATGGAAGCAAAGAATCCACGACATCCTCTCCTCAAAAGCCGAATAGAGAAAAAGGATGAATTCAAGCTGTGTGGGGCGGCACCACTGTCCCCCTGCACAACAAGAACTGACTCGTCGGGAAACAAATCCTGACTGTTTCCGCACGGCAGTCCACAGACGCATAGCACGTAGCTAACCAGTCCGTGCCCAGGAGAACGTCAAATCCAACATCTATAGAAGGATCAAAGTGACGGACTAACCTCTATCTCTTATCCGATTGGAACACGACCGAAACACGTGTCGCGCAACATAAGAATCGCTGACAAAAATTAACACAACAAACGGCTGATCTAGCTAACACATCTCTCGTCCCAAGCCTTTGCTACTCCCGCGACGTGCACGAAACCTGTCACGGCGACTGAACCTCTGTCTCTAGGCTAGTACACCTGCATGAGCCCTCCTCTGTCCTCGAACTCCCAAAGGCTCGGAAAGACGCTCCTCGTCAAACGGGTTGCGTCCACTGGTGCTGTGTGAGTAACATGATGCTGAGTGCTGATCGCAAAGAACAACTGGGTAACATGGGTGGCAACCTCCTGTCGCCGCGCTCTACTGGCCTCAACCAAAGACCTCATCGTCTGGCATAAGTCCTGCATCTCTGCCTCAAGCCTAGGGATACGATCTATCGAAGGCGGGTCCATCTGCTCCTTTGCAACGAGCGTGCCATCCTGGTCAGTCCTCGTCCCATACGAGTCAACTCTGACCTCGGCTCTCACTGCATCACTCTGAGTCCTCATGGCCATCGGCGGCAAAGGATATAAATAGAAATAGGATTCGATATGAACACAGAAATCGAATCACAAGGATATGTATCATCAAGGAATGAATTTCAAGCAATCAGTACTTAGGTCACTTTAGGCGGAGTACCGTGTCGTGATTATGCCGCGGACATACACACACTACGTTACTCTGCTTAAGGTACCTACTCCATCATACCAAGGTCATCCTACACTCTGAAATATAAAACATAGCGCTTTGATACCAACTTTGTCACGACCCGAAATTGGCACGTGACGGCCCTTAAACTACGCAACGTCTACAGGCGTAACGCAATTTAAGTAAGCCAAAAACCCAGCAATCTAAACCATCAAAAGTAGTGAAAGATAAGAACATTGTTAAAGCTTTTGAAAATCTCAAGTACAAATTCTTTAAAGTCCAACTTTACTTTCTTAAAAATTTTGGCAACACCTCCTTTGTAAAAACTAACCCCAAAAATGGGTACAACAGAAATATAAGTAAAGCATCCCCAACAGGAGCAAATCCACGCCCAACGGCTGAAAACAACCACCACAACAGATATACGACGCCGTAGCGAAGAAATAAAAGACGATATAAGTAAAACGGCATAAAATACCTCCAAGTCACAAAATAACATACAATATCGTCCTCACATCAAGTCTCTAAGTCATACATGAAAGTGGTAAATGGAGAGTACATGGTACAAAGATAACAATAAACAATATCGGATAGCCGCAAAACCCACCTATAGCAAAACTGCGCACAGTCAGCCGAAGCGGTATCCACTGCAAAAGATGATGCGATAGATAGAAAAGCCAGTCGCGACTACCCCGAGGGACTACCTGCAAAACACTGTGGCACAACAGGGGTGAGTTGCCAACTCGTGAATAGTAAATAACATATGCAGGTAATCGCAAGTATGCACGTACAGCGCGAATTTAATACATGCAAACGGATAGCAATAAATGGTCATATGTATGCAGCAGTCACGTAAGGTACTCTATCAGGTACTACTAATACATAAAGCAATAATATGACAATATGTATGCAGCAGTCACGTAAGGTACTCTATTAGGTACTCCTAATACATGAAGCAATGCATATACAATAAATGAGGAGTATGGAATAAAACATGTCATTTTCACGGAATCCTGACCTCGTGACAGGACCAAAGTCCATCAAGACAATCTAAATCCCAAATTTCCTCAAATTGGCTCTCATATCCTGTAAGTCTCATATATCCTGAATGTACAATATTAAATAAACCTTATATATCCTGAATGTACAATATCAATTAAATCTCATATATCCTGAATGTACAATATAAGTAAATCTCATATATCCTGAATGTACAATATCAATTAAATCTCATATATCCAATATCCAGTATCGAGTAAGTTTCATATAAAGTGAGTGTCCAACATCGACACCCAAAAATATCATGAAACAAGTGTCTAGCATCGACACATAAATACTGGTCTATCAGGCGTTGTCACCATGACTGGCCCCCTGATAGGTACGTATCAACCGCTATCCCGAAAACTCAAGTGCCTAGCTCTGACACTCGAAATTCGACGTATCCATACGTATATGACTCCAGTTGGTATCCCCACGATAACCGCCGAGTCATAAGTACTATCACCGGTAGGTATGGTTCCCCTGTCAGGCTCAATCGGCAGGGTCCTTCAACCTTCTTGCCCCTGGGTACCTCCGGGCCCCACCATGTACCCTCACACGGCCCATGACTCCTCCTCGCATGGGGTATATATATCAGAACCGATAAATCTCATGGTGGCTGCTGAAATATCATCTCAAGAGAAACCAGGTTTTTCAAATAATGCATAATTTCTTGAAACTGCCACGGCTCTCAAATCTAGAAAACATCATGAAAAATCCATATCTCAATGCGAAAATCCATGAATATAATATATGCGACATAAAACTGTAATGTGAGCATATAAAGGAAAAGCCTCTATTTAACTATAATAAGTTAATATATATATCATGTGGTTCCTAATTTCTCCAAGTCTATATAACATGAAGTAAATGTGAACATGTAGCTATAGCCAGATATATGTGTAAACATGTAGGTATAGCAAGGTATATGTATCTACCTATCAGTAATGATGTAATCTACCCTCCAGGTATAAGTGTAAGTATGTATGCAAGATGTACATGTAGCTATGTCTCATATGTGTATATACCTATCACTAATGGTATAATACCATATAGGTATATAGGTAACTAGCATGTAAAGATGTCAAGGCATATGTGTGAGCATGTAGGTGTACAGGTATTCTATATGTCATATGCACAATGAAATATGAATCAATGTCTCAATATCCCTAACCATACAGTATCACGTAGGTATAGATGTCAACTACATCTCGTATGTATATAATTGGTGCGTGTCATGGCAATTATCGACGGTGAGTGTGTAGCATACAATTAGTGCTCGTGAAATATGAACCGTCAATAATGGTGCTGTGTCTCATTAATACTAAGTCCATACCTAATAGGTAATGAGGTAATGCAACTAAGGTACACAGGCACAATCAATATCGGTATACATCTAACCAATAGTCATAACATAAATCTAGCCCAGACGCATAACGCCATGCGGGCGATTTCCCTGTAGATATTAAATCTACTCACAAACGTTCCTGGCTAAGTAAAGCCAACTACTCGCTTTCCCCTATTCGCAGCGCCCGAAGTCCCCATCTGTGATCCTGAAAGCATATAACAAGTATATATTAGCAATCGACCAATAACACGTACTAACTACGTTTGACCGACGCACCAACTCCAAATATACTATCAAGTGTTCGTCAAGTGGCTAACGCGCGTTGCGACACTACGAAACCAACTCAAGAGCACAAGCTACACAAAGACACGAACGACATTGGCATGATCCTAGGTAGGAACGCAAAGTGACACAACTACCAAGCCTAAACCCTGATCGTACCGATCGCGCATTCACAACACAATATATAGCGTGGAATCAAAATAATTAACGTCACAACGTCAAAGGAAACATACGCCTAAATTATCCGAAAATTTAGTAAGTAACATATATCATTTTAGCACCAAACTACAAGTTTTTTACCAAAACTAGAATTTGCAAACATCACAATATAGCAAGGTTAAACCATCCAAACCATTACTATAATTTTAAATCGCACTTAATTAGGATTAGTAAAAGTTTAGTTTGTTAATTAGCTTAATTAACAAATTAGGAAAATATCATTTAACAAATTAGCAACTTGGTTTAGTTTTCATTTGTCTAAAATTATCAGCTAACCATTTTAGTAATCAAAACCTTAATTTAAATAACAAAACCCTTACTAGAAATTCTAAATATGAAATTAAAAGCTTAAATTAAATATCTAAATAAGCTAATTAAAGTATTAACACCACATAAAGAGATTAGGGTTTGGATTTATACCTTCAAAGAAACACAACTTGAAACTAGAAAATTCAAAGATTAGCCTCCAAAAATCCTCACTTGAATGAAGAACAAAGCTTGTTTTAGGTTAAGGAATGAAGGAAATGATTATATTTGAGTTTGTATGAATTTATTTGGATTTTTGATGATTTTTATTTGAACTAGAAGTGAAGAATTGAGGCAAAAGAGAACAAGGGCAGCAAGCAATAGAAGTGGCCGACCATGAAGAAATGGTGGGGGGGTTATGAAGAAAATGAAGAAAGTTCTAGCTAAAAACAACATTAAAAGCTAATTAATCCAAATGCCACCTTTTCTTTTCTTTTCTTTTCTTTTTCTTTAAATTTTCAATAAAACCACAAATATCTAGATATTTTAGGAAAGAAGGTTAAAAACTTAATCTAGTGATTAAATAAGCATAAAACCACATTAGTAGTAATTAACCCAAACCAAAAAGTAATTACCACTAATAAAGTGCACAAATAAAGTATTAAAATAATATTTTAATTAGGGAAAAATTTTATATGAACCAAAACTTCCAATTGACCCCCAAAGCCCGCGCACAAGCTTCATTCTAGCTAAAGTAGGTGCCGTCATGTCTATACAGAAGTTTGATCACAATTGGGTTAAAACGGAAAACACCTACTATTTTACCCTAAAAACGGAAAATTCGCAAAACGGTTTCTAAAACTTTACAGCCAGAGGGCTTCATAGACAGTGGGAGCAGCGGAAGCGTGTGCAAGCTATTTAAATCAATCTATAGATTAAAGAAGGCATCGCGGAGCTGGAACATTTGTTTTGATAAAACTATCAAAAAGTTTGACTTCATCAAAAATGTAGATGAACCATGTATATAAAAGAAGGTTGTAGAGAGTAAGGTTACCTTTCTCGTATTGTACGTGGATGACATACTCTTGATAGGAAACGATGTTCCTATGCTACACTCGGTCAAGCTCTTCTTATCATACAAGTTCTCCATGAAAGATCTAGGTGATGTCTCCTACATACTGGGATTAAGATCTATAGAGATAGATCTAGATGGATATTGGGATTGTCCCAATCCAGGTACATTGACACCATACTAAAGAGGTTTAGTATGGAAGATTCTAAGCATAGTAATTTACCCGCTTGTTAAAAAATCACTCTCTCCAAAAAGATGTCTCCCAAGACTGATTTGGAGAAGGCTCGCATACAAAGGATACCCTATGCTTCGGCAGTCAGGACTATCATGTATGCGATGTTATGTACCATACCAGATATAGCTTACTCACTAGATGTAGTGAGTCGGTATCAATCAGATCCTGGGGATAAATACTGGACAGCTGTGAAGAACATTCTTAAGTACTTAAAATGACTAAAGAGATGTTCTTGGTGTATGGTAATGGTAAACTCCAGGTGGAGTCCTTTACCGATTCGAGCTTCCAGAGTGATAAGGATGACAGTAAGTCGGTCTCGGGTTTTGTCTTCACCCTCAGTAGAGGGAAGGTATGTTGGAAGAGTTCCAAGCTAGATACCTCGGCGATGAATGCTGAATACATCGCTACCAACGATGTTGTCAAAGTGGTTGTCTAGATGAAAAAGTTCATAAGATGAACTTGGTGAGGTTCCATCCATTGACCATCCAATACATGTGTATTGTGATAATAATGGAGCTGTGGTTTTGGCTAAGGAACCCCGGTCCCATCAATGATCCAGACGTATTCTTAAGCGGTATCACCTGATCAGGGTGATAGTAGATCGCCGGGAGATCAAGATCAGGAGAGTTGACACAGCGGATCCACTCACCAAGGTCCTCCCCCAGATGCTAATCGAGAGACTTTTTGGGATGTTGGGTATAAGATACTACAAAACTGGCCTTAGTGCAAGTGGAAGATTGTTAGTGATATGTTAAGTATGAGATACTACGTTGATGACATGTGATGTTATGTGTTGCAGTGATATGTTATATTGGATCGCCGTGATTGAATAGCCGGGGGATTTTGCGTGAGATGAGAGTTTTTCCATTTTCATTCATGTAAAAAAACTGTATATAATATTCTTTTATTGGAACACTTCCGGGTTTAGGATTGTAAGTCTACGGTAGCGCACCGGCCGTCTTTCAGATGCCAAATGCGGAACAAAAACTTTTATAACTGGCGCTATCGCATACTATAACCCGGATCTGCCATTAACGCTAAACTAACAAACTGTAAAGAGGGTGGAAAGGTTATACCGAATGATCCGAGTCCTTCGTTCTTTAACCATCATCCCACGCTCCGTTGCGGCTGCTCCGATCTCTTCGATCTCCGATCTCCTCGTCCAGGTCGCACCACATCATCGGATCTTTAAACGGGCTCCCGCATCTGACCCGAGGCAACTCGGTCATCAAGTTTGCTAGAAGAGATGATCAAGATTGATGTAGAGAATGAGTAGAACACTTTGTCTCGTTACGTCCAAAGCCGTGGACGAACGGTTAATGAAGTTTCCTTTTGGATTCAACTGAAATGAGAAATCAATATCTGAAATTTTCATGAAGCCAAAACTTGTATCTTTTTCAAATCCACAACCCTCATCCCATCAAGAAATGGGCTGGCCACTTTTGTAGAAGGGGGAGGTGAGTGTAGGAGAGGGGAGGGTCACCATAATGGAAAAGATCACACACAAATATTCTAAGCATGAACAAAAAGCATTAATGAAAATAATGACTCATAACCTTAGTCATCCTTTCATTAAATGCAACCAATGAAACAATAACACCACCCTAACCTAGTCACCTCTTCTAGAAACTTCTAGAACCATCCACACTCATCAAGAAAAGATAAATCCGTATTTAACCGAATGTTAAATACGGCTGATAGAAAACTGGAAACGGGAAACTTCCAAAAGTGATCCTGAAACGAATTTCAGGATAACCCCATAACTGTATAAATATACCCGCATTTGTATTATGACCGAATACAAATGCAACTGAAACAAAGATATTATATCTACTCTGTATAATATATGGATCCGGCTTAAACCAAAGCCCACCAGTATTATCTGCCCGAAAAATAACAAGTGCGTAAACGCACGTGCATTTTCCGAACCCTGCCATAAAACCATACGCCTCTACAACGTTTCGCCCGAACTTGGGAAACTATCTGTAGGGGACTCTAATGACTCGTCAGTACCCTGGCAGTGGGTTTAACCACAAGCCGTCAGCGGCACTAGCTGTGCGTAACGGCTGCCCATGGACTGACCTCAAGGGAGGCCGATGAGAGAACTCATCCGGAAACCCTACTGAGCCTAACAGTGACAATGTATATACAGTCTGGTCCGTTCGTCTATGAGTATTGCATATCTTGCTTAGGGGGCTAGTAACGTCAGACCCCCAATAGCGGTATAAGTCATGTCAGAGACAAGCCCTGAACACCCTGAGAAACTACCGGAGTACCTACCAGTAAATCTCACCTGCCTTGGCCAAGGACTTGGTGTAATGGCTTTCCTAGACACAGCACGATCTCCACCCCCAATACCGGGAGAGACGAATCCCCTGCCGATCCGCTCACGTGCCTCCATGTGGCTCGGGACTGTACCCAAAAACTACCTGTTTGCACGACTCCTTTGAGCCATGGTAGGGTAGAAATCAAAGCACAGTGGGAACTCACACGAGACAAATGACGACCTCAGGTCGATGAACTAACCTGTACACATGTCACCAGGGAACTGCTATCTGACGATATGTATAATACCAACTAGCAGGTTCCCGATGAGTCCTGTCCGGTGTACTCATAACCAAATGAGCACCTGTATACATCTTAGGTGATCCAACTGACACCAGTGGCTTGTGAGACCGGCCACCGCCCCTCGTCATGGTCTCGACTGTATACACTAGTCTACTCCGGAGTATCGATGCCCTGTCTCGAAACTCCCACGACTAGGGACCACTATTAAGGATATGCTTATGGACTACCCAACTCTCATGTATATGATCGCCCTCATACTGTTGGTAGTCAAGCAAGATCCTAAGGGCTCTATCAACGTGTAATCGTGATCAGTCACCTGAACCTATACACGACTGATAAAGGCAAACCAGATAGTATACTATCATCTTGAGTAAGACTGTCCTACCGGTATAGGTCCTCCTCAATCATTGCAATCACGTACCTGCGATCCAATAATTGACTTTGAGGGAACTATATCCAAAAATATCCCACTTGCACTTAAGGCTAATTATTGCGATGTCGTATACTCACAGCCCGTGTGATACCGGCACCCAACTCCTCTACTAATCAGTTTCACAAAGCCCGTTTGTAAAACTATTATGTTCGAGAAATAGCCTCAGTGAGTGGATCCGCCCTGATGTTTCTTTCTATGTCTCTCTTTATCTCAAGTTCGCGGAGAAAGCCATCTCCCGAATCGAGTAATACATGTCTTAGAATATGTCTGGATATCTGATGGGACCTAGTTCATAAATGAACTCCAAATCCAAACTTCTTAGACTGTATCGATAACTGAACCTAATCAGTATCCAGCACCAAGCCTCCCACAGTATCCTCTTGGACCACCTGTCCATAATACTGCCCCCTTCGTCAGAGGGAAAACTATAACTCTGACAATCACTCTGTCATCCATGTCACCTTTGAAGCCTGGAATGATAACCGTCTCCCGAAGGAGGCTGCCGTCATCAAATCCGTAGAACATGCACTTATGTTCTAAAACTGCTTCCTTATGTTTCTCCAGGATTGGATTAATACAAACTTATTGCATCTAGTGCAAAAACAACATCTTGTATGGTACTTGACATCTCATGATTGACTCAGTTGCCTAAGCAAGTGATCTGTCAATCATGCACATCCCTCTTCCCTTTAGTCTGTAAGACACCTTTAGAGAGGGTGACTCCATCACCTGCAGGTACACCACCATGCCAGGAGTCATCTATCCTAAAAACTATTAGAATACTGTCAAAGTACCCACATTGGGAAACTACCCAAATCCAGATCTAAAACCATAGATCTAGAAACCAGAATGTCAGATATTATATCCATATCCTGTCTGGAGAAACAACCGTGTGACGACCACAGTACAACCGATCGTAGTATAGGAATTTTACTTCTTACTCTGTGTATGTCATCCAAATACCGGGACATCACACCCTACTACCTTCTTAACAGATCCATCCCCTATTCTGATGAAGTCAAACCTATGACTGTCAAATCAAAAATTAGATGATCTCTCTCCGCTATATCTGCTCTAGTCTATAAATAGACATAAGCTACTTGCCCACTATGGTTCCGCTGCTCCCACTGACCACAACAACCCTCCTACCGGGTCTCATAGCCTGGAACAACAGTAGTGTCAAGTCTGGGTAGATAAGAACCTCCCTATCACCGTCCTTGAGGCTACCGGAGTACCTCTCGGGTGTCTGAGGTTACCCACCATATCTGCGGAGTGGCTATTGGAATGTCAAACCTGATTGAATCTTTAGGTCCTATTAAATTTTCTGTAATAGTTTGCGGTTCTGGAATCACTTCCAGTTCTACCATACTCCCACTACTGTTTTCTGAAAAAATCCATTTTACTAAAACTGTGGCGAGTCAAGAACAATATCACTATTGATCTTCCAGATGGTAGAAAGTTAACCCTCGTCATAGCCTGGGTCAACCCACAAACAACCATTACAGAAACGTGCCCTGAGTTATCCAGAGTCTGGTTTTAAGCATAAGACGAACAACTCCCCGTACCTTAACATCGTCAAGATATGATCCATTCTATATCCAATATAAAAACTTTGGCACTTATTTAATTGGAACCAGATTCTAATCATGCAGCTGTCTCCAGTGCATATCAATTTAATGGAAAGAGGCTAATCAGCATTACTCAACTTAGAAATACATCCAATTATGAGTAACCTGAAAGAGAAACAAGTTTCTCAAAACCATTACTATCAACTGAATACCAATCACAAGAATCTACATCTTCGATCTCTTTGAAGAATCCCGATACTCGCGATATCTGGTTCTCTACTTTATTCATATACCCACAACTTCTCAAAACTTAGACCTTGTATTTCTACGAAACACTTGTCTAAAAACTAGAGAAGTCATAAGTAAACAGAACATGGTACGAGGACCAACCCCTTTGTCCTGATGGATACTGGACAACATACAATACTATGTATAAGTCCGCTGAGTTGAATAACTCAAAACCTGTGCATCCTAGGTTGAAAACTGTACTTATGGTTAAGAACTACTCCGTTGTTCAATGCTCCTTACCCAATGGTCAACTGATGTAGGTAAATGTCATCGACATAATATCAAAAAATTATATCTCACTTTATAAAAATAAAAGTACAGATATATCATTTTGAAATTGGTGCACAACAATAGATACTCAAAACCAAATACATGCCGTCTGGCAAAAACTCAGGCGATGTCCTCAAATATCACCAATTACAACGAATTCCGATATAATGAGGATGATCACCTTATTCCCAATAACTTACTCCCACTCATCATCTGTAAAACTATACAGATATAAGAATGAAACCTGGTTAATACATACCCTGGAGTAAGTATCTAATCGGGAAAACAGTTTTCCTTTAACAATGCACTGAAACATGAAAATGTTTCGTAGGGGTATCCTGGTATTCTTATTAATGCCTCTTCCATAATCCAATTTATGACTATAACCGTATATTTCTTTGCCATCTCTCCAAATCCCTTCATTTGTCTTTAGTCGTTACCTTCTGTACACCATCGTTAGGCTAAATGGTTTTCTTCCTTCCCCACAGTTCGGCACCAGCCTATGGTTTGGAAGAAGACTATCCAGTAAGCATAATAGGTGTGCCCTCCTAAACTAAGGAGTACTCGCAACTTGAGAGAAGGTGATGATAAAAGACAACTGAATAATACCTTATTCTTTTAAAGGTGAAATAGGAGTGGCGATGAAGTACGCGGTTTGGTCGTGAATGATAGCAGTCGCAATTTACTGTGCCCTCTTTCTAATCCCTTTATTTTGTCTTTACATATTACCTTCTGTACACCCTACTTAGGCTAATTGGTTTTCTTCATTCCCTACCTTTCGGCACCTGCCTATGGTTTGGAAGAAGACTATCCAATAAGCGTAATAGGTGTACTCTCCTAAACCAAGGAGCCCTCGCAACCTGAGAGAAGGTGATAATAAAAGACAACTGAATAAACCAATTATATTTCTCCTGAACCTGGATCCATCCTCGAAGAAGTCCCTTCGAGTTCGTATATAACCATACGATGGATCTATCCAATGGAAGTGGATGTCCGTAGTAATACGGGTGTTCTGAGAAATGCAAAGGGTAAAAGAAGGAGTGACAATGACTTATGCAACTTAGACAATCCAAAAGCCAGTATTTTAAGAAGGTTCGGTCAACTTGGCCATTGAGTCATAGTCTAGGGTCGGTCAAAGGTCGCTGCCAAAGAGAAAGAGAAAAGAAACACTCTGCGTGCACTCTAACCTAGATCAAAATGGTTATCACTTTATCTAATCCGGAAACCTCCCACTGTACTGTCAAATTCTCCTCCAAACCTAAAAGAAGAATCAATCGGGATCACCCGAAGAGTAAACCAACTCATCAGTGGGAATCGGGATCCAACCCTCATCGCATGATAACGTGACGGAATCCACTCACGTTATCACACTCCAGAAGGTATGCGCATGCCTGGCAAGTTTCAGTTTCTTTAGAAACTCCCGATAAGATTTTTACCCCATGTTCTTATGACCATGACGAAAGCCAACAAATCATAAGTCACATGTCAAGTTCTGCCCGTCATATTCTTGTCAATTTGAACCCACCCGTACATACCCTTGACGAAAGCCAACAAGGTAATACGACTGTCCCAAACCAACACATCTATCTATGCAACAAATGAATACCCCAGCAGCTACCAAACACTATGCCTTGACGAAAGCCAACAAACATAGAATGAATACTACTGACCATCCATAAGACACGACGGAGGGCTACGGCTGGTTTTTGGCGAAAAACCTTTAACGTAATGAACTTGATCTCGTTGAAGGAACTTGATAGCTTTTTATAAAAATATAGTGGCGAAAACCTTTGCTAAAGAGGTCATTCCCGGTGAAGGGATCTCGGCTCTTTCCTCGTGGAATGAGGTGCAGGATATTCCACTGAATACCGCGATGCAAAGTAACATGTAATCGACTATAGTGAAGTTATTACCCTGACGCAAACTTCTGTTCAAGGGGTCACTCCCGTTGAAGGGATATCGGCCCTTGCCCCGTCGAATGAGGTGCAGGATATTCCACTGAATACCACTATGCAAAACAAAAGGAAACAACTTTGTAATAACACTTTTTAAATTTGTTCCAACAACATCCTAACTGGTTTGTTTTTCTTTGCATTGATCAAAATCAACGCAGTCCCATCAATTAATTACACTAGAAAAGAACGAAAATAAAATGTACGTATATGCCATCCGCATTCGTCACTGGGTCCCGTCATCACCCGTTAGGTTACTTAACTAACGACAGAGCGGGGACTGAACTAGCGCGGGTGTAAAACATATACAACAACTACTAGTATATATACCAATATACAATAATCGCTCCAGGCATGATAATATGCAACATTACAGAAAAGTAATAAGCATCACAGAACAATACAGATAATCTGGGATCCCCGAGTTTCACAGAGCCGCTGCTGAAACCCGACGTTCCCCTGTCATGTGGATAGCTTATGCAATGAAACCTAGACCCCTACGGGTGCGGCAAGTTACCCGCCAAAACCTGAAGCGAGGCAGTCCCCTACAGCAAAGTGAATAGACCACCCTGCACTTCACGGAATCCGGTAATCTTGGGCACCCCTCCTTGGGTCAACCTGTACCCCCTATGAGTGCGGCGAATAGTCTGCCAATACTAGAGTGAGGCCCCTCTGCCTCTCAAAGCTATGAGATGCGGACCCGTTGCCCTCCAGAACCTGGCTATCCGTGCACTCCGTCGCGGGGCAAAACCTAGTACAGAAATGAAAAATATGTACAACGGGTACATCGACCTCAACCCGGTCGTGCCCCAAAAGAATATTATACAAACAGGCAGTGACGGCAGTCCACATGTTGGATACTCGCCCCACAATATCAAATGTACAAATAAATCCAGACTGCACTACCATTGCACACTGCTATCCACCACGACATATCCGCAACATCACAGCACAACACAGAACATCAACGCGAATGTCACGTTCGTAAATCCGTCTAAAAGGACTATAGCAATTAGATGCAATTTACCGCTCAAATGACATTCCTGGTCGGAGATATAATGTAAGTACTGTAAACTAACACGTTTAAATTTCGATCGACAAAATTTCCCGAAGTGGGCCACACGCAAATCTGCTGCACAGTAAAAAAATCTGGGCCCAAATGAAATATGCCAAAAACCACAATTTACCAAGCCAAGCACACTGAAGAAATTTGCACCACTGTTCTTATATACTGGCCGCGGATGCGCAGTCAAACCCTAGGTTTGACCGCGGATCCTCGGCGGTACAATAAGCTCACGTGACCGAATTTTTAGGGTGTGCTTAAAAAACCCTGCTCAATTTTCTGGGATCATCAAAATAATATTTAAACCAGATTTAAAATCGACAGAAACATTGAATTGAAAAATTATAGTTTTTGAAATCCGGTTCGATCGATATTTTAATCGCGTTAGCACAAGTTAGTATAGCTTAATGGCGTGGCTCTGATACCATGTAAGTCTACGGTAGCGCCCCGGCCGTCTTTCAGACGCCAAATGCGGAACAAAAACTTTTATAACTGGCTCTATCGCATACTATAACCCGGATCTGCCATTAACGCTAACTAACAAACTGTAAAGAGGGTAGAAAGGTTATACCGAACGATCCGAGTCCTTCGTTCTTTAACCATCATCCCACGCTCCGTTGCGGCTACTCCGATCTCGTCGATCTCCGATCTCCTCGTCCAGGTGGCACCACGTCATCGGATCTTTAAACGAGCTCCCGCCTCTGACCCGAGGCAACTCGGTCATCAAGTTTGCTAGAAGAGATGATCAAGATTGATGTAGAGAATGAGTAGAACACTTTGTCTCGTTACGTCCAAAGCCGTGGACGAACGGTTAATGAAGTTTCCTTTTGGATTCAACTGAAATGAGAAATCAATATCTGAAATTTCCATGAAGCCAAAACTTGTATCTTTTTCAAATCCACAACCCTCATCCCATCAAGAAATGGGCCGGCCACTTTTGTAGAGGGGGGAGGTGAGTGTAGGAGAGGGGAGGGTCACCATAATGGAAAAGATCACACAAATATCCTAAGCATGAACAAAAAGCATTAATGAAAATAATGACTCATAACCTTAGTCATCCTTTCATTAAATGCAACCAATGAAACAATAACACCACCCTAACCTAGTCACCTCTTCTAGAAACTTCTAGAACCATCCACACTCATCAAGAAAAGATAAATCCGTATTTAACCGAATGTTAAATACGGCTGATAGAAAACTGGAAACTGGCATCTTCCAAAAGTGATCCTGAAACGAATTTCAGGATAACCCCGTAACTGTATAAATATACCCGCATTTGTATTACGACCGAATACAAATGCAACTGAGACAAAGATATTATATCTACTCTGTATAATACATGGATCCGGCTTAAACCAAAGCCCACCAGTATTATCTGCCCGAAAAATAACACGTGCGTAAACGCACGTGCATTTTCCGAACCCTGCCATAAAACCATACGGCCTCTACAACGTTTCGCCCGAACTTGGGAAACTATCTGTGGGGGACTCTAATGACTCGTCAGTACCCTGGCAGTGGGTTTAACCACAAGCCGTCAGCGGCACTAGCTGTGCGTAACGGCTGCCCATGGACTGACCTCAAGGGAGGCCGATGAGCGAACTCATCCGGAAACCCTACTGAGCCTAACAGTGACAATGTATATACAGTCCGGTCCGTTCGTCTATGAGTATCGCATATCCTGCCTAAGGGGCTAGTAACGTCAAACCCCCAATAGCGGTATAAGTCATGTCGGAGACAAGCCCTGAACACCCTGAGAAACTACCGGAGTACCTACCAGTAAATATCACCTGCCTTGGCCAAAGACTTGGTGTAATGGCTTTCCTAGACACAGCACGATCTCCACCCCCAATAACGGGAGAGACGAATCCCCTGCCGATCCGCTCACGTGCCTCCATGTGGCTCAGGACTGTACCCAAAAACTACCTGTTTGCACGACTCCTTTGAGCCGTGGTAGGGTAGAAATCAAAGCACAGTGGGAACTCACACGAGACAAATGACGACCTCAGGTCGATGAACTAACCTGTACACATGTCACCAGGGAACTGCTATCTGACGATATGTATAATACCAACTAGCAGGTTCCCGGCGAGTCCTGTCCGGTATACTCATAACCCAATGAGCACATGTATACATCTTAGGTGATCCAACTGACACCAGTGGCTTGTGAGACCGGCCACCGCCCCTCGTCGTGGTCTCGACTGTATACACTAGTCTACTCCGGAGTATCGATGCCCTGTCTCGAAACTTCCACGACTAGGGACCACTATTAAGGATATGCTTATGGAGTACCCAACTCTCACGTATATGATCGCCCTCATCCTGTTGGTAGTCAAGCAAGATCCTAAGGGCTCTATCAACGTGTAATCGTGATCAGTCACCTGAACCTATACACGACTGATAAAGGCAAACCAGATAGCATACTATCATCTTGAGTAAGACTGTCCTACCGGTATAGGTCCTCCTCAATCATTGCAATCACGTACCTGCGATCCAATAATTGACTTTGAGGGCACTATATCCAACAAGGATGATGTCACCATTGATGTATATTATTTACTTTTCCGCATTAGGAAAGACCCAAGGCGGGGAGCACAAGTAACCGGGTTCTAGATTTCAGTGGGAGACCATCTCGAGGAGTCGAGACCGGGTCTCCTAACTCCAGAATCGGCAGGGTTTCTTGCCGCTCTCATAGGGGTTTAGGGATGTGGGTTTGGCTATTCATCATGACCGTAGTATCCGTGTTTTTCATTATTAGCTAAATTTAAAACACGGACCTCCTAATATATCCAATATTTCATATGTTTGCTTCTGCTGCTTGAGTTCTGTGATGTGATCGTATAACTGCGTGAGACGAATGCTATATATATGATATATATGATAAATGTTGTTTATGTTTTGCACCCACGCTAGTCCAGCCCCCGCTCTGCCGTTAGTTAAGTAACCTAACGGTGCATGAAGGGGCCCCGTGGCGAATGCGGATGGTATAAGCGTACGTTCTATTTTCGTTTCTTTTCTGTTATGTTTAGGGAAACATAAATGATGGGACTTCATTAATGAGATTAATGGAAAGAAAAGAAACCTAAAGATGTTGTAGAATCGAAATTTTAAAAGGGTAGCTCTAGTTCTTGCTTTTCATAGTGGTATTCCTTGATGAATATACAGCACCTCATTCGATGAGGAAAGAGCCGAGATCCCTTCACCGGGAGTGACCTCTTTAGAAAAACTAGCAAATGCTACAACCCACTCAGTTTTGTTTTAATAGCTTCTCTAGTTCTTGCTTTGCATAGTGGTATTCCTTGATGAATATCCAACACCTCATTCGATGATGAAAGAGCCGAGATCTCTTCACCGGGAGTGACCTCTTTAGCAAAACTTGCAAAAGCTACAAAAAAAACTCCTTTCCAAATCACTAGATTCTACAACGATATCAAGTTCATTACGTTAAAAAAAAATTTCAAACCAGTTGCAGCCCTCCGTCATTTCAGATAAGTGTTATTTAGTATTCGTACTGCGTTTGTTGACCATAGTCAAGGCGTAGTGTGCGGTAGCTGATTAGTGCTCATCTGCCGCATATGATGTGATTGGATTAGGGTAGTCGTACGACCTTGTTGACCATAGTTAAGGGTCATACGGGTAGGTTTAATTCAATCACGAAATGACAGGTTGAACTTGGCTAGCGCTTATGATTTGTTGACCATAGTTAAGGTCATAAGTCGGTAGGGGTAAAAACGGTTGGGTTACCTCAGCACCGGAGCCATCGAACGTGGCAGTTTGCGGAACAAAATTTTTCTTATGATTTCAAAAATGGTGCTAAGTTAACCTAATAAATCTCGGATCTTTCCATAAACCCATCTAGCAAAACATGTAGTGCTATCTACTATGAAAAAAGTCTCACCAAAAGATCCAAGTTCTTCGGTCTTCTTTCCTCTTCGTTAGCTCCAAGAGGCCACCTTGAACATGCTTGATCTTCTTTGTTGGCTCCTTTGGTTCTCCGCGATCGATCTTGCTCTCCGGTCCTCCTTTGTCGTAGATGATCTACCCGAGAGATAAGATCCATGGTTTTAGCTCCACACTATATGTCAAGTGGAGAAACTAGAGAGCTTGGGTTTCTAAACCAAGTAGTATAGGATGTAGTGTGATGATCTAAATATTTTGCTATCTCTTTCTTGTTGGGTTGCGGCAGCGCCCCGGCCGTCGAAACGTGGCCAAAATGCGGAACAAAAATTTATCAAAGCGGCGCTACCGCTACCCGAATCCCGGATCGACCTTAAACCCTAAACTAGCAAACTAACTAAGAGTTAGAATCGTTATACCGAGTTGATCCGTGTCCTTCGGTCTTCATTCCAAGCTCCTAGCGGCTCCTTGATGTGGTTTGGTTGCCGGTCTTCCTTCGCCTCCGATGATCCACCCGAGGGATGTAACTCCGGCTCTAGCTCCACGACATGATGCATATGGAGCAACTAGGGTCTCTAGGATGCTACCCTAGAGAGCCTAGGATGTAGTGTGAATGTTTCTTAGTGTTAGCTATCTCAAAATCTTGAAGGTGGAAGAAAAATGAAAGCTAGAGGAAGGTGAAGCTCATGGTGAAGGAGGAGCTCAAGAAGGAAAAACAATGAACAAAACCTTCATGCTTCAAAAATGAACTCAACCATAAAAGAGAAAAATAGCATGATAGGTTTTGTTAAAATCATTTTTCCAATTTTTAAATCCCACCATGCTTGAATAGTGAACACAAATGAATTTACAATTCATTTGTGTGCACTATTGCAAGCATGGTTGTCACCATACCTTCTCATGCTAATATCCACCTCATTTATCCATTTAATAAAAATGGTCAAATCAAGAAATGAGGTGGCACCTTCTAGAATGTTATCCGGTAAAAAATACGGATTACATTCTACTGTAACTATATCTGCATTCGTACCGAAATACGAATACCCAAAGAGATAGAATAACACAAAGAATATAATACTAGAATATACGTACCGAAATACATATACGTAAATTATTAAATCAATACCTGATTTAATAATCCGGCTCGAAACCGAGCCGGCTAGTATTATCAACTGTCCAATCGAAAACCCGAGTACAATGTACATCAATCGATCGAAACCCTGCATGTATCCAATATGGCTACTACATCATTTCGCCAGAACCAGGGAAACCCTCTATGTGGGACTCTAAAGACTCGTCAATACGCTGGCAGTGGGTTTAACTACAAGCACGTCAGCGGCACTAGCTGTACGTAACGGCTACCCAGGTATTGAACGAAAGGGAGGCCGACGAGCAAACTCATCCTGAAACCCTACTGAGCCTGATAGTGACAATATCCGTACAGTCCGGTCTGTTCGTCTAAGAGTATCGCATATCGAGTCTACGGGGTGGATAAAGTCAAACCCCCAACAACGCGATATTTAGTGTCGGCATGTAACCCATCACCTCCTGAGAAACTATCGATCCTGGATCGGTAATCCTCGTCTACCATGGCCATGGATTTCTGGTGATGGCCATCCGTGCACAACGCGACATCAACCCCCAATACCGGGAAAGACGAATCCCCGACGATCCGATCACTGCCTCCATGTAGCTCGGGACTGTACCCAACTAAAACCTGTTTGCATGACTCCTTTGAGCCGCGGTAGGGTAGTAATCAAAGCACAGTGGGAACTCACACGAAACAAATGACGATCTCAGGTCGACAGACTAACCTGTACACATGTCACCTGGGAACTGCTATCTGACAATAGGTATAATACCAACTAGCAGGTTCCCGGCGAGTCCGTCCAGTGTACTCATAACCCAATGAGCACCTGCATACTATCTTGGATGAACAAACTAACACCAATGTCTTGTGAGACCTGGCCACCGCCCCTCGTCGGGGTCTCGATCAGTATACACTAGTCTACACTGGAGTATCGATGCCCGATCTCGATACTCCTACAACTCCCACATATATGATCGCCATCATAAGCTGACAGTCAAGCAAGAATCCTATGGGCTCTATCAATATCTACATGATGATAAAGACAAACCAGATAGCATACTATCATCTTGAGTAAGACTATTTTATCAGTATAGGTCCTCACTCAATCATCATAATCACAAGTCCACGACTATGATAATTTCCTTAAGGGCAGTATAGCCAACAATCTCCCACTTGCGCTTAAGGACAATTATTGCGATGTCGCATACTCACAGCCCGTGTGATACCGAACACCCAACTTCTCTACTAATCAGTTTTGCAAAGCCCATTTGCGAAAATTATTGCGTTCGAGAAATAGCCTCAGTGAGTGGATCGCTCCAATGTTTCTTTCTGTATCTCTCTTAATCTCCACTTCGCGGAGAAAGCTATCTCCCGAAATGAGCAATACTTGTCTTAGAGTTTGTCTGGATATCTGATGGGACCCAGTTCACAAATGAACTCCAAATCTAACAAACTTCTTAGACTGTATCATCCACTGAATTTATTCAGTATTCAGCGCCATACCTTTCCTCAGTATCCGCTTGACCACCTATCCAACATACTGTCCCTCAAAAGAGGGAAAAACTATAACTCTGACAGTCACTCTGTCATCCAGGTCACCTTGGAAGCCTGAAATGATAATCGTCACCCGAAGGAGGCTGCCGTCACCATATCCATAGAACACCCATTTATGTTCATAAACTGCTTCCCAATGTTTCTCCAGGATTGGATTAATATATCTGCTTATTGCATCTAGTGCAAAAGAAATATCTGGTGTGGTACTTGACATTTCATGATTAACTCAATTGCCTAAGCATGTGATAAGCTAATCATGCAGATCCCTCTCCCCTTTAGTCTGTAAGACACCTTTAGAGAGGGTGACTCCATCACCTGCAGGTACACCACCATGCCAGGAGTCTTCCATTTAATGTCAAAGTACCCAGATTAGGATACTTCCTAAATCTAGATCTAAAACCATAGATCTAGTAACCAGAAAACCTGATATTATATCCATATCCTATGTAGAGAAACAACTTTGTGACGACCACAGTATAACCGATCGTAGTTCAGGAATATCACTTCCTACCAAGTGCATGTCATCCCAATACCTGGACATCACTCTCTACTACCTTCTTAACAGATCATCTCATATTCTGATGAAGTCAAAGCCTATGACTGTCATATCAAAAAAATAGATGGTCTATTTCCGCTATACCTGCTTTAGTCTGTAAATAGACATAAGCTACTTGCCTACTATGCCCGCTGCTCCCACTGACTACAACAACCCTCTGGCAGAGTCATATACACGTGCACTTCTAAAACTAGTTTAGAATGACGCTATACTCATCCTCCTGCCGGGTCTTATAGTCTAGAACAGTAGCAATGGAAATTCTGGGTAAACAAGAACCTTCCTGTCACCGTCTCTGAGAAGACTGAAGTACCTCTCGGGTGCCTGAGGTTACCCACCAAATCTGCGGAGTGGCTAATGGAATGTCAAATCCAATTTAATCCTTAGGTTCTATTAAATTTCCAGTAATCGTTTGTGGTTCTGGAATAACTTCCAGTTCTACCATACTCCCACTTGTGTTTTCTGAAAAAGTCCATTTCACTAAAACTGTGGCGAGTCAAGAACAATATAAATATCGATCTTCCTGATGGTAGAAAGTTAACCCTCGTCAAAGCCCGGGATAACCCACAAACAGCCATTACTGAAACGTGCCTTGAGTTTATCTGGATTCTGGTTTTAAGCATCAGCCGGAAAACTCCCTATACCTTAACATCGTTAAGATATAAATTGATTCTATATATATCTAATATAGAAAAAAAGCACTAATTTAATTGGAACCGGATTTAAAATCATGCAGCTGTCTCCAGTGCATATCAACCAAATGGAATGAGGACAATCAGCATTACTCATCTGGGTATGCATCCATATATGAGTAACCCGAAAGAGAAGCAAGTTCTCAAAACCATTACTATCAGCGGAATACCAAACACAAGTATCTGCATCTTCGACTTCATCGAAGAACCCTGATACTTCCAACAAATGGTTCTCTACTTTATTCTTATACCTATAACTTCTCAATATCTGGACTTTGCATTTCAACGAAATACATGTCCAGAACTGGAGAAGTCACAAGTAAAAGGAATATAGTACGAGTACCAACCCTATTGTCCTAACGGACACTGGACAACATACAATACTTTGTATAAGTCCCTTGAGTCAAATAACTCAAACCCTGTGCGTCGTAGGTTGAAAAACTGTACTTTGGTTAAGAAGCGTTACACCGCTGTTGAATGCACCTTACCTAATCACCAACTGATATAGATAAATGTCATAGACACAATATCAAAAAGTTATATCTCACTTTATAAAATAAATGTACAGTTATATCAGTTTGAAATTGGTGCATAACGACGGATGTTCTAAACCAAATATTTGCCATCCGGCAAAATCCAGATGATTTCCTCAAATATCACCAATTACAACGAATTCTGATGTAATAAGGATCTAATCACCCAATTTCCAATATCTTACTCCCACTCACCATCTGTAATAACATGCAGATGTGAGAAACTGATCTGGTAAATACATACCCTGGAGTTAGATTCCGACTGGGAAAACAGTTATCAATTAACATCGCACAGTGAAACTGAAACATGAAAATGTTTCGAAGGGGTAACTGGGTATTCCTAGTAACGTCTCTTCCATTATCATGATTCATGACAGTAACCATATACTTACCCGCCCTCACTCCAATCCCTTTATTATGTCTTTACTTATTACCTTCTGTACACCTCCTTTACGCTAATTGGTTTTCTTCATTCTCTACCTTTCGGCATCAGCCTAAGGTTTGGAAGAAGACTATCCAATAAGTGTAATAGGTGTACTCTCCTAATCGTAGGAGCCCTCGCAACCTGATAGAAGGCAATGGGAAAAGACATCTGAATAATCATATTCTTTTTCTCCCGAACCGGAAACCATCCCCGAATCTGGAACGAATTCCTTCGAGTTCGTATGTAACTATACTATGGCATATCCAATGGAAGTGGATATCCGTAGTGATACGGAGTGTTCCGGAGAAATCCAAAGTGGATGTAGGAGTGGTAGGGGTATACACTGTTTTTGTCGTGAATGATGGTGATCGCAATTTCCTTTACCATTATTCTAATCCCTTTATATGTCTTTACTTATTACCTTCTGTACACCACAGTTAAGCTTGTTGGTTTTCTTCCTTCCCTACCGTTCGACACCTTCCTATGGTCTGGAGGAAGACCATCCAATAAGCTCAATAGGTGTACCCTCTCCTAATCCTAGGAGCCCTCACAACCTGAGAGAAGGTAAAGAGAAAAGACAACCGAATAATCCTATTCAATCTCTCCAGAACCAGAATCCATCCTCGAAAAAGTTCCTTCGAGTTCGTATGTAACTATACGATGGATTTATCCAATGGAAGTGGATATCCGTAGTAATATGAGTTGTTCTGGAGAAATGCAAAGGTGATTTAGAAGTGGCAATGATGTATGCGACACCGTGACATTCCAAAAGTCAAAGTGTTTTAAGAAGGTTCGGTCAACTTGGTTTATGAGTTTTAGTCAAGGGTCGGGTCATAGTTGCAGCCAGAGAGAGAGAGAGAGAAGAAACACTCAGCGTGCACTCTAACATAGATCAGAATGGTTAATTATTTTATCTAATCTGGATGGCTTCCACGGTTTCCTCGAATTCTCCACCAAACCCAAAAGGATAATTAGTCGGAATCACCCGAGGGGTAATCCTACTCATCAGTGGGAATCGGGATCCAACTATCATCACATGATAACTTGATGGAAGCCACTCAAGTCACCACACTCCAGAAAGTATGCGCAAGCCTGGCAAGTTTCCTGAATGTTTGAAACTCCCGATAATACTTTTACCCCTAACGACTTCATGGCCTTGATAGAGTCCAACGTGCCATAAGTCGTTAGTCAAGTTCAACCCGTCATTATCCAAGATTCATCTAAACCCACCCGCACAAGCCCTTGATAGAGACTAACGTGACTATGCGGTTGTCCTGGATAATCACATATACATGCTACAGACACGCATCACGCAGCTACCGTACACTATGCCTTGATAGAGACCAACATACATAGCACGAATACTACGAGATACCTATCTGAAATGACGGAAGGCTACGACTGGTTTTTGGCGAAAAACCTTTAACATAATGAACTTGATATCGGTGAAGGAATCCAAGTGGTTTTACAAATATATAGTGGCGAAAACTTTTGCTAAAGAGGTCACTCCCGGTGAAGGGATCTCGGCTCTTTCCTCGTAGAATGGGGTGCAGGATATTCCAAACTGAATACCACGATGCAAAGCAAAAGTAATCGACTATAGTGAAGTTATTACATTGACGCAAACTTTTACTCAATAGGGTCACTCCCGATGAAGGGATCCCGGCCCTTGCCTCGTCGAATGAGGTACAGGATATTCCCAATCGAATACCACGATGCAAAGCAAAAGAGAACGTCTGTAATGTCAGTTTTTTAAAAACTTGGCTCCAACAACATCATATATAGGTTTGTTTTATCCTTGCATTGATAAGAATCTATACAGTCCCATCAATTAATCACACCAGAAAAGAACGAAAATAAAATGTACGTATATGCCACCCGCATTCGCCACTTGGTCCCGTCATCACCCGTTAGGTTACTTAACTAACGACAGAGCGAGGACTGGGCTAGCTCGGGTGCAAAACATATACAACATCTACTAGTATATATAAATATATATATATATATATAACAATCGTCCCAGGCATGATATAAAGCAACATCACAGAAGCATTACAAAAGCAACACAGAATGGTGGATAATCTGGAGCCCCGGGTTTCACTTGAGCCGCAAGTGAGACCCGACGTTCCCTGTCGTGTGGATAGCCTGTGTAATGAAACTTAGACCCCTACGAGCGCGGCAAGTTACCCGCAAAACCAGAAGTGAGGTAACCTCCTTCAGCAATGTGAATGGACCACCCAGCACTTCACGGAATCCGGTAACTTGAGCACCCCTCCTGGGTCAACCTATACCCCCTACGAGTGCGGCGAATAGCCCGCCAATCCTAGAGTAAGGTCCCCTCCATCTGAATGCCTTGAGATGCAGACCAGTTGCCCTCTAGAACCTGGCTATTCGTGCACTCCACCTCGGGGTAATCCTAGTACAGAAAATAAAATAATATACATGGGTGACGTGACCTCAGCCCGGTCGTGCCCCAAAAGAATAATATACAAACTGGCACTGACGGCAGTCCACATGTCGGACGCTCGCCCCGCAATATCAAATGTACAAATGAAATTAAACTGTACTAACATTGCACTATAGCTATCCACCACGACGATCCAACCAACATCACAGCACAACACAGAACATCAACGTGAATGCCACGTTCGCAAACCCGTCTAAAGGAACATATAGCAGTTAGACGGGTTTACCGATCAAATGACATTCACGGTCGCAGATTATAATGTATGTACTGTCAAACGCACGCTTAAAATATCGATCGACTAAGTTCCAAATTGGCCCAAATGCAAATCCAGCACTCAAACAGAAATCTGGGCCAAAACCATATATGTCAAAAATCACAATTCCATACAACTGAGCTACAGAAAAAAATTGGCGCTTTGTTGCTACTAAACGATCGCGGATCCGCCGCAAATAGGGGTCAAATGCGGCGGTTCCGCGGTACTTTAGAAGCATCATGTGCCTAAATATTTTTTGTACTCCTAAAAAAGCCTGCACGGATTTTTAAGGTACTAGAAAAAAAAATTTGACCACTTTTGAAAATCGGCAGAAACTTCAAAAATGGAATCGTGATTTCGGAAACTTTCGTCGAACGATCTTTTAAGCATGTCTAAACAATCTAGTAAGGGGTTTAAAGGGTGGCTCTGATACCATATTGGGTAACGGCAGTGCCCCGGCCATCGAAACACGGCTAAAATGCGGAACAAAAATTTATCAAAGCGGCGCTACCGCAACCCGAATCCCGAGTCGACCTTAAACCTTAAACTATCAAACTAACTAAGAGTTAGAATCGTTATACCGAGTTGATCCGTGTCCTTCGGTCTTCATTCCAAGCTCCTAGCGGCTCCTTGATGTGGTTTGGTTGCCGGTCTTCCTTCGTCTCCGATGATCCACCCGAGAGATGTAACTCCAGCTCTAGCTCCACGACATGATGCATATGGAGCAACTAGGGTCTCTAGGATGCTACCCTAGAGAGCCTAGGATGTACTGTGAATGTTTCTTAGTGTTAGCTATCTCAAAAACTTGAAGGTGGAAGAAAAATGAAAGCTAGACGAAGGTGAAGCTCATGGTGAAGGAGGAGCTCAAGAAGGAAAAACAATGAACAAAACCTTCATGCTTCAAAAATGAACTCAACCATGAAAGAGAAAAATAGCATGCTAGGTTTTGTTAAAATCATTTTTCCAATTTTTAAATCCCATCATGCTTGAATAGTGAACACAAATGAATTAACAATTCATTTGTGTGCACTATTGCAAGCATGGTTGTCACCATACCTTCTGATGCTAATATCCACCTCATTTATCCATTTAATAAAAATGGTCAAATCAAGAAATGAGGTGGCACCTTCTAAAATGTTATCCGGTAAAAAATACGGATTACATTCTACTGTAAATATATCTGCATTCGTACCGAAATACGAATACCCAAAGAGATAGAATAACACAAATAAAATAATACTAGAATATACGTACCGAAATACATATACGTAAATTATTAAATCAATAACTGATTTAATAATCCGGCTCAAAACCGAGCCGGCTATCAACTGTCCAATCAAAAACCCGAGTACAATGTACATCAATCGATCGGAACCCTACACATATCCAATACGGCTACTACATCATTTCGCCAGAACCAGGGAAACTCTCTGTGTGGGACTCTAAAGACTCGTCAATACGCTGGCAGTGGGTTTAACCACAAGCACGTCAGCGGCACTAGCTGTACGTAATGGCTACCCAGGTATTGAACGAAAGGGAGGCCGACGAGCAAACTCATCCTGAAACCCTACTGAGCCTGACAGTGACAATATCCGTACAGTCCGGTCTGTTCGTCTAAGAGTATCGCATATCGAGTCTAGGGGGTGGATAGAGTCAGACCCCTAACAACGCGATATTCAGTGATGGCATGTAACCCATCATCTCCTGAGAAACTATCGATCCTGGATCGGTAATCCTCGTCTACCATGGCCATGGATTTCTGGTGATGGCCATCCGTGCACAACGCGACATCAATGCCCAATATTGGGAGAGGCGAATCCCCGACGATCCGATCACTGCCTCCATGTGGCTCGGGACTGTACCCAACTAAAACCTGTTTGCACGACTCCTTTGAGCCGTGGTAGGGTAGTAATCAAAGCACAGTGGGAACTCACATAAGACAAATAACGATCTCAGGTCAACAGACTAACCTGTATACATGTCACCTGGGAACTGCTATCTTACAATAGGTATAATACCAACTAGCAGGTTCCCGGCGAGTCCGTCCAGTGTACTCATAACCCAATGAGCACCTGCATACTATCTTAGGTGAACAAACTAACACCAATGGCTTATGAGACCTGGCCACCGCCCCTCGTCGGGGTCTCGATCAGTATACACTAGTCTACACTGGAGTATCGATGCCCGGTCTCGATACTCCTACGACTAGGGACATTTAAGGAGATGCTTATAGACCCCAGATCCCACATATATGATCGTCATCATAATGCTGGCAGTCAAGCAAGAATCCTATGGGCTCTATCAACATGAACATGATGATAAAGACAAACTACATAGCATACTATCATCTTGAGTAAGACTGTTTTATCGGTATAAGTTCTCACTCAATCATCATAATCACAATTCCGCGACTATGATAATTGCCTTGATGGCACTATAGCCAACATTTATTACCTCTTCACTTGTTTCTCAACTCATGAGAGGGTAGTGAAGAGGAAAATGATGAAGGTGGAGGAAACTCAAGAGGAGGGAGGAGGGTGAAGCAAAAATGGGAGCTCAAGAATAATAAAACATGAAAGTGAGAGAAAATCAACACAAAGGTTTTGCGTATCAATTTCTTTCAATAAACCAGTGTGGCCATGCTTCAATAGTAACCACAAATGAATAAAGAATTCATTTGTGAACTATTGAAGCCATGCCACTCACCATGCCCCCCTCTCCTTAATTTTCACCTCATTTCCATTTATCAATAAATGGAAAAGTCCATGATGAGCTGTCCACCTTCTAGAAGGTAATCTGTAATAAAATACGGATTACAGTCTGCTGTATATACATACCTGCATTCGGATAAAAACACGAATGCCCAAAGACATAGAATAACACGAAGAACGTAATACTAGAATATACATATTGAAATACATATATGTAAACTATTAAATCAATGATAGTGTATATGCCCTAGGGGCCATTATTGTATCATACTAGTTTGTATATTACTTAATGGAAGCTTGGGATATTCACAGTTATATTAACAGTCTCGCTCAACATAGTAGTATGCTACTTGGTTTGTATCTATCTTAATATGTGTATATGTTAGCATATAGAGAATACATATTGATAGAGCCCTTAGGATCTTGCTTGACTACCAGCGTTGTGATGGCAGTCATACTAGTGGGGGTTGGGTAGTCTACAAGCACATCCTTTTTCAGGTCCCTTGTCATAGGATTATCGAAACAGGGCATTGATACTCCGGAGTAGACTAGTGTGTACACTTCTCATCCCAGTTGGGGAGATGGTCTGTCCCACAGCCATCAGTACGTTGTACTGGAGATAGTATACAGGTGCTCGTTGGGTTACGGGTACACCGGACAGGACTCGCAGGGAACTGTTGGTTGGTATTATACCCGTCATCAGTTAACAATTTCCAGGTGACATGAGTACAGCATAGTCCGCAGACTTGACACTGCCGCTTCGTCTCGAGTGTGTTCCCACTGTTCTTAGATTGCTACCCTACCACAGCTCAAAGGAGTCGTGCAAACAGGTAGCAGTTGGGTACAGTCCCGAAGCATTTGGAGGCAGTGGCGGTTAGATAGGATTCGTCTCTCATAGTATTGGGAGTTGATATCACGCTGTATTTGGAGAGCCATTACGTAAAGTCCCTGGCCAGGGCAAACGAGATTTACTAGTAGGATTTCCAGTAGCTTCTCAAGGTGTAATGGGCTTCGCTCCGACACGACTTATACCGCCTTTTAGGGGACTGACGCTTGCCGCCCCCTAGGCCCGATATGCAATAGTCCTAGACGAACAGAACGGACTGTACGGAGATTGTCACATCAGGCTCAGTATGAGTTCGGATAGGTTTCCTCATCGGCCTTCTTATCGACATCTACCTGGGGACCGTTACGTACAGCTAGTACCGCTTGTGGCCTGTGGTTAAACCCACTGCCAGCGTAAGTTTTGAGTCTTTAGAGTCCCACACAGAGAGTTTCCCTACTTTAGGCGAAACGATATAGAGGTCGTATGGTTTTACGACAGGGTTCGGACACATACGTGTTTTTACGCACGTACGATGTTCAGACAGTTTATACTAGCAGGCTTTGGTTTAAGCCAGATTCTAGTATTGGATTATTGGATTTGTACAGTCTCAGTATTTCCGTGTTTTCACAGATGGGAGGGGAATTCTCGTAATTAGTCGAGAAGCTTCTAGAGGATTGATGAGTTGGAGGATTAGGTGGAATTTACATTAAATGGATTAGTGACTCATGGTGTGATTCATCCAAATGAGTTAATGAAGCATTTATTGCTTAATGACTCATGAGATGATTCACCCAGAGAGAGTTAATGAAGCATGGTTGATATTATTATTATGTTATTCATTTAATAATTATCATGCTTCATATATTATAAAATGAGACATAATTCATTATCGTTCTCACTCACACCTTCTCTCTCCTCAAGCTCTCTCTCTTCAAGAACTAACCCTAATCCTCTCATGTGTTGAGATACTAGGGTTAACAAGACTAATAGATCCCTAATCCTCTTCTATATCCTTTAGGTTACTTTGATTAGCACTCATAGCCACCTAGTTACCTCAAGTGAGAGGTTAAAGCTTGGAGAAGTAGCTCTCGGGTGGAACTTCTATCACATCGAGGAGGCCGATGAGGAGGTGATCAACGAGAACAAGAAGGACTTGATTCATTAGGTATAATCATCTATCATAGTAGCTAATCACTTCTATATAGTTGTTAGTTAGGGTTTAGCAAAGATCCGTATAGTTAGTCGATGTTAACTTAAACAAAATGATTGTTTTACCTATTCCGCCTCCCCGCATCATGTGGGGTGTCTAACGTTGACTTACAATGGTATCAGAGCCTCGCTAAACCATAACTAACTTGTTAGAAAAGTCGTTAGAAATTCGATCGCAAAACGAACCCGAAAAATCATCATTTTCACCGTGTTTCTGCCGATTTTAAAACGGGGTCTAAAAATTTTTCAGGGACCCCTAAAATACTGGCAGGGAATTCTAAGAATTGTGAACAAATTTAGGACTGTGACTCGACCATAGCGCCGCGGAACCGCCGCCGATCCAAGCGATCCGCCGCGGATCCGCGACCGAGTTGACTCCGAGTCAAACCAAATTTGCACAGTTATTCTTCTGTGTTGATGTTGTGTTTTCTGGGATGATTTGTTTCTGCTCAGGTTTTATGTGCACAGAGAATTGTTTGGAGTAGAATCATTTGTGTTGCTTGATCGAAATTCTAAGATGTTGGCTAACTTGATTATATCTGTGATGTGTTTAATGTGTTCGTAAACCTCCCCTAACTGCTAGTATGTCGGTTAGCAGGGGATTGCACATTTCTGTAATGGTTTTTACTGGTTTGTGAGTGTGGACTTGTTGGATTGTCGTGAATAGATAGATGGGGATGTGAGACGAGTGTTTCTTTCATTCAAATGTAAATTGTAATATGTTGTAATATTCTTTTGTGGGGCACATCCGGGTTGAGGTTGTAGCCACCGTTGTATTATTTCATTTACTGTTCTCTGCTCTTAGGATAGACCCAAGGTGGGGTGCACAAACTACCGAGTACTTTGAAGTGTTTAGTGTCTTACTCACGTCATTGAAGGAGACCGCTTCACTTCGGGCACTTGGCTGGTAGTTTTCCGTGCCCGTAAGGGTCTAGGGTGGGGTTTTGGCTATTCATCGCGACTGTGTAATCCGTCTTTCTTTGCAGGCTCAAAAGGAATGCGGATTCGTAGAAAATCCAATATGTTCATCTGTGATCTGGAATGACTATTATTGCGTCTAACAAATGTACAATATCTATATATGATATCTATTAGGCGTTACTTATGTTTTACACCCGCGCTAGCCCAACCCCCGCTCTGTCGTTAGTTAAGTAACCTAACGGGTGAATGATGGGGCCCAGTGGCGAATGCGGATGGCATAAGAGGACGTTGTATTTTTGTTATTTTCTATAATGATAGGTTAATTGATGGGACTCATTATATTAATGCAAAGAAAATAAACCAAAGTTGAATCGTTGGAACAGTTTAAAAGAAACCACTCGGTTATTTTTAAAACAGAAGATATTTTTAATTGCGGAGCTTTAACCACTACTTTTAATAGCTATCAGGTTCCTTCGATCATATCAAGTTCACTACGTTCACGGTTTTTCCAAAACCATTCGTAGCCCTCCATCATTTCATTTGGGTATTCAGTAGTATTCAAGCTATATATTTTGACCAACGCCAAGGCATAGTGTTTGGTACCTGCTGGGTATTCATTTGTTGCATAGATAGATGAATTAGTTTGGGACAGTCGTATTATCATTTGGCCAACGTCAGGGGTATGTACGGATGGGTTAAAATTAATAAGATAATGATGGGTAGAACTTGACATGTGACTTATGACATTTTGACCAACGCCAAGGTCATAAGAGCATGGGGGCAGAAATTTATATCGGGAATTTCTAAAGAAACTGAAATTTTCTAAAAGTTTCATACCATTTGGAGTGTGATAATTTTGGTAGGATTCCTTCAGCTTTATCACACGATGATATTTGGATCCTGATCCTACTGTGACTATCCGCTACTCATCAGGAGAGACGTCACTTAACGATCAATGCTATCAACCAAGTAGGTGTCGAGAAAGGTGTCAGCGGGGTTACGCCCTGTAAGTCCATGTTGCCCACCCCGGTACTTACGGGGAGGCGGAAAACGGAATAAAAATTGAATTTTTATGAACTTAGGCAACATGGACTAGACTTTGAAGGATCTTTGCTAAACAAAAACAAGCTAAAGCTAACTAGAAACTAGCTAAGTGCTAGAAAGGTTATACCTTGGGCTTTATATCCTTCTCTCCTTGCTCCTTGGAGTGGTGGAAGGAGGTCACCTTGGTCTTCTTCTCACGTCGAAGAAAGATCCACCCGAAAGCCTCAACCTTTGGCTTCAACTTCAAGCTAGAAGTAACTAGGGTGCAAGAAGTGCTAATCCTTGAACCCTATATGAGAGTAGAGATGATCAAGAGAGGGTTTTTCTCAAGCTCAAGTGTTTCTCAACACATGAGAGGGGAGAGCTTGAGGGAGAGGAAGAACAAGAGAGAGAATGTGAAAAATAGAAATGAGAGAATAGTATGAAGCCTTCTCTCATATATGTGAATTATTATAATTAGAAAATTAGTGAGATAATTGTCATGGCTTAATCAAGACATGACCATTATCATTTCATTTTTAATGCAAATTGCAAGGATCAAAAAGTATCTTCCAAATGAAATGATGATGGTCAAAGTGTCAACCAAGGTCAACAAGTCAAGGAGGTCAAATGGTCAACAACCATAACCATGCACAATTATAAAACTAATATCAATTAACCATAATACACACATAAGCATTAGGGTTAATAAAATGACAATAGTCATTAACCCTAATCAAAGTCATCTCCCTCTGTCTCAAGCAACTGTACATACGCACCCGTATTCGTGATCCAAGGAACACGAATACAATGAGAAAAACCAATCCCAAATCATATACTAGGATCCGGCTTAAACCAAAGCCCGCTAGTACAAACTGTCCGGATAGCAAACGTGCACAAGTGCGCGGATGTGAACGAACCCTGTCGCAAAACCATGCGACCTCTACTCATTTTGCCTAAAGGCGAATAGCTCTATGTGTGGGACTCTAAAGACTCGACACTACGCTGGCAGTGGGTTTAACCACAGACCGCAAGCGGCACTAGCTGTACGTAACGGTCCCCAGGTAGATGTCGATAAGAAGACTGACGAGGTGAACCCTATCTGAACTCCTACTGAGCCTGTATGTGACAATCTCCGTACAGTCCGGTCTGTTCGTCTGATACATCGCATGGCGGGCCTAGGGGGCGGTGAACGTCAGTCCCCTAATAGCGGTACAAGTCGTATCAGAGTGTAGCCCAGAACACCCTGAGATAACACTGGAAACCTACCAGTATATCTCGCTTGCCCTGGCCAGGGACTACTCGTGTAATGGCTCTCCTGGACACAGCGCGATGTCAACCCCCAATACCGGGAGAGACGAATCCTGTCTAACCGTCACTGCCTCCAAGTGCTTCGGGACTGCACCCAAAAACTACCTGTTTGCACGACTCCTTTGAGCCGTGGTAGGGCAGTAATCAAAGTGCTGTGGGAACACACTTGAGGAGAAGTGACAGTGTCAAGTCAGCGGACTAAGCTGTACTCATGTCACCTGGGAACTGATAACTGACGATAGGTATAATACCAACCAACAGTCCCCGACGAGTCCTGTCCAGTGTACTCGTAACCTAACGAGCACCCGCATACTATCTCAAGTACGACGTACTGACGGCTGTGGGACAGACCGTCTCCCACACTGGGATGAGAAGTGCATACGCTAGTCTACTCCGGAGTATCGATGCCCTGTCTCGATAGTCCAACGACTAGGGACCTGTATAAGGATGTGCTTATAGATCACCCAGCTCCCACGAGTGTGAGCGCCATCACAACGCTGGTAATCAAGCAAAGATCCTAAGGGCTCCACTAATATGTATATCAGCAATATGCTAAAAGAAACACATGCACATATTAAAGCAGAGACAAACCAAGTAGCATACTACCATTTCGAGCAAGATTGTATATACAACTATGAATATCCCAAGCTTCCATTAAGTAATATACAAACTGGTATGATACAGTAATAGCCTCTAGGGCATATACACTAACAATCTCCCACTTGCACTAAGGCCATGTACTGGCGTATCGAAGACCAATCATCTCGATCAGCCGCTCGAACTGAGTCTAGGGCAAGGCCTTGGTGAATGGATCTGCTGTGTTATCTTCTGATGCAACTCTCCGGACCTCGATCTCGTGGCGATCCACGATCTCCCTGATCTGGTGATACCGCCTCAAGATGTGTCTGGATTTCTGATGGGACCTGGGTTCCTTCGCTAAAGCTATAGCCCCGTTGTTGTCGCAATACAGAGGTATTGGGTCAACAATGGACGGAACCACCTAAAGTTCTCTCAAGAACTTCCTCATCCAGACAGCTTCTTTTGCGGCATCAGATGCAGCGATGTATTCCGCTTCCATAGTCGAGTCAGCAACGGTTTCCTGTTTGGAGCTCTTCCAACACACCGCCCCTCCATTGAGGGTGAAGACAAAACCCGACATGGACTTGGAATCATCCTTGTCACTCTGGAACCTGGAGTCAGCAAAGGCCTCAATCTGGAGGTCTTTTCTGCCATACACCAAGAACATCTCCTTAGTCCTTCTCAGGCACTTGAGAATGTTCTTTACTGCTATCCAATGTTTTTCCCCAGGGTTTGACTGATACCTGCTTACCACACTCAGTGCATAAGCCACATCCGGTCTGGTACACAACATCGCATACATTATAGAGCCTACCGCAGAAGCGTAGGGTATAATAGACATGCAATCCCTCTCCAAATCAGTCTTGGGAGACATCTCTTTGGAGAGGGTGATCCCGTGACAAGCCGGTAGATTACCGCGCTTGGAATCTTCCATATTGAATCTCTTCAGTATGGCATCGATGTACCTGGACTGCGAAAGTGCTAATATCCTCTTGGATCTGTCACGGTAGATCCGGATACCCAGAATGTATGAGGCATCACCTAGGTCTTTCATGGAGAACCTGTGTGACAAGAACCCCTTGACAGATTGTAGCATAAGAATGTCATTTCCTATTAAGAGAATGTCATCCACGTATAAAACGAGGAATACTACAGTTCTCGCTACAAATCTACAATAGATGCATGGTTCATCTGGATTTTTGATAAAGCCAAATTCCTTTATCGTTTCATCAAAACAGATGTTCCAACTCCGCGATGCCTACTTTAGTCCATAAATGGATATAAGCAACTTGCACACCTTTCCGCTGCTCCCACTCTGAATGAAACCCTCTGGCTTATCCATATAGACACACTCCTCTAAATGTCCATTTAGAAAAGCTGTCTTTACGTCCATCTGCCAAATCTCATAATCGTGGAAGGCAGCAATGGCAAGAAGGATCCGAATGGATTTCAGCATAGCTACTGGAGAAAAAGTTTCGTCATAGTCCAAGCCAGGTCGCTGACGAAAACCCTTTGCAACCAGTCTAGCTTTATAGGTCTCAACCTGTCCATCTACACCAATCTTCCTTTTGAAGATCCACTTGCATCCTACGAGTTTTACCCCATCTGGAGCAATGTCCAACGTCCATACTTTGTTGGTGTACATGGACTCCATTTCGGTCCGCATTGCATCCAGCCATTTTACCGAGTCGGCGCTCTGAATGGCTTGCTGGAAGCTAGTAGGCTCATCACAATCTATGATGCAATCCTCTCTATCCCGTCAATGAGAAAACCGTAGTATCTCTCGGGCGGATGAGACTGCCTACTACTCCTGCGGAGTGGCGTGGGAATGTCCTGATCTTTCGAACCCTCTGGTTCAACTAATCTTTCAGTAATAGCTTGTGGTTCTGGAATTTCTTCCAGTTCTATTGCGCTCCCACTTATTTCCTTTTCTAAGAACTGATGTTCCAGAAAATGGGCATTACGAGAAACAAGGACTTTTTGTTCCTCTGCGTAATAGAAAAGATACCCCCTGGAGTTCTTTGGGTATCCCACAAACTTACACAGTACTGAGCGTGCCTCGAGCTTGTCCGTATGCTGCTTTTTGACATAAGATGGACATCCCCAAATCTTCCGGTATTGAAGATAGGGTTTCTTCCCACTCCATAACTCATATGGTGTGGTAGGCACAGTCTTAGTGGGAACTCGGTTCAAAAGGTATGCAGCTGATTCTAGCGCATATCCCCAGAACGATCGCGGCAACTCAGCGTTACTCATCATGGACCGTACCATATCCAATAGGGTTCGGTTCCGTCTCTCCGATACACCGTTATGTTACGGAGTGTATGGAGGAGTAAGCTGAGAGAGAATTCCATTCTCTTTTAAGTAACCCAGGAACTCGGCACTCAAGTATTCACCACCTCGATCAGATCTCAGTGCCTTGATACTTTTGCCTGTTTGTTTTTCTACTTCATTCTTATATTCCTGGAACTTATCAAAAGCTTCGGATTTATGCTTCATTAAGAAGACATGTCCGAACCTTGAGAAATCATCCGTAAAAGTAATGAAGTAAGAATAACTGCTTCGCGCATGTGTAGACATTGGACCGCACACGTCGCTGTGTACGAGTTCCAAGAGCTCGCTCGCTCTTACTCTGTGCCCAGTGAACGGAGTCTTTGTCATCTTTCCTTTGAGACAGGATTGACAAGTTGCATACGATTGATATTCGAACGGATCCAAATATCCTTCTGCATGTAACTTAGTCAACCTTCTCTCATTGATGTGACCCAGTCTACAATGCAATAAGAAAGTTTTATTAATTTCTGGAGACTTTCTTTTGTGTGTATTCCGGACATTGAAAATCTGTGGTTGGTTTAACACGTATATACCGTTGTTCAATGTACCTGACCCAATCAAAACTTGATTAAGGTGAATGTTCACTACATTACTTACAAATGCAAATTCATAACCTTCTTTAGATAATAAAGATACAGAAATGATATTACAGGTTGCATTTGGTACATAATAACAACTATGCAAAACCAAAAAATGTCCATCCGACAATCCCAGGTGATAGTCCCCCACGGCCTCAGCATCCGTACTAGCACCGTTTGCAACTCTGAGGGTCATGTCACCTGCCTTCAAAACTCTACGCTTTCTCAACGCCTGCAAAGAATTACAGATATGAGATCCTGATCCGGTATCCAATACCCAGGACGTAGAGTTTATTGATAGACAGTTTTCAATAACATACACACCTGAAGCTGAAGCTGCAACTCACTTCAAATCCTGTGTTCTGGCTTTCCAAGCCTTGCAATCCTGTTTCCAGTGACCACTTTTGTGACAATAGAAGTATTCTTCCTTCCCCACCAGCTTTCCCGCTATCTTTGTTGCTTTTCTTTTTCCCTTCGTATCCACTTTACTGACACCGCCTCTTGGTTTGGCAGGGGCTTTCTTCTTCTTACCCTTGGCTTTCGCCCTGGATCTAGAAGAGGAAGATCCTCCTACAAACAAAGTGGATGTCTCCCTACCTTTCTGTAGGGTGCCCTCAGCACTCCTCAACATGTTCAGAAGTTCGGAAAGTTCAACCTCCTTTCCTTGCATGTTGAAGTTAAGAATAAACTGGGCGTAAGTGGAAGGAAGGGACTGGAGAATCAAATCAGTATAAAGTTCATTCTCCAACGTGGTCCCAAGGTCCGCGAGCTCCTCAATGTAGCCAATCATCTTAAGCACGTGTTCCGCTACCGATGATCCGACGGCCAACCTTGTCGAAAACAACTTCTTCGACACTTCGTATCTTGCGATACGAGACTGCTCTCCATACAGTTCTTTTGTATGGAGAAATATGGACTCTAGGTCCATATTCTCGTGCCTCCTCTGATGTTCATTGTCCATCGAGGCTAGTACGAGGCATTTGGCCTTCGCGCAATCTATCTCCCATGTCTTACAGATTTCCTTATCCGCGACGCTGGAGGTGGGACCTGGGACAGGGGGAGCTTTGGTGGTAAGGACATACCCCAGCTTGTCGTAAGTGATTGCCATCTTGACATTCCTGAGCCAATCTTTGTAGTTTGGCCCTGTCAATATGTTTTTATCTAGTAATAACTTAAGTCCGGTCATGTTGAATGGTCGCTGCAATTAGGAGAGAGAAAAGAAACACTTTAGCATGATGCTCTTGCAAGTTTAGAGTGGTTTTTAGTTTGTCTAATCTGGATGGCTCCCACTGTCTCTCGAATCCCTTCTCAAACCGTAAAGAAAGGATTAGTCAGGATCAATCTCACCGTACAATAATTGCTTAACCGTTCAGCCAGGCCAGTGTCGGTACTTCGAGGGAGGTTTTCCAACGCTTTCACGAAGTTCCTTAATTAAGTAACCTCTTTTCCCTGTGGGCGTAGCCCCGCTAACACCTTTCTAGACACCTACTAAGTTTATAGCATTGATCGTTAAGTGAGAGTTTTCCCGAGGAGTAGCATATACTCACAGTAGGATCGGGATCCAAATATCATCGCGTGATAAAACCGAAGGAATCCTACCAGAGTTATCACACTCCAAATGGTATGCAGCGCTAGCAAGTTTCAGTACTTATGAAACTCCCGATGTGGATTTTTGCCCCATGCTCTTATGACCTTGGCGTGAGGTCAAAATGTCATAAGTCACATGTCAAGTTCTTCCCATCATTATCTCGGTTAATTTGAACCCACCCGTACCTACCCTTGACGTAGGCCAAAATGGCAGTACGACTGTCTCAGACCAACGCATTCTATCTATGCAACAGATAAATATACGGCAGCTACCAATCACTATGCCTTGGCGTGAGGTCAAAATACATAGCTTGAATACCACCGTATATTTAACTGAAATGATGGAGGGCTACGGATGGTTTTGGCGAAACCGTGAACGTAGTGAACTTGATATAATCGATGAAACGAGATAGCTTTTAAAAGGAGTGGTTCAAGCTCCGCGTTTAAAAGTTAAGTTTTGAAAAGAACCGAGTGGTTTCCAAAGTGTACCAATCGACTTTTACTTGGTTTATTTTCTTGCATTAGTTCTTTTAATGCGTCCAACATTTATGTTAGTTATATGTATGCCGTAGAGGCCATTACTGTACATAAGATGTATATTATAGTGGAAGCTTGGACATATATAGGAAGGACTTTCTTGCTCGACATGATAGTATGCTATCTGGCTACTCTTTACCTTAACGTGTATACTGATTGTCTCTCTGTTACATGTTGGTAAAGCCCTTAGGATGTGTACTTGGCTACCTAGACTATGATGCGGATCATACTAGTGGGGACATGGTAGTCCATAAGTACATCCTTCAAGGTCCCTAGTCGTGGGTGTATCGAGACGGGGCATCGATAGACCAGAGTACACTAGCGTATACCTTCTTGACCCATACAGATGGGCGACGGATGATCCCATATCCATTGGTGTTTGACATCAGAGATGATATACGGGTGCTCAGTGGAGACTGGGTACACTGGACGGACTCGCCGAGAACTCTCAGATGGTATTATACCTTACGTCAGATGGCAGTTCTCTGGTGACACTGGTACGGAGTAGTCTGTTGACCCGAGATCGTCATAGAGTCTTGTGTGGTTCCCACTGTGCTTTGATTTCCACCTTACCACGTCCAAGAGGGCGTGCAAAATGGTGGTTTTTGGGTACGGTCCCGAGTCACATGGAGGCAATGAGCGATAGGAGGGGATTCGTCTCTCCCGGTATAGGGAGTTAATGTTGCGCTGTGTTCGATTGGCTATAACCGGAAATCCCTAGCCAGGGTTGCTGAGATATACTGGTAAGTGATACCTGTAGTTTCTCGAACTGTTATAGACCTCATATCGACACGACTTATCGAGCTATTGGGGTCTGACGTATACCACCCCTAGGCGAGATATGCGACATATCAGACGAACAGACCGGACTGTACGGTAAGTGTTACTGGTTGGATTCACAGGAGTGTGAGCGGGCTTGCTCGTCGATCTTCTGATCTCTCAATACCCGGGTGGCCGTGACGTTTAGCAGACCGCTTGCGTCTTGTGGGTGCTTGATATGATCATCATCTGCTGCCGGCGTATTGACGAGTCTTTAGAGTCCTACACAGAGGTTTCCTGGCTCAAGCGAAACAAAATAGGAGTGCATATGAGATATGGGAGGGACCGAGAATAATGCGTGTATGTGATACCGTATCCTATTCTCGCGATGAATGTATCGATTGGTTGTATGCGATATAGCCTAGTTATCGAATCAAGGATTGATTCGATAAGCCGATACATTGGATACTAGTCGGTTATATGCGATATGACCGGATCGTTAAATCAAGTGTTGATTTAATGATTTAATGCATAATTATATATTTGATACATTACTTTGCACTAACTAGTATTGGTTCGCTTTAACTGGATTTTCTCACTTAATGTGCACATTGTATATGTGATATACTTTTGTACACTTGTTTGTATCATGTTTGATGATACATGCTCACTTGGGTTTGTGTAAAGATTAAACCATGGTTAAGTTAATGATTAGGGTTTTGTTTATTTGATAATTTATTTAATTATTTTTTCATTTTGGAAAAGATAAATAAATGAATGGTGGCTTTCTTTGTTTGTTAGTTGAAGCTTCATGAAGCTTTGACTAAGTGACCACTTTTGTACCATGCTTAACCCTAACCATTCAAACTAACCCTAGTTCATTCTCTACACTTAACCAAGGTTAGGATATGATAAGTATTCCTTTTATTTTCTATTTAGAAAAATAACTTATCATATTCTTTCTTCTTCTTCTTCTTCATCTTCAACAAGAAGAAAACCTTGCCTTCATCAATGGCAACTTGAGCAAATGAGTGAGAAATCCAATTCTAAAGTGAACCCACTTCCTATTTCTTCATCCTCTACCACTTGCCAAGTAGTATAGGGTGTTTTCTTCACAAGTTTCATGACTTGGTGAAGTTGGAGCTTGATCTTGTGTTGCCTCGACGTAGATCATCTTCGGCATCGAAGTTGACGACCTAGCCCACCCATTTCTCCGATGAAGCCGACGCTAGAGCCCGAGATCCGATGATCGCAGCGAGGAGACATCATCATGGAGCTATGGAAGTGGAGGACCGGATCTACAAAGGTTGTATTTTCTGTTAACTCATAGTTAAGTTGTTAACTAGTTATCGTTTTCGCCTAAAATTCTAGTTAACGATCTAGTCTAGGGTTTCTCGGCACCGTAAAATTTGAAATTGGCATGGTTGATGCCTTGTGAGACCTCATTAGCGTGCCTAGGAAACCTACAATTTAATCCTACCATTGCAGAAAACAACCAAAATATGACGTACGCTTATGCCATTCGCATTCGCCACGGGGCCCCATCATCACCCGTTAGGTTACTTAACTAACGACAGAGCGGGGGCTGGGCTAGCGCGGCTGTAAGACATAAGCAACGCCTAAATAGTTATCATATATAAATATATAGCAATGATAGACATTACAGATCACAGATGAATACATTGGATATACTAGGAATCCGCAATCCGTTCGAGCCTGCAACGAAAAGCGGATTACACGGTCGCGGTGAATAGCCAATACCCCACCCAAGACCCCTACGGGTGCGGCAAACTACCCGCAAAGTACCCGAAGCGAAGCAACCTCCCTCAACACCGTGAGTAAGCCACTCGGCACTTCGAGATACCCGGTAGTTTGTGCACCCCCTCCATGGGTCTATCCTAGGAGCAAAAACAGTAAAAAGAATTATACAATGACGGCTACAACCCCGACCCGGTTGTGCGGCCAAACAAATAATAATATTACATCAATTTACATATTACAATGAATGAAAGAAAAAGCAACACGCATCTCACATCCACCCCGGCTATTCATCCGCGACAATCCAACCCATTCATATACACATACCAGCATCAATCACAGATCACAGATATGTATAACCCCGACTAATCGACATATAGCGATTAGCCGACGTTCAATACATATAAACATCACAGATATAACCTTTTAGTCAAAGTGTATTGAAGTTCGAAAAAAAATACGGATTTATAGGCCCCCAAAAATAAATTTCTATTCTGGAAAACCTGGGAACATATAAACCATCTTAAAAATCCTAAAACCAAGCCAGAAATACACTGCACCAAACTCGACCAAGTGAAGAGCCAAGACGGCCGCGGTTGCACGGCAATAGCTTGCTATTGCCGCGGAACCGCGGCTCTTTGGTCGATTCATTGGATCGTTTTTGGTGGCTTTCTTCACAAAACCCTGAGATGATTTTTGGAGTATAAATTATTTTGTTTTGACCAGAAAAAAATTTAACAGAAACTTTGGATTTTGAAAACTCGGTTTTTCGATTTTTCCGATTCGAACTTCGATACACTTTATTACCTAGCTAGTTTATATTTAGTTAGGCTCTGATACCACTGTAAGTCCACATTGCCCACCCCGGTACTTACGGGGAGGCGGAAAACGGAATAAAAATCGAATTTTTATGAACTTAGGCAACATGGACTAGACTTTGAAGGATCTTTGCTAAACAAAAACAAGCTAAAGCTAACTAGAAACTAGCTAAGTGCAAGAAAGGTTATACCTTGGGCTTTATGTCCTTCTCTCCTTGCTCCTTGGAGTGGTGGAAGGAGGTCACCTTGGTCTTCTTCTCACGTCGAAGAAAGATCCACCCGAAAGCCTCAACCTTTGGCTTCAACTTCAAGCTAGAAGTAACTAGGGTGCAAGAAGTGCTAATCCTTGAACCCTAGATGAGAGTAGAGATGATCAAGAGAGGGTTTTTCTCAAGCTCAAGTGTTTCTCAACACATGAGAGGGGAGAGCTTGAGGGAGAGGAAGAACAAGAGAGAGAATGTGAAAAATAGAAATGAGAGAATAATATGAAGCCTTCTCCCATATATGTGAATTATTGTAATTAGAAAATTAGTGAGATAATTGTCATGGCTTAATCAAAACATGACCATTATCATTTCATTTTTAATGCAAATTGCAAGGATCAAAAAGCATCTTCCAAATGAAATGATGATGGTCAAAGTGTCAACCAAGGTCAACAAGTCAAGGAGGTCAAATGGTCAACAACCATAACTATGCACAATTATAAAACTAATATCAATTAACCATAATACACACATAAGCATTAGGGTTAATAAAATGACAATAGTCATTAACCCTAATTAAAGTCCTCACCCTCTGTCTCAAGCAACTGTGCATACGCACCCGTATTCGTGATCCGAGGAACACGAATACAATGACAAAAACCAATCCCAAATCATATACTAGGATCCGGCTTAAACCAAAGCCTGCTAGTATAAACTGTCCGGACAGCAAACGTGCACAAGTGCGCGGATGTGAACGAACCCTGTCGCAAAACCATGCGACCTCTACTCATTTTTGCCTAAAGGCAAATAGCTCTCTGTGTGGGACTCTAAAGACTCGACACTACGCTGGCTGTGGGTTTAACCACAGACCGCAAGCGGCGCTAGCTGTACGTAACGGTCCCCAGATAGATGTCGATAAGAAGGCTGACGAGGTGAACCCCATCTGAACTCCTACTGAGCCTGTATGTGACAATCTCCGTACAGTCCGGTCTATTCGTCTGATACATCGCATGGCGGGCCTAGGGGGCGGTGAACATCAGTCCCCTAATAGCGGTACAAGTCGTGTCGGAGTGTAGCCCAGAACACCCTGAGATAACACTGGAAACCTACCAGTATATCTCGCTTGCCCTGGCCAGGGACTACTCGTGTAATGGCTCTCCTGGACACAGCGCGATGTCAACCCCCAATACCGGGAGAGACGAATCCTGTCTAAACGTCACTGCCTCCAAGTGCTTCCGGACTGCACCCAAAAACTACTTGTTTGCACGACTCCTTTGAGCCGTGGTAGGGTAGTAATCAAAGTGCAGTGGGAACACACTTAAGGCGAAGTGACAGTGTCAAGTCAGCGGACTAAGCTGTACTCATGTCACCTGGGAACTGATAACTGACGATAGGTATAATACCAACCAACAGTCCCCGACGAGTCCTGTCCAGTGTACTCGTAACCTAACGAGCACCCGCATACTATCTCAAGTACGACGTACCGACGGCTGTGGGACAGACCGTCTCCCACACTGGGATGAGAAGCGCATACGCTAGTCTACTCCGGAGTATCGATGCCCTGTCCCGATAGTCCAACGACTAGGGACATGTATAAGGATGTGCTTATAGATCACCCAGCTCCCACGAGTGTGAGCGCCATCACAACGCTGGTAATCAAGCAAAGATCCTAAGGGCTCCACTAATATGTATATCAGCAATATGCTAAAAGAAACACATGCACATATTAAAGCAGAGACAAACCAAGTAGCATACTACCATTTAGAGCAAGATTGTATATACAACTGTGAATATCCCAAGCTTCCATTAAGTAATATACAAACTAGTATGATACAGTAATGGCCTCTAGGGCATATACACTAACACGCCCCCAAAGAAAAGAGGTTATTTAATTAAGGAACTTCATGAAAGCATCGTAAAACTTCCCTCAAAGTACCGACACCGGCCTGGCTGAACGGTTAAGCAAGTATTGTACGGTGAGAATAGTCCTGACTAGTTCTTCCTTTTTGGTTTGAGGAAGGATTCGAGAAACAGTAGGAGCCATCCTGTTTAGATAAACTAAAAACCACTCTAACATCAACTCTAATGATTAGGGTTTTGTTTATTTGCTAATTTATTTATTTATTTTTTCATTTTGGAAAAGATAAATAAATGAATGGTGGCTTTCTTTGTTTGTTAGTTGAAGCTTCATGAAGCTTTGACTAAGTGACCACTTTTGTACTCATGCTTAACCCTAACCATTCAAACTAACCCTAGTTCATTCTCTACACTTAACCAAGGTTAGGATATGATAAGTATTCCTTTTATTTTCTATTTAGAAAAATAACTTATCATATTCTTTCTTCTTCTTCTTCATCTTCAACAAGAAGAAAACCTTGCCTTCATCAATGGCAACTTGACAAATGAGTGAGAAATCCAATTCTAAAGTGAACCCACTTCCTATTTCTTCATCCTCTACCACTTGCCAAGTAGTATAGGGTGTTTTCTTCACAAGTTTCATGACTTGGTGAAGTTGGAGCTTGATCTTGTGTTGCCTCGACGTAGATCATCTTCGGCATCGAAGTCGACGACCTAGCCCGCCCATTTCTCCGATGAAGCCGACGCTAGAGCCCGAGATCCGATGATCGCAGCGAGGAGACATCATCATGGAGCTATGGAGGTGGAGGACCGGATCTACAAAGGTTGTATTTTCCGTTAACTCATAGTTAAGTTGTTAACTAGTTATCGTTTTCGCCTAAAATTCTAGTTAACTATCTAGTCTAGGGTTTCTCGGCACCGTAAAATTTGAAATTGGCATGGTTGATGCCTTGTAAGACCTCATTAGCATGCCTAGGAACCCTACAGTGGTATCAGAGTCTAGCTAGAGCCTTAGGCGATGCGTAGACGGAGTTAGAAGCCCGCTCGAACCGAAACCCTAAATCCAAAATGCTCTCTGGACATTTTTCAAAAACTGGGTTTTTTCCAGATTAAAATTTCTTAAAAAATTCAGCAGGAATTTCTAAGAATTACGATGCAAAAATTACCTAATGATGTGTCTAAAGCGCGGCGGAACCGCGGCATTAGCCGCCTATTACGGCGGTTCCGCGCCCATTTAGTCTCTTCAGTCAACCATTTTTGCACAGTAACTTTTTTATTTAAATGCTGAGTTTTATAGGAATTTTTAATATTTACTCAAGAGTTGAGTTTTCTGGGTTATATTAGGGACTCGGTATTTCGATCGGATTGTCTAATTTTGTCTATGTTTTTTTCCGGATAATTATTGAATATCTTAAAAAGTTCGACCGGATATAAATACCCACCTTTTCCCCTACCGGGAAATTTCCAATTGTTGGATTTTTCCATAGTTTAATAACGTTCTAAGTAGTGCAAGTAACGCGATGGTCCCTCTAGAAGACAACAAACCTTAACTCGATTATGTGACCATCTTGAACCGCCTTTTGAACCTTCGGGTTTGGGGCAGTACGGCGTGCCATAAGTGAGGCGTTGGCTTGACCCTTCCACGGCTGGACCGTTGGTACTGAGGTATGAACCGAATATTTTTAAACTTGTTTCATGTGTTGAGCTGTTTTGGGAAAACTTGGGTGTTTGACTGTTCGATCGGAAAGTTTAACATTTTCTATTTATCTGGAATGTGATACAATAATTGGAATTCACAAGTAGTTATGAGATAACTAATATGAATGTTATAAACACATCACTTTAGTCTCAGTTGATCGGTTGCCACGGAATTTTGATGTGATCAAAAGTCCGTCGCAATCACGTAGCGTACGCGGATACTCGCCGGGTAAACTTAATGGACAGCCACACCCCAAAGCCCCGACCAAGTGACTGTAGGAGAACCCCGCCGCCGAAAGCATCCGTTCGGGTGCTCGCGGCAGCGGTGTTCCGCCTTGGTGCACTTCGTCGACGGCGTCGGGGGTGCAGCCGCCTACTAAAGTTTGCGACGAGCATTCGATCAGTTTTTCGGGAATCTTGTTGAATTGCCCAACTTGATATTGAAAATTTTTTTCGATAAAGAGACTAAAATGCGGGGTTTATAATTGTTAGGCATGCGATGTCTAAGGAATTCATTTGGTCAGGCATGCGATGTCTGAGGAGGTTGCGGATTCCAACTGTTGTAGTTTTACACTTTCTTTTTTGTGACCGTAAGTGTAATATGTGATATCGCCGATTTCGTTGCTATATGTCAACGACAATTAGGATACGCATGTTTACTTACGTTGATGACATGTGATGTTATGTATTGCTGGATATGTTATATTGGATCGTCGTGTTTGAATAGTCGGGGGGGTTTTATGTGAGATGAGTGTTTTTCATTTTCATTCATGTAAAAAACTTGTATGTAATATTCTTTTATTGGGGCACTTCCAGGTTGCGGAAGTTGTCACCGCTGTTGTATATTATTTACTTTTCCGCACTAGGATAGACCCAAGGAGGAGGGCACAAGTAACCGGGTTCTGGAGTCCAGTGGGAGACCAACTCGAGAAGTCGAGTCCGGGTCTCCTAACTCTAGAATTGGTAGGGTTACTTGCCGCTCTCGTAGGGGTCTTGGGGTGTGGGTTTGGCTATTCATCGCGACTGTGGAATCCGTGTTTTATACTGGCTCGTATTGAAAACACGGACGTCCTAGTATATCCAATGTTTCATATGATTCTTCTGCTGCGATTTCTGTGATGTGATCATGTGATATGTTCTGTGATGGGTACTGTATATTGTATATATGATATATTATATAGACGTTACTTATGTTTTACACCCGCGCTAGCCCTGCCCTGCTCTGCCGTTAGTTACCTAACCTAACGGTGCACGAGGGGACATCGAGGCGAATGCGGATGGCATAAGTGTACGTCGTATTTATCTGTGATGTTTAGGTGATTTAAATGATGGGACTTCATTAATGTGATTAATGAAAGAAAAAGAAACCTAAGATGTTGTAGAATCGAATTTCAAAATAAAACAGGTAGCTACAGTTCTTGCTTTGCACAGCGGTATATATGATATATCCTGCACCTTATTCGATAAGGAAAGGACCGAGATCCCTTCACCGGGAGTGACTCCTTTAGCAATAACTGGCAGATGCTACACACTCGGTTTGTCTTTTGATTTCTTCTAATAGTTTCTGCTTTGCACAGTGATATATATGATATATCCCGCACCTCATTCGACGAGGAAAGGGCCGACGATCCCTTCACCGGGAGTGACTCCTTTAGCAAAACTAGAAAAGCCTCAAAGACACTCCATTTTAAAATCATTTGATTCTACAACGATATCAAGTTCATTACGCAATAGGTTTTTAGAAAAACCTGTCGTAGCCCTCCGTCATTTCAGATAAGTACTAGTTAGTATTCGTGCTGCGGTAGTTTGGCATTCGTCAAGGCGTAGTGTACGGTAGCTAACTAGTATTTATCTGCTTATGCATATGATGCAGATTGGATTAGGGTATTCGTACGGCGTTGTTTGTCATTCGTCAAGGGTCGTGCGGGTGGGTTTAATTCAATCAAGAAATGTACGGGTTGAACTTGACTAGTGGACTATGGGTTGTTTGGCATTCGTCAAGGTCATAGAACACTAGGGGCAAAATATTATCGGGAATTTCAAGTGTTGAAATTTGCAATGAGATTGCATACCTTCTATGAGATAGTTGGATCCCGATACCCGCTGCGAGTAAGAGTAACTCCTGGGAGAGTTTTACACATTACAATTAGCCGATCAAGTAGGTGTCTAGAAAGGTGTCAACGGGGTTACGCCTCTGGGAAAACGAGGTTTACATTAATTAGGTTCGTGCGAAAGCACGGGGGACCTCCCTCAAAGTACCGACACTGGCCTGGCTGAAAGATTGGCGAACTTGTAGTGTGTAATTAATCCTGGCTGGTCTTTCCTTTTAGGGTTTGAAGGAAGATTTGATAAAAAGCAGTGGGAGCCATCCTGATTAGATAAAATAAAAACCAATCTATTCTTGCAAGAGCGCACGCTGAGTGTTTTCTTCTCTCTCTCTCCAGGTAGCGACCATATCACGCCTTAATCAAGATAATAATACGGATAATTGACCGAACCCGCTTGTTATACTGAGCAGGGGAACGTTGGTCTCGCTCCAACTTATAAATGTTATAAGACAGAGCAGGAAATTGGGGAATACCAGATTTCCCGTGCCGCCCAAATGAGGAAAGTGCATATGATGCATCATCTTCGGGTGTGTTCGTTACACAGAACTGTTTCTCAATATTCTTTACGTCCTAGGTATGTGATACCAGAACAGGATCCCAGATATGTAATCTGTTACATGGGCTACAGATAGGTAAATAACTGAGAACGGGTGATAAGTTTCATGAGACAGAAAATGGGGCAAGAGTTGCAGCCAAGTCCGTTGGTCACTGTCACCCTGTATTTTTAATACATTGATTCTGAACGAATGTTATTAGATACCGAACCTGATATACAAAATCATATCAGTCTCTTTATTAGTAAAGAAACGATAAAATTTTGTATTGTTGGATAATGTTTTGAACATTTCCTATATCAAAAGTAGATCGATTCAGGCACGTTATCTAAAAGCATTGATGTTCTAAATCAAACTACAGTTCTTAGTATATGGAACACACTCAAGAGGAAGAGTTCAGAAATGAACGAATTCTTCTTGAGGCATTGTAGACTAGGTCATATCAATGCGACCCGACTGGCTAAAGTTACATTTAGATGCATATTTAAATCAGTTTGAATTTACATCTTGTGAAACTTGCCAGTCATGTCACAAAGATATGATGACCATAGCTCTGTTTAATGGAAACAGAGAAAGAGTTAGTGAACTCTTGGGATTGATACATGTTGATGTATGTAAGGTCCCCTGTCTACATATGCCAACACTGGTTCTTTGTACTTCATTGCATTCTCTGATGATCTCTCAAGATTCAGACATATGTTCCTGTTGAAACACAAGTCCGAACCTTTTGAGATATTCTCATAATATAAGTTAGAAGTAGAGAACCAATACGGGTATAAGTATTATGTCTAAAGATGAGATCAAGGGGGAGAATACTTGAGCACGGAATTCTTGGACTTTTCTAAAGGAGAATGAGATTCTCTCTCAGAATTACTCCTCCGTTTACACCATAGCACGATGGTATATCGGGGTGGAGCAGATACACCCTATTTGATATGGTGTGCTCTATGATGAGTACTACTGAGTTACCTTTTTCCTTTTGGGAGTTATGCACTTATGAAGTTGCATACCTATTGAATAGGGTTTCGATCAAATCAGTAGCCTACCACTTCATATGTGATATGGAAAGGGAAGAGCCCATATCTTAAGTTAGTTAAGATCTGGGGTTGTCCGGCCTATGTCTAAAAGCAAAATCCGGACAAGCTCAAGGCAAGGTCAGTTATGTAGAACTGGAAAGGTTCCAGCTATACAAACTGTAGCTGATGATTTGGTAGAACCGAAGGATTCAATAGTAACCAACGAACCTCTGCCTCTCCGCCGATCTAGTAGGGTTCCTCACCCACCTGAGAGTTACTTCGGTTTCTCTATGACAGTGGGAGCGAGGATTGCATCATGAGATGATGACCCAACTAGTTTCGAGCTGGCCATCTGGAGTGAGTCTCTGTAAGAATGGCTGGATGTTTATCGATCTGAGATGGAATCCATATACACCAACAAAGTATGGACTTTAGTTGCTATATCTGAAGGGTTAAATCCCCATCAAGAGCAAGTATATCTTGAGAAGATTACTTGGTGTACATCAAAAAGTTGAGACTTTCAAAGCTAGACTTGTTAAAGGTTTGCATCATTGACCAGGTTGGATTATGTTGAAACCTTTTCTAAGGATCTATGCTTAAGTCCATCCAGATCCTACTTACCACGGCTACATACCATGACTACGATATCTGGTGGATGGGTGTCATGACATCTTTTCTAAATGATGTTTTAGAAGAGAGCGTCTATAAGTACACAGCTAGAGGGCCTCGTAGACAGTGCGAGCGGCGGAAACGTGTGCAAGATGTTTTATGTGATAAAGCAGGCATCGCGGAGTTGGAACATCTGTTTTGATGGATTAGTCAAAGAGTTTGACATCATCAAAATGGTAGATGAACCTTGTATAAACAAAAAGGTAGTAGGGAGTATGGTGGCGATCCTCGTAGAGTACGTGGAAGACATACTCTTGATAGGGAAGAAGTTTCCTATGCTACGCTCGATCAATCTCCGCTTATCACAATGATTCTCCATATAGGATCAAAGTCATACCTCCTAAATCCTGAGATTTGGGTCTATGAGATAGATCTAATTGGATATTAGGATACTCACTAGTTGTAGTGAGATGGTATCAATTGGTCCTGGGGAGAATCACTGGAAGGGTTCCAGGGTGATAAGGATGACTGAAAGTCAGTCACAGGCATTGTCTTTACCCTCAGTAAAGGGACGGTATGTTGGAAGAGTTCCAAGCTAGATACCGTGGCATACTGACGATAAAGGATGGATACATCGCTACTTAAGATGCTACCAAAGAGGCAGTCTGGATGTATATTGGTTCATGAGATGAACTTAGTTCTTCCCATTATGTGACAATGGAGTTGTGGCTTATGCCAAGGAACGACCGTCCCATCAGTGATCCAGATATATTCTAAGGCAGTATCACCTGATCATGGAGATTGCTGATCTCCAAGGTGATCAAGGTTAGGAGAGAAGACTCAGAGGACAACACGGCGGATCCACTCACAAAGGCCTATTCCCAGAGAGAGACATTTATGGGATGGTTGAGTATGAGATACTATAACCACTGCTACAGATGGCCCTAGTGCAAGTGGGAGATTGTTAGTTATATGTATTCCCTAGAGGCCATTACTGTACATAGGATGTATATTGTAGTGGATGCTTGGACATATATAGGAAGGACTTTCTTGCTCGACATGATAGTATGCTATCTGGTTACTCTTTACCTTAACGTGTATACTGACTGTCTCTCTGTTACATGTTGGTAAAGCCCTTAGGATGTGTACTTGACTACCTAGACTATGATGCGGATCATACTAGTGGGGACATGGTAGTCCATAAGTACATCCATCAAGGTCCCTAGTTGTGGGTGTATCGAGACGGGGCATCGATAGACCAGAGTAGAATAGCGTATACCTTCTTGACCCATACAGATGGGCGATGGATGATCCCATATCCATTGGTGTTTGACATCAGAGATGATATACGGGTGCTCAGTGGAGACTGGGTACACTGGACGGACTCGCCGAGAACTCCCAGATGGTATTATACCTTACGTCAGATGGCAGTTCTCTGGTGACACTGGTACGGAGTAGTCTGTTGACCCGAGATCGTCATAGAGTCTTGTGTGGTTCCCACTGTGCTTTGATTTCCACCTTACCACGTCCAAGAGGGCGTGCAAAACGGTGGCTTTTGGGTACAGTCCCGAGTCATATGGAGGCAATGAGCGATAGGAGGGGATTCGTCTCTCCCGGTATACGGAGTTGATGTTGCGCTGTGTTCGATTGGCTATAACCGGAAATCCCTGGCCAGGGTTGCTGAGATATACTGGTAAGTGTTACCAGTAGTTTCTCAAACTGTTATAGACCTCATATCGACACGACTTATCGAGCTATTGGGGTCTGACGTATACCACCCCTAGGCGAGATATGCGACATATCAGACGAACAGACCGGACTATACGGTAAGTGTTACTGGTTGGATTCACAGGAGTGTGAGCGGGCTTGCTCGTCAATCTTCTGATCGCTCAATACCCGGGTGGCACGTTTAGCAGACCGCTTGCGGCTTGTGGGTGCTTGATATGATCATCATCTGCTGCCGGCGTATTGACGAGTCTTTAGAGTCCTACACAGAGGTTTCCTGGCTCAAGCGAAACGAAATAGGAGCACATATGAGATATGGGAGGGACCGAGAATAATGCGTGTATATGATACCGTATCCTATTCTCGCAATGAATGTATCGATTGGTTGTATGCGATATAGCCTAGTTATCGAATCAAGGATTGATTCGATAAGCCGATACATTGGATACTAGTCGGTTATATGCGATATGACCGGATCGTTAAATCAAGTGTTGATTTAATGATTTAATGCATAATTATATATTTGATACATTACTTTGCACTAACTAGTATTGGTTCACTTTAAATGGATTTTCTCACTTGATGTGCACATTGTATATGTGATATACTTTTGTACACTTGTTTGTATCATGTTTGATGATACATGCTCACTTGGGTTTGTGTAAAGATTAAACCATGGTTAAGTTAATGATTAGGGTTTTGTTTATTTGCTAATTTATTTATTTATTTTTTCATTTTGGAAAAGATAAATAAATGAATGGTGGCTTTCTTTGTTTGTTAGTTGAAGCTTCATGAAGCTTTGACTAAGTGACCACTTTTGTACTCATGCTTAACCCTAACCATTCAAACTAACCCTAGTTCATTCTCTACACTTAACCAAGGTTAGGATATGATAAGTATTCCTTTTATTTTCTATTTAGAAAAATAACTTATCATATTCTTTCTTCTTCTTCTTCATCTTCAACAAGAAGAAAACCTTGCCTTCATCAATGGCAACTTGAGCAAATGAGTGAGAAATCCAATTCTAAAGTGAACCCACTTCCTATTTCTTCATCCTCTACCACTTGCCAAGTAGTATAGGGTGTTTTCTTCATAAGTTTCATGACTTGGTGAAGTTGGAGCTTGATCTTGTGTTGCCTCGACGTAGATCATCTTCGGCATCGAAGTCGACGACCTAGCCCACCCATTTCTCCGATGAAGCCGACGCTAGAGCCCGAGATCCGATGATCGCAGCGAGGAGACATCATCATGGAGCTATGGAGGTGGAGGACCGGATCTACAAAGGTTGTATTTTCTGTTAACTCATAGTTAAGTTGTTAACTAGTTATCGTTTTCGCCTAAAATTCTAGTTAACGATCTAGTCTAGGGTTTCTCGGCACCGTAAAATTTGAAATTGGCATGGTTGATGCCTTGTGAGACCTTATTAGCGTGCCTAGGAACCCTACAATTTAATCATACCATTGCAGAAAACAACCAAAATATGACGTACGCTTATGCCATTCGCATTCGCCACGGGGCCCCGTCATCACCCGTTAGGTTACTTAACTAACGACAGAGCGGGGGCTGGGCTAGCGCGGCTGTAAAACATAAGCAACGCCTAAATAGTTATCATATATAAATATATAGCAATGATAGACATTACAGATCACAGATGAATACATTGGATATACTAGGAATCCGCAATCCGTTCGAGCCTGCAACGAAAAGCGGATTACACGGTCGCGGTGAATAGCCAATACCCCACCCAAGACCCCTACGGGTGCGGCAAACTACCCGCAAAGTACCCGAAGCGAAGCAACCTCCCTCAACACCGTGAGTAGGCCACTCGGCACTTCGAGATACCCGGTAGTTTGTGCACCCCCTCCATGGGTCTATCCTAGGAGCAAAAACAGTAAAAAGAATTATACAATGACGGCTACAACCCCGACCCGGTTGTGCGGCCAAACAAATAATAATATTACATCAATTTACATATTCCAATGAATGAAAGAAAAGCAACACCCATCTCACATCCACCCCGGCTATTCACCCGCGACAATCCAACCCATTCATATACACATACCAGCATCAATCACAGATCACTGATATGTATAACCCCGACTAATCGACATATAGCGATTAGCCGACGTTCAATACATATAAACATCACAGATATAACCTTTTAGTCAAAGTGTATTGAAGTTCGAAAAAATACGAATTTATAGGCCCCCAAAAATAAATTTCTATTCTGGAAAACCTGGAAACATATAAACCATCTTAAAAATCCTAAAACCAAACCAGAAATACACTGCACCAAACTCGACCAAGTGAAGAGCCAAGACGGCCGCGGTTGCACGGCAATAGCTTGCTATTGCCGCGGAACCGCGGCTCTTTGGTCGATTCATTGGATCGTTTTTGGTGGCTTTCTTCACAAAACCCTGAGATGATTTTTGGAGTATAAATTATTTTATTTTGACCAGAAAAAAATTTAACAGAAACTTAGGGTTTTGAAAACTCGGTTTTTCGATTTTTCCGATTCGAACTTCGATACACTTTACTACCTAGCTAGTTTATGTTTAGTTAGGCTCTGATACCACTGTAAGTCCACGTTGCCCACCCCGGTACTTACGGGGAGGCGGAAAACGGAATAAAAATCGAATTTTTATGAACTTAGGCAACATGGACTAGACTTTGAAGGATCTTTGCTAAACAAAAACAAGCTAAAGCTAACTAGAAACTAGCTAAGTGCTAGAAAGGTTATACCATGGGCTTTATGTCTTTCTCTCCTTGCTCCTTGGAGTGGTGGAAGGAGGTCACCTTGGTCTTCTTCTCACGTCGAAGAAAGATCCACCCGAAAGCCTCAACCTTTGGCTTCAACTTCAAGCTAGAAGTAACTAGGGTGCAAGAAGTGCTAATCCTTGAACCCTAGATGAGAGTAGAGATGATCAAGAGAGGGTTTTTCTCAAGCTCAAGTGTTTCTCAAGACATGAGAGGGGAGAGCTTGAGGGAGAGGAAGAACAAGAGAGAGAATGTGAAAAATAGAAATGAGAGAATAATATGAAGCCTTATCTCATATATGTGAATTATTGTAATTAGAAAATTAGTGAGATAATTGTCATGGCTTAATCAAGACATGACCATTATCATTTCATTTTTAATGCAAATTGCAAGGATCAAAAAGCATCTTCCAAATGAAATGATGATGGTCAAAGTGTCAACGAAGGTCAACAAGTCAAGGAGGTCAAATGGTCAACAACCATAACCATGAACAATTATAAAACTAATATCAATTAACCATAATACACACATAAGCATTAGGGTTAATAAAATGACAATAGTCATTAACCCTAGTCAAAGTCCTCTCCCTCTGTCTCAAGCAACTGTGCATACGCACCCGTATTCGTGATCCGAGGAACACGAATACAATAAGAAAAACCAATCCCAAATCATATACTAGGATCCGGTTTAAACCAAAACCCGCTAGTATAAACTGTCCGGACAGAAAACGTGCACAAGTGCGCGGATGTGAACGAACCCTGTCGCAAAACCATGCGACCTCTACTCATTTTGCCTAAAGGCGAATAGCTCTCTGTGTGGGACTCTAAAGACTCGACACTACGCTGGCAGTGGGTTTAACCACAGACCGCAAGCGGCACTAGCTGTACGTAACGGTCCCCAGGTAGATGTCGATAAGAAGACTGACGAGGTGAACCCCATCTGAACTCCTACTGAGCCTGTATGTGACAATCTCCGTACAGTCCGGTCTGTTCGTCTGATACATTGCATGGCGGGCCTAGGGGGCGGTGAACGTCAGTCCCCTAATAGCGGTACAAGTCGTGTCAGAGTGTAGCCCAGAACACCCTGAGATAACACTGGAAACCTACCAGTATATCTCGCTTGCCCTGGCCAGGGACTACTCGTGTAATGGCTCTCCTGGACACAGCGCGATGTCAACCCCCAATACCGGGAGAGACGAATCCTGTCTAACCGTCACTGCCTCCAAGTGCTTCCGGACTGCACCCAAAAACTACCAGTTTGAACGACTCCTTTGAGCCGTGGTAGGGTAGTAATCAAAGTGCAATGGGAACACACTTGAGGCGAAGTGACAGTGTCAAGTCAGCGGACTAAGCTGTACTCATGTCACCTGGAAACTGATAACTGACGATAGGTATAATACCAACCAACAGTCCCCGACGAGTCCTGTCCAGTGTACTCGTAACCTAACGAGCACCCGCATACTATCTCAAGTACGACGTACTGACGGCTGTGGGACAGACCGTCTCCCACACTGGGATGAGAAGCGCATACGCTAGTCTACTCCGGAGTATCGATGCCCTGTCTCGATAGTCCAACGACTAGAGACCTGTATAAGGATGTGCTTATAGATCACCCAGCTCCCACGAGTGTGAGCGCCATCACAACGCTGGTAATCAAGCAAAGATCCTAAGGGCTCCACTAATATGTATATCAGCAATATGCTAAAAGAAACACATGCACATATTAAAGCAGAGACAAACCAAGTAGCATACTACCATTTAGAGCAAGATTGTATATACAACTGTGAATATCCCAAGCTTCCATTAAGTAATATACAAACTAGTATGATACAGTAATGGCCTCTAGGGAATATACACTAACACGCCCCCAGAGAAAAGAGGTTATTTATTTAAGGAACTTCATGAAAGCATCGTAAAACCTCCCTCAAAGTACCGACACCGGCCTGGCTGAACGGTTAAGCAAGTATTGTACGGTGAGAATAGTCCTGACTAGTTCTTCCTTTTTGGTTTGAGGAAGGATTCGAGAAACAGTAGGAGCCATCCTGTTTAGATAAACTAAAAACCACTCTAAACTTGCAAGAGCATCATGCTAAAGTGTTCCCTCTCTCTCTCATTGCAGCGACCCAGAACATGACAGGCCTTAAGTTACTATTAGATAAAAATATTTTGACAGGGCCAAACTATAAAGATTGGTTCCGGAATGTTAAGATGGCAATTACTTATGACAAATTGGGGTATGTCCACTAAGGCCCCTGCTGTCCCTGGTCCAGAATCCAGTGTCGCGGATAAGAAAATCCGCAAGACCTGGGAGATTGACTGCGCGAAGGCCAAATGCATCGTGCTTGCCTCTGTGAATAATGAGCATCAGAGGAGGCACGAGTATATGGATCTAGAATCCATATTTCTCCACACCAAGGATTTGTATGGAGAGCAATCTCGTATAGCTAGATACGAGACCTCGTAGAACTTATTTCAGTCGAGGTTGGCCATCGGATCATCTGTAGGAGAACATGTCCTTAAGATGATTGGTTATATAGAAGAGTTCGCGGACCTAGGGACAACTTTAAAGAACGTTCTATTTACAGACTTGGTTCTTCAGTCCCTTCCATCCACCTACGCCCAGTTTATTCTGAATTTCAACATTCAAGGAAAATAAGTTGAACTTCCAGAACTCCTTAACATGTTGAGGAGTGCAGAGGGCACCTTGCAGAAAGCAAGGGAAACACCCACTATGTTTGTTCGTGGTGCTTCCTCTTCTAGGTCCAAGGCAAGTTCCAAAGGAAGGAAGATGAAGGCCACTACCAAACCAAGAGGTGGTGTTAGTAAGGTGGGAGTCAAGGGAAAGGCAAAGGTTGCGGTGCCAGTAGTGGCAAAGGACGAGTGCTTCCACTGTCGTAGGAAAGGCCATTGAAAGAAAGATTGCAAAGCTTGGATTGCCAAGAACCAGGACCCGAAGCAAGCTGTGGCTTCGACTTCAGGTGTGTTTGTAATTGAAAATTGTCTGTCAATCAACTCTACTTCCTGGGTATTGGATACCGGATCAGGATCTCATATATGCAATTCATTGCAGGCACTGAGAAACCGTAGAGTGCTGAAGGTTGGTGATAAGATCCTCCAGGTTGCTAACGGAGCTAGCGTGGGTGCTGTGTCCGTAGAGGATTATCACCATGGATTGACGAGTGGACATATTTTGGTTTTGCATAACTGTTTTTATGTACCCAGTTTAACGTGTAATATCATATCAGTATCGTTGTTATCAAAAGAAGGTTATGATTTCACGTTTGTAAGCGATGTTGTTAACATCCACCTTAATCATGGTTTGATTGGGTCCGGTACACTAGATAACGGTATATTTGTCTTAAACCAATTACAGATTTTCAATGTCCAGAACACACTAAAAAGAAAGTCTCCAGATATAAATCAGGCTTTCTTATAGCATTGTAGACTAGGTCACATCAATGAGATAAGGTTAACTAAGTTACATAGAGAAGGATATTTGGATCCGTTCGAATATCAATCTTATGCCACTTGTCAATCATTTCTCAAAGGAAAGATGACAAAGACTCCATTTACTGGACATGGAGTAAGAGCGAGCAATCTCTTAGGACTCATACACAGCGATGTATGTGGTCCAATGTCTACACAGGCAAGAGACGGTTTTTGTAAGTCCATGTTACCTCTCCCGGTTCTTTCGGGCTTGCGGAAATGACAAAAAACAATTTTTTCGGTAAAGGTAACTTGGACTAAAAACACGGATCTGGGCTAAACTACACACTAGCAACCTAACTAGAGAGTTGTCTACTCTGTTAGGGGATATACCTCACTTGAACTCCTTCTTCTTGGACTCTTTGTAGTGGTTGGATGGTGCTTTCCTCGTCGCCCTCCTTCGTCAAAGATGGATCTACCTGAGGGCTTCAACCTTGGGCTCCTTTCGCGATCTCGAGAGAACTAAAGTATCCGGCTTGCTAGACCTTCTACCTTACAGTAAGTAGAGTGTGGTTTAGGGTGTTTTTACCTCAAGGAGATATTTCTCAACATATGAGATTTGCTCTCCTTGAACTAGAGGAGGAAGAATATAAAGAGAAGAGAGAGAAACAATATGATAGAATGAGATGGTATTTTACAACCATAACATATATGTGATTTATCTAATATTAATAGTAATTGAAAATGAAAAAGGTGATGGATTGTTTGAAGAGACCATTATCATATCACAATAAATGTATTTTGCAAAGATCAAAGAGCATCTTGAAAGGTAATGATGATGGTCAATGTTTCAAACCTGGTCAACTAGTCAACCTTGGTCAACAAGTCAACAAACCCAATCCATGACACAATTTCATTTAATTAATATTATTAATTGATAAATTACAATATCATTAGGTTTTGGAAAAAGACGACTGTCGACTGTGCATACAAACCCGTTCCAAAACCCTAATGAAAAACCTCTTCCTCCGCCTTAATCAACTGTGCATACACACCCGCATTCATGTTCCGAGGAACATGAACACAATGAGATAAAACTAACCCAAAGCATATACTGGGATCTGGCTCAAACCAGAGCCCGCTAGTAATGACTGTCCGGACACCAAACGTGCACAAGTGCGCGGATGTGAACGAACCCTGCCGCAAAACCATGCGACCTCTACTCTGTTTTGCCCAAAGGCGAATAACCCTCTGAGTGGGACTCTAAAGACTCGACACTACGTTGGCAGTGGGTTTAACCACAGACCGCAAGCGGCACTAGCTGTACGTAACGGTCCCCAGGTAGATGCCGATAAGAAGACTGACGAGGTAAACCCATCTGAACTCCTACTGAGTCTGTATGTGACAATCTCCATACAGTCCGGTCTGTTCGTCTGATAACATCGCATGGCGGGCCTAGGTGGTGGTAAATGTCAGTCCCCTAATAGCGGTACAAGTCGTGTCGGAGTGTAGCCTAGAACACCCTGAGATAACACTGGAAACCTACCATTATATCTCGCTTGCCCTGGCCAGGGACTACTTGTGTAATGGCTCTCCTAGACACAACGCGATGCCAACCCCCAATACCGGGAGAGACGAATCCTGTCTAACCGTCACTTCCTCCAAGTGATTCGGGACTGCACCCAAAAACTACCTGTTTGCACGACTCCTTTAAGCCGTGGTAGGGTAGTAATCAAAGTACAGTGGGAACACACTCGAGGCGAAGTGACAGTGTCAAGTCAATGGACTAAGCTGTACTCATGTCAGCTGGGAACTGATAACTGACGATAGGTATAATACCAACCAACAGTTCCCAACGAGTCCTGTCCAGTGTACTCGTAACCTAACGAGCACCCGCATACTATCTCAAGTACGACGTACTGACGGCTGTGGGACAGACCGTCTCCCAAGCTGGGATAAGAAGCGCATGCGCTAGTCTACTCCGGAGTATCGATGCCCTGTCTCGATAGTCCTGCGACTAGGGACCTGCATAAGGATGTGCTTATAGATTACCCAGCCCCCACGAGTGTGACTGCCATCACAACGCTGGTAATCAATCAAAGATCCTAAGGGCTCGACTAATTTGTAAAGGCGATATGCTAAAAGAAACACATGCACACATTAAAGCAGAAACAAACCAAGTAGCATACTACCATTTTGAGCAAGAATGTCAATACAAGGTGAATATCCCAAGCTTCCATCAAGTAATATACAATCCAGTATGATACAGTAATGGCCTCTAGGGCATATACACTAACAATCTCCCACTTGCACTAAGGCCATGTACTGGCGTATCGAAGACCTATCATCTCGATCAGCCGCTCGAACTGAGTCTAGGGTAAGGCCTTGGTGAATGGATCAACAGTGTTATCTTCCGTGGCAACTCTCCGAACCTCGATCTCCTGGCGACCCACGATCTCCCTGATCAGGTGATACCGCCTCAAGATGTGCCTGGACTTCTGATGGGACCTGGGTTCCTTCGCTAAAGCTATAGCTCCGTTGTTGTCGCAATACAGCGGTATTGGATCAACAATGGTAGGAACCACCTTAAGCTCCGTGAGGAACTTCTTCATCCAGACGGCTTCTTTTGCGGCACCTGCAGCAGCGATATATTCCGCTTCCATCGTCGAGTCAGCAACGGTTTCCTGTTTGGAACTCTTCCAACACACCGCCCCTCCATAGAGGGTAAAGACATAACCCGACATGGACTTGGAATCATCCTTGTCACTCTGGAAGCTGGAGTCAGCAAAGGCCCCGATCTGGAGGTCTTTTCCGTCATACACCAAGAACATCTCCTTAGTCCTTCTCAGGTACTTGAGAATGTTCTTTACCGCTATCCAGTGTTTCTCCCCAGGGTTTGACTGATACCGGCTTACCACACTCAGTGCATAAGCTACATCTGGTCTGGTACACAACATCGCATACATTATAGAGCCTACCGCAAAAGCGTAGGGTATAATAGACATGCGATCCCTTTCCAAATCAGTCTTGGGAGACATCTCTTTGGAGAGGGTGATCCCGTGACAAGCCGGTAGATTACCGCGCTTGGAATCTTCCATACTGAATCTTTTCAGTATGGTGTCGATGTACCTGGACTGTGAGAGTCCCAGTATCCTCTTGGATCTGTCACGATAGATCCGGATCCCCAGAATGTATGAGGCATCACCCAGGACTTTCATGGAGAACCTGTGTGACAAGAACCCTTTGACAGATTGTAGCATGGGAATGTCATTTCCTATCAAGAGAATGCCATACACATATAAAACGAGGAATACTACAGTTCTAGCTACAAATCTACTATAGATGTATGGTTTAACTGGATTTTTGATAAAGCCAAATTGTTTGACCATCTCATCAAAACAGATGTTCCTACTCCGTGATGCCTGCTTTAGTCCATAGATGGACTTAAGCAACTTGCACACCTTTCCGCTGCTCCCACTCTGAATGAAACCCTCTGGCTGGTCCATATAGACACACTCCTCTAAATTTCCATTTAGAAAAGCGGTTTTTACGTCCATTTGCCAGATCTCATAATCGTGGAAGGCAGCAATGGCAAGAAGGATCCGAATGGATTTCAGCATAGCCACTAGAGAAAAGGTTTCGTCATAGTCCAAGCCAGGTCTTTGACGGAAACCCTTTGCAATAAGTCTAGCTTTATAGGTCTCAACCTGTCCATCTACACCAATCTTCCTTTTGAAGATCCACTTGGATCCTACGGGTTTTACCCCATCTGGAGCAATGTCCAACGTCCATACTTTGTTGGTGTACATGGAATCCATTTCGGTCCGCATTGCATCCAGCCATTTTATCGAGTCAACGCTCTGAATGGCCTGCTGGAAGCTAGTCGGCTCATCACTATCAATGATGCAATCCTCTCTATCCCCGTCTATGAGAAAACCGTAGTATCTCTCGGGCGGATGAGACTGCCTACTACTTCTGCGGAGCGGCGTAGGAATGTCCTGATCTTTCGAACCCTCTGGTTCTACTAAGCTTTCAGTAATAGATCGTGGTTCTAGAATTTCTTCCAGTTCTATTGCGCTCCCACTTATCTGATTCTCCAAAAACTGAGTTTCCAAGAAGTGGGCATGCCGAGAAACAAAAACCTTTTGTTCCTCTTCGCAATAGAAGAAATATCCCTTGGAGTTCTTTGGATATCCCACAAACTTGCACTGTACTGAGCGTGCCTCGAGCTTGTCCGCATGCTGCTTTTTGACAAAAGCCGGACATCCCCATGTCTTAATATGATTAAGATAGGGTCTCTTCCCACACCACATCTGATATGGTGTAGTAGGCACAGTCTTAGTTGGAACTCGGTTCAAAAGGTATGCAGCTGATTCTAGCGCATATCCCCAGAATGATCGCGGTAACTCAGCGTTACTCATCATGGACTGTACCATATCCAATAGGGTTCGGTTCCGTCTCTCCGATACACCGTTATGTTGTGGAGTGTATGCAGTAGTAAGCTGAGAGAGAATTCCATTCTCTTTTAAGTAATCCAGGAACTCGGCACTCAAGTATTCACCACCTCGATCAGATCTCAGTGTCTTGATACTTTTGCCTGTTTATTTTTCTACTTCATCTTATATTCCTGGAATTTTCCAAAGACTTCGGATTTATGTTTCATTAAGAAGACATAACCGTACCTTGAAAAGTCATCCGTAAAAGTAATGAAGAAAGAATAACCGCTTCGTGCATGCATAGACATTGGACCGCACACGTCGCTGTGTATGAGTCCCAAGAGCTCGCTCGCTCTCTCTCCGTGTCCAGTGAACGGAGTCTTTGTCATCTTTCCTTTGAGACAGGATTGACAAGTTGCATACGATTGATATTCGAACGGATTCAAATATCCTTCTGTATGTAACTTCGCCAACCTTCTCTCATTGTTGTGACCCAGTCTACAATGCCATAAGAAAGTCTGATTTATTTCCGGAGACATTCTTTTGTGTGTATTCTGGACATTGAAAATCCGTGGTTGGTTTAACACGTATATACCATTGCTCAATGTACCTGACCCAATCAGAACTTGATTAAGGTGAATGTTTACAACATTACTTACAAACGCAAATTCATAACCTTCTTTAGACACCAAAGATACAGAAATGATATTACAAGTTGCGTTGGGTACAAAAAAGCAATTACGTAAAACCAAAACATGTCCATCTGACATTCCCAGGTGATAGTCCCCCACGGCCTCAACATCCATGCTAGCTCCGTTTGCAACTTAGAGGGTCATGTCACCTGCTTTCAAAAACCTATGCTTTCTCAACGCCTGCAAAGAATTACAGATATGAGATCCTGATCCGGTATCCAATACCCAGGACGTAGAGTTTATTGATAGACAGTTTTCAATAACATACACACCTGAAGCTGAAGCCGCAACTTGCTTCAGCTCCTGTGTTCTGGCCTTCCAAGCCCTGCAATCTTTCTTCCAGGGTCTACTCTTGTGACAGTAAAAGCATTCTTCCTTATCCACAAGCTTCCCAGCTACCTTTGTTGCTTTTGCCTTTCCCTTCGTATCCTTCTTACTAAAACCGCCCCTTGGTTTGGCGGGGGTTTTCTTCTTCTTTCCCTTGGCTTTCTCCTTGGACCTAGAAGAGGAAGATCCTCCTACAAAAAAAGTGGATGTTTCCCTACCTTTCTGTAGGGTGCCCTCTGCACTCCTCAGCATGTTGAGGAGCTCTGAAAGTTCAACTTTCTTTTCTTGCAAGTTGAAATTGAGGATGAACTGGGCGTAAGTGGAAGGAAGGGACTGAAGAATCAAGTCTGTATAGAGCTCATTCTCCAACGTGGTCCCTAGGTCCGCGAGCTCCTCTATGTAGCCAATCATCTTAAGCACGTGTTCTGCTACCGATGATCCGACGGCCAATCTTGCCGAAAATAACTTCTTCGACACTTCGTATCTGGCGATACGAGATTTCTATCCATACAGTTCTTTTGTATGGAGAAATATGGATTCGAGGTCCATATTCTCATGCCTCCTCTGATGTTCGTTGTCCATAGAGGCAAGCACGGGGCACTTAGCCTTCGCGCAGTCGATTTCCCAGGTCTTACGGATTTCCCTATCCGCGACGCTGGTTTTGGGACCTGGGACAGGGGGAGCTTTGGTGGTAAAAAGATACCCCAACTTGTCATAAGTGATTGCCATTTTGACATTCCTGAGCCAATTTTTGTAGTTTGGCCCTGTCAGTATGTTTTTATCTAGTAGTAACTTATGTCCAGTCATGATGTTTGGTCGCTGCAATTAGGAGAGAGAGAAGAAACACTTTAGCATGATACTCTTGCAAGTTTAGAGTGGTTTTTAGTTTATCTAAACAGGATGGCTCCCACTGTCTCTCGAATCCTTCCACAAACCATAAAGGAAGAATTAGTCGGGATCAATCTCACCGCACAATACTTGCTTAACCGTTCAGCCAGGCTAGTGTTGGTATTTCGAGGGAGGTTTTCCAACGCTTTCGTGAAGTTCCTTAATTAAATAACCTCTTTTCCCTTGGGGCGTAGCCCCGCTAACACCTTTCTAGACACCTACTAGGATTATAGCATTGATCGTTTAGTGAGAAATTTCCCGAGGAGTAGCATATACTCACAGTAGGATCGGGATCCAAATATCATCGCGTGAAAAAACTGAAGGAATCCTACCAGAATTATCACACTCCAAATGGTATGCAGCGCTAGCAAGTTTCAGTTCTTTCGAAACTCCGGATGTGGATTTTTGCCCCATGCTCTTATGACCTTGAATTTGGCCAAAATATCATAAGTCGCATGTCAAGTTCTACCCGTCATTCTCCAGGTTAATTTGAGCCCACCCGCACATACCCTTGACTTTGGCCAAAATGGTAGAACGGCTGCCCCAAACCAACACATCTATCTATGCTGCACATAAATGACCAATAGCTACCAATCACTATGCCTTGACTTTGGCCAACATACATAGCTTGAATACTTATTGACCATTCATGTGAAACGACGGTGGGCTACGAATGGTTTTGGCGAAACCGTGAACGTAGTGAACTTGATATAATCGAAGGAAAGAGATAGCTTTCAAAAGGAGTGGTTCAAGCTCCGCATTTAAAAGTTTGGTTTTGAAAAGAACCGAGTGGTTTTCAAAGTGTTTCAACGACTTTTACTTGGTTTATTTTTATCTTGTATTAATTCCAATGCGTCCCATCAATTAATCCTACCATTGCAGAAAACAACCAAAATATGACGTACGCTTATGCCATTCGCATTCGCCACGGGGCCCCATCATCTCCCGTTAGGTTACTTAACTAACGACAGAGCGGGCCAAAATATGACGTACGCTTATGCCATTCGCATTCGCCACGGGGCCCCATCATCTCCCGTTAGGTTACTTAACTAACGACAGAGCGGGGGCTGGGCTAGCACGGCTGAAAAACATAAGCAACGCCTAAATAGATATCGTATATAGATATATAGCAATGATAGACATTACAGATCACAGATGAATACATTGGATATACTAGGAATCCGCAATCCGTTCGAGCCTGCAACGAAAAGCGGATTACACGGTCGCGATGAATAGCCAAACCCCACCCTAGACCCCTACGGGTGCGGCAAACTACCCGCCATGTACCCGAAGCGAAGCAACCTCCCTCAACTCGTGAGTAGGCCACTCGGCACTTCGAGATATCCGGTAGTTTGTGCACCCCACCTTGGGTCTATCCTAGGAAAAAAAACAGTAAAAAGAAATTATACAATGACGGCTACAACCCCGACCCGGTTGTGCGGCCATACAAATAATATTACATCAATTTACATATTACAAGAATTGAAAGATAAACAAAACTCTCATATCACAATTCCCCCCGGCTATTCATCCGCGACAATCCAACGAATTCATATACACAAACCATCAACATCACAGATCACAGATATGTATAACCCCCACTAATCGACGTATAGCGATTAGTAGACGTTTAATACATATAGAACATTACAGATATAACCATTAGCCAAAGTCTACAGAACATCGACAGAAAATATGGATTTGTAACCACCCTACAAACCAACTTGTTCTCTGGAAATTCTGGGAAGAAACAAACATTCCCAAAAATCATAAAAACCCACTAGAAACAAACTGCAACAAAAACGATCCACGGCCGAGTCAACTCGGCCGCGGAACCGCGGTGAGTTGGTCGACTCGTGTGATCGTTTTTCTTACCTGTTTATAGAAAAGCCTGAGCCGATTTTTAAGATATGATTTATTACATTTTGAGCAGAAAAAAAAGCGGCAGAAACTAGGGTTTTCCGGGGTGTTTTGCGGTTTTTTCGTTCGGTCGATATTCTAAATACTTTGCTAACATGCTAGGGTGTGTTTAATTAGGCTCTGATACCACTGTAAGTCCATGTTACCTCTCCCGGTTCTTTCGGGCTTGCGGAAATGACGAAAAACAATTTTTTCGGTAAAGGTAACTTGGACTAAAAACACGGATCTAGGCTAAACTACACACTAGCAACCTAACTAGAGAGTTGTCTACTCGGTTAGGGGTTATACCTCACTTGAACTCCTTCTTCTTGGACTCTTTGTAGTGGTTGGATGGTGCTTTCCTCGCCGCCCTCCTTCGTCAAAGATGGATCCACCTGAGGGCTTCAACCTTGGGCTCCTTTCTCGATCTCGAGAGAACTAAAGTATCCGGCTTGCTAGACCTTCTACCTTAGAGTAAGTAGAGTGTGGTTTAGGGTGTTTTTATCTCAAGGAGATGTTTCTCAACACATGAGATTTTCTCTCCTTGAACTAGAGGAGGAAGAAGATGAAGAGAAGAGAGAGAAACAATATGATAGAATGAGATGGTATTTTACAACCATAACATATATGTGATTTATCTAATAATAATATTAATTGAAAATGAAAAAGGTGATGGATAGTTTGAAGAGACCATTACCATATCACAATAAATGTATTTTGCAAAGATCAAAGAGCATCTTGAAAGGTAATGATGATGGTCAATGTTTCAAACCTAGTCAACTAGTCAACCTTGGTCAACAAGTCAACAAACCCAATCCATGACACAATTTCATTTAATTAATATTATTAATTGATAAATCACAAGATCATTAGGTTTTGGAAAAAGACGACTATCGACTGTGCATACAAACCCGTTCCAAAACCCTAATGAAAAACCTCTTCCTCCGCCTCAATCAACCGTGAGTACACACCCGCATTCATGTTCCGAGGAACATGAACACAATGAGATAAAACTAACCCCAAAGCATATACTAGGATCTGGCTCAAACCAGAGCCCGCTAGTAATGACTGTACGGACACCAAACATGCACAAGTGCGCGGATGTGAATGAACCCTGCCGCAAAACCATGCAACCTCTACTCTGTTTTGTCCAAAGGCGAATAACCCTCTGTGTGGGACTCTAAAGACTCGACACTATGCTGGTAGTAGGTTTAACCACAGACCGCAAGCGGCACTAGCTGTACATAACGGTCCCCAGGTAGATGCCGATAAGAAGACTGACGAGGTAAACCCATCTGAACTCCTACTGAGTCTGTATGTGACAATCTCCGTACAGTCCGGTCTATTCGTCTGATAACATCGCATGGCGGGCCTAGGGGTGGTAAACGTCAGTCCCCTAATAGCGGTACAAGTCGTGTCGGAGTGTAGCCTAGAACACCCTGAGATAACACTGGAAACCTACTAGTATATCTCGCTTACCCTGGCCAGGGACTACTTGTGTAATGGCTCTCCTAGACACAGCGCGATGCCAACCCCCAATACCGGGACAGACGAATCCTGTCTAACCGTCACTGCCTCCAAGTGCTTCGGGACTGCACCCAAAAACCACCTGTTTGCACGACTCCTTTGAGCCGTGGTAGGGTAGTAATCAAAGTACAGTGGGAACACACTCGATGCGAAGTGACAGTGTCAAGTCAACGGACTAAGCTGTACTCATGTCACCTGGGAACTAATAACTGACGATAGGTATAATACCAACCAACAGTTCCCAACGAGTCTTGTCCAGTGTACTCGTAACCTAACGAGCACCCGCATACTATCTCAAGTACGACGTACTGACTGCTGTAGGACAGATCGTCTCCCAAGCTGGGATAAGAAGCGCATGCACTAGTCTACTCCGGAGTATCGATGCCCTGTCTCAATAGTCCTGCGACTAGGGACCTGCATATGGATGTGCTTATAGATTACCCAGCCCCCACGAGTGTGACTGCCATCACAACGCTGATAATTAAGCAAAGGTCCTAAGGGCTCCACTAATGTGTAAAGGCGATATGCTAAAAGAAACACATGCACACATTAAAGCAGAAACAAACCAAGTAGCATACTATCATTTTGAGCCAGAATGTCAATACTAGGTGAATATCCCAAGCTTCCATCAAGTAATATACAATCCAGTATGATACAGTAATGGCCTCTAGGACATATACGCTAACAATCTCCCACTTGCACTAAGGCCATGTACTGGCGTATCGAAGACCTATCATCTTGATTAGCCGCTCGAACTGAGTCTAGAGTAAGGCCTTGGTGAATGGATCAACAGTGTTATCTTCCGTGGCAACTCTCCGAACCTCGATCTCCTGGCGACCCACGATCTCCCTGATCAGGTGATACCGCCTCAAGATGTGCCTGACTTCTGATGGGACCTGGGTTCCTTCGCTAAAGCTATAGCTCCGTTGTTGTCGCAATACAGCGGTATTGGATCAACAATGGTAGGAACCACCAGAAGCTCCGTGAGGAACTTCTTCATCCAGACGGATTCTTTTGCAACATCTGCAGCAGCGATATATTCCGCTTCCATCGTCGAGTCAGCAACGGTTTCCTGTTAGGAACTCTTCCAACACACCGCCCCTCCATAGAAGGTAAAGACATAACCCGACATGGACTTGGAATCATCCTTGTCACTCTGGAAGCTGGTGTCAGCAAAGGCCGCGATCTGGAGGTCATTTCCGCCATACACCAAGAACATCTCCTTAGTCCTTCTCAGGTACTTGAGAATGTTCTTTACCGCTATCCAGTGTTTCTCCCCAGGGTTTGACTGATACCGGCTTACCACACTCAGTACATAAGCTACATCTGGTCTGGTACACAACATCGCATACATTATAGAGCTTACCGCAGAAGCGTAGGGTATAATAGACATGCGATCCCTTTCCAAATCAGTCTTGGGAGACATCTCTTTGGAGAGGGTGATCCCGTGACAAGCCGGTAGATTACCGCGCTTGGAATCTTCCATACTGAATCTTTTCAGTATGGTGTCGATGTACGTGGACTGTGAGAGTCCCAGTATCCTCTTGGATCTATCACGATAGATCCGGATCCCCAGAATGTATGAGGAATCACCCAGGTCTTTCAAGGAGAACCTGTGTGACAAGAACCCTTTGACAGATTGTAGCATAGGAATTCCATTTCCTATCAAGAGAATGCCATCCACATATAAAACGAGGAATACTACAGTTCTCGCTACAAATCTACTATAGATGCAAGGTTCATCTGGATTTTCGATAAAGCCAAATTCTTTGACCGTCTCATCAAAACAGATGTTCCAACTCCGCGATGCCTGCTTTAGTCCATAGATGGACTTAAGCAACTTGCACACCTTTCCGCTGCTCTCACTCTGAATGAAACCCTCTGGCTGGTCCATATAGACACACTCCTCTAAATTTCCATTTAGAAAAACGGTTTTTAAGTCTATTTGCCAGATCTCATAATCGTGGAAGGCAGCAATGGCAAGAAGGATCCGAATGGATTTCAGCATAGCCACTAGAGAAAAAGTTTCGTCATAGTCCAAGCCAGGTCTTTGACGGAAACCCTTTGCAATAATTCTAGCTTTATAGGTCTCAACCTGTCCATCTACACCAATCTTCCTTTTGAAGATCCACTTGCATCCTACGGGTTTTACCCCATCTGGAGCAATGTCCAACGTCCATACTTTGTTGGTATACATGGAATCCATTTCGGTCCGCATTGCATCCAGCCATTTTACCGAGTCAACGCTCTGAATGGCCTGCTGGAAGCTATTCGGCTCATCACTATCAATGATGCAATCCTCTCTATCCCCGTCTATGAGAAAACCGTAGTATCTCTCGGGCGGATGAGACTGCCTACTACTTCTGCGGAGCGGCGTAGGAATGTCCTGATCTTTCGAACCCTCTAGTTCTACTAAGCTTTCAGTAATAGCTCGTGGTTCTGGAATTTCTTCCAGTTCTATTGTGCTCCCACTTATTTGATTTTCCAAAAACTGAGTTTCCAAGAAGTGGGCATGCCGAGAAACAAAAATCTTTTGTTCCTCTTCTCAATAGAAGAAATATCCCTTGGAGTTCTTTGGATATCCCACAAACTTGCACTGTACTGAGCGTGCCTCGAGCTTGTCCGCATGCTGCTTTTTGACAAAAGCTGGACATCCCCATGTCTTAATATGATTAAGATAGGGTCTCTTCCCACACCACATCTGATATGGTGTAGTAGGCACAGTCTTAGTTGGAACTCGGTTCAAAAGGTATGCAGCTGATTCTAGCGCATATCCCTAGAATGATCACGGTAACTCAGCGTTACTCATCATGGACCGTACCATATCCAATAGGGTTCGGTTCCGTCTCTCCGATACACCGTTATGTTGCGGAGTGTATGGAGGAGTAAGCTGAGAGAGAATTCCATTCTCTTTTAAGTAATCCAGGAACTCGGCACTCAAGTATTCACCACCTCGATCAGATCTCAGTGTCTTGATACTTTTGCCTGTTTGTTTTTCTACTTCATTCTTATATTCCTGGAATTTTCCAAAGGCTTCGGATTTATGTTTCATTAAGAAGACATAACCATACCTTGAAAAGTCATCCGTAAAAGTAATGAAGTAAGAATAACCGCTTCGTGCATGCATAGACATTGGACTGCACACGTCACTGTGTACGAGTCCCAAGAGCTCGCTCGCTCTCTCTCCGTGTCCAGTGAACGGAGTCTTTGTCATCTTTCCTTTGAGACAGGATTGACAAGTTGCATACGATTGATATTCGAACGGATTCAAATATCCTTCTATATGTAACTTCGTCAACCTTCTCTCATTGATGTGACCCAGTCTACAATGCCATAAGAAAGTATGATTTATTTCCGGAGACTTTCTTTTGTGTGTATTCTGGACATTGAAAATCTGTGGTTAGTTTAACACGTATATACCATAGCTCAATGTACCTGACCCAATCAGAACTTGATTAAGGTGAATGTTTACAACATTACTTACAAACGCAAATTCATAACCTTCTTTAGAAACCAAAGATACAGAAATGATATTACAAGTTGCGTTGGGTACAAAAAAGCAATTACGTAAAACCAAAACATGTCCATCTGACATTCCCAGGTGATAGTCCCCCACGGCCTCAGCATCCATGCTAGCTCCGTTTGCAACTTTGAGGGTCATGTCACCTGCTTTCAAAAACCTACGCTTTCTCAACGCCTGCAAAGAATTACAGATATGAGATCCTGATCCGGTATCCAATACCCAGGACATAGAGTTTATTGATAGACAGTTTTCAATAACATACACACCTGAAGCTGAAGCCGCAACTTGCTTGAGCTCCTGTGTTCTGGCCTTCCAAGCCCTGCAATCTTTCTTCCAGTGTCCACTCTTGTGACAGTAAAAGCATTCTTCCTTATCCACAAGCTTCCCAGCTACCTTTGTTGCTTTTGCCTTTCCCTTCGTATCCTTCTTACTAACACCGCCCCTTGGTTTGGCGGGGATTTTCTTCTTCTTTCCCTTGGCTTTCTCCTTGGACCTAGAAGAGGAAGATCCTCCTACAAACAAAGTGGATGTTTCCCTACCTTTCTGTAGGGTGCCCTCTGCACACCTCAGCATGTTGAGGAGCTCTGAAAGTTCAACTTCCTTTTCTTGCAAGTTGAAATTCAGGATGAACTGGGCGTAAGTGGAAGGAAGGGACTGAAGAATCAAGTCCGTATAGAGCTCATTCTCCAACGTTGTCCCAAGGTCCGCGAGCTAATCTATGTAGCCAATCATCTTAAGCACGTGTTCCACTACCGATGATCTGACGGCCAATCTTGCCGAAAATAACTTCTTCGACACTTCGTATCTGGCGATACGAGATTGCTCTCCATACAGTTCTTTTGTATGGAGAAAAATGGATTCGAGGTCCATATTCTCATGCCTCCTCTGATGTTCCTTGTCCATAGAGGCAAGCACGAGGCACTTAGCCTTCGCGCAGTCAATTTCCAAGGTCTTACGGATTTCCCTATCCGCGACGCTGGTTTTGGGACCTGGGACAGGGGGAGCTTTGGTGGTAAGAAGATACCCCAACTTGTCATAAGTGATTGCCATTTTGACATTCCTGAGCCAATCTTTGTACTTTGGCCCTGTCAGTATGTTTTTATCTAGTAGTAACTTAAGTCCAGTCATGATGTTTGGTCGCTGCAATTAGGGGAGAGAGAAGAAACACTTTAGCATGATGCACTTGCAAGTTTAGAGTGGTTTTTAGTTTGTCTAAACAGGATGGCTCCCACTGTCTCTCGAATCCCTCCTCAAACCATAAAGGAAGAATTAGTCAGGATCAATCTCACCGCACAATACTTGCTTAACCGTTCAGCCAGGCTAGTGTTGGTACTTTGAGGGAGGTTTTCCAACGCTTTCGCGAAATTCCTTAATTAAATAACCTCTTTTCCCTGGGGGCGTAGCCCCGCTAACACCTTTCTAGACACCTACTAGGTTTATAGCATTGATCGTTTAGTGAGAAATTTCCCGAGGAGTAGCATATACTCACAGTAGGATCGCGTGACAAAACTGAAGGAATCCTACGAGAATTATCACACTCCAAATGGTATGCAGCGCTAGCAAGTTTCAGTTCTTTCGAAACACCGGATGTGGATTTTTGCCCCATGCTCTTATGACCTTGACTTTGGCCAAAATATCATAAGTCACGTGTCAAGTTCTACCCGTCATTCTCCAGGTTAATTTGAACCCACCCGCACATACCCTTGATTTTGGCCAAAATGGTAGAACGGCTGCCCCAAACCAACACATCTATCTATGCTGCACATGAATGCCCAATAGCTACCAATCACTATGCCTTGACTTTGGCCAACATACATAGCTTGAATACTTATTGATCATTCTTGTGAAACGACGGAGGGCTACGAATGGTTTTGGCGAAACCGTGAACGTAGTGAACTTGATATAATCGAAAGAACGAGATAGCTTTCAAAAGGAGTGGTTCAAGCTCCGCATTTAAAAGTTTGGTTTTGAAAAGAACTGAGTGGTTTTCAAAGTGTTCCAACGACTTTTACTTGGTTTATTTTTCTCTTGCATTAATTCCAAAGCATCCCATCAATTAATCCTACCATTACAGAAAACAACCAAAATATGACGTACGCTTATGCCATTCGCATTCGCCACGGGGCCCCGTCATCACCCGTTAGGTTACTTAACTAACGACAGAGCGGGGGCTGGGCTAGCGCGGCTGAAAAACATAAGCAACGCCTAAATAGATATCGTATATAGATATATAGCAATGATAGACATTACAGATCACAGATGAATACATTGGATATACTAGGAATCCGCAATACGTTCGAGCCTGCAACGAAAAGCGGATTACACGGTCGCGATGAATAGCCAAACGCCACCCTAGACCCCTACGGGTGCGGCAAACTACCCGCCAAGTACCCGAAGCGAAGCAACCTCCCTCAACTCGTGAGTAGGCCACTCGGCACTTCGAGATACCTGGTAGTTTGTGCACCCCACCTTGGGTCTATCCTAGGAGCAAAAACAGTAAAAAGAAATTATACAATGACGGCTACAACCCCGACCCGGTTGTGCGGCCATACAAATAATATTACATCAATTTACATATTACAAGAATTGAAAGATAAACAAAACTCTCATCTCATAATTCCACCCGGCTATTCATCCGCGACAATCCAACGAATTCATATACACAAACCATCAACATCACAGATCACAGATATTATAACCCCCACTAATCGACGTATAGCGATTAGTAGACGTTTAATACATATAGAACATTACAGATATAACCATTAGCCAAAGTCTACAGAACATCGATCGAAAATACGGATTTGTAACCACCCTACAAACCAACTTGTTCTCTGGAAATTCTGGGCAGAAAGAAACATTCCCAAAAATCACAAAAACCCACTAGAAACAAACTGCAACAAAAACGATCCACGGCCGAGTCAACTCGGCCGCGGAACTGCGGTGAGTTGGTCGACTCGTGTGATCATTTTTCTTACCTGTTTATAGAAAAGCCTGAGCCGATTTTTAAGATATGATTTATTACTTTTTGAGCAGAAAAAAAGCGGCAGAAACTAGGGTTTTCCGGGGTGTTTTGCGATTTTTTCGTTCGGTCGATATTCTAAATACTTTGCTAACATGCTACGGTGTGTTTAGTTAGGCTCTGATACCACTGTAAGTCCATGTTACCTCTCCGGGTTCTTTCGGGCTTGCGGAAATGACGAAAAACAATTTTTTCGGTAAAGGTAACTTGGACTAAAAACACGGATCTAGGCTAAACTACACACTAGCAACCTAACTAGAGAGTTGTCTACTCGGTTAGGGGTTATACCTCACTTGAACTCCTTCTTCTTGGACTCTTTGTAGTGGTTGGATGGTGCTTTCTTCGTCGCCCTCCTTCGTCAAAGATGGATCCACCTGAGGGCTTCAACCTTGGGCTCTTTTCTCGATCTCGAGAGAACTAAAGTATCCGGCTTGCTAGAACTTCTACCTTAAAGTAAGTAGAGTGTGGTTTAGGGTGTTTTTATCTTAAGGAGATGTTTCTCAACACATGAGATTTGCTCTCCTTGAACTAGAGGAGGAAGAAGATGAAGAGAAGAGAGAGAAACAATATGATAGAATGAGATGGTATTTTACAACCATAACATATATGTGATTTATCTAATAATAATATTAATTGAAAATGAAAAAGGTGATGGATAGTTTGAAGAGACCATTATCATATCACAATAAATGTATTTTGCAAAGATCAAAGAGCATCTTGAAAGGTAATGATGATGGTCAATATTTCAAACCTAGTCGACTAGTCAACCTTGGTCAACAAGTCAACAAACCCAATCCATGACACAATTTCATTTAATTAATATTATTAATTGATAAATCACAAGATCATTAGGGTTTGGAAAAAGACGACGGTCAACTGTGCATACACACCCGTTCCAAAAGCCTAATGAAAAACCTCTTCCTCCGCCTCAATCAACCGTGCGTACATACCCGCATTCATGTTCCGAGAAACATGAACACAATGAGATAAAACTAACCCCAAAGAATATACTAGGATCTGGCTCAAACCAGAGCCCGCTAGTAATGACTGTCCGGACACCAAACGTGCACAAGTGCGCGGATGTGAACGAACCCTGCCGCAAAACCATGCAACCTCTACTCTGTTTTGCCCAAAGGCGAATAACCCTCTGTGTGGGACTCTAAAGACTCGACACTACGCTGGCAGTGGGTTTAACCATAGACCGCAAGCGGCACTAGCTGTACGTAACGGTCCCCAGGTAGATGCCGATAAGAAGACTGACGAGGTAAACCCATCTGAACTCCTACTGAGTCTGTATGTGACAATCTCCGTACAGTCCGGTCTATTCGTCTGATAACATCGCATGGCGGGCCTAGGGGGTGCTAAACGTCAGTCCCCTAATAGCGGTACAAGTCGTGTCGGAGTGTATCCTAGAACACCCTGAGATAACACTGGAAACCTACTAGTATATCTCGCTTGCCCTGGCCAGGGACTACTTGTGTAATGACTCTCCTAGACACAGCGCGATGCCAACCCCCAATACCGGGAGAGACGAATCCTGTCTAACCGTCACTACCTCCAAGTGCTTTGGGGCTGCACCCAAAAACTACCTGTTTGCACGACTCCTTTAAGCCGTGGTAGGGTAGTAATCAAAGTACAATGGGAACACACTCGATGCGAAGTGACAGTGTCAAGTCAACGGACTAAGCTGTACTCATGTCACTTGGGAACTGATAACTGACGATAGGTATAATACCAACCAACAGTTCCCAACGAGTCCTGTCCAGTGTACTCGTAACCTAACGAGCACCCGCATACTATCTCAAGTACGACGTACTGACGGCTGTGGGACAGACCGTCTCCCAAGCTGGGATAAGAAGCGCATGCGCTAGTCTACTTCGGAGTATCGATGCCCTGTCTCGATAGTCCTGCGACTAGGGACCTGCATAAGGATGTGCTTATAGATTACCCAGCCCCCACGAGTGTGACTGTCATCACAATGCTGGTAATCAAGCAAAGGTCCTAAGGGTTCCACTAATGTGTAAAGGCGATATGCTAAAAGAAACACATGCACACATTAAAGCAGAAACAAACCAAGTAGCATACTACCATTTTGAGCAAGAATGTCAATACAAGGTGAATATCCCAAGCTTCCATCAAGTAATATACTGTAGCGTCTTGAAAAGTCGTTTTGGTGTTTTCCTGAAATTCGGTGAAAATTCGGTATTTTTCCGAAAACTGTCTTTCTTGTTATTTTGCAGTTTAGGGCTAATTATACCTAAAATGGATAGGTAATTGCTTGTTTTTAGTAGCTAATGAGTTAATTATGAAATTCTGGCCGTTTAAAAATTTTCCCTAATTTTTCAATTTTTTAATATTATTTTAAGCCGGTATGAAAATACATTAAATTAGCGATAAATACAAATTTTTCCGGGCTAATTTTAATCTCTGAAATTATGATAATTAAAATCTAGTGGTAACATAAATTTTTATTAATTTATTTTGATTTTTAACAAAATTTTATGATATGAAACGGATTTATTGAATTTTGAGCTAAAACTTGCAATTTTTGACTTCTAGGGGGTCTTTTTGCATAAAATTTCTTTTGTAAAACCCATCTCTCTTTTCCCTCAGCCCTAGGACAGCCCCACCTTGTGCAAGTCCAGAAATTTCTGACCTCATTTCTTTGGTTGCTTTCTTGTGTTGAATTGTTGGTTTATGGAATTATTTTAAATATAATGGATAAGGTATGGTGCATTTGACTTTTGGAGACTTGACCATTGACTTTCCCACTCACCCACACCCTTCCCCATGCCCTCCTCTGGCCGAAACCTGCACACCCCTCTTCTTCATCTCTTTTCTTCTCATTTCCTCAAAATTCTTCAAGTTTAACACATCAAAATTTCAAATTAAAGCTTGCAAATTAAAACCCTCCTTCATCTTTCTTTTCCTTCACCTCCCGAGCTTGGATCTTGATGCTTGAGGCCATCATTTGGAGCAAAATTTATTCTTGCTAGATCTCAATTGAGGTATAATTTCCATCAAGTTACTTTCTTTTTTTTCTAAATTCCTTTAATTATATGGTATTAGTGTTAAAAGTTAGCTAATTTCTAATCTTGTTTTTTTTAAAAGAATAGTTTGTATTAAACTAGGGTTTTGAAGCCATGATAGTTAATTAAATTGTTTTGTAGTTAATCTAGTTATTAATTAACTAATCTATATGGTTACCTTGTTATGTGGTCTTCAAATTATGCTAATCTAGTTAATTTTAAAAGTTTGATTTGGTTGTAAATTGTTGTTTTAGGAAAATCTAGAAAGGGGTTAGTGTATGGAAATGGGTTGTGATGCTTGATTAATGAGTTGATTTAAGGTTTAGAAACCATTATTTAGTTGATTAAACCTAATTTGTTATCTAGTTGTTTTGCTAACCTAATCTAGAAGGTTAACTTGCTAATTGGGTTTGGAATTAGTGTTAGTTAAGTTTTTCTAGTATGGATTTTTGATTTGCAATTGCTTTTGAGAAAAATCAAGAAAGGGTTGGTTGTGGAATTTAGGTTTTGGAGCATGGTTAATGTGTTGAAAATTTTGTGTAGTGGTTATCTAATGGTGTGACTTGGGTGATTATGCTAGATTGTAGTCGTTTTGTCGCAAATCGGCGATTTTTGCACCGATTTTGGAATGCAAATGCTTACTAGTTTTGTTATAAAATTATGTGATGAATCATTTTTGATATCTTGATGATTGCAATGGCTTGTCCTACGACTTTTAGGATGCGTGAGTGCGGATTTTTGGGTAGTCGGGTTTTAGTTTTGCCGGGCGACCAAATCGGCGTTTTTTTTGGCAGTTTTTGCGATTTTCGCGTGTGTTCCGCGCACTTTGTGCACGTTGTACCTAGCTAGTGAACGTTAGAAGTTTCGTTGGGGTTTTGCGTCGTTCTTGCTACGTAACCTTATGTTTGGTATTGATGTAAATTCCAGGTTCGGTCGCGGAGACGTCAGACGCGGCACGAAAGGGGAAAGCGGTGATTGGACACAGCTAGCCAGGGATTCCGGTGAGTAGATGTAACATCTACGGGGGACTATCGTTGGATGGCGCAAGCCGCCCGATAGTTTTAGTAACTTACAAGACCCTTAGTGATGTTAGTAATTAGGGGTGAAATACTTAGTTGACTATTGCTGCATCCATGCATTATATTGACATACCTATACGAAACCATTTTATAGGACACCTGCACCATTGCCAGGGTTTTTATATGTAGCACGAGCACTATTCATGCTTACACACACACCCTGGTAATTGCCATGCCACCACACTAGATAACCTTTAAATTTAAACCTTTTACCAATTGATACTTAAACTTGTGTTATTGCCTTTAATTCCTTAAAATGAAACCGTAGAATTGCTATTCATGTGCATGTACTTCATCATATTAATTGTTCATGCTTAATCCATTGATCACACATCGCAACTTGATTATTGATATCATACGCATTCATTATCATTGATATATGCACTTATGAGGATTTCTTGAGATTTTATGATATTGCTGGATTTCGGGGGAAAACCGCAAAATTTCTAAACATATTATATTTTTAAAATATGTAAATTGCGGTTTTCTAGTGATGTAAGTGTCGTCCACCATGAGTTTGCTGTGGTTTTGGAAATCCGTGTCGAGGAGTGGAGGAACCGGCACGGGTACATGGTGGGCCCGGTAAGGTACCCCGGGGCAAGAGGAATGTGGTGTTGACGTTGAGCCTGGCAGGGGACGGATTACCTACCGGTGACTGTTTGGGACGGCGGATATCCAGAGGATACCGACCGTGGCCGCTAGATGATGAGATATTGATATTTGAGATGGGTCAGCCAGACGGCTGAGGCCAGAGATACAGTTATGTGATTTGAGACAGCTTTTGGGTGTCGTTGCTGGACACCGGTTCACGTCGATTCCTTGAGTATTATGCTGGCATTCTAAAAGAGTTTCAAAAACAAAAAGAGATAAATGTTTCTTATATATTCCTATTGAGACCTCAGATATTCATGTTGCATACATATTCGTACACTGATGTTGTATACACACCTGCTAGTGCACCCATTCATACCTGTATTTTAGATGCTAGGATGCTTGTGTGCATGCATACGATAGCCTTTGTAGATGTTATTTATTACTCACGAGTTGGCAACTCACCCCCGTTGTGCCACAGTCTTTTGCAGGTCCGCTCCGTCAGTTCAGTAGCGGCGGGTGCACTTGTTCTTTTGCCTCTTTTGCCTGAGCTCGAGATTTGCTCATAGGTGGGTTATGTTATTATTTTTGTACCACCTTGTATATTCTTTGTATCTAGTGTACTCCATCTACTGTTTCTACCAGTTTTATTGTATATTGACCTAGAGATGAGACTGTGAGGTTTGTGGACTTTTATGCTGTATTTTGGGGTCGAGCTCACTTGAGTCGACATGATGTTTTCTTATGCTTTATTATGATTATTATGCTTGTTGTCATTTATATTGCGTAGGATTTATGACCGCCTTGTGGCGAAGAGCTAGCTCCCGCTTGGGGATGCCCTATTTTGTTGGATTCATGTATATTTTTGTTGTACCCATTTTGGGGGCCAGTATTTACAAAGGATACTCTGCCGAAATTTTCGGAAAAATTGGTATTGTTTTTAAAAAAGGGTTTTACATGACTTATTTGATAACTCGCTTTCAATTGATTGGGTTTTCTTCACTCTTTTGCTTAATTGGTTTTGTTTTCTGGGCTTTGGCTTACTTATTTTACGGACGTCTTTAGACGTTTCGTAAACTTAAGTGCCAGTCACGTTCCGTACCCTGCGGGTCGTGACATATACAATCCAGTATGATACAGTAATGGCCTCTAGGGCATATACACTAACAGTTTTTCATATTTCGTTACTTTTACGGATGATTACTCTAGGTATGGATTCATTTTCTTGATGAAACATAAATCCGAAGCATTTGAGAAATTCCAAGAATATAAGAATGAAGTTGAAAACCAAACCGGCAAAAGTATTAAGACACTGAGATCTGATCGAGGTGGTGAATACTTAAGTGCCGAGTTCATGGGTTACCTAAAAGAGAAAGGAATTCTCTCTCAGCTTACTCCTCCATACACTCCACAGCATAACGGTGTATCAGAAAGACGGAATCGAACCCTATTGGATGCGGTACGTTCCATGATGAGTAATGCTGAGTTACCGCGATCTTTCTGGGGTTATGCGCTAGAATCAGCTGCATATCTTTTGAACAGGGCTCCTACCAAGACTGTGCCTACCACGCCATATCAGATGTGGAGTGGGAAGAAACCCTATCTTCAATATCTGAAGATATGGGGATGTCCAGCTTTTGTTAAAAAGCAGCATCCGGACAAACTCGAGGCACGATTAGTATTGTGTAAGTTTGTAGGATATCCAAAGAACTCTAAGGGGTATTTTTTCTATTACGCAGAGGAACAAAAGGTTTTGTTTCTCGTAATGCCCATTTTCTAGAACAGCAGTTTTTAGAAAAGGAAACAAGTGGGAGCGCAATAGAACTGGAAGAAATTACAAAACCACAAACTAGTGCTGAAAGTTTGGTAGAACCAGTAGTTCCAAAAGAACAGGACATTCCCGCACCCCTCCGCAGGAGTAGTAGGCCGTCTCATCCGCCTGAGAGATACTACGGTTTGTTATAGACGGAGATAGAGAGGAATGCGTCATTGATAATGATGAACCTACTAGCTTCCAGCAAGCCATCCAGAGCGGCGACTCAGTAAGATGGCTGGATGCAATGCGGACCGAGATGGAGTCCATGTACACCAACAAAGTATGGACTTTGGACTTTGCTCCAGATGGGGTAAAACCCATAGGATGCAAGTGGATCTTCAAGAAAAAGATTGGTGTAGATGGACAGGTGGAAACCTATAAGGCTAGACTTGTTGCAAAGGGTTTTCGTCAAAGACCTGATTTGGACTATGATGAAACTTTTTCTCCAGTGGCTATGCTCATATCCATTCGGGTCCTTCTTGCTATTGCCGCCTTCCATGATTATGAGATCTGGCAGATGGACATAAAGACGGCTTTTCTAAATGATAATTTAAAAGAGTGCGTCTATATGGATCAGCCATAAGGTTTCAATCAGAGTAGGAGCAGCGGGAAAGTATGCAAGTTGCTTAAGTCCATTTATGGACTAAAGCAGGCATCGCGGAGTTGGAACATCTGTTTTGATGAAACGGTCAAAGAATATGACTTTATCAAAAATCCAGATGAACCATGTATATATAGTAAAATTGTAGCACGAACTGTGGTATTCCTCGTCTTGTACGTGGATGACATTCTCTTGGTAGGAAATGACATTCCTATGCTACAATCTGTCAAAGGATTCTTGTCACACATGTTCTCCATGAAAGACCTGGGTGATGCCTCTTACATTCTGGGGATCTGGATCTATCATGATAGATCCAAGAGGATGTTGGGACTTTCACAGTCTAAGTATATCAACACTATACTGAAAAGATTCAGTATGGAAGATTCTAAGCGCGGTAGTTTACCAGTTTGTCACGGATTCACCCTCTCCAAAGAGATGTCTCCCAAGACTGATTTTGAAAGGGATCTCATGTCTATTATACCCTACGCTTCTACGGTAGGCTCTATAATGTATGCAATGTTGTGCACCAGACCAGATGTAACTTACACACTGAGCGTGGTAAGCCAGTATCAGTCAGACCCAGGGGAGAAGCACTGGATAGAAGTAAAGAACATTCTAAAGTACCTGAGAAGGACTAAGGATATGTTCTTGGTTTATGGCAGAAAAGACCTCAAGATCGAGGCTTTTGCTGATTCTAGCTTTCAGAGTGACAAGGATGACTCCAAGTCCCTGTCAGGTAATGTCTTTACCCTCAATGGAGGGGCGGTGTGCTGGAAGAGTGTTGGATATAGTGCCCTCAAAGTCAATTACTGGATCACAGGTACGTGATTGCAATGATTGAGGAGGACCTATACCGGTAGGACAGTCTTACTCGAGATGATAATATTGCTATCTGGTTTTCCTTTATCAGTCGTGTATAGGTTCAGGTGACTGATCACTGTTACACGTTGATAGAGCCCTTAGGATCTTTCTTGACTACCAACAGTATGAGGGCGATCATATACGTGAGAGTTGGGTGGTCTATAAGCATATCCTTAATTATGGTCCCTAGTCATGGGAGTTTCGAGACAGAGCATCGATACTCCGGAGTAGACTAGTGTATACAGTCGAGACCCCGACGAGGGGCGGTGGCCGGTCTCACAAGCCACTGGTGTCAGTTGGATCACCTAAGATGTATACAGGTGCTCATTAGGTTATGAGTACACCGGACAGGACTCGCCGGGAATCTGCTAGTTGGTATTATACATATCGTCAGATAGCAGTTCCCTGGTGACATGTGTACAGGTTAGTTCATCGACCTGAGGTCGTCATTTGTCTCGTGTGAGTTCCCACTGTGCTTTGATTTCTACCCTACCACGGCTCAAAGAAGTCATGCAAACAGGTAGTTTTTTAGTACAGTCCCGTGCCACATGGAGGCACGTGAGCGGATCGGCAGGGGATTCGTCTCTCCCGGTATTGAGGGTGGAGATCGTGCCGTGTCTAGGAAAGCCATTACACCAAGTCCTTGGCCAAGGCAGGTGAGATTTACTGGTAGGTACTCCAGTAGTATCTCAGGGTATTCAAGGCTTGTCTCCGGCACGACTTATACCGCTATTGGGGGTCTGACGTTACTAGCCCCCTAGGATGGATATGCGATACTCATAGACGAACGGACCGGACTGTATATACATTGTCACTGTTAGGCTCAGTAGGGTTTCCGGATGAGTTCGCTCATCGGCCTCCCTTGAGGTCAGTCCATGGGCAGCCGTTACGCACAGCTAGTGCCGCTGACGGCTTGTGGTTAAGCCCAATGCCAGGGTACTGACGAGTCATTAGAGTCCCCCACAGATAGTTTCCCAAGTTCGGGAGAAACTTTGTAGAGGCCGTATGGTTTTATGGCAGGGTTCGGAAAATGCACGTGCGTTTACGCACGTATTTTTTTCGGGCAGATAATACTGGTGGGCTTTGGTTTAAGCCGGATCCATGTATTATACAGAGTAGATATAATATCTTTGTCTCAGTTGCATTTGTATTCGGTCGTAATACAAATGCGGGTATATTTATACAGTTACGGGGTTATCCTGAAATTCGTTTCAAGATCACTTTTGGAAGTTGCCAGTTTTCAGTTTTCTATCAGCCGTATTTAACATTCGGTTAAATACGGATTTATCTTTTCTTGATGTGTGTGGATGGTTCTAGAAGTTCCTAGAAGAGGTGACTAGGTTAGGGTGGTGTTATTGTTTCATTGGTTGCATTTAATGAAAGGATGACTAAGGTTATGAGTCATTATTTTCATTAATGCTTTTTGTTCTTGCTTAGGATATTTTTGTGAGATCTTTTCCATTATGGTGACCCTCCACTCTCCTACACTCACCTCCCCCCACTACAAAAGTGGCCGGCCCATTCTTGATGGGGATTATGGTTGTGGATTTGAAAAAGATACAAGTTTTGGCTTCATGGAAATTTCAGATATTGATTTCTCATTTCAGTTGAATCCAAAAGGCAACTTCATTAACCGTTCGTCCATGGCTTTGGACGTAACGAGACAAAGTGTTCTACTCATTCTCTACATCAATCTTGATCATCTCTTCTAGCAAACTTGATGACCGAGTTGACTAGGGTCAGAGGCGGGAGCCCGTTTAAAGATCCGATGACGTGGTGCCACCTGGACGAGGAGATCAGAGATCGACGAGATCGGAGCATCCGCAACGGAGCGTGGGATGATGGTTAAAGAACGAAGGACTCGGATCATTCGGTATAACCTTTCTACCCTCTTTGTAGTTTGTTAGTTTAGCGTTAATGGCAGATCCGGGTTAAAGTATGCGATAGCGCCAGTTATAAAAGTTTTTGTTCCGCATTTGGCGTCTGAATGACGGCCGGGGCACTACCGTAGACTTACATGGTATCGGAGCCATGCCATTAAGTTTTACTAACTTGTGCTAACGCGTTTAAAATATCGATCGAACCGAATATCAAAAACTACAAATTTTCTGTTCAATGTTTATGTAGATTTTAAAACTGGTTTAAATATTATTTTGATGATCCCAGAAAATTGAGCAGGGTTTTTTAAGCACACAGTAGAAATACGGTCACGTGATCTTATCATACCGCCGCAAATCCGCGGTCAAACCTAGGGTTTGACCGCGTATCCGCGGCCTGTATATTGGAACACTGCTCCAAATTGCTTCAGTGTGCTTGAAATGGTAAATTGTGGTTTTTGGCATATTTCACTTGGGCCCAGATTTTGTTACTGTGCAGCAGATTTGCGTGGGGCCCACTTCGGGAAATTTATTCGATCGAAATTTAAACGTGTCAGTTTACAGTACTTACATTATATCTTCGACCGTGAATGTCATTCGAGCGGTAAACCGCGTCTAATTGCTATAGCTTTTTTAGACGGATTTGCGAACGTGACATTCGCGTTGATGTTATGTGTTGTGCTGTGATGTTGCGGATTTGTCGTCGTGGATAGCAGTGTGCAATGGTAGTGCAGTTTGGATTTATTTGTACATTTGATATTGCGGGGCGAGCGTCCAACATATGGACTGCCATCACTGCCTGTTTGTATAATATTCTTTTGGGGCACGACCGGGTTGAGGTCGATGTACTCGTTGTACATATTTTTCATTTCTGTACTAGGTTTTACCCCGCGACGGAGTGCATGGATAGCCGGGTTCTGGAGAGCAACGGGTCTGCATCTCATGGCTTTGAGAGGCAGAGGGGCCTCACTCTAGTATTGGCAGACTATTCGCCGCACTCGTAGGGGGTACAGGTTAACCCAAGGAGGGGTGCTCAGGTTACCAGATTCCGTGAAGTGCAGGGTGGTCCATTCACTTTGCTGTAGGGGGCTGCCTCGCTTCAGGTTTTGGCGGGTAACTTGCCGCACCCGTAGGGGTCTAGGTTTCATTGCACAGGCTATCCACACGACAGGGGGATGTCGAGTTTCAGCAGCGGCTCTGTGAAACTCGGGGATCCCAGATTATCTGTATTGTTCTGTGATGCTTATTACTTTTCTGTAATGTTGCATATTATCACGCCTGGAGCGATTATTGTATATTGGTATATATACTAGTAGATGTTGTATATGTTTTACACCCGCGCTAGTTCAGTCCCCGCTCTGTCGTTAGTTAAGTAACCTAACGGGTGATGACGGGACCCAGTGACGAATGCGGATGGCATATACGTACATTTTATTTTCGTTCTTTTCTGGTGTGATTAATTGATGGGACTGCGTTGATTTTGATCAATGCAAAGGAAAACAAACCTTTTTGGATGTTGTTGGAATAAATTTAAAAAGTGTTATTACAAAGACGTTTTCTTTTGTTTTGCACAGAGGTATTCGGTTGGAATATCCTGCACCTCATTCGACGAGGCAAGGGCCGATATCCCTTCACCGGGAGTGACCCCTTGGGCAGAAGTTTGCGTCAGGGTAATAACTTCACTATAGTCGATTACAAGTTGCTTTGCATAGTGGTATTCAGTGGAATATCCTGAACCTCATTCCACGAGGAAAGAGCCGAGATCCCTTCACCGGGAATGACCTCTTTAGCAAAGGTTTTCGCCACTATATTTTTATAAAAAAAACTATCAGGTTCCTTCAACGAGATCAAGTTCATTACGTTAAAGGTTTTTGGCCAAAAACCAGCCGTAGCCCTCCGTCATGTCTTATGGATGGTCAGTAGTATTCAAGCTATGTTTGTTGGCTTTCGTCAAGGCATAGTATTTGGTAGCTGTTGGGGTATTCATTTGTTGCATAGATTGATGTGTTGGTTTGGGATAGTCGTATTACCTTGTTGGCTTTCGTCAAGGGTATGTACGGGTGGGTTCAAATTGACAAGAATAAGATGGGTAGAACTTGACATGTGACTTATGATTTGTTGGCTTCCGTCAAGGTCATAAGAACATGGGGTAAAAATCATATCGGGAGTTTCTAAAGAAACTGAAACTTGCCAGGCATGCGCATACCTTCTGGAGTGTGATAACGTGAGTGGATTCCGTCACGTTATCATGCGATGAGAGTTGGATCCTGATTCCCACTGATGAGTTGGTTTACTCTTCGGGTGATCCGATTGATTCTTCTTTCAGGTTTGGAGGAGAATTTGACAATACAGTGGGAGGCTTCCGGATTAGATAAAGTGATAACCATTTTGATCTAGGTTAGAGTGCATGCAGTGTGTTCCTTTTCTCTCTCTCTCTTTGGCAGCGACCTTTGACCGACCCTAGACTTTGACTCAGTGACCAAGTTGACCGAACCTTCTTAAAAATACTAGCTTTTGGATTGTCTATAGTTGCATAAGTCATTGCTACTCCTTCTTCTACCCTTTGCATTTCTCAGAACACCCGTATTACTACGGATATCCACTTCCATTGGATACATCCATTGTATGGTTATATACGAACTCTAAGGGACTTCTTCGAGGATGGATCCAGGTTCAGGAGAAATAGAATTGGTTTATTCAGTTGTCTTTTATTATCACCTTCTCTCAGGTTGTGAGGGCTCCTTGGTTTAGGAGAGTACACTTATTACGCTTATTGGATAGTCTTCTTCCAAACCATAGGCAGGTGCCGAAAGGTAGGGAATGAAGAAAACCAATTAGCCTAAGTAGGGTGTGCAGAAGGTAATAACTAAAGACAAAATAAATGGATTAGAAAGAAGGCAAAGTAAGTTGCGACTATTATCATTCACGACCAAACCACGTACTTCATCGCCACTCCTATTTCACCTTTGCAAGAATAAGATATTATTCAGTTGTTTTTTATCATCACCTTCTCTCAAGTTGCGAGTACTCCTTGGTTTAGGAGGGTACACCTATTATGCTTACCGGATAGTCTTCTTCCAAACCATAGGCTGGTGCCGAACGGTAGGGAAGGAAGAAAACCATTTAGCCTAACGATGGTGTACAGAAGGTAACGACTAAAGACAAATAAAGGGATATGGAGAGTTGGCAAAAAACATATGGTTGTAGTCATGAATTGGTTTATGGAAGAGGCATTACTAAGAATACCAGGATACCCCTATGAAACATTTTCATGTTTCAGTGCATTGTTAAAGGAAAACTGATTTCCCGATTAGACACTAACTCCATGGTATATATTTATCAGGTATGTTTCTCACATCTGTATGGTTTTACAGATGTTGAGTGGGAGTAGGTTATTGGGAAAAAGGTGATCATCCTTATTATATCAGAATTCGTTGTAATTGGTGATATTTGAGGAAGTCACCTGGGTTATTGCCGACAGGCATGTATTTGGTTTTGAGTATCCGTTGTTGTGCACCAATTTCAAAATGATATATCTGTACGTTTATTTTTATAAAGTGAGATATAACTTTTTGATAATATGTCGATGACATTTACCTATATCAGTTGGCGATTGGGTAAGGAGCATTGAACAAACGGAGTAGTTCTTAACCATAAGTACAGTTTTCAACCTACGATGCACAGGTTTTGAGTTATTCGACTCAGCGGACTTATACAGAGTATTGTATGTTGTCCAGTGTCCCTCAGGACAAAGGGGTAGGTCCTCGTACTATGTTCTGTTTACTTATGACTTCTTTTTTAGACAAGTGTTTCGTAGAAATACAAGGTCTAAGTTTTGAGAAGTTGTGGGTATAAGAATAAAGTAGAGAACCAGATATCTCAAGTATCGGGATTCTTCAAAGAGATCGAAGATGTAGATTCTTGTGATTGGTATTCAGATGATAGTAATGGTTTTGAGAAACTAGTTTCTCTTTCAGGTTACTCATAATTGGATGGATTCCTAAGTTGAGTAATGCTGATTACCCTCTCTCCATTAAGTTGATATGCACTGGAGACAGCTGCATGATTAGAATCTGGTTCCAATTAAATAAGTGCCAAAGTTTCTATATTGGATATAGAATGGATCATATCTTGACGATGTTAAGGTACGGGGAGTTGTCCGGCTTATGCTTAAAACCAGACTCTGGATAACTCAGGGCACGTTTCTGTAATGGCTGTTTGTGGGTTGGCCCAAGCTATGACGAGGGATGACTTTCTACCATCTGGAAGATCAATAGTGATATTGTTCTTGACTCGCCACAGTTTTAGTAAAATGGATTTTTTCAGAAAACAGTAGTGGGAGTATGGTAGAACTGGAAGTGATTCCAGAACCACAAACGATTACGGAAAATTTAATAGGACCTAAAGATTCAATCAAGTTTGACATTCCAATAGCCACTCCGTAGATATGGTGGGTAACCTCAGACACCCGAGAGGTACTCCGGTAGCCTTAAGGACGGTGACAGGGAGGTTCTAATCTACCCAGACTTGACACTACTGTTGTTCCGGGCTATGAGACCCGGTAGGAGGGTTTTTGTGGTCAGTGGGAGCAGCGGAAGCATAGTGGGCAGGTAGCTTATGTCTATTTATAGACTAGAGCAGTTATAGCGGAGATAGATCATCTAATTTTAATGTGACAGTCATAGGTTTGACTTCATCAGAATAGAGGATGGATCTGTTAAGAAGGTAGTAGGGTTTGATGTCCCAGTATTGTGGATGTCATACACATAGTAGGAAGTAAAATTCCTATACTACGATCGGTTGTACTGTGGTCATCACACAGTTGTTTCTCCAGACAGGATATGGATATAATATCTGACATTCTGGTTTCTGGATCTATGGTTTTAGATCTGGATTTGGGTAGTTTCCCAATGTGGGTACTTTGACAGTATTGTAAGTGCACGGCGGCGCCCCGGCCGTCAATCCGACGGCCAAATACGGAAGCGGTGATAAACTTTAATTTTACGAACTTAGCAAACTGGCACCACCGCGCACTAAACACCCGGATTGAACCATTAACTAGTCCTAGCTAACAAGAGAGAGGGTTAGAGATATACCGAGTGATCCGAGTCCTCCGGTCTTCTCGTCGTCGTCCCGATCTCCTGCGGAAACTCCGGTCGTCGCCTCCTTTCCGGAAGGGCACCACATCGCCTGCATCTTTTACGGGCTCCCACCTCAATACCGAGGCAACTCGGGCACGAAGCTGGCAAGTCGACGTGCCCAAGATTTGCTGTAGAATGTGTAGTGTAGAGGCTATGTCTCATTTGGGGTTTATGTTGCCTTGGAGGATGGAGGAAGAGGTAAGGAAAATTGGTGCTTTCAATTTTCTAGCAAGAAGAAGATGAGATGAAGAATTCCTCACATAACAAAAATGAACTCTCTCATTCTCTTCTCTCAAGTGTGGCCAACCTCTCCTTGTGAGAATGGTGAAGGAAAGAATATGAATCCATAACAAGAAGGGAGGTGAGTGTAGGAAAAGAGAAAGGGTGACCATAACCAAAACATCATGATCACAATCTCACATCAAACTCTAATCAACTCTAATCACCATAAAGCAAGTGATAAGAAGGAAAAAGAATCTCATCATGAAAAACTATCATGATGCCACCAATATGCAAGATACCCCTTCCACAAATACCAATTTGCAAAATTGCAAATTAGTCCCTCCATCGGAAAAGTCCGGCCGGGAAAGAACAAAGGAAAACCGGCCGGAACGGAATGCAAACTGGCAACTCCAGAAAACTGGACCCGTAATAAATTACAGGAAAACCCCGATACTGTGCATACACACCCGCATCTGTATTCCGACCGGATACAAATGCAATGAGACAAAATCTACACTGTACTATACTAGGATCCGGCTTAAACCAAAGCCGGCTAGTAATATCCGTTCGATCCTGATCCGTGCAATACCGCACGTTTCCGATCGAACCTTGCCATATATCTATACGGCCTCTAGTACTAACCGTCCGATCCTGATCCGTGCAATATCGCACGTATCTGATCGGACCCTGCCACATCTCCATACAACCTCTACAGCGTTTCGCCCGAAAGCTTGAGTAACTGAAAGTGTGGTGGACTCTAAAGACTCGTCAATACTATGGTTGTGGATTTAACCACTAGCACGTCAGAGGTATAAGCCAATACGTGACGGGCCACCAGCTATTGACCAAAAGGGACGTCGATGAGCGAACTCATCCTGACACCCTACTGAGCCTGTCAGTGACAATATCCGTACAGTCCGGTCCGTTCGTCAATGAGCATCGCATGGCGGGCCTAGGGGGCTGGTAAAAGTCAGACCCCCAAAAGCGGTACAAGTCGTGTCGGAGTGTAGCCCAGAACACCCTGAGATACTACTGGAATAACTACCAGTAAATCTCCTGCCTTGGCCAAGGACTTCGTGTAATGGCTCACCTAGACACAGCGCGAACTCACCCCTAATACCGGGAGAGACGAACCCCTGAAGATCCGCTCACTGCCTCCATGTGGCTCGGGACTGTACCCAACTAAAACCTGTTTGCACTACTCCTTTGAGCCGTGGTAGGGTAGTAATCAAAGCACAGTGGGAACTCACACGAGACAAATGACGATCCCTAGGTCGATGAACTAACCTGTACACATGTCACCTGGGAACTGCTATCTGACGTCAGGTATAAGACCAACTAGCATGTTCCCGGCGAGTCCTGTCCGGTGTACTCATAACCCAATGAGCACCTGTATACATCTTAGGTGAACCAACTGACACCAGTGGCTTGTGAGACCGGCCACCGCCCCTCGTCGGGATCTCGACTGTATACACTAGTCTACTTTGGAGAATCGATGCCCTGTCTCGAAACTCCTACGACTAGGGACCTTTTAAGGATGTGCTTATAGACTACCAGCTCCCACGTATATGATCTCCCTCATACTGCTGGCAGTCAAGCAAGAATCCTAGGGGCTCTATCAACGTGCAATAGCGACCTGTCAGGTCACCTAAAGCAGTACACGATGATAAAGGTAAACCAGATAGCATACTATCATCTCGAGTAAGACTGTCCTACCGGGATAGGTCCTCCCTCAATCATTGCAATCACGTGCCTGTGATCCAATAATTGACTCTGAGGGCACTATCTCCAACAATCTCCCACTTGCACTCAAGGCTAATTATTGCGATGTCGCATACTCATAGCCCATGTGATACCGAACACCCAACTCCCCTACTAGTCAGTCTCACAAAACTCGTTTGCGAAACTATTGCGTTCGAGGAATAGCCTCAGTGAGTGGATCCGCTTGGATGTTTCTTTCTATGTCTCTCTATATCTCAAGTTCGCGGAGAAAGCCATCTCCCGAAATGAGCAATACCTGTCTTAGAATGTCTAGATGTCTGATGGGACCTAGCTCATAAATGAACTCCAAATCCAAACTTCTTAGACTGTATCGTCAACTGAACTTAATCAGTATCCTGCGCCATGCCACCCTCATATTGCCTTGGACCACCTGTCCAAAATACTGCCCCTCGTCAGAAGGAAAACTATAACTTTGACAACCTCCTTGTCGTCCATGTCACCTTGGAAGCATGGAATGATAACTGTCTCCCAAATGAGGCTGTCGTTATCATATCCCTTAGAACATCCACTTATGTTCTAAAACTGCTTCCGACTGTTTCTCCAGGATTGGATCAATGTCAACTTATTGCATCTAGTGCAAGAACAACATCTGGTGTGGTACTTGACATCTCATGATTGACTCAATTGCCTGAGCAAGTGATCTGCCAATCATGCACATCCCTCTCCCCTTTAGTCTGTAAGACACCTTTAGAGAGGGTGACCCAATTACCTGCAGGTACACTACCATGCTAGGAGTCGTCCATTCTAAATACTCTTAGAATGCTGTCTAAGTGCCCAGATTGGGAAACCACCCAATTCTAGATCTAAAACCATAGATCTAGTAACCAGTATGTCAGATATAATGTCCAAGTCGGAGAAACCACTGTGTGACGACCAAAGTATAACCGATCGTAGTATAGGAATATCACTTCCTACTCTGTGTATGTCATCCAAATACCATGACATCACACCCTACTACCTTCTCAACAGATCCATCTCCTATTCTGATGATGTCAAACCTATGACTGTCATATCAGAAATAGATGATCTATTTCCGCTATATCTGCTTTAGTCTATAAATAGACATAAGCCTGATGTCCACCAATGCTTCCGCTGCTCCCACTGACTACGACAACCCTCTGGCAGAGTTATATAGACGTGCATTTCTAAAGCTAGTTTAGAAGGACGCTATACTCATCCTCCCACCGGGTCTCGCAGCCTGGAACAATAGCAATGGCAAGTGTGGGTAAACAAGAACCTCCCTGCCACCGTCTTTGAGGCTACCATAGTACCTCTCGGGTGCCTGAGGTTACCCATCGTATCGGCGGAGTGGCCAATGGAATGTCAAACCAGATTGAATCTTTATGTTCCTTACAAATCTTCAGTAATCGTTTGCGGTTCTGGAATTACTTCTAGTTCTACCATACTCCCACTACTGTTTTTGAAAAAATCCATTTTTATTAAAACTGTGGCGAGTCTAGAACAATATTACTATTGATCTCCCAGATGGTAGAAAGTCAACCCTCATCATAGCCTGGGTCAACCCACAAACAGCCATTACAGAAACGTGCCTTGAGTTGTCCAGTGTCTGGTTTTAATCATAAGCCGGACAACTCCCCGTACCTTAACAACGTTAAGATATGAACTGTTCTATATCCAATATAGAACCAGAGGCACTGATTTAATTTAACCAGATTCAAATCATGCAGCTGTCTCCAGTGCATGTCAACTAAATGGAGAGAGGCCGATCAGCGTTACTCAACTTAGGAATGCTTCCAATTATGAGTAACCTGAAAGAGAAGCAATTTCTCTTTATCATTACTATCAACTGAATACCATACACAAGTATCTACATCTTCGATCACTTTGAAGAATCCCGATACTTGCTACACCTGGTTCTCTACTCTATTCAAATACCTATAACTCCTCAAAACTTAGACCCTGTGTTTCTACGAAACACATGTCTAAGAACTAGAGAAGTTAAAAGTAAACAGAATATAGTATGAGGACCAACCCCTCTGTCCTAATGGATACTGGACAACATACAATACTCTGTATAAGTCCGCTGAGTCTAACAACTCTTTCACTGTGTGTCGTAGGTTGAAAACTGTACTTATGGTTAAGAAGAATTACACCGCCGTTTAATGCTCCTTACCTAACCATCCACTGATATAGGTAAATGTCATCGACATAATATCAAAAGGTATATCTCACTCTATGAAAATAGACGTACAGATATATCAATTTGAAATTGGTGCACAACAGCGGATATTCAAAACCAAATATTTGCCGACCGGCAAACAGCCCAGATGATCTCCTCAAATATCACCGATTACAACGAATCCCGATATAATGAGGATGATCACCCAATTCCCAATAACTTACTCCCACTCATCATCTGTAAAACCATACAGATGTGAGAATCATACCTGGTAAATACATACCCTGGAGCAAGTGTCTAATCGGGAAATCAGTTTTCATTTAACAGTACACAGTGAAACTGAAACATTGAAATGTTTCGATGGGGTATCCGGGTATTCTTAGTAATGCCTCTTCCATTATCCAGATTCACAACTGTAACCGTATAATTCTTTGCCACCTCTCCAAATCCCTTTATATGTCTTTAGTCATTACCTTCTGTACACCCCTTAGGCCAAATGGTTTTCTTCCTTCCCTACCGTTCGGCAACAGCCTATGGTTTGGAAGAAGACTATCCAATAAGCATAATGGGTGTACTGTCATAATCCTAGGAGCACTCGCAATGCGAGAGAAGGTGAGGATAAAAGACAACCGAATAAACCTTATTCCTATTTCTCCTGGACCAGAATCCATCCCCGAACTGGAACAAGTTCCTTTCGAGTTCGTATATAACCATACGATGGATTATCCAATAAACTGCGATCTTCGTAGTGATACGGAGTGTCCTGGAGAAATACAAAGGTGATTTAGGATTGGCGAAGAAATACTTGGTTTGTTCGTGAATAGTAGTCGCATTTTACTTTGCCCTCTTACTAATCCCTTGCTTTGTCTGAACTTAATACCTTCTGCACACCATCGTTATGCTAATTGGTTTTCTTCATTCCCCACTGTTCGGCACCAGCCTAAGGTTTGGAAGAAGACTATCCAATTTGCGTAATAGGTGTACTATCTCCTAAACCAAGGAGTACTCACAACTTGAGAGAAGGTAAAAGGAAAAGACAACTGAATAATCCTATCCGTTTTCTCCAGAACCGGAAACCATCATCGAATTCCTTCGAGTTCGTATCTAACCATACGATGGTTTTGTCCAATGGAAGTGGACGTTCGTAGTAATACGGGGTGTCCTGGAGAAAAGGGTAAAAGTAGGAGTGGCAATGAGGTTTGCAACTCTGACAATCCAAAAGCCAGTGTTAAGAAGGTTCGGTCAACTTGGTCACTGAGTCATAGTCTTAGGGTCGGGTCAATGGTCGCTGCCAGAGAGAGAGAAAAGAAACACTCAGCGTGCACTCTATCCTAGATCAGAATGGTTACCAATTTATCTAATCTGGAAACCTCCCACTGTACCTCAAATTCTCCTCCAAACCTGAAAGAAGAATTAGTCGGGGTCACCCGAGGAGTAAACTAACTCATCAGTGGGAATCGGGATCCAACTCTCATCGCATGATAACGTGACGGAATCCGCTCATGTTATCACACTCCAGAAGGTATGCGCATATCTGACAAGTTTCAGTTCTTTTGAAACTCCCGATGTGGATTTTTACCCCATGCTCTTATGACCTTGACTTTGGCCAACAAATCATAAGTCACATGTCAAGTTATGCCCGTCATTCTCCAGGTTAATTTGAGCCCACCCGTACAATCCCTTGACTTTGGCCAACAAGGCTATACGACTGCCCCAAACCAACGCATCTATCTATGCTGCATATGAATAACCAACAGCTACCAAACACTGTGCCTTGACTTTGGCCAACAAACAAAGCTTGAATACTATTGACTACCCATATGAAACGACGGAGGGCTACGAATGGTTTCTGGCGAAAACCTTTAACGTAATGAACTTGATATCGTTGAAGGAACTGATAGCTTTTTAGAAAATATAGTGACGAAAACCTTTACTAAAGAGGTCACTCCCGGTGAAGGGATCTCGGCTCTTTCCCCGTAGAATGGGGTGCAGGATATTCCAAATGAATACCACGATGCAAAGCAAAAGTAATCGGCTATAGTGAAGTTAATGCCCTGACGCAAACTTCTGTCCAAGGGGTCACTCCCGGTGAAGGGATCTCGGCCCTTGCCTCATCGACTGAGGAGCAGGATATTCCAAATGAATACCACGATGCAAAACAAAAATGAACGTCCTTGCAATAACAGCTTTTTGAAAAGTATTCCAACAACATCAGAATAGGTTTGTTTTAACTTGCATTGATCCGTATCAATGCAGTCCCATCAATTGATCACACCACAAAGAACGAAAATATACTGATGTACGTATATGCCATCCGCATTCGCCACTGGGTCCCGTCATTACCCGTTAGGTTAGCTAACTAATGACAGAGCGGGTACTGGACTAGCGCGGATGCAAAACATATACAACATCTACTAATATATATACCAATATATTATATTTCGCTCAAGGCGTGATAAAATGCAACATCACAGAAATGTACAGCATCACAGAACAATACAGATATCTGGGATCCCCGGGTTTCACAGAGCCACTACTGAAACCCGACGTTCCCGTGGTCATGTGGATAGCCTGTGCAATGAAATCCTAGACCCCTACGGGCACGGCAAGTTACCCGCCAAAACCTGAAGCGAGGCAGCCCCCTTCAGCAACGTGAATGGATCACCCGACACTTCACGGAATCCGGTAACTTAGGCACCCCTCCTGGGTCAACCTGTACCCCCTATGAGTGCGGTGAATAGCCCGCCAATCCTAGAGTGAAGCCCCCTCCGTCTCAATGCCATGAGATGCGGGCTTGTTGCCTTCCAGAACCCGGCTATCCGTGCACCCCTCCGCGGGGTAATCCTAGTACAGAAAGTAAAATATACATACAACGGGTACATCGACCGCAACCTGGCCGTGCCCCAAAAGAATAATACAAACAGGCAGTGACGGCAGTCCACATGTCGGACGCTCGCCCCGCAAAATAAAATGTACATAATACAACAAAAACTGTACTAGCATTGCATCCAGGCTATCCCCACCGACCGATCCGCAACATCACAGCAAAATCACAAAACATCAACGTGAAAATCACGTTCGTAAATCCATCTAACTGGGCTATAGCAGCTAGACAGGATTTACCGATCGAGTGACATTCACGGTCGCAGATATAATGTAAATACTGTGAAATAATGTGTTTAAAATATCCGATCGATCAAATTTTAACAAGTGGGCCCCCAAGTACTACTGTAGCACATTAAGAAATTCTGGGCCCAATATTGATATTCCAAAACCCCTATTTTCAGCCCAGAAGGCAACTGTAGAAATTCGACATGGCAAAGACATCATAGTGCGGCGGAACCGCTGCCTAAATGGGGGTATCGCCGCGGTTCCGCGCTCTGGTTGTCGATTTACTGTGTCGAATTTTTACAGTATTCTTAGATCTTCGAGTACATAACTTTTCTACAACCTGAAAAATTTTTGGACTTCAAAAAATTTCGACAGAAAACTGATGTGAAGAAAAACGCGGATTTTAGAATTTTGGTCGATCGGAAAAGCTAACACATAAAACAAAGCTAGACGAAATTAATGGCGAGGCTCTGATACCACTGTAAGTGTACGGCGGCGCCCCGGCCGTCAATCCGACGGCCAAATGCGGAAGCGGTGATAAACTTTAATTTTGCGAACTTAGCAAACCGGCACCACCGCGCACTAAACACCCGGATTGAACCATTAACTAGTCCTAGCTAACAAAAGAGAGGGTTAGAGATATACCGAGTGATCCGAGTCCTCCGGTCTTCTCGTCGTCGTCCCGATCTCCTGCGGAAACTCCGGTCGTCGCCTCCTTGCCGGAAGGGCACCACATCGCCTGCATCTTTTACGGGATCCCACCTCAATACCGAGGCAACTCGGGCATGAAGCTGGCAAGTCGACGTGCCCAAGATTTGCTGTAGAATGTGTAGTGTAGAGGCTATGTCTCATTTGGGGTTTATGTTGCCTTGGAGGATGGAGGAAGAGGTAAGGAAAATTGGTGCTTTCAATTTTCTAGCAAAAAGAAGATGAGATGAAGAATTCCTCACATAACAAAAATGAACTCTCTCATTCTCTTCTCTCAAGTGTGGCCAACCTCTCCTTGTGAGAATGGTGGAGGAAAGAATATGAATCCATAACAAGAAGGGAGGTGAGTGTAGGAAAAGAGAAAGGGTGACCATAACCAAAACATCATGATCACAATCTCACATCAAACTCTAATCAACTCTAATCACCATAAAGCAAGTGATAAGAAGGAAAAAGAATCTCATCATGAAAAACTATCATGATGCCACCAATATGCAAGATACCCCTTCCACAAATACCAATTTGCACAATTGCAAATTAGTCCCTCCATCGGAAAAGTACAGCAGGGAAAGAACAAAGGAAAACCGGCCGGAACGGAATGCAAACTGGCAACTCCAGAAAACTGGTCCGGTAATAAATTACAGGAAAACCCCGATACTGTGCATACACACCCGCATGTGTATTCCGACCGGATACAAATGCAATGAGACAAAATCTACACTGTACTATACTAAGATCCGGCTTAAACCAAAGCCGGCTAGTAATATCCGTTCGATCCTGATCCGTGCAATACCGCACGTATCCGATCGAACCTTTCCATATATCTATACGGCCTCTAGTACTAACCGTCCGATCCTGATCCGTGCAATATCGCACGTATCTGATCGGACCCTGCCACATCTCTATACGGCCTCTACAGCGTTTCGCCCGAAAGCTTGAGTAACTGAAAGTGTGGTGGACTCTAAAGACTCGTCAATACTATGGTTGTGGATTTAACCACTAGTACGTCAGAGGTATAAGCCAATACGTGACGGGCCACCAGCTATTGACCAAAAGGGACGTCGATGAGCGAACTCATCCTGACACCCTACTAAGCCTGTCAGTGACAATATCCGTACAGTCCGGTCCGTTCGTCAATGAGCATCGCATGGCGGGCCTAGGGGGTTGGTAAAAGTCAGACCCCCAAAAGCGGTACAAGTCGTGTCGGAGTGTAGCCCAGAACACCCTGAGATACTACTGGAATACCTACCAGTAAATCTCCTGCCTTGGCCAAGGACTTCGTGTATTGGCTCTCCTAGACACAGCGCGAACTCACCCCCAATACCGGGAGAGACGAACCCCTGAAGATCCGCTCACTGCCTCCATGTGGCTCGGGACTGTACCCAACTAAAACCTGTTTGCACGACACCTTTGAGCCATGGTAGGGTAGTAATCAAAGCACAGTGGAAACTCACACGAGACAAATGACGATCCCCAGGTCGATGAACTAACCTGTACACATGTCACCTGGGAACTGCTATCTGACGTCAGGTATAAGACCAACTAGCATGTTCCCGGCGAGTCCTGTCTGGTGTACTCATAACCCAATGAGCACCTGTATACATCTTAGGTGAACCAACTGACACCAGTGGCTTGTGAGACCGGCCACCGCCCCTCGTCGGGGTCTCGACTGTATACACTAGTCTACTCTGGAGAATCGATGCCCTGTCTCGAAACTCCTACGACTAGGGACCTTTTAAGGATGTGCTTATAGACTACCAGCTCCCACGTATATGATCGCCCTCATACTGCTGGCAGTCAAGCAAGAATCCTAGGGGCTCTATCAACGTGCAATAGCGACCTGTCAGGTCACCTAAAGCAGTACACGATGATAAAGGTAAACCAGATAGCATACTATCATCTCGAGTAAGACTGTCCTACCGGGATAGGTCCTCCCTCAATCATTGCAATCACGTGCCTGTGATCCAATAATTGACTCTGAGGGCACTATCTCCAATAAGTATTCTAATGGTTTTTAGAATAAATGACTCCTGGCATGGTGGTGTACCTGCAGGTGATGGAGTCACCCTCTCTAAAGGTGTCTTACAGACTAAAAGGGAGAGGGATGTGCATGATTGGCAGATCACTTGCTTAGGCAACTGAGTCAATCATGAGATGTCAAGTACCACACCAGATGTTGTTTTTGCACTAGATGCAATAAGTTTGTATTAATCCAATTCTGGAGAAACATAAGAAAGCAGTTTTAGAACATAAGTGCATGTTCTACGGATTTGATGACGGCAGCCTCCTTCGGGAGACGGTTATCATTCCAGGCCTCAAAGGTGACATGGATAACAGAGTGATTGTCAGAATTATAGTTTTCCCTATGAAGAAGGGGGCAGTATTATGGACAGGTGGTCCAAGAGGATACTGTGGGAGGCATGGTGCTGGATACTGATTAGGTTCAGTTATCGATACAGTCTAAGAAGTTTGGATTTGGAGTTCATTTATGAACTAGGTCTCATCAGATATCCAGACATATTCTAAGACATGTATTACTCAATTCGGGTGATGAATTTCTCCGCGAACTTGAGATTAAGAGAGACATAGGAAGAAACATCAAGGCGGATCCACTCACTGAGGCTATTTCTCGAACACAATAGTTTTACAAACGGGCTTTGTGAAACTGATTAGTAGAGGAGTTGGGTGTTGGTTTCACACGGGCTGTGAGTACGCGACATCGCAATAATTAGCCTTAAGTGCAAGTGGGAGATTGTTGGATATAGTGCCCTCAAAGTCAATTACTGGATCGCAGGTACGTGATTGCAATGATTAAGGAGGACCTATACCGGTAGGACAGTCTTACTCGAGATGATAGTATTGCTATCTGGTTTGCCTTTATCAGTCGTGTATAGGTTCAGGTGAATGATCACTGTTACACGTTGATAGAGCCCTTAGGATCTTGCTTGACAACCAACAGTATGAGGGCGATCATATACGTGAGAGTTAGGTGGTCTATAAGCATATCCTTAATTGTGGTCCCTGGTCGTGGGAGTTTCGAGACAGGGCATCGATACTCCGGAGTAGACTAGTGTATACAGTCGAGACCCCGACGAGGGGCGGTGGCCGGTCTCACAAGCCATTGGTGTCAGTTGGATCACCTAAGATGTATACAGGTGCTCATTGGGTTATGAGTACACCGGACAGGATTCGCCAGGAATCTGCTAGTTGGTATTATACATATCGTCAGATAGCAGTTCCCTGGTGACATGTGTACAGGTTAGTTCATCGGCCTGAGGTCGTCATTTGTCTCGTGTGAGTTCCCACAGTGCTTTGATTTCTACCCTACCACGGCTCAAAGGAGTCGTACAAACAGGTAGTTTTTGGGTACAGTCCCGAGCCACATGGAGGCACGTGAGCGGATCGGCAGGGGATTCGTCTCTCCCGGTATTGGGAGTGGAGATCGCGTTGTGTTTAGGAAAGCCATTACACCAAGTCCTTGGCTAAGGCAGGTGAGATTTACTGGTAGGTACTCTAGTAGTATCTCAGGGTGTTCAGGGCTTGTCTCCGACACGACTTATACCGCTATTAGGGGTCTGACGTTACTAGCCCCCTAGGCTAGATATGCGATACTCATAGACGAACGGACCGGACTGTATATACATTGTCACTGTTAGGCTCAGTAGGGTTTCCGGATGAGTTCGCTCATCGGCCTCTCTTGAGGTCAGTCCATGGGCAGCCGTTACGCACAGCTAGTGCCGCTGACGGCTTGTGGTTAAACCCACTGCCAGGGTACTGACGAGTCATTAGAGTCCCCCACAGATAGTTTCCCAAGTTCGGGCGAAACGTTGCAGAGGTCGTATGGTTTTATGGCAGGGTTCGGAAAATGCACGTGCGTTTACGCACGTGTTATTTTTCGGGCAGATAATACTGGTGGGCTTTGGTTTAAGCCGGATCCATGTATTATACAGAGTAGATATAATATCTTTGTCTCAGTTGCATTTGTATTCGGTCGTAATACAAATGCGGGTATATTTATACAGTTACGGGGTTATCCTGAAATTCGTTTCAGGATCACTTTTGGAAGTTGCCAGTTTCCAGTTTTCTATCAGCCGTATTTAATATTCGGTTAAATACGGATTTATCTTTTCTTGATGAGTGTGGATGGTTCTAGAAGTTTCTAGAAGTGGTGACTAGGTTAGGGTGGTGTTATTGTTTCATTGGTTGCATTTAATGAAAGGATGACTAAGGTTATGAGTCATTATTTTCATTAATGATTTTTGTTCATGCTTAGGATATTTGTGTGAGATATTTTCCATTATGGTGACCCTCCCCTCTCCTACACTCACCTCCCCCCTCTACAAAAGTGGCCGGCCCATTCTTGATGGGGATTATGGTTGTGGATTTGAAAAAGATACAAGTTTTGGCTTCATGGAAATTTCAGATATTGATTTCTCATTTCAGTTGAATCCAAAAGGCAACTTCATTAACCGTTCGTCCATGGCTTTGGACGTAACGAGACAAAGTGTTCTACTCATTCTCTACATCAATCTTGATCATCTCTTCTAGCAAACTTGATGACCGAGTTGCCTCGGGTCAGAGGCGGGAGCCCGTTTAAAGATCCGATGACGTGGTGCCACCTGGACGAGGAGATCAGAGATCGACGAGATCGGAGCAGCCGCAACGGAGCGTAGGATGATGGTTAAAGAATGAAGGACTCGGATCGTTCGTTATAACCTTTCTACCCTCTTTGTAGTTTGTTAGTTTAGCGTTAATGGCAGATCTTGGTTAAAGTATGCGATAGCGCCAGTTATAAAAGTTTTTGTTCCGCATTTGGCGTCTGAAAGACGGCCGGGACGCTACCGTAGACTTACAAAGAGTTCCAAGCAGGACACCGTTGTTGACTCGACAATGGAAGCGGAGTATATCGCTGCTTGCGATGCCGCAAAAGAAGCAGTCTAGATGAAGAAGTTCCTAACAGAACTTCAGGTGGTTCCTACCATTGTTGATCCAATACCGCTGTATTACGACAACAACGGTGCTATAGCTTTAGCGAAGGAACTCAGGTCCCATCAGAAGTCCAGACACATCTTAAGGCGGTATCACCTGATCAGGGAGATCATAGATCGCTGAGAGATCGAGATCCGGAGAGTTGCTACAGAGGAAAACACTGCAGATCCATTCATAAAGGCCTTACCCCAGACTCAGTTTGAGAGGCTATTCGAGATGATAGGTCTTCAATACGCCAGTATATGGCCCTAGTGCAAGTGGGAGATTGTCAGTGTATATACCCCAGGGGCATTATTGTATCATACTAGTTTGTATATTACTTAATGGAAGCTTGGGAAATTCACAGTTATATTAACAGTCTCGCTCAACATAGTAGTATGCTGCTTGGTTTGTATCTATCTTAATATGTGTAAATGTTAGCATATCGCGAATACATATTGATAGAACCCTTAGGATCTTGCTTGACTACCAGCGTTATGATGGCAGTCACACTAGTGGGGGCTGGGTAGTCTACAAGCACATCCTTTTTCAGGTCCCTAGTCGTAGAATTATCGAGACAGGGCATCGATACTCCGGAGTAGACTAGTGTGTACGCTTCTCATCCCAGTTGGAGAGATGGTCTGTCCCACAGCCATCAGTACGTTGTACTGGAGATAGTATACAGGTGCTCATTGGGTTACGGGTACACCGGACAGGACTCGCAGGGAACTGTTGATTGGTATTATACCCGTCGTCAGCTAACAGTTCCCAAGTGACATGAGTACAGCATAATCCACAGACTTGACACTGCTGCTTCGTCTCGAGTGTGTTCCCACTGTTCTTAGATTGCTACCCTAGCACGGCTCAAAGGAGTCATGCAAACAGGTAGCAGTTGGGTGCAGTCCCGAAGCACTTGGAGGCTGTGGCGGTTAAATAGGATTCGTGTCTCCCGGTATTGGGAGTTGATATCGCGCTGTGTTTGGAGAGCCATTACGCAAAGTCCCAGGCTAGGGCAAACGAGATTTGCTGGTAGGATTTCCAGTAGCTTCTCAAGGTGTAATGGGCTTCGCTCCGACATGACTTATACCGCCTTTTAGGGGACTGATGCTTGCCGCCCCCCTAGACCTGATATGCGATAGTCCTAGACGAACAGACCGGACTGTACGAAGATTGTCACATCAGGCTCAGTAGGAGTTCAGATGGGTTTCCTCATCGGCCTTCTTATCGACATCTACCTAGGGACCGTTACGTACAGCTAGTACCGCTTGCGGCCTGTGGTTAAACCTACTGCCAGCGTAAGTGTCGAGTCTTTAGAGTCCCACATAGAGAGTTTCCCTGCTTCAGATGAAACGATATAGAGGTCGTATGGTTTTACGACAGGGTTCGGACACATACGTGTTTTTACGCACGTACGATGTTCGGGCAGTTTATATTAGCAGGCTTTAGTTTAAGCCAGATTCTAGTATTGGATTATTGGATTTATACAGTCTCAGTATTTTCATGTTTTCATGGATGGGAGGGGCATTCTCGTAATTAGTCGAGAAGCTTCTAGAAGATTGATGAGTTGGAGGCTTAGGTGGAATTTGCTTTAAATGGATTAGTGACTCATGGTGTGATTCATCCAAATGAGTTAATGAAGCATTTATTGCTTAATGACTCATGAGATGATTCACCCAAAGAGAGTTAATGAAGCATGGTTGATATTATTATTATGTTATTCATTTAATAATTATCATGCTTCATATATTCTAATATGAGACATAATTCATTATCATTCTCACTCACACCTTCTCTCTCCTCAAGCTCTTTCTCTCTTCAAGAACTAACCCTAATCATCTCATGTGTTGAGATCCTAGGGTTAGCAAGACTAATAGATCCCTAATCCTCTTCTATATCCTCTAGGTTACTTTGATTAGCACGCATAGCCACCTAGTTACCTCAAGTGAGAGGTTAAAGCTTGGAGAAGTAGCTCTCGGGTGGATCTTCTATCACATCGAGGAGGCCGACGAGGAGGTGATCAACGAGAACAAGAAGGACTTGATTCATTAGGTATAATCATCTATCATAGTAGCTAATCACTTCTATATAGTTGTTAGTTAGGGTTTAGCAAAGATCCGTAAAGTTAGTCGATGTTAACTTAAACAAAATGATTGTTTTACCTATTCCGCCTCCCCGCATCATGTGGGGGTGTCTAACATCGACTTACAATCAATACCTGATTTAATAATCCGGCTCAAACCCGAGCAGGATAGTATTACCAACTGTCCGATCGAAAGTCCGAGTACAAAGTACATCAATCAATCGATACCCTGAACGTATCCAATACGGCCACTACATCATTTCGCCTGAACCAGGGAAACCCTCTGTGTGGGACACTAAAGACTCGACAGTACGTCGGCAGTGAGTTACTAGATAAATCCATAACCACAAGCACGTCAGCGGCACTAGCTGTACGTAACGGCTACCCGAGTACCTGTCGAAAAAGAAGGTCGACGAGCAAACTCATTCGGATCCTTACTGAGCCTATCTGTGACAATCTCCGTACAGTCCGGTCTCTTCGTCTGAGGGTATCGCATACCGGGTCTAGGGGGTGGTAAACGTCAGACCCTAATAACCGGGTAATTCGTGCTGATGTGGCTCAGGACCAATCCGGAAAACTACTGATCAGCCTATCAGTAAATCCCAACTGCCTTGGCCAAGGCCTTATGGTCCTGGTCAATCAAACACAGTGCCATATCGACTCCCGATACCGGGAGAGACGAATCCCCGACAATCGCTCACTGCCTCCATGTGGCTCGGGACTGTACCTAACCAAAACCTGTTTGCACGACTCAGTAGAGTCGTGTCACGCCCCGCTTCCCAAAGTACGCTAAAGTGGGAACGTGACATAGCCAACCATGCTACCTGTGGATAGGAAAAATCCTTCCACAGTCACATTACGGTTGTGGAGATATCAAGAACAGGAAAGTAAACTAACTATCTAGTACATGTCCATAAGCCAGAGTAAAAGAATCAAGAGATAACAATATGCGGAAGCCAAAAGATACAATACATGAAACACCTGGAGTGAAACTACGTACCGACAGGAACCTCACCGCTCGTCTAACAGCGGCAAAACTCCTAATCAGTCTGCAGTAAGGTAGAAAAATCTGGGCCATGCAAAACCCAGACGTCAGCGCGTCAAGTCATCAAGTAATAACATAGTAAACAGGCAATGCGAATATAAACATGAATAAAGCAAGGGTAACAATAATATAAATCAAAGCAGTACAGGGTAGTGTGCAGTGGGTAAACTAGATTGTTCTATCAGGTTCTCTGTTCTAAAGTCTTTGAAACCAAATTGATGAATCATCGATGTAACTCAATAGTATCCCATACATACCCGGGACTACGCCCACAATATTCTCGGCTGCAGCCGAGACATGCCGCTATGCACAAAACAGGAATGTGTACACTCGATAGTATCCCGTACATACCCGGGACCACGGCCATAATATTCTCGGCTGAAACCGAGACATGCTGCTAGGCACAAAACAAGAATGTGTACACTCAATACAGGTAGTGAACTGTCGAGTTACAAGTCTGATTTCACCTTTGATTTCCCCATACCCGCAAGTTATATGTGTATGTCAAGTCAGGTATCCAGTAATCAAGAAACTAATGACAACACAGGATCAGGTAAACAGGTTTGTCTGGATAGACAACAGGAACGGTCCATGAGGACTACATGTTATGTTTGTTGGTATTAGACACAAGATCAGGTAACAGGTAAAGCCATGGAACATCAGGTCAAGCCAGGTAATGTATAAAGGTATCATGTCATGTCAAGAGTGTACGGTACCATGTCATGTCAAGTAGGAAGTGTAACAGGTCATGTCAGGAAGCACAAGATGTCATGTGGGTGCTCATAATCAAACTAACATAAGCATGTGTATAAATAAACAAGTATGAGTACTATCAGAACAATAAACTGGAACACGTAATATGATATGCAAATAGATATAATTTCAAGGATATGGATGCACAGTTATCGATTAGGGTTACATTTATAGTTCCAATATTAATTAGGATGTAATTTATTAAACATGGAGTGTTAATATCACATTATTATGTAGTAATGTGATCTATGGATGCAATTATATGTATTTTAAATGTTATTAAACATGGAGTGTTAATATCACATTATTATGTAGTAATGTGATCTATGGATGCAATTATATGTATTTTAAATGCGATGGATGCAAACGGGTATCCGAAAAGTTATAAAACTATAAAATGGTAATGTGGGATGTACAACTAAGCAATATGAGATATAAATATTGATATAATAATATTAATATGGATAGCATATTCAAAGCGATTAATAACTATAAAAGTGGTATTGATTAACCATGCACAAGAAAGTTCCGTTCAGAAATTCAGCGTCACCATAATTTGTAAAATAGATTAAAAATAACAAACGTTCTCCAAAAGAGACGTGTCTTATACAAAAACAAAGATAATTCAATAAGGTTTTCAGTTTTATAAGTATAAGTATCTCAGGTTGTCCCTACAAAAAGCTATGAACATTCGAAGTTGAAAGTTTGCTGCTGGAATTTCCCTGGACAGCAGTTTAGAGACATTTTCATTTGCATTTTACGTTATATAAACAATTTATTTTGCAAGTAAATATTTCATAGAGTTATAGTATTATGAGTTAGATTCGTAACGAACTAAAGAACGTATACTAATGATTTTTCTATGATTTATAATGAATTTTATAAGGTAAGGTGTACAGTAAATTTCTGATTTGTCGTATCCGCTTTTTCAACGACGTTTCATGTGTAAACTATAATATTTTCAAATATATAATATTATAAAATGCAGATTATAAACTAATTAAAGATAATAATAAGAAATATTATGAAGATATATATTTTAATTGATATGGATGCAGTATAATGTAATCTAGTATGTCACAAGATAAGTTTTCATGATCTAGATTTAATATGATATAAACGAATGCAAACGGAATATCGAAACGTTATAAAATTAAACATGGGGCACTAGATTTAAACTATAGGTATGGTATTTATTTAAATAGGTATAAAATGAATTATATAGCATGTAGCAAGATTAACTTGCCTCGATGGGTCGCGAATCGGGAAAACGGAACGTTAACCGTCGGCGGGGAAAACTCGCGATGGGCACACGGTTCACGGAATGAACCCAAACGACGAACAAAGGAACCACACGGGTCGGGGTACCTCGCTAGAACGTCGCGGAGCATCACCGGCATGACGGAATTCCGGCAACAAAAGAACAGTTAAAAAAATGAGAAACGAGACATGAAGCAAGAAGAGAAAGAATGATAAAGAGAAGTACGGGAGAATATATGAGAGAGAGAGAGAGAGAAAAAGTGGAGAGAGAGAGAAGAGGGAGAGAGAGAGTGGAGAGATAGAGAGAGCAAGAGAGAGAGAAGTGGGGCCCACGGGGTCAAAGGGGAGGTTGCGATTGGCTTTGAGAATAAATTGAGAAGGATATAAAAGATTGTAAAAATATTATATGGTTAACTAAATTATATATGATGGTTTAAATATATTAAAATCTGGGATTTTGGTGCAAAGTAAAACATTTCCAAATCGCGCCCGGGTCGGGTCCAAAAATTTGAAATTGAAATAATAGAATTTCAGGTGAGATCCAAAATTTAAAATGAAGTGTTTTATGATCAAAAAGCATACCCCCAAAACGGACACACGTACGTGCACGTACGTCCAAACTCGCCCGTTTCACTGAACGGGACGAGAACACGATGCACGGACGCTACAACAGGGTTAGGGGTGTCAAGCAGGCCAAGATGAATATTTTTAATTTTATTTTTAGATGCCAAAAGTTGTTATATGCAGAAATTAATTTCCGGGTAGAATTTACAATAATTAACCATCAAGCAAGATAAATGAAATAAGTGTCACACTACGTTCGAACGGTAACTGAAATTAGTAGCATTGGGCTCGGGTGTTACATTATACCCAACTACAAAAAGAATTTCGTCCTCGAAATTCCAAGAATACAAAGATAGATAACTACAAGAAAAGGTGAGAAAACTTCTGCCGGATTTCATCTTCTCGTTCCCAAGTGGACTCTCCATGCGAGTGATTACCCCAAGAAACAAGCACAAGAGGGATTACCTTGTTCTTAAGAACCTTTTCCCTTCGATCCACGATTCCAATCGGTCGCTCCTCAAAAGTCAAGTCTTCTCGTACTGTTAGCTCCGAATGATCCAATACGTGTGTTTCATCTCGAACATACCTACGGAGTTGAGATACGTGAAACACATCGTGCACATTCTCCAAGGACTGTGGTAACGCCAAACGATACGCTACCTCACCAACACGCTCCAAGATCTCAAAGGGTCCAACGAATCGAGGACTAAGCTTTCTTCGACTTCCAAAACGAATCACCCCTCTAGTCGGTGATATCTTCAAGAATACCAAATCACCCACGGCGAACTCTAGAGGTCTTCTTGACGTATCTGCCCAACTCTTCTGTCGGTCCTGCGCTTCCTTCATATGATTTCTGATAGGGTTAACCTTCTCAACTGTCTGCACAACCAAATCTGGTCCCAATAATCTTCGTTCACCGACATCGTCCCAACAAACAGGTGAACGGCATTTACGACCATACAAAGCTTCAAATGGAGCCATCTGAATAGTTTCCTGAAAACTGTTGTTGTAAGACAACTCCACCAAATGTAGATGATCCTCCCAAGACCCCTTGAAGTCCAACCTGCATGCTCTCAACGTATCCTCAAGAGTTTGGATCGTTCTCTCCGACTGACCATCAGTTTGAGGATGATAAGCTGTGCTAAACTTCAATCGAGTCCCCAAACTTTCCTGTAGACTCCGCCAAAAGTGTGATAAGAACCGAGTGTCCCAATCGGACACGATGCTCACCGGTACTCCATGCAATCTTACAATCTCTTGCATGTACCGCTCTGCCAAAGTCTCTATTGATTGACCAACCCGAAAAGGAATAAAATGAGCTGCCTTGGTCAATCGGTCAACAATCACCCATATAGCATGGTTGCCTTTTGGACTTCGCGGTAAATCCGTCACGAAATCCATGGTTATATGTTCCCACTTCCACTGAGGAATCGGAAGTGGTTGCAATAAACCAGCAACCCTTTGATGTTCAGCCTTAACTTGCTGACACACCAAGCACCACAAAGCGAGCAATCTCCCGTTTCATGCCTTCCCACCAGAAATGCTGTCGAATATCTCGGTACATCTTTGTGCCTCCTGGATGTAAAGAATAAGCTGAACTGTGTGCCTCCTTCATAAGCTCTTCACGAATATCTCCCTTTGGCACACACAAACGGGTACCAAACCTCAACGAACCATCTTCGGAGATTAATAAATCTGTTCGTAGTCCGGCTTCAACCTGTCCTCGAAACTTTTGCAGTCTAGGGTCCTGCGATTGTGCTGCTTTAATATTCTCGATCAATGATGACTGTACTTGCAGCTGCATCAACCGTCCTGAAGAATGCGATAGCACAACCTCCAAGTCAAATCTTCGAAAATCTTCAACGATGTCCTTCTGCGTAGTTAACACCTGAATTGCTGGTAACCGACTAAGCGCATCCGGCACGATGTTAACCTTTCCCGGATGGTACTTAAGATCAAGATCGTAGTCAGCCATCAGCTCCAACCATCTACGCTGCCTCATATTAAGCTCCTTCGGTGTGAACACATAATTCAAGCTCTTATGATCAGTAAAAACTTCGACCCTTTCGCCCAGAAGATAGTGTATCCAAACCTTCAAAGCGAAAGTCACAGCCGCAAGTTCCAAGTCATGAGTTGGGTAATTCTTCTCATGGGTCTTCAACTGTCTCGATGCGTATGCTACAACCTTCCCATGCTGCATCAAAACACACCCCAATCATTTCCCAGATGCGTCGCTGTGAATCACCAATCCTCCGGAATTGTCTGGCACGGTCAGAATAGGGGTTGTTATCAACTTCTGCTTCAACGTCTCGAAAGCTGACGCACACTTATCCTTCCGTACAAAAGGTACCTCCTTGTGCGTAAGCTTGGTTAACGGCTCCGCCAAACGAGCAAAGTTCTCCACAAATCTTCTGTAATACCCGGCGAGTCCAAGAAAGTTTCTTATCTCCGCAACATTCTTTGGAATTGGCCAATCACGAACTGCTGCAATCTTTTCTGGATCCACGGCAATTCCATCGCCAGACACAACATGCCCCAAAACTTTACTTCCTCCAGCCAAAACTCGCACTTGCTCATCTTCGCATATAACTTCTCCTGTCTCAACGTCCGCAGTGCGATCTTCAAATGCTCAGAATGTTCCTCAAAACTCTTCGAATAAACCAGAATATCGTCAATAAAAAAACCACGATAAACTGGTCCAAGAACGGTGAAAAGATTCGGTTCATCAAGTCCCTGAATACTGCCGGCGCATTCGTTACTCCGAAGGGCATCACTAAGTACTCGTAATGTCCATACCGAGTTTGGAACGCCGTCTTGCAAATATCTTCTGTTTTCACTCGGACCTGATGATATCCGGATCGCAAATCCAGCTTCGAGAATACCCTCGCACCACTAAGCTGCTCGAAAAGTTCGCCAATGCGAGGGATCGGGTACTTGTTCTTAATAGTCACCCGGTTTAATTCTCGATAGTCAATGCACATCCTTCTTGTGCCATCCTTCTTCTTTACTAGAAGAACTGGAGCTCCCCAAGGCGAGTTACTGCTTCGAATCCAACCTTTCTCAAGCAATTCAGCAACCTGTTTCTTGACTTCTTCCAATTCTACTGGCGCCATTGGATAATACGCTTCGGATACTGGCGCTGCCCCAGGAATAAGATCAATTGCGAACTCCACATCTCGCTTTGGCGGTAAACCCGATATATCTTCAAACACGTCCATAAAATCATGAACAACAGCCGGATCTTCACTTTCATCACTTCGATTGATGCAAGAATATTATTTGTCGGCCTAGCCCTAAACTCGACTGGCCCGACAGAAAAACTCCGCTTCATCCCAGATAAACTCTGCTGCTCTCGGCTGCCGCAAGTACTTGTGAGAAAGTGGTCAAACCTAGGGAGATAATCTGCCTCTGGATGTCCACGTCCAGGCTGCGCATGAACCTCCGTGCCCTGTCTGCATCGTTGGCAACTAAAGGTCCAGCGAAACTACTGAGTCTCGTCCATTCTGCTGCATGCACATCTACGGGTGCTCCCTTCTGCTTTAGTCCGATGAACTTCTCTTCCATTTCCTCCCGTGCAGTCCGCGGGAAGAACTTCTCCAGGAAACTCTTCGAAAAATCCGCCCACTTGATCGGCTTGGGCAAACGGTTCTCTTCTACAAGCCACCATTCTCGGGCGTAATCCACTAACTGAATGCGTACCACATCAACTCTTTCTCATCTGGAATCTGTGCCGCAATGAGCAAATTCTCTATGTCAACTAGCCACTGCTCTGTTGGCAATGGCTCCTCCAATCCAGTAAATGTATACGGACCCAAACGTCTGAAATCTGCTACTGTACCTACTCGGTCAACTGGCTTAGCTCCAACATTGTTCACAGACTTCTGAACGATCTGCAAACCTTCCTGAAACGAGTCCGCTTGCTGCTGGATCAGCTCGGTCTGTTTCTTTTGATTCTCCAGCATTCTTCTTATCACTCCAAGCATGGCAGCTTTGTCCACACGCCTTGGTACATCTTCAAATTCTTACCGGCCATATTCCTGAACTCAAAACACCCAACATTAGCATGATGATAGATTCTGAATATAGATCAAGGCTAGAACTCCAAGATACTTAAATATAGTGTCGCATTGTAACTATGCCGCGGTATCATAGCCACAATTATATAACTCTACCCAAGTCGCCTATGTCCTAGAGATAATAAGGAATCAGGTTTCGAGTCGATATGCAAAGGAAGTTTGCACATCGTAAAAGATATAATCAGGAAGAATGTGATTCAAGAATGGTAAACGGTAAGGTGGCAGGACATGTTTCCTAAACACGAGTATTCTGATTCGTGTATTGGGTACAACACCCAACTACAAAAGAATCAACCCGACTATCCTATGTCTCTGATACCAAAAGAACCATGCCACGCTCCGCTTCCCAAAGTACGCTAAAGAGGGCACGTGACATAGCCAACCATGCTACCTGTGGATAGGAAAAATCCTTCCACAGTCACATTACGGTTGTGGAGATATCAAGAACAGGAAAGTAAACTAACTACCTAGTACATGTCCATAAGCCAGAGTAAAAGAACCAAGAGATAACAATATGCGGAAGCCAAAAGATACAATAAATGAAACACCTGGAGTGTAACTACGTACCGACAGGAACCTCACCGTTCGTCTAACAGCGGCAAAACTCCTAATCAGTCTGCAGCAAGGTAGAAGAATCTGGGCCATGCAAAACCCAGACATCAGCGCGTCAAGTCATCAAGTAATAACATAGTAAACAGGCAATGCGAATATAAACATGAATAAAGCAAGGGTAACAATAATATAAATCAGAGCAGTACAGGATAATGTGCAGTGGGTAAACTAGATTGTTCTATCAGGTTCTCTGTTCTAAAGTCTTTGAAACCAAATTGATGAATCATCGATGTAACTCAATAGTATCCCGTACATACCCGGGACCACGGCCACAATATTCTCGGCTGCAGCCGAGACATGCCGCTAGGCACAAAACAGGAATGTGTACACTCGATATTATCCCGTACATACCCGGGATCACGGCCACAATATTCTCGGCTGAAACCGAGACATGCCGCTAGGCACAAAACAAGAATGTGTACACTCAATACAGGTAGTGAACTGTCGAGTTACAAGTCTGATTTCACCTTTGATTTCCCCATACCCGCAAGTTATATTTGTATGTCAAGTCAGGTATCCAGTAATCAAGAAACTAATGCCAACACAGGATTAGGTAAACAGGTTTGTCTGGATAGACAACAGGAACGGTCCATGAGGACTACATGTTATGTTTGTTGGTATTAGACACAAGATCAGGTAACAGGTAAAGCCATGGTACATCAGGTCAAGCCAGGTAATGTATAAAGGTGTCGTGTCATGTCAAGAGTGTACGGTACCATGTCATGTCAAGTAGGAAGTGTAACAGGTCATGTCAGGAAGCACAAGATGTCATGTGGGTGCTCATAATCAAACTAACATAAGCATGTGTATAAATAAACAAGTATGAGTACTATCAGAATAATAAACTGGAACACGTAATATGATATGCAAATAGATATAATTTCAAGGATATGGATGCACGGTTATCGATTAGGGTTACATTTATAGTTACAATATTAATTAGGATGCAATTTATTAAACATGGAGTGTTAATATCACATTATTATGTAGTAATGTGATCTATGGATGCAATTATATGTATCTTAAATGCGATGGATGCAAACGGGTATCCGAAAAGTTATAAAACAATAAAATGGTAATGTGGGATATACAACTAAGCAATATGTGATATAAATATTGATATAATAATATTAATATGGATAGCATATTCAAAGCGATTAATAACTATAAAAGTGGTATTGATTAACCATGCACAAGAAAGTTCCGTTCAGAAATTCAGCGTCACCCTAATTTGTAAAATAGATTAAAAATAACAAACGTTCTCCAAAAGGGATGTATCTTATACCAAAACAAAGATAATTCAATAAGGTTTTCAGTTTTATAAGTATAAGCATCTCAGGTTATCCCTAAAAAAGCTATGAACATTCGAAGTTGAAAGTTTGCTGCTGGAATTTCCCTGGACAGCAGTTTAGAGACATTTTCATTTGCATTTTACGTTATATAAACAATTTATTTTGCAAGTAAATATTTCATAGAGTTATAGTATTCTGAGTTAGATTCGTAACGAACTAAAGAACGTATACTAATAATTTTTCTATGATTTATAATGAATTTTATAAGGTAAGGTGTACAGTAAATTTCTGATTTGTCGTATCCGCTTTTTCAACGACGTTTCATGTGTAAACTATAATATTTTCAAATATATAATATTATAAAATGCAGATTATAAACTAATTAAAGATAATAATAAGAAATATTATGACGATATATATTTTAATTGATATGGATGCGGTATAATGTAATCTAGTATGTCACAAGATAAGTTTTCATGATCTAGATTTAATATGATATAAACGGATGCAAACGGAACATCGAACGTTATAAAATTAAACATGGGGCACTAGATTTAAACTATAGGTATCGTATTTATTTAAATAGGTATAAAATGAATTATATAGCATGTAGCAAGATTAACTTTCCTCGATGGGTCGCGAATCGGGAAAACGGAACGTTAACCGTCGGCGGGGAAAACTCGCGACGGGTGCACGGTTCATGGAATGAACCCAAACGACGAACAAAGGAACCACACGGGTCGGGGTACCTCGCTGGAACGTCGTGAAGCGTCACCGACACGACGGAATTACGGCAACAAAAGAACAGTTAAAAAAATTGAGAAACGAGAAACGAGACATAAAGCAAGAAGAGAAAGAATGATAAAGAGAAGTACGGGAGAATATATGAGAGAAAAAGAGAAAAAGTGGAGAGAAAGAGAAGAGGGAGAGAGAGAAAGTGGAGAGATAGAGAGAGCAAGAGAGAGAGAAGTGTAGCCCACGGGGTCAAAGGGGAGGTTGCGATTGGCTTTGAGAATAAATTGAGAAGGATATAAAAGATTGTAAAAATATTATATGGTTAACTAAATTATATATGATGGTTTAAATATATTAAAATCTGGGATTTTGGCGCAATGTAAAATATTTCCAAATCGCGCCCGGGTCGGGTCCAAAAATTTGAAATTGAAATAATAGAATCTTAGGCGGGATCCAAAATTTAAAATGAAGTGTTTTATGATCAAAAAGCATACCCCCAAAACGGACACACGTACGTGCACGTAGCCGTCCAAACTCGCCCGTTTCACTGAACGGGACGAGAACACGATGCACGGACGCTACAACAGGGTTAGGGGTGTCAAGCAGGCCAAGATGAATATTTTTAATTTTATTTTTAGATGCCGAAAATTGTTATATGAAGAAATTAATTTCCGGGTAGAATTTACAATAATTAACCATCAAGCAAGATAAATGAAATAAGTGTCACACTACGTTCGAACGGTAACTGAAATTAGTAGCATTGGGCTCGGGTGTTACAAGTCGTGGTAGGGTAGTGATCAAAGCACAGTGGGAACTCACACGAGACAAATGCCAATCTCAGGTCTAAAGACTAACCCGTACTCATGTCACCTGAGAAGTTCCATCTGACGATAAGTATAGTACCATCTGGAAGTCCTCAGCGAGTCCGTCCGGCGTACTCACCCCCAGTGAGCACCTGTATACGATCTTAGGTCTAAAGACCAATGGTTGCGGGACCAAACCATCGCCCCTCGTCGGGGTCTAAAAACGTATACACTAGTCTACTCCGGAATATCGATGCCCAGTCTCGATACTCCCACGACTAGGGACCATTTAAGGATGTGCGTACCGACTACCCAACTCCCACAAGTATGATCGCCATCACAGCGCAGGTAGTCTAGCAATGATCCTACGGGCTTTATCAACATGTATAAAAGATATGTAATAGAAAGTAAAACATGCACATGTTAAGATAATGACAAACCAGATAGCATACTATCATATCGAGCAAGACTGTCATGTACATATATATGTCCAAACATCCATATGTATACATATACAATAATGGCCTCTAGGGCATACATATCCAACAATCTCCCACTTGCACTAAGGCCATATATTGGCGTACCGAGTATCCAACATCTGCTCTAGGGCCAGCTGTTGGCGTACCGCATACCCAACATCTCAAAAAGTCTCTTGAACTATCTTGAGGAAGGGCCTTGGTGAATGGATCCGCAGTGTTGTCTTTTGTATCCACTCTCTGGACCTCTATCTCCTGGCAATCTACGATCTTCCTGATCAAGTGATACTGCCTTAAGATGTGCCTGGATTTCTGATGGGACCGTGGTTCCTTCGCTAAAGCTATAGCCCTATTGTTATCGCAATACAAAGGTACTGGGTCAACAATGGACGGAATTACCTGAAGTTCACTAATGAACTTCTTCATCCAGACCGCCTCTTTTGCGGCATCGCTCGCAGCAATGTATTCATCCTCCATCGTCGAGTCTGCAACGGTATCCTGTTTAGATCTCTTCCAACACACCGCTCCTCCGTTGAAGGTAAACAAAAAACCCGAGACAGACTTTTTGTCATCCTTGTCACTCTGGAAGCTTGAATCAGTAAAGGACTCGACCCTGAGGTCTCTATTACCATAAACCAGGAACATCTCCTTAGTCCTTCTCAGGTACTTGAGAATGTTCTTCATAGCTGTCCAGTGGTTCTCACCTGGGTCTGACTGATACCGGCTGACCATGCTTAGAGTGTAAGCTATATCCGGTCTTGTACATAGCATCGCATACATTATAGATCCTACCGCCGAAGCATAGGGTATAGTGCTCATGCGAACCCTCTCCTCGTCAGTCTTGGGAGACATCTCCTTGGAGAGGGTGATTCCGTGCAATGTGGGTATGTTACCGCGCTTGGAATCTTCCATACTAAATCTCTTTAGTACGGTGTCTATGTACCTGGACTGCGAAAGTCCCAATAATCTCTTGGATCTATCTCTGTAGATCTTGATCCCCAGAATGTATGAGGCGTCACCCAGGTCCTTCATGGAGAACCTTTGTGACAAGAATAGCTTGACCGATTGTAGCATAGGAATATCATTTCCTATCAAAAGAATGTCGTCCAGGTACAAGACTAGGAATACGACAGTTCGGCTTACAATCTTCTTATAAATACTTGGCTCATCTTCGTTCTTGATGAAGTCAAATTCCTTAACCGTTCCATCAAAACAGATGTTCCAGCTCCGCGATTCCTTCTTTAATCAATAAATGGATTTAAGCAACATGCATACCTTCCCGCTGCTCCCACTGTCTACAAAACCTTCTGGCTGATCCATATAAATGCACTTTTCCAAACTGCCGTTTAGAAAAGCCGTTTTTATGTCCATCTGACATATCTCATAGTCATGGAAGACAGCAATGGCAAGTAGGATCCGAATGGATTTAAGCATAGCCACTGGAGAAAAGGTTTCGTCATAGTCCATACCTGGTCTTTTACGAAAACCTTTTGCAACGAGTCTAGCCTTATAGGTTTCCACCTGCCCATCTACACCAATTTTCCTTTTGTAGATTCATTTGCATCCAACGGGTTTTACCCCAGGTGGAGCAATATCCAAGGTCCGCACTTTATTGGTGTACATGGACTCCATCTCGGATCACATAGCATCCAGCCACTTATCAGAGTCCCTACTGATAATGGCCTGCCCGTAACTAGTAGGATCATCTTCTTCGAAGATGTAATCCTCTCGATCTCCGTCTATGAGAAAACCGTAGTATCACTCGAGCGGATGAGAAATCCTACTAGATCTGCGGAGTGGCTGAGGTTCATCTGGGACTATTGAATCTAGCGGTTCCTTCAAACCTTCAGTTTCATTTTGTGGTTCATGGATTTCTCCCAGTTCTACCGAACTCCCACTAGTTTCTTTTGCAAGAAACTCCCTTTCCAAAAAGGTGGCGTGGCGAGATACAAACACCTTCTGTTCCTCAGTATGGTAGAACAGATACCCTAGTGATTCCTTAGGATATCCCACAAATTTACATAGAACTGATCGTGCCTAAAGTTTGTCCAGTTTCTGTGTTTTCACATAGGCCGGACAACCCCATATCTTAATAAATTTAAGACATGGTTTCTTACTACTCCATATTTCATATGGAGTCTTAGGCATGGATTTGGATGGAACTTGATTCAAAAGATATGTCGTTGTTTGAAGCGCATGTCCCTAGAATGAAAGAGGCAACTCAGAATTACTCATCATGGAGCGAACCATGTCCAATAGGGTACAGTTCCTTCGCTCCGATACACCATTGTGCTATGGTGTATACGGAGGAGTAAGCTGAGAGAGAATACCATTCTCTTTTAGGTAATCAAGGAATTTCGTGCTTAGGTACTCCCCTCCTCTATCAGATCAGAGGATCTTGATACTTTTGCCAATCTGGTTCTCTACTTCATTTCTATAGTCTTTGAATTTCTCAAAAGCTTCAGATTTGTGTTTTATAAGATACACATACCCGAATCTAGAGAGATCGTCAGTGAATGTGATGAAGTACGAGAACCCACCACTTGCATGTATAGACATCGGACCACATATATCACTGTGTATGAGTCCCAAGAGCACTGCTGCTCTTTCTCCGTGTCCGGTGAACGGAGATTTGGTCATCTTTCCCTTGAGACAAGACTGACAAGTTTCATAAGATGAAAATTTGAACGCATTCAAATATCCATCCTTATGCAATTTACTCAGTCTTTTCTCTCTGATATGACCAAGTCTACAATGCCATAAGTAGGATTCGTTTGTATCTAAACTCTTCCTCTTGCGTGTGTTTTGTACATTGAGAACCGTGTTTTGATTTAGAATATAGATACCATTACACAGTGTACCTTCTGCAACCAATACCTGATTAAGGTAAATGTTTATGATATTTCTATCAAGAATAAAGTTATATCCATCTTTATCAAGTAAAGAAACTGATATGATATTGCAAACCATGGAAGGTACATAGTAGCAATTGTTCAAAATCATAGTATTGTCATTTGGCAATGCTAGGTGATATTCACCGACGGCAGAAGCATCAACTTGTGCTCCGTTCCCTACTCTGAGGGACATATCACCAGGTCCAACCATTCTACTTTTTCTCAGTCCCCGTAATAAATTACAGATATGATATCTTGATCCGGTATCTAGTACCCAGGAGATAGGACTGACCGAAAAACGGTTCTCAATAACAAGAATGCCAGAAGAAGATGCAAAAATGTGCTTCTTCTTCGTTGGGGTCATCAAGGAATCCATGCAATCCTCCTTCCCAAGCTCATACCTATGACTGTTGTCATAGTTTAGAGCCGAACTGACGTTCCCCAGCCCTGAATAAGAATTCGGATCGATCAAGCGATACATTTTATTATCTTGATTAGGGCATGAAATGGTTGCTACCTAGAGAGAGGAAAGAAACACTCAGCGTGCGCTCTTGCAAGATTAGATTGGTTATATAGTTTATCTAATCAGGATGGCTCCCACTGTTTCCCCGAATTCTCCTTCAAATCTTAAAAGAAGAACTAGTCAGGATTAATCGCACGTCACAATACTTGCTTAACCTTTCAGCCAGGCTAGTGTCGGTACTTCGAGGGAGGTTTTCCAACGCTTTCGCAAAGTTCCTTAATTACATAACCTCTTTTCCCTGGAGACGTAGCCCCGCTAACACTGTTCTAGACACCTACTTGGTTTATAGCATTGATTGTTAAGTAAAATAATCTCCCGAGAGTAATCCTACTCATCAGTGGGATCGGGATCCAACTATCATTGTGTGATCTACTATATGGAATCCACTCTAGTCACCACTATCACGACCCGAAATTTGGCACGTGACGGCCCTTAAACCACGTAACAACCACAGGCGTAACGTAATCTAAGTAAGACGAAAACCCAGTAAATCTAAACCATCAAAAGTAGTAAGAACAATGTTAAAAGCTTTTGGGAATCTCAAGTAAAAACTCTTTAAAGTCCAAATTTACTTTCTTTAAAATTTGGCAGCACCTCCTTTGTAAAACAAGCCCCAAAAAAGGTACAACATAAAATATAAGTAAAGCATCCCCATTAGGAGCAAATCCATGCCAAAGGCGGAAACAACCACCACAAAAGATATACGACGCCGTAGCGAAGAAAAGGACTATATAAAGTGACAACAGCATAAAAGACATCCAAAGTCACAAAATACAATACAATATCGTCCTCACATCTCGTCTCTAAGTCAATACATAAAAGTGGTAGATGGAGAGTACTAGATACAACAAATATATAAATGAGCATCATCGGATAACTGCAAAACCAACCTATAGAAAAACTGTACACAGTCAGCCGTAGCAGTATCCGCTGCAAAAGATGATACGATAAGAAGTAGCCCTGCCGCAATGCTCTGAGGGACTACCTGCAAAACACTGTGGCACAACGGGGGTGAGTTGCCAACTTATGAATAGTAAATAACATATGCAGGTAATCGCAGGTATGCACATACTGCGATAATCTATCACATGCAAACTGATAACAATAAATGACAATACGTATATGCAAGAGTCATGAAAGGTACTCTATCAGGTACTACTAATACATGAAGCAATGTATATCAAATAAATGCTGAGTATGGGATAAAACATGTCCTCCTCGCGGAATCATCATCGTGGAAGGACCAGTGTCCATCAAGACAATCTAAATCCCAATACCAAAGGCACTGCATCCTCAGATCGGCCCTCATATCCTGTAAGTCTCATGGAACCTGAGTGTCCAGTGTCGACACCCGAAATCATCATGAAAACTAGTGTTCAGCATCGACACCTGAAAACATCATGAAAACATATGCCTTTGTATATATATGTATATATGTGTGTCCCTCAACGACACATCAAAATCATGGAACCTGAGTGTCCAACATCGACACTCGAAACATTATGAAAACTAGTATCCAGCATCGACACGTAAATACTCATCTGTCAGGCGCCATCACCACGACTGGCCCTGATGTCATGTCCTTACAAAACTCCGGTCGGTATCCCCACGATAACATCCGAGTCCAAATACTATCTTCGGTAGGTACTAGCCCTCCTGCCAGGCTCATCGTCTATACCACGAAAATCATCTCTTGCCCCGTGGAACCATACCGGGTCTACCATGTACCCGCAGACGGTACCTGCCACTCCTCGAATCGGGTATCTAACACAAGTCTCAGAACCGAGAAAACTCTTGGTGGACGCACTGAAATATCATATCAAGAGAAACCGGGTTTTCAAACGATACATAATTTCTTGAAATACCCCCACGGTTCTCAAATCCATAAATCACATGAAATCCATATCTCAATGCGTAAATCCATGAAATATAATATATGCAACATAAAGCAGTAATATGGGCATATCAAGGAAAACCCGCTATTTAAATGCATCAAGTTATTAAATATATCATGCGGTTCCCAATTCTCCAAAATCCAAGCAACATCATATAAAGGTGAACATGTGGCTATAGCAAGATATGAGTATATACCTATCAATAATGATGTAATACCATGTAGGTATATGTGCAAACATGTAGGTATAGCAAGGCATATATGTAAGTATGTAGGTATACAGGTATGCTATATTTCATATGCACAATGGAATCTGAATCAATGTCTCAATGTCCCTAACCAATAAAAATCACATATGTATAGGTGTAAGCATGTAAGCATGCAAGGTATATGTGTATGCTATCTTTCTTATACACAATGGAAATAAGGATCATGTTTCAATATCCCTAACCAATACAATATCACATATATATAGGTGTTGTGCGTGTTATGGCAATTACCGACGGTGTGTGTGTAGCATACAATTTGTGCTCGTGCAACATGAACCGTCAGTAATGGTATTGTGTCTCAATAATACTATATCCATATGCAATAGGAAAATGAGGTATGCAACAATGGTACACATACACAATCAATGTCCATATACTTATAACTAATAATCATGTCATATAATCTAGCCCAGACGCATAACGCCATGCGGGTGATTCCCCTGTAGATGTTAAATCTACTCACAGATGATCTTGGGCTAAGTAAAGCCAACCACTCGCTTTCCCTTCTTCGCAGCGTCCGAAGTCCCCGCCTGCGATCCTAAAATCATATAACAACATAACAAGTTCACATTAGCAATCGACCAATAACACGTACAAACTACGTTTGACCGACGCACCAACTCCAAACATACTCTCAAGTGTTTGTCTAGTGGCTAACATGCGTAGCGACACTACGAAACCAACCCAAGAGCAACAGCTACACAAGAACACGAACCGTGTCGGATAACATAACGCGCGTAGTCGTAACACTAGAAACAAGAAAATTGATCCCAGATTTTGCTACACAAACAATTAGTGAAATTTGCAAGTGTCACGAGACCACATACAACCCCAGAGACCCCTAGACCAAAACTCAGCCCAACACTCCCCAGTCTGGCCGCAAATTGCGGCCAGAAGCAATATATTTGCGGCCACTTAGAAAGGGAATGGGCTCAGGGTTTTAGGGTAGCTTCTAGGTCACCACACTAGGTCACTGTGATGGGAACTTTTCCAACAAACACCTAGTTTGATAGAAGATTCATCCGAGACCCAAAACTATACTAAACTACGATATGTGCACAAAAACGATACTTTTTGTGTTCTAAACTGAAACTAATAAGCTACACAACATTAAAAACACCTACTTAATAAATAGAGATCATTACCTAACCACACAAGCTCAAAGATCCTAGCTTTCCAAGCTCCAAGTGATCTTAGAGGCAAAAAAAGACTTGAGAGGTGATTTGGTGAGGTTTAATGAAGTTTTGTGAAGGTTTTGTGATGAATGGGTAAGGGTTCAGTTTGAGGGAAGAGAGAATGAGAAATAATTGAGAAAGATATAGAGTGAGAGAGAATGAGAGTGTGTGAGGTGAGATAGAGATAAGAGAGTGAGTGTAGGGTAAGCGCGCCCTTGCATTAACTCTCTCCAATTCAAGCCATGACTCCTCCATGAGTCACCTTGCTACCTCCTCTCCAAAAAAACTCAAGGAAATATCTCTTCTCACAACAAATATCTAGGGTTAAGGTTTAAACAAAGCAAGGATTATGTTAAAGGTTGTCATGGTCACTAAACAAGATTAACACTAACTAACCTTCACATTAACATGCACAAGTGTGGGCAAGCCATAACAAATAAAAATAAAATATTAATTAATTGTTATAAAATGTGAGGAAACCAATTTGGTAAACTTTTTATAGAAAACCCGCATTATCGCTTAATTAACACTAATCGCATTCTAAGGTGTTACAACCACACTCCAGAAGGTATGCTAAATCCTGCAAGTTTCCTGTATGTTTGAACTGGAGACAGTGCCCTCAGAGTCAATTATTGGATCACAGGCACGTGATTGCAATGATTGAGGGGAGGACCTGTCCCAGTAGGACAGTCTTACTCAGGATGATAGTATGCTATCTGGTTTATCTTTATCATCGTGTACTGCTTTAGGTGACCTTACGAGTCGCTATTGCACGTTGATAGAGCCCATAGGATTCTTGCTTGACTACCAGCAGTATGAGGGCGATCATATACGTGAGAGCTGGGGTCTATAAGCACATCCTTAAAAGGTCCCTAGTCGTGGGAGTTTTGAGGCAGGGCATCGATTCTCCAGAGTAGACTAGTGTATACAGTCGAGACCCCGACGAGGGGCGGTGACCGGTCTCACAAGCCACTGCTGTCAGTTGGTTCACCTAAGATGTATACAGGTGCTCATTGGGTTATGAGTACACAGGACAGGACTCGCCGGGAACCTGCTAGTTGGTATTATATCTGACGTCAGATAGCAGTTCCCTGGTGACATGTGTACAGGTTAGTTCATCGACCTGAGATCGTCATTTGTCTCGTGTGAGTTCCCACTGTGCTTTGATTACTACCCTACCACGCTCAAAGGAGACGTGCAAATAGGTTTTAGTTGGGTACAGTCCCGAGCAACATGGAGGCAGTGAGCGGATCTGCAGGGGTTCGTCTCTCCCGGTATTGGGGGTGAGGTCGCGCTGTGTCTAGGAGAGCCAGAACATGAAAATTCCTTGTCCAAGGCAGGAGATTTGCTGGTAGGTATTCCAGTAGTATCTCAGGGTGTTCTGGGCTACACTCCGACACGACTTGTACCGCTATTGGGGGTCTGACTTTCACCAACCCCCTAGGCCCGCCATGCGATGCTCATAGACGAACGGACCGGACTGTACGGATATTGTCACTGACAGGCTCAGTAGGGTGTCAGGATGAGCTCGCTCATCGACGTCCCTTTTGGTCAATAGCTGGTGGCCCGTCACGTATGGCTAATACCTCTGACGTGCTAATGGTTAAATCCACAGCCATAGTATTGACGAGTCTTTAGAGTCCACCACACACAGTTACTCAGGTTTCGGGCGAAACGCTGTAGAGGCCGTGTGGAGATATGGCAGGGTTCGATCAGATACGTGCGGTATTGTACGGATCGTGATCGGACGGTTTTTACTAGCCGGCTTTGGTTTAAGCCGGATCCTAGTATTAGATAGTGTAGATATTGTCTTTTTGCATTTGTGTTCAGTGGGAATACAAATGCGGGCATGTATATGCAGTAGTGGGGTTATCTTGTAATTTATTACGGGATCAGTTTTCTGAAGTTGCCAGTTTGCATTCCGTTCCGGTCGGTTTTCCTTTGTTCTTTCGCAGACGGACTTTCCGTTGGAGGGGGTTATTTGCAAGTTTGCAAATAACATTTTGTGGAGGGCTTTCATGCTAATGTGAGGTATCATGAGTGTTCTTATCATCATGAGATTCCATTTTGGTCATTCCATTGCCTTTATGAGAATGGAAATGAAAAGATTGATTTTGTGAAATGGGTGTGACTTTTTCTAGCATTATCTTTTCTTTTTCTCCATTAGTTATTCTATCCTTTTTTCCCACCCCACCACGAGAGGGCCGGCCACACATTTGAAGAGGAAATGAGAGAGTTTCATTTTGAGTGGTGGCATTATTCTTCATCTCATTTTCTTGCTAGGAAAATTGAAAGCACCAATTTTCTTTAACCTCTTCCTCCATCCTCCATGGCAACTAAACCCCAATGAGACACATGGCTACTACACTACATCTATAGCAAATCTTGGACGCGTAGGCTAGCCAACTTCACGCCCGAGTTGCCTCGGTCCAGAGGTGGGAGCCCGTAAAAGTATCCGGCTACGTGGTGCCCTTTCCGACGAGGACGTGACGGATGGAGATTCCGCGGGAGATCGGAGTGGAGACGAAGACCGAAGGACACGGATCGCTTGGTATAACTCTCTACCCGTATTTTAGTTTGCTAGTAGCTAGGTTAATGGCCCGATCTGGGATAAAAGTGCGCGGTGGTGTCGGTTTGCCAGTTTGCAAAGTTTTTTGTTTCCGCGTTTCCGGCGTCGGATCGACGGCCGGGGCGCCGCCGCGGACTTACATTGGTATCAGAGCCACGCCATTAACCTCCCTAGCTTGCTCTAGTATGTTTAAAGACTCGATCGAACAAAATCACAAAAACCGTATTTCTAGTGCATGTGTTCTCTGTTGAAATTTTTCCAGCTCCAAAAATTTTTGGAGTCATTGCAGAAAGACATGCAAGAAATTCTAAGAATTCTGGGAAAATATGATTCACTGATTCCTTACTATGACCGCGGAAACGCGGCCAAACCCCTGGTTTGGCCGCGGTTCCGCGGTGGGTAAGTGGAATCGTTGCACCATATTTCCACAGTAGGCTTCTGATTAGGAAATAGGGGTTTTGGGACATTCTTTTTGGGCCCAGATTTTCTGTGGGTGCTACAGTATTGCTTAGGGCCCACTTTGATAATTTCTGATCGATCGAAAAGTTTAAACATGTTAGTTCATAGTATTTACATTATATCTGCGACCGTGAATGTCATTTGATCGGTAAATCCAGTCTATCTGCTATAGCCCTTTTAGACGGATTTGCGAACGTGACATTCACGTTGATGTTCTGTGATTGTGCTGTGTTTTTGCGGATTGGTCGTGGGGGATAGCCTGGATGCAATGTTAGTACAGTTTTGTTTTATATGTACATTTGATATTGCGGGGCGAGCGTCCGACATGTGGACTGCCGTCACTGCCTGTTTGTATTATTCTTTTGGGGCACGACTGGGTCGAGGTCGATATACCCGTTGTATGTATATTTTACTTTCTGTACTAGGATTACCCCGCGGAGGGGTGCACGGATAGCCGGGTTCTAGAGGGCAACAAGCCTGCATCTCATGGCATTGAGACGGAGGGGGATTTACTCTAGAATTGGCGGGCTATTCGCCGCACTCGTAGGGGGTACAGGTTGACCCAAGGAGGGATGCCCAAGTTACCGGATTCCGTGAAGTGCTGGGTGGTCCATTCACGTTACTGAAGGGGGCTGCCTCGCTTCAGGTTTTGGCGAGTAACTTGCCGCGCCCGTAGGGGTCTAGGATTTCATTGCGCAGGCTATCCACACGACCAGGAGAACGTCGGGTTTCAGTAGCGGCTCTGTGAAACCCGGGGATCCCAGATATCTGTATTATTTTGTGATACTGTACATTTTTGTGTTGTTGCATTTTATCACGCCTTGAGCGAAATATTATATATTGATATATATATATACTAGTAGATGTTGTATATGTTTTGCATCCGCGCTAGTCCAGTCCCCGCTCTGTCGTTAATTAAGTAACCTAACGGGTGATGACGGGACTCAGTGGCGAATGCGGATGGCATATACGTACATCATTATTTTCGTTCTTTTGTGGTGTGATCAATTGATGGGACTGCGTTGATTCGGATCAATGCAAGATAAACAAACCTATTCTGATGTTGTTGGAACACTTTTCAAGAAGCTGTTATTGCAAGGACGTTCACTTTTGTTTTGCACAGTGGTATTCAGTTTGAATATCCTGCTCCTCAGTCGACGAGGCAAGGGCCGAGATCCCTTCATCGGGAGTGACCCCTTGGACAGAAGTTTGCGTCAGGGCAATAACTTCACTATAGCCGATTACTTTTGCTTTGCATCGTGGTATTAAGTTGGAATATCCTGCACCTCATTCTATGGGGAAAGAGCCGAGATCCCTTCACCGGGAATGACCTCTTTAGCAAAGGTTTTCGTCACTATATTTTTAAAAGCTATCCGGTTCCTTCAACGATAACAAGTTCATTACGTTAAAGGTTTTCGCCAGAAACCATTCGTAGCCTTCCGTCGTTTCAGACGGGTAGCACGTAGTATTCATGCTATGTTTGTTGGCCTTCGTCAAGGCATAGTGTATGGTAGCTGCTTGTTACCTTTCTGCTGCATAGATAGATGCGTTGGTTTGGGACAGTCGTATAGCCTTGTTTTCCTTCGTCAAGGGCTTGTATGGGTGGGTTCAAATTAACCTGGACAATGACGGGTAGAACTTGACATGTGACTTATGATTTGTTGGCCTTTGTCAAGGTCATAAGAGCATGGGGCAAAAATCCACATCGGGAGTTTCAAAAGAACTGAAACTTGCCAGATATGCGCATACCTTCTGAAGTGTGATAACGTGAGTGGATTCCGTCACGTTATCATGCGATGATAGTTGGATCCCGATTCCCACTGATGAGTTGGTTTACTCCTCGGGTGATCCCGGCTAATTCTTCTTTCAGGTTTAGAGAAGAATTTGACGTTACAGTGGGAGGTTCCCAGATTAGATAAAGTGATAACCATTCTGATCTAGGTTAGAGTGCACGCTGAGTGTTTCTTTTCTCTCTCTCTTTGGCAGCGACCATTGACCTGACCCTAGACTATGACTCAGTGACTAAGTTGACCGAACCTTCTTAACACTGGCTTTTGGATTGTCAGAGTTGCAGACCTCATTGCCACTCCTACTTTTACCCTTTTCTCCAGGACACCCCGTATTACTACGAACGTCCACTTCCATTGGACAAAACCATCGTATGGTTATATACGAACTCGAAGGAATTCGAGGATGGTTTCTGGTTCTGGAGAAAACGAATAGGACTATTCAGTTGTATTTTCCTTTTACCTTCTCTCTCAGATTGCGAGTACTCCTTGGCTTAGGAGATAGTACATCTATTACGCAAATTGGATAGTCTTCTTCCAAACCTTAGGCTGGTGCCGAACGGTGGGGAATGAAGAAAACCAATTAGCCTAAATGGTGTACAGAAGGTATTAAGTAAAGACAAAGAAAGGGATTAGTAAGAGGGCAAAGTAAATTGCGACTGCTATTCACGACCAAACCAAGTATTTTTTCGCCAATCCTAAATCACCTTTGTATTTCTCCAGGACACTCCGTATCACTACGAAGATCCCAAGTTTATTGGATAATCCATCGTATGGTTATATACGAACTCGAAAGGAACTTGTTCCAGTTCGGGGATGGATCCTGGTTCAGGAGAAATAGGAATAAAGTTCATTCAGGTGTCTTTTATCTTCACCTTCTCTCGCGTAGCGAGTGCTCCTAGGAATAGGACAGTACACCCATTATGCTTATTGGATAGTCTTCTTCCAAACCATAGGCTGGTGCCGAACGGTAAGGAAGGAAGAAAACCATTTGGCCTAAAGGGGTGTACAGAAGGTAATGACTAAAGACATATAAAGGGATTTGGACAGATGGCAAAGAATTATACGGTTATAGTTGTGAATCTGGATAATGGAAGAGGCATTACTAGGAATACCAGGATACCCCCATCAAAACATTTCAATGTTTCAGTTACACTGTGTACTGTTAAAAGAAAACTGATTTCCCAATTAGACACTTGCTCCAGGGTATGTATTTACCACGTTTGATTCTCACATCTGTATGGTTTTACAGATGATGAGTGGGAGCAAGTTATTGGGAATTAGGTGATCATCCTCATTATATCGGGATTCGTTATAATTGGTGATATTTGAGGAAGTCACCTGGACTGTTTGCCAGTCGGCAAATATTTGGTTTTGAATATCCGTTGTTATGCACCAATTTCAAATTGATATATCTGTACGTCTATTTTTATAGAGTGAGACATACCTTTTTGAAATTATGTCTATGACATTTACCTATACCGGTGGATGGTTAGGTAAGGAGCATTGAACAGCGGTGTAATTCTTCTTAACCATAAGTACAGTTTTCAACCTACGACACACAATGAATGAGTTATTAGACTCAGGGAACTTGTACAGAGTATTGTATATTGTCCAGTGTCCATTAGGACAGAGAGGTTGGTACTTGTACTATATTCTGTTTACTTATGACTTCTCTAGTTTTTAGACAGGTGTTTCGTAGAAACACAGGGTCCGAATTTTGAGAAGTTATAGGTATATGAATAAAGTAGAGAACCAGGTATTGCAAGTATCGGGATTCTTCAAGGTGATCGAAGATGTAGATACTTGTATATGGTATTCAGTTGATAGTAATGATTAAGAGAACTTGCTTCTCTTTCAAGTTACTCATAATTGGAAGTACTCTTAAGTTGAGTAACGCTGATCGGCCTCCTTCCATTTAGTTGACATGCACTGGAGACAGCTGCATGATTTGAATCTGGTTCAATCAAATCAGTGCCTCTGTTTCTATATTGTATATAGAACAGTTCATATCTTGACTTTGTTAAGATACGGGGAGTTGTCCGGCTTATGCTTAAAACCAGACACTGGATAACTCAAGGCACGTTTCCGTAATGGCTGTTTGTGGGTTGACCCGGGCTATGACGAGGGTTGACTTTCTACCATCTGGAAGATCAATAGTGATATTGTTCTAGACTCTCCACAGTTTTAATAAAAATGGATTTTTTCAGAAAACAGTAGTAGGAGTATGGTAGAACTGGAAGTGATTCCAGAACCGCAAACGATTACTGAAGATTTGATCAGAACCTAAAGATTCAATCTGGTTTGACATTCCATTGGCCACTCTGCAGATATAGTGGGTAACATCAGGCACCCGAGAGGTACTTCGGTATGCTCAAGGACGGTGGCAGGGAGGTTCTTGTTTACCCAGACTTGCCATTGCTGTTGTTCCAGACTGTGAGATCCGGCAGGAGGATGAGTATAGCGTCGTTCTAAACTAGCTTTAGAAGCGTACGCCTATATGACTCTGCCAGAGGGTTGTCGTAGTCAGTGGGAGCAGCGGAAGCATTGGTGGACATCAGGCTTATGTCTATTTATAGACTAAAGCAGATATAGCGGAGATAGATCATCTATTTCTGATGTGACAGTTATAGGTTTGACTTCATCAGAATAGGGGATGGATCTGTTAAGAAGGTAGTAGGGTGTGATGTCCTGATATTTGATGACATACACAGAGTAGGAAGTGGTATTCCTATACTGCGATCGGTTATACTTTGGTCGTCACACAGTAGTTTCTCCACACAGGACTTTGATCTTATATCATACATTCTGGTTACTAGATCTATGGTTTTAGATCTAGATTTGGGTGGTTTCCCAAATCAGGGTACTTAGACCGCATTCTAAGAGTATTTAGAATGGCCAACTCCTGGCATGGTGGTGTACCTGCAGGTAATGGAGTCACCCTCTCTGAAGGTGTCTTACAGACTAAAGGGGAGAGGGATGTACATGATTGACAGATCACTTGCTTAGGCAATTGAGTCAATAATGAGATGTCAAGTACCACACCAGATGTTGTTCTTGCAGTAGATGCAATAAGTAGATATTGATCCAATCCTGGAGAAACAATCGGAAGCAGTTTTAGAACATAAGTTAATGTTCTAGGGATATGATAACAGCATTCTCCTTCGGGAGATAGTTATCATTCCAGGCTTCCAAGGTGACCTGGATGGCAGAGTGGCTGTCAGAGTTATATTTTTCCCTCTGACGAGGGGCAGTATTTTGGTCAGGTGGTCCAGTGGATACTGAGGGAAGACATGGCGCAGGATACTGATTAAGTTCGGTTGACAATACAGTCTAAGAAGTTTGAATTTGGAGTTCATTTATGAGCTAGGTCCCATCAGATATCCAGACATATTCTAAGACAGGTATTGCTCATTTCGGGAGATGGCTTTCTCCACGAACTTGAGATAGAGAGAGACATAAAAAGAAACACCAGAGCGGATCCACTCACTGAGGCTATTCCTCGAACGCAATAGTTTCGCAAATAAGCTTTGTGAGACTGACTAGTAGAGGAGTTGGGTGTTCGGTATCACACGGGCTATGAGTATGCGGCATCGCAATAATTGGCCTTGAGTGCAAGTGGGAGATTGTTGGAGACAGTGCCCTCAGAATCAATTATTGGATCACAGGCACGTGATTGCAATGATTGAGAGGAGGACCTGTCCCAGTAGGACAGTCTTACTCAGGATGATAGTATGCTATCTGGTTTATCTTTATCATCATGTATTGCTTTAGGTGACCTTACGAGTCGCTATTGCACGTTGATAGAGCCCCTAGGATTCTTTCTACGTGAGAGCTGGGGTCTATAAGCACATCCTTAAAAGGTCCCTAGTCATGGGAGTTTCGAGACAGGGCATCGATTCTCCAGAGTAGACTAGTGTATACAATCGAGACCCCGACGAGGGGCGGTGGCCGGTCTCACAAGCCACTGGTGTCAGTTGGTTCACCTAAGATGTATACAGGTGCTCATTGGGTTATGAGTACACCGGACAGAACTCGCCGGGAACCTGCTAGTTGGTATTATACCTGACGTCAGATAGCAGTTCTCTAGTGACATGTGTACAGGTTAGTTCATCGACCTGAGATAGTCATTTGTCTCGTGTGAGTTCCCACTGTGCTTTGATTACTACCCTACCACGCTCAAAGGAGACGTGCAAACAGGTTTTAGTTGGGTACAGTCCCGAGCAACATGGAGGCAGTGAGCGGATCTGCAGGGGTTCGTCTCTCCCGGTATTGGGGGTGAGGTCGCGCTGTGTCTAGGAGAGCCAGAACATGAAAAGTCCTTGGCCAAAGCAGGAGATTTGCTGGTAGGTATTCCAGTAGTATCTCAGGGTGTTCTGGGCTACACTCCGACACGACTTGTACCGCTATTGGGGGTCTGACTTTCACCACCCCCTAGGCCCGCCATGCGATGCTCATAGACGAACGGACCGGAATGTACAGATATTGTCACTGACAGGCTCAGTAGGGTGTCAGGATGAGCTCGCTCATCGACGTCCTTTTTGGTCAATAGCTGGTGGCCCGTCACGTATGGCTAATACCTCTGACGTGCTAGTGGTTAAATCCACATCCATAGTGTTGACGAGTCTTTAGAGTCCACCACACACAGTTACTCAGGTTTCGGGCAAAACGCTGTAGAGGCCGTATGGAGATATGGCAGGGTTCGATCAGATACGTGCGGTATTGCACGGATCGTGATCGGACGGTTTTTACTAGCCGGCTTTGGTTTAAGCCGGATCCTAGTATTAGATAGTGTAGATATTGTCTCTTTGCATTTGTGTTCAGTGGGAATACAAATGCGGGTATGTATATGCAGTAGCGGGGTTATCCTGTAATTTATTACGGGATCAGTTTTCTGAAGTTGCCAGTTTGCATTCCGTTCCGGCCGGTTTTCCTTTGTTCTTTCACGGCCGGACTTTCCGTTGGAGGGGGTTATTTGCAAGTTTGCAAATAACATTTTGTGGAGGGCTTTCATGCTTATGTGAGGCATCATGAGTGTTCTTATCATCATGAGATTCCATTTTGGTCATTCCATTGCCTTTATGAGAATGGTAATGAAAAGATTGATTTTGTGAAATGGGTGTGACTTTTTCTAGCATTATCTTTTCTTTTTCTCCATTAGTTATTCTATCCTTTTTTCCCACCCCACCACAAAAGGTCCGGCCACACATTTGAAGAGGAAATGAGAGAGTTTCATTTTGAGTGGTGGCATTATTCTTCATCTCATTTTCTTGCTAGGAAAATTGAAAGCACCAATTTTCTTTAACCTCTTCCTCCATCCTCCATGGCAACTAAACCCCAATGAGATACATGGCTACTACACTACATCTATAGCAAATCTTGGACGCGTCGGCTAGCCAACTTCAAGCCCGAGTTGCCTCGGTCCAGAGGTGGGAGCCCGTAAAAGTATCCGGCTACGTGGTGCCCTTTCCGACGAGGACGTGACGGATGGAGATTCCGCGGGAGATCGGAGTGGAGACGAAGACCGAAGGACACGGATCGCTTGGTATAACTCTCTAACCGTATTTTAGTTTTCTAGTAGCTAGGTTAATGGCCCGATCTGGGATAAAAGTGCGTGGTGGTGCCGGTTTGCTAGTTTGCAAAGTTTTTTGTTTCCTCGTTTCCGGCGTCGGATCGACGGCCGGGGCACCGCCGCGGACTTACAACTCCAGATGTGGTTTTTGCCCCTAGGACCCAAGTGACCTTAACGAATAATCAACAAAAAGGTCCTAGTCAAGTTCAACCCGTCGTTATCCAAGATTGCATTAGACCCACCCGCATGATCCTTGACGAATAATCAACAAAAGCATGTGACTATCCTAACCAATCGCATCTATCTGTGCAACAGAGAATCGTCACTTAGCTACCGTTCACTGCGCCTTGACGAATAATCAAAAAACGCAGCACGAATTCTAAGTACTGACTATCTAAAATGATGGAACGCTACGGCTGGGTTTTTAGCGAAAAACCCGTTAACGTAATGAACTTGATATCGTTGAAGGAACCTGAGCAGTTTTGAAAAGGAGTGTTTTAAGTTCCGCTTTTGAAAACTTTGGGTTTTGAAGAAAATCGAGTAATCTACATTATAGACTTTTTCTCAAGAGGCCACTCCCTGCGAAGGGATCTCAGCTCTTACCTCGTGGATTGAGGTGCTGGATATTCACAACCGAATACCACTATGCAAAGCGAAAGAATATAACTGTAGTTTTTCGAAACTTGTTCCAACAACATCTTTTTAGGTTTCTTTTCCTGCATTAATCAAAATTAATGAGGTCCCATCATTTAACCTATCACACCAGAAAAGAACGAAAATATGATGTATGTATATGCCATCCGTATTCGCCACGGGGCCCCGTCATCACCCGTTAGGTTACTTAACTAACGACAGAGCGGGGGCTGGACTAGCGCGGGTGCAAAACATATACAACATCTACTAGTATGTATATAAGTATATATAACATTCGTCCCAGGCATGATAATAAGCAACATCACAAAGTCTCAGCCAATAATACAGAAAAGTGGATAATCTTGGAACCCCGGGTTTCATTTGAGCCACAAATAAAACCCGACGTTCCGGGTCGTGTGGATAGCATGTGCAATGAAAAACTGGACCCCTACAAGTGCGGCAAGTTACCCGCCAATCCCAGAAGTGAGGCAACCCCCTTCAACAAAGTGAATGGGCCACCCAGCACTTCACGGAATCCGGTAACTTGGGCGCTCCTCCGTGGTTCATAGTACACCCCCTACGAGTGCGGCGAATAGCCCGCCAATTCTAGAATGAAGCCCCCTCCATCTCAACGCCATGAGATGCGGGCTTGTTGCCTTCTAGAACCCGTCTATTCATGCACTCCACCGTGGGGTAATCCTAGTATAGAAAATGAAAATAATATGTACAAATGGTGACATCGACCTCAATCCGATCGTGCCCCAAACAAATAATATACAACCCAGCAAAGACGGCAGTCCACATGTCGGACGCTCGCCCCACAATAACAAATGTACAAATGAATACAAACTATACTAAATCATTGCACCACCGGCTATCCACAACGACAATCCAACCACAATATCAGCACAATCACAGAACATCAACGTGAATGTCATGTTCGCAAACTCGTCTAAAATGACATATAGAAGATAGACGGGTTTACCGATCAAATGACATTCACGGTCGCAGATGCTAATCTAAGTACTGATAATAATTAAACTGTTGTTAAAATCAACGACTTCGAAACACTCCGCAATACCCTAAAACACAAGTTAATTGAAAATTCATTCTGGGCAAAAACAAACATATCCTGAAACCTTAAATCCAAGAATTAGAGAGTACCAAACAAAAACAACTCGATCCCCTTTCATAAAAACCGGTGAGGCCGGTTTTTTCCATGATGTGGCTGGTCCAACCATGTTAGAATCGCTTCGTTTTTGTTATGGGTTCATCTCACAGTCAAAGGATCACCCTGCACTTGCTTAAAATTTTAAAGAGGCCTTTTAAAAATTGACAGAAACTTGATTTCAAGGTTTCGTGCTTCGGAGTTATTTCGGTTTCGTTATTTTAAACAATGTTTGAACTGCTAGTATAGGTTTTATGGGGTGGTTCTGATACCATGTTGGGTTACCTCAGTGCCGGAGCCATCGAACGTGGTGGTTTGCGGAACAAAAATTTTCTTATGATTTCAAAAACGGCGCTAAGTTAACCCAATAAATCCCGGATCTTTCCATAAACCTATCTAGCAAAACTTGTAGTGCTATCTACTATGAAAGAAGTCTCACCAAACGATCCAAGTCCTTCGGTCTTCTTTCCTCTTCGTTAGCTCCAAGTGGCCACCTTGAACATTCTTGATCTTCTTTGTTGGCTCCTTTGGTTCTCCGCGATCGATCTTGCTCTCCGGTCCTCCTTTGTCGTAGATGATCCACTCGAGAGATATGATCCATGGCTTTAGCTCCACACTATATATCAAGTGGAGAAACTAGAGAGATTGAGTTGCTAAACCAAGTAGTTTAGGATGTAGTGTGATGATCTAAGTGTTTTGCTATCTCTTTCTTACATCTTCACTTGTTTCTCAACACATGAGAGGGTAGTGAAGAGGAAGATGATGAAGGTGGAGGAAACTCAAGAGGAAGGAGGAGGGTGAAGCAAAAATGGGAGCTCAAGAATAATGAAGCATGCAAGTGAGAGAAAATCAACACCAAGGTTTTGTGTATCAATTTCTTTCAATAAACAAGTGTAGCCATGCTTCAATAGTAACCAAAAATGAATAAAGAATTCATTTGTGAACTATTGAAGCCATGCCACTCACCATGCCTCCCTCTTCTTAATTTCCATCTCATTTCCATTTATCAATAAATGGAAAAGTCCATGATGAGGTGTCCACCTTCTAGAAGGTAATCTGTAATAAAATACGGATTACAGTCTGCTGTATATACATACATGCATTCGGATAAAAACACGAATGCCCAAAGAGATAGAATAATACGAAGAACGTAATATTAGAATATACATATCGAAATACATATATGTAAACTATTAAATCAATACCTGATTTAATAATCCGGCTCAAACCCGAGCAGGCTAGTATTACCAACTGTCCGATCGAAAGTCCGAGTACAAAGTACATCAATCGATCGAGACCCTGCACGTATACAATACAGCTACTACATCATTTCGCCTGAACCAGGGAAACCCTCTGTGTGGGACTCTAAAGACTCGACAGTACGCCGGCAGTGAGTTACTGAATAAATCCATAACCATAAGCACATCGGCGGCACTAGCTGTACGTAACGGCTACCCGGGTACCTGTCGAAAAGGAAGGCCGACGAGCAAACTCATCCGAATCCCTACTGAGCCTATCTCTGACAATCTTCGTACAGTTCGGTCTCTTCGTCTGAGAGTATCGCATACCAGGTCTAGGGGGTGGTAAATGTCAGACCCTAATAACCTGGTAATTCATGCTGATGCGGCTCAGGACCAATCCGGGAAACTACTGATCAGCCTATCAGTAAATCCCAACTGCCTTGGCCAAGGTCTTATGGTCCTGACCAATCAAACACAGTGCGATATCGACTCCCAATACAGGGAGAGATGAATCCCCGACAATCGCTCACTGCCTCTATATGGCTCGGGATTGTACCCAACCAAAACCAGTTTGCATGACTCAGTAGAGCCGTGGTAGGGCAGTGATCAAAGCACGGTGGGAACTCACACGAGACAAATGCCAATCTCAGGTCTAAAGACTAACCTTTACTCATGTCACCTGAGAACTTCTATCTGACGATAGGTATAGTACCATCTGGAAGTCATCGGCGAGTCCGTCTGGTGTACTCACCCCTAGTGAGCACCTGTATATGACCTTAGGTATAAAGACCAATGGTTGCGGGACCAAACCATCGCCCCTTTTCGGGGTCTAGAAACGTATACACTAGTCTACTCTGGAATATCGATGCCCAGTCTCGATACTCCCCCGACTAGGGACCATTTAAGGATGTACGTACCGAGTACCCAGCTCCCACAAGTATGATCGCCATCACAACGCGGGTAGTCTAGCAATAATCCTACGAGCTTTATCAACATGTATAAAATATATGTAATAGCAAGTAAAACATGCACATGTTAAGATAAAGACAAACCAGATAGCATACTATCATATCAAGCAAGACTGTCATGTACATATATATGTCCAAGCATCCATATGTATACATAAACAATAATGGCCTCTAGGGCATACATATCCAACAAAAATAGATATTGGGTATTTCAAGTGTTGAAATTTGCAATGAGATTGTAAGTCCACGTTGCGACCCCCGGTGCTTACGGGGAGGCGGAAACGGTATAAAAAACAAATTTTTATCGCAAGAGGCAACATGGACTAAACAAGGTCGGGATCGTGTCTAAACTAAACTAGCAAACTTGCTAAAGAGATTTAGCTACTCGGATGAAGATGGTTATACCTAGCTTGTCTTGAACTCCTTCGTCTTCAAGCTCCGGTGGTGGTCCGATGGCTCCTTCTCGTCGTCTCCGTACGCCGAAGATAGATCCACTTGAAAGCTCCAACCTTTAGCTCCTTCTTCGTTCTTTGAAGAAACTAGTTCACTTGGTTTACTAAACCTAGTGAACTAGAATGAGTAGAGAAGAAATAGAATGGGATTTTATCTATGGTTCTTGATTCTCAACTCATGAGACAAGAGAACCATAGATTAAAGAGAGGGAGCAAGAGCAAGAGGGTGAGAGCAAAGTGGAGAGCTCAAGAACAAGAGAGAGAATGAGCAAGAAAGAATGAGGCTCTCTTTTGTCTCTCACCCTCTCATAATCCAAAGTAATCATAACTCATCATATCAAAAAAGTCTTATGTGTGATGGTTGAAGCAACCATAACCATATCATATCATCTACTCATTTTACCTAAATGAGCAAGGAAGAAAAAGTCTTTGCCATGAAATGATGGTTATGGTTATCATGATGGTCAACTAGTCAAGCCTAGTCAACCGGTCAACAAAGTCAACAAGTCAACAAAGTCAACAAAAGTCAACAACCAAGTCACCATAATACTTAATTAATATAATAGTTAATCACATATCATATTCTCATTAGGGTTGAGCAAAAAGTCAAAAAGTCAACGGTCAACTGTCAACAACCCTAATGAGAATCCGCTGTCTGTGCCTCCCTGTCAACTGTGCATACACACCCGCATCCGCGTTCCGAGGAACACGAATGCAAACTGGATAAATCCAATCCCATAAGGTACACTAGGATCTGGCTTAAACCAAAGCCCGCTAGTGTAAACTGTCCGGACACTGTACGTGCACAAGTGCACGGATGTGACCGAACCCTGTCGCAAAACCATGCGACCTGTCGCAATACCATGCGACCTCTACTCTTTTGCCTAAAGGCGAAAAGCTTTCTGTGTGGGACTCTAAAGACTCGACACTACGCTGGCAGTGGGTTTAACCACAGACCGCAAGCGGCACTAGCTGTGCGTAACGGTCCCCAGGTAATGCCGACAAGAAGACCGACGAGGCGAAACCCATCTGAACTCCTACTGAGCCTGAGTGTGACATTCTCCGTACAGTCCGGTCTGTTCGTCTGATACATCGCATGGCGGGCCTAGGGGGCGGTAAACGTCAGTCCCCCAATAGCGGTACAAGTCGTGCCGGAGCGAAGCTCAAAACACCCTGAGATAACACTGGAAACCTACCAGTATATCTCGTTTGCCCTGGCCAGGGACTACTCGTGTAATGGCTCTCCTAGACACAGCGCGATGTCAACCCCCAATACCGGGAGAGACGAATCCTGTCTAACCGTCACTGCCTCCAAGTGCTTCGGGACTGCACCCAACCACCACCTGTTTGCACGACTCCTTTGAGCCGTGGTAGGGTAGTGATCAAAGTACAGTGGCAACACACCCGAGGCGAAGTGACAGTGTCAAGTCAGCGGACTAAGCTGTACTCATGTCACCTAGGAACTGATAACTGACGATAGGTATAATACCAACTGGTCAGTTCCCGACGAGTCCTGTCCAGTGTACCCGTAACCTAACGGGCACCCGCATACTATCTCAAGTACGACGTACTGACGGCTGTGGGACAGACTGTCTCCCACACTGGGATGAGAAGCGCATGCGCTGGTCTACTCCGGAGTATCGATGCCCTGTCTCGATAGTCCTGCGACCAGGGACCTGCATAAGGATGTGCTTATAGATTACCCAGCCCCACTAGTGTGACGGCCATCACATCGCTGGTAATCAAGCAAAGATCCTAAGGGCTCCACTAATGTGTTCAGGCGATATACAAAAATAAACACATGTACACATTGAAGTAGAAATAAACCAAGTAGCATACTACTATTTTGAGCAAGATTGTATATACAAGGTGAATATCCCAAGCATCCATTAAGTAATATACATACTAGTATGATACAGTAATGGCCTCTAGGGCATATACACTAACAATCTCCCACTTGCACTAAGGCCATGTACTGGCGTATCGAAGACCTATCATCTCGATCAGCCGCTCGAACTGAGTCTGGGGCAAGGCCTTGGTGAATGGATCTGCAGTGTTGTCTTCTGAAGCGACTCTCCGAACCTCGATCTCCTGGCGATCCACGATCTCCCTGATCAGGTGATACCGCCTCAAGATGTGCCTGGATCTCTGATGGGACCTGGGTTCCTTCGCTAAAGCTATAGCCCCGTTGTTGTCGCAATACAGAGGTATTGGATCAACAATGGACGGAACCACCTGAAGTTCTTTCAAGAACTTCCTCATCCAGACAGCTTCTTTTGCGGCATCTGATGCAGCGATGTATTCCGCTTCCATCGTCGAGTCTGCAACGGTTTCCTGTTTGGAACTCTTCCAACACACCGCCCCTCCATTGAGGGTAAAGACAAAACCCGACATGGACTTGGAATCATCCTTGTCACTCTGGAAGCTGGAGTCAGCAAAGGCCTCGATCTGGAGGTCTTTTCCGCCATACACCAAGAACATCTCCTTAGTCCTTCTCAGGTACTTGAGAATGTTCTTTACCGCTATCCAGTGTTTCTCCCCAGGGTTAGACTGATACCGTCTTACCACACTCAGTGCATAAGCTACATCCGGTCTGGTACACAACATCGCATACATTATAGAGCCTACCGCAGAAGCGTAGGGTATAATAGACATGCGATCCCTCTCCAAATCAGTCTTGGGAGACATCTCTTTAGAGAGGGTGATCCCGTGACAAGCCGGTAGGTTACCGCGCTTGGAATCTTCCATACTGAATCTCTTCAGTATGGTGTCGATGTACCTAGACTGTGAAAGTCCTAATATCCTCTTGGATCTGTCACGGTAGATCCGGATACCCATAATGTATGAGGCATCACCCAGGTCTTTCATGGAGAACCTGTGTGACAAGAACCCCTTGACAGATTGTAGCATAGGAATTTCATTTCCTATTAAGAGAATGTCATCCACGTATAAAACGAGGAATACTGTAGTTCTCGCTACAAATCTACTATAGATGCATGGTTCATCTGGATTTTTGATAAAGCCAAATTCTTTGACCGTCTCATCAAAGCAGATGTTCCAACTCCGCGATGCCTGCTTTAGTCCATAGATGGACTTAAGCAACTTGCACACCTTTCCGCTGCTCCCACTCTGAATGAAACCCTCTGGCTGGTCCATATAGACACACTCCTCTAAATTTCCATTTAGAAAAGCTGTCTTTACGTCCATTTGCCAAATCTCATAATCGTGGAAGGCAGCAATGGCAAGAAGGATCCGAATGGATTTCAGCATGGCTACTGGAGAAAAGGTTTCGTCATAGTCCAAGCCAGGTCTTTGACGAAAACCCTTTGCTACCAGCCTAGCTTTATAGGTCTCAACCTGTCCATCTACACCAATCTTCCTTTTGAAGATCCACTTGCATCCTACGGGTTTTACCCCGTCTGGAGCAATGTCCAACGTCCATACCTTGTTGGTGTACATGGACTCCATTTTGGTCCGCATTGCATCCAGCCATTTCACTGAGTCAACGCTCTGAACGGCCTGCTGGAAGCTAGTAGGCTCATCATAATCTATGATGCAATCCTCTCTATCTCCGTCTATGAGAAAACCGTAGTATCTCTCGGGCGGATGAGACTGCCTACTACTTCTGCGGAGCGGCGTAGGAATGTCCTGTTCTGTTGAACCCTCTGGTTCCACCAAACTTTCAGTAACAGTCTGTGGTTCTGGAACTTCTTCCAGTTCTATTATGCTCCCACTTATCTGGGTTTCAAAAAACTCAGTTTCCAAGAAGCGGGCATGCTGAGAAACAAAAACCTTTTGTTCCTCAGCGGAATAGAAAAGATACCCCCTGGAGTTCCTTGGGTATCCCACAAACTTACACTGTACTGAACGTGCCTCAAGCTTGTCCGCATGCTGCTTTTTGACAAAAGCCGGACATCCCCAGATCTTCAGATATTGAAGATAGGGTTTCTTCCCACTCCACATTTCATATGGCGTAGTAGGCACAGTCTTAGTGGGAACTCGGTTCAAAAGGTATGCGGCGGATTCTAGCGCATATCCCCAGAATGATCGCGGCAACTCAGCGTTACTCATCATGGACCGAACCATATCCAATAGGGTTCGGTTCCGTCTCTCCGATACACCGTTATGTTGCGGAGTGTATGGAGGAGTAAGCTGAGAGAGAATACCATTCTCTTTTAAGTAATCCAGGAACTCGGCACTTAAGTATTCTCCACCTCGATCCGATCTTAGAATCTTAATACTTTTGCCGGTCTGTTTCTCTACTTCATTCTTATACTCCTGGAATTTTCCAAAGGCTTCGGACTTATGTTTCATTAAGAAAACATAACCGTACCTTGAGAATTCATCCGTAAAAGTAATGAAGTAAGAATGTCCGCTTCGGGCATGTGTAGACATTAGACCGCACACGTCACTGTGTACGAGTCCCAAGAGCTCGCTCGCTCTTACTCCATGTCCAGTAAACGGAGTCTTTGTCATCTTTCCTTTGAGACAGGATTGACAAGTGGCATACGAATGATATTCGAACGCATTCAAATACCCTTCTGTATGTAACTTTGTCAATCTTCTCTCATTGATGTGACCCAGTCTACAATGCCACAAGAAAGTCTGATTTATTTCTGGAGACTTTCTTTTGTGTGTATTCTGGACATTAAAAATCTGTGGTTGGTTTAACACGTATATACCATTACTCAAAGTACCTGACCCAATCAAAACTTGATTAAGGTGAATGTTTACAACATTACTTACAAACGCAAATTCATAACCTTCTTTAGAAACTAAAGATACAGAAATGATATTACAAGTTGCGTTGGGTACAAAAAAGCAATTACGCAAAACCAAAACATGTCCATCTGACATTCCCAGGTGATAGTCCCCCACGGCTTTAGCATCCATGCTAGCTCTGTTCGCAACTCTGAGGGTCATGTCACCTGCCTTCAAAACCCTACGGTTTCTCAACGCCTGCAAAGAATTACAGATATGAGATCCTGATCCGGTATCCAATACCCAGGAAGTAGAGTTTATTGAAAGACAGTTTTCAATAACATACACACCTGAAGCTGAAGCTGCAACCTGCTTCAATTCCTGTGTTCTGGCCTTCCAGGCCCTGCAATCATTCTTCCAGTGTCCTTTCTTATGACAATAGAAGCATTCTTCCTTATCCACAAGCTTCCCCGCTATCTTTGTTGCTTTACCTTTTCCCTTCGTATCCACCTTACTAACACCGCCCCTTGGTTTGGCGGGGGCCTTCTTCTTCTTTCCCTTGGCTTTCGCCTTGGACCTAGAAGAAGATGATCCTCCTACAAACAAAGTGGATGTATCCCTACCTTTCTGTAGGGTGCCCTCTGCGCTCCTCAGCATGTTGAGGAGCTCTGAAAGTTCAACCTCTTTTTCTTGTAGGTTGAAGTTCAGTATAAACTGGGCGTAAGTGGAAGGAAGGGACTGGAGAACTATATCCGTATATAGCTCACTCTCCAATGTGATCCCTAGGTCAGCGAGCTCCTCAATGTAGCCGATCATCTTTAGCACGTGCTCGGCTACTGATGATCCGACGGCCATTCTTGTCGAAAATAACTTTTTCGACGCTTCGTATCTTGCGATACGAGATTGCTCTCCATACAGTTCTTTTGTATGGAGCAATATGGATTCCATGTCCATATTCTCATGCCTCCTCTGATGTTCGTTGTCCATCGAGGCAAGCAGGAGGCACTTGGCCTTCGCGCTATCAATCTCCCAAGTCTTGCGGATTTCCTTATCCGCGACACTGGAAGTTGGACCAGGGACAGGGGGAGCTTTGGTGGTAAGAAGATGCCCCAGCTTGTCATAAGTGATTGCTATCTTGACATTCCTGAGCCAATCTTTGTAGTTTAGCCCTGTCAGTTTGTTTTTATCTAGGAGTAACTTAAGTCCAGTCATGTTGATTGGTCGCTGCAATTTGGAGAGAAGAGGAAAACACTCAGCATGATGCTCTTGCAAGTTTAGAGTGGTTTTTAGTTTGTCTAAACAGGATGGCTCCCACTGTTTCTCGAATCCCTCCTCAAACCATAAAGGAAGAATTAGTCAGGATCAATCCCACCGTACAATACTTGCTTAACCGTTCGGCCAGGCTGGTGTCGGTACTTCGAGGGAGGTTTTCCAACGCTTTCGCGAAGTTCCTTAATTAGAGAACCTCTTTTACCTGGGGGCGTAGCCCCGCTAACACCTTTCTAGGCACCTACTAGGTTTATAGCATTGATCGTTTAGCGAGAAATTTCCCGAGGAGTAGCATATACTCACAGTAGGATCGGGATCCAAATATCATCGCGTGTCGAAACTGAAGGAATCCTACCAGAATCACCACACTCCAAATGGTATGCAAATCTAGCAAGTTTCAGTACTTATGAAACTCCCGATGTGGATTTTTTCCCCATGCTCTTATGACCTTGACGAAGATCAACAAATCATAAGTCACATGTCAAGTTCTGCCCGTCATTATCCAGGTTAATTTGAATCCACCCGTATATACCCTTGACGAAGGTCAACAAGGTAATGCGAATGTCCCAAACCAACGCATCTATCTATGCTACATATGAATACCCAACAGCTACCAATCACTATGCCTTGACGAAGGTCAACAAACACAGCTTGAATACTATTGAATATTCATACGAAACGACGGAGGGCTACGAATGGTTTTGGCAAAACCGTGAACGTAGTGAACTTGATTTAGTCGATGGAACGAGATAGCTTTTAAATGGAGTGGCTCAAACTCCGTATTTTAAAAGTTTGTTTTGAAAAGAACCGAGTGGTTTTTCGAAAGTGTTCCAACGACTTTAACTTGGTTTATTATCTTGCATTAGTTCTTTTAATGCGTGATATTCTTGCATTAGTTCTTTTAATGCGTCCCATCATTTAATCCTACCATTGCAGAAAACAACCAAAATATGACGTACGCTTATGCCATTCGCATTCGCCACTGGGCCCCGTCATTACCCGTTAGGTTACTTAACTAACGACAGAGCGGGGGCTGGGCTAGCGCGTCTGTAAAACATAAGCAACGCCTAAATAATATCATATATAGATATACTGCAATGATAAACATTTCAGATCACAGATAAATACATTGGATATACTAGGAATCTGTAATTTGTACGAGCCTGTAACAAAAACAGATTACACGGTCACGGTGAATAGCCAATACCCCACCCAAGACCCCTACGGGTGCGGCAAACTACCCGCCAAGTACCCGAAGCGTAGCAACCTCCCTCATCTCCATGAGTAGGCCACTCGACACTTCGGCATACCCGGTAGTTTGTGCACCCCTCCATGGGTCTATTCTAGGAGCAAAAACAGTAAAAAGAAATTATACAATGACGGCTACAACCCCGACCCGGTTGTGCGGCCATACAAATAATATTATTACATCAATTTACAAATTTACATGAAATTGCAAGAAAAGAAAACTCTCGTCTCACAACCCCCGACTATTCACCCGCGACAATCCAACATATTTATATACACATTCCATCACATTACAGATCACAGATCATGTATAACCCCGACTAATCGACTTATAGCGATTAGCCGACGTTCAATACATGCAAACATCACAGATATAACCATCATAGTCAAAGTGTAGTGAAGTTCGGAAAAAATACGAAATTATAGGACCCCAAAAGTAAATTTCTGTTCTGGAAAATCTAGACACATATAACATATCTTAAAAATCCCAAAACCCTACCAGAACAACACTGCACGAAAAACGATGCAGAGAAGACAACAAACGGCGGCGGTTCCGCGGCACATGCCTACCTCGTGCCGCGGAACCGCGGCGGTTTGAACGAAACAGGGGATCGTTTTTCATGGGTGTTCTAACAAAACCCTGAGCCGAATTTAGGAGTAAAAAGTTTTTCATTTAGAGCAGAAAAAATTTTAACAGAAACTAGGGTTTTGCAAAAGTTTGGTTTTTGGATTTTTCAGTTCCGAACTTCGTTACACTTTACTACCAAGCTAGTTTAAGTTTAGTTAGGCTCTGATACCACTGTAAGTCCACGTTGCGACCCCCGGTGCTTACGGGGAGGCGGAAACGGTATAAAAAACAAATTTTTATCGCAAGAGGCAACATGGACTAAACAAGGTCGGGATCGTGTCTAAACTAAACTAGCAAACTTGCTAAAGAGATTTAGCTACTCGGATGAAGATGGTTATACCTAGCTTGTCTTGAACTCCTTCGTCTTCAAGCTCCGGTGGTGGTCCGATGGCTCCTTCTCGTCGTCTCCGTACGCCGAAGATAGATCCACTTGAAAGCTCCAACCTTTAGCTCCTTCTTCGTTCTTTGAAGAAACTAGTTCACTTGGTTTGCTAAACCTAGTGAACTAGAATGAGTAGAGAAGAAATAGAATGGGATTTTATCTATGGTTCTTGATTCTCAACTCATGAGACAAGAGAACCATAGATTAAAGAGAGGGAGCAAGAGCAAGAGGGTGAGAGCAAAGTGGAGAGCTCAAGAACAAGAGAGAGAATGAGCAAGAAAGAATGAGGCTCTCTTTTGTCTCTCACCCTCTCATAATCCAAAGTAATCATAACTCATCATATCAAAAAAGTCTTATGTGTGATGGTTGAAGCAACCATAACCATATCATATCATCTACTCATTTTACCTAAATGAGCAAGCAAGAAAAAGTCTTTGCCATGAAATGATGGTTATGGTTATCATGATGGTCAACTAGTCAAGCCTAGTCAACCGGTCAACAAAGTCAACAAGTCAACAAGTCAACAAAGTCAACAAAAGTCAACAACCAAGTCACCATAATACTTAATTAATATAATAGTTAATCACATATCATATTCTCATTAGGGTTGAGCAAAAAGTCAAAAAGTCAACGGTCAACTGTCAACAACCCTAATGAGAATCCGCTGTCTGTGCCTCCCTGTCAACTGTGCATACACACCCGCATCCGCGTTCCGAGGAAAACGAATGCAAACTGGATAAATCCAATCCCATAAGGTACACTAGGATCTGGCTTAAACCAAAGCCCGCTAGTGTAAACTGTCCGGACACTGTACGTGCACAAGTGCACGGATGTGACCGAACCCTGTCGCAAAACCATACGACCTGTCGCAATACCATGTGACCTCTACTCTTTTGCCTAAAGGCGAAAAGCTTTCTGTGTGGGACTCTAAAGACTCGACACTACGCTGGCAGTGGGTTTAACCACAGACCGCAAGCGGCACTAGCTATGCGTAACGGTCCCTAGGTAATGCCGACAAGAAGACCGACGAGGCGAAACCCATCTGAACTCCTACTGAGCCTGAATGTGACATTCTCCGTACAGTCCAGTCTGTTCGTCTGATACATCGCATGGCGGGCCTAGGGGGCGGTAAACGTCAGTCCCCCAATAGCGGTACAAGTCGTGCCGGAGCGAAGCCCAAAACACCCTGAGATAACACTGGAAACCTACCAGTATATCTCGTTTGCCCTGGCCAGGGACTACTCGTGTAATGGCTCTCCTAGACACAGCGCGATGTCAACCCCCAATACCGGGAGAGACTAATCCTGTCTAACTGTCACTGCCTCCAAGTGCTTCGAGACTGCACCCAACCACCACCTGTTTGCACGACTCCTTTGAGCCGTGGTAGGGTAGTGATCAAAGTACAGTGGGAACACACTCGAGGCGAAGTGACAGTGTCAAGTCAGCGGACTAAGCTGTACTCATGTCACCTGGGAACTGATAACTGACGATAGGTATAATACCAACTGGTCAGTTCCCGACGAGTCCTGTCCAGTGTACCCGTAACCTAACGGGCACCCGCATACTATCTCAAGTACGACGTACTGACGGCTGTGGGACAGACCGTCTCCCATACTGGGATGAGAAGCGCATGCGCTGGTCTACTCCGGAGTATCGATGCCCTGTCTCGATAGTCCTGCGACCAGGGACCTGCATAAGGATGTGCTTATAGATTACCCAGCCCCACTAGTGTGACGGCCATCACATCGCTGGTAATCAAGCAAAGATCCTAAGGGCTCCACTAATGTGTTCAGGCGATATACAAAAATAAACACATGTACACATTGAAGTAGAAATAAACCAAGTAGCATACTACTATTTTGAGCAAGATTGTATATACAAGGTGAATATCCCAAGCATCCATTAAGTAATATACATACTAGTATGATACAGTAATGGCCTCTAGGGCATATACACTAACAGAGATTGCATACCTTCTATGAAATAGTTGGATTCCGATACCCACTGCGAGTAAGAGTTACTCCTGGGAGAGTTTTCCACTTTACAATTAGATGATCCAGTAGATGTCTAAGAAAGGTGTTAACAGGGTTATGCCCCTACGGAAATGAGGTTATTTAATTAGTTCCATCCGAAAGCATGAGAAGACTCCCTTGGAATACCAATACCTGCCTGGCTGAATGATTGGCAAACTTGTAGGGTGTAATTAATCCCGGCTAATCTTACCTATTATGGTTTGAAGGAATATTTGATAAAAACAGTGGGAGCCATCCTAATTAGATAAGATAATAACCAATCTAATCTTACAAAGAGCGTACGCTAAAACGTTTCCTTCTCTCTCTTCACGTAGCGACCAATGACACGCCTTAATCAAGATAATAATATGGATGTATTGACTGAACTCGCTTATTATACTGAACTGGGGAACATTGGTTCCGCTTTTTCTTATGATTGTCATAAGTCTGAGCAAGGAATAGGGGAATACCCGGATTCCCACGCCACCCGAACGAAGAATAAGCATGATGATGCATCTTCTTCGGGTGTGTTCATTACCGAGAACTGTTTCTCGATTTGCTCTACGTTCTTGGTATTGGATACCGAATCAGAATCCCATGTCTGTAATTTGTTACATGGGCTAAGAAGAGGTAGAGAACTGGGAAAGGGTGATATGTCTCTAAAAGTTTGGAATGGAGCAATTGTTGCAGCCAAAGCAGTTGGCGAATATCACCTAGTATTACCAAATAGTAATACAATGATTCTGAATAACTGTTATTACGTACCAAACATGATATGTAATATTATATCAGTTTCTTTGTTGCATAAAGAAGGATATAACTTTGTATTGGAGGATAATGTTATGAACATTTTCCTAAATCAAGTGTTGATTGGGTTTGGTACATTATGTAACAGTACATACGTTCTAAATCAAACTACAGTTTTAAGCGTATAGAACACACACAAGAGGAAAAGTTCAAAAATGAATGAAGCCTTCTTATGGCATTGTAGACTAGGTCATATCAATGCGACAAGACTAGCTAAGTTGCATAAAGATGCATATTTGAATCAGTTTGAATTTACATCTTATGAAACATGCGAGTCATGTCTCAAAGGAAAGATGACCAAAACTCAGTTTACTGGACACGGAGAAAGAGCTACTGAACTCTTGGGACTGATACATAGTGATGTATGCAGTCCTATGTCTACACATGCCAGGAATGGTTCCTCAGATTTCATTACATTCACCGATGATCTCTCAAGATACGGACATGTGTTCCTAATGAAACATAAATCTGAAGCTTTTGAGAAATTCAAGGAATATAAGAACGAAGTTGAGAACCAGATGGGTAAAAGTATTAAAGTCCTACGATCTGATCATGGAGGAGAATACTTGAGCATGGAATTCAGAGACTACTTAAAAGAGAATGTGATTCTCTCTCAGCTTACTCCTCCGTATACACCACAGCACAACGAAGTATCGGAGCGGATGAATCGCACCCTATTAGATATGGTGCGCTCTATGATGAGTACTACTGAGTTACTTATTTCCTTTTGGGGTTATGCACTTGAGACGTGACGAGGCCTCGCTTCCCAGTGTATGGTAAGGAGACGTGACGAGGCCCGCTACGTATTTACTCACAAGTAAACACGCTATGCATAACTAAGAAATATAATGTAAATACACACAAGAAGACATGAAATGTAAATGAACATCAACTTTTATTTATTGAACATTTCTTTACAATACAACTGAAAAGTAAATACAATGATGAAAGCAATGCCTAAAAAATAGCATGAACTGAAAGAGAAGTAAGTACAAGTAAAGCCTAAAGGTCGTGCTACTCAGTGGTCTGCTCCAAGTGCTCTTGGCTAATCTCGAACTCCTCAGAGTCGGGTCTTCCTAACAACATTCCAAAGAAAGAAGAGAAATAGGAATGTCGTCAGCGAACAATCGCTCGGTAAGTCCCAAAGAAAAGTAGGAATAGAACAGACAGATTTGAGAATATAACTGGTGTATTGTAAGTTTGTTATGTTAACGCGGTTGATTGTATCTTGGTACAGAATATGCCAGTGTATACGAGAGGAATCCAACTTACACCGTGGACTATGGTAACCCGTAGTACAAGGCTCCGTCGATAAAACCACGGAACAATGGCAATGGATGTATAGTTACGTCTTTTAATGGTCATCTCGTGCCACTTTTAACACATTCCGTACCAGTATACCCCTTTAAAACCCCGTAATGTTTATTGCATTGTTTGTATTAATGTAATGAATGATTGTATTCGACTTTCCGAAACCATGATATCATGTAACAGAATGGATATAAATGGATAGTCATGTAATCAGAGTATATCCATGGTTCGGTTCGGTCGAGTCAAGTTGATATAGATTGAATTCTGGTATAAATGGATTCATGTTTTATCTTGAATCATATTCAAGGATATATTGATTTCATATTAGACTAAGACTCTTCCTAAGTCAGACACTTTACAACGAATTGAAGTCCTGAATTAGTTTTGATGTTATCGGTAACTGTTGCACATGGACGGCAGGATTTGTGTCTTTTTCCAAGATAATTACCGTATTGATAACACCGTTTTTAGGTTGTCTACCTTAGATAGGCAAGCACCCATATTCTCCGGCTCTATGAGGCCCAAGAGAACTGGTCCCGCTTTAACCTATGTTTACTAGGGTCCTTATTGTAAATTAATATAACTTGAGGGGGTTTTATGAAAAATAGTTTTGATATATTTTCAAAATAAACCTCAAGTATTTATTTATCGTCTTTAGGGTTTCATAGATGTAGTTTTTTATAAAATGAAGTTTTCTAGTGAATAGAACCTAGATTTCATTGTATATAGTATTTTAGTGTAATATTGGAATTGTATTGATTTGTAATGGTAGTTTCATAAAATTTGTGATTCCTTTGATTTAGAAAAATATGAAATATATATATATAATATATTTAAAGTAGGTATTTCGATAATATATATATATATGTGTATAAATAGAACTTATTTATTAAATAGAAATCACATTTTTCTTAAAAATTGCATTAAAAATTCCATCGAAATCGGATGCTCCATGAGGAGGTCTGCATCTCGTTCTATTAGGCCCGAGAATGTGCGATAACCCGCACCATCCCGATCGGGGTTCCCCAAAATGGGTTGTAGAGGCGCATTTGCAAGGAATTAAATAATACACTTTTAAAGAAAACATTTTTTTGAATGTTTATGGTATTTTATTGTAAACTTGTAAATTCCCATAATCTAATATTCCAAAAGTCATCGTGCTATGTCAAGAATGTGTGCTGTGATGAGGTAGGTCATTACCTCGTGAGTTTTCTAAAGGTAATATGATCAAAATGAATAAGCAATGTCATATGTAAACATGATGGTATTTTACCGTAAAACTGAAATAGAAGTTGCGATACATATCATTTTGAGATGAACCTTGTTCTAATGTGTTTGTTTATGATTGCTAAACAATATACAAAAAGATTGTAAATTTGTTATTAAGATAAATAGAGTTTTTAGTTAAATTAGAAACGGAAATCGGATTAACTCTGCTTCCGGCTAGTTTTGAAAATGGAATTCGTTTTAATAGAAAGAGAAGGGGGAAAGTGGGACCTACAGATTAAAAAGAAAGAGGAGTGGTATAAAAAGCTTATGGAATCGTCGGGGAGTCGTTTCGTCGCTGGATTTGTCTCAAAACGTCGCCGGAACTTGGTCTTAAACTAACTCCACTTGTACAACTTTTTGGACTTGAAATTTTTAGAGAGTTCTGATACTAGATTTCAGAATGAAGAGGGCCAAAGTGTAGGGTTGTATTTATAGGAGAAATTAGGGTTTAGGGTGATGAATTGAGAATAAAAAATGCATTAAAATATGGATTAATGTCTCATTCTAATTTCTCTGTTAATGTGCAAGGAAATCAAAAGGACTGGGGTTAATGGGGGGCTCCAAGGGGTGTTAGGGCAACAAAAAAATTTGCATTTCCCACATACCAAACCGGTGGCGCCGGCCCATTCTTTGATCTCGCTGGTCCAATTCCGAGGGTGTGTGCTTGGATTGCTGCCACGTATCCTAGTCGTCTCATATACCTCAGTGCATATGTTTGATTTTGTTGTGACTTTTCATTTTACGTACAGTGCACGTGCAAACCTTTGAGATTCTAAAAGTTTAAAAGAAAATCAACAAAAAATATGTGGCTGGGGGGATTCGAACACAGGAGCTACGTCACAGCAGTGCAAGGCTTTACCAATGAGCTACAAGTGATTTCTTGTTGTTCAAAAGCAAATTAAATTTATAACTTGTGCTCAAGCTTAGGTGCACCTTTCTGTATTTTGAAAAAAATTTGTACAGAATGTTCAGGGTCATTACAGTTTGACTTCATCAAAAATGTAGATGAACCACATATATACAAGAAGGTTGTAGAGAGTAAGGTTGTCTTCCTCGTATTGTACGTGGATGACATACTCTTGATAGGAAATGATGTTCCTATGCTACACTCGGTCAAGCTCTTCTTATCACACAAGTTCTCCATGAAAGATCTAGGTGATGCCTCCTACATCCTGGGGATTAAGATCTATATAGAGATAGATCTAAGCGGATGTTGGGATTGTCCCAATCCTGGTACATTGACACCATACTAAAGAGGTTTAGTATAGAAGATTCTAAGCGTGGTAATTTACCCGCTTGTTTAGGACTCACTCTCTCCAAAGAAATGTCTCCCAAGACTGATTTGGAGAGGGCTCGCATGCAAGGGATACCCTATGCTTCGGCAGTCGGGTCTATCATGTATGCGATGTTATGTACCATACCAGATGTAGCTTACTCACTAGGTGTAGTGAGTAGATTGTTAGTTATATGTATGCCCTAGAGGCCATTATTATACATGTGATGTATATTATAGTGGATTCTTGGACATATATAGGGAGGACTTTCCTGCTCGATATGATAGTATGCTATCTGGTTGCTCTTTATCTTAACATGTACACTTATTGTCTTTCTATTACATGTTGATAAAGCCCTTATGATGAGTACTTAACTACCAGGATTATGATGCAGATCATACTAGTAGGGCAAGGGTAGTCGGTAAGTACATCTGTAACAACTTCAATTTTAGTGTACAAAAATTTGTTTAAAAGTTAATGTATACTTGGGGTATTTTCATTTCCTGTGAGTACTATAAGTAATTGTTTTGCTTTTTAATAGCAAGAAAGAGCTTGTAGCTCATTGGTAAGACCTTGCACTGCTGAACCAAAGCACCAGAGTTCAAATCTCATTAGCCACATTATTTTTAATTAATTTTTCTTTTAAATTTTTAGAAGCCCAAGAGCCTACACGTTCATAACTCGTAAAACCCAAAAGTCATATATAAAACAAAATAGCCTAGGGGGTAGACCAAATGGAAAGGGACACATGGCCCCAAGACCCGGCCTGACTCGGCCGGATCGGGCCGGCGGTGCGGATGACTCGGCCCGCCGCCGCCGGCCGATTCACCTTGGATCGCTGAGTTTTCTTCTGTGAAGTTGTGTCTCTTGGCCTCCTTATAACTCCAGACATGTTTATTTAACCTGCAATTTAACAGAGCCAATAAAAACACCTATTTACTCCTTTTTTAGTACAATTTTTAATACATATTCTCACACCCTTTCACCTACCCTAACCCTAATCTTTTCCTATAAATACCACTCCATTCCACACCCCTTCACTCACAAACTCTGTCCAGAACTCTCAAGAAAACTCTCTAGAATTTTGTGTACAAGTGGAGTTAGCGAAGGGCGAAGCTCCGGCAAAATTCCGACGACAACCCTAGGAGCTCCCGGCGACTAAACGACACACCAGAACCAACTTCCATTCCCCCTTCCTCTTTTCTAAGCTCTTATCCAGTAAGTCCCTCCTCCCTCTTCTATTTTCTATTCTTAAAACTCGTATTTCTAAAACCCGACGGAAGCGGAGTTAATCCGACTTCTGATTCGGTTCTTCTTAAAAATTCCACCTTTTTTCTTAAGTACAAACATACTAAACCCTTACATCTTGACTATTAAACATTAACAAAATATCATGAACAAGTTTCATAGCAAAATATTTCATATTGTAATTTTTATCATACATTTTCAGTAAAATACCATATAGTTTAGTTTTGACATTAAACATCATATTTCTTGCTATACCTTTAAATAGATCACGAGGTAATGACCTACCTCCTCACAACACTGATATGAAACATAGCACGATGTCTTTTGGGAATATAAAATACGGGAATACGAATTTACACTTAAATACCTTTAACTTATAAAAACCATTTTCTACAAGATTACGTATTTTTAAACAAATCTTTGAAAAGCGCCGCTACAACCCATTTGGGGAACCCGTTCCGGATGGTGCGGATTATCGCACATTCTCGGGCTTAGTAGTGCGAGATGCAGACCTCCGCAAGGAGCATTCGGTCTCGAAAGATTTAAAATACAAATATCTTAAGAAAATGTGATTTTTAGATAAATAATAAATTTAATTATTTTATAAATATTTATATATGTATGTATTATCAAAACATCTATTTTTGATATATTATAAATATTCCAACTTTTCTAAATCAAAAAGAATCATTTTAAATGAAAATACCATGCAATTCCATACAAGTTCAATACTTTACAATTAAATACCATGTATTATGAAAAATAGGGTTTTATTCACTAAAAATGTCACAATGATAAAATATACATCTATGAAAACTTTAAAGACGATAATAAAATACTTGAGGTGTATTTTGAAAATTATACAAAATTATTTCTATATAAAACCACCTCAAGTTTTATAAATTACAATAAGGACCCTAGTAAATATAGGTTTAAGCGGGACCAGTCTCTTGAGCCTCAGAGAGCCGGAGATATGGGTGCTTGCCTATTTAAGGTAGACAACTTAATAAACGGTGTTATAAACACGGTAATCATCTTTGAAAAAGATACAAATCCTGCCGCCCATGTGCAGCGGTTACCGATAACACCAAAACCTAATTCAGGATTTCAATTTCTTTTCTAATTGTTATGACTTAGACTGAGTCTCATTATAAATAATCTGACTTGAATATGATTCAAATACAAACCAAAATTCAATATGATTCCATGAATCCATATAAGTAATCTGTTCAATCTATTTAATCTATCTTGACTGAACCGAACCATGGATATACATCCATCTACATGATTCTCCGGTTACATCCATTTACTGATATCATGGTTTCAGCAAGTCATCCATCTATAATACAAGACAATACAATTTACAATACAATACAAACAATACAAACAAGACATCGCGGGGTTTAAGGGGTAGATTGGTATGGAAGGTGTTAGAAGTGGCACGAGACTGCAAGAATTAAGACACCTAACCTATATTCATTTGTTGTTGTACCGTGGCATAAACGGTTCCTTGTACTCCACTTACTTTTAGTCTCTGGCATATAGAGACTCCTCTCGTATACACTGGCATCCTTCTGTACCAAGCTACAAACAACAGCGTTAACACTAAATACAACAGTATACAATATAATACAACTTTAAAAGCTACTCTCTCTCTCTCTCTCTGTCTATTCTACTTCTCCCTTATCTTTGGGACTTACCGAGCGATTGTTCGCTGACGACGTTCCTTCTCTTTCTTCTTTGGAATGTTGTCAGGTGTTTCGGACCTTCAAGAGATCGAGCCCAGCGCCGAAGACTTGGACAAGTTTACTGAATATCCCGAGCTGTAGTTTCACTTGTACTTTTTCTTTTACATTCTGTATTCTCCTTTTCTATTATGCCACTGTTTAGGCATTGCTTTCATTCAGATATATTTACTTTTCCATGTATTATACAAAAGAATGTTAATAAATAAAGTTGGTGTTCATTACATTTGTCTCTTGTGTATATTTCTTTTATATTGTTTAGATACGCTTAGCGTATTTACTTCTGAGTAAATACGTAGCGGCCAGTCGCATCCTCTGCCCGTATACTGGGAATCGGGGCGTGACAACATTCTTCAATTGTTCCTAGTCGTGGGAGTATCGAGACGGGGCATCGATATTCCAGAATAGACTAGCGTATACGCTTCTTGACCCATATGATGGGCGATGGATGATCCCACATCCATTGATATTTGACATCAGAGAAGGTATACAGATGCTCAGTAGAGACTGGGTATACTGAACGGACTCACCGAGAACTCCTAGATGGTATTATACCTCATGTCAGATAGCAGTTCTCTGGTGACATCGGTACAGGTTAGTCTGTCGACCCGAGATCGTCATAGAGTCTTGTGTGATTCCCACTGTGCTTTGATTTCCACCCTACCACATTCAAGAGATCGTGCAAAACGGTGGTTTTTGGGTACAGTCCCGAGTCACATAGAGGCAATGAGCGATAGGAGGGGATTTCGTCTCTCCCGGTATTGGGGGTTGATGTTATGCTATGCTCGATTGGCCATAACAGGAAATCTCTGGCCAGGGTTGCTGAGATCTACTGGTAGGTGTTATCAGTAGTTTCTCAAACCGTTAAGGGCCTCACATCGGCATGACTTATCAGGGCTATTGGGGTCTGACGTTTACCACCCCCAGGCTGAGATATGCGACATATCTGATGAAGAGACCGGACTGTACGGTAGTGTTACTGATTGGATTCTCAGGAGTATGAGCAGGCTTGCTTGTTGATCTTCTTATCGCTCAATACCCGGGTGGCCGTTACGTTTATCAGACCGCTTGCGGCTTGTGGGTGACTGATATGATCACCACCTACTGCTGGCGTATTGACGAGTCTTTAGAGTCCTACACAGGTTTCCTAGCTCAGGAGAAACGAAGTAGGAGCATATATGTGATATGTGCGGGACCGAGATTAATACGTGTATGTGATACCGTATTCTATTCTCACGATATGTGATATCGGTCGGTTATATGTGATATAGCCAGGTTATCGGATCAAGTGTTGATTCGATAAGTTGATTCATATGATATTAGTCGGTTATATGTGATATAGCCGAATTATTAAATCAAGTTTTGATTTAATAATTTAATGTATAATTATATATTTGATATATTAACTTACATTAATGAATATTAGCTCACTTATGCATTTATTTTTCTCACTTGTGTGTGTACACTTAATATATATGTGATATATATTATTGTGTCATGCTTATTGCTACATTCTACATAGGTGTATGAGACTCACGCCATGCTTAACATAATGAGGGGTGTTATTTATTTAAAGTAAATTAAAATTGGATGGTAATTACTCACATGGTTGAAGCTTGTGGAAGCTTGTGGAAGCTTGTGAAACCATTGACTAAGTCCACCAATTTTGTTTTACTTAAGATATTTATTAACCCAACCATTAGATTAGCCATGGTTTAGTCTCTACAAGGATTAGTATATGATATTAACTCATCCATGGTTGCTATTCAACACTTGACCTTTTCCATGGTTTCTTTTCTTCATCTCCTTCCTCAAGCTCTCTAGCTTTTTGGGAGATGAAGAAAATGAGTGACAAAAATATTTCTAAAGTGAGCAAAATTCATACTTCATCATCCTGTACTAGATTAGCCATTCAGTTTAGCGTGTTTGTTTCACTAATTTCATATTAGTGAAGAGGTATCTTGAGTTGGTGTCTCCTCGACGTAGATCATCTTCAGCTTCGAAGACTTCAAGCAAGCTTGTTCCTTTCATCTTGTGGAGCCTTTCTAGAGTCCGGGAGTTCACTACTTGGAGCGAAGGGACTGCTACATGGAACTATTGAAGTGAAGGATCGGTCTACAAAGGTTGTACTCCTTGTTCACTTAGATGTAAAGGTGTTTACATTCTAGTTTCGTCTAATTCTCTAGTTAAGATTCTAGGTTAGGGTTCTTTAGCGCGCCAATTTTTAAAAAACGGCATGGTCGATGCCTCCCGAAACCCAGCGGAGACCCTAGGGAACCCTGCATAGTTATCAATCAGATCCTGGGGAAAAGCACTGGACAACTGTGAAGAACATTCTTAAGTACTTAAGAAGGACTAAAGAAATGTTCTTGGTGTATGGTAACGGTGAACTTCAGGTGGAGTCCTTTACCGATTCGAGCTTCCAGAGTGATAAGGACGACGGTAAGTCGGTCTCGGGTTTTGTCTTCACCCTCAATGGAGGGGAGGTATATTGGAAGAGTTCCAAGAAAGATACCGTAGCAGACTCGACGATGGAGGCTGAATACATCGCTGCCAACGATTGTGCCAAAGAGGTTGTCTGGATGAAGAAGTTCATTACTGAACTTGGTGTGGTCCATCCATTGAGAATCCAATACCTGTGTATTGTGATAACAATGGAGTTATGGCTTTAGCCAAGGAACCCCGGTCCCATCAGAGATCCAGACATATTCTTAGGCGGTATCACCTGATCCGGGAGATAGTAGATCGACGGGAGATCAAGATCAGGAGAGTTTACACGAAGGACAATGTAGCGGATCCACTCATGAAGGCCCTCCCCCAAACGCAGTTTGAGAGACTTTTTGGGATGTTGGATATGAGATACTACAACACATGGCCTTAGTGCAAGTGGGAGATTGTTAGGAATATGTATGCCTTAGAGACCATTAGTGTATGATATAGTGGATGCTTGGACATATATAGAGAGGACTTTCTTGCTCGACATGATAGTATTGTTAGTGATATATGCCTTAGAGACCATTATTGTATCATACTGGATTGTATATTACATATTGGATGCTTGGGATATTTCACAGTTATAATAACAGTCTTGCTCGATATGGTAGTATGCTACCTGGTTTGATTCTACCTCAATATGTGCATGTGTTTCTTTTAGCATATCACTTATACATATTGGTAGAGCCCTTAGGATCTTTGCTTGACTACCAGCGTTGTGATGGCAGTCACACTTGTGGGGGCTGGATAGTCTATAAGCACATCCTTATACAGGTCCCTAGTCATTGGATTATCGAGACGGGGCATCGATACTCCGGAGTAGACTAGTGTATACGCTTCTCATCCCAGCATGGGATATGGTCTGTCCCACAGCCATTAATACGCCATACTGGAGTTGGTATGCAGATGCTCATTAGGTTATGAGTTACACTAGACAGGACTCGCCGGGAACTGCTGGTTGGTATTATACCTATCGTCAGGTAGCAGTTCCCAGATGGCATGAGTACAGCTTAGTCCGTTGACTTGCCATCGCTACTTCGTCTCGAGTGTTTTCCCACTGCACTTAGATTACTACCCTACCACACTCAAGGGAGTCATGCAAATAAGTAGTAGTTGGGTGTATTCCCGAAGCACTTGGAGACAGTAGCGATCAGATAGGATTCGTCTCTTCCGGTATTGGGGGTTGATATCGCGCAGTGTTCGGAAAGACATTACATAAAGTCCCTGGCCAGGGCAGTCGAGAAATACTGGTAAGGTACTCCAGTAGTTTCTCAAGGTGTATTGGGCTCTCCTCCGGCACGACTTATCACATTGTTAAGGGGTCTGACGTTTACCATCCCCTAGGCGGATATGCGAGTATCTCAGACGAACAGACTGGACTGTACGGAGTTGGTCATAGATAGGCTCCGTAGGAGTACGAATGAGCTTTTTCATCGTCCTTCTTATCGACAGATACATGGGTAGCCGTTATGTGCATCTAGTACCGCTGACGTGCTTGTGGTTAAACCCACTGCCTGATTACTGTCGAGTCTTTAGAGTCCCACACAGAGGGTTTCCCTGCTTCGGGAAATTGATGTAGACGCCGTATGGTTTTACGGCAGGGCTTCAATCACATATGTGTACTTGTACACGAATGTTGATCGGACGGACGATACTAGTAGGCTTTTGTTTAAGCCGGATCCTAGTATTGTATTATTGGATTGTTATCGTCTCGATGTATTCGTATTTTTCAGAATACGGATACAGATATGTATATACGGTGGGGGACATTCTTGTAATTTGGCAAGGCATGCTTCTAGAAGGAGCCACCTCATTATTTAGTTTTATCCATTTTCTAAATGGATTAATGAGGTGGAAATGGAGGAGACTTTGGTGGCATGGTGAGAGGAATGGCTCATACATTATTACATTACTTTTGACTCAATATTCAAGCATGGGAAATATTTCTATTATTAAATATTGCATGCTTGAATTATTGAGAAGAGATATTAGCCATTTCTCTCCACACTTAGCCATTCACTACACACTTGATATTTTTCTTGAGTTGCTCTCCTCATACTCTTTCTTGAGTTTCTCCATCTCCTTCTTCCTCATACTAAACCCTGACCCTTCACATGTGTTGTGAGCCATAGGGTTTAGTGAGACTAAACAATCCATTAGACTTTCCACATCTCTTAGGCTAGTTGGATTAGCGAACCATCTACCCTAATTACTTCATTTAGAGGTTGGAGCTTGGAGCACTTTGACGCAAGGAGACCGATGGAGCTTTCGTCATCCGATCACCAAGGAGCTATGGAAAGGAGCACTAGAAGACCCGAAGGACCATATCTTGGAGGTATAACCATCTCACCGAGTAGTTAAACCTCTTGGATAGATTAGCTAGTTAAGGCTTTAGTAAAGATCCTGGAGTTTAGCCGGTGTTGCGTAGTCAAATATTTATCGTTTTTGAAAATTCTGCCTCCCCACGAATCACGGGATGCGTGACATTGGCTTACAGTGGTATCAGAGCCTACAAAACCTTAATTAGCTAGTTAGCAAAGTGTTAGAAATTCGATCGACGAGGAAATCCCAAAATCATGTCTGAAAAACCCATTTTCTGTCGATTTTCAAAACTGGTCCAAAAATCTTTTTAGGGGCCTTAAAAATACATGCAGGGTTTTGGAAGAACACTGGAGAAATTTGGTTCATTGAATCCCGAAGACTGCTGTGGAAACGCGGCCAAACCATGCGTTTGGCCGCCGTTCCGCGGCCAAGTCAAGGGTGACTCGGCCTGATTTTCTACAGTGAGTCTATTATGTTGAGTTGTGATTTTTGGGATATTTTGCTTCTGCCCAGGAACTTTTTATGTGCTGGAAGTACTTGGGGTAGATTCAAATTTAGTTTATCGATCGAAATTCTAAGTACTTTAGCTAATCGGGTTTTCTGTGTTTGATATATGTGTTCGTAAATCTCCGCTAATTTCTATACATTAATTAGTTAGGGCTTGCACATATCTGTGATCTGTGTTGATGGTTTGTGTATATGGAGTATTAGATCATTGTCGATGAATAGCCGGGGGGATGTGAGAAGAGTGTTTTCTTTTCTTTCATTCATGTAATTTATAAAAGTGATGTAATATTATTTTGCGGGGCACATCCGGGTTATGGTTGTAGCTACCGTTGTATATTATTTCTTTTACTGTTTTCTGCTCCTATGATAGACCCAAGGTGGGGTACACAAACTACCGTGTTCTTTGAAGTACCGGGTGGCCTACTCATTTTACTGATGGAAGTTGCATCACTTCGGGAATTTGGCGGGTAGTTTTTTTCTTCACCCGTAGGAGTCTGGGGTGGGGTTTGGCTATTCATCACGACCGTGGAATCCGTCTTTCATTACAGGATTAAACGAAAAGCGGAATTCCTAGTATATCCAATATATTCATTTGTGATATGGAATGCCTATTATTGCGTGAGACGAATGGCTATATATATATATATATATATATGTTGGCTATAGTGCCCTCAAAGTCAATTATTGGATCGCAGGCACGTGATTGCAATGATTGAGGGAGGACCTATACCGGTAGGACAGTCTTACTCGAGATTATAGTATGCTATCTGGTTTGTCTTTATCATCATGTACATGCTTCAGGTGACATTACAGATCACTATTATATGTTGATAGAGCCCATAGGATTCTTGCTTGACTACCAGCAGTATGATGGCGATCATATACGTGAGAGTTGGGTAGTCTATAAGCACATCCTTAAAGTGTCCCTAGTCGTGGGAGTTTCGAGACTGGGCATCAATACTCCGAGAGTAGACTGGTGTATACGGATCGAGACCCCGACGAGGGACGATGGCCGGTCTCACAAGCCATTGGTGTCAGTTGGTTCACCTAAGATAGTATACAGGTACTCATTGGGTTATGAGTACACCGGACGGACTCGCAGGGGTACTGCTAGTTGGTATTATACCTATCGTCGGGTAGCAGTTCCCAGGTGACATGAGTACAGCTTAGTCCGTTGACTTGACACTGCTACTTCGCCTCAAGTGTGTTCCCACTGTTCTTTGATTGCTACCTTACCACAGCTCAAAGGAGTCGTGCAAACAGGTAGTAGTTGGGTGCAGTCCCGAAGCACTTGGAGGCAGTGGCAGTTAGATAGGATTCGTCTCTCCCGATATTGGGGGTTGATATTGCGCTGTGTTTGGAGAGCCATTACACAAATTCCTTGGCCAAGGCAAGTGAGATTTACTGGTAGGTATTCTAGTAGTTTCTCAAGGTGTTCTGTGCTACACTCCGACACGACTTGTACCGCTATTGGGGGTCTGACGTTTACCATCCCCCTAGGCCCGATATGCGATACTCATAGACGAACAAACCGGACTGTACGAAGATTGTCACAGATAGGCTCAGTAGGGTTTCAGGATGAGTTCGCTCGTCGGCCTCCCTTTCGCTCGATACCTGGGTAGCCGTTACGTACAGCTAGTGCCACTGACGTGCTTGTTGTTAAACCCACTGCCAGCGTATTGACGAGTCTTTAGAGTCCCACACAGAGGGTTTCCCTAGTTCGGGCGAAACGTTGTAGAGGTTGTATGGTTTTATGGCAGGGTTCGATCATATACATGCACTCGTGCACGGATCATGATCGGACGGATCATACTAGTGGACTTTGGTTTAAGCCGAATCCTAGTATTAGATTGGTTGGATTACTTTTGTCTCATAGTATTCGTATTTAGTCGAAATACGGATGCGGGTATGTATATACGGATGAGGGGTATTCTTGTAATTCATTACAAGATAACTTTAGATGATGCCATTTTCTTTTTTGTGGATTAAACATTTATGTTTAAATGTTTAATGTAGAAATTGTGACTCATTCTTGTCATGACTCATTTTTTGTCATGGCTAAGATATTTTCTTGTGAGCTTTGAGATATTTTGTAAATGTGTGTGTATAAATATTTTTTGTGTGTGTGTGACTTTTATTCTTACCACAAAATATCAAAACACTCACTCACTCATTATAGGGCAGCCATCTCATTTGTTTTGGGGGTTGGTTTTTGCTCACTTGTTTTCTTTTTCTTAAGCTTCATAATTTCCACCATGGGCATCTTCTTCAACCTCCACTCTATCCCTTTCATGTGTTGAGAATCCTAGAGTGTATTGAGACAAAGTAATCACACACTATCTCTATTTCATCGTGAGCAGCTAGGTTAGCAAACTAGTTGTTCGAGTTGCTTCGGTTTGAAGTGGGAGCCCGTATTAAGAATCCTCGAGGTGGATCGTCTTCGACGAGGGAGACTGGAGAGCAGACTTGTTCGGGGCAGCCGGCGATGTGCTTGGAAAGAGATTGAAGACCGAATGACACGGATCGATCGGTATAATCTCTAAACACTTTATAGATTGCTAGTAAACGGTTAATGGTTCGATCCGGGTAATTGGTTGTGGTAGCGCCAAGTTTGAAAAGCTTTTGTTCCGCGTTTGGCCTCGGATTGACGGCCGGGGCACTGCTGTAACCCAACAATATCTAGTAGGTGTTGCTTATGTTTTGTACCCATGCTAGTCAAGCCCCTGCTCTGCCGGTAGTTAAGTAACTTAACGGTGCATGACGGGGCCCAATGGCGAATGCGGATGGCATAAGCGTACGTTGTATTTTCGTTTCTTTTGCTGCCATGATAGGTTGTAAATGATGGGACCGCATTAACATTGATTAATGCAAAGATAAAACAAACCAAAGCTTAATCGTTAGAACAATTTCAAAACCACTCGATTTTCTTCAAAAATCAATTTTAAATGCGGAGCCTAAACCACTCCTTTTAAAAGCTATCATGGTTCCTTCGACTATATCAAGTTCACTACGTTCACGATTTCGCCAAAACCATTCGTAACCCTCTGTCATTTCATATGAATAATCAGTAGTATTCAAGCTATGTTTATTGATCTTCGCCAAGGCATAGTGATTGGTAGCTGCTGGGTATTCATATGTAGCATAGATAGATGCGTTGGTTTGGGACAGTCGTACTACTTTGTTGGCCTTCGTCAAGGGTATGTACGGGTGGGTTCAAATTAATCTGGACAATGACGGGTAGAACTTGACATGTGACTTATGATTTGTTTGCCTTCGTCAGGGTCATAAGAGCATGGGGCAAAAATCCACATCGGGAGTTTCTAAGGAAACTGAAACTTGCTAGTGCTGCATACCATTTAGAGTGTGATAATCTTGGTAGGCTTCCTTCAAGTTTATTATACAATGATATTTGGATCCCGATCTTACTGTGAGTATGTGCTACTCTTCAGGAGATTTTTCACTAAACGATCAATGCTATAAACCAAGTAGGTGTCTAGAACGGTGTTAGCGGGGCTACGCCTCTAGGGAAAAGAGGTTATGTAATTAAGAAACTTCGCGAAAGCGTTGGAAAACCTCCATCGAAGTACCGACACAAACCTGGCTGAAAGGTTAAGCAAGAATTGTAAAAGTGAGATTAATCCTAACTAATTCTTCTTTTATGGTTTGTGGAAGGATTTGAGGAAACAGTGGGAGCCATCCTGTTTAGATAAACTAATAACCAATCTAAACTTGCAAGAGCATCATGCTAAGTGTTTCTTCTCTCTCTCCTAATTGCAAAGACCGCAATGACCGGACATAGGTTATTAGATAATAAATTGACTGAGCTGAACTATATTGATTGGCTAAGGTATGTCCAGATGGCATTTACCCATGACAAGCTGGACTACCTCCTTACTACAAAACCCCCCGCCGTCCCAGGTCCAGATTCCACCGTCGCGGATGTTGATATCCGTAAGACATGGGAAAAGGATTGTACGAGTGCCAAGTTACTCGTGTTAGCCTCAATGGATTGTGAACACCATAGGCAGCACGAGAAGATGGACTTAGCTTCCATTTTCTTCCATACCAAAGTTTTATATGGAGAGCAATCTCATATCGCAAGATATGGGACCTCGAAGATATTGCTTCAAGCGAGGTTGGCTATCGTGTCATCTGTAGGGGACCACGTCCTTGCGATGATTAGCTATATTGAACAGCTCACGAACCATGGGACTACTTTGGAGAACGATTTGTGTATCGACTTGATTCTACTGTCCCTACAATCTACTTATGCCCAGTTTATCTTGAATTGCAAAATTCAAAGGAAGGAAGTTACACTTCCAGGTCTCCTCAATTTATTGAGGAGCTCAGAGGGCATCCTGAAAGAATCCAGGGAGACACCCGCTCTGTTTATTGGGGAATCTTCCTCTTCTAGATCCAAGGAGAAAGCCAAGGGAGAGAAGAAGAAGGCCTCCACCAAGCCGATAAGCGGTGTCAGTAAGATAAAGGGAAAGGGTAGGACAAAAGTTTCGGGGCTAGTAGTAGGGAAGGAGGCATTTCTCTGTAGTCACAGGAAAGCGCATTGTCAAAAGGACTGCAGGGCTTGGAAAGCCAGGATTCGAAGCACGTTATGGCTTCGGCTTCGAGTGTGTTTGTAATTGAAAACTGTCTGTCAATTAACTCAACTTTCTGGGTACTAGATACCGGATCAGGATCTCATATCTGTAATTCATTACAGACTTTAAGAAACCGTAGAGTTATCAAGGTAGGTGATATGACTCTCAGAGTTGCTAACGGAATGAGCGTGGATGCTGAATCCGTAAGGGAATATCACCTAGGATTGACAAGTGTGCAGATATTGATTCTATGTAACTGTTTGTATGTACCTAGTCTGGCTTGTAATATCATATTTGTATCTTTACTTTCTAAGGAAGGATATGATTTTACATTTGTAAGCGATGTAGTACACATCCACCTAAATCAAAATTTGATTGGGTCAGGTACATTAGATAACGGAATATACGCATTGAATCAAGCTCAGGTTTTCAACGTCCAAAACACACTTAAAAGAAAGTCTCCGGAATTAAATCAGGCTTTCTTATGGTATTGTAGACTGGGTCGCATCAATGAAACACGGTTGGCGAAGTTACATAAGGAGGGATATTTGGATCCATTCGAATATCAGTCCTATTCTACTTGTCAATCATGTCTCAAAGGAAAGATGACAAAAACTCCATTCACTGGACACGGAGAAAGAGCAAGAGAGCTCTTGGGACTCATACACAGCGACATGTGTAGTCCAATATCTACACATGCAAGAAGCGGTTATTCCTACTTCATACTTTTACGGATGATTTCTCAAGGTATGGACATGTATTCTTGATGAAACATAAATCCGAGGCCTTTGAGAAATTCCAGGAATACAAGAATGAAGTGGAAAAACAAACCAAAAAAAGTATCAAGACACTAAGATCTGATCGAGGTGGTGAATACTTAAGTGCCGAGTTCCTGGGCTACTTAAAAGAGAATAAAATTCTCCTTTGGCTTACTCCTCCACACACACCTCAGCACAACGGTGTATCATAAAGGCGAAACAGAATCCTATTGATATAGATCGTTCCATAATGAGTAATGCTGAGTTACCGCGATCCTTCTGGGGCTATGCACTAGAATCAGCTGTATATCTTTTGAACAAGGTTCCTACTAAGTCAATGCCTACCACACCATATCAGATGTGGAGTGGGAAGAAACCCTATCTTAAGTACCTTAAGATATAGTTATGTCCAGCTTTTGTAAAAAAGCAGCATGCGGAAAAGTTCGAGGCACGCTCAGAATTGTGTAAGTTTGTGGGATAGCCAAAGAACTCCAGGGGTATTTTTTTCTATTACATGGAGGAACAAAAGATCTTTGTTTCTCGGCATGCCCAATTTTTGGAAACTGGATTTTTAGAAAATCAGATAAGTGGGATCGCAATAAAACTGGAAGAAATTCCAGAACCACAAGCTATTACTGAAAGCATAGTGGAACCAGAAGTTTCGAAAGAACCGGACATCCCCGTGCCACACCGCAGGACTGGTAGGCAGTCTCATCTGCCCGAGAGATACTACGGTTTTCTCATAGACGGGGTAGAAAGGATTGCATCATCGATGATGATAAGCCAACTAGCTTCGAGCAGGCCATTCAGAGCAGAGACTGGGTAAAATGACTGGATGCAATGCGGACCGAAATGGAGTCCATGTACACCAACAAAGTATGGACTTTGCTCCAGAAGGGGTAAAACCCGTAAGCTGCAAATGGATCTTCAAAAAGAATATTGGTGTAGATGGACAAGTTGAAACCTATAAGGCTAGACTTGTTGCAAAAGGTTTTCGTCATAGACCTGGTTTAGACTATGATGAAACCTTTTCTCCTGTGGCTATGCTCAAATCCATTCGGATCCTTCTTGCCATTGCTGCCTTCCACGATTATGAGATCTGCAGATGGACGTAAAGACCGCTTTTCTAAATGGAAATTTAGAAAAGTGCGTCTTTATGGATCAGCCGGAGGGTTTCATTTAGCGTGGGAGCAGCGGAAAGGTGTGCAAGTTGCTTAAGTCCATTTATGGACTAAAGCAGGCATCGCAGAGTTGAAACAGTGTTTTGATGAGACGGTAAAGGAATTCGAATTTATCAAAAATCCAGATGAACCATGCATATATAGTAAAATTGTAGCGAGAAGTGTGGTATTCCTCGTCCTGTACGTGGATGACATTCTCTTGATAGGAAATGATATTCCTATGCTACAATCAGTCAAGAGATTCTTATCACAGAGGTTCTCCATGAAGGACCTGGGTGATGCCTCCTACATTTTGGGGATCCAAATCTATTGTAAAAGATCTAAACGGATGTTAGGACTTTCACAGTCAATGTACATCGACACCATACTGAAGAGATTCAGTATGGAAGATTCAAAGCGCGGTAATCTAACGGCTCGTCATGGAATCACCCTCTCCAAAGAGATGTCTCCCAAGACTGATTTGGAAAGGGATCGCATGTCTATTATACCCTACGCTTCAGCGGTAGGCTTTATAATGTATGCGATATTGTGTACCGGACCAGATGTAGCATACGTCCTGAGTGTTGTAAGCCGGTATCAGTCAAACCCAGGGGAGAAGCACTGGATAGCAGTGAAGAACATTCTTAAGTACCTGAGAAGAACTAAGGAGATGTTCTTGGTGTACGGCAGGGAAGACCTCTAGATCGAGGCCTTCACCGACTCCAGCTTCCAGAGTGACAAGGATGACTGCAAGTCTATGTCGGGTCATGTCTTTACCCTCAATGGAGGGGAGGTTGTTTGGAAGAGCTCCAAGCAGGACACCGTTGTTGACTCGACTATGGAAGCTGAGTATATTGCTGCCTATGATGCCGCGAAGGAAGCAGTCTGGATCAGGAAGTTCGTGACAGAGCTTCAGGTGGTTCCATCCGTTGTTGATCTAATACCGTTGTATTGTGACAACAACGGCGTTATAGAATTGGCGAAGTAACCGAGGTCCCATCAGAAGTCCAGACACATCCTGAGGTTCCACCTGATCAGGGAGATCATTGATCTATGGGAGATCGAGGTGCGGAGAGTAGAGACAGAGAACAACACTGTAGATCCACTCACAAAGGCCATCCCTCAGACACAGTTCAAGCGGCTAATCGAGATGATAGGTCTGCGATATGCCAATACATGGCCTTAGTGCAAGTGGGAGATTGTTAGTGATATATGCCGTATAGGCCATTATTGTATCATACTGGATTGTATATTACATATTGAATGCTTGGGATATTTCACAGTTATAATAACAGTCTTTCTCGATATGGTAGTATGCTACCTGGTTTGATTCTATCACAATATGTGCATGTGTTTCTTTTAGCATATCGCTTATACATATTGGTAGAGCCCTTAGGATCTTTGCTTGACTACCAGCGTTGTGATGGCAGTCACACTTGTAGGGGCTGGGTAGTCTATAAGAAAATCCTTATACAGGTCCCTAGTCATTGGATTATAGAGACGGGGCATCGATACTCCGGAGTAGACTAGTGTATACGCTTCTCATCCCAGCAGTGGATATGGTCTATCCAACAGCCATTAGTACGCCGCACTAGAGTTATTATGCAGGTGCTCGTTAGGTTATGAGTTATACTAGACAGGAATCGTCGGGAATTGCTGGTTGGTATTATACCTATCGTCAGGTAGCAGTTCCCATGTGGCATGAGTACAGCTTAGTCCGTTGACTTGCCATCGCTACTTCGTCTCGACTGTGTTCCCACTGCACTTAGATTACTACCCTACAACGCTCAAGGGAGTCATGCAAACAGGTAGTAGTTGGGTGTAGTCCAGAAGCACTTGGAGACAGTAGCGATCAGATAGGATTCGTCTCTCTCGGTATTTGGGGTTGATATCGCGCAGTGTTCGAAAAGCCATTACACAAAGTCCCTGGCCAGGGCTGTCGAGAAATACCGGTAAGGTACTCCAGTAGTTTCTCAAGGTGTACTGGGCTCTCCTCTGGCATGACTTATCACGTTATTAGGGGCCTGACATTTACCATCCTCCTAGGTGGATATGCAAGTATCTCAGACGAACAGACCGGACTATACGGAGATTGTCACAGATAGGCTCAGTAGGAGTTCAAATGAGCTTGCTCATCGTCCTTCTTATCGACAGATACCTGGTTAGCCATTACGTGTAGCTAGTACCGCTGACGTGCTTATGGTTAAACCCACTGCCAGCGTACTGTCGAGTCTTTAAAGTACCACACAGAGGCTTTCCCTGCTTCAGGAAATTGATGTAGACGCCGTATGGTTTTACGGTAGGGCTTCAATCACATATGTGCACTTGTACACGAATGCTGATGGGGCGGACGATACTAGTGGGCTTTGGTTTAAGCCGGATCCTAGTATTGTATAATTGGATTGTTATCGTCTCAGTGTATTCTTATTTTTCGGAATATGGATACGGGTATGTATATACAGGGAGGGGCATTCTTGTAATTTAGCAAGGCATGCTTCTAGAAGGAGCCACCTCATTATTTAGTTTTATCCATTTTCTAAATGGATTAATGAGGTGGAAATGGACGAGACTTTGGTGGCATGGTGAGAGGAATGGCTCATACATTATTATATTACTCTTGACTCACTATTCAAGCACGGGCAATATTTTCTATTATGAAATATTGCATGCTTGAATTATTGAGAAGAGATATTATCCATTTCTCTCCACACTTAGCCATTCACTACACACTTGATATTTTTTTTGAGTTGCTCTCCTCATACTCTCTCTTGAGTTTCTCCATCTCCTTCTTCCTTAAACTAAACCCTAATCCTTCACATGTGTTGTGAGCCATAGGGTTTAGTGAGACTAAACAATCCATTAGACTTTCCACATCTCCTAGTCTAGTTGGATTAGCGAACCATCTACCTTACTTACCTTATTTAGAGGTTGGAGCTTAGAGCACAATCTCTCACGGTGGATCATCTTTGACGCAAGGTGGCTGATGGAGCTTTCGTCATCCGATCACCGAGGAGCCATAGAGAGGAGCACTAGAAGACCCGTTGGACCGTATCTTGGAGGTATAACCATCTCACCGAGTAGTTAAACATCTTAGATAGATTACCTAGTTAAGGCTTTAGTAAAGTGTAACATTTCAAAAAAATAAAATATTATTTTTGGGAATTTTTATAATTTAATATTATTTTAATTAATATTTTAATATTTCAGTATAATTAAATACAAATAAATGGGGAAAATTTTGGAAAAATTATGGAAAATTCTAAAATAGGGTATTTTATGGAATTATGCCATTTTTAAGTTTTTATGATTAATTACATGCTAATTTAGTGCTAATCGCGATTAAAAATCGCTAATCGGTTTTTAGCAATTTTGTGCAAAACATGCACATATCTTTTTTTTCTACACTTGTGCATTTTCTATCATGTTTCTTTTGGGGTTACTATTCTAGTGAGAAGGAATTTGGGTAAAAGAAAAAGAAAAGAAAAAGGATAAGTATAGAATATGGTAGTAGGTATGGGTGAGAGAGAAAAGAGAGGGGTTAGCTTTGACTTAGCCATTTCCCTTCACTTCGTCAACTCACTTCCTCTCTCCCTCTTCCCCTTCAGCTGCTGCTGCTGCCCTAGCTCATTCCCTCCCCTCTTCACCTCCTCAAATCACCTCTAAAACAACTCCAAAACCCTATCTTCATTTCACAAAAAAGATACACAAGCTCAAGACCAATACATTGGACCAAGAAAGCAAGGATTTTGGCCACTTGGGGCAACTCAAGAATTTTCTTGAGTTGCCAAATGAGCTATTTACTGAACCATTAGCTTAGTTTTAGCATTTCTTTTACCCCCATGCTAGATTAGAACCGATATTGTTTGATTTGGTGGACTTAAGGAAAACCTAGTTAGAGTTTGAGGGAATTTGGGTTATGATGTGAAATTGAGCTCAGTAGAGATTATACAAACACCTTAGTGCTAGATTTGAGACCCAAACCTGAGACTTGAAACCCGGAATACGGATTTAGAAACCGATATCGGAAAATTTAAGAAATCTGTGAAGGTTATATTGAATCTGCTATCAACCCGAGACTCTGAAAATTGTTTTGGTTGGACAGTGATATGTGCAGGCACCCAGGAAGCCACCACCAGAACCCTGGCACCTATCTCTCTTTCCCGGCCGTAAATAAATGCATTCTGGCCGCAAATTATGGCCAAACCAGTAGGGAATTGTCTTGTTTTGGTTTTGGTGCCCTCTTATCAGTAGATTAGACCCCTGGCATGTGCAAAATTGTCCAATTTGACCTAGGGTGAAATCTTGTAACACTTTAGAATGTGTTTAGTGACTAATTATATTTTAATATATGATTTTTAATTAAAAAAAAAGTTTACCAAATTGATTTTCCAATATTTTATCAAAATTAATAAATATTTTTCTAGAATTTTCCTAGGCTTGCACAAACTTGTGCATATAAACTAGGGTTAGAATTTGGGTTAAACTATGTTTAGCAACCATGGTAGACTAAACCCCCTTGTTAAGTTAAAATGATTTTAATTAAGGGTATTTTTTTAAAAATGAAATGGGATTTAAAATTTATTTTGGTTGACTTAGGAAAGAAAGAGAGAGAGAGAGAGAGAGAGAGAGAGAGAGAGAGAGTGCATCATGGCAAGGCCATGCTTGCATTAGATGAGAGAGAGAAGGAGTGCATCATGGCTAGTGCCCATGCTTGCATTTAATGAGGCAAGAGAGAAATAGGGGCTTGACTCTCTTGTGTTATTATTTTCTTTTGTTTGCCTCACACTCTCATAATTCTCACTCTCTCACTCTCTCACTCACACACACACAGCCCTAGCACAACAGCAGCAACAACAAGCAGCAGCTGCAACAACAGCAACATCAGCATCAGGAGCAGCTGCAACAGAACAACAACAACAACAACAGAAGTAGCAGCAGCAGCAGCACACGTAGAAGCAGCACAAGCAGTCCCAGCATCAACACCATCGACGACAACAACAACAACAGCTTCAGCTGAAGCAACAGCCACAGCATCAGCTTCAGCAACAACGGTTTCAACAGCCCAGCAGCAGCTCTAGCAACTGCAGCACCTTCTTCCCCTCCTCTTCTTCTCCTGATCCAGCATCGTAGGGTCAAGTGAAGTATAACCTCTGAGCTCCATTTTTATGTTTACTTGACTTGTGTGTCGGTTTAGCTTAATTAGTGTTAATTTGTGGCTATTAGTGCTAGATTGGTGTTTTATGGGGTGATGAAGTTAAGTTAGTGTGTTTATAGCTTAATGAACCTATTTAGGTGTTAGTTAGTCTGTTTAAGCCTAGTAGTGTCGCTTAAGTTAGCTAGATAACCTTAAATCGCTTAACTTGCAACTTTAAAATACGGTTTTTGACACTTATCATAGGATATTAGGATCTGCTACATCTCTGTCCCTTTCCTAGATTAGCAAACAGTTTTAGAATAGTGTGCAGGGTTTTTAGGGTGTTGTGTTGGAGTTCGAGCCCCTCCCACCGGAGGTAGACCGGCGGCCTCCTCTTGCCGGACCGGCGACGCCGGCCCCCTGTTGAGATGAGTGTGTGTGTTGTGTATGTGGGTGTATGTGGAGATTTGCTGTGATTAGTATTGTTTACTTTTTGGGTTTTTACCTGAGACAAAATCTGGGTTTGTGTAGCCATATTATTGTGTTTTGGTGGACTTTAATGTTAACTTGGGTGATTTTGTTGGAGAACAAGGTATTTTAGGGTGTTTATAGTTAGATTTACCCTAATTTATGCTGTTGATATCACTTGTTTCCTGTTAATTTACCCAGTTCCTTAAAATACCCTAGTGTTGCACACTTGGAGCTTAAACTAAACCCTTATTGATATTTGAAATCTGCTGTTATTAGGGTAACCTTTTTAGTAAGCAAACATATACATTAGGATATAAACTGTGTTAGGACCCTAGTGTAGCAATCTGGACCCTTGCCACCGGGTTTTGGCCGGCCCCACCCCCCTATGCCGCCGGCCCAATAGTGTAGGTTTGTGTTGGTTTTTGGGTAGGTAAGTGTCTGTAGGTTTAGTGATGTATTTGGTCCTGTTTGATTTGCTTGTTTTTGCTCCAGATTAAATCTGGGACCGTTTACCTAATTTTTTTAGCGTAGCGGGACTTGCGCGACACGTACGATACATGTCGAATTGGTTTGCTGTGTATCACAGCGTGTCGCTGTGTGCCACCGCGTGTCGCGTTGGGTTTTGGCGTATGCACACACGTTACGTATACATGCGTGTTTAGTTCGCGACGCGAGATTCGCATTTGATTTCGATATCGCGTATTTGCGAGATATGTGCTTATATATGGATTCATTGTGTAAATTCCAGGTTCACAGGCGGGTACGTCAGACGCCGCCAGGAAAGGGAAGCAGGTGGTCGGCTATACTTAGCACGCGACTAGGTGAGTAGATTTAACATCTACGGGGAAATCTCCCGTATGGCGTTAAGCGTCAGGGCGTAATAGGATGTTTAGTTTTATGTGTTCATGTAGACATACTAGAGTAGCATACTTTCTTGTTACATATAGAACTGGTAGTATAGAACACACTAACGGTTCAAACTGCACGAGCACTATTTATATGCTACACTCACACCGTTAGTATTGCCATGACACTCATATATTAGGATTGCTATGAACCACATATCGTTTGATTCTGCTTCATTGATGCTTGTCATGATTTGGCCGTGTATTGGCATATGTTATATTCATACCATGCACACTGTATACTCACTTTTGTGCATACCTTCATTGATATATTCACCTTGTGCACATAGACATCATATATCCATACTTGGGCACTTATACTTGATATATTCACCTTGTGCACATATACATCATATATCCATACTTGGGCACTTATACTTGATATATTCACCTTGTGCACATATACATCATATATCCATACTTGGACACATATACATCATATATTCGTACTTGGGCACATATACATCATAGGTCCACATTAGTGCACCTGTACATTGCTACACTCACATTGCGTACTTATCCTTTTGCACATCCATACCTATACACATATACATATGTTACATACATGGATGATATTGACATGATTTAAAAACTAAGGGACCGCATGTGATATTTTCAAAACTGGATCTTTTAAAAAGGAGTGGTTTCCCCTTTCTTTTACTCTTAGTGTCCTACGACACATTGCATGGATTTACGCATTGAGTTTGGATTTATGTGATTTCTGGATTTGGGAACCAGAGTACTATGTTAAGAAAATATGCACTGTTTACAAACCCGGTTTCCCTTGATATGATATTTCAGTGCGTCCACCATGCGTTTTCTCGGTTCTGAGACGTGTGACATGTGAACCCGAGTCGAGGAGCTGGACGAGGCCGATTGCGGGTACATGGTAGACCCGGTATGGTACCCCGGGGCGAGAACGGATCGCTGTGCAGTAGACGGTGAGCCTGGCAGAGGAACTACTACTTACCGGTGATTGGTTGGACCTGGCGGTTATCCGGAGGATACTGACCAGGGTCGATAGATGGATACGGGACGACTCATACTGCCGGGGCCGAGGGCCGATACCGCAGATGAAGCCCGTGGGCTGATCCGGACTGACGGAGCCCGATATATGAGGATTTGCGTGTCGATGCTGGACACGAGTATTTCTTGATATTTTGGGTGCCGATGTTGGGCACTCACGATTTTATGAGATTCACAGGATTTGAGGGCCGATGTGGATGACGGCGCCTGAGTTTTACTGGGATTTGGGTGTATTGATGGACACCGGTATTTTCCACGTTGATATTCCGTGTAGATATTATTTCTTCCCATACTCAGCATTTAGTATTTAACATCTTATCCTGTATCTATTGTACCTGATATAGTACACATGCTTGCACGATCATTGCATACCCTGCTCATTCTATATAGGGTTGTTAGATTTCATTATCAGACATGATTATCATATACCTTGCTCATCATATGGAGAGACTATTAGATTGCACTTGTTGCATGATTTGAGCACCCAGTCCATCATATAGATGTTATCTGTTGGCATAGGTTAGAGTATCGCAGCACGTGCATACTCGCGATTACCTTTATATGTTATCTACTATTCACGAGTTGGCAACTCACCCCCGTTGTGCCACAGTGCTTGCAGGTTGCCCTTTGGAGTAGTCGCGGCTGGCTGTTTATCACATCTTTTGATACAGATACCACGGCTGAGGCGTGCTAGCCCTTTTGCTATTAGGTGGGTTTTGTGCGGTATCTGTTTACTTTTCAGTTGTACATTGTTGTATCTAGTACTTTCCATATACTTTCATGTATTGACTTAGAAACTAGTTGTGAGGACGATATATATTATTTTGTACTCTGGTGTCGAGCTCGTAGTGAGCCGACTTTATTTATGCAGTCTTATCTTTTATGATATTTGTTTTCATTTCACTGCTCTTTCTTCGCTACGGCGTCGTATATCATATTGTGGTGATTGTTCCGCCGTTGGGTGCGATTCTTCCATATGGGATGCTCTATTTATTTCACGTGTCACTTTTACTTATATATCTTGTCTTTTACCCGTTTTCGGGACAAATTTTTATAAAGGAAATGATGCCAAAATTATTAAAATAATAATTGAACTTTAAAAGGATTTTTACTAAATTAATTAAGGTTTTCTAAACAATTTATAAATGTTTCTACTAAAATGTTTTAACACTCTATATTTAAATGGTTTTGATTTCTGGGTTTCAGCTTACTTAGTCGCGTTACGCCTGAAGAAGTTACGTGGTTAAGTGCCGGTCACGGGCCGAACTTTGGGTCGTGACAAATCTGGGACCCTTTTCTCTACTTGCTGTTTTGGATTCTGGTTTCTGTATTCCGTATTTTGAATTCTGGATTTGCGTATTGCGTTTTACCTCGAATACTTGGCGCTTATACGACAATATCGAGGATTGATTGATGGTTTTGAAAGCGTACCCATAGGTTCTAATCTATAAGCCCCTTAGCGTATCGTTTTAGTTTTCTTATGTCGTTTTAGTTCGGATTGGGTTTTAATATGCATTTACGATACGTTGATGTGTAGGTACCCCATGAAGAATTCGGGACGACAAGCAAGCGCGTGGCGACGTCGACAAATGAAGACGCAAGGTGAGTAGATTATATCTACGGGGGAAGTCGGATAGATGGCGTATAGCACCCCCGCAGTCCGTAGTTGGTATACAATATATGTATATATATTATGTATATGATAGTTATAGTATGTCGTGGATATTGTGTTAGGTGTACTATGTATAGATTAGGGTTAGAATTAAACTAGTGTAGTTCCTAGTCGCGAACCCTAGAATAGGTTTACACCCACACACACACACCCTTGCATATTCATTATACTTATACTGTGTTGATGATGATAGTGGATGACATTAGAGATGAGTCGATGATATTGGGCATAGTGCCATGAGATCGGTGATATGATATGATTCGTATTTGGGATACGACATGTGATTTTTAGCGGGCCTTTGGACGTGTGTTCCACACACGCATTCATACTTATATAGATGGTATCGATTTGTACTAGACTTAGATCAGTACCCCAGATTATGTGATATTATGATAAGGATACCAGATAATTGATGAGATAATGTGATGTTGACCCATACCCAGCTATTGGGGTGCCGTACAACGATTTACCGTACGAGCTATTTATTGATGATTGATCCGCACTTATGACTCGAGGACGTCAGATGATATACTGTATCGTACGCGATACTATTGAGGCGGGATCACCGACTATTATACTTATATTTATATATATCGACTCAGATTTAGGTGGTTTCCTTACCCCTCCCGATTGACTTGATAGTTAGATGTAGATTACTTAGTAGACATTAGACTAGACCGGAGTCATACCTATTTCAAAACTAACGAAACGGGAGTATTTCAAAGATTGGAAAAAGGGACTCTACGGACATTTTCAAAGACGCATCCTTTCTTAAAAAAGTCGTAGCCCTTATTTTACCAAAAACCCCGATTCGTCTTATTTCAAATGGCATAACTGCATGACATATACATATGGATGTAGATTCTTCACTGGTGCGTTGATTATTCGATTTCCGCATATTCATGCTATTCACATCGCTTTACAGGTGTAAATGTGTTTATTGCTATATTACCATCATGCTGTTAGGACACCAGCACCATTATCGATGATGCGTATGTTCCACGTACACTTGCTTGCCGGCTCAAACACTTCAACATCGATAATTGACATGTCACTACACAGTAGTATTATTGCATCAGGATATGACCCTTGTATGTGCATACTGTTATTCCATGTTGCATGATATACTGTTATACATGCATTTCATTTATATGTCATATGCATCATGCTTTCTGATTATGCGCATTGGGATATTCGTTTTCATGATATTTCTGGATTTGGGAACCGTGGATATTTCAAAAAGATTATGTAAATGCTTTAAAAACCCGGTTACCCTTGATATGATATTTCAGCTTCCACCATGAGTTTTATCGGTTCTGATATATATATATATATATATATATATATATATATATATATATATATATATATATATACCCCATGCGAGGAGGCGTAGAGGCCGTATGAGGGTACATGGTGGGGCCCGGAGGTACCCCGGGGCGAGAACGGATCGCTGGATTTGTTAGACGGTGAGCCTGTCAGGGGAACCATACCGTCCGGTGACATTACCTTTTACTCGGCGGTTATCTTGGGGATATCGACCGGAGTTATGTACGTATGATACGTCGAAATTCGAGGGTCGAAGCGGGGCACTCGAGTTTCGAGATAGCATATGATACGTACCTATCAGGGCCAGTCTTGGTGACAGCGCCTGATAGATGAGGATTTACGTGCCGATGTTAGGCACAGGTTTCATGATGTTTTCGAGTGTCGATGCTAGGCACTCAGGTTCCATGATTTTGATTATATCCTCATATTTACATGCATGATGCTTATTGTCAGTGGGTGACAGGTGGACGGGATCCACATATATACAGACATTGATCACATATAGACTTTGATTACATTGATCATACCTCATATGTATATATAACAGTGGATGAGGACGCTGTTATATATGCCCTTACACCAATATTACTGGAATAGGACGCTAATATGTGTGTATTGATATCAATTCAAATACTTCATCATATTTATTCATGCAAACATACCTCATATTCATGATATGTTATTACCTGAGGCACTGGCACGAGCACTTGGCACTGCATACTTGTTTAGATGTTGCATTACCACCTTATCATGCTTCAGACTTATCCTTTTGAGGTTTATATATATATCTGATCGTTTGACCTAGGATTATGTCATACATTCGGTTTCTTCTTGTAGATATTTTCTATTCACGAGTTGGCAACTCACCCCCGTTGTGCTACAGTTCTTGCAGGTTTTGCCGTACAGGTTCCATGGCGGCATTTCTGGCATATTTTTTTTCCTTTGCGGGTGATTTGCTTTGGTAAGTGGGTTCTTTTGCATCAGAACCACCATTGTACATCTATTATTCTTTTGTATCTAGAAATTCCATCAACCAAAACTTGTATATTGTTTCATACTTAGACACTAGTGATGTATTATTTCGACCTTAGAGTCACGTGTAGTAGTATTACGGTTTTCATGCTGATTTGAGTTCTTTTTTTTGAGTTTTGATCATCGCCCTTCGGTGTTGTATATTATATTGCTTGCGTGGTTGTGACCGTCGATTGACGAAGAGCTAGCTCCCGCTTGGGGATTCCTTTTATCATTGCATATATATTATTCTTGTTGTACCCCGTTCGAGGCCAGTATTTACAAAAGGAACTCTGCCGAAATTTTTAGAAAAGATTATACTTTTTAAAAAATGCACATTCGTCTTACTTATTTAAAAATCTTTCTTTTAAATCATGCTTTCTTCACTTCTAAAAACTATTTTTCCTTCATTTATTATTTAAAAATGGTTTTTGATTTCTGGGCTTTTGGCTTACTTGGATTAGATGGGGTCCTATAAACTCCATATGATTCAAGGGCCAATCACGTGCTCTTTCGGGTCGTGACAAAGTTGGTATCAGAGCGCTAGGTTAATCTTGGTTCGAGTCTAAGTTTGACTATGTGGCGCCTAGGGTGTTTATATATATATACGGAACTTAGGCTTGACCTTACGGAACATAGAATTAGTCGAAGGGGTATTAGACCCGAATTTTCGTCGCGTAGGATAACCCTTGGTTGATGGAGTAGGTGACTTTAGTAGAGTGACGTACCGTGTGTATGTTCCACGGCATACTTATGACACGCCACTCCGCTTAAGGAACCTTAGGATGTACATTTCCTTGCACAGTATTATATTCATTCCTATGATCTATCCTCATCGATACTGGTTATGATTGTACTGCCATGATCACACAGGCAGAGAGAGCTATGGCTAGAGTTGCGTCAGCTTGAGCTCGTCGCGGAAGAGGACTGACCAGGGCATGATTCCAGAGACGTGCGATTGCATTGAGAGGCATCGTCTTACTGTGTTTTCGCGCCATGAGCGTTTGACAGATCGCTTTTACGAGATTTCTCGGACGTGCTAATCGGTACCAGCGGATCAGGCTACTGCTAGAGGCCAGCCAGATGTGATGATCATTGATATATCGCTTATTCATGTTGATTGAAGCGCTGTTCAGCGTACAGACGAATGAGCCAGTTGTTGCTGCAAATGACGAGATATCGCCCAGATGATTGGAGCTACTGCAGCATGAGTATATACTTAGAGATATGATGGAAGGTCGCTAGTCACCCGAGGATGAATGACTAGGGCATGTGGTTCGTTCGCTTACCCCGATGTGAAGTCATCAGATAGATTGATTCCAGCTAGAGACGAATTCACGCAGGTATGTTGAGAGTCGATAGGGACGATCGAATGTCAGGAACCCATTTTCCAAGTTTAAAGTATTCGAAAAGACATGCAAGCGATTCTATGGACTCTCTAGAAGAATGAAACCCTAACTCGACATAATGACCGTGTGAAAGCCTTTGAACCTTTGGGTTTGCGGCAATTCCGCGGCGCCATTAGTGAGGCTTGGGTTTGCCCTTCTACGGTTGGACCACCGACGCTGTGGTATGTACTCGATACTATTAAACTGTACCCAAGATGTTGATCTCTTGGGGGATTATGAGGTTTTGACAAATCGATCGGATGGTTCGACATCATTCGGATATCATATGATGGGACACATTGCTTGGGAGACTCCAGATATGAGTATAGCCGTTGGAGCGCCGTCCATGCAGCCACGATAGGACGAGTCTGAATCACTCGACATTAGAGCAGAGTGAAGTAAAGAGTTCGCAAGAAATTTCGACGAGATGGTGTTCCCCTCCGCTGACATCGGAGGTGCGATACGCACGCAGAGGCATTGTATATGGATATATCTTCCAGAAAGAGGCGCGTTGAGTATGCAGCCGTTCCGGAACAAGAATTAGCTTCAGTAAAGGACGATGAATTCCGGGCAATTCGGCAGAAAAGAGATTTGAGAGAGACTTCGGATGGACCGTAGCCGAGAACATAGCAGTGCGCAGATAGAGACGCGACGTCGAAATAGACGATGATACAAACAAGCGGGACAAGAGGTTCGTGCGAGATGCTGACAAGCTGTTGCTACTCCCCGTTAAGATTAAGGCCGGAGATGTCCACAGAGGCGTTGGGATGCGACCAATTTCCGAGAAATGCTGTGCTGAGGACACAGATGTCCATTGAGCGAGAAGAGATTATGCAAGAGTACCAGCCTCCATACAGATCGGCATATGCAAGATTGGAAGAGACCTTGAGCAGGATTCCTTCCAAGACACTGCTGCAATGATATTTGCAACCAGGATCAGATGTGTCACGTGCATTCAGAGAGCCAGAGGCCGACACCGGTGACATGCTGCTTTACAAGTGGTCGTGATGATTGACCGAGAGATGACCAGAGAAGTGCCAGAACGGAATCGTCCCCGTTAGCACACCTGACAGGGCTGATGGGCCGATTGATTGCGAGATAGGTAATCCGCAGAGAAGATAAGGACCCAGAGACAGAGGACGCCAGACCGTGAGCAAGAGGCAAGTAGATATCTTGCGCTGCTAGCATTGGATGCACCGACACCTTCTCGACTTTGAAGGAGGGACTACCGAAGACGGTATTTATGATTTGTGATTTTGTGATTCGATTATCACGTATCCGTCACCTTGGATTTCGGTATTTTTGGTGATCTATTTGCATGATTTAGTTTTGATGGGTGAGCTTCATGATATTTGTTTTCATGCACCATGGTTGCACCTACTGGGTATTTATATTTTGCGCATAGTTATTACGCTTGAGGTATTGATTGTGATTTCATGCCTATTTTATGCCTGTGATTTGATTTATGCTTCCAGCATCGTTTTCATACACTTTTAGTGTTTTGATTTGATTTGATGCACATGGTTGTGAGCTTATACACGTGGTATACCTGATTTTGATTGAGTCGTATTGTATACCATCGATTTTGATATTGATTTCTTGCACTCTGTGTATTTGATTTGGATTTTCGCGCGTGATAAGCGTATGTTTTGATATACGATTTTGGTACACACCAGATGCACTAAATCGGGATTCTCCGTGCATGTCAGATGCACCTGATTTTACTGTCGGGCACACACACGTTGCCTATGACAGATGTTGTGTGCACACCCGTTGCATCTAGATGTTGTTTTGTGCACATGTATGGAACATATTTGGGTTTTGATTTCCGTGCGCACCAGACGCACAGGGTATTCTTATATACATCTTTGGGGTTTCATTTCTTATAGAGCGGTACATTTTTATGATATTCGCTATGTGTTTTTGTACTGAGCGGGACTAGTCAGAGGACAGTACCCGCATATTTTTGCATGCATTTACCTTAGTTATTTACATATATAGCTTTCATATATACATGTATAATTTTGATATACATCATATTGGTTTTGTTTTGGATTTGACATTTGTGTCTTTATCATGACTCTAATGATTGCGGGATGCTTGACGGAGTTTCGATTTTGAGTTATCTGCTCATTACTTATGCGCATGCATTGCGCTATGATGCGTTTTATGTATTGATGATTTTGGAGCCCCGACAATTTGGATTTTTACTGAAATGTTTTAGAATTTGGGGGTTTAAATTTAAATTCGGGGACCGAATTTCTTTAAGGTGGGAAGATTGTAACATTTCAAAAAAATAAAATATTATTTTTGGGAATTTTTATAATTTAATATTATTTTAATTAATATTTTAATATTTCGGTATAATTAAATACAGATAAATGGGAAAAATTTTGGAAAAATTTTGGAAAATTCTAAAATAGGGTATTTTATGGAATTATGCCATTTTTAAGTTTTTATGATTAATTACATGCTAATTTAGTACTAATCGAGATTAAAAATCGCTAAACGGTTTTTAGCAATTTTATGCAAAACATGCACATATCTTTTTTTTCTACACTTGTGCATTTTCTATCATGTTTCTTTTGGGGTTACTATTTGAGTGAGAAGGAATTTGGGTAAAAGAAAAAGAAAAGAAAATGGATAAGTATAGAATATGGTAGTAGGTATGGGTGAGAGAGAAAAGAGAGGGGTTAGTTTTGACTTAGCCATTTCCCTTCACTTCGTCAACTCACTTCCTCTCTTCCTCTTCCCCTTCAGCTGCTGCTGCTGCCCTAGCTCATTCCCTCCCCTCTTCACCTCCTCAAATCACCTCTAAAACAACTCCAAAACCCTATCGTCATTTCACAAAAAAGATGCACAAGCTCAAGACCAACACATTGGACCAAGAAAAAAAGAATTTTGGCCACTTGGGACAACTCAAGAATTTTCTTGAGTTGCCAAATGAGCTATTTACTGAACCATTAGCTTAGTTTTAGCATTTCTTTTACCCCCATGCTAGATTAGAACCGATATTGTTTGATTTGGTGGACTTAAGGAAAACCTAGTTAGGGTTTGAGGGAATTTGGGTTATGATGTGAAATTGAGCTCAGTAGAGGTTATACAAACACCTTAGTGCTAAATTTGAGACCCAAACCTGAGATTTGAAACCCGGAATACGGATTTAGAAACCGATATCGGAAAATTTAAGAAATCTGTGAAGGTTATATTGAATCTGCTATCAACCCGAGACTCTGAAAATTATTTTGGTTGGACAGTGATATGTGCGGGCACCCAGGAAGCCACCACCAGAACCCTAGCCCCTATCTCTATTTCCTGACCGCAAATAAATGCATTCTGGCCACAAATTGCGGCCAGACCAGTAAGGAATTGTCTCGTTTTGGTTTTGGTGCCCCCTTATCAGTAGATTAGACCCCTGGCATGTGCAAAATTGTCCAATTTGACCTAGAGTGAAATCTGGGACCCTTTTCTCTAGTTGTTGTTTTGGATTCAGGTTTCTGTATTCCGTATTTTGAATTCTGGATTTGCGTATTGCGTTTTACCTTGAATACTTGGCGTTTATACGACAATATCGAGGATTGGTTGATTGTTTTGAAAGCGTACCCATAGGTTCTAACCTATAGGCCCCTTAGCGTATCGTTTTGGTTTTCGTATGTCGTTTTAGTTCGGATTTGGTTTTAATAAGCATTTACGATACGTTGATGTGTAGATACCCCATGAAGAATTCGGGACGACAAGCAAGCGCGTGGCGACGTTGACAAATGAAGACGCAAGGTGAGTAAATTATATCTACGGGAGAAGTCGGGTGGATGGCGTATAGCACCCCCGCAGTCCGTAGTTGGTACTATATATGTATATATATTATGTATATGATAGTTATAGTGTGTCGTGGATATTGTGTTAGGTGTACTATGTATAGATTAGGGTTAGAAGTAAACTAGTGTAGTTCCTAGTCGCGAACCCTAGAATAGGTTTACACCCACACACACACCCTTGCATATTCATTATACTTATACTGTGTTGATGATGATAGTAGATGACATTGGAGATGAGTCGATGATATTGGGCATAGTGTCATGAGATCGGTGATATGATATGATTCGTATTTGGGATACGACATGTGATTTTTAGCGGGCCTTTGGACGTGTGTTCCACGCACGCATTCATACTTATATAGATGGTATCGATTTGTACTAGACTTAGATCAGTACCCCAGATTATGTGATATGATGATAAGGATATCAGATAATTGATGAGATAATGTGATGTTGATCCGTACCCAGCTATTGGGATGCCGTACGACGATTTACCGTACGAGCTATATATTGATGATTGATCTGCACTCATGACTCGAGGACGTCAGATGATATACTGTATCGTACACGATACTATTGAGGCGGGATCACCGACTATTATACTTATATTTATATATATCGACTCAGATTTAGGTGGTTTCCTTACCCATCCCGATTGACTTGATAGTTAGATGTAGATTACTTAGTAGACATTAGACTAGACCCGAGTCATACCTATTTCAAAACTAACGAAACGGGAGTATTTCAAAGATAGGAAAAAGGGACTCTACGGACATTTTCAAAGACGCGTCCTTTCTTAAAAACGCCGTAGCCCTTATTTTACCAAAAACCCCGATTCGCCTTATTTCAAATGACATATACATATGGATGTAGATTCTTCACTGTTGTGTTGATTATTCAAATTCCGCATATTCATGCTATTCACATCGCTTTACAGGTGTAAATGTGTTTATTGCTATATTACCATCATGCTGTTAGGACACCAGCACCATTATCGATGATGCATATGTTCCACGTACACTTGCTTGCCGGCTCACACACTTCATCATCGATAATTGCCATGTTACTACACAGTAGTATTATTGCATCAGGATATGACCCTTGTATGTGCATACTGTTATTCCATGTTGCATGATATACTGTTATACTTGCATTTCATTTATATGTCACATACATCATGCTTTCTGATTATGCGCATTGGGATATTCGTTTTCATGATATTTCTGGATTTGGGAACCGTGGATATTTCAAAAAGATTATGTAAATGCTTTAAAAACCCGGTTACCCTTGATATGATATTTCAGCTTCCACCATGAGTTTTATCTATTCTGATATATATATATATATACCCCATGCGAGGAGGCGTAGAGGCCGTATGAGGGTACATGGTGGGGCCCGGAGGTACCCCGGGGAGAGAACGGATCGCTGGATTTGTTAAACGGTGAGCCTGTCAGGGGAACCATGTCGTCCGGTGACATTACCTTTTACTCGGCGGTTATCTTGGGATACCGACCGGAGTTATGTACGTATGATACGTCGAAATTCGAGGTTCGAAGCTGGGCACTCGGGTTTCGAGATAGCGTATGATACGTACCTATCAGGGCCAGTCTTGGTGACAGCACCTGATAGATGAGGATTTACGTGCCGATGCTAGGCACAGGTTTCATGATGTTTTCGAGTGTCGATGCTAGGCACTCAGGTTCCATGATTTTGATTATATCCTCATATTTACATGCATGATGCTTATTGTCATTGGGTGACAGGTGGATGGGATCCACATATATACAGACATTGATCACATACAGACTTTGATTACATTGATCATACCTCATATGTATATATAACAGTGGATGAGGACGCTGTTATATATGCCCTTACACCAATATTACTGGAATGGGACGCTAATATATGTGTATTGATATCAATTCAAATACTTCATCATTTTTATTCATGCAAACATACCTTATATTCATGATATGTTATTACCTGAGGCACTGGCACGAGCACTTGGCACTGCATACTTGTTTAGATGTTACATTGCCACCTTATCATGCTTCAGACTTATCCTTTTGAGGTTTATATATATCTGATCGTTTGACCTAGGATTATGTCATGCATTCGGTTTCTGCTTGTAGATATTTTCTATTCACGAGTTGGCAACTCACCCCCGTTGTGCCACAGTTCTTGCAGGTTTTGCCGTACAGGTTCCATGGTGGAATTTCTGGCATATTTTTTTTCCTTTGCGGGTGATTTGCTTTAGTAGGTGGGTTCTTTTGCATCAGAACCACCATTGTACATGTATTATTCTTTTGTATCTAGAAATTCCATCAACCAAAACTTGTATATTGTTTCAGACTTAGACACTAGTGATGTATTATTTCGACCTTAGAGTCGCGTGTAGTAGTATTACGGTTTTCATGCTGATTTGAGTTCTTTTTTTCTTAGTTTTGATCCTCGCCCTTCGGCGTTGTATATTATATTGCTTGCATGGTTATGACTGTCGATTGACGAAGAGCTAGCTCCCGCTTGGGGATGCCTTTTATCATTACATATATATTATTCTTGTTGTACCCCATTCGGGGCCAGTATTTACAAAGGGAACTCTGCAGAAATTCTCAGAAAAGATTATACTTTTTAAAAAATGCACATTCGGCTTACTTATTTAAAATTCTTGCTTTTAAATCTTACTTTCTTCACTTCTAAAAACTATTTTTCCTTCATTTATTATTTAAAATGGTTTTAGATTTCTGGGCTTTTGGCTTACTTGGATTAGATGGGGTCCTATAGACTTCATATAATTCAAGGGCCAATCACGTGCTCTTTCAGGTCATGACATAAAGATCATGGAGTTTAGCCGGTGTTGCGTAGTCAAATATTTATCGTTTTTGAAAATTCCGCTTCCCTGCGTACCGCGGGTTGCGCGACATCGGCTTACAAGTATGCTATCTGGTTGCTCTTCATCTTAACATGTACACTTGTATTATTATACTGTCTCTCTGATACATGTTGATAAAGCCCTTAGGATGTTTGCTTGACTACCAGGACTATGATGTGGATCATACTACTAGGACTTGTGTAATCTACAAGCACATCCTTTAATTGTTCCTAGTCGAGGGGATATTGAGATAGGGTATCAATATTCCAGAATAGACTAGTGTGTACGTTTCTTGACCCTGTAGGGCCGATGGTTGATCCCATAACCATTGGTGTTTAACATCAAAGATTGTATACAGGTGCTCATTAGAGAATGGGTACACTGAACCGGACTCGCCGAGAACTCCTAGTTGGTACTATACCTATCGTCAGATAGCAGTTCTCTGGTGACACTGGTACAGGTTAGTCTGTAGACCTGAGATCTTCATAGTGTCTTGTGTGGTTCCCACTGTGCTTTAATTTCCTCCCTACCACGGCTCAAAGGAGTCGTGCAAACAGATGGATTTTGGGTACAGTCCCGAGTCACATAGAAGTAGTAAGCGATAGGAGGGGTTTCATCTCTCCCGGTATTGGGAGTTGATGTTGCGCTATGCTCGATTGGCTATAACAGTAAGTCCCTGTCCAGAGCTGATGAGATTTACCGGTAAGTGTTATCAGTAGTTTCTCGAACCGTTATAAGCCATACATCGGCATGACTTATCAAGTTACTAGGGTCTGACGATTCCACCCCTAGACTCGATATGCGACATATTAAAAAAAGAGACCGGACTGTACGGTAAGTGTTACTTATAGGCTTCATGGGTGTTTGGACAAGCTTGCTTATTGATCTTCTATTCGCTCAATACCTAGGTAGTCGTTACGTCCATCTAGTACCGCTGACGGCTTGTGGGTAACTGATGTGATCATTACCTACTGCAGGCGTATTGACGAGTCTTTAGAGTCCCATACAGAAGTTTCCTAGTTCAACCAAAACGGTGTAGGGCATATATGCTGATATGTGCGGGGGCCTGATTAAATACGTGTATGTGATACCGTATTCTGATCTTGCAGTTATATATTATCAGTTAGGTTATATGTGATATAACTGAATTATTGAATCAAGTATTGATTTGATAATGTGATATGCAGATAAATAATATTAGTCGGTTATATATGATATAACCGGATTATTAAATCAAGTGTTGATTTAATAATTTGATATATATTATATTTGATATAATTATATATTAACTAATATTTACCTCACTAATTATTTTCTTAATATATATATATATATATATTTGATATATGTATATTATATGAAGCATGGTTGATTTTCTATTTTATGAAAATAGAAAATTGTTAGTGGATGTTGCACACCCTTACAACACTTGTGAGGAGGCGGAAGCGATAAACAATAATTTTCTTGCATGCAACACCCACATAACCCAAGATTAGTGCTTAAAGCTTAACTAGCAAACTTATCAAGAGATCTAATCTACTATGAAAGTGTGTTATACCTAAGGAACCGGTCCTTCGGGTCTTCTCTTTATTGGAACTTCTAGGCTCCTTGATGGTTGCGAAGAGCTCGATCTCCGGCCACCTCAAGATCCAAGACGATCCACCCGAGAGCTATCGAACAAGCTACAAACTCTTCACAAGAGTTTAACTAAGAGATCAAGATTGCTAGAAGTGATCACTTAGATTATGTAGAGATCAAGTGATGTATTATATTTGTCCCTTGACCTATGATTCACAACTCATGTGAAGGTTTATGTCAAGAGGTAGAGGAAGGAGAGAATTAGGAAAGAGAATGTATATGTGATGAATGAATGAAAAATGAAGCATAACAAAAGATATTGCTCAAAACAATAATTGAAGCATGCATTATTTTTTCACAAAAATAATGCACCATGCCTCAATAGTAAACCCAAATGAATATAAAATGATTTGAGCCATGCCTTCAACCGTGCTAAGACTTTCTCCAAATTCCACCTCATCATTTCCATTTTCTCAAAATGAAAATCCATTTATGAGGTGTCTCCTTCTAGAATGTATTCTTGTACAATTACAAGAATACCCCTCACCGTATATCGTATAAGTATACCCGTATTCGAATTCCGAAAAATATGAATACAAATAATCCAATAATATAATACCGGTATCCGGCTTAAACCAAAGCCTACCCGTACTATCCTTCCGATCATTATCCCTGTAACACTTACACGAACATGATCGAAACCCTGCCGTAATAACTTACGGCCTCTACATCTTTTGCCTGAACCAGGGAACTCTCTGTGTGGGACTCTAAAGACTCGTCAGTATGCTGACAGTGGGTTTAACCACAAGCACGTCAGCGGCACTAGCTGTACGTAACGGCTACCCAGGTACATGACGAAAAGGTGGCCGACGAGCGAACTCATCACAACCCTAACGAGATTGTAAGCAACACTTACCGTACAATCCGGTCTCTTCTTCTGATACGTCGGATATGAAGTCTAGGGGTGGTAAATGTCAGACCCCGGTAACTTTATAAGTCATGCTGATTTATGGCCCATAACGGTTCGAGAAACTACTGATAACTCTTATCAGTAAATCTCGAGAACCCTGGCCAAGGATTTACTGTTATAGCCGATCAAGCATAGCGCGACATCAACTCCATGCCGGGAGAGACTAAACCCCTCCTATCGCTCACTGCCTTCATGCGATTCGGAACTATACCCAAAATCCACCTGTTTGCACGACTCAACAGAACCGTGGTAGGGAGGAAATCAAAGCACAGTGGGAATCACACAAGACACTATGACGATCTCGGGTTTACAGACTAACCTGTACAAGTATCACCAGAGAACTGCTATCTGACAATAGGTATATATACCATTTAGGAGTTCTCGGCGAGTTCTGTTCTATGTACCCATTCTCCAATGAGCACCTGTGTACAATCTTTGATGTCAAACACCAATAGTTGTGGGATCAACCATCACCCATAAGGTCAAGAAACGTACACACTAGTCTACACTGGTAATATCGATGCCCTGTCTCGATATACTCTCGACTAGGAACAATTAAAGGATATGCTTATAGACTGCCCGGGACCCACTAGTATGATCTACATCATAATCCCGGTAGTCAAGCATAATCCTAAGGGCTTCATCAACATATATATAAAGATATGAAATACAACACATCACACGTTAAGCTGAAGATAAACCAGATAGCAAACTGTCATTTCGAGCAAAGATTGTTTCTGTACATATACATGCCTAGCATCCCATACAATACAGGCCTCTAGGGCATACATATCTAACAATTTCCCACTTGCACTAAGGCCTGTAGTAACGTTTCAGAAAAATAAAATATTATTTTTGGGAATTTATATAATTGAATAATAAATATTATGAATATTTTAAAGTGTGGAGATTAGTTTTAATGATATGGTATAATTATATACCGATAAATTGGGAAATATTTGGAAATTTATATCAATTATTAATTTTTAAAAGAAATTATGAAAATTAGGAATTTTACAATTTAGTATATAATGATTTGTATATAAGTTAGTATTACTAAACACGATTAGTATCTAATCATGCATTGATTATGTTTTGTGCATGTGACATGTACCATATCATATTTGCTAGCATTTGTTACATTTATTCTACCATTACTTTCTCTTTTATTGTCGCATGGCTTTGTTTTTTAAAATGAGAAGAGAAGGATAAAAGAAAAGAGAAGAAAAGAAAAAGAAAAAGAAAAAAGAAAAGAAAAGGGAATAAAGAAAGAGGTATGGGCATGAGAAAGAAGGGAAAGAGGTGAGGGGTCATTTGACCAAGGCTCCCATTTGTTTCTTCCTTCATTCTTCATCATTTTCTCCTCCCTATTCACACCATGGCTGCCCTCCTCCCTCCACCACCTACACCACCTCATATCATACCCAAAAACATCTCAAAACACCTATTTCCCTTCATTAAAAGCATGCACAAGCTCACTACAAGCATGATGGACCAAGAAAGTTTGGATTTTGAGCACTAGGGGCAACTCAAGAAAATTCTTGAGTTGCCAAATGAGGTATTTCCTTCACCATTAGAAGAGTAATTCATTTCCTTTAGCTTCCATGTTAGTTTAGAATGGATTTAGTGAGATTTTGTGATGTTTGAAAATTCTAGATAAGGGTTAGGGTTTTCCTTGAGTGGTGATGGTGCAAGTGAGTGTAATTAGTGACTACAACCCCTGCAGTGTTAGTATTTTGAACTAAAATAGAGACTAGAACCCCAAACCCCAAACTTAGAAATCCCCGATATCAGGTTTGTGTAGGAATTAAGGTGTTATTGGAGATCTGCTATCACCCGGGGACCCTAAAAATTTTATAGCGATTACTGAGAGATGTGCTGGCTAACTAGAAGCTAACCCCATGACCCGAGAGCCCCAATCCCTTTCTTGGCCACCAAAATAAGGCTTCTGGCCGCAATTTGCGGCCAGATTTTTGAAATTGGTGCCGTGGTTTCTTAGGTAGGTGTCTGTTGTATATTTAAGGTCCTTTGTATATGCAACTTTCTCTAATTTTACCTGTATCGAAATCTGGAACCTTTTTCTTAATGTGCTGTTTTGTTTTGTGACTTTAAATGACTTGGGTTTTTGGATATTTTGTTTTATCTCGACCACTTGACGTTTGTATGTCGATATAGGGTGTTGTTTGGTTCTTTTGCATGCGTAGGCTATAGGTTCTAACCTATAGGCACCTCGTGTGTCGTTTTGGATTTGAATCGGATTTTAATGCGATACGATATGTTATGACATGTAGGTACCTCCATATGAACTTCGGGACGACAAGAAAGAGCATGGCGACATCAACTTCGGCAAGCAAGGATCAAGGTGAGTAGATATATATCTACGGGGAAGTCGGGTGGATGGCGTATAGCACCCCCGCAGTTTCGTAGTGTAGCATGAGATACGTTTATATATATAACATGTGTATTGTGAGACGTGAAATATTAGCATGATAGGCTTTAGGAAATCATGGGTTAGTGTAGCGTAATTGAAAGTTAGTGTTTTAGTTTAGTTCCTAGTTGCGGAACCCTAGGTTAAGGTATACACACATACACATGCACACACGTGTTATGTATTAGTGTATGTGATATATGTATATATATGTGTGTGTGTGTGTGTATTGATATATATATATACATACATATACGTATACACGTATGATGAGGATAGTATATGATACTTGGAGATGAGTCGATGTGACTGGGCATGATTCCGTGAGATCGGTGATGTGACTTAGGTCGTATTATGAGATATGACATGATATTATAGTAGATCGTTGAGCGATATGTTTTCATACACACGCGAATATATGTTGATGGTATCGGTATGTACTAGACTTAGATCAGTACCCTAGTTCATGATATTATGATAATGATACCAGATGCATAATGAGATATATGTGATAGTTGACCCGTACCCCGATTTTGAGATGCCGTACGATGGATTTACCGTACGAGATATAATTATGATGACAGATCCGTACTCTTGACTCGAGGATGTCGTATTATATATTTTATCGTATGTGACGCTATTGAGGTGGGATCACTGACTACTGGATGTATCGACTCGGACTTAGGTGGATTTCCTTACCCTTTTGATTAGCCTCTTAGCTTGACCTGTAGTTACATAGTAGATGTTAGACTGGGCTCGAGTCATATCTATTTCCAAAACTAATGAATCATGAGTATTTTAAAGACAGGCCAAGAGATACTGCAGATATTTCAAAGGACGTACCTTTTCTTAAAAACACTGTAGCCCCTATTTTCTAAACACCACGATTCGTGTTATTTCAAATGCCAAAACTGTATGACTCATATATATAATGTATAATCTTTATTGTTGCGTTTACAATTCATTTTCCGTATATTCTTGCTATTCGCATCGCATTGCATGCTTAAATGTGATTTCGTAGTTGTTATGAAACCCTGCTGTCAGGACACCAGCACCATTACCGATGATGCGTATGTCTACGAACACTTGCTTGCCGGCTCACACACATCATCATCGGTAATTGCCATGACACGTATACTTTAGAAGTATTACTTCATTGATATAACTTGCTAGCCGATAGTTCCAATATGTTATTGCTTTTATATGCTAGTTTAATTATTGCATTCTTTGCTTGATATCCTATGCATTCATATGTTCATTTGTCATGCAATATTATGTGGTTTTATGCCGGTAATTCACTGTTATTTACTCTTGAGATTGGGATTTCGGACTTCCATGAGATTTCTGGATTTGGAGGAACCGCAAAGATTTTATAAACTTATTATCATTTTAAAGATAGAAAATTGTGGTTTCCTCATGATATGATTTGAGAGATGTCCACCATGAGTTTTATCGGCTCTTGAGCGGTATCATACACCTGATTCAAGGAGGAGGAGGAACCGTCTGCGGGTGCATGGTGGACCCGGTGCGGTACCCCGGGACAAGATGGTCGCAGATGATGGCGTTGAGCCTGGCAGGGGAGCATTACCGACCGGTTATTTGTGATGCGGCGGATATCTGGAGGATACCGACGTTGTCGTAAGATATTTATGATTTAGGCCAGTCCGGATTGCCGGAGCCCGGGGCCAGTTCGGATTGCCGGAGGCCGAGATATTGAGACATTGAGATATTGATATTTTATGATAGGGGCCAGTCCGGATTGCCGGAGCCCGAGATATTGGATATTGGGATATATGTTTTGTGTCGATACTTGACACGGATTCTATGTTGATTTCATTGATGTTATCTCAATTTTTATATACATAAATCTCACTAAATTAAGAAAACAGTTTTCCCATTCAAGATGCATTTTGTTTCATTCTTAATGCATTCGTAAATCATATAGTTGGCATGTTACTACCTGAGACACTGATACGAGCACTTGGTATTATACGTATGATAGATGTTTACCTTGCCACCTTTAGATGCTTCAGGTTATATTTATATTATGAGGATATTATCGTATGACCTAGGATTGAGTCATACATGCGATTTCTGCTCGGTGATGTTTTCTACTCACGAGTTGGAAACTTACCCCCGTTGTGCCACAGTTTCTTGCAGTTTTTGCCGTACAGGTTTCCTTGGCGGCTTTGCTAGCACACTGCTTCCTTCCGGATGATTGGTTTGGTAGGTGGGTTCACTCTCATCGTGACCACCCTCGTATTTTATTTACATTCAGTTGTATCTAGTAAACTCCATCAACCAGACTTGTATATTTGTTAGACTTATAAGACCAGTGTATATTCTTTCGACCTTAGAGTCGCGCGCCTGTATTATTATGGTTTTTCTCTGGTTTTCTTGAGGATATTTCCTCTCTTGATGAGTTTTGAGCCTCGCCCTTCAGCATTGTATATTATATTGCATTGCGTGGTTATGTCCGCCAATTGGCAAAGAGCTAGCTCCCGCTTGGGATGCCTTTATTTCATTATGTATATTATTCATATTTGTACCCGTTTGGGGCCAGTATTTACAAAGGAGACTCTGCCGAAATTTTCGGGAAAATATGATGTTGCTTTTAAATGTTTAATGCCATTTATTTTATTGAAACCACTTGCTTTAAACAAGTTTTCCTTCACTTCTTATTTAAAAATGGTTTAGATTTCTGGGCTTTTTGGCTTACTTGAATTAGGTGGGGTCCTATAGACTTCACATGATTCAAATGCCAGTCACGTGCTATTTCGGGTTGTGACACCTGTAGTCGGTGCAATAAGTACCCACTGTCTACACTAGAACTAGTTGTCGGCGTACCGCATGCCTGATAGCTCGAACAGTTTCTCAAACTGGACTTGATGGATGGCCTTGGTGAATGGATCTGTTGTGTTGTCTTTCATGTCTACTCTCCGTACCTCGATGTCCTGGTGATCCACTATCTCCAGGATGAGGCGATAACGCCTCAAGATATGTATGGATTTCTGATGGGACCTCGGTTCCTTTGCCAAAGGCATGGCTCCATTGTTATCGCAATACAGAGGTATTGGATTAGCAATGGATGGAACCACCTGAAGTTCAGAAATGAACTTCCTCATCCAGACTGCCTCTTTTGCGGCATCATTAGCAGCAATATACTCAGCTTCCATCATGGAGTCTGTGACGGTATCTTGCTTGGAACTCTTCCAACATACCGCCCCTCCATTTAGGGTAAATACAAACCCTGCGATAAGAATAATTTGACCGATTGTAGCATAGGAACATCATTTCCTATCAAGAGAATGTCGTCCACGTATTCGAGGAATGTAACAGTACTCTCTACAATCCTTTTATAAATACATGGTTTATCTACATTTTTTATAAAACCAAACTCTTTGATTGTATCATCAAAACAGATGTTCCAACTCCGTGATGCCTGCTTTAATCCATAGATGGATTTAAGCAACCTGCATGCTTTTCCGCTGCTCCTACTATCAATGAAGCCTTCTGGCCGATCCATAAAAACGCATTCTTCTAAATCACCATTTAGAAATGCCATTTTAACATTCATCTACCAGATCTCATAATAATAGTGAGCATCTATAGCAAGCAGGATCCAAATGGATTTGAGCATTGCGACTGGTGAAAAGGTTTCATCATAGTCCAAGCCCGGTCTTTGACGAAATCCTTTTGCAACCAGTCTAGCTTGATAGGTCTCCTCCTGACCATCCACACCGATCTTTCTCTTAAAGATCCATTTGCACCCTATGGGTTTCACTCCAGAAGGTGCAACCTCCAAAGTCCATACTTTGTTGGTGTGCATGGATTCCATTTCGGATCTCATGGCATCCAGCAACTTCACTGAGTCGCCACTCATGATAGCTTGCTGAAAAAAAGTAGGATCATCATCATCCATGATGCAATCTTCTCTATCACCATTAATTAGAAAACCGTAGTATCTATCAGATGGGCGAGAAGTCCTACTAGATCTACGGAGTGGCTGAGGTTCGTCAGAATCTATTGAAACCTCAGGTTCAACCAAATCATCGGTAATTGTTTGTGTATCTGGAATTTCTTCCAGTTCTACCGCATTGCCAACAGTATCATTTGTAAAAAAAATTCATTTTCTAAAAATGTGGCATACTGAGAAACCAACACCCTTTGTTCCTCCTTGTGGTACAAAAGATATCCATACGAGTGTTTTGGATATCCCACAAATTTACATAAAACCTATCGTGTCTTGAGTTTGTCCGGATTCTGCTTTTTCACAAAAAACCGGACAACCCCATATCCTAACTCTTTTAAGAAATGGCCTCTTCCCATACCATATCTCATATGAAGTGGTGGACACGGTTTTGGTCGGAACCTTATTCAGCAGATAAATCGCAGTCTCCAATGCGTGCCCCCAGCATGATATTGGTAACTCAGCATCACTCATCATAGATCGTACCATATCTAATAGGGTACGATTTCTGTGTTTTGACATACCGTTGTGCTGTGGTGTGTACGGAGGAGTGAGCTGAGAGAGAATTCCATTCTCTTTTAGGAAATCTAGAAACTCTGAGCTTATATACTCACCTCCTCGATCCGATCAAAGTTTCTTGATACTCAAGAATGTTTATTTTTCTACTTCAGATTTATACTCCTTGAATTTTTCGAAGGCTTCAAACTTATGTTTCAACAAGAACACATGTCTGAATCTCGAGAAATCATCAGTAAAAGTTATGATGTAGGAAAAACCACCTCTCGCATGTGTAGACATTGGTCCACATACATCACTATGTATGAGGCCTAAGAGTTCAGTAGCTCTCTCTCCGTGTCCACTAAACGGAGTTTTGGTCATTTTACCTTTGATACAAGACTGGCAAGTCGCATAAGATTTATATTCAAAAGAGTTTAAATATCCATCTTTATGTAGCTTGGTTATTCTCCTTTCACTAATATGACCAAGTCTACAATGCCAAATGAAAGCTTTATTTATGTCTGAAATCTTCCTTTTGTTTGTGTGTTGTATATTGAAAACTGTGTGCTGGTTTAGGACGTATATCCCGTTATTTAATGTACCAGACCCAATCAACTCCTGATTAAGGTTAATGTTCATAACGTTAGATTGTAATACAAAATTATATCCAGCATTGTCCAACAACGATACAGATATAATATTACATAACATGGAAGGTACAAAATAACAAGGGTTCAAAACCAATATACAACCCGACGGCAAACCAAGGTGATACTCTCCCACTGCTATAGCATCCACTAAGGAACCATTCCCAACCCGGAGAGTGTGATCACCTTTCTTCAAAAACCTGCTATTTCTCAGCCCCTGCACACAATTGCAGATGTGAGATCCCGACCCGGTATCTAATACCCAGGAAGCAGAGTTAATTGAAAATAGTTTTCTGTTACAAAAACACCTGGAGTGGAAGCATCGCCATACTTCTTCTTTTGGAGGGCGGCCAAGTATCCAATGCAGTTTCTCTTCTAGTGCCCAGTCTGGTGGCAGTGGAAGCATTCCCCTCATCCTGTCGTAGCAGCCCCTATCTTGTTCTTTCCCGGTGCCTTTTTCACTCCGCCTCTCGGCTTGATGGGATTCTTCTTCTTCTTTCCCTTGGCCTTGGCTTTCGGGACGGAGGAGGAAGATAGCCCAACAATTAGAGCGGGAGTTTTCTCTACCTTTAGCGTGCTCTCTGCACTCCTCAACATATTGAGAAGTTTACGTAAGGACTTCTCCATATTGTGCATGTTGAAGTTTATAATGAACTGAGCAAAGGCAGGGGGAAGGGACTGTAGAACAATATCAATATATTGTTCGTTCTCCATGGTCCAACCCAGGTCCTCTAGATCTTCGATAAGTCTAATCATCTTCAATACATGGTCACCTACAGATGTACCAGCAGCCATACGCATCTGAAACAACTTTCGAGATGCCCTGTATCGGAGAGTATGAGATTGCTCTCTATACAACTCCTTTGTATGGAGAAAGATGGATTGTACATCCATCTTCTCATGCTGCTTCTGATGTTCATTGTTCATAGAATCAAGCGCGAGGCACTTGGCTGTTGCGCAGTCTATATCCCATGTCTTGCGGATTTTTTTATCCGCAACTGAAGAATCAGGGCCTGGGCTAGGAGGGACTGGAGTAGTCAGGACGTATCCGACCTTATCATAGGTCAGGGCAATATTTACGTTCCTTAGCCAATCTTTGTAATTCGGTCCTGTGAGTTTATTCTTTTCTAATAAAAGATTAAGTCCCGTCATAGGTATCTGCCATTAGGAGAGAGAAAAGAAGACACTCAGCGATTGCTCTTGTATAATTAGACTGGTTATTAATCTTATCTAATCGATGTCTCCCACTGCTTTTTATCAAATTTTCCTTCAAACCTTAAAAAGAAAACTAGCCAGGATTAATTGCAATCAACAAGTTCGCTAACCGGTCGGCCAGGCCAGTGTCGGTACTCCGAGGGAGCTTCCCCGTGCTTTCGCACGAACCTAATTAAAATAAACCTCATTTTCCTAGATGCGTAACCCCATTGACACCTTTCTAGACACCTACTGCATTAGCTAATTGTAAAGTGAAAAACTCTCCCGGGAGTAACTTTTACTCACAGTGGGATCGGGATCTAACTATCATATAGAAGGTATGCAATCTCTTTGCAAATTTCAACTCTTAAAATTCCCGATATGATTTTTATCCCTAATGTCTTATGACCTTAACTATGGTCAACAAATCATAAGCACTAGTCAAGTTCTACCCACCATTTCGTGATTGATTTAGACCCACCCGCATGACCCTTAACTATGGTCAACAAAGTCATACGAATGTCCTAATCGATCGCATCAAATGCTTTGTAGGAAGACATCACTTAGCTACCGTACACCACGCCTTAACTATAGTCAACAAACGTGGCACGAATACTAAGTACTCTGCTTCCTAAAATGGCGGAGGGCAACAGATGGTTTTTATTAAAAACCCTTAACATTTTGAACTTGATATCGTTGTAGAATCTAGTGAAAGGAGTGGTTTAAGCTCCAGTTTTAAAAGTCGAATGGTTTTGTAGTATCTTTCTAATTTCGCTAAAGAGGTCACTCCTGGTGAAGGGATCTCGACTCTTTCCTCATCGAATGAGGTGCTAAATATTCATGAATACCACAATGCAAAGCAAAGATTAGATCAACTATAAAAACAATCGAGTGCTTTGTAACATTTGCTAGTTTTGCTAAAGGGGTCACTCCCGGTGAAGGGATCCCGACCCTTTCCTCATCGAATGAAGTGCTGGATATTCATCAAGGAATACCACTATGCAAAGCAAAAACTAGAGTTACCCATTTTAAAAAATTTTATTCTACAACATCTTTAGGTTTCTTTTTCTTAACATTAATCACATTAATTTTGTCCCATCATTTACGTTTCCTAAACATCACAGAAAAGAAACGAAAATAGAACGTACGCTTATGCCATCCGCATTCGCCATGGGGCCCCGTCATTCACCGTTAGGTTACTTAACTAACGGCGGAACAGGGGCTGGACTAGTGCGGGTGCAAAATATAAGCAATGTTTATTATATATCTCATATATAAATAGCCATTCGTCCCACGCATTTATAAACATTCCAGATCACAGATGAATACATTGGATATACTAGGAATTATGTACTTCATTTAAGCCCTTAATGAAAAATGGTTTCAACTGTCGTGATGAATAGCCAAACCCCACCCTAGACCCCTACGGGTGTGGCAAACTAACCGCCAAATTCCCGAAGTGAAGCAACCTCTCTCAACAAAGTGAGTAGGCCACTCGGCACTTCGAGAACCCGATAGTTTGTGCACCCCATCTTGGGTCTATCCTAAGAGCAAAAACATTAAAAAGAAAATATACAATGGTGGCTACAACCTCAACCCGGATGTGCCCCGCAAAATAATATTACATTCTTTTTTACAAATTACAAGAATGAAAGAAAAACGCTCTTCTCACATCCCCGGCCATTCATCACGACGATCCAATATATACATATACACATACCATCGCATGATACCAATACCGATGTGTGCAACCCCGATTAATCGACATATAGCAATTAGTCGACATTTCCATATCACACATACACATTACTAAGCTTGTAAAGTAACCGCAACATTAGAATTCCGCACGAGATTAGCAAACTAAACCATTTTCCAACTCTTGAAAAAATCCAGTGAGCAACCTTTTAAAAACCGATCTTTTGAGCCAATCTGGAAGTCGAAACGAACTCGAAACCCGCCCGAACTTCGTGGAGGCGAAGAACAACGTATTAACGTTTGAATGGGGGCTTCAGGGGGTACCCACCCCCGGGGGCCACCTCGAGGTGGCCCCAAAGGGTGTGCAGACCCGAGAGCACCCAGTTGGGGTGCTCTCGGGTCACCCACCCCCAAGGCCACCTTGAGGTGGTCTTGGGGTGTGGGTCCGGCCTCTGGTCCCACTCGGGGTGTCCCCAGGGTGCGCGCGCTCCACCCCGTGGCTTTTGGGTTCAAACCATGAGCCCGCGGGGTGTGCAAACATCTCAAAACTTCAATTTTCAACACTGTTTTTTCGGCTGTTTTTGCACGACGAAAAACGGTGGAATTCTAACATTTCTACAAGATATTTAAGGTTTAAGACAGGCTCTGATACCATGTTAGTGGATGTTGCAGACCCTCACAACACTTGTGAGGAGGCGGAAGTGATAAACAATAATTTTCTTGCATGCAACACCCACATAACCTAAGATTAGTGCTTAAACCTTAACTGGCAAACTTATCAAGAGATCTAATCTACTATGAAAGTGTGCTATACCTAAGGAACCGGTCCTTCGGGTCTTCTCTTTTTTGCAACTCCTAGGCTCCTTGATGGTTGCGAAGAGCTCGATCTCCGGCCACCTCTAGATCCAAGACGATCCACCCGAGAGCTATCGAACAAGCTACAAACTCTTCACAAGAGTTTAACTGAGAGATCAAGATTGGTAGAAGTGATCACTTAGATTATGTAGAGATCAAGTGATGGATTATATTTGTCCCTTGATCTATAATTCACAACTCATGTGAAGGTTTAGGTCAGGAGGTAGAGGAAGGAGAGAGAATGTGTATGTGATGAATGAATGAAAAATGAAGCATAACAAAAGATATGGCTCAAAACAATAATTGAAGCATGCATTATTTTTTCACAAAAATAATGCACCATGCCTCAATAGTAAACCCAAATGAATATAAAATGATTTGAGCCATGCCTTCAACCATGCTAAGACTTTCTCCAAATTCCCCCTCATCATTTCCATTTTCTCAAAATGAAAATCCATTTATGAGGTGTCTCCTTCTAGAATGTATTCTTATACGATTACAAGAATACCCCTCACTGTATACCGTATAAGTATACCCGTATTCGAATTTCGAAAAATACGAATACAAATAATTCAATAATATAATACCGGTATCCGGCTTAAACCAAAGCCTACCAGTATTATCCTTCCGATCATTATTCCTGTAACACTTACACGAACATGATCGAAACCTTGCCGTAACAACTTACGGCCTCTAAATCTTTTGCCTGAACCAGGGAACTCTCTGTGTGGGACTCTAAAGACTCGTCAGTACGCTGGCAGTGTGTTTAACCACAAGCACGTCAGCGGCACTAGCTGTGCGTAACAGCTACCCAGGTACATGACGAAAAGGTGGCCGACGAGCGAACTCATCACAACCCTAACGAGATTGTAAGTAACACTTACCGTACAGTCCGGTCTCTACGTCTGATACGTCGCATATGAAGTCTAGGAGTGGTAAATGTCAGACCTCGGTAACTTTATAAGTCATGCTGATTTATGGCCCATAACGGTTTGAGAAACTACTGATAACTCTTATCAGTAAATCTCGAGAACCATGGCCAGGGATTTGCTGTTATGGCCGATCAAGCATAGCGCGACATCAACTCCCTATATCGGGAGAGACAAAACCCCTCCTATCGCTCACTGCCTTCATGTGATTCGGGACTGTACCCAAAATTCACCTGTTTGCACGACTCAGCAGAGCCGTGGTAGGGAGGAAATCAAAGTACAGTGGGAATCACAGAAGACACTATGACGATCTCGGGTCTACAGACTAACCTGTACAAGTGTCACCAGAGAACAACTATCTGACAATAAGTATATATACCATGTAGGAGTTCTCGACGAGTCCTGTTCTGTGTGCCCATTCTCCAATGAGCACCTGTGTACAATCTTTGTTGTCAAACACCAATGGTTGTGGGATCAACCATCGCCCCCAAGGTCAAGAAACGTACACACTAGTCTACACTGGTAATATCGATGCCCTGTCTCGATATACCCTCGACTAGGAACAATTAAAGGATATGCTTATAGACTGCCCAGGCCCCATTAGTATGATCTACATCATAATCCCGGTAGTCAAGCATAATCCTAAGGGCTTCATCAACATGTATATAAAGATATGAAATACAACACATCACATGTTAAGATGAAGATAAACCAGATAGCAAACTATCATTTCGAGCAAAGATTGTTTCTGTACATATACATGCCTAGCATCCTATGCAATACAGGCCTCTAGGGCATACATATCTAACAAAAATGATGTGGAAAATGAGAGATATTTGTGGAATGGGTAAGCATGGGATTTTTGCATTTGTTTATTTATCTTGACTCACTATTGAAGCATGGTTGGAATTTTTAATGTGATTATATTCCATGCTTCAATAAGTGAGAAGAAAGGGGTTGCCATTCTATGCTTGCTCATTGTTTTTGTTCATGCCTTAGCTCATTTGCTCTCTTCTTTTTCCATCTTCTTCTTCTTCCCCCCACAAAACCCTAACCCTCACATGTGATGTGAATCATAGGGTTTTATAGAAACCTTAGTGAGCTTAGAACCCTTACTTCATCATCCTAGTTTAGATTAGCACTTTAAACTAGGGTGTTTGCATCACTAATAGGAGATTAGTGAAGAGATAGCTTGGATTAGAGGAGCTTCAGGTGGATCATCTTCGACACGAAGATTGCATAGGAAGCTTGTACCATCTTCAAGTGGAGCTACGAGGAGTCGTAGGGACTACAACTCGGAGCTTGAGAAGAGAAGGACACGATCTACAAAGGTTGTTGCCTCTTTCACTTAGTGTCTTAAACCCTAATCATCTAGTTAAGATCTTTGGTTAGTCTAGCTTAGCACCCCGAAATTTTTAAAATAGCATGCTAGATGCATGTGAAAACCCAGTGGTGGTGCTAGGGTAGACTTTCATGGTATCAAAGCCAAGCTAGAAGATTAGACGATGTTATTAGAATCACGAAACCGAAACGACTCAGAAACTGTTAACTCAAAACCCAATTCTCTGTCGATTTTCAAACGGTCTCTGAAATTTTTTTAAACAAGTACAGAATGTTACATGTGATGTAACTAGAACACCAGAGAAATTCGAGGCCAAAACTCCAAAAACGACCCGGCGAGATCTCTAATAATACCGGCCTGGCCGGCCCCCTGTTCTATTTAGGTCTCGAATTTTTTTGGTGTTCTGTATGCTCTGGTTTAGGGTTTCAGGTTATATTTGATTAGCCCAGTTTGCATATGATGTTAACTTTTCTATTGGGGCTATTCGGAGTGTTTTGTAGTCGTGTTTTAACATCGTTTCAGGTTTAAGTTTGATATGTGATACAATATCTGGAATCCACATTTAATTAGTTTTGTGAAAACCGGTTTTCTAATTGTAAATCTAGCATTTTAGTCTATGTTGATCGATTTCCACGGAGTTTTGATTCGGATCAAAACTCCGTCGTGAAGGGGTTTCTCCAGCACCACTACTAGGGTTTGGTAGCATCACACATGCAATATTAAAAATTTATAGGGTGTTAAAGAAACTATCCTAAGGATCAAACTAGAAAAGCTAGGGTAACAAAACTTTATACACAATCCACAAGAGGTAAAGGCTAGGTTTAGAGAATACAACCTTTGTATCTCCCTACGCTAGACTTCTTGGCTACTTGAGAGTTGAAAGAGGCTTGCTTGAGATCCTCCAAGTCCACGACGATCCACCCGGAGTCCTCTTTGTCCAAGCTCAAGTCTTCACTTGATCAAGAGAAGAAGTAGAAGCCAACACTCTAAACTGATGGGCAAGAGTAGTGTAGAATGGTGATGTGGTTTGTTTTCTCACTTCAAAACCCTAACTTGATCACTATCTTGCTCACTAATGAAAACTAGAGAGCAAGAGAGAGGAGGAAGAAGATGACGGCAAAATGAGAGCTCAAGAGATAATGATAAAGATGAGGATAAAAATGAGAATAGAAAATATATATATTTTCTCTTCTCACTTTTAACCCAAGTTAATAAATATCTAGATATTTATCTTTGGATCAAAAATGGCCATGGAAAATAACTCATGGTTAACACAAAGGTTAAGTGGAGGAATAAAATAACCAACCATGAGTAATTATCCAATTCCATTTATCTCAAAAATAAATATCAAAATATTTACTAGCATGTGAGTCTTATATTGCCACCATCTCATGTATCAACAACCATGATAGAATTGTGTATGCATGTATGAGTGCATGCACATCCATATGTGCATCAATGAGAACATGTGCATACATGCATGCATACAACAAAAGACAAAAGGGTCTAAAGTGAAAATGCTAATGGTCAATGTTAAATCAACACTTGATTTAGAAAACCGGTCATATCACATACGACCCGACCAATAGCAAACCGCCCGATTAATATATGGTATCACATATGCGCATTTAATCGGGACCCCGTGCATATCTCATATGCACACCACATCGTTTCGCCTGGACTAGATAACTCTATTATGGGACTCTAAGACTCGTCAATACGCCGGCAGTGGGTGATGATCATATCAAGCACCCCAAGCATTAAGAGGTCAGCTAAACGTAACGGCCACCCGGGTATTGAGCGATCAGAAGAAAACAAGCGAATCTGTCACAACTCCCGTCGAGCCAACCGTCAACACTTCCGTACAGTCCGGTATTTTCGTCAGATATGCTGCATACCGAGTCTAGGGATGGTAACGTCGATCCCAATAACTCAATAAGTCATGCCGATGAATGGTCTATAACAGATCGAGAAACTACTGATAACACTTATCAGTAAATCTCAGCAGCCCTGGCCAGGGACTTACTGATATAGCCAATCGAGCACAGCACAACATCAACTCCCAATACCGGGAGAGAGGAAACCCCTCCTATCGCTCATCGTCTCCATGTGTCTCGGGACTGTACCCAAAAGCCACCTGTTTGCACAACTCAGTAGAGCCGTGGTAGGGTGGTAATCAAAGTACAGTTGGAGAACACACAAGACTCTATTACGATCTCGGGTCTACAGACTAACCTGTACCAGTGTCACCTGAGAACTGCTATCCGACGATAGATATAATACTATATAGGAGTTCTCGGCGAGTCCGTCCAGTATACCCAGTCACCACTGAGCACCCATATACGATCTCGATGTCAAACATCAACGGATGTGGGAACATCCATCGCCCATCATATGGGTCTAGTATCATATACGCTAGTCTACTCTGGTATATCGATGCCCCATCTCGATACACCTACGACTAGGGACATTTCAGGATATGCTTATAAACTACAGACGTCCCACTAGTATGATCTCCATCATAATCACAGTAGTCAAGCAAATATCCTCAGGGCTTTATCAACATGTGTAAATGAATAAAAGCGTGATCAAGTCAACATGTCAGATAAAGAAGAACCATATAGCATACTATCATGTCGAGCAAGAATGTACACTGAATATATATATATATATATATATATATGCATGTATAAATACATCCACTATCTCATAATGGCCTCTAAGGCATACATATATCTAACAATCTCCCACTTGCACTAAGGCCAGTTATTGGCGTATCCCATACCCAACATCTCAAAAAGTCGCTCATGCTGCGGCTGAGGGAGGGCCTTGGTGAGTGGATCCGCAGTGTTATTCTTTGTGTCTACTCTCCTAATCTCGATCTCGAGGCGATCTACAATCTTCCGGATCAAATGAAAACGCCTCAGGATGTGTCTGGACCGCTGATGGGACATGGGCTCCTTGGCTAACGCCATAGCCCCATTATTATCACAATACAATGGTATTGGATCAATAATGGTTGGAACTACTCCTAGCTCCGAGACGAACTTCTTCATCCAGACGGCTTCCTTGGCGGCATCATTCACAGCAATGTACTCAGCTTCCATCGTAGAGTCTGCAACGGTATCATGTTTGGAACTCTTCCAACTTACCGCCCCTCCATTGAGGGTAAATACAAATACAGAGATAGATTTGTTGTTGTCCTTATCACTCTGGAAGCTCGAATCGGTAAAGGCCTCCATTTGGAGATCTCCATTACCATACACCAAAAACAATTCTTTAGTCCTTCGCAAGTACTTAAGAATGTTCTTCACAGCTATCCAGTGATTCTCCCCTGGGTTAGATTGATACCTGCTTACTACACTAAGTGCATAAGCTACATCTGGGCATGTACATAAAATCGCATACATTATAGATCCTACTGCCGAAGCATAGGGTATAATGCTCATGCGAGCTCTCTCTTCATCGGTCTTTGGACAAAAGTCCTTGGAGAGAGTGACCCCATAGCAAGCGGGTAAGGCACCCCGCTTGGAGTCTTCCATACTAAACCTTTTTAGGATGGTGTTATTGTACCTGGTTTGGGACAATCCCAATAACCTCTTGGATCTATCCCTATAGATCCGAATGCCCAGAATGTATGTGGCATCACCCAGGTCCTTCATGGAGAACCTAAGTGATAAGAAAGATTTGACCGACTGTAGAATAGGAATATCATTTCCTATCAGAAGAATCTCATCCACGTACAATATGAGGAATGTGACAGCTCTCCCTACAACTTTCTTATAAACACAAGGTTCATCTGGATTTTTTATGAAATCAAACTCTTTGATAACATCATCGAAACAGATGTTCCAACTCCGTGATGCCTGCTTTAATCCATAAATGGATTTTAGCAATCTACATGCTTTCCCGCTGCTCCCACTGTCAATGAAGCCCTCTGGCTGATCCATATAAACGCATTCTTCTAAATCTCCATTTAGAAATGCTGTTTTAACGTCCATCTGCCAGATTTCATAGTCGTAGTGAGAAGCAATAGCAAGTAGGATCCGAATGGATTTAAGCATGGCTATAGGAGAAAAAGTTTTGTCATAATCCAGACCTGGTCTTTAACGAAAACCCTTCGCCACAAGTCTTGCCTTATAGGTCTCTACCTGCCCATCTACACCAATCTTTCTTTTGAAGATCCATTTTCACCCCACGGGTTTTACCCCAGGGGGTACAACATCCAAAGTCCATACTTTGTTGGTGTACATAGACTCCATTTCAGATCACATGGCATCCAGCCACTTCATAGAGTCTCCACTCGTGATAGCTTGCTGAAAACTGATAGGATCACCATCCTCCATGATGCAGTCTTCTCTGCCACCATCAATGAGGAAACCGTAGTACCTCTCCGGTGGGCGAGAAGACCTACCAGACCTACGGAGTGGCCGAGGTTCATCAGTTTCTGTTGCAACAGCCGGTTCAACCAAGTCGTCATTCGTAATTTGTGTTTCTAGAACTTCTTCTAGGTCTACCACACTGCCAGCCGTATCATTTGTGAAAAACTCTTTTTCCGAAAATGTGGCATACTGAGAAACAAGCACTTTTTATTCCTCGTTGTGGTAGAAAAGATATCCATAAGAATTCTTTGGATATCCCACAAAATTACAAATGACCGACCGTGTCTCGAGTTTGTCCAGATTTTGCTTTTTAACATAGGCCGTTGTTAATACCGTAATTTTGCATTATTATATTCCCCATTCTTATGCATTTTACAAATAAACAGGTGCTTTTGACCCATGTCTGCTACATAGTTATAGGTTACAGGTTCTCGGAACAAAAACAGTGAAAAAAATAAAAGACGATGCAAAAGTGAGACTACGACCAACAAATAGAAGGATCTTGATCAAGCCTACATGAAGATCAGTTCACAAAGTACAAGGCAGCACAAGGTTAAAAAATTCGACACGAAGCAAAAAGGTAAAAGTCCACTACATTACTCACTGTGGAGATCTGGAAGAAAAATGGAAGATATTCTGAAGAACCAACCAAAGAAATAGGAAGACAAACAAAACCAGAACCAGCACAAGAAATTGCAGCATACAAGCTCACTGTTTGGCCGCGAAACCGCAGCCAAACCTGGCCTATGGCCGCGGTTCCGAGGCCAGGTATAGCCCGTAGTGGCGAAAATTTTTACCATAAAGTGTGGCGGCGCTGACTAGTCTTCCTAGGGGTATTTTTGTAAAAGCATACATGCGGCGATTGTAAACCTAGGGTTTTCTATGTCCTATAAATAGAGACCCAAATACTTGTATTAGGTCATACCTCCTTTCATTAACAAAATTCAGAATTCTCTTGAAGTTTTGGAGAGCATCAATTTGTAAGTAGTTTTTATTTTCTTCCTTAGTTCTTAGTTTTAATTTCTGCCCTAGATAGATCTATTCTCTGCCTTAGTTTTAAATCTAGATTAGAATTTTTATTAATCTGCAGTAGATAATTAATCTCTTAACTCTAAAACCAAAATAAAAATTATTTTTTTCGTAGATCCCTTAATGAGCGAGTAGTTTCCTCGCTTGTTAGGGTTGGGAATAGGGAAGGGTTTGAGAGATGCAAATCTCTCACCCATTTCTTGCCCATCACATGTTAATAATTAGGACTCCATGCATATATACACATTCAGTTCCTTACGGCACCCTACCCATGAGGTAACGGTGACACCGTAGTATAAAAGACCGGATATGCATGTTGTCCATGGAGGTTAGGGTAAGGATTAAGAAAGGACGGACAAGGACCTAGAGGAAGAAACATCGTTTCTTTCCGATCGTCCTAATCCCCTTTATTAATAATTACCATAACTCTTAAAAAGATCTAATTTAGGGCATTGAAAGAGGTGGGAAATTTTATTTTATCAAACTTAACCTAAACCTAACCCTAGCATGTTTCCTAAATCCTAGTCTAAATCAAATTAGTTTTAGTGATAAAGATCCAAACACCATTTGGAATTAACTCGTTAGAACAACTAGGAAATTCACATCATCCCTGTGGACCGACCCGTATTCACTTGCTAGCTGCCAAGCGACGCCGTTCTTGATTGCGGTAATATTATTTTTTATCGTTAAAATCACAACAAATCAGCCGGACAACCCCAAATCTTAATTCGTTTAAGAGATGGTCTCTTCCCATGCCATATCTCATATGGTGTGGTAGACACGGTTTTGGTTAGGACCCTGTTCGGTAGAAACGCTGCAGTCTCCAATGCATGCCTCCAAAATGAGACGGGTAACTCAGCATCACTCATCATGGAACAGACCATATCTAATAGGGTCAATTCCATCGTTCTGACACACCGTTGTGCTGTGGTGTGTAAGGAAGAGTGAGCTGAGAGCGAATCCCATTCTCTTTTAGGAAGTTTGCAAACTCTGTACTGAGATACTCCCCATATCGATCTGATCGAAGCATTTTAATACTTAAGCCGGTTTGTTTTTCCACTTCGAGTTTATATTCAGTGAATTTCTCGAAAGCTTCGGATTTGTGCTTTAATAAAAATACATGACCGAATCTTGAGAAATCATCAGTGAAAATAATGAAGTATGAAAAACCGCCTCTTGCCTATGTAGACATTGGCCCGCATACATCACTATGTATGAGACCTAAGAGCTCAGTAACTCTATCTCCGTGTCCTGTAAATGGAGTTTTGGTCCTTTTACCCTTGATACAAAACTGACAAGTCGCATAAGATTTATATTCTAAAGGGTTTAAATATCCATCTTTGTGTAACTTGTTTAGTCTTGTTTCGTTAATATGACCAAGTCTACAGTGCCAAAGAAAAGCTTCATTTATTTCTGAAAAGTTTCTTTTATTAGTGTGTTGTATGCTGAAAACTGTGCGTTGATTTAGGACGTATATCCCGTTATTAAGTGTACCATACCCAACCAACATTTGATTCAGGTGAATGTTCATAACATTGTTCTGCAATACAAAATTATATCCTTCATTGTCTAACAAAGAAACGGATATTATATTACAAAGCATACTAGGTACATAATAACACGGGTTCAAAACCAATATACATCCAGACGGCAACCCCAAGTGATACTCTTCCACTGCAACTATATGTACATAGGAACCATTTCCAACGTAGAGAGTATGGTCACCTGTCTTCAAAACCTTGTTATTTCTCAGCCCCTGCATAGAATTGAAAATGTGAGAACCTGAACCGGTATCTAATACCCAGGAAGCAGAGTTTATTGAAAAACAGTTTTCTGTCACAAACACACCTGAAGCGGAAGCATGCCCATGCTTCTTCTACTTGAGCTCCAAGTACTCAGTACAATTGCGCTTCCAATGTTAGTGTATATGCCCTAGAGGTCATTACTGTATCATACTAGTTTGTATATTACTTAATGGAAGCTTGGGATATTCACAGTTGTATAGACAATCTTGCTTGAAATGGTAGTATGCTACCTGGTTTGTTTCTACTTTAATGTGTGCATGTGTTTCTTTTAGCATATCGCCTATACACATTAGATGAGCCCTTAGGATCTTTGCTTGATTACCAGCGTTATGATGGCAGTCACACTAGTGGGGGCTGGGTAATCTACAAGCATATCCTTATACAGGTCCCTAGTCATGGGATTATCGAGATGGGGCATCGATACTCCGGAGTAGACTTGCGTATGCGCTTCTCATCCCAGCAGGGGAGATGGTCTGTCCCACAGCCATTAGTACATCATACTTGAGATAGTATGCGGGTGCTCGTTAGGTTACGAGTACACTGGACAGGACTCGTCGGGAACTGTTGGTTGGTATTATACATATCGTCAGTTATCAGTTCCCAGGTGACATGAGTACAGATTAGTCCGTTGACTTGACACTGTCACTTCGCCTCGAGTGTGTTCCCACTGTTCTTAGATTGCTACCCTACCACAGATCAAAGGAGTCGTGCAAATAGGTAGCAGTTGGGTGCAGTCCCGAAGCACTTGGAGGCAATGACGGTTAGACAGGATTCGTCTCTCCCGGTATTAGGGGTTGATATCGCGCTGTGTCTAGGAGAGCCATTACACAAAGTCCCTGGCCAGGGCTAGCGAGATATACTGGTAGCGTTTCCAGTGTTATCTCAGGGTGTTCTAGGCTACACTCCGACACGACTTGTACCGCTATTAGGGGACTGACGTTTACCTCCCCCCTAGGCCCGCCATGCGATACTCTTAGACGAACAGACCGGACTGTACGGAGATTGTCACATTCAGGCTTAGTAGGAGTTCAGATGGGTTCACCTCGTCAGTCTTCTTATCAGCATCTACCTGGGGACCGTTACGTACAGTTAGTACCGCTTGCGGCCTGTGGTTAAACCCACTGCCTGCGTAGTGTCGAGTCTTTAGAGTCCCACACAGAGTGTTATTCGCCTTTGGGCAAAACAGAGTAGAGATCGCATGGTTTTGCGACGAGGTTCGTTCACATTCGCACACTTGTGCACGTTTGGTGTCCGGACAGTTTATACTAGCGGGCTTTGGTTTAAGCCAGATCCTACTATATGTTTCGGAATTGGTTTTATCTCATTGTATTCGTGTTCCTCGGAACATGGATATGGGTGTGTATGCACAGTTGACAGAGGCAGAGGCAGAGGATTCTCATTAGGGTTGATGACCGTTGTCTTTTTCCAAACCCTAATGAATATGTGAAATATGATTAATAATATTAATTAAAGATAATTGTGTTATGGTTAGGGTTATTGACCATTTGACTATGGTTGACTTGTTGACCTATGTTGACATATTGAACATCATCATTTCACATGAAAGATACTCTTTGATTCTTGCAAAATTCATTAAATGTGAAATGATAATGGTCATTTCAAGTTAACCATCACTATTATCTTTGATTAATTATTAATTATCATAATTCACATATATGTGAGAATGGTTGATAATTATCCTCATTCTCTCTTGCTCATTCTCTCTCATAAAAAGCTTATCCTCTTCATCCTCTCAAACTCTCATCTCTCATGTGTTGAGAACCATTTTGCTTTTGAGATAAAACACCAAAACTCCTCTCTACTCATTCTAGGGTTCTAGGTTTAGCAAGCCAAGCACTTTAGTTACCTCTAGGTTGAGGTAGGAGCCAAAGGTAGAGGCCCTCGGGTGGATCTTTCTTCGGCAAGAGAAGGCGACGAGGAGGACCCGTTCAACCCACTCCAAGGAGCAAAAAGAGAAGGAGTTCAAGACTTAGGTATAACCCTCTAACCGAGTAGCTAAATCTTTTAGCTTGGTTGTTAGTTTTTGTTTAGCAAAGATCCTCCTTTTAGTCCATGTTGGCTTGAGTTCAAAAATCTTTTTTTACCGTTTCCTCCTCTCCGTAAGCACCGGGGAGGGCAACGTGGACTTACAGTGGTATCAGAGCCTAGCTAAACACAAACTAGCATATTAGCAAAGTATTTAGAATTTCGATCGGAAAAAAAGCGCAAAACACGTCCGAAAAACCTAACTTTCTGCCGATTTTTAAACCTGCTTTAAAAATAATTCCACATACTCTAAAAATCGGCTCAGGGTTTTGTTTGAATTGTCAGCAAAAACGAGCCACCGACTCGGTCAACGCGCCGCGGAACCGCGGCGAGAACATGCTTCTTGCCGCGGATCCGCGGCCGAGTTGACTCGGCCGCGGCTCGTCTTTGCTGCAGTTTACTCAGTGTTCTGTTTTGGGATTTTTAGCATATGTTGTTTCTGCCCAGAATTTCCAGAGAACAAAGTTGTGTTTGGGGTAGTTGCAAATCCATATTTTTGATCGAAGTTCTATAGATTTTAGCTAATGGGTTATATCTGTGATGTGATATATGCACTGAACGTCAACTAATCGCTATACGTCGATTAGTAGGGGTTGCGCATAACTGTAATGTTGATGGATTGTGTATATGAACCGTTGGATTGTCGCGGATGAATAGCCGGGGTTTTGTGAGATGAGAGTTTTCTGTATCTTTCATTTCATGTAATATGTAAATTGATGTAATATTTTTTTTTATGGCCGCACATCCGGGATGAGCTTGTAGCCGCTATTGTATATTATTTCTTTTACTGTTTTTGCTCCTAGGATAGACCCAAGGTAGGGTGCACAAACTACCGGGTACCTCGAAGTGCCGAGTGGCCTACTCACGTTGTTGAGGGAGGTTGCTTCACTTTGGGTACTTGGCGGGTAGTTTGCCGCACCTGTAGGGGTCTAGGGTGGGGTTTGGCTTTTCATCGCGACCGTATAATCCGTCTTTCGTTACAGGCTCGAACGAAACGTGGATTCCTAGTATATCCAATGTTTTCTTCTGTGATCTGGAATGGCTATCATTGCATCTGACGAATGTTTATATCTATATATGATATCTAGTAGGTGTTGCTTATGTTTTGCATCCGCGCTAGTCCAGCCCCCGCTCTGTCGTTAGTTAAGTAACCTAACGGGTGATGACGGGGCCCCGTGGCGAATGTGGATGGCATAACCGTATGTCATATTTTCGTTGTTTTCTAAAATGGTAGGATTAATTGATGGGACGCATTAAATTAATGCAAGAAAATAAACCAAAGTAAAGTCGTTGGAACAATTTCAAAACCACTCGGTTTCTTTTCAAAACAGAAAACTTTTAAAAACGCGGAGCTTGAACCACTCCCTTTAAAAGCTATCTCGTTCCTTCGATTATATCAAGTTCACTACGTTCACGGTTTCACCAAAACTATTCGTAGCCCTCCATCATTTCATATGAATAGTCAATAGTATTCAAGCTGTGTTTGTTGGCCAAAGTCAAGGCATAGTGATTGGTAGCTATTGGATATTCATGTGTAGCATAGATAGATGCGTTGGTTTGGGACAGTCGTACTGCCTTGTTGGCCAAAGTCAAGGATAGGTACGGGTGGGTTCAAATTAACCTGGAAAATGACGGGTAGAACTTGACATGTGACTTATGATTTGTTGGCCAAAGTCAAGGTCATAAGTGCATGGGGCAAAAATCCACATCGGGAATTTCTAAAGAAACTGAAACTTGCTAGTGTTGCATACCATTTGGAGTGTGATGATTCTGGTAGGATTCCTTCAGTTTTATCACACGATGATATTTAGATCCCGATCCTACTGTGAGTATATGCTACTCCTCAGGAACTTTCTCGCTTAACGATCAATGCTATAAACCAAGTAGGTGTCTAGAAAGGTGTTAGTGGGGCTACGCCCATAGGGAAAAGAGGTTATTTAATTAAGGAACTTCGCGAAAGCGTTGGAAAACCTCCCTCGAAGTACCGACACTGGCCTGGCTGAACGGTTAAGCAAGTATTGTACGGTGATATTGATCTCGACTAATTCTTCTTTTATGGTTTGAGGAAGGATTCGAGAAACAGTGGGAGCCATCCTGTTTAGACAAACTAAAAACCACTCTAAACTTGCAAGAGCATCATACTAAAGTGTTTCTTCTCTTTCTCCTAATTGCAGCGACCAAGCATCATGACCGGACTTAAGTTACTACTAGATAAAAACATACTGACAGGGCCAAACTACAAAGATTGGCTCAGGAATGTCAAAATGGCAATCACTTATGACAAGTTGGGGTATCTCCTTACCACCAAAGCTCCCCCTGTCCCAGGTCCTCAATCCAGCGTCGCGGATAAGGAAATCCGTAAGACCTGGGAGATTGATTGCGCGAAGGCAAAGTGCCTCGTGCTTGCCTCTATGGACAATGAATATCAGAGGAGGCACAAGAATATGGACCTCGAATCCATATTTCTTCATACTAAGTGTCACGACCCGAAATTGGCACGTGACGGCCCTAATACTACGTAACGCCTCCAGACGTAACGCAGTAAAAGAAAGTCAAAACACAGAAATCTAAACCATAAAAATACAGAAAAGATAATAAAAGTTTTTGAAACATTTCAAATCACAACCCAAATTCTTTAAAAGATTCTACTTTTTCTTTAAAATTTTGGCAGCACCCCCTTTGTAAAACAAGCCCCCAAAAAGGGTACAACATAAATATAAAGTAAAGCATCCCAAACGGAAGCAAAATCCACGCCCAACGGCGGAAAACAACACCACAACAGATATACGACGCCTTAGCGAAGAAATAAGAGACAAAAGAAAGGAAACTGTATAAAAGCAACAAATCCACAATAATATACAAAATCGTCCTCACCAAGTCTCTAAGTCACAACAAACTGGTAGTAGATGGAGAGTACAAGATACAACGAATATACAACACAACCTCAGATAACCACAAAACCCACCTGGGCAAAACTGCGCACTAACAGCCGAAGTGGTATCCGCAGCCAAAAGATGATAGATAAGTGAATAGCTTGCCTCGACTACTTTGGGGAAACACCTGCAATACCTGTGGCACAACGGGGGTGAGTTGCCAACTCGTGAATAGTAAATAACATATGCAGGTAATCGCAAGAATGTACGTACAGCATGAATCTAAGATATGACAATTGCAGTAATAACAGGTCATATGAGTACGAAATAAAGGAAAGTACACTAACAAGTACCACCAATATATAAAGCAATAATGATATGACAACAGTATGCAATAATCATGCACTGGGGATATGAGAAAGTAAATGTGCAACACTCATGAAGGTACACTCACAGGTACTCCTAAAACATGGAACAGTGCACAAGTATATAAAGGTGAGGTATGGAGTGAAATATGTCATTTCCACGGAATCCTGACATCGTGGTAGGATCACAATCCAGCAAGACAAATCAAATCCAAATTCCTCAAATCAGCCCCCAAATTGGCTCTCATATCATCTAAGTGTCACATCTCCTCAACTGCACAATACCAAGTATATCTCGCATATAAATCGAATGTACAACATCAAGTAGATCTCACATATCTAGTATGTACAATATCAGGCATATCTCACATATATCAAATGTACAACATCAAGTAGATCTCACATATCTCGTATGTACAATATCAGGTATATCTCACATATATCAAATGTACAACAGCAAGTAGATCTCACATATCTCGTATGTACAATATCAGGTATATCTCACATATATCAAATGTACAACAGCAAGTGGATCTCACATATCTAGTATGTACAATATCATTATCCAATCCCAATGAATCTCTTATATCCTAAATCAAATCTCCAGCACAGTTCTAACATCCTAAATATAATGACATAAATAATATGATGAGGGCAATACACATATATTAGCATCCCATTCCACTAATATTGGTGTAAGGGTATATATAACAGCGGCTCAATCCCCTGTTATATATACAAATGAGTAATTAGAAATATCATGAAACCAATGTGTCAAGCATCGACACAGAAATACTGATCCATCAGGTGCTGTCTCCATGACTAGCCCCCTGATAAGTACGTATCATACGCTATCCCGAGAGCTCGAGTGCCTAGCTCTGACCCTCGCCTCTCGACGTATCCATACGCACATGACTCCCGTCGGTATCCACTCGATATCCGCTGAGTCATTGGTCCTGTCACCGGAAAGTATGGTTCCCCCACTAACTCATCTCCTCACTAAGATTCTTGCCCCGGGGTACCTCCGGGCCCCACCATGTACCCGTACACGGATCCCTCCTTTCCTCGCGTAGGGTATATATATCAGCACCGATAAATCTCATGGTGGATGCTATAATATCATATCAAGGAAACCGGGTTTTTCAATGTATGCATAATTTTATGAACTACCACGGTCCCCAAATCCAGAAAACATCATGAAAAATCCATATAACAATGCGATAATCGATGAATAAAGTATACGCAACATAAAAACTGTAATGAAAGCGTATAAAGGAAAAGCATAGCATTCACCAGATATAAATGAACACATGAATGGTATAGCAGAAATATAGGTATCTACCTACATGATGATGTGATATACCTATCAGGTATAAGTAAAGTATGAAATGCAAGTACACCTGTAGCTATGTCCTTAGGTGTGTATGTACCTAACACTAATGGTACAAAACCCTATAGGTAAACAGGAACTAGCATATCAAAGTCTAAGTTATAAACTATAAAAATATGTATCAAGGTCACAATGTCCCTAACCAGACAATATCATTTCTAAATATAGGTTGTGTATGACATGGCAACTATTGACGGTGTGTGTGGCATACAATCAGTGCTCTCGCAATCTGAGCCGTCAATAATAGTGCAGTGTCCTAAGGATACTAGTCCAAGCACAACTATCACTAACAGTAAGGTAAATGCGCAATTCTAAATATGACATAGAATATGCGACAATGTAAATATTTCTAGCCCAGAAGCATAACGCCATACGGGCGATTCCCCTGTAGATGTTAAATCTACTCACCCACACTCCAAGCTAGATGAAGTCTACCCCCTGTATCCCCCTGTAGCAGTGTCCGTAGTCCCCGTCTGCGAACCTGCAACATAAAACAACAAAGCAAATATAAATATTAACAATAACTCTAAAACACGAACAAGCTACACCTAACCGACACAACAACACACAACCACCTCTTAAGTGTTCGTATCGTGGCTAACGAGAGTAGCGACACGATGAAAACAACTTAAGAGCAAAACCACTAAAACTGCACGACCCGTGTCGTAACACGTATCGCGCGGACACAAAACACTAGAAACTACATAAGTGATCCCAGATTTTGCCTACTGTGAAAACTAAACAAACAAACAAGACCAGAAGAACCCAAACCATAGCAGACACCTACAGACAAAAACCCAAACCCTAACTCTTCACCATGGCCGGCGTCGCCGGCCCCTCCTTTAGCCGTCGCCGGCCCTGGCCGGTGGCCTGGGTGTCGTCTCTCAGGTGATGCTCCAGGTTCCCTAGTACTTCACTACAACATTGTTTAGTTTTTCAGTAAACTACCCGGGTCACAGCAGGTCCTAGAAGTCACAAACCGATACAAAAATACGATATATCACACAAACCCTAACGTAAACATTCTAAACTGAAACTATCAAACAACAAAGCACAAAAACTAACTAAAGAAGAGATAAGGATCATTACCTAACTGAAGAACACAAGGATCCAAGATTAGAGCACTCCAAATCAAGCAAATGAGAAAACTTGAAGAAAAAGGGATTTTTTTTTGTGAACTTTGGATGAGAGATGAAGAAGTTGTGAATGATTTGTGAAGAAAAGAGAGAAGAAATGGCTAAGTGCAGAAGAGAGAGGGATAGGGCTCGGCCAAGAGAGAGGGAGGAGAGAGAGAGGGGAATTTCCAAGCAATTTCCTACACTTAATGCTATTAATTGCATTCACACACAAAAATCACATTCATGCACCTTTTCTTCTATTCTTTTCTTTTCTTTTCTTTATCCTTTAATCCTAGTCCACACATTCATTTTATATGCTATGTGGTTTAGTTCAACAAAAGAAAATTTAAAGAAAAGTCGCAAAGAGAAGATTTCCCAAAAATGTGCAAACCGGACTAAAATAACATTAAAATTGGGAAAAATTCAAATTGGACAAAACGTCCCATATACTCCCAAAGTTTGCGCACTAGCTTTATTTTATCAAAACTAGGTGCTGGCAAGTCGATATGGCCGTTTGATCACAATCGGTATAAAACTGAAAATACCGACGAATTTCACCCAAAAACAGAAACGAACACAAAACGATTTCTAAAACGTTACACTAAGGATCTGTATGGAGAGCAATCCCGTATCGCCAGATACGAAGTCTCGAAAAAGTTGTTTTCGGCAAGATTGACCATCGGATCATCCGTAGCGGAACACGTGCTTAAGATGATTGGCTACATTGAAGAGCTCGCGGACATTGGGACCACGTTAGAGAACGAGCTCTATACTGACTTGATTCTCCAGTCCCTTCCTTCCACTTACGTCCAGTTTATCCTGAACTTCAACATGCAAGGAAAGGAAGTTGAACTTTCGGAACTCATAAACATGTTGAGGAGTGCAGAGGGCACCCTACAGAAAGGTAGGAAAACATCCACTTTGTTTGTTGGAGGAGCTTCTTCTTCCAGGTCCAAGGCGAGAGCCAAAGGAAGGAAGAAGAAGGCCCCCACCAAACCAAGGGGCGGTGTTAGTAAAGTGGAAGCCAAGGGAAAGGCAAAAGTAGCAAAGGTAGCGGGAAAGCTTGTGGGAAAGGAAGAATGCTTTTACTGTCACAAGAGTGGACACTAGAAGAAAGATTGCAGGGCTTGGAAGGCCAGAAACCAGGACCCGAAGCAAGTTGTGGCTTCGGCTTCAGGTGTGTATGTTATTGAAAACTGTCTATCAATAAACTCTACTTCCTGGGTATTGGATACCGGATCAGGATCTCATATCTGTAATTATTTGCAGGCACTGAGAAAGCGTAGGGTTTTGAAGGCAGGTGATATGACCCTCAGAGTTGCAAACGGAGCTAGCATGGATGCTGAGGCCGTGGGGGACTATCACCTGGGATTGTCAGATGGACATGTTTTGGTTTTACGTGATTGTTATTTTGTACCCAGTTTGAATTGTAATATCATATCTGTATCTTTAATGTCTAAAGAAGGTTATGATTTTGCATTTGTAAGCAATGTTGTAAACATTCACCTTAATCATGTTCTGATTGGGTCGGGTACATTAAACAACGGTATATACGTATTGAACCAACCACAGATTTTCACTGTCCAGAATACACACAAAAGAAATTCTCCAGAAATAAATCATGCTTTCTTATGGCATTGTAGACTGGGTCACATAAATGAGATAAGGTTAACTAAGTTGCATAAAGAAAGATATTTGGATCCGTTCGAATATCAATCATATGCAACTTGTCAATCATGTCTCAAAGGAAAGATGACAGAGACTCCGTTCACTGGACACTGAGTAAAAGCGAGCGAGCTCTTGGGACTCGTACACAGCGATGTATGCGGTCCAATGTCTACACATGCGAGAAGTGGTTATTCTTACTTCATTACTTTTACGGATGAGTTTTCAAGGTACGGATATGTCTTCTTGATGAAGCATAAATCTGAAGCCTTTGAAAAATTCCAGGAATACAAGAATGAAGTAGAAAAACAAACAGGCAAAAGTATCAAGACACTGAGATCTGATCGAGGTGGTGAACACTTGAGTGCCGAGTTCCTGGGTTACCTAAAAGAGAATGGAATTCTCTCTCAACTTACTCCTCCATACACCCCACAACATAATGGTGTATCGGAGAGAAGGAACCAAACCCTATTGGATATGGTACGTTCCATGATGAGTAATGCTGAGTTGCCGCGATCATTCTGGGGATATGCACTAGAATCAGCTGCATATCTTTTGAACCGAGTTCCAACTAAGACTGTGCCTACCACACCATATCAAATGTGGAGTGGGAAGAAACCCTATCTTAAGCATATTAAGACATGGGGATGTCCAACTTTTGTCAAAAAGCAGCATACGGAAAAACTCGAGGCACGCTAAGTACAGTGTAAGTTTGTGGGATATCCAAAGAACTCCAAGGGATATTTCTTCTATTGCGCAGAGGAATAAAAGGTTTTTGTTTCTCGTTATGCCTGCTTCTTGGAAACTGAATTTTTGGAAAATCAGATAAGTGGGAGCGCAATAGAACTGGAAGAAATTCCAGAACCACAAGTTATTACTGAAAGCTTAGTAGAACCAGAAGGTTCGAAAGAACACGACATTCCTGCACTGCTCCGCAGAAGTAGTAGGCAGTCTCATCCGCCCGAGAGATACTACGGTTTTCTCATAGACGGGGATAGAGAGGATTGCATCATTGATAATGATGAGCCGACTAGCTTCCAGCAGGCCATTCAGAGTGCTGACTCGGTAAAATGGCTGGATGCAATGCGGACCGAAATGGAGTCCATGTACACCAACAAAGTATGGACTTTGAACGTTGCTCCAGAAGGGGTAAATCCCGTAGGCTACAAATGGATCTTCAAAAGGAAGATTGGTTTAGATGGACAGGTTGAGACCTATAAGGCTAGACTTGTTGCAAAGGGTTTCCGTCAAAGACCTGGTTTGGACTATGACGAAACCTTTTCTCCAGTGGCTATGCTCAAATCTATTCGGATCCTTCTTGCCATTGCTGCCTTCCACGATTATGAGATTTGGCAGATGGACGTAAAAACCGCTTTTCTAAATGGAAATTTAGAGGAGTGTGTCTATATGGACAAGCCAGAGGGTTTCATTCAGAGTGGGAGCAGCGGGAAGGTATGAAAGTTGCTTAGGTCCATTTATGGACTGAAGCAGGCATCGCGGAGTTGGAACATCTGCTTTGATGAGAAGGTCAAAGAATTTGGCTTTATCAAAAATCCAGATGAACCATGCATCTATAGTAAAATTGTAGCACGAATTGTCGTATTCCTCGTTTTATACGTGGATGACATTCTCTTGATAGGAAATGACATTCCTATGCTACAATCTGTCAAAGGGTTCTTGTCACACAGGTTCTCCATGAAAGACCTGGGTGATGCCTCTTACATTCTAGGGATCCGGATCTATCGTGATAGATCCAAGAGGATTTTAGGACTTTTGCAGTCCTGGTACATCGACACTATACTGAAAAGATTCAGTATGGAAGATTCCAAGCGCAGTAATTTACTGGCTTGTCACGAGATCACCCTCTCTAAAGAGATGTCTCCCAAGACTGATTTGGAAAGGGATCGCATGTCTATTATACCCTACGCCTCTGCGGTAGGCTCTATAATGTATGCGATGTTGTGTACCAGACCAGATGTAGCTTATGCACTGAGTGTGGTAAGCCGGTATCAGTTAAACCCTGGGGAGAAGCACTGGATAGCGGTAAAGAACATTCTCAAGTACCTGAGAAGGACTAAGGAGATGTTCTTGGTATATGGCGGAAAAGACCTCCAGATCGAGGCCATTGCTGACTCCAGCTTCCAGAGTGACAAGGATGACTCCAAGTCCATGTCGTGTTATGTCTTTACCCTCAATGGAGGGGCGGTGTGTTGGAAGAGTTCCGAACAGGAAACCGTTGCTGACTCGACGATGGAAGCAAAATATATCACTGCATCAGATGCCGCAAAAGAAGCCGTCTAGATGAGGAAGTTCTTGACAGAACTTCAGGTGGTTCCGTCCATTGTTGATCCAATACCTCTGTATTGCAACAACAACAGGGCTATAGCTTTACCAAAGGAACCCAGGTCCCATCAGAAGTCCAGACACATCTTGAGGCAGTATCACCTGATCAGGGAGATCGTGGATCGCCGGGAGATCGAGGTTCGGAGGGTCGCTTCAGAAGATAACACTACGGATCCATTCACGAAGGCCTTACCCAAGACTCAGTTCGAGCGGCTGATCGAGATGATAGGTCTTCGATACGCCAGTACATGGCCTTAGTGCAAGTGGAAGATTGTTAGTGTATATGCCCTAGAGGCCATTATTGTATCATACTAGTTTGTATATTACTTAATGGAAGCTTGGGATATTCACAGTTGTATAGACAATATTGCTCAAAATGATAGTATGCTACTTGGTTTGTTTCTACTTTAATGTGTGCATGTGTTTCTTTTAGCATATTGCCTATACACATTAGTGGAGCCCTTAGGATCTTTGCTTGATTACCAGCGTTGTGATGGCAGTCACACTAGTGGGGGCTGGGTAATCTATAAGCACATCCTTATACAGGTCCCTAGTCGTGGGATTATCGAGACGGGGCATCGATACTCCGGAGTAGACTAGCGTATGCGCTTCTCATCCCAGCAGGGGAGATGGTCTGTCCCACAGCCATTAGTACGTCGTACTTGAGATAGTATGCGGGTGCTCGTTAGGTTACGAGTACACTGGACAGGACTCGTCGGGAACTGTTGATTGGTATTATACCTATCGTCAGTTATCAGTTCCCAGGTGACATGAGTACAGCTTAGTCTATTGACTTGACACTGTCACTTCGCCTCGAGTGTGTTCCCACTGTTCTTAGATTGCTACCCTACCAAAGATCAAAGGAGTCGTGCAAATAGGTAGCAGTTGGGTGCAGTCCCGAAGCACTTGGAGGCAGTGACGGTTAGACAGGATTCATCTCTCCCGGTATTGGGGGTTGATATCGCGCTGTGTCTAGGAGAGCCATTACACAAAGTCCCGGGCTAGGGCTAGCGAGATATACTGGTAGCGTTTCCAGTGTTATCTCAGGGTGTTCTGGGCTACACTCTGACACGACTTGTACCGCTATTAAGGGACTGACGTTTACCGCCCCCTAGGCCCGCCATGCGATAATCTTAGACGAACAGACCGGACTGTACGGAGATTGTCACATTCAGGCTCAGTAGGAGTTCAGATGGGTTCACCTCGTCAGTCTTCTTATCAGCATCTACCTGGGGACCGTTACGTACAGCTAGTACCGCTTGCAGCCTGTGGTTAAACCCACAGCCAGCGTAGTGTCGAGGCTTTAGAGTCCCACACAGAGGGTTATTCGCCTTTGGGTAAAACAGAGTAGAGGTCGCATGGTTTTGCGACGAGGTTCGTTCACATCCGCGCACTTGTGCACGTTTGGTGTCCGGACAGTTTATACTAGCAGGCTTTAGTTTAAGCCAGATCCTAGTATATGTTTTGGGATTGGTTTTATCTTATTGTATTCGTGTTCCTCGGAACATGGATACGGGTGTGTATGCATAGTTGACAGAGGCAGAGGCAGAGGATTCTCATTAGGGTTGATGACCGTTGTCTTTTTCCAAACCCTAATGAATATGTGAAATATGATTAATAATATTAATTAAAGATAATTGTGTTATGGTTAGGGTTGTTGACCATTTGACTATGGTTGACTTGTTGACCTATGTTGACATATTGACCATCATCATTTCACATGAAAGATGCTCTTTGATTCTTGCAAAATTCATTAAATGTGAAATGATAATGGTCATTTCAAGTTAACCATCACTATTATTTTTGATTAATTATTAATTATCATAATTCACATATATGTGAGAATGGTTGATAATTATCCTCATTCTCTCTTGCTCATTCTCTCTCATAAAATGCTTATCCCCTTCCTCTCTCTCAAAGCTCTCCTCTCTCATGTGTTGAGAACCATTTTGCATTTTAGATAAAACACCAAAACTCCTCTCTACTCATTCTAGGGTTCTAGGTTTAACAAGCCAAGCACTTTAGTTACTTCTAGGTTGAGGTAGGAGCCAAAGGTAGAGGCCCTCGGGTGGATCTTTCTTCGGCAAGAGAAGGCGGCGAGGAGGACCCGTTCAACCCACTCTAAGGAGCAAGAAGAGAAGGAGTTCAAGACTTAGGTATAACCCTCTAACCGAGTAGCTAAATCTTTTAGCTTGGTTGTTAGTTTTTTTTTAGCAAAGATCCTCCTTTTAGTCCATGTTGCCTTGAGTTCAAAAATCGTTTTTTACCGTTTCCGCCTCCCCGTAAGCACCGGGATGGGCAACGTGGACTTACATCCAGTGTCCCATTTTGTTGCTGTGATAACATTCCCCTTTCCTCGATTCCCCAGCCATGGACTTGTCTTTCCCCTCAGCCTTTTTGACTCCACCCTTAGATTTGGTGGGTTTCTTCTTCATCTTTCCCTTGGCCTTAGCCTTCGAGCGAGAGGAGGAAGATGGCCCAACACTCAAAACGGAAGTTTTCACTGATTTCAGCGTGCTCTCTGCACTCCTTAACATATTAAGGAGTTCAGGTAGTTCCTTCTCCATGTTGTGCATGTTGAAGTTAACTATAAATTGAGCAAAGGTGGAGGGGAGAGACTGCAGAATAATATCAGTATATTGCTCATTATCCATTGTCCACCCAAGGTCCTCAAGCTCTTCTATGAGAGCTATCATCTTCAGAACATGGTCTCCTACTGGTGTGCCAGGGGCCATCCGCATCTAAAACAGCTTTATGGATGCTTTGTATCGTAATACGCGAGATTGCTCTCCATACAACTCCTTTGTATGGAGAAATATGGCTTGGACTTCTATATTCTCGTGCTACTTTTGATGTGTGTTATCCATCGATGCAAGCGTGAGGCACTTGGCCGTGGCACAGTCAGCGTCCCATGTATTGCGGACTTCAATATCCGCAACTGAGGATTTAGGACCTGGGACGGGCGGGGCTGGAGCCGTGAGGACATATGATACCTTATCATAAGTCAAGGCAATGTTAAGATTCCTCAGCCAGTCTTTATAATTGGTCCCATTCAGTTTATTTTTATCTAGTAGAAACTTGAGTCCTGTCATTGGTATCTGCCATTAAGAGAGAGAAAAGAATACCCTCAGCGAAAGCTCTTGCAAAGATCAGATTGGTTATTATTTTATCTAATCGATGTCTCCCACTGCTTTAATCAAGTTTTTCTTTCAAACCTTAAAAAAAGAAAACTAGCCAGGATTAATTACAGTCTACAACTTCGCTAACCGTTCAGCCAGGCCAGTGTCGGTACTTGAGGGAGGTTCCCCGTGCTTTCGCACGGACCTAATTAATATAAACCCCGTCTTCCCAGAGGCGTAGCCCCGTTAACACCTTTCTAGACACCTAATAGGTTAGCTAATTGTAAACTGCAAAACTCTCCTAGGAGAAACTATTGCCCACGGTGGGATCAGGATCCAACCATCATATGGAAGGTATGCAATCTCATTGAAAATTTCAACTCTTGAAACTCCCGATATGGTTTTTACCCCTAGTACTCATGACCTTAACTATGGTCAACAAATCATAAGCACTAGTCAAGTTCTACCAGTTATTTCTTGATTAATTAGACCCACTCACATGACCCTTAACTATGGTCAACAAAGTCGAATGAATATCCTAATTATCTGTATCATATGCAGTGTAGGAAGACATCACTTAGCTACCGTACACTACGCCTTAACTATAGTCAACAAACGTAGCACGAATACTAAGTACTCTACTTCCTAAAATGACGGAGGGTTGCGGATGGTTTTTAAGAAAACCTTTAACGCTTTAAACTTGATATCGCCGTAGAATCAGATGGTTTTCAAAAGGAGTGGCTTAAGCTCCGTAGTTTTAAAATGTAGCTTTTTCTTAAAAAGCCGAGTGGTTTTTCAAATCTGATTCTACAACATCTTTTTAGGTTTATTTTCTTTACATTAATCATATTAATATAGTCCCATCATTTAAGTCCTTAAGCCAATCATAGAAAAGAAACGAAAATACAACGTACGCTTATGTCATCCGCATTCGCCGCAATGTTCCGTTATGCACCGTTAGGTTACTTAACTAACGGCATACCGGGATGGGACTAGCGCGGGTGTAAAACATAAGCAACATTTATTATATATCTCATATATAATATAACATTCGTTTTAGATATATTAAGCGATCACATCATAGAATATAGGCAGCAGAAACACAGATATGATCATATAGGATATACTAGGATGTTTGTATTTAGTATTTAGCCAATGATAGAAAATACGGATTCCACGGTCGTGATGAATAGCCAATCCCACACCCTAGACACCTATGAGAGCGGCAAGCGACCCTACCAATTCTAGAGTTAGGAGACCCGGTCCCGACTCCTCGAGATGGTCTCCCAGTGGACTCTAGAACCCGGTCACTTGCCACCTTGGGTCTATCCTAATGCGGAAAAGTAAATAATATACATCAATGGTGACATCATCCTCAACCCGGAAGTGCCCCAAAATAAAAGAATATTACATTACAAATGAATTTTACATGAATGAAAAGTAAAACTCTCATCTCACATAAAAAATAAAACCCGACATTCAATCACGACAATCCTATACATCACAACACAGCAACGCATAACATCACATGTCATCAACGTAAGCAAGTATGCGTACCCCAATTGCCATTGACATATAGCAACGAAACCGACGATACGCATACTACGCTTACGGTCGTAGAAACAAGTATCACATACTACAAGGCGATGTTAAACCTTTCGATCGAATCAACGAACACCCGCATTCCCCAGCAAGCTCAACACTTGAGCACCGTTAAACAATACCCAAAATCTATGCCACAGTATTTAATGGACCAGCCGTAGAAGGGCAAACCCAAGCCTCATTTGTGGCGCCACTAACTACGGTAAACCCTAAGGTTTAGTCGCAGTTTGGTGGTCACATCTCGAGTTAGGGTTTCATTCTTCTAGAGGGTCCATAGGAATACCTGCATTATATATCGAGTACGTTCAACCTGGAAAATACCAGTGTTTGATAATTCGTTCGACATGTTTAACGTCGCCAAAGTTACCAATAAAATGTTATAAAAATACGAATACGAATACGAAATACTCCGCAAAGAGCCCATTTCCAAACTAACATCACATGCAAATTTGGACTTCAAAACAATACCAGAAACCCCATATTATGATGCACAGAGCACTGGTGCAAAATGAGGATGAGGGGAGCAAATAGGGTCGGCGACGCCGGAATTTTTGGCATGGTCGCCGGCCAGGAACCGAGCACCCCCCCCCCTCGTTTTCCACCTGTGTTCTTATATCATCCTAAATGCCACTCTTTAGTTGCTAAAATAATTTTTTGAACACTTTTTAAAATTTTTCCAGAGAGCATTTTTAAGGGTTTCTAAAACCGTATTTTGCGGAGTTTTTCGGTTTCGAATTATCGTAACATCGTCTAGGTTTCTAGTTAGGCTCTGATACCATGAAGGGGTTTCTCCAGCACCACTACTAGGGTTTGGTAGCATCACACATGCAATATTAAAAATTTATAGGGTGCTAAAGAAACTATCCTAAGAATCAAACTAGAAAAGCCAGGGTAACACTAAACTTTAACACAATCTACAAGTAGTTAAGTGTTAGGTTTAGAGAATAAAACCTTTGTAGATCTCTTAGCTAGACTCCTTGGCTACTTGAGTGTTGGAAGAATCTTGCTTGAGATCCTCCAAGTCCACGACGATCCACCCGGAGTCCTCTTTGTCCAAGCTCAAAGCTCCACTTGATCAAGATGATGAAGTTGAAGCTAACACTCTAAACTAGTGGGCAAGAGTAGTATAGAATGATGATGCGGTTTGTTTTCTCACTTCAAGATGATGAAGTTGAAGCTAACACATGCAGTATAGAACGACGATCCACCCGGAGTCAGTTCTTGTTGTGCATAGGAGGACAGTAGTGTCGCCTCTCACAGCTTGAATTCAGCCTTTTTCGCTAGTCGGCTTTTGAGGAGAGGATGTCGAGGATTCTTGGCGTTCATTCGTGTTACCGGATCCACGGTGAGTTGTTAGACCGGGTTCCCTTCGTGCGAGAGTCTTCCGACGTTGTTCCAGATGAGCCGGCGGAGCATAGGGAGCTCAAGGATCTGCTGCAGAGTTGCTAGATAAGTGGGGCTTGTGTGTCTGAGCGTTTCGCATTGAGGAGCTCCTATTTCTGTTCGTCAAGGAGAAAGACGGCAGTTTGAGGTTGTGTATTGATTGATCGTCAATTGAACCGGCTTACGGTGCGGATAGGTATCCTTTACCTCACATTGACGATTTCTTCGATCAGCTCCAGAGTGTGCGACATTTTCTAAGTTTGTTTGGGATCGGTTCATCCTTTGTTGCGGGTTCGGAGTGATGACATTCCGAAGACTGCTTTGTGCGTGCTACGGGCATTATGTGTGTTGGTGGTGTCGTTGGACTCACCAGTGCCCTAGCAGCATTTGTGGATATGATGAACCTGTTTTCTTCAAGCCGTTCCTCGACCAGTTTATTGTTGTGTCATTGATGACATTCTGGTCTATTCCAATGTGTCGTGAGGAACATGAGCAGCACTTGAGGATTTTCTTTGCAGACATTGGGAGAGCCCTAGCTGTTTGCTAAATTCTCGGAGTGTTCCTTCAGGCTTGATTGTGTTGACTCCTAGGTCTTGTAGTTGCGGGAGACGGTTTCGTATAGTCCCGAGGAAGATCGAAGCCGTACAGCTTTGGCCCAGACTTGTGTATGGGACGGAGGTCCGTATATTTTTGGGCTTAGCAGGTTTTTACCGCCGTTTCGTGCAGGATTTCTTGTGTATCGCTGCACCATTTACTGAATTAACCGGAAAGGAGGTTCTTTTCTTTGGACTGAGGCATGTGTGCGGAGTTTTCAGCAGTTGGAGATTCGGTTGACAACTGCACCAGTTCTTTCTTTGCTTTCTGGTTCGAGCGACTTTGTTGTTTAACTTTGATGTTTCGCGAGTGGGGCTCGATTTTGCGCTGATGTAGCACTATAGAGTTATCGCTTATGCTTCCCGACAGTTGGAGGAAGTACGAGCAGGATATCCCACTCATGATCTGGAGATGGCCGCTGTGGTCATGCGTTGAAGATCTGAGGACGCTACTTGTTCGGAGAGTCGTGTCAGATTTTCACGGACCACCAGAGCTTAATGCACATCTTCCTGCAGCGGGTTTTGATTGTTGAGACTGTCTTCTGTAGATTCACAGTTCTTGTGTGATCGTTGAGTACAGCTTGAGTTCGCCTCTACACTGGGGACATCTTGCTCATGTCCGCGCCCGTCCACTTTTCCTTAATCATTTTGGAGAGTTGCAACCTTTAACCGTTCCGGAGTGGGGATGGGAGCAGATCTCCATGAATTTTGTTGTGGTGTCTACCCCGGTCTAGACAGGGTGTGACTCTATTTGGGTGTTTGTTGCTCAGTTTGCTCAGTTGTTCTTTGTTAAGTTGTGCGTTCGCACGGAGTTCCTTCATACGTTATATCCAATAACGTCATCCTGTTCGCTTCCCGTCTTGGGCAGAAGTTTCAGGAAGCCTTGGGTACTGGTTGAGCTTTAGCTCCGCTTTTCCATCCGCAGGATGAGGGTTTGTGAGAGCGGGCTATACAGACTCTGGAGGATATGCTTGTGCGTACGTACTAAGTGTTTGTGGGCGATTGGGATCGTCACTTGCCATTGTTAGGGTTCTCCTTCGATAGCTGTTATCAGGAGGCACTCCAATTGGCAACCTTTAAGTTTAGTTGTTAGGTCGTGTCGATCGCTATTCTGTTTTTCTAACTATGTTTAAGTAGGATTTTTAGACCCCAGCTAGTCTAGAGACTTCGGAGATGATCCAATTGGTTCAGGTCAGGATGAGAGTAACCCAGTGCAGACAGAAGTCTTATGCCGACCGTAGTGGTCGCAGACTTAAGTTCGCAGTGGGAGATCATGTATTCCTACAGGATTTTCTGATGAATGACGTGTTGAGTTTTGGGAAGTATCCCAGGGTTTTAGGTCCTTTTGAGATCCTTGAAGGGAGTTGGTTCCGTTGCCTATAATTTGGCACTTCCGCCCAGATTTCTGAGTATTCACCCGTATTCCTTGTGTCGATACTTCGCAATTACCTTCATGACCTTTTTCACATGATTCAGTATCAGACCAATTAGCTTGGACGCGATCTTTCGTTCACCAGCAGCCGATAGTTATAGTGGATCGGCAGGTGGAGGAACTTCGGTCAAGGGTCTTGCCGTTTGTGAGGGTTCTTTGGCGTAGCTGTATAGTAGGGTGATCGCATGGCAAGCTGCGAGCGAGATTTGGGAGTTTTGTACTCATCTTCTTGAAGGTACGCGTAGATGAATTTTAATTCGGGGACCAAATTTCTTTAAGCGGGGAAGATTGTAACGTTTTAGAAATCGTTTTGCGAATTTTTCCATTTTAGGGCAAAATGGTCGGTATTTTCCGTTTTAACCCGATTTCGATAAAACTTCCGTAAAAACTTGTCGGCATCTATTTTAGCTAAAATAAATCTAGTGCGCGGACTTTGGGGGTATATGGCAGGTTTTGGTTCAGATAGATTTTTTCCCAAATAAAATATTATTTTAAGCGGTAAATTATGCACGTAAATCGGAAAATTTCTTCTAAATGAGAATTATTGGAAATCATCACTACAATTATTTTGGAATCTTCTCCTCAAAATATCTAGATTTTTTAGTGCAAAAGGATTTAAATTTTAAAAGAAACGAAATGAAAGGTGGAAATATTGCATTTAATGATCCATTTATTGCATTTTGCTAGAAACTTCTTCATTTTTATCATACAAATACCCCCCCCCCCGACCCATCATCTTTGGCCGAGCCTCATTCCCCATTTCTGCCCCATTTCTTTTCCTAGCTCATTTCTTCATCATTTTGTTCACAAAATGCTTCAAAATTCCAAAAATAAATCCAAAAATTCCTAAATAAAAATTAAACCATCAATTCCTTTTACTGAACTTGCTTGGATCTTCAACAAAGTATTTTTTTTTTGTGGCTAAGTTGATGAAATCTTGTGCTAAAGTTTGTTCTTGTTAAGGTATAATTTCTTACCTTAATCCTTAATTATTTGTTTAAATCTTAATCTAGCTATTTAAGTTAGCTAATTTTATGTTTAATATAGCTTTACAACTCTTGATTAATTCATTATTCATATTTTTTAAGAAATTCAAGTTAAGGTTAAAGCTTGATTTAAGTGTTTAATATTAATTGAAGTGTTAATTTGTGATTAGAAAAAGCTTAACCTGGTAGAAAATGATAATTATTGTTAATTACTAGTTTATTTAGTTAAGGGTTTTTACTTACTACGTTTTTGCTAAAACTTAATTAGCAAGTGTTAAAAATAAGGAAATGGTTTGGATAGCTTAGTTAAAATATTATATGATGTTTTAAGTCGCTAGAAATGTGTTAGCTTGATTCTAGTGCAAAATATTGCGATAAGTTGTTTACTAGGTTTTGGGGGTTTTCCGACGTGGGTTCGATTGGTCGTTGCGAGATTATATCTATTATATTCCTCGTATTTAATGGTTTTGTGTTGCGCGATCGGGACGATCGGAATCTAGACTTGGTGTTTCATAGTTTAGCGACCCTAGTTAGGGTTTTTGGCCGATGTCGTGCGCGATAGATGCGCTAAGTGCGCAGTGTAATTTTCAGGCGTTATCCTTGCGTTTCATTGTCTTTTCGTCGATGTAGGATATTTAGCTTATGTGATATGTTTGTGAAATTTTAGGTTCGCAGGTGGGGACTTCGGACGCTGCGAAGAGGGGAAGCGAGTGGTAGGCTTCACTTAGCCAGAAGTGTTGGTGAGTAGTTTAACATCTACAGGGGAATCGCCCGCATGGCGTTATACGTCTGGGCTAGAGATGATTTGACTTGTCGCATATTCTATTTCATTTATAGAGTTGCGCATACACCTTATTACTTAGTTACTTGTTGTGCTTGGACTAGTACCCTTAGGACACTGCACATATTATTGACGGCTCACGTTGCACGAGCACAAATTGTATGGCACACACACCGTCAATAATTGCCATGTCACGCACAACACCCTTATAGATATGATATTGTTTGGTTAGGGACATTGAGATATTGATTCATATTTCTTTACGCATATGACATATAGCATACATGTATACCTTCATGCTTACACATATGCCTTGACATGCTTACATGCTAGTTACCTGTATACCTATAGGGTATTGTACCATTAGCGATAGGTACATACACACTTAATGACATAGCTACATGGATACCTTGCATTCATACTTCACTTATACCTGGAGGGTATATTACATCATTATTGATAGGTAGATACATATACCTTGCTATACTTTTATGTTTACACACGTATCAGGCTATAGCTACATGTTTACCTTTATTTGATATTATATAGACTTGGAGAAATTAGGAACCGCATATATATATTTTAACTTGTTGCAGTTAAATAGCGGCTTTTCTTTTATATGCTTACACTACAGTTTTATGTTGCATATATTATATTCATGGATTTTTCGCATTGAGATATGGATTTTTTCATGATGTTTTTCTGGATTTGAGGACCGTGGTAGTTTCATGAAATTATGCATTATTTGAAAAACCCGGTTTCTCTTGATATGATATTTCAGCATCCACCATGAGATTTATCGATTCTAATATATATATACCCCACGCGAGGAAAGGAGGGGTCCGTGTGTGGGTACATGGTGGGGCCCGGAGGTACCCCGGGGCAAGAATCTCAGTGAGGAGATGAGTTAGTGGGAGAACCATACTTACCGGTGACATTACCTATGACTCGGCGGTTATCATGGGGATACCGACGGGAGTCATATGCATATAGATACGTCGAGAGGCGAGGGTCAGAGCTAGGCACTCGAGCTTTCGGTATAGCGTATGATACGTACCTATCAGGGTGCCAGTCTTGGTGACAGCACCTGATAGATCAGCATTTATGTGTTGATGCTTGGCACAGGTTTTCATGATATTTCTTTTTACTCCTGAGTATATATAACAGTGAAATGGGATGCTGTTATATATGCATATACATATATATTAGTGAAATGGGACGCTAATATATATGTATACATATCAATTCTTATACATCATCATAAGTATTCATGCAAATATACTTAGGTTATAAGAGATTCACTTGATATTGGATACAGGATATTTGAGATTTGCTTGATATTGTACATTCAGGATTTGTGAGACCTACATGATATGAGAGCCAATTTGGGGGCTGATTTGAGGAATTGGGATTTGGATTGTCTTGATGGACTTTGGTCTTACCACGATGTCAGGATTCCGTGGAAATGACATGTTTCATTCCATACTCCACTTTTATTGTTTATGCACTGCTTCATGTATTAGTTGTACCTGATAGAGTACTTTCATGACTGTTGCATTTACATACTTCATTTTATATGCATTGCTTCATGTGTTAGTTGTACCTGTTAGTGTACCTTTCATGAATATTGCATATACACCTTTTCATATTATTATTGCATGATTATTGGATACCGATTGTCATATTATTACTTCATGTATTACTTGTACCTGCTAGTGTACCCTTCAGGATTTCTGCATTCATATGACCTTTTATTGCCATTAATTGCATATGTTAGATTCGCGATGTACGTGCATACTTGCGATTACCTGCATATGTTAATTACTATTCACGAGTTGGCAACTCACACCCGTTGTGCCACAGTTTGTTTTGCAGGTTGTTCCCCAGAGTAGTCGAGGCAGGCTATTCATCTATCACATCATCTTTTGCTGCGGATACCGCTTCGGCCCACAGTATGCAGTTTTGCTTTAGGTGGGTTTTGTAGTTATCCTTTCACGTTTATTGTATATTCGTTGTTTCCTGTACTCTCCATCTACCATTATCTTGTATGACTTAGAGACTTGATGTGAGGACGATATTGTATATTTTGGTGATTTGGATGTCTTTTATGCAGTTTTTACTTATATCGTCTTTTATTTCTTCGCTACGGCGTCGTATATCTGTTGTGGTGGTTGTTTTTCGCCTTTTGGCGTGGATTTTCTCCCGTTGGAGATGCTTTACTCTATATTTATGTTGTACCCATTTTTTGGGTTGGTTTTTACAAAGGAGGTGTTGCCAAAACTTTCAAGAAAGTAAATTGGACTTAAAGAATTTATATTTGAGATTTTCAAAAGTTTAAACAATATTTCTTATCTTTTCTTGTCTTTTAATGGTTTAGATTTCTGGGTTTTGGCTTTTTTTTACTGTGTTACGCCTGTAGACGTTGCGTAGTATTAGGGCCGTCACGTGCCAATTTCGGGTCGTGACAAAGAGAGAGGAGGAAGAAGATGATGGCAAAATGAGAGCTCAAGAGATAATGATAAAGATGAGGATAAAAATGAGAATAGAAAATATATATATATTCTCTTCTCACTCTTAACCCAAGTTAATAAATATCTAGATATTTATCTTTGGATCAAAAATGGCCATGGAAAATAAATCATGGTTAACACAAAGGTTAAGTGGAGGAATAAAATAATCAACCATGAGTAATTATCCAATTCCATTTATCTCAAAAATAAATATCAAAATATTTACTAGCATGTGAGTCTTATATTGCCACCATCTCATGTATCAACAACCATGATAGAATTGTGTATGCATGTATGAGTGCATGCACATCCATATGTGCATCAATGAGAACATGTGCATACATGCATGCATACAACAAAAGAAAAAAGGGTCTAAAGTGAAAATGCTAATGGTCAATGTTAAATCAACACTTGATTTAGCAAACCGGTCATATCACATACGACCCGACCAATAGCAAACCGCCCGATTAATATACAGTATCACATACGCGCATTTAATCGGGTCCCTGCGCATATCTCATATGCACACCACATCGTTTCGCCTAGACTAGGTAACTCCATTGTAGGACTCTAAGACTCGTCAATACGCCGGCAGTGGGTGATGATCATATCAAGTACCCCAAAGCAGCAAGAGGTCAGCTAAACATAACGGCCATCCGGGTATTGTGCGATAGAAGAAAACAAGTGAACCTGTCACAACTCTCGTCGATCCAACCGGCAACACTACCGTACAGTCCGGTCTCTTTGTCAGATATGCTGCATACCGAGTCTAGGGATGGTAACGTCGACCCCAATAAATCAATAAGTCGTGCCGATGAATGGTCTATAACAGATCGAGAAACTACTGATAACACTTATCAGTAAATCTCAACAGCCCTGGCCAGGGACTTACTGATATAGCCAATCGAGCACAGCACAGCATCAACTCCCAATACCGGGAGAGACGAAACCCCTTCTATCGCTCATCGTCTCCATGTGTCTCGGGACTGTACCCAAAAGCCACCTGTTTGCATGACTCAGTAGAGCCGTGGTAGGGTGGTAATCAAAGTACAGTGGGAGAACATACAAGACTCTATGACGATCTCGGGTCTACAGACTAACCTGTACCAGTGTCACCTGAGAAATGCTATCCGACGATAGATATAATACCATATAGAAGTTCTTGGCGAGTCCGTCCAGTGTACCCAGTCACCACTGAGCACCCGTATACGATCTCGATGTCAAACATCAACGGATGTAGGAACATCCATCGCCCATCATATGGGTCTAGTATCATATACGCTAGTCTACTCTGGTATATCGATGCCCCATCTCGATACACCTACGACTAGGGACATTTCAGGATATGCTTATAAACTACAGACATCCCACTAGTATGATCTCCATCATAATCACAGTAGTCAAGCAAATATCCTCAGGGTTTTATCAACATGTGTAAATGAATAAAAGTATGATCAAGTCAACATGTCAGATAAAGAAGAACGAGATAACATACTATCATGTCGAGTAAGAATGTACACAGAATATATATATATATGTATATATATATATGCATGTATAAATACATCCACTATCTCATAATGGCCTCTAGGGCATACATGTATCCAACACGTCGCAATCGCGTATAGTACGCGAACACTCCCGGATAACTCCAATAGATAGCCATGCCCTATTGCCCCGACCAAGTGACTGTAAGAGAACCCCGTTGCCAATAGCATCCACTCGGGTGCTCGCGGCCACGGTGTTCCGTCTAAGTGCACTTCGTCGTCGGCATCGGGGGTATGACCATCTACTAAAGTTCCTGATGAGTATTCGATTATTTTAGTCGGGAATCTTGTTGAATTACCCGACTAAGTTATTGAAAAGTGTTTTCGATTTGAGCCTAAAATGCAAGGTTTATAGGTTAGGCATGAAATTTGGAATATGAGATATTCCGGGTTTATGATGTCTAAGGAAATGCGGATTCTAAATATTGTAGTTTTTCCATTTCTTTTTATGCGACCGTAAGTGTAATATGTGGGGTATCCCCGATCTCGTTGCTATATGTCAACGACGTTTGGGATACACATATTTATTTACGTTGATGACATGTGATGTTATGTGTTGCTGTGATATGTTATATTGGATCGTCATGATTGAATAGCCAGAGAGTTTTGCGTGATATGAGAGTTTTTCCATTTTCATTCATGTAAAAAAACTGTATGTAATATTCTTTTATTGGGACACTTCCGGGTTGAGGATAATGTCACCATTGATGAAAATTATTTACTTTTCTGCATTAGGATAGACCCAACGCGGGGAGCACAAGTAACTGGGTTCTAGAGTTCAGTAGGAGACCATCTCGAAGAGTCGAGATCGGGTCTCCTAACTCCAAAATTGGCAGGGTTGCTTGCCGCTCTCATAGGGGTCTATGGATGTAGGTTTGGCTATTCATCATGACCGTGGAATCCGTGTTTTTCATTACTGGCTAAATTTAAAACACGGAACTCCTGGTATATCCAATATTTCATATGTTTGCTTCTGCTGCTTGAGTTCTGGGATGTAATCATATAACTGCGTGAGGCGGATGCTATATATATATGATATATAAAATAAACGTTGCTTATGTTTTCCACCCGCGCTAGTCCAGCCCCCGCTCTATCTTTAGTTAAGTAACCTAACGGTGCATGACGGGGCCCCGTGGCGAATGCGGATGGCATAAGCGAACGTTCTATTTTCGTTTCTTTTCTGTTATGTTTAGGGAAACATAAATGATGGGAATTCATTAATGAGATTAATGGAAAGAAAAGAAACCTAAAGATGTTGTAGAATCGAAATTTTAAAAGGGTAGCTCTAGTTCTTGCTTTACATAATGGTATTCCTTAATGAATATCCAGCACCTCATTCGATGAGGAAAGAGCCGAGATCCCTTCACCGGGAGTGACCTCTTTAGCAAAACTAGCAAATACTACAACCCACTCGGTTTTGTTTTAATAGCTTCTTTAGTTCTTTCTTTGCATAGTAGTATTCCTTGATGAATATCCAGCACCTCATTCGATGAAGAAAGAGCCGAGATCCCTTCACCGGGAGTGACCTCTTAAGCAAAACTAGCAAAAGCTACAAAAACACTCTTTTTTCAAATCACTAGATTCTACAACGATATCAAGTTCATTGCGTTAAAGGTTTTTTACGAAACCAATCATAGCCCTCCGTCATTTCAGATAAGTGCTATTTTACTATTTGTGTTGCGTTTGTTGACCATAGTCAAAGCGTGGTGTGCGGTGGCTGATTAGTGCTTATTTGCCGGATATGATACGATTGGATTAGGGTAGTCATACGGCCTTGTTGACCATAGTTAAGGGTCGTACGGGTGGGTTTAATTCAATCACGAAATGATGGATTGAACTTGGCTAGCGCTTATGATTTGTTGACCATAGTTAAGGTCATAAGTCGCTAGGGTAAAAACAGATATTGGGTATTTCAAGTGTTGAAATTTGCAATGAGATTGCATGCCTTCTATGAGATAGTTGGATCCCGATACCCACTGTGAGTAAGAGTTACTCCTGGAAGAGTTTTCCACTTTACAATTAGCTGATCCAGTAGGTGTCTACGAAAGGTGTTAACGAGGTTATGCCCCTACGGAAATGAGGTTAATTAATTAGTTCCATGCGAAAGCATGGGGAGACTCCTTCGGAGTACCAATACCTGCCTGGCTGAACGATTGGTGAACTTGTATGGTGTAATTAATCCCGGCTAATCTTACATTTTATGGTTTAAAGGAAGATTTGATAAAAACAGTGGGAGCCATCCTGATTAGATAAGATTATAACCAATCTAATCTTGCAAAGCGCGCACGCTAAAGCGTTTCCTTCTCTCTCTCCAGGTAACGACCAAAGACACGCCTTAATCAAGATAATAATATGGATGTATTGACCGAACCAGCTTATTATACTGAGCTGGGGAACGTTGGTTCCGCTTTTTCTTATGATTGTCATAAATCTGAGCAAGGAATAAGGGAATATCTGGATTCCCACGCGACCCGAACGAAGAATGAGCATGATAATGCATTTTCTTCGGGTGTGTTCGTTATCGAGAACTGTTTCTCAGTTTGCTCTGCGCCCTGAGTATTGGATACCGGATCAAGATCCCACGTTTGTAATTTGTTACATGGTCTAAGAAGAGGTAGAGAACTGGGAAAGGGTGATATGTCTCTAAAAGTAGGGAATGGAGCAATTGTTGCAGCCAAAGCAGTTGCCAAATATCACCCAATATTACTAAATGGTAATACAATGATTCTGAATGACTGTTATTACGTACCAAACATGATGTGCAATATTATATCAATTTCTTTGTTGCATATAGAAGGATATAACTTTGTATTGGAGGATAATGTTATGAACATTTTCCTAAATCAAGTGTTGATTGGGTTTAGTACATTGTGTAACGGTATATACCTTCTAAATGAAACTACAGTTTTAAACGTACAGAACACACACAAGAGGAAAAGTTCAGAAATGAACGAAGCCTTCTTATGGCATTGTAGACTAGGTCATATCAATGCAATAAGACTAACTAAGTTGCATAAAGATGCATATTTGAATCAGTTCGAATTTACATCTTATGAAACTTGCGAGTCATGTCTCAAAGGGAAGATGACCAAAACTCTGTTTACTGGACATGGAGAAAGAGCTACTGAACTCTTGGGACTGATACATAGTGATGTATACAGTCCTATGTCTACGCATGCCATGAATGGTTTCTCATACGTCATTACATTCACCGATGATCTCTCAAGATACGGACATGTGTTCCTGATGAAACACAAATCTGAAGCTTTTGAGAAATTCAAGGAATATAAGAACGAAGTTGAGAACCAGATGGGTAAAAGTATTAAAGTCCTACGATCTGATCAGGAAGGAGAATACTTGAGCACAGAATGCAGAGACTACTTAAAAGAGAATGTGATTCTCTCTCAGCTTACTCCTTCGTATACACCACAGCACAACGGAGTATCGGAGCAGAGGAATCGCACCCTATTAGATATGGTGCGCTCTATGATGAGTAATGCTGAGTTACTTATTTCCTTTTGGGGCTATGCACTTGAGATAGCTGCATACCTATTGAATAGAGTTCCGACCAAATCCGTGCCTACCACTCCATATGAGATATGGAATAGGAAGAAACCATCTCTTAAACGAGTTAAGATATAGGGTTGTCCGGCCTATGTTAAAAAGCAGAATCCGGACAAGCTCGAGGCAAGGTCTGTTTTGTGCAAGTTTGTGGGATATCCAGAGGATTCATATGGATATATCTTCTACCACACTGAGGAACAAAAGGTGTTTGTTTCTCAATATGCCACCTTTTTAGAAAAGGAATTTCTTGTGAAAGAAATTAGTGGTAATGAGGTAGAACTGGAAGAAGTTCCAGCAACACAAACTAGTGTAAGTGCACGGCGGCGCCCCGGCCGTCAATCCGAGGTCAAAATGCGGGAACGATACTTTTCTTTAAACTTTAAAACCGGCACCACCGCGCACTATAAAACCCGGATCGGGCCATTAACCTACTCCTAGCAAACTAGAGAAAGGGTAGAGAGATATACCGAGCGATCCGTGTCCTTCGGTCTTCTCGTCGTGGTCCCGATCTCCCCGTGGAATCTCCGGTCTTCATCTCCTCGTCGGAAGGGCACCACATCGCCGAGTTCTTTTACGGGCTCCCACCTCTGGACCGAGGCAACTCGGACACGAAGTTGGCGAGTCGACGTGTCCAAGAAAACTGTAGATGAAGTGTAGAAGCTTTTGTCTCAAGGGGTTGTGAAGTTTCCATTTTTGGTGGAGGTGAAGGAATAAGCTTGGGAGATGAACAAAAGGATTTTTGCAAGCAAATGAGAACCAATTTTTCCTCTCCAAAAATTTTGGACAGCCCCCATCTTGTGGTCGGCCCCTTGATTGGAGAAAAATGAGAGAGAGCAAAATCAAGAGGGAGGGAGTGGAGGAATAATCATGCAAGAGAGAGAAAGTGATAATCATGAAGAATAATGATCATAACCAAATCTCCACTCCAACACCTAATCATATCAAGTCATGATGAACAAATGAAGTCAATGCAAGCTACAACCATCATGAAACTACTACTAGCAAATAACACCCTCCACTAAACAAATTTGCAGGCTTGCAAATAACCCCCTCTCCACCAATTTTCAGCCAAAGAAAGAAACAAAGGAAAATGGCCGAAACGGAATGCAAACTGGCAACTTCCAAAAATCGATCCCGTAACAAATTACAGGAAAACCCCGCGACTGTATATACATACCCGCATTTGTATTCCGACCGAATACAAATGCAATGAGACAAAATCTACACTGTACAATACTAGGATCCGGCTTAACCCAAAGCCCACTAGTATTATCCGTCCGATCATGATCCGTGCAATACCGCACGTATCTGATCAAACCCTGCCATATCTCCATACGGCCTCTACAGCGTTTCGCCCGAAACTTGAGAAACGGTCTGTGGGGGACTCTAAAGACTCGTCAATACTTTGGTTGTGGATTTAACCACTAGCACGTCAGAGGTATTAGCCATACGTAACGGGCTACCAGGTATTGACCAAAAGGGACGTCGATGAGCGAACTCATCCTGACACCCTACTGAGCCTGTCAGTGACAATATCCGTACAGTCCAGTCCGTTCGTCTATAAGCATCGCATGGCGGTCCTAGGGGTTGGTAAAAGTCAGACCCCCAAAAGCGGTACAAGTCGTATCAGAGTGTAGCCCAGAACACCCTGAGATACTACTAGAATACCTACCAGTAAATCTCCTGCCTTGGCCAAGGACTTCGTGTAATGGCTCTCCTAGACACAGCGCGATCTCACCCCCAATACCGGGAGAGACGAACCCCTGCAGATCCGCTCACTGCCTCCATGTGGCTCGGGACTGTACCCAACTAAAACATATTTGCACGTCTCCTTTGAGCATGGTAGGGTAGTAATCAAAGTATATCTTCTCGACCCAACTAGATCCCCCGTCTCGATATTCCCATGACCCATGTGATGGGTGATGGATGATCCTATATCCATTAGTGTTTGACATCGGAGATGGTATGCGGGTGCTCAGTGGAGACAGGGTACATTGAACGGACTCGCCGAGAACTCCCAGATGGTATTATACCTCACGTCAGATGGCACTTCTCTGGTGACACTGGTACAGCTTAGTCTGTTGACCCGAGATCGTCATAGAGTCTTGTGTGTCTCCCATTGTGCTTTGATTTCCACCCTACCACGGCTCTACTGAGTCGTGCAAACAGGTGGTTTTTGGGTACAGTCCCAATTCATATGGAGGCAATAAGCGATAGGAGGGGATTCGTCTCTCCCGGTATTGGGGGTTGATGTTGCGCTATGCTCGACTGTCCATAACTGGAAATCCCTGGCCAGGGTTGCACTGATTTACTGGTAAGTATTATCAGTAGTTTCATGCTTGTTATGGACCTTACATCGGCATGACTTATCAAGCTATTGGGGTCTGACGTTTACCACACCTAGGCGAGATATGCGACATATCAGACGAACAGAACGGACTGTACGGTAAGTGTTACTAGTTGGATTCGCAGGAGTGTGAGCGGGCTTGCTCGTTGATCTTCTGATCGCTCAATACCCGGATGGCCGTTACGTTTAGCAGACCGCTTGCGGCTTCTGGGTGTTTGATATGATCATCGCCTACTGCCGGCGTATTGACGAGTCTTTAGAGTCCTACACAGAGGTTTCCTGGCTCAAGCGAAATGAAATAGGAGCGCATATGAGATATGTGCGGGACCGAGAATAATACCAGTATATAATTACTCAGGCCTAGGAACATTGAAGGACCGAGCCCAACTAGATCCCCCGTCTCGATATTCCCACGACTAGGAACATTGAAGGATGTACTCATGGACTACCCAGGCCCCACTAGTATGATCTACATCACAGTCCTGGAAGTCGAGCACATATCCTAAGGGCTTTATCAATATGTAATAGAGAGACAGCAAGTATACATGTTAAGATAAAGAGTAACCAGATAGCGTACTATCATGTCGAGCAAGAAAGTCCTACCTATATATGTCCTAGCATCCACTACAATATACATCCTATATACAGTAATGGCCTCTAGGGCATACATATAACTAACACGCTGTTTAATGCTCCTTACCTAACCATCCACTGATATAGGTAAATGTCATAGACATAATTTCAAAAAGGTATATCTCACTCCATAAAAATAGACATACAGATATATCAATTTGAAATTGGTGCATAACAGCGGATATTCAAAACCAAATATTTGTCGTCCGGCAAACAACCCAGGCGATTTCCTCAAATTTCACCAATTACAATGAATTCCGATATAATGAGGATGATCACCTAATTCCCAATAACTTACTCCCACTCATCATCTGTAAAACCATACAGATATGAGAATCATACCTGGTAAATACATACCCTGGAGCAAGTGTCTAATTGGAAAATCAGTTTTCCATTAACAGTACACAGTGAAAATGAAACATTGAAATGTTTTGTAGGGGTATCCTGGTATTCCTAGTAATGCCTCTTCCATTATCAGATTCACAACTGTAACCGTATATTTCTTTGTCGTCTCTCCAAATCCCTTTATATGTCTTTAGTCATTACCTTCTGTACACCCTCTCAGGCTAAATGGTTTTCTTCCTTCCTTACCTTTCGGCACCAGCCTATGGTTTGGAAGAAGACTATCCAATAAGCATAATGGGTGTACTGTCCTAATCCTAGGAGCACTTACAACCCGAGAGAAGGTAAAGATAAAAGACACCTGAATAAACCTTATTCCTATTTCTCCTGAACCAGAATCCATCTCCGAACTGGAACAAGTTCCTTTCGAGTTCGTATATAACCATACGATGGAATATCCAAATAAATTGTGGATCTTCATAGTGATACGGGGTGTTCTGGAAAAATACAAAGGTGAAGTGGGAGTGGTAATGAAATACTTGGTTTGGTAGTGAATAGCAGTCGCAATTTACTTTGCCCTCCTTCTAATCCTTTTATTTGTCTTAACTTAATACCTTCTGTACACCATTGTTAGGCTAATTGGTTTTCTTCATTCCCTACCGGTCGGCACATGCCTATGGTTTGGAAGAAGACTATCCAATTTGCATAATAGGTGTACTGTCCCTAATCCAAGGAACACTCGCAACCTGGGAGAAGGTAAAAGGAAAAGACAACTGAATAGTCCTATTCGTTTTCTCCAGAACCGGAAACCATCCTCGAATAAATTCCTTCGAGTTCGTATATAACCATACGATGGTTTTATCCAATGGAAGTGGACGTTCGTAGTAATACGGGGTGTCCTGGAGAAAAGGGTAAAAGTAGGAGTGGCAATGAGGTATGCAACTCTGACAATCCAAAAGCCAGTGTTTAAGAAGGTTCGGTTAATTTTGGTCACTGAGTCATAGTCTTGGGTCGGGTCATGGTCGCTGCCAAAGAGAGAGAGAAAAGAAACACTCAGTGTGCACACTAACCTAGATCAGAATGGTTATCACTTTATCTAATCAGGAAACATCCCACTGTACCGTCAAATTCTCCTCCAAACCTGAAAGAAGAATTAGTCGGGATCACCCGAGGAGTAAGCCAGCTCAGCAGTGGGAATCGGGATCCAACTATCATCGCATGATAACGTGACAGAATCCGCTCACATTATCACACTCCAGAAGGTATGCGCATATCTGGCAAGTTTCAGTTTCTTTAAAAGCTCCCGATGTGATTTTCGCCCCATGCCCTTATGACCTTGACGAAGGTCAACAAATCATAAGTCACATGTCAAGTTCTACTCGTCATTGTCCAGGTTAATTTGAACCCACCCGTACAAACCCTTGACGAAGGTCAACAAGGCTATACGATTGTCCCAAACCAACCATCTATCTATGCAGCAGAAAGGTAACAAGAAGCTACCATTCACTATGCCTTGACGAAGGTCAACAAACATAGCATGAATACTACGTGCTACCCGTCTGAAACGACGGAGGGCTACGAATGGTTTTTGGCGAAAAACCTTTAACGTAATGAACTTGATATCATTGAAGGAACCGGATAGCTTTTTATAAAAATATAGTGGCGAAAACCATTGCTAAAGAGGTTACTCCCGGTGAAGGGATCTCGGCTCTTTCCCCGTAGAATGAAGTGCAGGATATTCCAACTGAATACCATGATGCAAAGCAAAAGTAATCGGCTATAGTGAAGTTATTACCCTGACGCAAACTTCTGTCCAAGAGGTCACTCCCAGTGAAGGGATCTCGGCCCTTGCCTCGTCGACTGAGGTGCGGGATATTCCAACCGAATACCACGATGCAAACAAAAGTGAACGTCCTTGCAATAACAGCTTTTTGAAAATTGTTCCAACAACATAAGAATAGGTTTGTTTAGCTTGTATTGATCCGAATCAATGCAGTCCCATCAATTGATCACACCAATAAAGAACGAAAATAATGATGTACGTATATGCCATCCGCATTCGCCACTGGGTCCCGTCATCACCTGTTAGGTTACTTAACTAACGACAGAGCAGGGACTGGACTAGCGTGGATGCAAAACATATACAACATCTACTAGTATATATATCAATATATAATATTCGCTCAAGGCGTGATAAAATGCAACATCACAGAAATGTAATAAGCATCACAGAACAATACAGATATCTGGGATCCCCAGGTTTCATAGAGTCGCTACTGAAACCCGACGTTCCCATGGTCGTGTGGATAGCCTGTGCAATGAAATCCTAGACCCCTACGGGCACGGCAAGTTACCTGCCAAAACCTGAAGCGAGGCAGCCCCCTTCAGCAACGTGAATGGACCACCCAGCACTTCACAGAATCCGGTAACTTGGGCACCCCTCCTTGGGTCAACCTGTACCCCCTACGAGTGCGGCGAATAGCCCGCTAATTCTAGAGTGAAGCCCCCTCCGTCTCAAAGCCATGAGATGCGGGCCCGTTACCCTCTAGAACCTGGCTATCCGTGCACCCCACCGCGGGGTAATCCTAGTACAGAAAGTAAAATATGCATACAACGGGTACATCGACCTCAGCCCGGTCGTGCCCCAAAAGAATAATATACAAACAGGCAGTGACGGCAGTCCACATGTCGGACGCTCGCCCCGCAATATCAAATGTACATAAAAATACCAAAACTGTACTAACATTGCATCCAGGCTATCCACCACGACAATCCGCAACATCACAGCACAACACAGAATATAAACGTGAATGTCACGTTCGCAAATCCGTCTAAAAGGGCTATAGCAGTTAGACAGGATTTACCAATCAAGTGACATTCACGGTCGCAGATATAATGTAAATACTGTGAACTAACATGTTTAAAATTTTCGATCGACTGAATTTTCCGAAGTGGGCCCCAAGCACAACTGTAGCACTCAAAATAAATCTGGGCCCAAAAAAAATATACCAGAAACCCTATTTCCATGTCATATACCCACTATAGAAATTTGGTGCTGTTTGCCCACAGAACGGCGGCGGACCCGCGGTCAAAACGTGGTTTTGGCCGCTGATCCGCCGCGCTACAGTAATATCAGCCGACCAAATTTTCACAGAATGCATAAAAACCCTGCACGTATTTTTACAATGTACCAAATAATTTTTTGACCGCTGTAAAAATTTGACAGAAACTGATGCATGAAAATACGGTTTTTGGAAAATCCGATCGATCGAACTTGTAAACACGTTAGAGCAAGCTAGACTAGGTTAATGGCGTGGCTCTGATACCAGTGTAAGTGCACGGCGGCGCCTCGTCCGTCAATCCGAGGCCAAAATGCGGAAACGATACTTTCCTTTAAACTTTAAAACCGACACCACCGCGCACTATAAAACCTGGATCGGGCCATTAATCTACTCCTAGCAAAATAGAGAAGGGGTAGAGAGATATACCGAGCGATCCGTGTCTTTCGGTCTTCTCATCGTCGTCCCGATCTCCCCGTGGAATCTCTGGTCTTCATCTCCTCGTCAAAAGGGCACCACATCGCCGGGTTCTTTTACGGGCTCCCACCTCTGGACCGAGGCAACTCGGACACGAAGTTGGCGAGTCGACGTGTCCAAGAAAACTGTAGATGAAGTGTAGAAGCTTTTGTCTCAAAGGGGTTGTGAAGTTTCCATTTTTGGTGGAGGTGAAGGAATAAGCTTGGGAGATGAACAAAAGGATTTTTGCAAGCAAATGAGAACCAATTTTTCCTCTCCAAAAATTTTGGACAGCCCCCATCTTGTGGCCGGCCCCTTGATTGGAGAAAAATGAGAGAGAGCAAAATCAAGAGGGAGGGAGTGGAGGAATAATCATGCAAGAGAGAGAAAGTGATAATCATGAAGAATAATGATCACAACCAAATCTCCACTCCAACACCTAATCATATCAAGTCATGATGAACAAATGAAGTCAATGCAAGCTACAACCATCATGAAACTACTACTAGCAAATAACACCCTCCACTAAACAAATTTGCATGCTTGCAAATAACCCCCTCTCCACCAATTTTCAGCCAAAGAAAGAAACAAATGAAAATGGCCGAAACGGAATGCAAACTGGCAACTTCTAAAAATCGATCCCGTAATAAATTACCGGAAACCCCCGGGACTGTATATACATACCCGCATTTGTATTCCGACCGAATACAAATGCAATGAGACAAAATCTACACTGTACAATACTAGGATCCGGCTTAAACCAAAGCCCGCTAGTATTATCCGTCCGATCATGATCCATGCAATACCGCACGTATCTGATCGAACCCTGCCATATCTCCATACGGCTTCTACAGCGTTTCGCCCGAAACTTGAGAAACGGTCTGTGGGGGACTCTAAAGTCTCGTCAATACTTTGGTTGTGGATTTAACCACTAGCACGTCAGAGGTATTAGCCATACGTAACGGGCTACCAGGTATTGACCAAAAGGGATGTCGATGAGCGAACTCATCCTGACACCCTACTGAGCCTGTCAGTGACAATATCCATACAGTCCGTTCCGTTCGTCTTTGAGCATCGCATATCGGGCCTAGGGGTAGGTAAAAGTCAGACCCCCAAAAGCGGTACAAATCATGTCGGAGTGTAGCCCAGAACACCCTGAGATACTACTGGAATACCTACCAGTAAATCTCCTGCCTTGGCCAAGGACTTCGTGTAATGGCTCTCCTAGACACAGCGCGACCTCACCCCCAATACCGGGAGAGACGAACCCCTGCAGATCCGCTCACTGCCTCCATGTGGCTCGGGACTGTACCCAACTAAAACCTGTTTGCACGTCTCCTTTAAGCATGGTAGGGTAGTAATCAAAGTACAGTGGGAACTCACACGAGACAAATGACGATCTCAGGTCGATGAACTAACCTGTACACATGTCACCAGGGAACTGCTATCTGACGTCAGGTATAAGACCAACTAGCAGGTTCCCGGCGAGTCCTGTCCGGTGTACTCATAACCCAATGAGCACCTGTATACATCATAGGTGAACCAACTGACACCAGTGGCTTGTGAGACCGGCCACCGCCCCTCTTCGGGGTTTCGACTGTATACACTAGTCTACTCTGGAGTATCGATGCCCTGTCGCGAAACTCCTACGACTAGGGACCTTTTAAGGATGTGCTTATAGACCCCAGCTCCCACGTATATGATCGCCATCATATTGCTGGCCGTCAAGCAAGAATCCTAAGGGCTCTATCAACGCGCAATAGTGACCTGTAAGGTCACCTAAAGCAGTACACGATGATAAAGATAAACCAGATAGCATACTATCATCTTGAGTAAGACTGTCCTACTAGGATAGGTCCTCCCTCAATCATTGCAATCACGTGCATGTGATCCAATAATTGACTCTGAGGGCACTATCTCCAACAACTATAACTGACGGTTTGGTAGAACCGGAGAATTCAATAGTCCTCAACGAACCTCAGCCACTGCGCAGATCCAATAGGGTTCCTCACCCACCTGAGAGATACTACGGTTTTCTCATAGACGGTGGGAGCGAGGATTGCATCATGGAAGATAATGACCCAACTAGTTTCGAGCAGGCCATCACAAGTGGGGACTCTGTGAAATGGCTAGATGCTATGCGATCTGAGATGGAATCCATGTACACCAACAAAGTATGGACTTTGGAAGATGCTCCTGAAAGGGTAAAACCTATCGGGACCAAGTGGATCTTTAAGAAGAAACTTGGTGTAGATGGAAAAGTTGAGACTTTCAAACCTTGACTTGAAGCACAAGGTTTTCGTCAACAACCAGGTGTCGACAATGATGAAACATTTTCCCCTGTCGCTATGCTTAAGTCCATCAGGATCCTACTTGCCATTACTGCATACCATGACTACGAAATCTGGCAGATGGACATCAAGACCGCTTTTCTAAATGGTGATTTAGAAGAGAGCGTATACATGACACAGCCAGAGGGCTTCGAAGACAGTGGATGCAGCGGAAGCGTGTGCAAGCTGCTTAAATCAATCTACAGAATAAAGCAGGCATCGTGGAGCTGGAATATCTGTTTTGATGAAGCTATCAATGAGTTTGACTTCATCAAAAATGTAGATGAACCATGTATATACAAGAAGGTTGTAGAGAGTAAGGTTGTCTTCCTCGTATTGTACGTGGATGACATACTCTTGATAGGAAACGATGTTCCTATGCTACACTCGGTCAAGCTCTTCTTATCACACAAGTTCTCCATAAAAGATCTAGGTGATGTCTCCTACATCCTTGGGATAAAGATCTACAGAGATAGATCTAAGCGGATGATGGGATTGTCCCAATCCAGGTACATTGACACCATACTAAAGAGGTTTAGTATGGAAGATTCTAAGTATGGTAACTTACCCGCTTGTTCAGGAATCACTCTCTCCAAAGAGATGTCTCCTAAGACTGATTTGGAGAGGGCTCGCATGCAAGGGATACCCTATATTTCGACAGTCGGGTCTATCATGTATGTGATGTTATATACCAGACCAGATGTAACTTACTCACTAGGTGTAGTGAGTAGGTATCAATCAGATCCTGGGGAAAAGCACTGGACTGCTGTGAAGAATATTCTTAAGTACTTGAGAAGGGCTAAAGAAATGTTCTTGGTGTATGGTAACGGTGAACTCCAGGTGGAGTCCTTTACCGATTCGAGCTTCCAGAGTGATAAGGATGACAGTAAGTCGGTCTCGGGTTTTGTCTTCACCCTCAATGGAAGGGCGGTATGTTGGACGAGTTCCAAGCAATATACCGTAGCAAACTCGACGATGGAGGCTGAATACATCGCTGCCAAAGAGGCTGTCTAGATGAAGAAGTTCATTGTTGAACCTAGTGTGGTTCCATCCATTGAGCATCCAATACCTGTGTATTATGATAACAATGGAGCTGTGGCTTTAGCCAAGGAACCCCGGTCCCATCAGAGATCCAGACATATTCTTAGGCGGTATCACCTGATCCGGGAGATAATAGATCGATGGGAGATCGAGGTCAGGAGAGTTGACACGAAGGACAACGTAGCGGATCCACTCACGAAGGCCTTCCCCCAGACGCGGTTTGAGAGACTTTTTAGGATGTTGGGTATGAGATACTACAACACATGGCCTTAGTGCAAGTGGGAGATTGTTAGAAATATGTATGCCCTAGAGGCCATTATTGTATGATATAGTGGATGCTTAGACATATATATAGAGGATTTTCTTGCTCGACATGATAGTATGATATATGTTCGCTCTTTATCTTAACATGTACACTTGTATTATTATACCGTCTCTCTGATACATGTTGATAAAGCACTTAGGATGTTTGATTGACTACTAGGACTATGATGCGGATCATACTACTGGGACTTGTGTAGTCCATAAGCACATCCTTTAATTATTCCTAGTTGATGGAATATCGAGACAGGGCATCGATATTCTAGAGTAGACAAGTGTGTACGTTTCTTGACCCTGTAGGGGGCAATAGTTGATCCCATAACCATTGGTGTTTCACATCAAAGATTGTACACAGGTGCTCATTAGAGAATGGGTACACTGAACAGGACACACCGAGAACTCCTAGTTGGTACTATACCTATCGCCAGATAGCAATTCTCTAGTGACACTGGTACAGGTTAGTCTGTAGACCCGAGATTGTCATAGTGTCTTATGTGGTTCCCACTGTGCTTTGATTTCCTCCCTACCACGGCTCAAAGGAGTCGTGCAAACAGGTGGATTTTGGGTACAGTCCCGAGTCATATGGAGGCAGTGAGCAATAGGAGGGGTTTCGTCTCTCCCGGTATTGGAAGTTGATGTTGCGCTATTCTCGATTGGCTATAACAGTAAGTCCCTGGCCAGGGCTGATGAGATTTACTGGTAAGTGTTATCAGTAGTTTCTCGAACCATTATGAGCCATACATCGGCATGACTTATCAAGTTACTGGGGTCTGACGATTCTACTCCTAGACTCGATATGCGACATATCAGACGAAGGGACCGGAGTGTACGGTAAATGTTACTTATAGACTTCATAGGAGTTTGGACAAACTTGCTTGTTGATCTTCTGTTCGCTCAATACCTGGGTAGCCGTTACGTCCAGCTAGTACCGCCGATGGCTTATGAGTAACTGATGTGATCATTACCTACTGTTGGTGTATTGACGAGTCTTTAGAGTCCCATACAGAAGTTTCCTAGTTCAAGCAAAACGATGTAGGGCACATATGCTGATATGTGCGGAGGCCTGATTAAATACGTGTATGTGATACCGTATTCTAATCTGGCGGTTATATGTTAGCGGTTAGGTTGTATGTGATATAACCGGATTATTGAATCAAGTGTTGATTTGATAATGTGATATACAGATAAATGATATTAGTCGGTTATATGTGATATATCCGGATTATTAAATCAAGTGTTGATTTAATAATTTGATATATATTATATTTGATATAATTATATATTAACTAATATTAGCTCACTAATTATTTTCTTAATATATATATATATATTTGATATCTGTATGTATATGTGTGTGTGTCTATATATATATATATATATATATATATATATATATATATATATATGAAGCATGGTTGATTTCTATTTTATGAAAATAGAAAATGGGGTGGAAAATGAGAGATATTTGAGAAATGGGTAAGCATGGGATTTTTGCATTTGTTTATTTGTCTTGACTCACTATTGAAGCATAGTTGGAATTTTTAATGTGATTATATTCCATGCTTCAATAAGTGAGAAGAAGGGGGTTGTCATTCTATGCTTGCTCATTGTTTTTTTTCATGCCTTAGCTCATTTGCTCTCTTCTTTTTCCATCTTCTTCTTCCTCCCCCACAAAACCCTAACCCTCACATGTGATGTGAATCATAGGGTTTTATAGAAACCTTAGTGAGCTTAGAACCCCTACTTCATCATCCTAGTTTAGATTAGCACTTTAAACTAGGGTGTTTGCTTCATTAATAGGAGATTAGTGAAGAGATAGCTTAGATTAGAGGAGCTTCGGGTGGATCATCTTCGACACGAAGATCGCATAGGAAGCTCGTACCATCTTCAAGTGGAGCTACAAGGAGTCGTAGGGACTTTAACCCCGAGCTAGAGAAGAGAAGGACATGGTCTACAAAAGTTGTTGCCTATTTCACTTAGTGTTATAGTTTAGATATCATAGCTTAAACCCTAATCATCTAGTTAAGATTTTTGGTTAGTCTAGCCTAGCACCCCGAAAATTTTAAAATAGCATGCTAGATGCTTGTGAAAACCCAGTGGTGGTGCTAGGGTAGACTTTCATGGTATCGGAACCAAGCTAGAAAATTAGACGATGTTATTAGAATCACGAAATCGAAACGACTCCGAAACTGTTAACTCGAAACCCTATTCTCTGTCGATTTTCAAACGGTCTCTGAAATTTTTTTAAACAAGTACAGAATATTACATGTGATGTAACTAGTGTTGGGTTATGCCAGCGCCCCGGCCATCAATCCGTGGCCAAATGCAGAACAAAAAATTTTAGAAACCGGTGCTAACGGAACCCAAATCGACGGATCGTACCATTAACCCTAAACTAGAGTTACGAAAAGGAGTTTAGAGAGGTTATACCAAACGATCCGTGTCCTTCAGTCTTCAACCTCTGTCCCAAGCTCCTCATGGCTTCCTTGATCAAGCTTGATCTCCGGTCTCCCCACATCGAAGAAGATCCACGTCGAGGGTTAGTAATAAGGGCTCCGACCTCAAAACCGAAGCAACTTGAGTATCTAGTTTGCTAGCCTAGATAGCCAAGATGAAGTAGAAAGAGTTTGTGATTACTTTGTCTCAATACACCCATGGATTCTTAACTCATGAGAGGGTTTGGGTGGAGGTTGAAGAAAATGCCAAGAGTGAAAAGTGTGAGCTCAAGAAAAGGCAAGTAAAGAAAAGTTTTGGGCTGCTGCCTTTTTCTTTTCTTGTGTTGTTGTGTGAGTTTATTTTGTTGTGAGTTATTTATGTAGAGTGCAAGCAACTAAAGAAAACAACTCATGAAAAAAAATCTCACACAAATATCACAACACTACAAAACACACATCATGCTACCATGACCCACCACCATGAGTCACAAGTGCACATGCATGAACCCATGCCAAAACTTACACTCACACTTTCCACCATTAAACATTTAAACCAAAATGTTTATCAAAAAAGAAATGGCATTATCTAAAGTAATCTTATAACGAATTACAAGAATACCCCTCATCCGTGTATATATACCCGCATCCGTATTCCGACTGAATATGAATACAACGAGACGAAAATAATCCAACAATATAATACTAGGATTCAACTTAAACCAAAGCCCACTAGTATTATCCGTCCGATCATGATCCGTGCACAAGTGCACGTATATGATCGAACCCTGCCATAAAACCATACGGCCTCTACAACGTTTCGCCCGAAGCAGTGAAACCCTCTGTGTGGCACTCTAAAGACTCGTCAATACGCTGGCAGTGGGTTTAACCACAAGCACGTCAGTGGCACTAGCTGTACGTAACGGCTACCCAGGTATTGAGCGAAATGGAGGCCGACAAGCAAACTCATCCTGAAACCCTACTGAGCCTGACAGTGACAATATCCGTACAATCCGGTCCGTTCATCTATGAGTATCGCATATCGAGTCTAGGGGTGGATAAAGTCAGACCCTTAATAACGCGACATTTAGTGTCAGTATGAAGCCTATCACCACCTGAGAAACTACTGATCCGAATCAGTAATTCTCGACTAGCTTGGCCAAGGATTTCTGGTGATGGCCACCCGTGCACACCGCGACATCAACCCCCAATACCGGGAGAGACGAATCCCCTAACGATCCACTCACTGCCTCCATATGGCTCGGGATTGTACCCAACTAAAACCTGTTTGCACGACTCCTTTGAGCCGTGGTAGGGTAGTAATCAAAGCACAGTGGAAACTCACACAAGAAAAATGACGATCTCAGGTCGATAGACTAACCTGTACACATGTCACCAGGGAACTGCTATCTGACAATAGGTATAATACCAACTAGCATGTTCCCGGCGAGTCCGTGCGGTGTACTTATAACCCAATGAGCACCTGTATACATCTTAGGTGAACCAACTAACACCAATGGCTTGTGAGACCGGCCACCTCCCCTCGTCAGGGTCTCGATAAGTATACACTAGTCTACTCTTGGAGTATCGATGCCCAGTCTCGAAACTCCTACGACTAGGTACATTTTAAGGATGTGCTTATAGACTACCCAGCTCCCACGTATATGATCGCCATCATACTGCTGGCAGTCAAGCAAGAATCCTATGGGCTCTATCAACATGTAATAATGATCCGTAATATCACCTAAAGTATGTACATGATGATAAAGACAAACCAGATAGCATACTATCATCTTAAGTAAGACTATTCTACCGGTATAGGTCCTCCCTCAATCATTGCAATCACGTGCCTGCGATCCAATAATTGACTTGAGGGCACTGTAGCCAACAATCTCCCACTTGCACTTAAAGCTAATTATTGCGGTGTCGCATACTCACAGCCCGTGTGATACTGAACACCCAACTTCTCTACTAATCAGTTTCACAAAGCTTGTTTGTAAAACTATTGCGTTCGAGAATTAGCCTCAGTGGGTGGATCCGCTCCAATGTTTCTTTCTATGTCTCTCTTTATCTCAAGTTCACGGAGAAAGCCATCTCCCGAAATAAGCAATACCTGTCTTAGAATATGTCTGGATATCTGATGAGACCCAGTTCATAAATGAACTCCAAATCCAGCAAACTTCTTAGACTGTATCGTCCACTGAATTTAATCAGTATCCTGCGCCATGCCTTTATCAGTATCCGCTTGGACCACCTGTCCAAACTACTGCCCCTCTAAAGAGGGAAAACTATAACTCTGACAGTCACTCTATCATCCAGGTCACCTTGGAAGCCTGGAATGATAACTGTCTCCCGAAGGAGGCTGCCGTTACCAAATCCCTAGAACATCCACTTATGTTTATAAACTGCTTCCGAACGTTTCTCCAGAATTGGATTAATATATAAACTTATTGCAGCTAGTGCAAAAACAATATCTGGTGTGGTACTTGACATCTCATGATTGACTCAATTGCCTAAGCAAGTGATATGCCACTCATGCACATCCCTCTCCCCTTTAGTCTGTAAGACACCTTTAGAGAGGATGACTCCATCACCTGCAGGTACACCACCATACCAAGAGTCGTCCATTTTAAAACACCTTTAGAATAGTATCAAAGTACCCAGATTGGGAAACTACCCAAATCTAGATCTAAAACCATAGATCCAGTAACCAGAATGCCTGATATAATATCCATATCCTATGTGGAGAAACCACTGTGTGACAACTATAGTATAACCGATCATAGTATAGGAATTTCACTTCCTCTAAAGTGCATGTCATCCAAATACCAGGACATCACACCCTACTACCTTCTTACCAGATCCATCTCCTATTCTGATGAAGTCAAATCCTATGACTGTCACATCAAAAATAGATGATATATCTCTGTTATACTTGCTTTAGTCTATAAATAGACATAAGCTACTTTTCCACTATGCTTCTGCTGCTCCTACTGACTATAACAACCCTATGGCAGAGTCATATACACGTGCACTTCTAAAGTTAGTTTAAAACGGCGCTATACTCATCCTCCTGCCGGGTCTCATAGTCTAGAAAAGCAGTAATGGCAAGTCTGGGTAAACAAGAACCTCCCTGTCACCGTATTTGAGGATTCCGAAGTAACTCTCGGGCGCCTGAAGTTACCCACCATATCTGCGGAGTGGCTAATGGAATGTCAAATCTGATTGAATCTTTAGGTTCTATTAAATTTTCAGTAATCGTTTATGGTTCTGGAATCACTTCCAGTTCCACCATACTCCCACTACTGTTTTCTGACAAAGTCCATTTTACTAAAACTGTGGTGAGTCAAGAACAATATTACTATTGATCTTCCAGATGGTAGAAAGTTAACCCTCATCATAGCCCGGGATAACCCACAAACTGCCATTACAGAAACGTGCCTTGAGTTATCCAAAGTCTGGTTTTAAGCATAAGCCGGACAACTCCATATACCTTAACATCGTTAAGATATGAACCATTCTATATACAATATAGAAACAGAGGCACTGATTTAATTGGAACCAGATTCAAATCATGCAGCTGTCTCCAGTGCATGTCAACTAAATAAAGAGAGGCCGATCAGCATTACTCAACTAGGAGTGAATCCAAATATAAGTAACCTAAAAGAGAAACAAGTTCTCAAAACCATTACTAACAAATGAATACCAAACACAAGTATCTTCATCCTCGATCACCTTGAAGAATCCTGATACTTTCAACACATAGTTCTCTACTTTATTCTTGTACCTATAACTTCTCAAAACTTGGACCTTGTATTTCTACGAAATACTTGTCTAAAACTGGAGAAGTCACAAGTAAACAGAATATAGTACGAGCAACAACCCCTTTGTCCTAATGGACATTGGACAACATACAATACTTTGTATAAGTCTCCTGAGTTGAATAACTCAAACCCTGTGCGTCATAGGTTGAAAACTGTACTATGGTTAAGAAGAATTACACCATTGTTTAATGCTCCTTACCCAATCGTCAACTGATATAGGTAAATGCCATGGACATAATTTCAAAAAGTTATATCTCACTTTATAAAATAAACGTACAGATATATCAGTTTGAAATTGGTGCATAACAACGGATATTCAAAACCAAATATTTGCCATCAGGCAAAACCCCAGGTGATTTCCTCAAATATCACCAATTACAACGAATTCCGATATAATGAGGATATAATCACCTAATTCCCAATAACTTACTCCCACTCATCATCTGTAACACCATACAGATGTGAGAATAAAACCTGGTAAATACATACCTTGGAGTAAGGATCTAATTGGGAAATCAATTTCAATTAACAACGCATAGTGAAACTGAAACATGAAAATGTTTCGAAGGGGTAGCCGGGTATTCCTAGTAATGCCTCTTCCATTATCCAAATTCATGACTGTGACCGTATATTGCCTTGACATCTCTCCAAATCCCTTTATTCGTCTTTACTCATTACCTTTTGTACACCATCCTTAGGCTAATTGGTTTTCTTCCTTCCCTACCATTCAGCACCAGCCTATGGTTTGGAAGAAAACTATCCAATAAGCGTAATAGGTGTACTCTCCTAATTCTAGGAGCACTCGCAACGTGAAAGAAGGTAAAGATAAAAGACAACGTAATAATTCTTATTCTATTTCTCCTGAACCAGAATCCATTCTCGAACTGGAACAAGTTCCTTCGAGTTCGTATGTAACTATACGATGGATTATCCAATAAATGTGGATCTTCGTAGTGATATGGGATGTTCTGGAGAAATTCAAAGGTGAAATAGGAGTGGCGTTGATATACGTGGTTTGGTCGTGAATGATAGTAGTCGCAATTTACTTTGCCTTCTTTCTAATCCATTTATTTGTCTTTACTTATTACCTTCTATACACCACACTTAGGCTAATTGGTTTTCTTCCTTCCCCACCTTTCGGCACCTGCCTATGGTTTGGAAGAAGACTATCCAATAAGCCCAATAGGTGTACCCTCTCCTAATCCTAGGAGACCTCACAACTTGAGAGAAGGTAAAAGGAAAAGACAACTGAATAGTCCTATTCATTTTCTACAGAACCGGAAACCATTCTCGAATCCGAAACAAGTTTCTTCGAGTTTGTATGTAACTATACGATGGTCATATCCAATAAATGCGGTTCTTCGTAGTGATACGGAATATTCCGGAGAACAGTAAAGGGTAAAAGTAGGGGTGGCAATGAAGTATGCAACTCTGACAATCCAAAAGTCAATGTGTTTTAAGAAGGTTCGGTTAATTTGGTTTATGAGTTCTAGTCTAGGGTCGGACCATGGTCACTGCCAGAGAGAGAGAGAAAAAAACACTCAGCGTGCACTCTTATCTAGATCAGAATGGTTAATAACTTTATCTAATCAGGATGTCACTCACTGTATCCTCAAATTCTCCTCCAAACCTGAAAGAAGAATTAGTCGGGATCATCTAAAATCACCCAAGAAGTAAACCAACTCATCAGTGGGAATCGGGATCCAACTATCATCGCATGATAACCTGATAGAATCCACTCAAGTTATCACACTCCAGAAGCTATGCGCATGCCTGGCAAGTTTCCTGTATGTTTGAAACTCCCGATGTAATTTTTACCCCATGCTCTTATGAGGCAAGTTTCCTGTATGTTTGAAACTCCCGATGTAATTTTTACCCCATGCTCTTATGACCTTGTCAAAGGCCAACATATCATAAGTCACATGTCAAGTTCTACCCGTCATTGTCCAGGTTAATTTGAACCCACCCGTACATACCCTTGACGAAGGCCAACATAGTAGTACTACTGTCCCAAACCAACGCATCTATCTATGCAACAGAAAAGTAACAAATAGCTACCATACACTATGCCATGACGAAGGCCAACAAATATAGCATGAATACTAAGTGATACCCGTCTGAAATGACAGAGGGCTACAAATGGTTTTTTGGCGAAAAACCTTTAACGTAATGAACTTGATATCGTTGAAGAAACCGGATAGCTTTTTAAAAATATATAGTGGCGAAAACTTTTGCTAAAGAGGTCATTCCCGGTGAAGGGATCTCGGCTCTTTCCTCGTGGAATGAGGTACAGGATATTCCAACTGAATACCATGATGCAAAGCAAAAAAGTAATCGACTATAGTGAAGTTATTACCCCGACGCAAACTTCTGCCCAAGAGGTCACTCCCAGTGAAGGAATCTCGGCTCTTGCCTTGTCGAATGAGGTGCTGGATATTCATAACCAAATACCGCTGTGCAAAAGAAAATGTCCTTGTAATAACAGCTTTTAAAAATTGTTCCAACAATATCGAATAGGTCTGTTTTCCTTGTATTGATCAGAATCAACGCAGTCCCATCAATTAATCACACCAGAAAAGAACGAAAATATGATGTACGTATATGTCATCCGCATTCGCCACTGGGCCCCGTCATCACCCGTTAGGTTACCTAATTAATGACAGAGCGGAGGCTAGATTAGCGCGGGTGCAAAACATATACAACATCTACTAGTATATATACAACAATATATAATACCCGTTCCAGGCATGATAAATGCAACATCACAGATAAGCGATAAACATCACAGAATAATACAGATAATCTGGGAGCTCCGGGTTTCCTTTGAGCTACAAGTGAAACCCGACGTTCCCCGGCAACGGCGCCATTTGATTGCACGCTTTTGGCGTGTCATATTTTAAAGTTCTAAAGTTAACCGCAATCAGGACGGCGTCGCGTGTAGCTAGCCGCGATGAGTATAGGTCGTCCACAAGGAGACGGAGCGTTTCGTTCTTGTTATCACGAGTTAATGCACGGGGCGGAATGGTTCGCATCTAACCTATGTGTGTATATGCAAAGTATAAGTTGTTAGGATTAGATAGGTTAGTGTAAGTTAGTGAATTCCGTACTCAATCCTTTAAGCCGAACTTGACCAATGAAGCTAGAACAATCAGCAACAATGTGGATTAGGGTGCTTAAGCACAGTATTTGTGAAATCCGGCTTATTGACCCTTGTCCGTCCGTTCTTGTCTCTTGGCTTTCGCTTCCGGCCAAACCGAACGCAACCGGTCGCAGTTAGGGATCACCGATACCTTGGTAGGATAGGGTGCCTAACGGAGCGCTTACGTAAGGTTTGGGCGGAGTTCAATTGGAAAATATCGGGCAAAGGAAATAAGAAACGAAAACCTTAACTTACACAACCAATCTATTTCCTAACAACAACATATTCACAAAAAAACAAAACAACAAAAGAAAGAGAGCAAAGGAAAAGATTGTCACGACCCGAAGGTACGGAACGTGACTGGCACTTAAATTACGCAACGTCTAAAGGCGTAAAACAATCTAAGTAAGCCAAGCCCATAAATCTAAACCGTTTAAAGAAGTAGAGTGAAGGAAAACTTAACTTAAAAAGATGATTTTTGTAAAATAAAGTCACCTTAAAACATTTTAATGCATCAAATTTCCCAAAAATTTCGGCAGAGTATCCTTTGTAAATATTGGCCCCCAAACGAGTACAACACGTGAAAATACATATATATAATGAATAAAGGCATCCCCAAGTGGGAGCTAGCTCTTCGCCAATGGCGGAATCACAACCACATGCAATATGTATATCAAAACTGCGAAATAAGCATATGAAAGCAAGAAATTAGAAACACCACGTCGGCTCAAGTGAGCATCGACACCAAATACCACAGATACAAGTCTCACGAGTCTCACCGTCTAGTCCAATATACAAGGGTAGATGGAGTATACTAGATACAATAATAGTACAAGATGGAACAAAAGTATCCTCGCAACCCACTTATGAGCAAACCTGCAAATCGAAGCAATGAAGAAAAAAAGATAAAGTACGCCCGCCGCTACTGCGCTGAAGGATCGAACCTGCAAGATACTGTGGCACAACGGGGGTAAGTTGCCAACTCATGAGTAGTAAGTAATATCTAATAAGGCTATCGTAAGCATGCACGCAAATGCGTCTCAACCTACGCATATCGATATGATACGATGTACTAACATGAATGCATAATCAAACACGAAACCTGAACAAGTCTGGTATGAGAAAATCTTTGTTCTTATCTTAGAAAAACCTCTATGCAATAAACTGAAGTATCATCAATGAAATCAACAGAAAATCCGTGTCAAGCATCAACACAATATATATATCTAAATATCTCAATGTCTAAATATCTCAATGTCTCAATATCTCAATATATCGATCTCTCAATGTCTCAATATCTCAATATCTCGGGCTCCGTCAGTCCGGATCGACCCATATCATAAAATCCCATGACTACGTCGGTATCATCCGAATATCCGCCGCGTCAATAATAACCGGTCAGTAGTGCTCCCCTACCGGGCTCAACGCCATCTATGCGATCTTCTTGCCCCGAGGTACCACACCGGGTCCACCATGTCCCCGCAGACGGTGCATCCCCCTTCTCAAATCGGGTATATGATATAGCTCAAGAACCGAGAAAACATATGGTGGGCGCCACACACATCATATCACGAGAAAACCGTAAATTTCTATTTTTAAAATGATAATAGGTTAATAAAATTCTTGCGGTTTTCCCAAAAATCCAGAAATCTCATCAATACTGAAATCCTCGAGAAGAATCACAATATGTAAACATGCCGGTGATGATAGATATCTATGATACGATAGTATATACCATGCGAAGTACGGCCAGAAGCTATGCATGAATCATGATGCAATGAGGTATGTATATATGACTAACAATCCTACGTATCCGTCCTGATGAAATGAATATACAAGTACAAGTCTACAGATCATATATGATGCAATTGCACAGATACCGATTCTAAGCAAGTTCTATAGTATTCATGGCATAGCAATTACCAAAGGCGTGTGTGTTCGCATGAATAGTGCACGTGCGGCAAGAACCAATGGTAATGATGCAAGTGTCCTATGAGATAATATCATATATATCTATCATGATGCAATGCAATGAGATGAATGACTAGGAGACTGAGCATATAAATACAAGCACTACTAGTAATCCTAACTATCGGGCGCCTTGCGCCATCCAGACGATCCCCCATAGATGTGTACATCTACTCACCGGGACGCCTCGGCTAATCTGATCCGATCTTAACCTTGCCTTTCAACACCACATCCGACGCCTCTGCACCCGACCTTAGGATCGCACACAAGTGATTAATGTAGGGTTACTAGGCACTCTAACAAGGGTTAATAAAGCATCAACCATGCCCGATTAAAATTTTAGCCGTGCCTAACAACCCTAAACAAGATCTTTGCTAGAAAATTAGGGTTTCATATGCAAGTAAATAGCATCTATGACTAAGTGAATACGAAATACAACCTTTGTAGATCGGTCCTTCACTTCTTTAGATCCTTGTTGAAGTCCCTTCGCTGCGATTGTGATTCTCTCGGACTCTTGCATAGCTTCACGAGGCTAAAGGTGCGTCCTTGCTTGAAGTCTTCGAGGCCGAAGATGATCTACGTCGAGGGGATGCCAACTCAAGCTTCTACTTCACTAACTAGAGAATTAGTGAAGCAAACACCCTAAACTAAAGTTCTAGTCTAGTAGAGGATGGAGAAATAGGAAGTGGGTTCACTTTAGAATTTGGTTTCTCACAATGTTTCTCACTTTGGATCAAACCCTAGAAAGCTCTTTTGCTCAAGGAAGAAGATGAAGAAAATAAAATGAGAAGAGATAATGATCAAGTGAGAAAGCTAACCATGGTGAGTGAGTATCATATACTAACTCATGTACAGACATAACTATGGCTAATGCTTATGGTTGGGTTAACAAATATCCATAGTAAAAACAAACTTAGTGGACTTAGTCAATACATCCACAAGCTTCCACAAGCTTCATGCATTTTGCTAATTCTCCACTAATTTTGTAATTACTTTAAATATTAAAACCCAACATAAATAAATAGCATGGTGTAAGTCTCATACACCCAAGTCATGTATATCATCAACCATGATACAAAAAGAAAACACAATTTTAATATATATCACATATATATATAAAAGTTGTGCACTTGTGAGAAAAATCCTTATGTGAACAAGTGTTAGTTAATATAAGCTAGTATATCTAATATACAATTATACACTAAATTATTAAATCAACACTTGACTTAATAATCCGGTCATATCTCATATAACCGACTAACAACCATTGTATCGACTTATCGAATCAACACTTGATTCGATAACCCGGCTATATCATATATAACCGACCGATACAAAAAGTCGTGAGAATAGAATACGGTATCACATACACGCATTATTCTCGGTCCCGCACATATCACATACGTGCTCCTATTTCGTTTTGCCTGAGCCAGTAAAACCTCTATGTAGGACTCTAAAGACTCGTCAATACGCCGGCAGTAGGTGATGATCACAGCAAGCACCCACAAGCCGTCAGCGGTACTAGCTGGACGTAACGGCTACCCGGGTATTGAGCGATCAGAAGATCAGCAAGCAAGCTCGCTCCAACTCCTGTAAAAGCCTGCCGGTAACACTTCTCGTACAGTCCGGTCTCCTCGTCTAATATGTCCCATATCAAGTCTAGGGGTGGTATGTAGGGTTCCTAGGCATCCTAGTGAGGTCTCACAAGGCATCGAACATGCCAAATTCAAAAATTCTAGGTGCCGAGAGACCCGACTACGGATCGTTTGCTAGAAAACTAGGCGAAAAGCTAACTAGTTAACAGTTAACTATGAGAATACGGAAATACAACCTTTGTAGATCCGGTGCTCCACCTCCATAGCTCCGAGATGAGGTCCTCTCCGCTATCCAAATCAAATCCGGGCTCTAGCGTCGGCTTCATCGGAGAATGGACGGGCTAGGTCGTCGACGACGTGCCGAAGATGATCTACGTCGAAGCATCACTAGATCGAGCTCCACCTTCACCAAGTCTTGAAATCTTGTGAAGGAAACACACTCTACTACTTAGCAAGAGGTAGAGGATGAAGAAATAGGAAGTGGGTAGACTTTAGAATTGGATTTCTCACTCTAATTCATCAATCACCATTGATGAAGTCAGGGTTTCTTCTTTGGTTCAAGGAAGAAGAAGAAGAAATGATGAGAATGATTAATTAGAAAAGAAAAGAATAATCATTCTTATCATAAAAGTAACCATGGTAAAGTGTAGAGAATTAACTTAGGTTAAATGAATGGTTAGGGTCAAGGTTTCATGAAGCTTCCACTAAACAACAAAAAAAGCCACCATTCTTTTTCTCCTTTTTCTATCTATTTTCCAAAATGAATAAATAGATAAATAAATGAGAAAAGGAAATCAAACCCTAATCATAAGTTTAACCATGGTTTAATTCTTTACACTTAACCAAGTAAACATGTATCATCAAACATGATACAAGCAAGTGCACAAAAATATATCGCATATACAATGCGCACATTCGAGTGAGAAAATCCATCTTAAGTGAACCGATACTAGTTAATGCAAAGTAATATATCAAATATATAATTATGAATTAAATCATTAAATCAACACTTGATTTAATGATCCGGTCATATCGCATATAACCGACTAATATCAACAGTAACATCTGATCGAATCAACACTTGATCCGATAACCCGGCTATATCGCATATAACCGATCAATGTCACAAATCGCGAGAATCAAATACAGTATCACATACTGGTATCATTCTCGGTCCCGTACATATCTCATATGCGCTCCTATTTCGTTTCGCTTGAGCCAGGAAACCTCTGTGTAGGACTCTAAAGACTCGTCAATACGCCGGCAGCAGGTGATGATCATATCAAGCACCCACAAGCCGCAAGCGGTCTGCTAAACGTAACGGCCACCCGGGTATTGAGCAATCTGAAGATCGACGAGCAAGCCCGCTCACACTCCAGTGAATCCAACCAGTAACACTACCGTACAGTCCGGTCTGATCGTCTGATATGTCGCATATCTCGCCTAGGGGTGGTAAACGTCAGACCCCAATAGCTCGATAAGTCGTGTCGATATGAGGTCTATAACAATTCGAGAAACTACTGGTAACACTTACCAGTAAATCTCAGCAACCCTGGCCAGGGATTTCCTGTTATAGCCAATCGAACACAGCGCAACATCTACCCCCTATACCGGGAGAGACGAATCCCCTCCTATCGCTCATTGCCTCCATGTGACTCGGGACTGTACCCAAAAACCACCGTTTTGCACGCCCTCTTGGACGTGGTAAGATGGAAATCAAAGCACAGTGGGAACCACACAAGACTCTATGACGATCTCGGGTTAACAGACTACTCTGTACCAGTGTCACCAGAGAACTGCCATCTGACGTGAGGTATAATACCATCTGGGAGTTCTCGGCGAGTCCGTCCAGTGTACCCAGTCTCTACTGAGCACCCGTATATCATCTCCGATGTCAAACACCAATGGATATGGGATCATCCATCGCCCATCTGTATGGGTCGAGAAGGTACACGCTAGTCTACTCTGGTATATCGATGCCCCATCTCGATACACCCACGACTAGGGACATCGAAGGATATACTTATGGACTACCATGTCCCCACTAGTATGATCCGCATCACAGTCCAGGTAGTCAAGTACACATCCTAAGGGCTTTACCAACATGTAACAGAGAGACAATCAGTATACACGTTAAGGAAAGAGTAACCAGATAGCATACTATCATGTCGAGCAAGAAAGTCCTCCCTATATATGTCCCAGCATCCACTACAATATACATCCAATGTACAGTAATGGCCTCTAGGGCATACATATAACTAACATGGTAAACGTCAGACCCCAATAACTGATAAGTCGTGCCGATATGAGGCTCATAACGGGTCGAGAAACTACTGGTAACACTTACCAGTAAATCTCTAAATCAACCCTTGCCAGGGACTTCCCTGTTACGGCCAATCGAGCACAGCGCAACATCAACCCCCAATACCGGGAGAGACAAAACCCCTCCTATCGCTCATTATCTCCATGTGACTCGGGACTGTACCCAAAAACCACCGTTTTGCACGCCCTCATGGACGTGGTAAGGTGGAAATCAAAGCACAGTGGGAATCACACAAGACTCTATGACGATCTCGGGTCTACAGACTAACCTGCACAAGTGTCACCAGAGAACTGCCATCTGACGTGAGGTATAATACCATCTGGGAGTTCTCAGCGAGTCCGTCCAGTGTACCCAGTCTCCACTGAGCACCTGTATACCATCTCTGATGTCAAACACCAATGGATATAGGATCATCCATCGCCCATCTCATGGGTCGAGAAGCGTATACGCAAGTCTACTCTGGTATATCGATGCCCTGTCTCAATACACCTACGACTAGGAACATTAAAGGATGTACTTATGGACTACCATGGCCCCACTAGTATGATCTGCATCATAGTCCAGGTAGTCAAGTACACATCCTAAGGGCTTTACCAACATGTAACTATAAGACAATATCAAGAGACAAGTATACATGTTAAGATAAAGAGCAACCAGATAGCATACTATCATATCGAGCAAGAAAGTCCTCTCTATATATGTCCAAGCATCCAATATAATATACATCATCTGTACAATACTGGCCTCTAGGGCATACATACAACTAACAATCTCCCACTTGCACTAAGGCCAGCTGCTGTAGTATCGCATACCAAGCATCCCGAAGAGTCTCTCAAACTGTATCTGGGGAATGGCCTTCGTGAGTGAATCCGCTGTGTTGTTCTTCGTGTCAACCCTCCTGACCTCGATCTCCCGGCGATCAACTATCTCCCGGATCAAGTGATACCGCCTCAGAATATGCTTGGATCGCTGATGGGACCTGGGTTCCTTGGCCAAAGCCACCGCTCCATTGTTATCACAATACAAAGGTCTTGGATGCTCAATGGATGGAACCACTCCAAGTTCAGTAATGAACTTCTTGATCCAGACAGCCTCTTTGGCAGTATCGTTGGCAGCGATGTATTCAGCCTCCATCGTCGAGTCTGCCACGGTTTCCTGCTTGGAACTCTTCCATCTAACCTCCCCTCCCTAAAGGGTAAAGACAAATCCCGAGTGCGACTTAGAGTCGTCCTTATCACTCTGGAAGCTCGAATCGATAAAGGACTCCACTTGGAGTTCTCCGTTACCATACACCAAGAGCATCTCTTTAGTCCATCGTAAGTACTTGAGAATGCTCTTCACAGCTGTCCAGTGACTCTCTCCTGGATCAGCTTGATACCTACTCACTACACTTAGTGAGTGTGCTACATCGGGTCTGGTACATAGCATCGCGTACATGATAGAGCCTACAGCCGAAGCATAGGGTATCCCTTGCATGCGAGCTCTCTCCAAATCAGTCTTAGGAGACATCTCTTTGGAGAGAGTGAACCCTGAGATCGTGGGTAAGTTCCCACGATTGGACTCTTCCATACTAAACCGCTTTAGTATGGTGTCAATATACCTGGATTAGGACAATCCCAGTATCCGTTTGGATCTATCTCTATAGATCTTAATCCCCAAGATGTAGGAGTCATCCCCTAGATCTTTCATTGAGAATCTTTGTGATAAGAAGAGCTTGACCGATTGCAGCATAGGAATATCATTTCCTATCAAGAGTATGTCGTCCACGTACAATACGAGGAAGACAACCTTGTAAGTCGATGTTCAACACCCCAATACTTGTGGGGAGGCGGAAATATGAATAACAATCAAGTTCTATGATCAAACATCGATTAACCGTACGAATCGTTTGCTATACAAGTTTTAACAAAAGCTTTAGAGTTTTAATCTACTATGCGAAGAAATTATACCAAACGGTTCTAGTCCTTCGTCTTGATGTTCTCTACGGCCTCTTTGGATCTCCACGTCCTCTTCGGCTTTCTCCCGTGATAGACGATCCACCCGAGAACCCTAATCCAAGCTATAACCTCTAAACTTGAGGTTACTTAGTTTCTCTAGTTGCTAAATAGAGTAGCTAAGGTGATGTAGAGATTGGTTATGGAGTAATTAGTCTTTCCTAATCCTTGTTCTCAACTCATGAGGGTAGGATTAGGGTTTGGTGAAGGAGAGAGAACTTGAAGAGAGAGAGTGAGAAGATGATAATGATAATATTATATTGAATAAAGCTTCTCACTTGATATATATGAAACATAAAGAATATGAAAGAAAATGAATAATAAGTGAATATTCATCATGTTTCATTTAATCAAGTGGGTGATTCATTATGTGAGTCATTAAGCAATAAATGAAGCTTTAATGACATGATGAATCACTCACAATGAGTCACTAAATCAATAAATGAAAATGCCACCTCTCTCTTTATGTCACATCCTTCTAGAAGCTTCTCGGAAAATTACGAGAACGCCCCTCTCATCCGTGAAAACACGGAAAAACTTTAGACTGTATAAATCCAATAACCTGATACTAGAATCTGGCTTAAACCAAAGCCGGCTAGTAAAAACTGTCCGAATGTCGTACGTGCGATTAAACACGTATGCGTCCGAACCTTTGTCGTAAAACCATACGACCTCTATATCTTTTCGCCTGGGTTTGGGAAAACTCTGTGTGGGACTCTAAAGACTCGACTACTACGCTGGCAGTGGGTTTAACCACAGACCGCAAGCGGCACTAGCTGTACGTAACGGTCCCCAGGTAGTTGTCGATAAGAAAGCTGATGAGGTAACCCACCTGAAATCCTACTGAGCCTGTCTGTGACAATATCCGCGCAGTCCGGTCTGTTCGTCTAAGAGTATCACATGTACGGTCTAGGGAGGTGGTGGACGTCAGACCCCTAACAACCATACAAGTCGTGTCGGTATGGCTCTATCACCATCCGAGAATCTACTGATCAACCTATCAGTAATTCTCAATCAGCCCTGGCCAGGGACTTATGGTAATGACCAACCGATCACTGTGCGATATCAACTCCCTATACCGGGAGAGACGAATCCCTAACAGTCACTCACTGCCTCCACATGGCTCGGGACTGTGCCCAACTGAAACCTGTTTGCACGACTCCTTTGAGCCGTGGTAGGGTAACAATCAAAGCACAGTGGGAACTCACACGAGACAAATGATGACCTTAAGTCAATGGACTATCTGCACACATGTCACCTGAGAACTGCTATCTGACGTTAGGTATAATACCATCCAGTCAGTTCTCGGCGAGTCCTGTCCGGTGTACTCACATCCAGTAAGCATCTGTATACAATCTTAGGTGAACATCACCAATGGTTGCGGGACCAATCCATTGCCCCTCGTCAGGGTCTAGATATGTATACACTAGTCTACTCCGGAGTATCGATGCCCAATCTCGATACTCCTGCGACCAGGGACATCTAAGGGTGTGCCTATTGACTATCCAGCTCCCACTAGTATGACTGCCATCACAACGCCGGTAGTCAGACAAAACACCATATGGGCTTTATCAACATATATATATAAATACCAAGTAAAATATATTATACGTTAAGACAAAGTCAAACCAAATAGCGTACTATCATATCAAGCAAGACTGTCATGTACATACATATCCCAAGCTTCCTATACAATGTAGGCCTCTAGGGCATATATATCTAACAATCTCCCACTTGCACTAAGGCCTATGATTGGCGCAATGAGTACTCACTGTCTCTACCAGATCCAGTTGCTTGCGTACCGCATGCCCAACATCTCAAAAAGTCTCTCGAACTGTACTTGAGGAATGGCCTTGGTGAATGGATCTGCCGTGTTGTCTTTTGTGTCCACTCTCCGTATCTCGATCTCCCGACGATCCACGATCTCCCTGATCAGGTGAAAACGCCTTAAGATATGCCTGGATTTCTGATGGGACCTTGGTTCCTTCGCTAAAGCTACAGTGCCATTGTTATCGCAATACAAAGGTATTGGATTGGCAATGGTCGGAACCACCTGAAGTTCAGAAATGAACTTCCTTATCCAGACAGCCTCTTTTGCGGCTTCACTAGCAGCTATATACTCAGCCTCCATAGTTGAGTCTGCGACGGTATCTTGTTTGGAACTCTTCCAACTTACCGCCCCATATTGAGGGTAAACACAAAACCCGAAATAGATTTAGAATCATCCTTGTCACTTTGGAAGCCGGAGTCGGTAAAAGCCTCTACCTGGAGGTCCTTATTGCCGTAAATCAAGAACATCTCCTTAGTCCTTCTCAGGTACTTGAGAATGTTCTTCACCGCTATCCAATGTTTCTCACCTGGGTCCGATTGATACCTGCTTACCACACTAAGTGCGTAAGCTACATCTGGTCTGGTACATAACATCGCATACATTATTGATCCTACCGCCGAAGCGTAGGGTATAATGCCCATGCGAGCCCTCTCTTCATCAGTCTTTGGAGACATGTCTTTGGAGAGGGTGATTCCGTGACAAGCGGGCATATTGCCGCGCTTGGAATCTTCCATACTAAATCTCTTTAGTATAGTGTCTATATACCTGGACTGTGAAAGTCCCAATATTCTATTAGATCTATCTCGATGGATCTTAATGCCCAGAATGTATGATGCATCTCCCAAGTCTTTCATAGAGAATTTCTGTGACAAGAAGAGCTTTACTGATTGTAACATAGGGATATCATTCCCTATCAGTAGTATGTCGTCGACGTACAAAACGAGGAAGACTACTGCTCCTTCTACAATCTTTCTATAAACACATGGTTCATCTACATTTTTGATAAAGTCAAATTCCTTGACTGTTTCATCAAAGCAGATGTTCCAACTCCGCGATGCTTGCTTTAAGCCATAAATGGATTTAAGCAATTTGCACACTCTTCCGCTGCTCCCACTGTCTAAGAAACCTTCTGGTTGATCCATGTAAACACTCTCTTCTAGATGTCCATTTAGAAAAGCTGTTTTTACATCCATCTGCCAGATTTCATAGTCATGGAAGGCAGCAATGGCAAGCATGATCCGAATGGATTTAAGCATAGCTACTGGCGAAAAAGTTTCATCGTAGTCCAATCCTGGTCTTTGACGAAAACCTTTGACTACTAGTCTAGCTTTGTGCGTTTCCACTTGTCCAAATGTACCAATCTTCTTTTTGAAGATCCATTTGCACCCAACTGGTTTTACCCCAGGAGGAGCAACTTCTAAAGTCCATACTTTATTGGTGTACATGGATTCCATTTCGGATCTCATTGCATCCAGCCACTTTACTGAGTCGCTACTTGTGATAGCCTGCTGAAAACTAGTAGGCTCATCATCATCGATGATGCAATCCTCTCGATCCCCATCAAGAAGGAAACCATAGTATCTTTCAGGAGGATGAGAAAGCCTACTAGATCTGCGGAGTGGTGTTGGTTCGTCATGTTCTATTGAAGTCTGAGATTCTTCTAAGTCCTCGGTTACAGTTTGAGGTTCTGGAATTTCTTCCAGTTCTACCGCGCTCCCACTAATTTCTTTTGCAAGAAATTCGCTTTCTAAGAAGACAATGTGACGAGCGACAAACACCTTTTGTTCTTCAGTGTGGTAGACCATGTACCCCCTTGAATGCTTGGGGTATCCTACAAACTTGCACAAAACCGATCGTGCCTCGAGCTTGTCCGGATTATGCTTTTTAACATATGCCGGACACCCCCATATCTTTATATACTTGAGATATGGTCTCTTCCCACACCATATTTCATATGGAGTGGTAGGTACAAACTTAGTTGGAACTCTATTTAATAGATATGCGGCTGATTCTCGAGCAAATCCCCAGAAGGAAAGTGGCAACTCAGCACTACTCATCATTGATCGCACCATATCTAATAGTGTGCGATTCCTTCTTTCTGATACACCATTATGCTGAGGTGTATAAAGAGGAGTAAGCTGAGAGAGTATTCCATTTACTTTCAAGTATTCAAGGAAACTGGTACTTAAGTATTCTCCACCTCGATCAGATCGAAGTGTCTTGATGCTTTTACCAGTTTGTTTTTCTACTTCATTTTTATACTCCTTAAACTTCTCAAAAGCCTCGGATTTATGCTTTATTAAGAACACATGTCCATACCTAGAGAAGTCATCAGTAAAAGTGATGAAGTAGGAGTGACCACTTCTTGCATGTATAGACATCGGACCACATACATCACTGTGTACTAGTCCCAAGAGTTCGGTGGCTCTTTCTCCGTGTCCAGTGAACGGAGATTTGGTCATTTTTCCTTTGATACATGATTGACAAGTTGCATATGATGAATATTCAAACGAATCTAGATATCCATCTTTATGTAACTTAGTCAACCTTGTTTCATTTATATGACCAAGTCTACAATGCCATAGGAAGGCTTGATTCGAATCTTGAGCCTTTCTTTTACGCGTGTTTTGAATATTGAAAATTTGTGGTTGATTAAGTATGTATATGCCGTTTTCCAGTGTGCCAAACCCAATCAGTTCTTGATTTAGGAGAATGTTCATGACATTTCTTTCAAGCACAAAATTATATCCTTTATTAGACAATAAAGATACTGATATAATATTACACAACATACTGGGAATACAAAAACAGTTATACAATACCAAAATGTTTCCACTATTCAACCCTAGGTGATATTCCCCTATTGCAACTGCATCCACATGCATTCCATTGCCCATCCGGAGAGTCATATCACCTGCCCCCAGTACTCTACTGTTTCTCAGATCCTGCAAAGAATTACAGATGTGAGAACCAGAACCGGTATCAAGTACCCATGAAGTAGAGTTAACTGAAAGACAATTTTCGATTACGAACACACCTGAAGTAGAAGCAACTGCTTGCTTCATGTCCTTGGCTTTGAAGGCCTGACAATCCTTCTTCCAGTGCCCCTGCTTGTGACAATAGAAACACTCGTTCTTTTCTGCCTTCACCCTTCCTGCCTTGTTCGTTCCCTGCACCTTCTTGACCCCACCCTTCGGTTTGGTGACCTTCATCTTCTTCTTCCCTTTAGCTTTCGCTTTAGTTTTGGAAGAAGATGATTGGCCAACATACAGAACGGGGGTCTTCTCCTTTTTCAAGGAGGTCTCTGCTACCCTCAACATATTGAGGAGCTTTGGAAGATCCGCTTCCATTTCGTGCATGTTGAAGTTCAGCACGAACTGAGAGAAGGTGTGGGGAAGGGACTGCAAAATCAAGTCGATGTACAAATCATTCTCTAGAACGCATCCCAGGTTTGCGAGTTCCTCAATGAGGGTGATCATTTTGAGGACGTGCTCTCCAACAGGCGATCCTGGAGCTAACCTCATCTGGAAGAGTTTCCTTGAGGTTTCGTACCTCGCGATACGAGAGTGTTCACCATACAATTCCTTGCAATGGAGGAATATGGATGCAATATCCATACTCTCGTGCTGTTTCTGGAGTTCATTATTCATGGACGCCAGCACGATACACTTAGCTCGCTCACAATCTAGATCCCAGGTTTTACGAACTTCCAACGCTTTCGCGAAGTTCCTTAATTAAATAACCTCTTTTCCCTGGGGGCGTAGCCCCGCTAACACCTTTCTAGGCACCTACTAGGTTTATAGCATTGATCGTCTAGTGAGAAATTTCCCGAGGAGTAGCATATACTCACAGTAGGATCGGGATCCAAATATCATCGCGTGACGAAACTGAAGGAATCCTACCAGAATCACCACACTCCAAATGGTATGCAAATCTAGCAAGTTTCAGTACTTATGAAACTCCCGATGTGGATTTTTGCCCCATGCTCTTATGACCTTGACTAAGGCCAACAAATCATAAGTCACATGTCAAGTTCTACCCGTCGTTATCCAGGTTAATTTGAATCCACCCGTATCTACCCTTGACTATGGCCAACAAGGCAATACGACTGTCCCAAACCAACGCATTCTATCTATGCAACATATGAATACCTACCAGCTACCAAACACTGTGCCTTGACTAAGGCCAACAAACACAGCTTGAATACCGTTGAATATTCATATGAAACGACGGAGGGCTACGAATGGTTTTGGCGAAACGGTGAACGTAGTGAACTTGATATAATCGATGGAACGAGATAGCTTTTAGAAGGAGTGGCTCAAACTCCGCATTTAAAAGTTAGTTTTGAAAAGAACCGAGTGGTTTTTCGAAAGTGTTCCAACGATTTTAACTTGGTTTATTATCTTGCATTAGTTCTTTTAATGCGTGATATTCTTGCATTAGTACTTTTAATGCGTCCCATCATTTAAATCCTACCATTGCAGAAAACAACCAAAATATGACGTACGCTTATGCCATTCGCATTCGCCACGGGGTCCCGTCATCACTCGTTAGGTTACTTAACTAACGACAGAGCGGGGGCTGGGCTAGCGCGGCTGTAAAACATAAGCAACGCCTAAATAGAAAGCAATGATAGACATTACAGATCACAGATGAATACATTGGATATACTAGCAATCCGCAATCCTTTCGAGCCTGAAACGAAAAGCGGATAACACGGTCGCGGTGAATAGCCAATACCCCACCCAAGACCCCTATGGGTGCGGCAAACTACCCGCCAAGTACCCGGTAGTTTGTGCACCCCTCCATGGGTCTATCCTAGGAGCAAAAACAGTAAAAAGAATTATACAATGACGGCTACAACCCCGACCCGGTTGTGCGGCCAAACAAATAATAATTATTACATCAATTTACATTTACAATGAATGAAAGAAAAACAAAAGCTCATCTCACATCCACCCCGGCTATTTACCCGCGACAGTCCAACACATTCATATACACATTTCAATATCAAACACAGATCATGTATAACCCCGACTAATCGTCTTATAGCGATTAGCCGACGTTCAATACATGCAAGCATCACAGATATAACCATCATAGTCAAAGTGCAGTGAAGTTCGGAAAAAATACGGAATTATAGGACCCCAAAAGCAAATTTCTGTTCTGGAAAATCTGGGCACATATAATATATTTTAAAAATCCCAAAACCAACACACAAACACACTGCACGAAAAACGATGCACAGAAGACGACAAACCGCGGTGCTTCCGCGGCAGATGCCTACCTCTTGCGGCGGAAGCGCGGCGGTTTGAACGAATCACTGTGTCGTTTTTCTTGGGTGTTCATACAAAACCCTGAGCCGAATTTACAAGTATAAAGTTTTTCATTTAGAGCAGAAAAAATTTTAACAGAAACTTAGGGTTTTGTTTTTCCGGTTTTGTGACTTTTTCGGTTCCGAACTTCGTTACACTTCACTACCAAGCTAGTTTAAGTTTAGTTAGGCTCTGATACCACTGTAAGTCCATATTGCGACCCCCGGCTCTTACGGGGAGGCGGAAACGGTATAAAAAACAAATTTTTATCGCAAGAAGCAACATGGACTAAACAAGGTCGGGATCGTGTCTAAACTAAACTAGCATACATGCTAAAGAGTCTTAGCTACTTGGATGAAGGTTATACCTAAACTTGAACTCCTTCTTCTTCAAACCTTGTAGAGGTTGATGGTTCTTGCCTTGTAGCCTTCTTCCGTCGAAGATGGATCCACCTCGAAGGTTCAACCTTTGGGCTCTTCCTCGATCTTTGAGTGAACTAGGGTTTCCGGCTTGCTAAACCTTGAACCTAGAATGAGTAGAGAGTATCTAGGGGTTGTTTTCTTTTCAAGGTGATGGATTCTCAACACATGAGAAGGGGTCACCTTGAGCTTGAGGAAGAAGAAGATGAAGTGAGGAGAGAGAAGCTAAATGAGATAATGAGCTCCCTTTTTCTTTCTTGCAACCATAATGCCAAAAGAAAAAGAATTATCTAAATAATAATAATTCAAAATAAGAATAGTTGATGGTAATTTGGAATGACCACTATCATGCTTCATTAAATGAAATGTAAGCATGAATCAAGGAGGATCTTTACAAAGCATGATGGTGGTCAACATTCAACCATGGTCAACAAGTCAACCATGGTCAACAAGTCAACAAAATCAACCATAACTTAATTCTCATTTAATTACTATTATTAATAGATAATCCATAAATCCATTAGGGTTTGGAAAATGATAACTGTCAATTGTGCATACGCACCCGTTCCGAAACCCTAATGAAAGTCATCTTCCTCCTCCTCAAAAAAAAACTGTGCATACACACCTGCATTCTTGTTCCGAGGAACATGAATACTGAGAGATAAAAGCAACCCCAAAATATATACCAGTATCCGGCTCAAACCAGAGCCTGCTGGCAATATCCGTCCGGACTCCAAACGTGCACAAGTGCGCGGAGGAGAACGAACCCTGTCGCAAAACCATGCGACCTCTACTCTGTTTTGCCCAGAGGCGAATACCCTCTGTGTGGGACTCTAAAGACTCGACACTACGCTGGCAGTGGGTTTAACCACAGACCGCAAGCGGCACTAGCTGTGCGTAACGGTCCCCAGGTAGATGTCGACAAGAAGGCTGACGAGGTGAAACCCCATCTGAACTCCTACTGAGTCTGAATGTGACAGTCTCCGTACAGTCCGGTCTGTTCGTCTGATGCATCGCATGTCGGGCCTAGGGGGCGGTAAAACGTCAGTCCCCCAATAGCGGTACAAGTCGTGTCGGAGTGAAGCCCAAAACACCCTGAGATAACACTGGAACCTACCAGTATATCTCGCTTGCCCTGGCCAGGGACTACTCGTGTAATGGCTCTCCTAGACACAGCGCGATGTCAACCCCCAATACCGGGAGAGACGAATCCTGTCTAACCGGCACTGCCTCCAAGTGCTTCGGGACTGCACCCAACCACCACCTGTTTGCACGACTCCTTTGAGCCGTGGTAGGGTAGTGATCAAAGTGCAGTGGGAACACACTCGAGGCGAAGTGCTAGTGTCAAGTCAGCGGACTAAGCTGTACTCATGTCACCTGGGAACTGATGACTGACGATAGGTATAATACCAACCTGTCAGTTCCCGACGAGTCCTGTCCAGTGTACTCGTAACCTAACGAGCACCCGTATACTATCTCTAGTACGACGTACTGATGGCTGTGGGGCAGACCATCTCCCACACTGGGATGAGAAGCGCATACGCTAGTCTACTCTGGAGTATCGATGCCCTGTCTCGATAGTCCTTCGACTAGGGACCTGTATAAGGATGTGCTTATAGATTACCCAGCCCCCACTAGTGTGACTGCCATCACAACGCTGGTAATCAAGCAAAGATCCTAAGGGCTCCACTAATGCGTATAAGTGATATAGTAAAATAAACACAAGTACACATTGAAGTAGAAACAAACCAAGTAGCATACTACTATATTGAGCAAGATTGTTTATACAAGGTGAATATCCCAAGCTTCCATTAAGTAATATACAAACTAGTATGATACAGTAATGGCCTCTAGGGAATATACACTAACACATATGCAACTTTGTCATAAGTCAGCGCAATATTGACGTTTCTTAGCCAATCTTTATAGTTCTGCCCGGTCAATATATTCTTTTCAAGTAATAGTTTTAGTCCAGTCATGGTAGCTGCCAGAGAGAGAGAAAAGAAAACACTCAGTATATGCTCTTGCAAGTTTAGATTGGTTTATTAATTTATCTAAACAGGATGGCTCCCACTGTTTCCTCAAATCCTTCTTCAAAACCTAAAAGAAGAACTAGTCAGGATTTAATCACACGTCACAATACTTGCTTAACCTTTCAGCCAGGCTGGTGTTGGTACTTCGAGGGAGGTTTTCCAACGCTTTCGCGAAGTTCCTTAATTAAATAACCTCTTTTCCCTGGAGGCGTAGCCCCTCTAACACCTTTCTAGGCACCTACTTGGTTTATAGCATTGATTGTTAAGTGAGAGAAATTCCCGAGAGTAATCTTACTCATCAGTGGGATCGGGATCCAACTATCATTGTATGATGCCCTAGATGGAAGCCACTCTAGTCACCACACTCCAGAAGGTAAGCTAAATCTGCAAGTTTCCTTTATGTTTGAAACTTCCGATGTGATTTTTACCCCAAGCTCTTATAGACCTTGACGTAGGCCAACAAGTCATAAGACGCAAGTCAAGTTCTACCCGTCGTTGTCCTGATCAATTTAAATACATCGTACAAGCCCTTGACGTAGGCCAACAAGGTGTACGTCTGTATTAAACTAATGCATCTATCTATGCAACAAATAGGCACACACACTGCTACCATACACTATGCCTTGACGTAGGCCAACAAGCATAGCATGAATACGATGTGCTGTCTATCTGAAACGACGGAGGGTTACGGCTGGTTTTTGGCAAAAAACCGTTAACGTAATGAACTTGATTTGATCGAAGGAACTATGATAGCTTTTTAAAAGGAGTGGTTTAAGCTCCGCATTTAAAATTTGCTTTTTCAAGAAAACCGAGTGGTTTTTAGAAATTGTTCCAACGATTCAGTTTAGGTTTTATTTTCTTTGCATTAATAATAATGCGTCCCATCTTTAACCTATCATTACAGATAACAACGAAAATATGACGTCCTCTTATGCCATCCGCATTCGCCACTGGGTCCCGTCATCACCCGTTAGGTTACTTAACTAACGACAGAGCGGGGGCTGGGCTAGCGCGGGTGTAAAACATAAGCGACGTCTAAATAGCTATCATATATATAGATATTTTACATTCGTCTGACGCAATGATATACATTCCAGAACACAGATAAACAATATTGGATTTGCAAGCAATCTGTATTTCTTTTGAGCCTGCAAGAAAAGACAGATTACACAGTTGTGATGAATAGCCGTTACCCCACCCAAGATCCCTACGGGTACGGCAAACTACCCGCCCGGCAGTCTGTGTACCCCACCTTGGATCTGTCCTAGGAGCAAAAACAGTAAAAAGAAATAATACAACGGTGGCTACAACCGCAACCTGGATGTGCCCCGCGAAATAATATTACAACTTGTTACAATTACATCAAATGAATTAAAACAATAACCCATCATTAAACCCGGCTAATCACCACAACAGTCCAATACAGTTTATATGCACAAACAGATAAAACCATTACAGAAATGTGCAACCCCCTGCCAACCGACATACTAGCAGTTAGGGGAGGTTTACGAACACATTATACAATCACAGATATAATCCAATATGCAAATACTGTACAACTTCGATCGATTAAACACTTTCAATATTGCTCCAAAATCTGCTCTGTAAAACTGAAACCTGAGCAAAAACTAAATATTCCAGAAAATCCCAAATTCAACAGAGAACCCACCCAAGAAAACTGGGATCATGACTCGGCAACTCGGCCGCGGAAGGGCGGCGGATCGGTGGGATCCGCCGCGGAACCGCGGTCGTTTGGTCGAGTCATGGCCCCAAATTTCTTGGGTGTTCTTCTGGTGTCACAACAAGCTTTCTGAACATCCCTGAACCAATTTTGGACTTCATTTAAAATTCGACAGAAACTTGTAATTTTTAGGGTTTTCCGGCTTCGTTTTTCCGTTCGAAATTCGTACAAATTTGCGATTTAGTTAAAACTTGTTTAGCTAGGCTCTGATACCACTGTAAGTCGATGTTCAACACCCCAATACTTGTGGGGAGGCGGAAATATGAATAACAATCAAGTTCTATGATCAAACATCGATTAACCGTACGAATCGTTTGCTATACAAGTTTTAACAAAAGCTTTAGAGTTTTAATCTACTATGCGAAGAAATTATACCAAACGGTTCTAGTCCTTCGTCTTGATGTTCTCTACGGCCTCTTTGGATCTCCACATCCTCTTCGGCTTTCTCCCGTGATAAACGATCCACCCGAGAACCCTAATCCAAGCTATAACCTCTAAACTTGAGGTTACTTAGTTTCTCTAGTTGCTAAATAGAGTAGCTAAGGTGATGTAGAGATTGGTTATGGAGTAATTAGTCTTTCCTAATCCTTGTTCTCAACTCATGAGGGTAGGATTAGGGTTTGGTGAAGGAGAGAGAACTTGAAGAGAGAGAGTGAGAAGATGAGAATGATAATATTATATTGAATAAAGCTTCTCACTTGATATATATGAAACATAAAGAATATGAAAGAAAATGAATAATAAGTGAATATTCATCATGTTTCATTTAATCAAGTGGGTGATTCATTATGTGAGTCATTAAGCAATAAATGAAGCTTTAATGACATGATGAATCACTCACAATGAGTCACTAAATCAATAAATGAAAATGCCACCTCTCTCTTTATGTCACATCTTTCTAGAAGCTTCTCGGAAAATTACGAGAACGCCCCTCTCATCCGTGAAAACACGGAAAAACTTTAGACTGTATAAATCCAATAACCTGATACTAGAATCTGGCTTAAACCAAAGCCGGCTAGTAAAAACTGTCCGAATGTCGTACGTGCGATTAAACACGTATGCGTCCGAACCTTTGTCGTAAAACCATACGACCTCTATATCTTTTCGCCTGGGTTTGGGAAAACTCTGTGTGGGACTCTAAAGACTCGACTACTACGCTGGCAGTGGGTTTAACCATAGACCGCAAGCGGCACTAGCTGTACGTAACGGTCCCCAGGTAGTTGTCGATAAGAAAGCTGATGAGGTAACCCACCTGAAATCCTACTGAGCCTGTCTGTGACAATATCCGCGCAATCCGGTCTGTTCGTCTAAGAGTATCACATGTACGGTCTAGGGAGGTGGTGGACGTCAGACGCCTAACAACCATACAAGTCGTGTCGGTATGGCTCTATCACCATCCGAGAATCTACTGATCAACCTATCAGTAATTCTCAATCAGCCCTGGCCAGGGACTTATGGTAATGACCAACCGATCACTGTGCGATATCAACTCCCTATACCGGGAGAGACGAATCCCTAACAGTCACTCACTGCCTCCATATGGCTCGGGACTGTGCCCAACTGAAACCTGTTTGCACGACTCCTTTGAGCCGTGGTAGGGTAACAATCAAAGCACAGTGGGAACTCACACGAGACAAATGATGACCTTAAGTCAACGGACTATCTGCACACATGTCGCCTGAGAACTGCTATCTGACGTTAGGTATAATACCATCCAGTCAGTTCTCGGCGAGTCCTGTCCGGTGTACTCACATCCAGTGAGCATCTGTATACAATCTTAGGTGAACATCACCAATGGTTGCGGGACCAATCCATTGCCCCTCGTCAGGGTCTAGATATGTATACACTAGTCTACTCCGGAGTATCGATGCCCAATCTCGATACTCCTGCGACCAGGGACATCTAAGGGTGTGCCTATTGACTATCCAGCTCCCACTAGTATGACTGCCATCACAACGCCGGTAGTCAGACAAAACACCCTATGGGCTTTATCAACATATATATATAAATACCAAGTAAAATATATTATACGTTAAGACAAAGTCAAACCAAATAGCGTACTATCATATCAAGCAAGACTGTCATGTACATACATATCCCAAGCTTCCTATACAATGTAGGCCTTTAGGGCATATATATCCAACAAACCTTACTCTCTGCCAACTTGTTGTAGATACAAGGTTCATCTACGTTTTTGACGAAATCAAACTCTTTGATAACGACGTCAAAGCAGATGTTCCAACTCCGCGATGGTTGCTTTAATCCATAAATGGATTTAAGCAGCTTGCACACCTTCCCGCTGCTCCCACTAGCTACGAAGCCCTCTGGCTGAGTCATGTACACGCTCTCTTCTAAATCACCGTTTAGAAAGGCGGTCTTAACATCCATTTGCCAGATTTCATAGTCATGATATGCAGCGATGGCAAGCATGATCCGGATGGATTTATGCATAGCCACTGGAGAAAAGGTTTCGTCATAGTCCATACCTGGTCTTTGACGAAAACCCTTTGCAACAAGTTTAGCTTTGAAAGTCTCCACTTTCCCATCTACACCAAGTTTTTTCTTGAAGATCCACTTGCTCCCAATGGGTTTTACCCCTTCAAGAGCATCTTCCAATGTCCATACTTTGTTGGTGTACATGGATTCCATCTCGGACCGCATTGCATCCAGCCATTTCACTGAGTCTCCACTCGTGATGGCCTGCTCGAAGCTAGTTGGGTCATCATCCTCCATGATGCAATCCTCACTTCTACCGTCCATGAGAAAACTGTAGTATCTCTCAGGTGGGTAAGGAACCCTACTAGATCGGCGGAGTGCCTGGGGTTCATCGGGAACTACTGAATCCTCTGGTTCCACTAAATCTTCAGTTTGAGTTTGTATAGACGGAATTTCTTACAGTTCTACCTCGTTGCCACTAATTTCTTTTGTAAGAAATTCCTTTTCTAAAAAGGTGGCATGTCGAGAAACAAATACTTTTTATTCCTCAGTATGGTAGAAAAGATATCCATGTGAATATTTGGGATATCCCACAAACTTGCATAGAACTGACCGTGCCTCGAGTTTTTCCGGATTTTGTCTCTTGACATAGGCCGGAAAACCCCATATCTTAACTCATTTAAGACATGCTCTCTTCCCACTCAATATCTCATATGGTGTGGTAGGTACAGATTTAGATGGAACTTGATTCAATAAGTATGTTGCTGTCTCCAGCGCATATCCCCAAAAGGAAATAGGTAACTCAGCTGTGCTCATCATAGAGCGCACCATATCTAATAGGGTGTGGTTCTTCCGTTCTGATACACCGTTGTGTTGTGGTGTATATGGAGGAGTCAGCTGAGAGAGAATCCCATTCTCTTTTAGGAAGTCCAGGAATTCATTGCTCAAGTATTCACCTCCTCGATCAGATCGAAGGATTTTAATACTTTTCCCGGTTTGGTTCTCGACTTCTTGTTTATATTCTCTAAATTTCTCAAAAGCTTCTGATTTGTGTTTCATCAAGAACACATATCCGAATCTAGAGAGATCGTCAGTGAATGTAATGAAGTACGCAGAACCATTCCTGGAATGTGTAGACATGGGGCCGCATACATCACTATGTACCAGTCCCAAGAGTTCCGCAACTCTTTCTCCGTGTCCCGTAAATGGAGTTTTGGTCATCTTGCTTTTGAGACATGACTGGCAAGTGTCATAGATGAAAATTCAAATGGATTCAAATATCCATCCTTATGCAACTTAGCTAGTCGTGTCGTATTGATGTGACCCAGTCTACAATGCCACAAGAAGGATTCGTTCAGTTCTGAACTCTTCCTCTTGTGTGTGTTTGTTATGCTCAGAACTGTTGATTGATTTAGAACATAAATGCCATTGCACAACGTGCCTGATCCAACCAACTTTTGGTGCAGAAAAATGTTCATAACATTATCCTGTAATACAAAATTATATCCCTCTTTACTTAGTGAAGAAACCGATATAATGTTGCATATCAGGTTCGGCATGTAATAGCATTCGTTCAGAATCAATGTATTTCCAGTTGGTAATACAAGGTGATATTCCCCGACGGTTTTAGCTGCAACAATTGCACCATTTCCAACCCTTATGTCTTTATCACCTTCTCCAAGTTCTCTACCTTTCCTAAGCCCATGTAACTGATTACATATATGGGATCCTGACCCGGTATCTAATACCCAGGACGTAGAGCAAATGGAGAAACAGTTCTCTGTAACGAACACACCCGAAGAAAATGCATCAACATGTACTTTCTTCATTCGGGTGGCACAGGAATCCTGGTATTCCCCTATATCCTGTTCAGTCTTATAAATTTTATAAGAAAGATGTAGGGTTCCTAGGCATCCTAGTGAGGTCTCACAAGGCATCGAACATGCCAAATTCAAAAATTCTTGGTGCCGAGAGACCCGACTACGGATCGTTTGCTAGAAAACTAGGCGAAAAGCTAACTAGTTAACAGTTAACTATGAGAATACGGAAATACAACCTTTGTAGATCCGGTGCTCCACCTCCATAGCTCCGAGATGAGGTCCTCTCCGCTGTCCAAATCAAATCCGGGCTCTAGCGTCGGCTTCATCGGAGAATGGACGGGCTAGGTCGTCGACGACGTGCCGAAGATGATCTACGTCGAAGCATCACTAGATCGAGCTCCACCTTCACCAAGTCTTGAAAGCTTGTGAAGGAAACACACTCTACTACTTGGCAAGAGGTAGAGGATGAAGAAATAGGAAGTGGGTAGACTTTAGAATTGGATTTCTCACTCTAATTCATCAATCACCATTGATGAAGTCAGGGTTTCTTCTTTGGTTCAAGGAAGAAGAAGAAGAAATGATGAGAATGATTAATTAGAAAAGAAAAGAATAATCATTCTTATCATAAAAGTAACCATGGTAAAGTGTAGAGAATTAACTTAGGTTAAATGAATGGTTAGGGTCAAGGTTTCATGAAGCTTCCACTAAACAACAAAAAAAGCCACCATTCTTTTTCTCCTTTTTCCATCTATTTTCCAAAATGAATGAATAGATAAATAAATGAGAAAAGGAAATCAAACCCTAATCATAAGTTTAACCATGGTTTAATTCTTTACACTTAACCAAGTAAACATGTATCATCAAACATGATACAAGCAAGTGCACAAAAATATATCGCATATACAATGCGCACATTCGAGTGAGAAAATCCATCTTAAGTGAACCGATACTAGTTAATGCAAAGTAATATATCAATTATATAATTATGAATTAAATCATTAAATCAACACTTGATTTAATGATCCGGTCATATCGCATATAACCGACTAATATCAACAGTAACATCTGATCGAATCAACACTTGATCCGATAACCCGGCTATATCGCATATAACCGATCAATGTCACAAATCGCGAGAATCAAATACAGTATCACATACTGGTATCATTCTCGGTCCCGCACATATCTCATATGCGCTCCTATTTCGTTTCGCTTGAGCCAGGAAACCTCTGTGTAGGACTCTAAAGACTCGTCAATACGCCGGCAGCAGGTGATGATCATATCAAGCACCCACAAGTCGCAAGCGGTCTGCTAAACGTAACGGCCACCCGGGTATTGAGCGATCTGAAGATCGACGAGCAAGCCCGCTCACACTCCAGTGAATCCAACCAGTAACACTACCGTACAGTCCGGTCTGATCGTCTGATATGTCGCATATCTCGCCTAGGGGTGGTAAACGTCAGACCCCAATAGCTCGATAAGTCGTGTCGATATAAGGTCTATAACAATTCGAGAAACTACTGGTAACACTTACCAGTAAATCTCAGCAACCCTGGCCAGGGATTTCCTGTTATAGCCAATCGAACACAGCGCAACATCTACCCCCTATACCGGGAGAGACGAATCCCCTCCTATCGCTCATTGCCTCCATGTGACTCGGGACTGTACCCAAAAACCACCGTTTTGCACGCCCTCTTGGACGTGGTAAGATGGAAATCAAAGCACAGTAGGAACCACACAAGACTCTATGACGATCTCGGGTCAACAGACTACTCTGTACCAGTGTCACCAGAGAACTGCCATCTGACGTGAGGTATAATACCATCTGGGAGTTCTCGGCGAGTCCGTCCAGTGTACCCAGTCTCTACTGAGCACCCGTATATCATCTCCGATGTCAAACACCAATGGATATGGGATCATCCATCGCCCATCTGTATGGGTCGAGAAGGTACACGCTAGTCTACACTGGTATATCGATGCCCCATCTCGATACACCCACGACTAGGGACATCGAAGGATGTACTTATGGACTACCATGTCCCCACTAGTATGATCCGCATCACAGTCCAGGTAGTCAAGTACACATCCTAAGGGCTTTACCAACATGTAACAGAGAGACAATCAGTATACACGTTAAGGTAAAGAGTAACCAGATAGCATACTATCATGTCGAGCAAGAAAGTCCTCCCTATATATGTCCCAGCATCCACTACAATATACATCCAATGTACAGTAATGGCCTCTAGGGCATACATATAACTAACAATCTCCCACTTGCACTAGGGCCATCTGTAGCAGTGGTTGTAGTATCTCATACTCAACCATCCCATAAAAGTCTCTCTCTGGGAACAGGCCTTCGTAAGTGGATCCGCCGTGTTGTCTTCTGAGTCTACTCTCCTAACCTCGATCACCCTGGAGATCAACTATCTCCATGATCAAGTGATACTGCCTTAGAATATGTCTGGATCACTGATGGGACGGACGTTCCTTGGCATAAGCCGCAACTCCATTGTCACACAATGGGAGGAACATAGTTCATCTCATGAACCAATATACACCCAAACAGGCTCTTTGGTAGCATCTTTAGTAGCGATGTATCCTGCCTTTATCGTCTAGTATGCCACGGTATCTAGCTTGGAACTCTTCCAACATACCGTCCCTTTACTGAGGGTAAAGACAATGCCTGCGACTGACATTCAGTCGTCTTTATCACCCTGGAACTCTTTCAGTGATTCTCCCCAGGGTCGATTGATACCATCTCACTACAGCTAGTGAGTATCCTAACATCCATTTAGATCTATCTCATAGATCCAAAATCCAGGATTTAGGAGGTATCGCTTTGATCCTATATGGAGAATCATTGTGATAAGCGAAGATTGATCGAGCGTAGCATAGGAAACTCCTTCCCTATCAAGAGTATGTCATCCACGTACTTTACGAGGATCACTACCATACTCCCTACTACCTTTTTGTTTATACAAGGTTCATCTACCATTTTGATGATGTCAAACTCTTTGACTAACACATCAAAACAGACGTTCCAACTCCGTGATGCCTGCTTTATCAGATAAAACATCTTGCACACGTTTCCGCTGCTCCCACTGTCTACGAGGCCCTCTGGCTGTGTACTTATAGACGCTCTCTTCCAAAACATCATTTAGAAAAGCAGTCATGACACCCAACCACCAGATATCGTAGTCATGGTATGTAGCCGTGGCAAGTAGGATCTGGATGGACTTAAGTATAGGTACTGGAAAAGGTTTCATCATTATCCACGCCTGGTCAATGACGAAAAACTTTAACAAGTCTAGCTTTGAAAGTCTCAACCTTTCCATTTACACCAAGTAATCTTCTCAAGATATACTTGCTCCTGATGGGGATTTAACCCTTCAGATATAGCAACCAAAGTCCATACTTTGTTGGTGTATAAGGATTCCATCTCAGATCGCTAAGCATCCAGCCATTCTTACAGAGTCTCACTCCTGATGGCCAGCTCGAAGCTAGTTGGGTCATCATCTCATGATGCAATCCTCACTCCCACTGTCATAGAGAAACCGAAGTATCTCTCAGGTGGGTGAGGAACCCTACTAGATCGGCGGAGAGGCTGAGGTTCGTTGGAATCTACTGAATCCTTCGGTTCTACCAAATCATCTGCTGTAGTTTGTATGGCTGGAACATTTCCAGTTCTACATAACAGACCTTACCTCGAGCCTGTCCGGATTTTGCTTTTAGACATAGGCCGGTCAACCCCAAATCTTAACTAACTTAAGATATGGGCTCTTCCCTTTCCATATCACATATGAAATGGTAGGCTTTGATTTGAATCGAACCCTAATTCAATAGGTATGCAACTTCTTAAGTGCATAACACCCAATAGGAAAAAGGTAACTCAGTAGTACTCATCATAGAGCACACCATATCATATAGGGTGTGATTGCTCCGCCCCGATATACCATCGTGCTATGGTGTATTCGGAGGAGTAATGCCGAGAGAGAATCTCATTCTCCTTTAGAATAGTCCAAGAATTCCATGCACAAGTATTCTCCTCCTCGATCACATCAAAGGACATAATACTTATACCCATATTTTGGTTCTCTACTTCTAACTTATATTCTGTGAATATCTCAAAAGATTCGGACTTGTGTTTCAACAGGAACATAGATCTGAATCTTGAGAGATTATCAGAGAATATAATGAAGTATAAAGAATCAGTCCTGGCATATGTAGACAGGAGACCTTACATATATCATCATGTATCAGTCCCAAGAGTTCAATAACTCTTTCTCTGTTTCCAATAAACAGAGCTATGGTCATCTTATCTTTGTGACATGACTGGCGAGTTTCACAAGATGTAAATTCAAACTAATTTAAATATGCATCTTTATGTAACTCTAGCTAGTCAGGTCACATTGATCTGACCTAGTCTACAATACCTCAAGAAGGATTCGTTCATTTCTGAACTCTTCCTCTTGTGTGTGTTCTGTATACTAAGAACTGTAGTTTGATTTAGAACATTAATGCTTTTAGATAACATGCCTGAACCGATCAACTTTTGATATAGGAAATGTTCAAAACATTATCCAACAATACAAAAATTTTATCATTTCTTTACTAATAAAGAGACTGATATGATTTTGTATATCGGGTTCGGTATCTAATAACATTCGTTCAGAATCAATGTATTATAATACAGGGTGACAGTGACCGACAGACATGGCTGCAACACTTGCCCCGTTTTCTGCCTCATGAAACTTATCACTCGTTCTCAGTTTTTCTACCCTTTTGTAGCCCTATGTAACAGATTACATATCTGGGATCCTGATCCGGTATCATATACCAAGGATGCGGAGGATACTGAGAAACAGTTCTGTATAACAAACACACCCGAAGATGATGCATCATATGCGCTTTCCTCGTTTGGGCGGCATGGGAAATCTGGTATTCCCCAAATTCATGCTCTGTCTTATAACAATTATAAGTTGGAGCGGGACCAACGTTCCCCAGCTCAGTATAACAAGCGGGTTCGGTCAATAATCCGTATTATTATCTTGATTAAGGCGTGATATGGTCGCTACCAGGAGAGAGAGAGAAGAAAACACTCAGCGTGCGCTCTTTCAAGAATAGATTGGTTATTATTTTATCTAATCAGGATGGCTCCCACTGCTTTTTATCAAATCTTCCTTCAAACCCTAAAAGGAAAGACTAGCCGGGATTAATTACACACTACAAGTTCGCCAATCTTTCAGCCAGGCCAGTGTCGGTACTTTGAGGGAGGTCCCCCGTGCTTTCGCACGAACCTAATTAATGTAAACCTCGTTTTCCCAGAAGCGTAACCCCGTTGACACCTTTCTAGACACCTACTCGATCGGCTAATTGTAATGTATAAAACTCTCCCAGGAGTAACTCTTACTCGCAGCGGGTATCGGGATCCAACTATCTCATAGAAGGTATGCAATCTCATTGCAAATTTCAACACTTGAAATTCCCGATAATGTTTTGCCCCCAACGATCTATGACCTTGACAAGGTCAACAAACCATAGACCGCAAGTCAAGTTCAATCCGTCATTTCTTGATTGAATCAAACCCACCCGCACGACCCTTGACAAGGTCAACAAGGCCGCACGACTACCCTAACCCAATCTGCATCATATGCATAAACAGATAAATACTGGTAAGCTACCGCACACTGCGCCTTGACAAGGTCAACAAACGCAGCACGAATACTAAACAGGACTTATCTGAAATGACGGAGGGCTACGACAGGTTTTTCTGAAAACCTATTGTGTAATGAACTTGATATCGTTGTAGGATCGAATGATTTTTGAAATGGAGTGTCTTTGAGGCTTTTCTAGTTTTGCTAAAGGAGTCACTCCCGGTGAAGGGATCGTCGGTCCTTTCCTCGTCGAATGAGGTGTGGGATATATCATATATATCACTGTGCAAAGCAAAAACTCTTAAAAGCAATCAAAAGACAAACCGAATGTGTAGCATCTGCCAGTTATTGCTAAAGGAGTCACTCCCGGTGAAGGGATCTCGGTCCTTTCCTTATCGAATAAGGTGCAGGATATATCACATATACCGCTGTGCAAAGCAAGAACTGTAGCTACCTGTTTTATTTTGAAATTCGATTCTACAACAGCTTTAGGTTTCTTTTACTTTCATTAATCTCATTAATGAAGTCCCATCATTTAAGTACCTAAACATCACAGATAAATACGACGTACACTTATGCCATCCGCATTCGCCTCGATGTCCCCTCGTGCACCGTTAGGTTAGGTAACTAACGACAGAGCGGGGCAGGGCTAGCGCGGGTGTAAAACATAAGTAACGGCTATATAATATATCATATATACTATATATTGTATCTATCACAGAACATCACATGATCATATCACAGATATCGCAGCAGAAGAAACATATGAAATATTGGATATACTAGGACGTCCGTGTTTTCAATACGAGCCAGTATAAAACACGGATTCCACGGTCGTGATGAATAACCAAACCCACACCCCTAGACCCCTACGAGAGCGGCAAGCAACCCTACCAGTTCTAGAGTTAGGAGACCCGGCCTCGACTCCTCGAGTTGGTCTCCCACTGGACTCCAGAACCCGGTTACTTGTGCTCCCCTCCTTGGGTCTATCCTAGTGCAGAAAAGTAAATAATATACAAAAGGTGACTACTTCCGCGACCTGGAAGTGCCCCAATAAAAGAATATTACATACAAATTTTTTACATGAATGAAAATGAAAAACACTCATCTCACATAAAAACCCCCGGCTATTCAAACACGACGATCCAATATAACATATCCAGCAACACATAACATCATATGTCATCAACGTAAGTAAATATGCGCATCCCAATTGTCATTGACATATAGTAACGAAACCGGCGATATCACATATTACACTTACGGTCACAGAAAAGAAAGTGTAAAACTACAACAGTTGGAATCCGCAACCACCTCAGACATCACATGCCTGACCAAATGAATTCTTTAGACATCGCATGCCTAATAATTATAAACTCCGCATTTTAGTCTCATTATCGAAAACACTTTTCAATATCAAGTCGGGCAATTCAACAAGATTCCCGACATCCTGATCGAATGCTCGTCGCAAACTTTAGTAGGCGGCTGCACCCCCGATACCGTCGACAAAGTGCACCAAGGCGGAACACCGCTACCGCGAGCACCCGGACGGATGCTTTCGGCGACGGGGTTCTCCTACAGTCACTTGGTCGGGGCTATGGGGTGAGGCTGTCTATTAAGTTTATCCGGCGAGTATCCGCGTACGCTACGTGATTGCGACGGAATTTTGATCACATCAAAATTCCGTGGCAACCGATCAAGTGAGACTAAAGTGCTATGTTTATAACATTCATTTAGTTATCTCATAAATTTTTGTGAATTCCAATTATTGTATCCCATTCCAGATAAATAGAAAATGTCAAACTTTCCGATCGAACAATCGAACACCCAAGTTTTCCCGATACAGATCAACACATGAAATAAGTCTAACAACATTCAGTTCGTGCCTCAGTACCAACGGTCCAGCCGTAGAAGGGTCAAGCCAACGCCTCACATGTGGCACGCCGTACTGCCCCAAACCCTAAGGTTCAAAGGGCAGTTCAAGACGGTCACATAATCGAGTTAAGGTTTGTTGTCTTCTAGAGGGTCCATCGAGTTACTTGCATTACTTAGAACGTCGTTAAACTACGGAAAAATCCAACACTTGGAAATTTCCCGACAGGGGAAAAATTAGGTATTTATATCCGGTCGAACTTTTTAACATATTCTAAAATTTATCCGGAAAGCCACACAGACAAAATTTGATAATCCGATCGAACAACGATTCCCAATACAACCCCAAAATACTCAACTGTTTACTGCATATTAAAAATTCCCAGAAAACTCAGCATATTAAAAAAGGAATTACTGTGCAAAAAGGAGTCAAAGACTCAACAGTAGCGCCGCGGAACCGCCGCGCCACGTGGGCTTAGGCCGCGGTTCCGCGCAGTTATGACGGAGTTAGCTCTCCGTTTTTCACAGTTTTTCATAAAAAACCCTGCTTAATTTTCTGCATATTTTTAATATTGAAAAATCCCAGTTTTTGAAAATTGGACAGAGAGCATTTTTAGGGTTTTGGTTTTGATTCGATCGGAGTTCAAATTCCGTCTAGACTTCGCCTAAGGCTCTAGCTAGGCTCTGATACCACTGTAGGGTTCCTAGGAATCCTAGTGAGATCTCACAAGGCATCGAACATGCCAAATTCAAAATTCTAGGTGCCGAGAGACCCGACTACGGATCGTTTGCTAGAAAACTAGGCGAAAAGCTAACTAGTTAACAGTTAACTATGAGAATACGGAAATACAACCTTTGTAGATCCGGTGCTCCACCTACATAGCTCCGAGATGAGGTCCTCTCCGCTGTCCAAATCAAATCCGGGGTCTAGCGTCCGCTTCATCGTAGAATGGACGGGCTAGGTCGTCGACGACGTGCCGAAGATGATCTACGTCGAAGCATCACTAGATCGAGCTCCACCTTCACCAAGTCTTGAAAGCTTGTGAAGAAAACACACTCTACTACTTGGCAAGAGGTAGAGGATGAAGAAATAGGAAGTGGGTAGACTTTAGAATTGGATTTCTCACTCTAATTCATCAATCACCATTGATGAAGTCAGGGTTTCTTCTTTGGTTCAAGGAAGAAGAAGAAGAAATGATGAGAATGATTAATTAGAAAAGAAAAGAATAATCATTCTTATCATAAAAGTAACCATGGTAAAGTGTAGAGAATTAACTTAGGTTAAATGAATGGTTAGGGTCAAGGTTTCATGAAGCTTCCACTAAACAACAAAAAAAGCCACCATTCTTTTTCTCCTTTTTCCATCTATTTTCCAAAAATGAATAAATAGATAAATAAATGAGAAAAGGAAATCAAACCCTAATCATAAGTTTAACCATGGTTTAATTCTTTACACTTAACCAAGTAAACATGTATCATCAAACATGATACAAGCAAGTGCACAAAAATATATCGCATATACAATGCGCACATTCGAGTGAGAAAATCCATCTTAAGTGAACCGATACTAGTTAATGCAAAGTAATATATCAAATATATAATTATGAATTAAATCATTAAATCAACACTTGATTTAATGATCCGGTCATATCGCATATAACCGACTAATATCAACAGTAACATCTGATCGAATCAACACTTGATCCGATAACCCGGCTATATCGCATATAACCGATCAATGTCACAAATCGCGAGAATCAAATACAGTATCACATACTGGTATCATTCTCGGTCCCGCACATATCTCATATGCGCTCCTATTTCGTTTCGCTTGAGCCAGGAAACCTCTGTGTAGGACTCTAAAGACTCGTCAATACGCCGGCAGCAGGTGATGATCATATCAAGCACCCACAAGCCGCAAGCGATCTGCTAAACGTAACGGCCACCCGGGTATTGAGCGATCTGAAGATCGACGAGCAAGCCCGCTCACACTCCAGTGAATCCAACCAGTAACACTACCGTACAGTCCGGTCTGATCGTCTGATATGTCGCATATCTCGCCTAGGGGTGGTAAACGTCAGACCCCAATAGCTCGATAAGTCGTGTCGATATGAGGTCTATAACAATTCGAGAAACTACTGGTAACACTTACCAATAAATCTCAGCAACCCTGGCCAGGGATTTCCTGTTATAGCCAATCGAACACAGCGCAACATCTACCCCCTATACCGGGAGAGACGAATCCCCTCCTATCGCTCATTGCCTCCATGTGACTCGGGACTGTACCCAAAAACCACCGTTTTGCACGCCCTCTTGGACGTGGTAAGATGGAAATCAAAGCACAGTGGGAACCACACAAGACTCTATGACGATCTCGGGTCAACAGACTACTCTGTACCAGTGTCACCAGAGAACTGCCATCTGACGTGAGGTATAATACCATCTGGGAGTTCTCGGCGAGTCCGTCCAGTGTACCCAGTCTCTACTGAGCACCCGTATATCATCTCCGATGTCAAACACCAATGGATATGGGATCATCCATCGCCCATCTGTATGGGTCGAGAAGGTACACACTAGTCTACTCTGGTATATCGATGCCCCATCTCGATACACCCACGACTAGGGACATTGAAGGATGTACTTATGGACTACCATGTCCCCACTAGTATGATCCGCATCACAGTCCAGGTAGTCAAGTACACATCCTAAGGGCTTTACCAACATGTAACAGAGAGACAATCAGTATACACGTTAAGGTAAAGAGTAACCATATAGCATACTATCATGTCGAGCAAGAAAGTCCTCCCTATATATGTCCCAGCATCCACTACAATATACATCCAATGTACAGTAATGGCCTCTAGGGCATACATATAACTAACAAAAGAACGGAACCAACGTTCCCCAGCACAGTATAACATGCGGGTTCGGTCAATACATCCATAATATTATATTTATTAAAGCATGATATGGTCGCTACCTGGAGAGAGAGAAGAAAACACTTTAGCGTATGCTCTTGCAAGATAAGATTGGTTATTATTTTATCTAATTAGGATGGCTCCCACTGTTTTTATCAAATCTTCCTTCAAACCCTAAAAGGAAAGACTAGCCGGGATTAATTACACCCTACAACTTCGCCAATTTTTCACCCAGGCCAGTGTCGGCCAGGCCAGTGTCGGTACTTTGAGGGAGGTTCCCCGTGCTTTCGCACGGACCTAATTAAAGTAAACCTCGTTTTCCCATAGGCGTAACCCCGTTGACACCTTTCTAGACACCTACTTGATCGGCTAATTGTCCTGTGTAAAACTCTCCCAGGAGAACAATTACTCGCAGTGGGTATCAGGATCCAACTATCTCATAAAAGGTATGCAATCTCATTGCAAATTTCAACACTTGAAATTCCCGATAACATTTTGCCCCTAACCCCTATGACCTTGACAAAGGCCAACAAATCACAGGATGCTAGTCAAATTCAACCCGTCATTTCTTGATTGAATCAAACCCACCCGCACGACCCTTGACAAAGGCCAACAAGGTCGTACGACTACCCCAAAACAATCTGCATCATATGCATAAGCAGATAAGCACCATTCAGCTACCGCACACTACGCCTTGACAAAGGCCAACAAACACAGCACGAATACTAAACAGTTCCTATCTGAAATGATGGAGGGCTACGACAGGTTTTTCTGAAAACCTATTGCGTAATGAACTTGATATCGTTGTAGAATCGAGTGAATTTTTGAAATGGAGTGATTTTGAGGCTTTTATTAGTTTTGCTAAAGAGGTAACTCCCGGTAAAGGGATCTCGGCTCTTTCCTTATGGAATAAGGTGCAGGATATATCATATATATCGCTATGCAAAGTAAAAACTCCAAAAGCAATCAAAATACAAACCGAGTGCTGTAGCATCTGCCAGTTTTGCTAAAGAGGTCACTCCCGGTGAAGGGATCTCCGCTCTTTCCTCATCGAATAAGGTGCAGGATATATCATATATATCGCTATGCAGAGCAAAAACTGTAGCTACCCTTTTTGAAAATTTAATTCTACAACATCTTTTAGGTTTCTTTTCTTTCATTAATCACATTAATGAAGTCCCATCATTTAAGTCACCAAAACATCACAGATAAATACGACGTACACTTATGCCATCCGCATTCGCCTCGATGTCCCCTCGTGCACCGTTAGGTTAGGTAACTAACGGCAAAGCGGGGCAGGGCTAGCGCGGGTGTAAAACATAAGTAACGTCTATATAATATATCATATATACTATATACAGTATTTATCACAACATATCAAATGATCACATCACAGATATCGCTGCAGAAGAAACATTGGATATACTAGGACGTCCGTGTTTTATTTTGAGCCTCTATAAAACACGGATTCCACGGTCGCAATGAATAGCCAAACCCACACCCCTAGACCCCTACGAGAGCGTCAAGCAACTCTACCAATTCTAGAGTTAGGAGACCCGGACTCGACTCCTCGGGTTGGTCTCCCACTGGACTCTAGAACCCAGTTACTTGTGCTCTCCTCCTTGGGTCTATCCTAGTGCGGAAAAGTAAATAATATACAAATGGTGACATCAACCTCATCCCGAAAGTGCCCCAATAAGATAATATTACATACATTTAATTTTACATGAATGAAAATAAAAACCCTCATCTCACATAAAAAAAACCGGCTATTCATGACACGACGATCCAATATAACATATCCAGCAACACATAACATCACATGTCATCAACGTAAGTAAATATGCGAATCCCAATTGTCGTTGACATATAGCAACGAAACTGGCGATATCACATATTACACTTACGGTCGCAGAAAAGAAAGTGTAAAACTACAACATTTGGAATCCACATTCTCTTTAGACATCGTAAATCCGAAATATCACATATTTCGCATTTCATGCCTAACTATATGAATTCCACATATTGTATCACATTCCAGATAAATAGACAGTATTAAACTTTCCGATCGAATAATCAAATACCCAAGATTTCCTAAATAGCTCAACACTTGAGCGGAGTTCAAAAATTCCAGAATACGTCATAATAGCAACGGTCCAGCCGTAGAAGAGTCAAGCCAACGCCTCACATGTGGCATGCCGTACTGCCCCAAACCCTAAGGTTCAAAAGGCAGTTCAAGACGGTCACATAATCGAGTTAAGGTTTGTTGTCTTCTAGAGGGTCCATCGCGTTACATGCACGTTTTTCTGAAAGATTTAAACTCAAGAAAAATTCAACACTTGAAAAAAATTTCGTGCCGGGAAAAAATGAGTTAATGATATCCGTTCGAACATTTTAATACTTTCTAAATTATCCAGAAAACAAAACGAAATTAAATATTCCGATCGAATCAATGATTACAAAATAGACCCCAGAATACTCAACACTTGAGTCAGAATAAAAAATACCCAGAAAGATGCAGGAATGGTAATGGACATTACTGCATAAAGAACTTTCCCCAATACTCCTTTTCTGCTGCGGAACCGCCGCTAAAGGTGGCTTAGTGCCGCGGTTCCGCGGCCAAGTGGAGGATTTGAAGGCTCGTTTTTCATGGTAACCCTTATAATTCCCTGCTGATTTTTTTAGGCATTTTTAATTCAGAAAAAACACAGTTTTTAAAAAATGTACAGAGAGGGGGTTATCTTGACGTTATCGGGTTCGATCGGGGTTTTAACTCCGTATATAAGTCGCCTAATGCTCTAGCTAGGCTCTGATACACTATAGGGTTACTAGGCACTCTAACAAGGGTTAAGAAAGCATCAACCATGCCCGATTAAAATTTTAGCCGTGCCTAACAACCCTAAACAAGATCTTTGCTAGAAAATTAGGGTTTCATATGCAAGTAAATAGCATCTATGACTAAATGAATATGAAATACAACCTTTGTAGATCGGTCCTTCACTTCTTTATCTCCTTGTTGAAGTCCCTTCGCTGCGATCGTGGTTCTCCCGGTCTCTTGCATGGCTTCACGAGGCTAAAGGTGCGTCCTTGCTTGAAGTCTTCGAGGCCGGAGATGATCTACGTCGAAAGGATGCCAACTCAAGCTTCTACTTCACTAAATAGAGAATTAGTGAAGCAAACACCCTAAACTAAAGTGCTAGTCTAGTAGAGGATGGAGAAATAGGAAGTGGGTTCACTTTAGAATTTGGTTTCTCACAATGTTTCTCACTTTGGATCAAACCCTAGAAAGCTCTTTTGGTCAAGGAAGAAGATGAAGAAAATAAAATGAAAGAGATAATGATCAAGTGAGAAAGCTAACCATGGTGAGTGAGTATCATATACTAACTCATGTAGAGACATAACCATGGCTAATGCTTATGGTTGGGTTAACAAATATCCATAGTAAAAACAAACTTAGTGGACTTAGTCAATACATCCACAAGCTTCATGCATTTTGCTAATTCTCCAATAATTTTGTGATTACTTTAAATAATAAAACCCAACATAAATAAATAGCATGGTGTAAGTCTCATACACCCAAGTCATGTGTATCATCAACCATGATACAAAAAGAAAACACAATTTTAATATATATCACATATATATAAAAGTTGTGCACTTGTGAGAAAAATCCTTATGTGAACAAGTGTTAGTTAATGTAAACTAGTATATCTAATATACAATTATACACTAAATTATTAAATCAACGCTTGACTTAATAATCCGGTCATATCTCATATAACCGACTAACAACCATTGTATCGACTTATCGAATCAACACTTGATTCGATAACCCGGCTATATCATATATAACCGACCGATACAAAAAGTCGCGAGAATAGAATACGGTATCACATACACGTATTATTCTCGGTCCCGCACATATCACATACGTGCTCCTATTTCGTTTTGCCTGAGCCAGTAAAACCTCTATGTAGGACTCTAAAGACTCGTCAATACGCTGACAGTAGGTGGTGATCACATCAAGCACCCACAAGCCGTCAGCGGTACTAGCTGGACGTAACGGCTACCCGGGTATTGAGCGATCAGAAGATCAGCAAGCAAGCCCACTCTAACTCCTGTAAAAGCCTGCCGGTAACACTTCCCGTACAGTCCGGTCTCCTCGTCTGATATGTCGCATATCAAGTCTAGGGGTGGTAAACGTCAGACCCCAATAACCGATAAGTCATGCCGATATGTGGCTCATAACGGGTCGAGAAACTACTGGTAACACTTACCAGTAAATCTCTAAATCATCCCTGGCCAGGGACTTCCCTGTTACGGCCAATCGAGCACAGCGCAACATCAACCCCCAATACCGGGAGAGACGAAACCCCTCCTATCGCTCATTGCCTCCATGTGACTCGGGACTGTACCCAAAAACCACCGTTTTGCACGCCCTCATGGACGTGGTAAGGTGGAAATCAAAGCACAGTGGGAATCACACAAGACTCTATGACGATCTTGGGTCTACAGACTAACATGTACAAGTGTCACCAGAGAACTTCCATCTGACGTGAGGTATAATACCATCTGGGAGTTCTCGGTGAGTCCGTCCAGTGTACCCAGTTTCCACTGAGCACCCGTATACCATCTCTGATGTCAAACACCAATGGATATGGGATCATCCATCGCCCATCTCATGGGTCGAGAAGCGTATACGCTAGTCTACTCTGGTATATCGATGCCCTGTCTCGATACACCAACGACTAGGAACATTAAAGGATGTACTTATGGACTACCATGGCCCCACTAGTATGATCTGCATCATAGTCCAGGTAGTCAAGTACACATCCTAAGGGCTTTACCAACATGTAACTATAAGACAGTATCAAGAGACAAGTATACATGTTAAGATAAAGAGCAACCAGATAGCATACAATCATATCGAGCAAGAATGTCCTCTCTATATATGTCCAAGCATCCAATATAATATACATCATCTGTACAATACTAGCCTCTAGGGCATACATACAACTAACAAGTAGGAGAATAGATATATAAATAGTCGTAGACACAACGATACAAGTCAACCATGCGCACTAACTGGACGCACACGCACTTGGTGCGCAAAACGCGTTCGCGACAACGCCACAAACCACAACTAGGGTCGCTATACGTGGCAACTACCAAGTCTAGAACCCGATCGCACCAATCACGCATTCACAACACACTAAATACATTAGGAAAAAGGTTGTATATCATCAAAACCTCAAACTTAATTAAAATCAATTTATTCCAAAAACCTAGTAAGCATCAATTTTCCATTTTAGTTCAACTCTAGATGTTTTAACAAAACTAGTGGCCACAATATTCATTTAATCTCTTAATTAGGCTACACAATTATTTACTATATTTTAATCTCACATATTTACATTAATCATAAAAATTTAGTTTGCAAGATTCTTTAATTAGAACAATTAAAAGTAACGATTGAAAATTAACTACTAGATTAGATTTGGCAAGATCCTTAGATGTTAAACCACACATTGCAACCATAATCAAATGATAAAAATCCTAACTTGAACCCAAATCCTTTTCTTGAAATTTCAAACTTGCAATTAGAACCATTTAAATACCTAATTAAGTTTGATTTAAAATAATTAACCAACAAATTAACTATTGGGTTAAGATTATACCTCAAAATCATGAGATCAAACATGCAAACTTGACCTCCTAAAATGGTTCTCTTGCTCCAAGATCCATGCTAGATTTGGCTAAGGAATAATGGGTAAAGGTTAAATGAAGAATTAGTGAGGTTTTGTATGATTTTTTATGCAAAAATGGAGAATTTTAGAAGAGGAATGAGGTGGGGAAATGGGGGAGGGCTGCTGTTGAAGGCTCGGCCGAGCCTTAGGGAGAGAAAGAGAGGGTGAGGTGTGTGTGGAAAAATGTCACATGAAACCCATACCTCATTTATTATATACCATACCTAATTATCTTTATCTTTTCCCATCACTTCCTTTTGTTTTTCATTTCTCTTTTACCTTTCTACAAAATTCTAGAACCATGTTCCAAATGAATGTTTAGTGTGTCATAGTGCACTAAAGTATGATTAACACATTTCAATTTGTAATTATCACTAATTAAATGTATTAGTGAAAACTTGAAATAATATTTAAAATAATTAATTAAGAAAATATTTAATTAAACTAGCAATTTATAAGTGATCAATTAAATACCAAATACTAGCAATTACATAGCTAAAATAGGTATAATTAAGTCTATGTAAAAAAATAATTATATCTTGTTTTTTACGGAAAACACGTATTATCACTAATTAATACATAATTAACCTAATCGAATTTTCAGAACATTACAAAGATAAAATAAAATAAAAGAGCAACAGCACTGCAAGAAAGTAAGTGCAAGATAATAAAATGTGCAAGTAAGTAAAAGGAATGAATATAAAAGAGCAAGTAAGTAAAGCAAGATAGAAAATACTAAGAACCAAGAACACAAAATGAAAGCTTCATTAACTCAAAGTGACAATACAAGTCATGGGTTCAATAACCTAAACTTAAACTTGCAAGCTCAATAAAGAGGTTGCAAGATTAAGAGAAGGCAAGGAACTCAAGGAAACTAGCTATGTGCAAGAACAAAAAGAAAACAAAAAAGTTGTGAATCTAGTGTATGTGTATGAGCCCCCTTCCCTTTGCTTACTGATCTGCTTTTATAGGCACAAAATAAAATTAAACAAGCAATAAAAATAAGTTGATGTGAAAGCAAGGGAGGGGTAGCAGAAAATTGGGGACATTTGGACAATGAAAAACCGATGGGGCCGGTTTTTAGGGTCGCCGGTCCAAATCCGAGCATATGGGCTCGTGTTTGTTGTGTGATGTTGTGTGCTCTCGACAATTCCACTAGTATTGCTTGATTTCTTCGTAGAGGCCTGGGTTGTACTCAGTAGATTGGAGGGAAACTTGATACTTTTTAACTCACATCACATCTTTTAGCATTTATTACACATCACCTCACTTGTGCTGACTTGCACCAAGGCAACCCCCTCTCTAGGTCCATGTACCAAAAGCTAGTGTACACACTTGTATGTGTTGGACCATTTAGATAAAAAAAAAAAGTGTGTACACATGCATATTGCAAAAAGAAACTCTTGAAATATCGATCGGTTTGCAGTTCCGGTTGCAGTGTTGGCTCACAAACGCTATATCCATGATTTGAATGTGTTTCCAGTATTTTGTCACAGATGCCTGTAATTTGTAATTATTGAGCAGACACTGGTTAATAGTACCGATCTATACAAAAAAAATAGATAATGAATGAATGGTATTAAAATGCAGTTTTCTGAGATGAACAATATCCATCAAGGAATACCGCGATGCAAAGAAATAATTAGAGCTGCCTTTTTGAAAATTTTGATTCTACAATATCTTTAGGTTTCTTTTCTTTCATTAATCTTATTAATGACGTCCCATCATTTATGTTCCTAAACATCACAAAAGAAACGAAAATAGATCGTACGCTTATGCAATCCGCATTCACCACGGGGCCCCGTCATGCACCGTTAGGTTACTTAACTAACGACAGAGCGGGGGCTAGACTAGCGCGGGTGCAAAAAATAAACAAGGTTTATTATATATATCAGATATATATAGCATTCGTCTCAGGCAGTTATATGATCACATCACGGAACTCGGGCAGCAGAAGTCAACATATAAAATATTGGATATATTAGGAGGTCGGTATTTTAAATTCAGCCAGTAATGAAAAACACGGATTCCACGGTCGTGATGAATAGCCAAACCCACATCCCTAGACCCTTATGAGAGCGGCAAGTGACCCTGCCAATTCTAGAGTTAGGAGACCCGGTCTCGACTCCTCGAGATGATCTCCCACTGGACTCTAGAACCTGGTTACTTGTGTTCCCCTCCTTGGGTCTATCCTAATGCGGAAAAGTAAATAATATATATCAATGGTGACATCATCCTTAACCCGGAAGTGTCCCAATAAAAGAATATTACATACAATTTTTACATGAATGAAAATAGAAAAACTCTCATCTCACATAAAAACCCCAACTATTCAATCACGACGATCCAATATAGCATATCACAGCAACACATAACATCATATGTCATCAACGTAAGTAAATATGCGTATCCCGAATGTCGTTGACGTATAGCAACGAGATCGGGGATACACCACATATTACACTTACAGTCGCAAAAAAGAAATGAAAAATACAATAATTAGAATCCGCATCAAACCTTAGACAGCATAAACCCGGAATATCTCATATCTCGGATTTCATGCCTAACACTTTAAATCTTGCATTTATGTCTCGAATTGAAAACACTTTTCAATATCAAGTCGGGTAATTCAACAAGATTCCTGATTAAATGATCGAATGCTCATCGGGAACTTTAGTAGATTGCCGCACCCCCGATGCCGTCAACAAAGTGCACTTGGGCAGAACACCGCGGCCGCGAGCACCCGAATGGATGCTTTTGGCTACAATGTTCTTCTATAGTCACTTGGTCGTCGCAATGGGGCGTGGCTATCTAGTAGTGTTTCCCGACGACTATCCGCGTACAATATGAGATTGCGACGGAGTTTTGATCCAAATCGAAACTCCGTAGCAATCGATCAAAAGAGACTAAAACGCGAAATTTACAAAACACAGACAAGTTTTCACAAAACTAATTATTGTGGATTCCAAATATTGTATCACATATCATATGTATCTAGACGATGTTAAACATTTCGATCGATATCTCAAACACCCACAAAGTGCCTAATTACATAATGGAGCAGCACAAGACAATAGAGTTCCTAACTCGCTAATAGTGCCGCGGTTGCGCGGCCAATTGGTCGAGTTGGGAGCTCATATTTCTTGGGGCTCCATAGAAAACCCTGCACAATTTTTTGCATATTTTTAATCATCAAAATTTCAACTTTTGAAAATTTGGACAGAAACATTGAAAAATTGGGGTTTTGAAGTTCGATCGAACACTTTAACGTCGTTTAGACCAAACCTAATACTCTTGTAACATTTCAGAAAAAATAAGATATTATTTTTGAGAAGTTAAATAATTAAAATAATAGATATTATGAATATTTTAATGTGTGGAAATTAGTTTTAATGATATGGTATAATTATATACCGATAAATTGGGAAATATTTGGAAATTTATATCAATTATTGATTTTAAAAGAATTTATGAAAATTGGGAATTTTACAATTTAGTATACAATGATTTGTAGATAAGTTAGTATTACTAAACTCGATTAGTATTTAATCATGCATTGATTTGTTTTGTGCTTGTGACATGCACTATGTCATGTTACACACTTGTTACATTTTTCTACCATGACTTCTTTCTTTTTCCAAGCATGCCTTTGTTTTTAAAATGAAATGAAAAGGAAAAGAAAAGAAAAGGATAAACAAATGAGGTATGGGCAAGAGAGAGAAGAGAGAGGGATGGTGAGGGGTCTTGTGTTGACCATGGCATTGCCCCCCACTGTTGGAGATGGTGCCCTCAGAGTCAATTATTGGATCACAGGCACGTGATTGCAATGATTGAGGGAGGACCTATCCCGGTAGGACAGTCTTACTCAAGATGATAGTATGCTATCTGGTTTACCTTTATCATCGTGTACTGCTTTAGGTGACATGACAGGTCACTATTGCACGTTGATAGAGCCCCTAGGATTCTTGCTTGACTACCGGCAGTATGAGGGCGATCATATAAGTGGGAGCTGGTAGTCTATAAGCACATCCTTAAAAGGTCCCTAGTCGTGGGAGTTTCGAAACAGGGCATCGATTCTCCAGAGTAGACTAGTGTATACAGTCGAGACCCCGACGAGGGGCGGTGGCCGGTCTCACAAGCCACTGGTGTCAGTTGGTTCACCTAAGATGTATACAGGTGCTCATTGGGTTATGAGTACACCGGACAGGACTCGCCGGGAACATGCTAGTTGGTCTTATACCTGACGTCAGATAGCAGTTCCCAGGTGACATGTGTACAGGTTAGTTCATCGACCTGGGGATCGTCATTTGTCTCGTGTGAGTTCCCACTGTACTTTGATTACTACCCTACCACGGCTCAAAGGAGTCGTGCAAACAGGTTTTAGTTGGGTACAGTCCCGAGCCACATGGAGGCAGTGAGCGGATCTTCGGGGGTTTCGTCTCTCCCGGTATTGGGGGTGAGGTCGCGCTGTGTCTAGGAGAGCCATTACACAAAGACCTTGGCCAAGGCAGGAGATTTACTGGTAGGTATTCCAGTAGTATCTCAGGGTGTTCTGGGCTACACTCCGACACGACTTGTACCGCTTTTGGGGGTCTGACTTTTACCAACCCCCTAGGCCCGCCATGCGATGCTCTTAGACGAACGGACCGGACTGCACGGATATTGTCACTGACAGGCTCAGTTGGATGTCGGGGTGAGCTTCCTCATCGACGTCCCTTTTGGTCAATAGCTGGTGGCCCGTCACGTATTGGCTTATACCTCTGACGTGCTAGTGGTTAAATCCACAGCCATAGTATTGACGAGTCTTTAGAGTCCACCACACTTTCAGTTACTCAAGCTTTCGGGCGAAACGCTGTAGAGGCCGTATGGAGATATGGCAGGGTCCGATCAGATACGTGCGGTATTGCACGGATCAAGATCGGACGGTTTGTACTAGTGGCCGTATAGTTATATGGCAGCGTTCGATCAGATACGTGCGGTATTGCACGGATCAGAATCGAACGGATTTTACTAGCCGGCTTTGGTTTAAGCCGGATCCTAGTATAGTACAGTGTAGATTTTGTCTCTTTGCATTTGTATCCGGTTGGAATACAAATGCGGGTGTGTATGCACAGTGTGGGGTTTTCCTGTAATTTATTACGGGACCAGTTTTCTGGAGTTGCCATTTTGCATTCCGTTCCGGCCGATTTTTCTTTGTTCTTTCCCGGCCGGACTTTTCCGATGGAGGGGGTAATTTGCAGTTTTGCAAATTACACTTTGTGGAGGATTTTCTTGCATATGTTTTAATTATGAAAGCATCTTTTCTTTTTCCACCATCATTTGATTCTTTCTTAGTCTTTTCCTTTGCTTTAATGTGATAAGAAAGGATTAGGATTGATGTAGATTGGTTATGATGATGTTTAAGGTTGTGGTCACCTCTTGCTTTCTCCTACCATCACCTCCCTTCTTGCTTCATAATCTATCCTCCACCATTTTTCTAAGGATGATAGTTTTCATTTTAGAAAAGAGATAAGAAAAGAAAAGAGAGAAGAAGAAAAGAGAAGAGAGGAAGAAAAATGAGAGTGATTCATTTTGTGCATATCATTCTTCATCTCATTCCATTGCTAGAAAATTGAAAGCACCAATTTTCTATACACCATTCCTCCATCATCCACAAATGGCAACCAAACCCCAAAAGAGAGACTATGATTCTACACTATATTCCTACAGCAAATCTTGAGCATGTCGAGTTGCCGGCTTCATGCTCGAGTTGCCTCAGTATCGAGGTGGGAGCCCGTAAAAGTACCCGGCTTCGTGGTGCCCTTTCCGACGAGGAGGAGACGGACGGAGATCCCGCGAGGAGATCGGAGTGGAGATGAAGACCGGAGGACTCGGATCGTATGGTATACTTCTCTACCCCCTCTCTAGATAGCCTAGACTAGTTTAATGGCACGATCCGGAGTTTAGTGCGCGGTGGTGCCGGTTTGCAAAGTCCGCAAAATTTTAAGTTTACCACCGTTTCCGCGTTTGGCCGTCGGGTTGACGGCCGGGGCGCCGCCGTGCACTTACAGTGGTATCAGAGCCTCGCCATTAACATAGTCTAACTTGGTGTAATGTGTTTTTCTGTTTCGATCGATCGAATGTTCCAAAACTGCATTTTAGTTCGAATCAGTTTCTGTTGAAAATTTTTGGTCTCGAAAAATTTTTCTGGTTGTAAAATATTGATGTACTGGGAAATCTAAGGGTTCTGTAAAAATTTGACGATGTAAATCCACAGTTGGAGCGCGGATCCGCCGCGAAACCCCACCTCGTGCGGCCCTTCCGCCGCGCACTATTCATGTCACATCACCAAATTTTTTCAGAGGCCTTCTGGGCTTAAAATATGGGTTTTGGAATATTAAAATTGGGCCCAGGGTTTCTGTGAGTGCTACAGTTTTGTTTGAGGGCCCACTTGTTAATTTTTGATCGATCGGATATTTTAAACACATTTTTCACAGTATTTACATTATATCTGCGACCGTGAATGTCACTCGATCGGTAAATCTGGTCTAACTGCTATAGCCCGGTTAGACGGATTTGCGAACGTGACTTTCACGTTGATGTTCTATGTTTATGCTGTGATGTTGCGGATCGGTCGTGGGGATAGCCTGGATGCAATGCTAGTACAGTGTTATTGTATCATGTACATTTGATATTGCGGGGCGAGCGTCCGACATGTGGACTGCCGTCACTGCCTGTTTGTATTATTCTTTTGGGGCACGACCTGGTTGCGGTCGATGTACCCGGTGTATGTATATTTTACATTCTGTACTAGGATTACCCCGCGGAGGGGTGCACGGATAGCCGGGTTCTAGAGGGCAACAAGCCCGCATCTCATGGCATTAGGGCGGAGGGGGCTTCACTCTAGGATTGGCGGGCTATTCGCCGCACTCGTAGGGGGTACAGGTTGACCCAGGAGGGGTGCCCAAGTTGCCGGATTCCGTGGAGTGCTGGGTGGTCCATTCACGGAGCTGAAGGGGGCTGCCTCGCTTCAGGTTTTGGCGGGTGACTTGCCGCGCCCGTAGGGGTCTAGGATTTCATTGCACAGGCTATCCACACGACCAGGGGAACGTCGGGTTTCAGTAGTGGCTCTGTGAAACCCGGGGATCCCAGATATCTGTATTGTTCTGTGATGTTGCATTTCTTTTCACGCCTTGAGCGAAATATAATATATTGGTATATATAGTAGATGTTGTATATGTTTTTCATCCGCGCTAGTCCAGTCCCCGCTCTGTCGTTAGTAAGCTAACCTAACGAGTAATGATGGGACCCAGTGGCGAATGCGGATGGCATATACGTACGTCAGTATATTTTCGTTCTTTATTGGTGTGATCAATTGATGGGACTGCATTGATTCGGATCAATGCAAGTTAAACAAACCTAATTTGATGTTGTTGGAACACTTTTCAAAAAGCTGTTATTGCAAGGACGTTCACTTTTGTTTTGCATCGTGGTATTCATTTAGAATATCCTGCTCCTCAGTCGACGAGGCAAGGGCCGAGATCCCTTCACCGGGAGTGACCCCTTGGACAGAAGTTTGCGTCAGGGCATTAACTTCACTATAGCCGATTACTTTTGCTTTGCATCGTGGTATTCATTTGGAATATCCTGCACCCCATTCTACGGGGAAAGAGCCGAGATCCCTTCACCGGGAGTGACCTCTTTAGTAAAGGTTTTCGTCACTATATTTTCTAAAAAGCTATCCGTTCCTTCAACGATATCAAGTTCATTACGTTAAAGGTTTTCGCCAGAAACCATTCGTAGCCCTCCGTCATTTCAGACGGGTAGCAAGTAGTATTCATGCTATGTTTGTTGACCTTCGTCAAGGCATAGTGTATGGTAGCTGCTTGTTGCTTTTCTGCTGCATAGATAGATGCGTTGGTTTGGGACAGTCGTATAGCCTTGTTGACCTTCGTCAAGGGCTTGTACGGGTGGATTCAAATTAACCTGGATAATGACGGGTAGAACTTGACATGTGACTTATGATTTGTTGACCTTCGCCAAGGTCATAAGAGCATGGGGCAGAAATCACATCGGGAGTTTCAAAAGAACTGAAACTTGCCAGATATGCGCATACCTTCTGGAGTGTGATACCGTGAGCGGATTCCGTCACGTTATCATGCGATGATAGTTGGATCCCGATTCCCACTGATGAGTTGGTTTACTCCTCGGGTGTTCCCGACTAATTCTTCTTTCAGGTTTGGAGGAGAATTTGAGGTACAGTGGGAGGTTTCCAGATTAGATAAAGTGATAACCATTCTGATCTAGGTTAGAGTGCACGCTGAGTGTTTCTTTTCTCTCTCTCTCTGGTAGCGACCATTGACCCGACCCTAAGACTATGACTCAGTGACCAAGTTGACCGAACCTACTTAACACTGGCTTTTGGATTGTCAGAGTTGCAGACCTCATTGCCACTCCTACTTTTACTCTTTTCTCCAGGACACCCCGTATTACTGCGAACGTCCACTTCCATTGGACAAAACCATCGTATGGTTATATACGAACTCGAAGGACTTCGAGGATGGTTTCTGGTTCTGGAGAAAACGGATAGGATTATTCAGTTGTCTTTTCTTTTCACCCTCTCTCTGGTTGCGAGTACTCCTTAGTTTAGGAGTAGTACACCTATTATGCAAATTGGATAGTCTTCTTCCAAACCATAGGCTGGTGCCGACCGGTAGGGAATGAAGAAAACCAGTTAGCCTAAACGGTGTACAGAAGGTATTAAGTTCAGACAAAGTAAGGGATTAGTAAGAGGGCAAAGTAAATTGCGACTGATATTCATGACCAAACCAAGTATTTCTTCGCCAATCCTAAATCACCTTTGTATTTCTCCAGGACACTCCGTATCACTACGAAGATCCCATTTTATTGGATAATCCATCATATGGTTATATACGAACTCGAAAGGAACTTGTTCCAGTTCGGGGATGGATCCTGGTTCAGGAGAAATAGGAATAAAGTACATTCAGGTGTCTTTTATCTTCACCTTCTCTCGCATTGCCAGTGCTCCTAGGATTAGGACAGTACACCCTTTATGCTTATTGGATAGTCTTCTTCCAAACCATAGGCTGGTGCCGAACGGTAGGGAAGGAAGAAAACCATTTGGCCTAAAAGGGTGTACAGAAGGTAATGACTAAAGACATATGAAGGGATTTGGAGAGGTGGCAAAGAATTATACGGTTATAGTTGTGAATCTGGATAATGGTAGAGGCATTACTAGGAATACCAGGATACCCCATCGAAACATTTCAATGTTTCAGTTTCACTGTGTACTGTTAAAAGAAAACTGATTTCCTGATTAGACACTTGCTCCAGGGTATGTATTTACCAAGTTTTGATTCTCACATCTGTATGGTTTTACAGATGGTGAGTGGGAGTAAGTTATTGGGAATTGGGTGATCATCCTCATTATATCGGGATTCGTTGTAATCGGTGATATTTGAGGAAATCACCTGGGCTGTTTGCCGGTCGGCAAATATTTGGTTTTGAATATCCGCAGTTATGCACCAATTTCAAATTGATATATCTGTACGTCTATTTTTATAGAGTGAGATATACCTTTTGATATTATGTCGATGACATTTACCTATATCAGTGGATGGTTAGGTAAGGAGTATTAAACAGCGGTGTAATTCTTCTTAACCATAAGTACAGTTTTCAACCTACGACACACAGTGAAAGAGTTGTTAGACTCAGCGGACTTATACAGAGTATTGTATGTTGTCCAGTATCCATTAGGACAGAGGGGTTGGTCCTCATACTATATTCTATTTACTTTTAACTTCTCTAGTTCTTAGACATGTGTTTCGTAGAAACACAGGGTCTAAGTTTTGAGGAGTTATAGGTATTTGAATAGAGTAGAGAACCAGGTGTAGCAAGTATCGGGATTCTTCAAAGTGATCGAAGATGTAGATACTTGTATATGGTATTCAGTTGATAGTAATAATAAAGAGAAATTGCTTCTCTTTCAGGTTACTCATAATTGGAAGCATTCCTAAGTTGAGTAACACTGATCGGCCTCTCTCCATTTAGTTGACATGCACTGGAGATAGCTGCATGATTTGAATCTGGTTCAATTAAATCAGTGCCTCTGGTTCTATATTGGATATAGAACAGTTCATATCTTAACATTGTTAAGGTATGGGGAGTTGTCCGGCTTATGATTAAAACCAGACTCTGGATAACTCAAGGCACGTTTCCGTAATGGCTGTTTGTGGGTTGACCCAGGCTATGACGCGGGTTGACTTTCTACCATCTGGATGAACAATAGCAATATTGTTCTAGACTCGCCACAGTTTTATTAAAAATGGATTTTTTCATAAACAGCAGTGGGAGTATGGTAGAACTGGAAGTGATTCCAGAACCGCAAACGATTACTGAAGATTTGATAAGGAACCTGAAGATTCAATCTGATTTGACATTCCATTGGCCACTCCGCAGATAAGGTGGGTAACTTCAGGCACCCGAGAGGTACTTCGGTAGCCTCAAGGACGGTGACAGGGAAGTTCTTGTTTACCCACACTTGCCATTGTTGTTGTTCCAGGCTGCGAGACCCGGCAGGAGGATGAGTATAGCGTCGTTCTAAACTTGCTTTAGAAGTGCACGTCTGTATGACTCTGCCAGAGGGTTGTCGTAGTCAGTGGGAGCAGCGGAAGCATTGGTGGACATCAGGCTTATGTCTATTTATAGACTAAAGCAGATGTAGCGGAGATAGATCATCTATTTCTGATGTGACAGTCATAGGTTTGACGTCATCAGAATAGGGGATGGATCTGTTGAGAAGGTAGTAGGAAGTGATATTCCTTTACTACGATCGGTTATACTTTGGTCGTCACACAGTGGTTTCTCCACAAAGGACTTGGACATTATATCAGACATACTGGTTACTAGATCTATGGTTTTAGATCTAGATTTGGGTGGTTTCCCAATCAGGGTACTTAGACAGCATTCTAAGGGTATTTAGAATGGACGACTCCTGGCACGGTAGTGTACCTGCAGGTAATGGAGTCACCCTCTCCAAAGGTGTCTTACAGACTAAAGGGGAGAGGGCCGTGCATGATTGGCAGATCACTTGCTCAGGCAATTGAGTCAATCGTGAGATGTCAAGTACCACACCAGATGTTGTTCTTGCACTAGATGCAATAAGTTGACATTGATCCAATCCTGGAGAAACAGTCGGAAGCAGTTTTAGAACATAAGTGGCTGTTCTAGGGATATGATAACGGCTGCCTCTTTTAGGAGACGGTTATCATTCCAGGCTTCCAAGGTGACCTGGACGACAAGGAGGTTGTCAGAGTTATAGTTTTTCCCTCTGACGAGGGGCAGTATTTTGGACAGGTGGTCTAAGGCAATACTGAGGGTGGCATGGCGCAGGATACTGATTAAGTTCAGTTGACGATACAGTCTAAGAAGTTTGGATTTGGAGTTCATTTATGAGCTGCGTCCCATCAGACATCCAGACATTCTAAGGCAGGTATTGCTCATTTCGGGAGATGGCTTTCTCCGCGAACTTGAGATATAGAGAGACATAGAAAGAAACTTCTAGGCGGATCCACTCACTGAGGCTATTCCTCGACCGTAATAGTTTCACAAACGGGATTTGTGAGAATGACTAGTAGAGGAGTTGGGTGTTCGGTATCACACGGGCTGTGAGTATGCGACATCGCAATAATTAGCCTTGAGTGCAAGTGGGAGATTGTTGGAGATGGTGCCCTCAGAGTCAATTATTGGATCGCAGGCACGTGATTGCAATGATTGAGGGAGGACCTATCCCGGTAGGACAGTCTTACTCAAGATGATAGTATGCTATCTGGTTTACCTTTATCATCGTGTACTGCTTTAGGTGACATGACAGGTCACTATTGCACGTTGATAGAGCCCCTAGGATTCTTGCTTGACTACCGGCAGTATGAGGGCGATCATATAAGTGGGAGCTGGTTGTCTATAAGCACATCCTTAAAAGGTCCCTAGTCGTGGGAGTTTCGAGACAGGGCATCGATTCTCCAGAGTAGACTAGTGTATACAGTCGAGACCCCGACGAGGGGCGGTGGCCGGTCTCACAAGCCACTGGTGTCAGTTGGTTCACCTAAGATGTATACAGGTGCTCATTGGGTTATGAGTACACCGGACAGGACTCGCCGGGAACATGCTAGTTGGTCTTATACCTGACGTCAGATAGCAGTTCCCAGGTGACATGTGTACAGGTTAGTTCATCGACCTGGGGATCGTCATTTGTCTCGTGTGAGTTCCCACTGTACTTTGATTACTACCCTACCACGGCTCAAAGGAGTCGTGCAAACAGGTTTTAGTTGGGTACAGTCCCGAGCCACATGGAGGCAGTGAGCGGATCTTCGGGGGTTTCGTCTCTCCCGGTATTGGGGGTGAGGTCGCGCTGTGTCTAGGAGAACCATTACACAAAGACCTTGGCCAAGGCAGGAGATTTACTGGTAGGTATTCCAGTAGTATCTCAGGGTGTTCTGGGCTACACTCCGACACGACTTGTACCGCTTTTGGGGGTCTGACTTTTACCAACCCCCTAGGCCCGCCATGCGATGCTCTTAGACGAACGGACCGGACTGCACGGATATTGTCACTGACAGGCTCAGTTGGATGTCGGGGTGAGCTTCCTCATCGACGTCCCTTTTGGTCAATAGCTGGTGGCCCGTCACGTATTGGCTTATACCTCTGACGTGCTAGTGGTTAAATCCACAGCCATAGTATTGACGAGTCTTTAGAGTCCACCACACTTTCAGTTACTCAAGCTTTCGGGCGAAACGCTGTAGAGGCCGTATGGAGATATGGCAGGGTCCGATCAGATACGTGCGGTATTGCACGGATCAGGATCGGACGGTTTGTACTAGTGGCTGTATAGTTATATGGCAGCGTTCGATCAGATACGTGCGGTATTGCACGGATCAGAATCGAACGGATTTTACTAGCCGGCTTTGGTTTAAGCCGGATCCTAGTATAGTACAGTGTAGATTTTGTCTCTTTGCATTTGTATCCGGTTGGAATACAAATGCGGGTGTGTATGCACAGTGTGGGGTTTTCCTGTAATTTATTACGGGACCAGTTTTCTGGAGTTGCCATTTTGCATTCCGTTCCGGCCGATTTTTCTTTGTTCTTTCCCGGCCGGACTTTTCCGATGGAGGGGGTAATTTGCAGTTTTGCAAATTACACTTTGTGGAGGATTTTCTTGCATATGTTTTAATTATGAAAGCATCTTTTCTTTTTCCACCATCATTTGATTCTTTCTTAGTCTTTTCCTTTGCTTTAATGTGATAAGAAAGGATTAGGATTGATGTAGATTGGTTATGATGATGTTTAAGGTTGTGGTCACCTCTTGCTTTCTCCTACCATCACCTCCCTTCTTGCTTCATAATCTATCCTCCACCATTTTTCTAAGGATGATAGTTTTCATTTTAGAAAAGAGATAAGAAAAGAAAAGAGAGAAGAAGAAAAGAGAAGAGAGGAAGAAAAATGAGAGTGATTCATTTTGTGCATATCATTCTTCATCTCATTCCATTGCTAGAAAATTGAAAGCACCAATTTTCTATACACCATTCCTCCATCATCCACAAATGGCAACCAAACCCCAAAAGAGAGACTATGATTCTACACTATATTCCTACAGCAAATCTTGAGCATGTCGAGTTGCCGGCTTCATGCTCGAGTTGCCTCAGTATCGAGGTGGGAGCCCGTAAAAGTACCCGGCTTCGTGGTGCCCTTTCCGACGAGGAGGAGACGGACGGAGATCCCGCGAGGAGATCGGAGTGGAGATGAAGACCGGAGGACTCGGATCGTATGGTATACTTCTCTACCCCCTCTCTAGATAGCCTAGACTAGTTTAATGGCACGATCCGGAGTTTAGTGCGCGGTGGTGCCGGTTTGCAAAGTCCGCAAAATTTTAAGTTTACCACCGTTTCCGCGTTTGGCCGTCGGGTTGACGGCCGGGGCGCCGCCGTGCACTTACACCCACTTCATTCATCTTCATCATTTCTTCTCCTCATCACCATGTCTGCCCTCTCCCCCTCCACCACCTCTACCTCCTCAAAAACACTCCATTTCTACTTCAAAACCATACACCCCCTTCATAAAAATCATGCACAAGTTGCCGGCTCACACACACATCATCGGTAATTTTCGTTGCGGCTTGCTGGCACACTGCTTCCTTCCGGGTGGTTGTCTTGGTAGGTGAGTTCACTCGCATCGTGACCACCATTTTACTTATTTATATTCAGTTGTATCTAGTAAACTCCATCAACCAGACTTGTATTATTTGGACAGACTTAGAAAACCAGTTGTCTATTATTTCGACCTTAAAGTCGCGCGCTTGTATTATTATGGTTTTCAGGCTTCCTTGATGATGTTGAGTGCTTTACTTTTCTGAGTTTTGATCCTCGCCCTTCGGCGTTGTATATCATATTGCTTGCATGGTTGTTTCCGCCAATTGGCGAAGAGCCAGCTCCCGCTTGGGGATGCCTTATTCATTATTTATGTATTTATACATGTTTGTACCCGTTTGGTGCCAGTATTTACAAAGGAAACTCTGCCGAAATTTTTGGAAAAGACTTGATGTTTTAAAAATGCTTATTACGGTTATTTTGTTAAAACACTTGCTTTAAAACTAAGTTTTCCTTCACTCTCTTTTCAAATGGTTTAGATTTCTGGGCTTTTGGCTTACTTGAATTAGGTGGGGTCCTATAGACTTCACATGATTCAAGTGCCAGTCACGTACTATTTCGGGTTGTGACAACTCTAGCTGGGCTCTGATACCATGAAAGTATGCCTTAGCACCACTACTAGGTTTAAAAAAGTATCAAGTATACAATTTTAAAAATCTAGTGTGCTAAAACATGCTAACCTAGAATCGAACTAGCGAATTAGGGTTTGATAGCATGTAAACAAACTTTGCACTAAGTGAAAAGGGAATACAACCTTTGTAGACCGGTCCTTCACTTCTAAAGCTCCAAGTAGTAGTCCTTTAGCTCCAAATAGTACTCCCTAGAACTCTTCTTAGGCTTCACTTGGTGAAAGGAACGAGCTTGCTTCGTCGTCTTCGAAGCCGAAGATGATCCACCTTGAAGTTACTCTAACTCAAACTACCTCTTCACTAATCAAGAAATTAGTGAAGCAAACAACCTAATCTTATGGGCTAGATGAGTGTAGGTTGATGAAGTAGGAATTTTGCTCACTTTAGAAATCACTTTCTCCTTTTCTTTTCTCACCTAATGAAAAACTAGAGAGCAAAAATGAGAAGAAGAAGATTAACTTGGGTGAAAAAAAATATCTCAAGTGATAAGTAGAGAGTTAACCATGGGCTAAAGATAATAGTTGGGTTATAAAATATCTAGAGTAAAACAAAAATTAGTGGGGTGAGTCATGGCTTCTACATGCTTCTACAAGAATCTTAAGCCATTCTCATTTCCACCTAATTTTTGAATTACTCTTAATAAATAAATACTTTAATTATCTTTAGTCTTGGTGTGGGTCTCATACACCCATGTCCAATGTATCATCCACCATGACACAATATAGAAATACATATATTAATATATATCACATATATATAAAATGCATTTCATAAAGAAGAAATTCTTTAAGTGAGCACAATATTAGTTAATATATATTAATATATCAAATATAAAAATATATATCAAATTATTAAATTAACACTTGATTCAATAATCCAATTATATCATATATAACCGACTAATATCAATTATATGTATATCACATATAACATATCATTGAATCAACACTTGATTCAATAATCCGGTTATATCACATATAACCTAACCGATATCACATATCGTGAGATTAGAATACAGTATCACATACTCGTATTCAATCAAGCTCCCGCACATATCACCATATATGCCCAACTTCGTTTCGCTTGAGCTAGAAAACCTCTGTGTGGGACTGTAAAGACTCATCAATGCGCCAGCAGTAGGTAATGTGTAGGGTTACTAGGCACTCTTACAAGGGTCTATAAGGCATCAACCATGCCTGATTTAAAATTTAGACGTGCCGAACAACCCAAAGCGAGGATCTTTGCTAGATAATTAGGGTTAAACATGCAAGTAAACATCTTTACAACTAAGAGAGAGGGATTACAACCTTTGTAGTCCGCTCTTTCACTTCATAAGCTCCGAGTAGAAGTCCCTTCGCCGCGATCCATGATCTCCCGGACTCAAGAGAGGCTCCACAACCCGAATGATCCATGCTAGCTTGTAGTCTTCCTTTTCAAAGATGATCTAACTTGAAGTTTCTTTAACTCAAGGTCTCACTCACTAATGAGGTGAACACCCTAATCTAATTGGCTAGATTAGATGAGGATGATGAAGTAGGATTTATGCTCTCTTTTATTATCAAATTCTCACACTAATCCATCGCAAAATAAAAACCTAGGAAGCTTTTGTGAGCTTAAGGAAGAAGAAGAATGAATGAATATCCTTTTGTGATGAATAATGAAAATATAATAATGATTACAAATGCAACCATAGTTGATAAGTAGAGACTTAACTAGGGTTAAGGGTGTGGGTTGGGTTAGGAAATATCTCACAAAATATCAACACATAATATCTTTGCAAGAAACAAAAGAAAAGCTTCTAGAAGTTTCATGAAAGAACTAACCCAAATCAAACCGTAACCATGTTTAATCTCCACAAATCATGTTGCATTAGTAATCATAACATGTTACAATATTATATGTCACATATATAATATATTTTTATAACAAAAGAAAATAATACAATTAACATATATCGCATATATATCAATGTCTTATCCGGTGAGAAAATGAAATAATAAAGCGAGCCAATATTAGATAATGTAATGCAATATATCACATATATAATTATACATTAAATTATCGAATCAACACTTGATCCGACAATCCGGCTATATCGCATATAACCGACTAATATATCATGTACTGATTCATCGAATCAACACTTGATCCGATGACCCGGCTCATATCAAAATATCGTGAGAATATAATACGGTATCTCATATCGTATTATCCTCGGTCCTGCACATATCACATATGTGCTCCTACTCCGTTTTGCCTGAGTCAAGAAACCTCTGTGTAGGACTCTAAAGAATCGTCAATACGCCGGCAGTAGATGATGATCATATCAAACACCCATAAGCTGCAAGCGGTCAGCTAAACGTAACAGCCACCCAGGTATTGAGCGATCAGAAGATCAACAAGCAAGTCTGTACATTCTCCTGTGAATCCAATCAGTAACACTCCCGTACAGTCCGGTCTCTTCGTCTGATATATTGCATATCTAGTTTAGGGGTGGTATACGTCAGACCCAGTAACCTATAAGTCGTGTCGATATTGTAAGTCCATGCTACCTCTCCCGGTACTTTCGGGCATGCGGAATTTGGTGAAAAACAATTTTTCTAGAGGTGGTAACTTGGACTCAAAACCGGATCTTTGTTAAACATCTAACTAACAACCTAACTAGGAGTTGCTAACTACTCGGTTAGGGGGTTATACCTTACTTTCTTGAACTCCTTCTTCTTTGACTCTTGATGGTTGTCCGGATCGTCTTCACTCCGTCGTCTCCTTGCGCCGAAGATGGATCCACCTCGAAAGCTTCCACCTTTGGCTTCTTCTTCGGTCTTTGAAGAAACTAGTTCACTTGGTTTGCTAAACCTTGTGAACTAGAATGAGTAGAGAAGAGTGTGTTGGGATTTTCTCTATGGTTCTTGGTTCTCAACACATGAGACAAGTGAACCATAGACTAAGAGAGGGAGAGCAAGAGGAAGGAGATGAGAGCTCAAGAACAAGAGAGAGAATGAGAATGATAGAATGAGAGAAGACTTTCTCTCTTAGCTCTCATAATCCAAAACAATCATCACAAAAATAATAATCAAGTATTGTGTAAATGGTTTAAGTTACAATAGCCATATCATTTCATGCACTCATTTCTCACAAGAGAAACAAGCAAGTAAAAGTCTTTGCCATGAAATGATAGCCATTGTCATCATGATGGTCAACTAGTCCAACCTAGTCAACCGGTCAACAAAGTCAACAAGTCAACAAAGTCAACCCCTCATCAACCATGTCACCACAATACTTAATTAATATAATTGTTAATCATATATCATATTCTCATTAGGGTTGAGCAAAAAGTCAATAGTCAACAGTCAACGGTCAACAACCTTAATGAGAATCCACTGCCTCTGTCTCTCCGTCAACTGTGCATACACACCCGCATCCGTGTTCCGAGGAACACGAATACAAACTGGATAAATCCAACCCCAATACGTACACTAGGATCTGGCTTAAACTAAATCCCGCTAGTGTTAACTGTCCGGACACTGTCCGTGCACAAGTGCACGGATGTGACCGAACCCTGTCGCAAAACCATGCGACCTGCCGCAAAACCATGCGACCTCTACTCTTTTGCCTAAAGTCGAATAACTTTCTGTGTGGGACTCTAAAGAATCGACACTACGCTGGCGGTGGGTTTAACCACAAACCGCAAGCGGCACTAGCTGTGCGTAACGGTCCCCAGGTAGATGCCGACAAGAAGACTGACGAGGTGAAACCCATCTGAACTCCTACTGAGCCTGAATGTGACAATCTCCGTACAGTCCGGTCTGTTCGTCTGATACATCGCATGGCGGGCCTAGGGGGGCGGTAAACGTCAGTCCCCTAATAGTGGTACAAGTCGTGTCGGAGTGAAGCCCAAAACAACCTGAGATAACACTGGAAGCCTACCAGTATATCTCGATTGCCCTGGCCAGGGACTACTCGTGTAATGGCTCTCCTAGACACAGCGCGATGTCAACCCCCAATACCGGGAGAGACGAATCCTGTCTAACCGTCACTGCCTCCAAGTGCTTCGGGACTGCACCCAACTACCACCTGTTTGCACGACTCCTTTGAGCCGTGGTAGGGTAGTAATCAAAGTACAATGGGAACACACTCGAGGCGAAGTGACAGTGTCAAGTCAGCGGACTAAGCTATACTCATGTCACCTGGGAACTGATAACTGACGATAGGTATAATACCAACCGGTCAGTTCCCGACGAGTCCTGTCCAGTGTACTCGTAACTTAACGAGCACCCGTATACTATCTCCAGTACGACGTACTGATGGCTGTGGGACAGACCATCTCCCACACTGGGATGAGAAGAGCATACGCTAGTCTACTCCGGAGTATCGATGCCCTGTCTCGATAGTCCTGCGACTAGGGACCTGTATAAGGATGTGCTTATAGATTACCCAGCCCCCACTAGTGGGACTGCCATCACAACGCTGGTAATCAAGCAAAGATCCTAAGGGCTCCACTAATGTGTATAGGTGATATACTAAAATAAACACATGCACACATTGAAGTAGAAACAAACCAAGTAGCATACTACTATATTGAGCAAGATTGTTTATACAAGGTGAATATCCCAAGCTTCCATTAAGTAATATACAAACTAGTATGATACAGTAATGGCCTCTAGGGCATATACACTAACAATCTCCCACTTGCACTAAGGCCATGTACTGGCGTATCGAAGACCTATCATCTCGATCAGCCGCTCGAACTGAGTCTTGGGCAAGGCCTTGGTGAATGGATCTGCAGTGTTATCTTCTGAAGCGACTCTCCGAACCTCGATCTCCTGGCGATCCACGATCTCCCTGATCAGGTGATACCGCCTCAAGATGTGTCTGGATCTCTGATGGGACCTGGGTTCCTTCGCTAAAGCTATAGCCCCGTTGTTGTCGCAATACAGAGGTATTGGATCAACAATGGACGGAACCACCTGAAGTTCTTTCAAGAACTTCCTTATCCAGACAGCTTCTTTTACGGCATCAGATGCAGTGATGTATTCCGCTTCCATCGTCGAGTCTGCAACGGTTTCCTGTTTGGAACTCTTCCAACACACCGCCCCTCCATTGAGGGTAAAGACAAAACCCGACATGGACTTGGAATCATCCTTGTCACTCTGGAAGCTGGAGTCAGCAAAGGCCTCGATCTGGAGGTCTTTTCTGCCATACACCAAGAACATCTCCTTAGTCCTTCTCAGGTAGTTGAGAATGTTCTTTACCGCTATCCAGTGTTTCTCCCCAGGGTTTGACTGATACCGGCTTACTACACTCAGTGCATAAGCTACATCCAGTCTGGTACACAACATCGCATACATTATAGAGCCTACCGCAGAAGCGTAGGGTATAATAGACATGCGATCCCTCTCCAAATCAGTCTTGGGAGACATCTCTTTAGAGAGGGTGATCCGGTGACAAGCCGGTAGGTTACTGCGCTTGGAATCTTCCATACTGAATCTTTTCAGTATGGTGTCGATGTACCTGGACTGCGAAAGTCCTAATATCCTCTTGGATCTATCACGGTAGATCCGGATACCCAGAATGTATGAGGCATCACCCAGGTCTTTCATGGAGAACCTGTGTGACAAGAACCCCTTGACAGATTGTAGCATAGGAATGTCATTTCCTATTAAGAGAATGTCATCCACGTATAAAACGAGGAATACTACAGTTCTCGCTACAAATCTACTATAGATGCATGGTTCATCTGGATTTTTGATAAAGCCAAATTCCTTGACCGTCTCATCAAAACAGATGTTCCAACTCCGCGATGCCTGCTTTAGTCCGTAAATGGACTTAAGCAACTTGCACACCTTTCCACTGCTCCCACTCTGAATGAAACCCTCTGGCTGGTCCATATAGATACACTCCTCTAAATTTCCATTTAGAAAAGCTGTCTTTACGTCCATCTGCCAAATCTCATAATTGTGGAAGGCAGCAATGGCAAGAAGGATCCGAATGGATTTCAGCATAGCTACTGGAGAAAAGGTCTCGTCATAGTCCAAACCATGTCTTTGATGAAAACCCTTTGCTACCAGTCTAGCTTTATAGGTCTCAACCTGTCCATCTACACCAATCTTCCTTTTGAAGATCCACTTGCATCCTACAGGTTTTACCCCGTCTGGAGCAATGTCCAACGTCCATACTTTGTTGGTGTACATGGACTCCATTTCGGTCCGCATTGCATCCAGCCATTTTACCGAGTCGATGCTCTGAACGGCTTGCTGGAAGCTAGTAGGCTCATCATAATCTATGATGCAATCCTCTCTATCCCCGTCTATGAGAAAACCGTAGTATCTCTCGGGCGGATGAGACTGCCTACTACTTCTGCGGAGCGGCGTAGGAATGTCCTATTCTTTTGAACCCTCTGGTTCCACTAAGCTTTCAGTAATAGTCTGCGGTTCTGGAATTTCTTCCAGTTCTACTGCGCTCCCACTTATTTCCTTTTCTAAGAACTGGTGTTCTAGAAAGTGGGCATGACGAGAAACAAGAACTTTTTGTTCCTCTTCGCAGTAGAAGAAATATCCCTTGGAATTCTTTGGATATCCCACAAACTTGCACTGTACTGAGCGTGCCTCGAGCTTGTCCGCATGTTGCTTTTTAACAAAAACTGGACTTCCCCATGTCTTAATATGCTTAAGATAGGGTCTCTTCCCACACCACATTTCATATGGTGTAGTAGGCACAGTCTTAGTTGGAACTCGGTTCAAAAGGTATGCAGCTGATTCTAGCGCGTATCCCCAGAATGATCGCGGTAACTCAGCGTTACTCATCATGGACCGTACCATATCCAATAGGGTTAGGTTCCATCTCTCCGATACACCGTTATGTTGCGGAGTGTATGGAGGAGTAAGCTGAGAGAGAATTCCATTCTCTTTTAAGTAATCCAGGAACTCGGCACTTAAGTATTCTCCACCTCGATCCGATCTTAGAATCTTGATACTTTTGCCGGTTTGTTTTTATACTTCATTCTTATATTCCTGGAATTTTCCAAAGGCTTCGGACTTATGTTTCATTAAGAAGATATAACCGTACCTTGAAAAGTCATTCGTAAAAGTAATGAAGTAAGAATAACCGCTTCGCGCATGTGTAGACATTGGACCGCACACGTCGCTGTGTACGAGTCCCAAGAGCTCGCTCGCCCTTACTCCGTATCCAGTGAACGGAGTCTTTGTCATCTTTCCTTTGAGACAGGATTGACAAGTGGCATACGATTGATATTCGAACGGATTCAAATATCCTTCTGTATGTAACTTCGTCAACCTTCTCTCATTGATGTGACCTAGTCTACAATGCCATAAGAAAGTCTGATTTATTTCCGGAGACTTTCTTTTGTACGTATTCTGGACATTGAAAATCTGTGGTTGGTTTAATACGTATATACCATTGCTCAATGTACCTGACCCAATCAAAACTTGATTAAGGTGAATGTTTACAACATTACTTACAAACGCAAATTCATAACCTTCTTTAGAAACTAAAGATACAGAAATGATATTACAAGTTGCGTTGGGTACAAAAAAGCAATTACGCAAAACCAAAACATGTCCATCTGACATTCCCAGGTGATAGTCCCCCACGGCCTTAGCATCCATGCTAGCTCCGTTTGCAACTCTGAGGGTCATGTCACCTGCCTTCAAAACCCTACGGTTTCTAAACGCCTGCAAAGAATTACAGATATGAGATCCTGATCCGGTATCCAATACCCAGGAAGTAGAGTTTATTGAAAGACAGTTTTCAATAACATACACACCTGAAGCTGAAGCCGCAACCTACTTCAATTCCTGTCTCCTGGCTTTCCAAGCCCTGCAATCATTCTTCCAGTGACCTTTCTTATGACAATAGAAGCATTCTTCTTTATCCACAAGCTGCCCCGCTTTCTTTGTTACTTTTTCTTTTCCCTTCGTATCCACTTTACCAACACCGCCCCTTGGTTTGGCGAAGGCTTTCTTCTTCTTTCCCTTGGCTTTCGCCTTGGACCTAGAAGAGGAAGATCCTCCTACAAACAAAGTGGATGTTTCCCTACCTTTCTGTAGGGTGCCCTCTGCACTCCTCAGCATGTTGAGGAGTTCTGAAAGTTCAACTTCTTTTTCTTGTAAGTTGAAGTTCAGTATAAACTGGGCGTAAGTGGAAGGAAGGGACTGGAGAATCAAGTCCGTATAGAGCTCATTCTCCAACGTGGTTCCAAGTTCCGCGAGCTCCTCAATGAAGCCAATTATCTTAAGCACGTGTTTCGCTACCGATGATCCGATGGCCAACATTGCCGAAAATAACTTCTTCGACACTTCGTATCTTGCGATACGAGATTGCTCTCCATACAGTTCTTTTGTATGGAGAAATATGGATTCAAGGTCCATATTCTCGTGCCACCTCTGATGTTCGTTGTCCATCGAGGCAAGTACGAGGCACTTGGCCTTCACGCTATCAATCTCCCAGGTCTTACGGATTTCCTTATCCGCGATGCTGGAGGTGGGACTTGGGACAGGGGGAGCTTTGGTGGTAAGAAGATACCCCAGCTTGTCGTAAGTGATTGCCATTTTGACATTCCTGAGCCAATCTTTGTAGTTTGGCCCTGTCAGTATGTTTTTATCTAGAAGTAACTTAAGTCCAGTCATGTCGATTGGTCGCTGCAATTAGGAGAGAGAAGAAGAAACACTCAGCATGATGCTCTTGCAAGTTTAGAGTAGTTTTTAGTTTGTCTAAACAGGATGGCTCCCACTGTTTCTCGAATCCCTCCTCAAACCAAAAAGGAAGAATTAGTCAGGATCAATCTCACCGTACAATACTTGCTTAACCGTTCGGCCAGGCTGGTGTCGGTACTTCGAGGGAGGTTTTCCAACGCTTTCGCGAAGTTCCTTAATTTAAGAACCTCTTTTCCCTGGGGGCATAGCCCCGCTAACACCTTTCTAGACACCTACTAGGTTTATAGCATTGATCGTTAAGTGAGAAATTTCCCGAGGAGTAGCATATACTCAAAGTAGGATCGGGATCCAAATATCATCGCGTGACGAAACTGAAGGAATCCTACCAGAATCATCACACTCCAAATGGTATGCAACACTAGCAAGTTTCAGTTCTTTTGAAACTCCCGATGTGGATTTTTGCCTCATGCTCTTATGACCTTGACTTTGGCCAAAATATCATAAGTCACATGTCAAGTTCTACCCGTCATTCTCCAGGTTAATTTGGATCCACCCGTACCTACCCTTGACTTTGGCCAAAATGGCAGTACGACTGTCCCAAACCAACGCATCTATCTATGCTACATATGAATACCCAATAGCTACCAATCACTATGCCTTGACTTTGGCCAACATACATAGCTTGAATACTATTGACTATTTATGTGAAACGACGGAGGGCTATGAATGGTTTCGGCGAAACCGTGAACGTAATGAACTTGATATGGTCGATGGAATGAGATAGCTTTTAAAAGGAGTGGCTCAAACTCCGCATTTAAAAGTTTGTTTTGAAAAGAACCGAGTGGTTTTTCGAAAGTGTTCCAACGACTTTTACTTGGTTTATTTTCTTGCATTAGTTCTTTTAATGCGTGATATTCTTGCATTAGTTCTTTTAATGCGTCCCATCATTTAGTCCTACCATTGCAGAAAACAACCAAAATATGACGTACGCTTATGCCATTCGCATTCGCCACGGGGCCCCGTCATTACCCGTTAGGTTACTTAACTAACGACAGAGCGGGGGCTGGGCTAGCGCGGCTGTAAAACATAAGCAACGCCTAAATAATATCATATATAGATATATTGCAATGATAGACATTTCAGATCACAGATGAACACATTGGATATACTAGGAACCTGCAATTCGTACGAGCCTGTAACGAAAAGCAGATTACACGGTCGTGGTGAATAGCCAATACCCCACCCAAGACCCCTACGGGTGCGGCAAACTACCCGCCAAGTACCCGAAGCGAAGCAACCTCCCTCATCCCCGTGAGTAGGCCACTCGGCACTTCGGCATACCCGGTAGTTTGTGCACCCCCTCCATGGGTCTATCCTAGGAGCAAAAACAGTAAAAAGAAATTATACAATGACGGCTACAACCCCGACCCGGTTGTGCGGCCATACAAATAATTATTACATCAATTTATAAAATTACATGAATTGAAAGAAAAGAAAACTCTCGTCTCACAACCCCCGGCTATTCACCCGCGACAATCCAATGAATTCATATACACATTCCAGCAACATTACAGATCACAGATTTGTATAACCCCCACTAATCGACATATAGCGATTAGTAGACGTTCAATACAAATATCACATCACAGAAAAACCCGTCAGCTTAAGTCTTTTAGAAGTTCGATCAAAAATACGGATTTATAGGCCCCAAATATAAAATTTTCGTTCTGGAAAATCTGGGCAGAAAATACATATTCCAAATATCCCAAAACAACCCCAGAAAAACACAGCACCAAAATTGGACCCCGGCCGAGTCAACTCGGCCGCGTAACCGCGGCGGGAGCGTGTTCCTGCCGCGTTTCCGCGGCTCTTTGAACGGTTCGTGCGACCACATTTGGTGGTTATTCTATAAAAAGCCTGAGCCGATTTTTAAGATGAAAATAATCAACTTTTGAACAGAATAAAAATCGGCAGAAACTTGACAATTTTGGATTCGTTTTGCGACTTTTCTTTGATCGATCTTCTAGCTACTTTGCTAACATGTTAGATAGAGTTTAACTAGGCTCTGATACCACTGTAAGTCCATGCTACCTCTCCCGGTACTTTCGGGCATGCGGAATTTGGTGAAAAACAATTTTTCTAGAGATGGTAACATGGACTCAAAACCGGATCTTTGTTAAACATCTAACTAACAACCCAACTAGGAGTTGCTAACTACTCGGTTAGGGGGTTATACCTTACTTTCTTGAACTCCTTCTTCTTTGACTCTCGATGGTTGTCCGGATCGTCTTCACTCCGTCGTCTCCTTGCGCCGAAGATGGATCCACCTCGAAAGCTTCCACCTTTGGCTTCTTCTTCGGTCTTTGAAGAAACTAGTTCACTTGGTTTGCTAAACCTTGTGAACTAGAATGAGTAGAGAAGAGTGTGTTGGGATTTTCTCTATGGTTCTTGGTTCTCAACACATGAGACAAGTGAACCATAGACTAAGAGAGGGAGAGCAAGAGGAAGGAGATGAGAGCTCAAGAACAAGAGAGAGAATGAGAATGATAGAATAAGAGAAGACTTTCTCTCTTGGCTCTCATAATCCAAAACAATCATCACAAAATTAATAATCAAGTATTGTGTAAATGGTTTAAGCTACAATAGCCATATCATTTCATGCACTCATTTCTCACAAGAGAAACAAGCAAGTAAAAGTCTTTGCCATGAAATGATAGCCATTGTCATCATGATGGTCAACTAGTCCAACCTAGTCAACCGGTCAAAAAAGTCAACAAAGTCAACCCCTCATCAACCATGTCACCACAATACTTAAATAATATAATTGTTAATCATATATCATATTCTCATTAGGGTTGAGCAAAAAGTCAATAGTCAACAGTCAACGGTCAACAACCCTAATGAGAATCCACTGCCTCTGTCTCTCCGTCAACTGTGCATACACACCCGCATCCGCGTTCCGAGGAACACGAATACAAACTGGATAAATCCAATCCCAATACGTACACTAGGATCTGGCTTAAACTAAAGCCCGCTAATGTTAACTGTCCGGACACTGTACGTGCACAAGTGCACGGATGTGACAGAACCCTGTCGCAAAACCATGCGACCTGCCGCAAAACCATGCGACCTCTACTCTTTTGCCTAAAGTCGAATAGCTTTCTGTGTGGGACTCTAAAGACTCGACACTACGCTGGCGGTGGGTTTAACCACAAACCGCAAGCGGCACTAGCTGTGCGTAACGGTCCCCAGGTAGATGCCGACAAGAAGACTGACGAGGTGAAACCCATCTGAACTCCTACTGAGCCTGAATGTGACAATCTCCGTACAGTCCGGTCTGTTCGTCTGATACATCGCATGGCGGGCCTAGGGGGGTGGTAAACGTCAGTCCCCTAATAGCGGTACAAGTCGTGTCGGAGTGAAGCCCAAAACACCCTGAGATAACACTGGAAGCCTACCAGTATATCTCGATTGCCCTGGCCAGGGACTACTCGTGTAATGGCTCTCCTAGACACAGCGCGATGTCAACCCCCAATACCGGGAGAGACGAATCCTGTCTAACCGTCACGGCCTCCAAGTGCTTCGGGACTGCACCCAACTACCACCTGTTTGCACGACTCCTTTGAGCCGTGGTAGGGAAGTAATCAAAGTACAGTGGGAACACACTCGAGGCGAAGTAACAGTGTCAAGTCAGCGGACTAAGCTGTACTCATGTCACCTGGGAACTGATAACTTACGATAGGTATAATACCAACCGGTCAGTTCCCGACGAGTCCTGTCCAGTGTACTCATAACCTAACGAGCACCCGTATACTATCTCCAGTACGACGTACTGATGGCTGTGGGACAGACCATCTCCCACACTGGGATGAGAAGCGCATACGCTAGTCTACTCCGGAGTATCGATGCCCTGTCTCGATAGTCCTGCGACTAGGGAGCTGTATAAGGATGTGCTTATTGATTACCCAGCCCCCACTAGTGTGACTGCCATCACAACGCCGGTAATCAAGCAAAGATCCTAAGGGCTCCACTAATGTGTATAGGTGATATACTAAAATAAACACATGCACACATTGAAGTAGAAACAAACCAAGTAGCATACTACTATATTGAGCAAGATTGTTTATACAAGGTGAATATCCCAAGCTTCCATTAAGTAATATACAAACTAGTATGATACAGTAATGGCCTCTAGGGCATATACACTAACAGATATAAGGCTTATAACAGGTCGAGAACCTACTGATAACACTTACCAGTAGTACACAATATCCTCCATGGCCAGGGACTTCCAGTTATAGCCAATCGAACACAGCACAACATCAACTCCCTATACCGGGAGAGACGAATCCCCTCCTATTGCTCATTGCCTCCATGTGACACAGGACTGTACCCAAAAGCCACCGTTTTGCATGCCCTCTTGGACGTGGTAAGGTGGAAATCAAAGCACAGTGGGAATCACACAAGACTCTATGACAATCTCGGGTTTACAGACTAACCTGTATCAGTGTCACCGGAGAACTGCCATCTAACGTGAGGTATAATACCATCTAGGAGTTCTCGGCGAGTCCGTCCATTGTACCCAGTCTCCACTGAGCACCCGTACACCATCTTTGATGTCAAACACCGATGGATATGGGATCATCCATCGCCCATCATATGGGTCAAGATGCGTATACGCTAGTCTACTCTGGTGTATCGATGCCCTGTCTCGACACACCCTCGACTAGGAACAGTTATAGGATGTACTCGTCGACTACCGTGGCCCCACTAGTATGATCTCATCATAGTCCCAGTAGTCGAGTACATATCCTAAGGGCTTTATCAACATGTGAGAGTAAGACAATAAACTAATATAAGTCAACATGTTAAGATAAAGTGAAACCAAATAGAATACTATCATGATGAGCAAGAAAGTCCTCTCTATATATATCCAAGTATCCATTATAATATACATCATATGTACAACAATGGCCTCTAGGGCATATATATAACTAACAATCTCCCACTTGCACTAAGGCCAGCTGTTGTAGTATCTCATACCTAGCATCCCGAATAATCTCTCAAACTGTATCTGGAGAATGGCCTTCGTGAGTGGATCCGCAGTGTTGTCCTTCGTATCAACTCTCCTGACCTCGATCTCCCGGCGATCAACTATCTCCCTGATCAGGTGATACCGCCTCAGAATATGTCTGGACTTCTGATGGGACCTAGGTTCCTTGGTCAAAGCCACAGCTCCATTTTTATCGCAATACAAAGGTATTGGATTCTTAATGGACGGAACCACACCAAGTTCAGTAATGAACTTCTTTATCCAGACAGCCTCTTTGGCAGCATCGTTGGCAACGATGTATTCAGCCTCCATCGTCGAGTCTGCAACGGTATCCTGTTTGGAACTCTTCCAACACACCGCCCCTCCATTGAGGGTAAAGACATATCCCAAGTGTGACTTAGAGTCGTCCTTATCACTTTGGAAGCTCGAATCAGTAAAGGACTCCACCTGGAGTTCTCCATTACCATACACCAAGAACATCTCCTTAGTTCTTCTCAAGTACTTGAGAATGTTCTTCACAGCTATCCAGTGACTCTCTCCAGGATCTGCTTGATACCTACTCACTATACTTAGTGAGTATGCTACATCGGGTCTGGTACATAGCATCGCATACATGATAGAGCCTACTGCCGAAGCATAGGGTATCCCTTGCATGCGAGCTCTTTCCAAATCATTCTTGGGAGACATCTCTTTGGAGAGAGTGAGTCCAGAGATCATGGGTAAGTTCCCACGCTTGGATTCTTCCATACTAAACCTCTTTAGTATGGTGTCAATGTACCTGGATTGGGACAATCCCAGTATCCTTTTAGATCTATCTTTATAGATCATAATTCCCAGTATGCAGGAGGCATCACCTAGATCTTTCATTGAGAATCTTTGTGACAAGAAGAGCTTGACCGATTGCAACATAGGAACATCATTTCCTATCAAGAGTATGTCATCGACGTACAATATGAGGAAGACAACCTTACTCTCTGCATCCTTTTTATATATACAAGGTTCATCTACGTTTTTGATGAAGTCAAACTCTTTGACTACAACATCAAAGCAGATGTTCCAACTCCTTGATGCTTGCTTTAACCCATAAATGGATTTAAGCAGCTTGCACACCTTTCCGCTGCTTCTACTATCTACGAAGCCATCTGGCTGAGTCATGTACACGCACTCCTCTAAATCACCATTTAGAAAGGCGATCTTAATATCCATTTGCCAGATTTCGTAGTCATGGTATGCAGCAATGTCAAGTAAGATCCGGATGGACTTAAGCATAGCCACTGGAGAAAAGGTTTCGTCATAATCCACACCTGGTCGTTGACGAAAACCCTTTGCAACAAGTCTAGCTTTGAAAGTCTCAACTTTTCCATCTACACCAATTTTCTTCTTAAAGATCCATTTGCTCCCAATGGGTTTTACCCCTTCAGGAGAAACTTCAAAGTCCATACTTTGTTGGTGTACATGGATTCCATCTCAGATCGCATTGCATCCAGCCACTTCACAGAGTCACCACTCGTGATGGCCTGCTCGAAACTAGTCGGGTCATCATCTTCCATGATGCAATCCTCGCTCCCACCATTAATGAAAAACCGTAGTATCTCTCAGGTGGATGAAAAACCCTGCTGGATCAGCGGAGAGGCTGGGGTTCGTCATGAACTACTGGATCCTCTGGTTCCATCAAATCATCTGTCGTAATTTGTGTTGCTGGAACTTCTTCCAGTTCTACCTCAGAGCCACTAATCTCTTTTGCAAGAAATTCCTTTTCTAAAAAGGTGGCATGTTGAGCAACAAACACTTTTTGTTGTTCACCGTGGTAGAATAGATATCCATACGAATTGCTTGGATATCCTACAAACTTGCAAAGAACTGATCGTGCCTCGAGTTTGTCCGGATTTTGCCTTTTGATATAGGCCGGACAACCCCATATCTTAACTCGTTTAAGAGATGGTCTCTTCCTATTCCATATCTCATATGGAGTGGTAGGCACAGATTTGGTTGGAACTCTATTCAATAGGTATATGGCTGTCTCAAGCGCATACCCCCAGAAGGAAATAGGCAACTCAGCATTGCTCATCATAGAGCGCACCATATCTAATAGGGTGTGATTCCTCCATTCCGATACACCGTTGTGCTGTGGTGTATAAGGAGGAGTAAGCTGAGAGAGAATCCCATTCTCTTTTAGATAATCTAGGAACTCATCGCTTAAGTATTCTCCTCCTCGATCAGATTGAAGGATCTTAATACTTTTGCCCGTTTGGTTCTCTACTTCGTTCTTATATTCTCTGAATTTCTCAAAAGCTTCAGACTTGTGTTTCATCAGGAACACATGTCCGTATCTAGAGAGGTCGTCGGTGAATGCAATAAAGTAGGAAGAACCGTTCCTGGCATGTGTAGACATGGGACCGCATACATCACTATGTACCAGTCCTAAGAGTTCCTCAACTCTTTCTCTGTGTCCACTAAACGGAGTTTTGGTCATTTTACCTTTGAGACATGAATGGAAAGTATCATAAGATGATAATTCGAACGGATTCAAATATCCATCCTAATGTAACTTAGCTAGCCGTGTCGCATTGATATGACCAAGTCTATAATGCCACAAGAAGGATTCGTTCATTTCTGAACTTTTCCTCTTGTGTGTGTTTTGTATATTAAGGACTGTATTTTGATTGAGAATGAATATGCCATTATGTAACGAGCCTGATCCAATCAACTTTTGATCTAGGAATATGTTCATAACATTATCCTGTATTACAAAATTATATCCTTCTTTACTTAATAAAGAAACTGATATAATGTTGCACATCATGTTCGGTATATAATAGCACTCGTTCAGAATCAATGTATTACTACTTGGTAATACAAGGTGATATTCGCCAACTTCTTTGGCTGCAATACTTGCACCATTCCCAACTTGTACGGAATGATCACCCTTTCCCAGTTCTCTACCTTTACGTAGCCCACGTAACAATTTACATATGTGGGATCCCGATCCGGTATCTAATACCCAGAACGTAGGGTGAACTGAGAAACAGTTCTCAATAACTAACACACCCGAAGAAGATGCATCAACATGCTTGTTCTTCGTTTGGGCGGCATGAGAATCTAGATATTCTCCTATTTCCTGTTCAGTCTTACAACACTTATAAGAAAGAACGGGACCAACGTTCCCCTGCTCAGTATAATAAGCGGGTTCAGTCAATACATCAATATTATTATCTTGATAAAGGCCTGACATGGTCGCTACCTGGAGAGAGAGAGAGAGAAGGAAACACTTTAGCGTAAGCTCTTGCAAGATTAGATTGGTTATAATCTTATGTAATCAGGATATCTCCCACTGTTTTTATCAAATCTTCCTTCAAACCCTAAAAGGAAAGACTAGCCGGGATTAATTACACCCTACAAGTTCGCCAATCTTTCAGCCAGGCCAGTGTTGGTACTTTAAGGGAGGTTCCCCGTGCTTACGCACAGATCTAATTAAAATAAATCTCGTCTTCCCAGAGGCATAACCCCGTAAACACCTTTCTAGTCACCTACTTGATCGGCTAATTGTCATGTGTAAAATTCTCCCAGGAGTAACTCTTACTCGTAGTGGGTATCAGGATCCATCTATCTCATAGAAAGTATGCAATCTTATTGCAAATTTCAACACTTGAAATTCCCGATAATACTTTTGCCCCTAGCATCTCATGACCTTGGCTAAGGTCAACAAATCATAAGTGCTAGCCAAGTTCAACCCGTCATTTCCCGATTGAATTAAACCTACCCGTACGACCTTTGGCTAAGGTCAACAAAGTCGTATGACTACCCTAACTCAATCACATCTCATGTTTTAACAGATAAATACTAATTAGCTACCGTACACTACGCCTTGGCTAAGGTCAACAAACGCAGCACGAATACTAACTAGTGTCTATCTGAAATGACGGAGGGCTACGTAGATTTTTCAGAAAACCATGAGCGTAATGAACTTGATATCGTTGTAGAAACAAGTGATTTTGAAAAGGAGTGTTTTTTAGGCTTTTCTAGTTTTGCTAAAGAGGTTACTCCTGGTGAAGGGATCTCGGCTCTTTCCCCATTGAATAAGGTGCAGGGTATATCATATATACCGCTGTGCAAAGCAAAAACTATATAAGCTGTCAAAAACTAAACCGTGAGTTTGTAGCATCTGCTAGTTTTGCTAAAGAGGTCACTCCCGGTGAAGAGATCTCGGCTCTTTCCTCATCGAATAAGGTGCAGGGTATATCATATATACCATTGTGCAAAGAAAAAACTGTAGCTACCCTTTTTATAAAGTTTTGATTCTACAACATCTTTTAGGTTTCTTTTCTTTTATTAATCTCATTAATAAAATCCCATCAATTAATGCTTCCTAAGCATCACAGAAGAAACGAAAGCAGTAATATTTATATATCAACATATATATATAGTATAAGCATTCGTCTCAGGCAGTAATATGATCTCATCACAGAACATTGCAGCAGAAGATAACATATGAAATATTGGATATACTAGGACGTTCGTGTTTTATTTCGAGCCTGTATAAAACACGGATTCCACGGTCGCGATGAATAGCCAAACCCACATCCCTAGACCCCTATGAGAGCGGCAAGTCACTCTGCCAATTCTAGGGTTAGGAGACCCGGTCTCGACTCCTCGAGATGACCTCCCACTGGACCCTAGAACCCGGTTACTTATGCTCCCCTCCTTGGGTCTACCTAATGCGGAAAAGTAAATAATATACAATGGTGAAATCATCCTCATCCCGGAAGTGCCCCAATAAAAGAATATTAGATACAAATGAATTTTACATGAATGAAAATAAAAACCCTCATCTCACATAAAACCCCCGGCTATTCAGAATACGACGATCCAATACAACATATTACAGCAACATATAATATCTCATATCATCAACGTAAGCAAGTATGCGTATCCTGATTGTCGTTGATGTATAGCAACGAAGCCGGCGATACACCACATACTACGCTTACGGTCATAAAAAAGAAAGTGTAAAACTACAACATTTGGAATCCACAATCACTTTAGACATCATAAATCCGAAATATCACATACTTCGCATTTCATGCTTAACTATATGAATTCCACATATTATATCACATTCCAGATAAATAGACAATATTAAACTTTCCGATCGAATAATCAAATACCCAAGATTTCCTAAATAGCCCAACACTTGAGCGGAGTTCAAAAAACCCAGAACATGTCACCGCCCCAATGAACCAGCCGTAGAAGGGTCAAACCAATGCCTCACATGTGGCAACGCCAAGATACCACAAACCCTAGGGTTCAGTGGAAGTTTTGACGGTCACATAATCGAGTTAAGCTTACGTTCTTCTAGAGGGTCCACAGATATGCTTGCATGTTTTTCCGAAAGTTTTAAACTCAAGAAAAAATCAACACTTGAAAGTTTTTCATGTCGGTAATAAATGAGTTATTGATATCCGTTCGAACATTTTCACAGGTTCTAAATTATCCGGAAAACAAAACGAAATTAAACTTTCCGATCGAATCAACGAATACAAAATATCCCCAGAAAACTCAACACTTGAGTAAGATTAAAAATACCCAGAAGCATGTACAAATACCTACGGATGAACAGTAAAAACACGTGTCGCTAATACCAAAGTTCGGCCGCGGAACCGCCGCGCGAAGCAGGTTCCTGCCGCGGTTCCGCGGCGACTTGAGGGTATTGGGGGCTCGTGTTTCACAGTGGTCCTTAGAATTCCCTGCTGATTTTTTTTGAGTATTTTTAATGCAGAAAAATCATATTTTTAAAAAGTTTCCAGAGAGGGGTTCAAAACCGACGTTTCGGGGTTCGATCGGACTTTTAACTTCGTATACACGTCGCCTAATACTCTAGCTAGGCTCTGATACCACTGTAGGGTTACTAGGCACTCTTACAAGGTTCTATAAGGCATCAACCATGCTCGATTTAAAATTTAGACGTGCCGAACAACCCAAAGCTAGGATCTTTGCTAGATAATTAGGGTTAAACATGCAAGTAAACATCTCTACAACTAAGAGAGATGGATTACAACCTTTGTAGTCCGCTCCTTCGCTTCATAAGCTCCGAGTAGAAGTCCCTTCGCCGTGATCCATGATCTCCTGGACTCAAGAGAGGCTCCACAACCCGAATGATCCATGCTAGCTTGTAGTCTTCCTTTTCAAAGATGATCTACCTTGAAGTTTCTTTAACTCAAGCTCTCACTCACTAATGAGGTGAACACCCTAATCTAATTGGCTAGATTAGATGAGGATGATGAAGTAAGATTTATGCTCTCTTTTATTATCAAATTCTCACACTAATCCATCACAAAATAAAAACCTAGAAAGCTTTTGTGAGCTCAAGGAAGAAGAAGAAGAATGAATATCCTTTTGTGATGAATAATGAAAATGTAATAATGATTACAAATGCAACCATGGTTGATAATGAGAAGGCTAACCATTGTAGAGACTTAACTAGGGTTAAGGGTGTGGGTTGGGTTAGGAAATATCTCACAAAATATCAACACATAATATCTTTGCAAAAAACAAAAGAAAAGCTTCTAGAAGTTTCATGAAAGAACTAACCCAAATCAAACCCTAACCATATTTAATCTCCACAAATCATGTTGCATTAGTAATCATAACATGTTACAATATTATATATCACATATATAATATATTTTTGTAACAAAAGAAAATAATACAATTAACATATATCGCATATATATCAATGTATTATCCGGTGAGAAAATGAAATAATAAAGCAAGCCAATATTAGATAATGTAATGCATTATATCACATATATAATTATACATTAAATTATCGAATCAACACTTGATCCGACAATCCGGCTATATCGCATATAACCGACTAATATATCATGTACCGATTCATCGCATCAACACTTGATCCGATGACCCGGCTCATATCAAAATATCGCGAGAATATAATACGGTATCTCATATCGTATTATCCTCGGTCCTGCACATATCGCATATGTGCTCCTACTCCGTTTTGCCTGAGTCAAGAAACCTCTGTGTAGGACTCTAAAGAATCGTCAATACGCCGGCAGTAGGTGATGATCATATCAAACACCCACAAGCTGCAAGCGGTCAGCTAAACGTAACAGCCACCCAGGTATTGAGCGATTAGAGGATCAACAAGCAAGCATGTACATTCTCCTGTGAATCCAATCAGTAACACTCCGTACAGTCCGGTCTTTTCGTCTGATATGTTGCATATCTAGTCTAGGGGTGGTATACGTCAGACCCCAGTAACCGATAAGTCGTGTCGATATGAGGCTCATAACAGGTCGAGAACCTACTGATAACACTTACCAGTAGTACTCAATATCTGCCCTGGCCAGGGACTTCCAGTTATAGCCAATCAAACACAGCACAACATCAACTCCCTATGCCAGGAGAGACGGATCCCCTCCTATCCCTCATTGCCTCCATGTGATTCGGGACTGTACCCAAAATCCACCGTTTTGCACGCCCTCTTGGATGTGGTAAGGTGGAAATCAAAGCACAGTGGGAATCACACAAGACTCTATGACGATCTCGGGTTTACAGACTAACCTGTACCAGTGTCACCGGAGAACTGCCATCTGACGTGAGGTATAATACCATCTGGGAGTTCTCAGCGAGTACGTCCAGTGTACCCAGTCTCCACTGAGCACCCGTACACCATATTTGATGTCAAACACCGATGGATATGGGATCATCCATCGCCCATCATATGGGTCAAGATGCGTATACGCTAGTCTACTCTGGTGTATCAATACCCTGTTTCGACACACCCTCGACTAGGAACAGTTATAGGATGTACTCGTCGACTACCATGGCCCCACTAGTATGATCTCATCATAGTCCCAGTAGTCGAGTATATATCCTAAGGGCTTTATCAACATGTGAGAGTAAGACAATAAACTAATATAAGTCAACATGTTAAGATAAAGTGAAACCAAATAGCATACTATCATGACGAGGAAGAAAGTCCTCTCTATATATATCCAAGCATCCATTATAATATACATCATATGTACAACAATGGCCTCTAGGGCATATATATAACTAACATAATGATCACATCAATCACCCACAAGCCGTCAACGGTACTAGCTGGACGTAACGGCTACCCAGGTATTGAGCGAATAGAAGATCAACAAGCAAGGTTGTCCAAACTCCCGCAAAGCCTATAAGCAACACTTACCGTACAGTCCGGTCTCTTCGTTTGATATGTCACATATCAAGTCTAGAGGTGGAATCGTCAGACCCCGGTAACTTGATAAGTCATGCCGATGTGTGGCCTATAACCGTTCGAGAAACTACTGATAACTCTTACCAGTAAATCTCATCAGCCATGGCCAGGGACTTGCTGTTATAGCCAATCAAGTATAGCGCAACATCAACTCCCAATACCGGGAGAGACGAAACCCCTCCTATCGCTCATTGCCTCCATGTGACTCGGGACTGTACCCAAAATCTACCTGTTTGCACGACTCCTTTGAGCCGTGGTAGGGAGGAAATCAAAGCACAGTGGGAACCACACAAGACTCTATGAAGATCTCGGGTCTACGGACTAACTTGTACCAGTGTCGCCAGAGAACTGCTATCTGACGATAAGTATAATACCATCTATGAGTTCTCGGCGAGTCCTGTTCGGTGTACCCATTCTCTAATGAGCACATGTGTATAATCTTTGATGTCAAACACCAATGGATGTGGGATTAACTATCGCCCCATACAGGGTCAAGAAACGTACACACTAGTCTACTCTGGAATATCGATGCCCTGCCTCGATACTCCCTCGACTAGGAACGGTTAAAGGATCTGCTTGCGGACTACCCAAGCCCCACTAGTATGATCTGCATCATAGTCCTGATAGTCAAGCTAACATCCTAAGGGCTTTATCAACATGTATCAGAGAAACAGTATAATAATACTAGTGTAAATGTTAAGATAAACAGCAACCAGATAGCATACTATCATGTCGAGCAAGAAAGTCATCTATATATATATCCAAGCATCCAATATATCATACAATAATGTCCTATAGGGCATACATATTCCTAACAGTTGGCAGTTTTTGCATCTTCTAACCAGTTTCTCGGCATCTTGATGTATTCCCGGCCAATAGTACCCCTGGAGTAGTGTCTTTTGGACTAGTCTACGGGCCCTTTGATACGCCCCTTCGACCCCTTCGTGTATCTCCCGTAAGACATAGTCTGCTTCATGGGGATCGACACACCGGAGTAGGGGTTGAGTGTACGAATTTTTGTATAAGTTTTCTTTGCTCCATATGAAATGGTGAGCTTTGGCCCGAAGCTGACAGGCCTCGGCTCGGTCCTTTGGAAGAATCCCTTCTTTTAGGTATTCTACAATGGGCTTTCTCTAGTCTGGGGTATTCCCCACCGAAAGACGCGCAAGACAGACGCCTTGCCTGAAATTCGGGGCAGATGCTAATTGGTGCTATCCGTCCACCTCTCCGAAGATGCCAAGTTGATTTATGGCACCATGTATCGAAGGTTTAAACGGATGCAGTCGATGTACCAGACTTCGTCAGAATCTTCCTCGTTTGAGGGGTTTTTGATTGTGGGGACGCTCTTCCCTGCAGGCGCAACCCCCTGCAGTTAATTACGCTACCGCATCGCGGTAACAACTTTCTCCTTCTTCAGATGGTCACTTCGTGTCGTAAGTGTTTGTTTTGTTTGTGGTTGCCCGTGAATTGTATACGGAGACTAATTTATGTTGTCGCCCGTAGGACGTGGATTAGTCCAAATCCGTATTTTCTTAGATTTGGGTTTGGGTTGGGTTTAAGAATACGTTAGTCTCATTTGAGACTAAGATCAACTTAAACGTTTGTTAAGGATACGTTAGTCTAATTTTTGACTAAGATCAACTTAACGGGATCATTTAGATCCAACAAAAGAGCATTTGGACTTAATTGTTTAGTTTAGAGACATTGCGGTCGATTACCAGTTTAAGGACATGGTGGTCCAATACCAGTTTAAGTACATAGTGGTCCATTACCAGTTTAAGGATATGGTGGTCCAACATTCCCATTTTGGGGACGAATATTGGTTTAAGGACGCATTAGTCCATGAGTTTAAGGACCCCACAGTCCGTAGCAATATGTGGTTGTCGGGACCCGTCAGCTCTCTGACGACGTTGAAGGATTACAACGACAAATATCAGAGGAGTTCGGAGATGTACCCTTGAACCGGATGTAAATTGATTTGAGAGAGCGGTTGTGCTCAGTTCAATTTAATTTGAGGACTTACGGCCAAAATTGGGTTAAGTCCATTTGAAAATGTTTAACATTTTATTTGTGTTTGGCATGTTAGGCCTTTATTTGGGCTCTGCCCTTTTTATTTGGTCTAATAGACCTTTTAATTGGGCTCTGCCCTTTTTTAATAATGCATTGCATTTTTATTTGGTCTGATAGACCTTTTAATTGGGCTCTGCCCTTTTTAATAATGCACTGCATTAAATGTTCTGACAGTACCCCACGTGGCTTGTCAAGCGCTTTGCGCCAATTGAGGAGCGCAATGCGCAAATTCATGTGGAGGTGACACGTGTCACGCGCTGGTGAGCGCAAGTCTGTTAGCGTGGTGTGCTGCGCCAGTGCGCTGCGCTAGTGCGTTGCTGACACGTGGCGCGCTCTGGTGACTTGCGCCAAACCAAGAGAGCAGTGCTCTATTTTTAGAAGCGCAAGGCGCAGTTGTTTTATGATTGACACGTAGCGCTCTCTGGTGGCTTGCGCCAATCCAAGGAGCGCAACAGTGCAAATTTCAAAAGTGCAAGGCACTGTTTAATATCTTGATCAAATTTAGATCAAAGAAAACAAGTTTTTCTTTTTCCAGAGAGGTTCTACCTCAAATTTCAAGAACCAGTTGTTCATCAAAAGGCAATGCCTTTATATAGATCGAAAGATCTAATAAAGAAGTAAATTACTTCTTTTTTTATTATTATTTTTTATTATTAAAGATCTTGATCTTGTTCTTAGATCTTTGATCTTTTTTAAAAGAAATTCTTCTTTTTTCTAAAGGTTTTACCTTTTTTCTTTCTCTTTGAATTCTTCTCAAAGTTTTTTAGAAGTGCTCTTTGTATCTCTATCTCTGTATATTTTAGACTTGGAGTCTAGGGGCCTTTATATAGTGCCAATTGATTTGTTAAATCTGTTAAAGAGATCTTTCTCTGGTTGATTTAGAGGTGTTTCCCCACCGTTGGATCTTTGATCCTAGGGCTTCTGTTTTACAGAAGATAATCTTCTTGTTTTAACAAGATTAGAAAGATCTTTCCAAAATTTTATTGTTTAAATTCTGGTATAGTTGGCGCAAGCGCACCTGCGCTTGACACGTGTCGCGCAGCGCAGCTGCGTTAGCGCAGCTGCGTTAGCGCAGCTGCGATAGCGCAACTGCGCTGACACGTGTCGCGCAGCGCAGCGCAACTGCGCTGACACGTGTCGCGCAGCGCAGAGTGCAAGTCATCTGAAGCGTTGCTTCCTTTATTTTTATTTTAAAACAGAGCCTTACTCTGATTGGGTGCGCTGTCTTGGACGCAGCGCTGGCGTATCTGCTTTTGACACGTGGCGCGTTGCGCGCAGCGTAAGGAGTCTGAAGTGTTGCTTCAATTTTTGAATTTTTTGAAATTCAAACATAGCTTTGCTCTGATTGGGGGAAACAAATGCCCCTCCCCACCGTTGCGCTCACGTGGCGTACACGTGAGTGCAGCGGTGGCGAGATCCCAACCGTCGGTCAACTCTGGAGTTGAATGGGCGCTTAAGCGCCTATAAATAGGACCCTTGGTCCTCCTCAGATGTTTATCATCTTCAAGATTTTGATTTTCAGAGCCTTACTCTTGCTTTCAAAAACTTCAGAGCTTTGCTCTCATTTCCAAAGTTAGAACTTTTTAGAAAAACTTTAGGTAAAAATTAATCTTAAATTAAATTAATTTTAATTAATAGAGCCTTGCTCTCATAGATCTTTTGATCTAAAGAAAACCCCTTTAAGGCTTCACAAACAAAGTTTTGCTCTCAAGAATCTGTTTCAGGGTTTCTGAACCCATGAACAGAGCTTTGCTCATGACAAAACATAGATCTTTTGATCTAAAGATGATGAACTCCGAAGAGTTTTTCATGGATCTTTAAGATCCCAAACTCTAATTTTTTAGGAGTTAATTAATTAATTAATTAATTTTCTTTTGATGGATTTTTCCATCATTATCACAGAGCTAGGCTCTTTTAAGGAATTTTATTCCCTTGTGGCCAGAGTTTGACAAGTGTCACTCTGTGACAGAGCTTTGCTCTAAAAAGGGAGATTTTCTCCTTGTCTCAAGGGATTTCTCTTTTAATGAGAATATTCTTTTGGGTATCTCCTTATTAATTGACATTCCCATCCAATGATGGGGCTGTCTTATTAACTGATACATTGTCATCTGGATTTTGTGGGTCCCTCTTTGGTCCCCTCTACACTGCATTGCAGTGTAGTATCAAGCGTCAGGCTTTTAAAATTAAATTATGATACTGACGGCTGAATTTCATTTTTCTTTGCAAGCAATCATGTCTGCTGATCTTTCTTTCCCATTTGTCCGCTCAGAGGGAGGTTTCCCTGAGGCGCCAGTGGACCGGGAGGTTCTCGCTCTGATTAAGGATCACGACCCGGAGCATAAGAACCTTCATCTATGGGGCAGATGTTATAATGAAATCATCAAGGGTCGCCGAAGCTTCTCTTGCGCGACGCCGTCAGAGCCAATCTCATCGATCCCATATGCGGATGCACCCCCGGTGAACTATGCCGTGGAGGTTGTAAATTGGAATTCGGAGGATCTTCTTCAGCCTTCGATCGCCGCCATTCCCGTGCAGCCGCCGGCAGCCGTGGACATTTTAGGGCGGCGCATATGCCAGGGTGAGGCACGCCCTTGGGGACAAGCTTATAAACTCGGATTGACCACTCGACAATCGGCCGGGTATTTGCCGTGGGCTAGGTATATCTTGTCAGCAAAGAAGATGCATCTGATGAAGATTGGTCTGTACCCTGCAGTCTACGCTTCGCTCTTTGAGTACCCTGCTCCTCCGACGTGGTGGGTTAAGGCATTCGTGGAACAATGGAACACCCCCACCCATACTTTTCTTCTGACGGACAGGGAAGTCTCCATCCCCCTAGAAGAATTCGCTGAGATTTTCGGCCTGCCGGCGAGGGGAAAGCATTATGAAGAGTTACTTCCTCCTGACGAGTATGTCTTCTCCACCAAGCCACTGGTAATGGGCCTAACACCAGAGAATACTCTTCAACACCAGTTTCCGAGCCTGGTGAGGGTGCTGAATATATATGAAGGTCTCTATTTGGAATCGGGAGTCCGGGGAGTTAGTTTTGCAGATTTTATCGCCCGCTTCCTTCGACCGGAGATTTTATCGCAGCGGAGTGAAAAGTTCGCCAAGCTCGACGACACCTTCGGCTTCAGCTTAGATCGTCGACCAGTATTAGAGGACGACCAGAAAAGTTTCTACCTTCCCGATGCCGCCATTATGCCCTTATCGGAAATCGCCGCCCCGGGCATCGATGAGGAGACCTTCTTCCTCGGGTTTCTGGGGTTGTGGTTGTGCTGGTTCGCGCTCCCCATGCACCCGCGTTACATGAGGCCGTCTGTCTTCTACCTAGCGCATCGGATGGTGGCTGGTATACAGTTGTCGATCGGAATCGCCGGGCTGGCTCACCTATACCATGGACTCAGCGTAGCGGCGGACGCAAATGAACCTGGGGTGCAACCTGCCAATTTCCCGATGCACTACTTCACTTCGTGGATGGAAATGCATGTGCTCGGGGTATTCGGCATTCATAAAAGCCCCTCGTTTTTTGAGAAGTGCAAACTCCCAAGAGTTATGCGGCTGATTGGCGCCTCGATTGTGAATCCGTCTCTGCGGGAGGCTAGGGGGTTGCTTCTTCGTCCGCACATGGTCAGAGCGAGGATTTCTTTCATGGACAAAGTCGTGACCATCGGCCCGGAGACCTCCAAGGCAGTGTTGGCGCTGCGTGATGGTTTCAAGGACGGGGCCTCCGTATTGAAAGCCTTGGAGATTCTTCACTTATACTCCATCCGGCCGGGCTTCCTGGTGTTCAGGCAAAATGACATGGTGCTCTTCATGAGGTACAACCCCCATCGGTTCGCCCAACAATCAAGCTATAACCAGGGGGTCCCACTGGAGGCGTTTTTGGAAGAGCCCGCGGCCACCAGGGAAGGGATACGGAGCGCGCTGCACCATTTTATGCGACTGAACACGGGCTCCTATTTCTTTATCAGCGAGCCGAGCTGCGTTCCACGGGCTCTCAATGTGTACGTGGCTTGGTACGCGCACGCGATGGGTGCCGTCATCCGGGAAGAGAAGCGGTTGTTGGTTGACCGCAAGGGTGTGCCCCCTGGCAATGACCGCAAAGCTCCCCTGAGGCCAAGGATCCCTGTCATTCCTCCACTAAGAGATGCTGGAGCTGAACCACCGCGCGTGCTGAGCCCTCCTCGCGAATTACCCCATGCTACCATGGATGTACCCCCAGCGCCCCATGCTCCAGTAGAGACGTTGAATGTAGTTTCGCCCGAGTCTGGCGTGGGCTCAGACATCGGGACCCGCCGTCCTATGGTGCCCATAAAGCGCAAGTTGATTTTGGGTGCGACCTGGGTCCGTGCGCAGAAGAGGAAGAAGAAGTCGGTTCTTTCTCTCGATGCCGCCTCGGCTTAGAGCCTCAGGCCCCTCTCACCGAAGGCTTAAGTGAGTATGGAATCAACGAAGGTTTCGTCGTAGCGCCAGAAGACACCGATCTGGCGGCCGGCATTGCAGCTTTTGAGCTATCGGCAAGGCTAGACGCGTGGTTAGCTAAACTCGCGCAATCAGGTAATCACTAGTTGCATTCTTCGTCATTTTATCGTACTTTTATCATTGTCTTTGACTAACACTTTTCCTTTTTTGAAACAGGAATTTCTACCGAAGAAGCCATCGATGCTTCTCTCAAAACTTTCCAGGAGGAGGAGAAGAAACGCGCTCTATCGGGCGTTGGTACGTATCGACTCACTGAGTCTTTATTCTCCTTTTTATGGCCAATCTAATCTTTTCTTTGTCTCTTTGCAGGGGCCGCGGGATCTACTGCTCAAGCCGATGTGGGGATCCTTCCTGGGCCAGCTACCAATGTTCCGGCCTCTTCGGAATTGCCGCAAGAGACCTGACTCAAAAAGCCGATGATGGATGCCTTGAAGGCTCTGGAGGCAACTCTGAATGCGGATGACGACACCTTGCTGGAGGCTTCCAAGAGGTCCGTCATGACGGCCCAGGAGGAGAGGAACCGCTTGAGGCGCGCAGCGAAGGAGCGTAGCGCTGCTTTGGCTGTTGGAGCAGGCCCAAGTGCCGTTACTCCCACTGCTACTCCTTCCGAGGAGCCACCGGTCACCTTGTCTACTGCTCATAGACGGGCGGTGCGTGCAGCTCGAGAAACCAACGATCAATCCACCTCAGGTAACGTGTTTTTCGAGGCTTTGTTGTTAGAGTTGTAAAACTATCGGTTCTTACACATCTTGTCCTGCAGGTCCGAGTCCAACTGAAGGAGCGGCGGCGACCGTCGAGCCTGAGGGGACGGTGGAGAAGGCAGTAGCGAAAACCGAGGCGACTGTAGGCGGTACAGTCGTAGTTGTCGGGCCCGAGCTAGTGGCTGACGAGACAGTCACGCTTAGTATGCCTGAGAAGGTTGTCGATGCCGAGCCCGAGGGGGCAGTAGGTGAGATGGCTGCTACGACCGAGCCTGGGGCAGTAGCGGATGGAGAGGCTACGACCGATGAACCTATGGCAGCGGTGGACGAGACGGTCGCGACCGCTGAGCCCGAGGGGGTAGCGGGTGAGACGGGCATGATCGCTGATGGCGAGACGGCCGCTCTTTCTCAAGAGTCGGGCAACGCTCCGATCATCGCTCTCCCTGCCTACGGTTCCTTGTCGTCTCCCGGTGCCGCGAGCGTGACGATGGCTCCCGTAGAGTCTGGCGATGAGGCAACGGGAGGTGAAAGCGTCTCAATGGAGGAGGGAGACGTCGCCGTTTCGGCTGGTGACTTATCAGGTAAATTTTAGGTTACCGTCCTTCTTTTTTTTTATTCTGTAACTTTTCTGACAGGGCTTATCTTGTTTCTAATGCAGGTGCGGCCAGTGCTGATGCCCCATTGCTCGAGAGAGTGCCGTCAGTTACTGCCCTAACGATGGCCACCACTCTACCCTCCTTCGTACCGTCGCAAATGTTGGAAGGTATAGATTTGTGACTTATCAATCTTATCTTGGCTGCATAATTTATATACTGATATCGTACTATTGCGTCTTTGCAGGAGTGCTTTTTGATCACCTTTACCAGGTGCTGCACCCACACTTCTCCTTCCCGTCGGAGCTTTCTTCCTCCAGTGGCGCTGGTGAGTATAGTTTTCAATTAATACTCTTTCTTTTTCCAATAATGAACTTGTTTTTGATTCTTCCTTGCCCTGATTGCAGTGCTACAGATCGAAGGGGAGATGAGAGATCAGTTGCGCCACCGGTCCTTCCGGCTTTCCCGCCTGCTGCAGCTGATATAGTAAACTCCCTCATTGATGACCTTTTTATATTTCTTGAACCGTCATCTGATTGTGTTTTGTTTTCTCAGCTGTTGTTCCGATTCCGGCCCCCTTTGAGTTTCGCATCACGATGCCGGCAGGCCCATTCTCCAGGCGTCCATCCTCAAAGGGTGCTGCGATGAGTTTGAGTATGCTGAGCGGATGCATCGAAGAGCTTGACGCAGAAGATCCCCCATGTGCCGCGGATTTCGTTACGGAGGTTAATCTGATGCTGGCGACGCTTGCAAATTTTCATAATGAAGGCGTCGTCGAGTCTTGGGTTAATCACTGCAGGGAGATCGAAGCCCGCCTGCATCAGCTGGAGCTTATGCGTCCTGCCCCCGAGATATTGGCCGCGAGCATTCAACGGGCGGCATGGATCGAGCAGAGCGCTTCTTACTTCTGCCATCTTGAACAAGAAGTTGCTTTAAGGCGTAAGGAGCGCGGAGAGACTTTGAGCAAATCTGCCCGACTGCATGCTCAGGTGAATGCAAACGCTGCACGGTTGAAGGTTATCTTTGAACGCCTTCTGCGATGCATCTCCGAAGGGTTAACACTGAGGCAGCAGCTTGACGTCATCGAGCGGGATGCACCAAATCAGGAGGCAGCCCAGCAGGCAGTTGAGGAGAGGCTTTCATCCTTCCTGCAGCAGCGGGCTCAGGTGGAAGCAGAATTGGCGGTGGCAGCCGATCGGGAGAAGGCATTGAAGGAAGTGCGCGAGCAATTGATGGGGCTATTTAAGACGCTTCCTTCTCAGTAGCTGCCTTTGTATCAATTATACACTTGTAATCTTTGAATAATATGTATACATTCTTTATTCTTTTATACAATTCGCCTTGTACTTAATTGAATTCATGAATAAAGATACACACATTTTTTTGCAATGTCTTGTATCATCTCTGCGCTTTCTCTCTTCTTTTATTATCAGCATGTTACCTTAGTAAACATGGTTGACAGATGATAGAGTGAGCATCTTTTATTGGCTTCTTCAGGAGGTAGTGATGGCTTAGGAGGCAGGTTCAGATCTGCTGCCTAAGGCTTTTCAACTTTATGAGCCGTGAGGGTCTCACAAAGACTTTTCTCCCTACGGATCGAGAGGATCTCGTAGGTGTATTTTCTCCTTAGGAATCGTGAGGATCTCTAAGTGCGTTTTCTCTTATAAGTCGTAAGGATCTTATAAGAGAATTTTCCCTCTTACGAGTCGAGAGGACCCGTAAGCGGTTGTTTTCCTCCTCGTCGAGATTCGACTTTGGAGAGTGTGACCCGTGAATAGTATGCAAGAGTCCGTTTTGGACCGACTTGTAGGGCCCCAGTGCTTAGGAAACAGGTTTTTTAATCCCCATTGCCTAAGACTTTTCCTCACGAGTCGAGACGAATCGAGAAGTTCTCGCAAAGACACTAATTTCCTCGCGAGTCGAGACGAATCAAGCATTTCTCGCAAGAATATCCTAACGTCACAGTTAACCTCTGCTCTTTACAACAAAGGTCCGTTAGGGTCTGTGGTACTAGGGTTTTGTCTGTCGTACCATTGTGTCGGCTGATGTATTTCTCGATAGGCAATCTTGCTGTTTGAGTAGCCTTGCGATTGTCGTGTCTCTGATCCCTTCGGCGGCTGGACAAGACGTCTTCAAGCAATCCTCCTAGGCAGTTTGACCGTCGGAAGAGCAAGCGTTAGGAATTATGCTATGCCGCTTTTTACTTGAGGTTAGGCTCATTTTGGAGAACCCCGATGAGTCATAACCACTCCGTGCTGGTGTAGGATGATCTCCGATAGTCTTTCAGGTTTTATATGAGTTGCCGTTAAGACCCTGAAGCTAGGAATTTGGCCTTCGCTTCGTTTACTGGCATTGCATCCTCTATATCGAGACGAATGTCGCGGTTGTCTCTAGGTTGCTGGTGAACCGTCGAGGTTTGGAACTAGGGATTTTGCCGTGGCTCCTTTTGGTGATGTTGTGTCTGCTGTACCGAGACGAACGTCGAGGTGGTGACCACTCCGCACTGGTGCTAGATGATCTCCGATTGTCTTTCAGGCTTTATATGACTTGCCGTCAAGACCCTGAAGCTAAGAATTTGGCCTTTGCTTCATTTGCTTTGACGCGTCCGAATCTTGCTGGGGGAAGAACGCTGGGGTGACATCTCATCTGCTGTATCGAGACGATCGTCGAGGTGGTGACCACTCCGCGCTGGCGCGAGATGATCTCCGATTGTCTTTCAGGCTTTATATGAGTTGCCGTCAAGACCCTGAAGCTAGGAATTTGGCATTCGCTTCGTTTATTGACATTATGTCTGCAATATTGCGATAAATGTCGAGGTTGTCTCTGGGTTGTTTATGAACCGTCGAGATTTGGCTTCGCTTTCTGGTGGAGCCTGTTGGGAAGATATGGTTCCCTCTTTGTTTGTGCCCCTGGATTGTATACAGGGATTGATGTGATCTCACCTGTAGGGCAAAAGTTTCATTCATTCATTTTTTTATATTATTATTTTATTTCCGCGATGCTCTATCATTTCAGCTTTTATATCGCGAAGGTCGCGATTGCCTAATCATTTCGGCTATTTTTCGCGGTGCCCAATCATTTTGTCTATTAATTTTATTTTTTACTCGCTGCTTTTTATTGCGAGTTACCCAATCATTTCGGCTATTTTGCATGCATACATTTTTACTTGCTGATTTCGTTGCAAGTTGCCCCATCATTTCGGCTATTTTGCATGCATGTGTGGCCCGCAAGCTTTGGATTAGACACCGATTTCGGCATCAGCACCGCTACAACTGGGATATTGCCAGGAGTGAATCATCATTTACCTCTGTCGATGTTGAACAAAGGTGACTTAGTAAACAGGGTTAGGGTTCTGTCGACTAAGGCTTTTGACTTCATGAGCCGTAAGGGTCTCACAAAGGTATTTCTCCCTACAAGTCGTGAGGATCTCGTAGGTGTATTTTCTCCTTAGGAATCGTGAGGATTCCTAAGTGCATGTCCCCCTGTAAGTCGTAAGGATCTTACAAAAGGGTTTTCTCCTTATAAGTCGAGAGGACTTACAAGGGTCATTCACCGTATGGACATACCCATAGTCAAGGGTGGGACTTTGCTGGAGAAATGTTTATTCGCGCCCGTGGATTGTATACAAGGGTCAGTATGAGCGCTTGTAGGGCAATATCGGAGGTTGTGGGGGTTTGCTTAAGAACAGGTTCAGGTCTCTGTAACTTAATACTTTCAAATCTTATGAGCCGTGAGGGTCCCATAAGAGAGTTCTCCTTACGAGTCGTGAGGATCTCGCAAGTGTAATTTCTCCTTAGGAATCGTGAGGATCCCTAAGTGTGTGGCTCCCTTGTGATTCGTAAGGATCTCACGCGGGTGGTTTCTCCTTACAAAGTCGAGAGGACCCTATAAGTGTCTTTTAACGAGGTTGCGCCCTTTCGGGTTTTCACAAACACTCGCCGGTAGCCCTGCTGTTTTTACTCACGAAGCCCTTTCGGGTTTTCATCCGTGCCCATTTTGCTTGTGGGCATACCCTTTTTTTTATTTTCTCTTTTTTTTTATTCTTTCTATATAACGAGGTTGCAACCTTTCGGGTTTTCACAAACACTCGCCGGTAGCCCTGCTGTTTTTACTCACGGAGCCCTTTCGGGTTTTCATCCGTGCCCATTCTGCTTATGGACATACTGTTTCTTTTTGTTTTTATTATTGTTTTTTTTATTCTTTTCTTTTTTGTATCGGCTTTGGGATGTTGCTATCCACCGTAGTTTATCGACATCTCGGTCAACAGCTAGTTTTAGGACGTAGTGGTCCGTCATTAGTTTAAGGATGTTTCGGTCCGTTGTTGAAGAAGGCCTGCTACTACTTATAGAGTTTGGGCTTAGGAAGATAGCGAGCGGACATAGTCGTCGTCGTCTATCATTGACCTAGGCCGTAACTCATTAAGCGTAGTATTTCTTTAGGAAGCGACCGTTTATTGGCCTGAAAGGCCTTTCACCGTGCATATCCATGAGTAGATAGGCTCCACCCTGGTAGACCTTGTCTATGATGTACGGGCCTTCATAGTTCGGCTCGAATTTTCCTCGCTTGGCGCGATTGGGGATCATGGGTCTTTTGACCACTAGCACGAGTTTGCCTTTGCGGAATGTCCTCGGCCTGGTCAATCTTTCATATGAGCGCGTCATCTTTGCTTTATAAGTCTCCAGATTTTGTTGCGCTATGAGCCGGGTTTCATCAAGGGCATCAAGCTCCTCAAGCCGAAGGTGAGCATTTTCTTCGTCCGTCAGCTCATAGTGGACTGCCACTCGTAGAGACGGTAATTCTATTTCGAGGGGGGTACTGCTTCTATACCGAACACCAACGCGTACGGCGTTGTGTTCGTGGCCGTCTTGAACGTAGTTCGATACGCCCAGAGAGCTTCTTGCAGTCTCTCATGCCAGTCCTTCTTATTTCGGGACACCGTCTTCTTCACGATCTTCGTCAAGGTCTTACCGAAAGCCTCAGCTAGACCGTTAGCTCGGGGATTATAAACTGAGGAATATCTCCAGTCTATGTTGTGTTGTTGCGCGAAGCGGCTGATCTTGTGGCTTCTGTAGGCTGGCCCATTATCGGAGATGATCCGTCACGGAGTTCCAAACCAATAAATGACGTGCGTCTTGAAGAAATGGAGGATATTTTCCGTCTTCACTTCCCTCAGTGGTACTGCTTCTGCCCATTTAGAGAAGGAGTCAGTCGTCGCCAAAATGAATCGATGTCCCCTGGACGATGCTGGTTCGATGGGGCCGATTACGTCAATCCCCCACATTTCGAACGGCCAGCTAGCCACCATTGGATGGAGTGGATTCGGATGCTGATAGATAAAGTTCCCATGGATCTGGCACGAGTGGCATTACTTCGCATACTCGAGGCAGTCTTGGATCATCGTGGGCCAATAATAACCCATCCGCTTGATTTTCATCTTCATCTTCGGCCCGGCTTGGTGAGAACCGCAGAGTCCGTCGTGAACTTCTTGGACGACTCTTTTTGCTTCTTCAGGTCCCAGGCATCTCAACCACAGAGAATCAAATGACCTCTTGTACAGAGTATCATTGACGAAGGCGAAAGACAGAGCTCGTTTCATAAGCTGATGTCTTAAGGATGCATCTTCAGGCGTTCGACGGGATTTGAAGTAGTCTATAAAGACTTCTCTCCAATCCTCAGCCTTTTCCTGGTCTTTTATTTGCATAGCCATTTGCTTAGTCGCTCCCTTTTCCTCGAATGATTTCAGAGATATTTCTGCTGGGGCAAGCACCCGACGGCTTTGTACCACGATTCTTACGTCATCGAGGTTCTCGTCGGCCAGTTCTTTAGCGAGCTTGGCTAACGCATCCTTCTTGCTATTTTCTGCACGCGGTATGCTTTCCAGCATATAGGAGGGAATTTGAGTCAGCAATTGCTGTACTCTCTCGCCATATTTCACCAGTTCGGGTTTGCACGTTTGGTAGTCGCCATTTACTTGACTGACGACCAGTTGAGAATCTCCGTATATGAGGAGGTTTTCAATTCCCATGTCGATGGCGATCTCGAGGCCTGCTATCAAAGCTTCGTATTCGGCTTCATTGTTCGTCCTCGACTCTATTAAGAAGAAAGCAAAGCACATTATCCCTCCTTGTGGAGTTACGAAGATGAGGCCTACCCCCGATTTGATTATAAGGGTGCTTTGTTTGCGCTTCTTCATGGAAGACGCTCCATCAAAATAAAGTTCCCATCGGGTATCACTACCATCGATCGCATCAAACGTGTGTTCGTCTGGCAGCTCGCAATTCAAAGGGGAATCGGCCGGTATCGGATGCTCGGCGAGGAAGTCGGCGATGGCCTGGCCTTTCACTGCCTTAAGATGTTGATAAGTTATTGAGAACTCCATCAAGAGCAGGGCCCATTTAGCGAGCCGACCTGTCAGTATGGCCTTTGACATCAAATATTTGAGAGGGTCCACTTTCGATATGAGACAGACTTCATGTGCCAATGCATAGTGCCTGAGTTTTGTTATCGCGAAGATCAACGCCAGACAGTGTTTTTCGATGGGGGGGTAGTTGCTTTCTGCCCCCAGGAGAACCCGACTTAAGTAATAAAGAGCTCTTTCTTTCCCTTGGTCGTTCTCTTGTGCCCATAATGCGTCTAAGGAACCTTCGAGGGCGGTTGTATAAAGAATGAGAGGCTTTCCCTTGACCGGAGCGGCCAACACTGGCGGATTCTGCAGGTATTGTTTGATTTCGTCCAGTGCGCTCTGGCATTTGTAATCCCAAATGAAAGGGGTTCCCTTCTTCATCAGATGACTGTAAGGGCGGCACTTGCCTGAAAGGTTGGCTATAAATCGCCGGATGTATGCGAGCTTCCCTTGGAGAGACCGCAATTGCTTGAGAGTCCTTGGCGGAGGCATTTCCATGATCGCCTTGATCTTTGACGGATCTATCTCGATACCTCGGTGTCGGACGATGAATCCTAGAAATTTGCCCGAGGAAACTCCGAACGCGCATTTGAGAGAGTTCATCTTCAAGTTGTATTGCTGAAGACGTTGAAACACGATCTTCAGATGCTCGAGATGTTCCTCGTACGATTTGCTTTTCACCACGAGGTCGTCGATATAGCATTCGACGATTTCATGTATAAGGTTATCGAAGATCTTTGTCATGGCCCTTTGATAGGTGGCATCGGCGTTCTTTAGACCGAAAGGCATCACCTTGTAGCAGAATATACCCAAAGGGGTCCAGAAAACGGTGTGCTTCTGTTCTTCGGGATGCATCTTTATCTGATTATATCCTGATGAGTCGTCCATGAAAGAGAAAACCTCGTGAGTGGACGTGTTGTCTATCATCAGCTCGGTGACCAGTACTGGGAAATCATCCTTTGGGCAGGATTTATTGAGATCCCGAAAGTCTACACATATGCGCACAGTCCCATTTTTCTTCATCACCGGAACAATGTTGGCGATCCTATCGGGATACTGAACTTCCTGGATAAAGCCAGAGTCGATCAGCTTCTTGACCTCAGCATTGATGCTCGTCTCAAGCTCGAGCCGCATTCTTCTCGGTGCTTGTTTGATCGGCTTGATGTTCGGGGATATCGTCAGTTTGTGGACAGCAATCTCTGGATCCAGTCCTGGCATTTCGGAATAATTCCATGCGAAGCAATCTCTATACTGCATAAGCATGTCTTTTAGTGCAGCCACCTTTTCTTCAGGCAGCAGCTCGCTGACGAATGTCGGTCGCGGGTCGTTCGCCATCCCCAACTCAATTTTCTTGAGGTTATCTGCAGTGGTGTATATTCCATCTTCCAGCTCTTTCGGCGTTGGTGGAAATTCTGAGATCACCTCGTCATCGTTGTTTTCGAAGCACCAGGGAAGATCATCCATATTCTCAGGTTCTTCTTTTGATATTGTTATTATATAACAAGTACGAGCTCGCTTCCAAGACCGATGTGGATCTGGTTCTGCTCTCGTGGCTTTGGGTTCATGCTTCTGTGGCGGCGTTACCCTCCAGCTGTCAGATAGAGTGAATTTGCCGAGCTGATACTGATCTTCGACCCAATTCTTGAAGGTGAAGCAATCTTCGAGAGGGTGTCCTATTACCCTGTAATAAGAGCAATAGTTCGGGTGTGAGACTTCGCCTGCTTGTTCGGGGTGTTTGGACTCCGGAAGTGTAAGCATTTGGTGCTTTATAGCTAGGTCAAGTATCTTCTTTGTCTTGTCTTGAGGAAAAGAGTATGCTCGACTCATCTTCTTCATAAAGGACAAATCCAGACCGCTCGATTCCCGCTCGCATGACTTCTTGGTCCCGCTTTGTCGTTGCTGAGTGCCTTTTCCGGTTTTCGACTTGTTTCTGCCTCTGCGTCGGGCCTTTTTTACAACAGGTTGATAGGGAGCGGCATTTTCATCTTTCGCGGCCTGTTGGAGAAGGCGTTGCGTCCTGGCTTTCTCATAGATGGCCATTTCGCGGTTATGGTCATCTCGAACCTTTTGACCAGCTTCCCTTATAAGTTTGTCCATTTGTTCTTCGAACGATGGACTGGGCATTTTTACGTCAGGGACTTTTTCTGGTTCAGGATTAGCACTCTCCCATTGTGCATCTCCTTCTTCATCAAAATCATGTACGACATAGCAGTCGCGGAGTAGCTCCCGTTTCTTGGATCGAACGTATCCAAGCATGATTGCTTCCATTCTCCCATTAGGCAACTTGGGCTGAGTTCCGGGAACGTTCCAGATCCTGTCATAGAATTTAGCTTTTCGAGCGGTCTGTTTGAAGGGTATCCCTTGGCTCTTCAATAGCCTTTTCAATCCTTCCATGTAATATCTAGGCAGACGGATAGGCTGAAGCCTGTTAAGCGTAGGATTCGTACCGTGCCAGATTTCTTTTTCCACTTTAGTTTCCCCTGAAGCGGTAGAATAGAACCGCCTTTTCGCCTTCTCGCGTAGGAGGGACATAGAACGTCTGCAGCTCTTCTGCACTGTAGGTATCAAGCCCGTCAAGTTCTTTATGATGTTTAAGTGGAACCATGGTGATTTTCAGACTTTGCTCTTCATCAGCGAATGTTTGTATTGAAGGCCGAGCAGAGAATATATCATAGACCTCATCTTCCGAGTCGCTGCGAAAGATCAACATAGGAGCGGACGGTCCCGGCTTATTGTGTTGGGGTGGACCCGAATAAACCATTTCTTCCTCTTCCTCAGTATCACTCCCGAAGACAGGGATGGTGGTGATAGCTTTGTTCTCCGGCTTGTGACACCTCTCCATGTCTTCGAAATCTAGCAAGAAGTATTTTGCATCTTCGTACTTACGGACCTCGTTTACGGAGAATGGGTTCAACTCTCCTGTTACGGTATACTCGAGACCATCCTTAAAATATTTCATACACTGATGCTGTGTAGAAGGGATGATGTTGTACTCGTGTAACTAGGGTCGGCCGAGCAAAGCATTATAGCATGTCTTGGCGTCTATGACGTGGAATTTAATGTCCGTGACGAGTAGCCCAAAGCGTAACGTCAGTATCATAGACCCAAGAGTCCATGATGATTGAGAGTCAAACCCGGAGATGGTGATCTTATCCCGAGCGAGGTGCTGGACGCTCATGAAGATTTCCTTCAATACTCGTACATTGAGGAGATTGACGGAAGACCCATTGTCAACCAAGATTTTGCATATCTTTATATCGTGGCAGTACCCTGAGACATAGAGGGGACGATTGTGTTCGCACGTCCCAAGGAGGAGGTCTTCATCACCGAAAGTGACATCAGCTGTGTGCACTTCTTCCAGCTCGTCCTTCATCTTTTTTTCGGCGAGAAAAGCTTGGAATTGCTCCGGCTCCTGTAGCGCTTTGATCAATAAATCTCTTGCTTCTTTTGATAGTAAGAGGGCATCGAGAATACTGAGCTGCGAGGGTAACTTCCTCTAGTGTGCCAGAATGTTGTGGTCCACCTTATTTTTCTTTGGCGGGTCCTTGGCGGTTAGCTCTTTCATGACTTGGTCATCTAGGGCGATATCCTCAGAGACCTTTTCTTTTCCCTTATCTTTTTTATTTAAGGGTCCAAGATTCTTTTCGGGTAGCGTACGATTACGCAGCCGGATATTTTCGCAGGCCTTCGGCTCTTCCTCTTTTCCCGAGGTGGACTCTTTAAAGAGAGGGCTAAGAGCCATTTTCTCGTCAGAGTCGCTCCCGAATGTGAGAATTTGCGCTTCCCCGGCGTTAACCATGCAACAATCACTGGTATTTCTTATAAGCTCCTTGGTCGTACTTTTCCGCTCCCGACGAGTTTTGCGCTTCTCCCGCTTAAAATGTTGCCAGTGAACAACATACTCCTGCCACCATCTATTGAAAGCTTTGCACTCTTCGGTGGGGTGTGAAACCTTCCAATGATACAAGCAATAGGAAGGGTGCATTTCTGCTTTGCCGGCAGTGTTTCCTTCAGAGGGTGGTAGCTTCATCCCCCATTGATATGGCTTTAGCAAACCTTTTCCTCGTCTTGAATTTGTTTTTATCCACAACGGATGTCTTTTGATTTGACGGGGGTGTCTCGACTCTTTCGTCTAGTCACCAGCGCTTGGCCCTTTCAAATATAACCGTCTCGCGTTCCCGATCAGCTTTACTTTTCAAAAGAGCTTTGTTGAGGAATGCATCAATTGTTTCATCTGATGGCCCCAGAAGTTCCGGTTTAGGATCTGCCCACAGCTTCTCAGTGCAAGGAGTTTTCTCATCGTCTGTAAACGAGTGGGAGATCATATGACAACTCGCCACGTAACCCTCAGATTCATCCGACGAGCTTTCTCCATCATCTTCCTCCTGAAAGACGTGGCTGAGGAACTCTTGGAGCGTGATGGGAGTCCGTGCCTTCTGATTATACTCCTCCAGCTCATCAATCTGTTTCTGTAAGTCTGTGCACTTGTCGCCAGGCTTCACGGGCTTTTTGGATCTTTTCTTCTTCTTCTTTGAAGATTTCGACGGCTGGGTACAAGTGCTTGGGCCATCACCACCGACCTTTAGAGTTGGGCGCGGCTTCAGCATCCCTTCAATGATTTGGGGTTCTAACGGGTTCTTCCACCTGATCGCCGGGCATGTCTTGAGATCATTCAGCATCCTTTTGGTTTTGGCTGATAGCACAACCTCCCACGGAGCTTCTTCAACAAGGGAGCACGTCGCCCCTGGCATATTCACCTTTTTAGGGGTATGAGGTTGCGGCGGGTTCACCTTCCATTTTTCGGACAACGCGAACTTGCCTTGTTGGTATTGGTCTTCAATCCAGTTTTTGAAGACGTAGCAATCTTCGATCGGATGATCCAACACTCGATGGTAGGGGCAGTAATTGGGATTATTGACGTCGGTTGGCTGCAACGGACGTTTTGAATCCGGCAGATTGATGAGTCCGTTGCGCACTGCCAGCTCGAACAGTCTTCTCGTTTTATCTTAAGGAAATGAGTAAGGACGTCCTAGCCTCCCCTCGAGGGATATGCGTGGACGCATGTTGTTTTGACGGACAACCGGCTTCAAGTTGTTCGGCTGTTGTTGAGCATTGGCGACGACGATCGCTTTTCCTTTCCCCTTCTCATTTCGAGAGTCCGGCTTTGGAGGAGACGGTCTATGGCCCATCTGGTCCATCTGGGCTAGATTGTCGATAAAAGCCTGGAACGTGGTCGGTTTAAAGAACATCATGAACTGTGAAATAGTTGCATGAGGGTCTAGGGTGCCCACGAACATGCCCACCGCTGGCGCTTCTTCAATGCGTTGTTCGCATTTTGACCACAAGTTCCGCCATCGGATTGCATATTGAACCCAAGTTTCGCCCGGCTTTACTCTTGCATTGATCAAAGCTGTTATTAGAGTACACTCGCTGGCGCTTGCGAAACGCTGGGTAAACAACAACTCCATTTCAGCGAAAGTTTTGACGGAGTCGTTCGAGAGCTCGAAGTACCATTCAAACGCCGTCTCCGACAAGCTGCCGACGAATTGGCGAAGCAGAAGCTTATCATCGCCGCCGGTGTTTCCACAAAGAGCCCTGAACTGAGTAACATGTTGATGGGGATTGCCTGTCCCCTTGTAGACATGGAACTTCGGGATCGTGTAGCCCGGCGGGTATTTGATCTGATCATACCAGCTCGGATATGGTCGCTCCGTTTTGACAACTTGACCGGCTGCCTCAGTTGCCTGGTAAACTCGTATCTGCTGAGCTATATATTCATCCAGGGCAGCTTTGGAAATTGACTCCTCCTTGGCTGTTGAAAGAACCGGCGGTGGATTTGATGTTTCTCCTCTGTCATCTTCAAGGACAATCGGAGGATCTTCAGCAGGAGGATCCTGCTGGATCATCATACCCACCATGTCCTAGAACAGAAGGGCCATTCATTTTATATTGGCTGCTTGTTCCGCAGCCTCTTTATCGTTCTTTTCCAGTATTCTCCGAAGGAATTTGGCTTCGGTTTCTTGCTCCTGGCGTTGATCCGAGGATGCTTCTGGGCTTTCTTTTGGCCCGGTGAGCGCGGCCATCACGGTCATCATTTCTTGAAGCTTCTGCTGCTGCTCTTGAGCTTTAGTCACCGATCGCGTAAGCGGTTATGACCTGTGGATATATGGCTGTCCTCTTTTCCGGACGCTATGTAGACGGTGTGTACCACCATGCCCCCAGACTTAGGGCGTTTAGGTTCACTGCCTTTGACATTTGCCGCAGGCATAGGGATTTTCTCTGGCCTTCTTCTCTTGTGGGCCATCGAAGTTGAGGGGGCCGTTGCTGTGGGCACCCAGGTGGCCGTCATCTTCCGTTGCTAAACAGGGCGGTTGTCTTCCTGTCGGGCTTTCGACTTCTTATACTGATGGGAGAAGTTCGGATCAATCACCGATTCTCGGACTCGTCGCCAAGTCTTGTAGACTTTGGAAGACAGCCATTGAGGAGACTGCTCCGGCTTTGTTTCTACGACGGTCTCTACCGGTGGAGGAGACTTTTTGAGCACAGCAGTTGGCGAATTCCTGCGTACCCTGTTCAGTAGCTCAAAGCTGTTCCCGGTTGGAACAGCAGCATCAATTTCCACCGTTAAAGCTGGCGGAGTTAGCCCAGAGGGCGAGTTGCCCCAGCCTTCCTTATCCGGCGCCAGTGGGGACGTCGGGCGTGACAGGTTGTTGGGATTGGTTCAGCGACGGCTTTATATTGCCCCCTGTTCAGGTGAGGGGCTGTTGCCGGTGTCAGCCTCTTGAAGACTGACGTCCGTTGAGAAGCCGTGTCCAACCGGTCAAACACAGATTTTTGAGCGGGAGCAGGAACGGGAGCAGTCAGTCTCGCAAAGACCGACCCTCTGGGAGGAGAAGCCGCCTTGACGACTTCAAGAGCAGCTATCTTCTTTGGGATAGCCACTTCAGGTATTATGGGCTTCTTGGTAGGCCCTTTGGAGCCCGAGTTCAGCCTGGTGAAGACTGAGAAATTGGACGACCCGTTGAGAGGGGCCGTGGGAGTAGCAAGTCGATCGAAGACCGACTTCTTTGAAGCTTCCGATACGGGTACAGGGATGGTGAAGCTCGCTGGCGGGAGAATGGTCCCGAAAAACAGACCGGTAGTAGCTTGGGTAATCTGTTCCACCGGCATCGTGAATAGTGATGCCTCCTGCGGTCCATAAGCTACACCTCCAGGTGAGGCGGAGCGTCGGTTGCACTTGCAGTTGGAGCAGTTCGATCAGTTGAACGCCATTGCTGTTTGATTTCTGCGCCAAGCAAGAGACCAAATCTTAGTAACTTGAAACCCGAGGGCAACCATTAACAAACCGCGATTTGTTCGCGAATATGACACACGAAGTGTGGAGTGGAAAGAGGAAAAGGTCCCACCGGGCGTGCCAGAATCTGTTCCCCTCCGAATGACGGCGCGACGTGAGAGACGTCTTGCCTGAGATTCGGGGCAGATGCTAATTGGTGCTATCCGTCCACCTCTCCGAAGATGCCAAGTTGATTTATGGCACCATGTATCGAAGGTTTAAACGGATGCGGCCGATGTAGCAGACTTCGTCAGATTTCCTCTCGTTTGAAGGGTTTTTGATTGTGAGGACGCTCTTCCCTGCAGGCGCAAGCCCCTGCAGTTAATCACGCTACCGCATCGCTGTAACAACTTTCTCCTTCTCCAGATGGTCACTTCGTGTCGTAAGTGTTTGTTTTGTTTATGGTTGCCCGTGGATTGTATACGGAGACTAATTTATGTTGTCGCCCGTAGGACGTGGATTAGTCCAAATCCGTATTTTCTTAGATTTGGGTTTGGGGTTGGGTTTAAGGATATGTTAGTCTCATTTGAGACTAAGATCAACTTAAACGTTTGTTAAGGATACGTTAGTCTAATTTTTGACTAAGATCAACTTAATGGGATCATTTAGATCCAATAAAAGAGCATTTAGACTCAATTGTTTAGTTTAGAGACATTGCGGTCGATTACCAGTTTAAGGACATGGTGGTCCAATACCAGTTTAAGGACATGGTGGTCCATTGCCAGTTTAAGGACATGGTGGTCCAATACCAGTTTAAGGACATGGTGGTCCAACATTCCCATTTTGGGGACGAATATTGGTTTAAGGACGCATTAGTCCATGAGTTTAAGGACCCCACAGTCCATAGTAATATGTGGTTGTTGGGACCCGTCACCTCTCTGACGACGTTGAAGGATTACAACGACAAATATCAGAGGAGTTCGGAGATGTACCCTTGAACCGGATGTAAATTGATTTGAGAGAGCAGTTATGCTCAGTTCAATTTAATTTGAGGACTTACGGCCAGAATTGGGTTAAGTCCATTTGAAAATGTTTAACATTTTATTTGTGTTTGGCCTGTCAGGCCTTTATTTGGGCTCTGCCCTTTTTTATTTGGTCTGATAGACTTTTTAATTGGGCTCTGCCTTTTTTTAATAATGCATTGCATTTTTATTTGGTCTGATAGATCTTTTAATTGGGCTCTGCCCTTTTTAATAATGCACGGCATTAAATGTTCTGACAGTGCCCCACGTGGCTTGTCAGGCGCTTTGCGCCAATTGAGGAGCGCAATGCGCAAATTCATGTGGAGGTGACACGTGTCACGCGCTAGTGAGCGCAAGTCTGTTAGCGCGGTGTGCTGCGCCAGTGCGCTGCGCTAGTGCGTTGTTGACACGTGACGCGGTCTGGTGACTTGCGCCAAACCAAGAGAGCAGTGCTCTATTTTTAGAAGCGCAAGGCGCAGTTATTCTGTGATTGACACGTGGCGCTCTCTGGTGGCTTGCGCCAATCCAAGGAGCGCAACAGTGCAAATTTCAAAAGTGCAAGGCACTGTTTAATATCTTGATCAAATTTAGATCAAAGAAAACAAGTTTTTCTTTTTCCAGAGAGGTTCTACCTCAAATTTCAAGAACCAGTGGTTCATCAAAAGGCAATGCCTTTATATAGATCGAAAGATCTAATAAAGAAGTAAATTACTTCTTTTTTATTATTATTATTTTTTATTAAAGATCTTGATCTTGTTCTTAGATCTTTGATCTTTTTTAGAAGAAATTCTTCTTTTTTCTAAAGGTTTTACCTTTTTTCTTTCTCTTTGAATTCTTCTCAAAGTTTTTAGAAGAGCTCTATGTATCTCTATCTCTGTATATTTTATACTTGGAGTCTAGGGGCCTTTATATAGTGCCAATTGATTTGTTAAATCAGTTAAAGAGATCTTTCTCTGGTTGATTTAGAGGTGTTTCCCCACCGTTGGATCTTTGATCCTAGGGCTTCTGTTTTACAGAAGATAATTTTCTTGTTTTAACAAGATTAGAAAGATCTTTCCAAAATTTTATTGTTTAAATTCTGGTACAGTTAGCGAAAGCGCACCTGCGCTGACATGTGTCACGCAGCGCAGAGCGCAGCGTAACTGCGCTGACACGTGTCGCGCAGCGCAACTGCGCTGACACGTGTCGCGCAGCGCAGAGCGCAAGTCATCTGAAGCGTTGCTTCCTTTATTTTTATTTTAAAACAGAGCCTTGCTCTGATTGGGTGCGTTGTCTTGGGCGCAGCGCTGGCGTATCTGCTTTTGACACGTGGCGCGTTGCGCGCAGCGCAAGGAATCTGAAGCGTTGCTTCAATTTTTGAATTTTTTGAAATTCAAACAGAGCTTTGCTCTGATTGGAGGAAACATGGGGTATCTTCTTGAGCCGCGTAGATTTAGAGCGTTGCTTCCCTATCTTTGATGCTGGGCCGAGGTAGAACTTCAAAGAGGATATTTCTCTTGTGATTGGCTGAATAGGAGGAGGTGAGTTTGCTCAGTGCATCAGTCTCTGCGTTCAAATTTCTAGGAATTTGCTCCACTTGGACTTCGTCAAAGTTTTTCCGAAGCCTTGTTACCCCCGCCAGGTATTTTATCATGAGTGGTTCTCGGGCTTCGAAACGACCAGTTACTTGGCCGACGACTAGTGCAGAGTCGCTATGTATCCGGATGGTATTCAGCCCCACTCCGGAGGCGATTCGTAGTCCTTCCAATAAGGCCTCGTATTCCGCGACGTTGTTTGATGCTTTAAAACTGAGCTTTAGGGAATACTCCATTTCTGCGTCGTTCGGGCCTCAGATGATCAAGCCTGCCCCACTTCCTTCTTCTGTAGAGGATTCGTCTATATAGAGCACCCAGTCCGGGATTGGGCCGGATACATCCTCGACCGAGGGCCGTGAGTCGGGGTTTTGAGCAGTCATTCCTTCCTTCATAGGGATGGTGCACTCGACCACAAAGTCGGCTTGGGCCTGGGCTTTGATGGCCCTTCTGGGTCGGTACTTGATGTCGAATTGGGACAGTTCCCATCTCCATTTCTCTAGGCGGCCCGACGATTCGGGGGAGGCGAGGATATTACCTATAGGTCTTTCAATGAGGACGAGGATCGTGTGCGCCTGGAAATAGTGTCGTAATTTCGTGGAAGCGACGACGAGTGCCAGGACTATTTTTTCTATAGCCGGGTATCTAGTTTCCGCGTCCTTGAAAACATGGCTTACATAGTAGACCAGCTTCTGCGTCTCTTCGAATTCCCTGACGAGCACTGAGCCTGCGGCTTGGTCGGAGACAGCTAAATATAGCAACAGTTCGTCACCTTCGACCGGTCTGGTGAGAAATGGCGGGGTTGCTAGGTGGGCCTTGAGTTGTTCTAGAGCGTTCTGACATTCCTCGGTCCATTCAAACCTGGGAATTTTTCTGAGGGCTTTGAAGAAAGGGAGGCATTTCCCCCCAGCTCTGAACATAAAGCGACTTAATGCGGCCACCCTCCCGGTGAGTCGCATGATATCGGTATTGCTTTTGGGAATTGTCATGTTAAGGATGGCGCTGATTTTCTCTGGGTTTGCCTCGATTCCTCGATGGGTAACCATGAAACCGAGGAATTTCCCGCTTGTGACTCCAAACGCGCATTTAGATGGATTCAGCTTCATATTGTATTTTCACAGGACATTGAACACTTCGCCGAGGTCCGCAGCGTGTCCAGCCGACGAGGCAGATTTTACAAGTATGTCGTCTATGTAGACTTCCATGTTTTTCCTGATCTGTGCTTTGAACAGTTTGTTGACCAATCGCTGGTACGTGGCTCCGGTGTTCTTGATTCCGAAGGGCATTACCCTGTAACAGTATGTAAGTCCACGGTAGCGCCCCGGCCGTCTAACAGACGCCAAATGCGGAACAAAAACTTTTTACAAGTGGCGCTATCGTATACCGTAACCCGAATCTGCCATTAAAGCTAAACTAACAAACTACAAAGTGGGTAGAAACGTTATACCGAACGATCCGAGTCCTTCGGTCTTCAACCATCATCCCACGCTTATTGCGGCTGCTCCGATCTCCTGAATCTCCAGTCTTCTCGTCCAGGTGGCACCACGTCGACGGATCTTTAAACGGGCTCCCGCCTCTGAACCGAGGCAACTCGGTTATCAAGTTTGCTAAAAGAGACGACCAAGATGAAGTAGAGAATGAGTAGAACACTTTGTCTCGTTACGTCCAAGGCTATGGACGAATGGTTAATGAAGTTGCATTTTGGATCGGGTAAATGAGAAAATGAGTATACAAATTATCATGAACCAAAACTATATCTTTTTTCCAAATGAATCATCCATGCTCTTGCAATGAGGGGCCGGCCACATATTTGTAGGAGGGAGGTGAGTGTAGGAGAGATGAGATGGTGACCATAAACCATGATACTTATGATAACACATAAATGAAAAGAATGACTCACAAAATACATTTAATGCAAAATGGTAACTCTTAAACCTAGTCATCCATTCAATTAAATGCAACCAATGAATCAAGAACACCTCATTAACCTAGTCACCACTTCTAGAATCTTCTAGAAACACGACTCACCCTCATCAAGAAAAGAAAAATCCGCATTTAACCGAATGTTAAATACGGCTGATAGAAAACTGGAAACTGGCAACTTCCAAAAGTGATCCTGAAACGAATTTCAGGATAACCCCGTATCAGTATAAACATACCCGTATTTGTATTACGACCGAATACAAATGCAACTGAGACAAAGATATTATATCTACACAGTATAATACTGGGTTACGGCTTAAACCAAAGCCTACCAGTATTATCTGCCCGAAAAATGACACGTGCGAAAACGCACGTGCATTTTCCGAACCTTGCCATAAACCCATATGGCCTCTACAACGTTTTGCCCGAACTTGGGAAACTGTCTGTGGGGGACTCTAATGACTCATCAACACACTGGCACTGGGTATAACCACTAGCACGTCAAAGGTACAAGCTGTACGTAACGGTTTGCCTATGTATTGATTGGAAGGGAAGCTGATGAGCGAACTCATCCATAAACCCTATTGAGCCTGACAGTGACAATGTATATACAGTCCGGTCCGTTCGTCTAAAGAGTATCGCATATCAAGTCTAGGGGGGTGGATAAAGTCAGACCCCCAATAACGCGATAAATCGTGTCGGCATGAAGCCCATCACCACCTGAGAAACTACTGATCCAAATCAGTAATTCTCCACTACCTCGGCCGAGGATTCCTAGTGATGGCCACCAGTGCACTGCGCGACATCAACCCCCAATACCGGGAGAGACGAATCCCCGATGATCCGCTCACTTGCCTCCAATGTGGCTCGGGACAGTACCCAACTAAAACCTGTTTGCACAACTCCTTTGAGCGTGGTAGGGTAGTAATCTAAGCACGGTGGGAACTCACATGAGACAAATAACGATATCAGGTCGATGAACTAACCTGTACACATGTCACCAGGGAACTGCTATCTGACGATATGTATAATACCAACTAGCAGGTTCCCGGCGAGTCCTGTCCGGTGTACTCATAACCCAATGAGCACCTGTATACATCTTAGGTGATCCTACTGACACCAATGGCTTGTGAGACCGGCCACCGCCTCTCGTCGGGGTCTCGACTGTATACACTAGTCTACTCTGGAGTATCGATGCCCTGTCTCGAAACTCCCACGACTAGGGACACTTTAAAGATGTGCTTACAGACCCCAGCTCCCACGTATATGATCACCATCATACTGCTGGTAGTCAAGCAAGAATCCTATGGGCTCTATCATCATGCAATAGTGAACTAAAGCATATATACGATGATAAAAACAAACCAGATAGCATACTATCATCTCGAGTAAGACTGTCATATCGGTATAGGTCCTGCCTCAATCATTGCAATCAGGTACCTGCGATCCAATAATTGACTTTGAGGGCACTATCTCCTGTCCGAGTAGTCCAGATTTCTGATGAAGTTGGCAGCGAGCAATTGATCCACCTTGTTCTCTATCGCCTTTTGTTTAATCGGCGTAAAACTTCTCTTCTTTTGTCGGACCGGCCTGGCTTTCAGGTCGACCTCGAGCTTGTGGGAGATCACCTCGGGGTTGATCTTGGGCATGTCCACTGGAGTCCAAGCGAACACATCTGAGTTGTCTCGGAGGAATCGGATCAGGCCTTCGCGGTTGTCCCCTGTCAAGAGATAGACGATCCGAACTGTCGACTCCCTCTGTGAGGGGAACTTCTGCTAACGCTTCCACCGGGGCGCCTCGAACTTCCTTTCGGTCGTCGCGGGTATCTAAAGACCCCTGAAGATCATGTGTGTCTTCAAAATCACCGCCTTTCTCTCGAGTGGGGGATGTTGAGGTGAGGCAGATCCTGACGGTTTGTTGGTCCTCATAGGCACGGCCTCTTCCCCCATTATCTAAAGGGAATTTGAGTGCAAGGTGGTAAGTCGAGATCTGAACCCGGAGGGCGTTTAAGGTAGGGCTTCCCGGGAGAATATTATAGGATGACGGGACCTTAGCAACGAGGAAGTTCATCGGTACGGTTCGCGTCATGCCCGCTTCCCCAATGTTGAGGAGGAGGGTGACTGATCCCTCGGCTGGGACAGAATGGTTGGTGAATCCATAGAGAATGTGGGAGGTCGGCTGAAGGTCAGATGGACCTAATCTCATATGCTGGAAACAGTCGTAGAACAGGATATCCGCTAAGCTCCCTGAATATACCAGTATTCTCTGGACCTCATAACGATGGACCTGGGCTGTTATCACAAGAGGATCATTGTGAGGAAGTGATATGCCGTGAAGGTCTTCGTCGGTGAAGATGATTGGGTCATCCTTCCTGCATTTCTTGTGGGGTGGATCACTTATGTCCCCGACTGGTAGGAAGTGGTGATTCCTCCCACTTTCCAGGGTTGGATTCGTCAAAATGACCATGATTTGCCCGATTGTTAACTCCCCGGGTGGGGTTTGGTCTTTTTGCTCCCGCTCCGTTTGTCGCTTGTCTCGTAGGTATTTTGCCAGATGGCCAGAGCGGATCAATTCCTCGATGTAGTCATGGAGTTGCTTGCAGCACTGCGACCTGTGATAGGCACAGTACAAGCCGCAAAGCCGCTTACCCGTCCTCTGGGTAGCTGGTGGGAGCTTAAAAAACCTCTCGCCCTTAGCCTCCTCTAACAACTCGGTCTGGGAAATGTTCAGAGGAGTGTACTCCTGGAACCTCGGGGAATAAGGTTTCGGGCGATCAACTTTCTTTTTCTCTTCCCTGTCCCATCTTTTCCTGTCTGTTTGGTCACCTCTGGGCAGGTTGAAGTTCACTTCTGACTCGAGTTGAATTTCTCGCTCTGTCCATACTTTCACTTCGGACATGGTCTTAGGTTGCGCCAATGCAAAAGAGCGGAGCCACTCTTTGTGTATAAGACCTGACCTCAGTGCGGTGATAACCATTTCGTCGCGGTGGTCGGGAACCTATAGGAGGGCGTTGTAGAAGCGGATGACATACCCGTTGAAGGATTCCTTGTCTCCACTCTTGATAGTGAACAGGTAGTCGACCGTCTTTTTCTGTCGTCGGTTACCGACGAAATGACCGAGAAATTGGGTAGCCAACTCGTCAAAGGTTGAGATGAAGCGCGGTTCAAGCCCTCGGAACCAATCCCGATCAGCTCAGATGAGGGTGGTGGGGAAGGTGTAAGTCCACGGTAGCGCCCCGGCCGTCTGACAAACGCCAAATGCAGAACAAAAACTTTTACAACTAGCGCTATCGCGTACTATAACCCGGATCTGCCATTAAAGCTAAACTAACAAACTACAAAGTGGGTTGGAATGCTATACCGAATGATCCGAGTCCTTCGTTCTTCAACCATCATCCCACGCTTTGTTGCGGCTGCTCCGATCTCCTGAATCTCCAGTCTTCTCGTCCAGGTGGCACCACGTCGACGGATCTTTAAACGGGCTCCCACCTCTGAACCGAGGCAACTCGGTCATCAAGTTTGCTAAAAGAGACGACCAAGATGATGTAGAGAATGAGTAGAACACTTTGTCTCGTTAGGTCCAAGGCTATGGACGAACGGTTAATGAAGTTGCCTTTTGGATCGGGTGAAATGAGAAATGAGGCTATCTAATTTTCATGAACCCGAATCTATCATAATCTTTTCAACCAAAACAACAACCATAATCTTCCACCAAGGGGTAGCCGGCAATTAAATAGGAGAGGGGGGAGGTAAGTGTAGGAGAGGGGGAGGTGACCACAAGATTAAAGAAGAGAATGAGTCACAAGACACCTAGTATGAACTCATTTAAAGAAACAATGATTGATAACACATAGTCATCAACACATAAATGCTCCATTAATGCACTAAGCCACCTCACCATCCTAGTCACCATCCTAGTCACCATCTAGAAGCTTCCACACTCATCTCAAGAAAAGATAAATCCGCATTTAACTGAATGTTAAATATGGCTGATAGAAAACTGGAAACTAGCAACTTCCAAAAGTGATCCTGAAACGAATTTCAGGATAACCCCGTATCAGTATAAACATACCCGCATTTGTATTACGATCGAATACAAATGCATCTGAGACAAAGATATTATATCTACACAGCATAATACTCGGATCCGGCTTAAACCAAAGCCGACCAGTATTATCTGCCCGAAAAACGACACGTGCAAAAACGCACGTGCATTTTCCGAACCCTGCCATAAAACCATACGGCCTCTACAACGTTTCGCCCGAACTTGGGAAAGTGTCTGTGGGGGACTCTAATGACTCATCAACACACGGGCACTGGGTATAACCTCTAGCACGTCAGAGGTACAAGCTGTACGTAACGGTTTTCCTATGTATTGATTGGAAGGGAAGCTGACGAGCGAACTCATCCATAAACCCTACTGAGCCTGACAGTGACAATATACATACAGTCCGGTCCGTTCTTCTAAAGAGTATCGCATATCGAGTCTAGAGGGGTGGATAAAGTCAGACCCCCTAATAACGCGATAAATCGTGTCGGCATGAAGCCCATCACCTCCTGAGAAACTACCGATCCAAATCAGTAATTCTCCACCACCTCGGCCGAGAATTTCTAGTGATGGCCACCCGTGCACTGTGCGACATCAACCCCCAATACCGGGAGAGACGAATCCCCAACGATCCGCTCACTGCCTCCATGTGGCTCGGGACTGTACCCAACTAAAACCTGTTTGCACAACTCCTTTGAGCGTGGTAGGGTAGTAATCTAAGCACGGTGGGAACTCACACGAGACAAATGATGATCTTAGGTCGACAAACTAACCTGTACACATGTCACCAAGGAACTGCTATCTGACGATATGTATAATACCAACTAGCATGTTCCCGGCGAGTCCTGTCCGGTGTACTCATAACCCAATGAGCACATGTATACATCTTAGGTGAACCAACTGACACCAATGGCTTGTGAGACCTGCCACCGCCCCTCGTCGGGGTCTCGACTGTATACACTAGTCTACTCTGGAGTATCGATGCCCTGTCTCGAAACTCCCATGACTAGGGACACTTTAAGGATGTGCTTACAGACCCCAGCTCCCACGTATATGATCGCCATCATACTGCTGGCAGTCAAGCAAGAATCCTATGGGCTCTATCAACATGCAATAGCGAACTAAAACATGTATACGATGATAAAGACAAACCAGATAGCATACTATCATCTCGAGCAAGACTGTCATATCGGTATAGGTCCTGCCTCAATCATTGCAATCACGTACCTGCGATCCATAATTAACTTTGAGGGCACTATCTCCAACAATCTCCCACTTGCACTTAAGGCTAATTATTGCGATGTCGCATACTCACAGCCCGTGTGATACCGAACATCCAACTCCTCTACTAATTAGTTTCACAAAGCTAGTATGTAAAACTCTTGTGTTCGAGAAATAGCCTTAGTGAGTGGATCCGCCCTGATGTTTCTTTCTATGTCTCTCTTAATCTCAAGTTCGTGGAGAAAGCCATCTCCCGAATCGAGCAATTCCTGTCTTAGAACATGTCTGAATATCTGATGGGACCTAGTTCATAAATGAACTCCTAATTCAAACTTCTTAGACTATATCGATAACTGAACCTAATCAGTATCCAGCACCATGCCTCCCACAGTATCCTCTTGGACCACCTGTCCATAATAATGTCCCTCGTCAAAGGGAAAACTATAACTCTGACAATCACTCTGTCATCCATGTCACCTTTGAAGCCTGGAATGATAACCGTCTCCCGAAGGAGGCTGCCGTCATCAAATCTGTAGAACATGCACTTATGTTCTAAAACTGCTTCTGTAAGTCGATGTAGTACACCCCAGTACTTATGGGGAGGCGGAATTTACAAAAAACTATCAAGTTCAAACAACGAACATCGACTAACCGCATGAATCGAAGCTAAACCCTAAAAACCGTATTCTTATGAGTTTCTTTACATAAGAGATTAGGGATTATACCTAATGAACCGGTCCTTCTTCTTTATGTCCTCCTTGGTTCTCCTCGGCCTTCTCTAGGTAGTAGACGATCCATCCGAGAGCGAAACTCCAAGCTAAACCTCTAACTTGAGGTAACTAACCAACTTTGATTGCTAATCAAAGATGATAGAATGATAAAGAGTGAAGGTTATGGATTGTTTAGTCTAACTAATCCTTTGATCTCAACACATGAGGATTAAGGATTAGGGTTAGAAGATGAGAGCTTGAGGAGAGAGAAGGTGAGAATGATTGTAATGAGAATAGTAAATCTATCATAATATATATGAACCTTTAATATTCATCCATAAAAGAAAACTAAAATGATGAATAATGAAGTTTCATAAATATCTAGTGGTGATTCATAACCATGACTCATTAAGCATTTATCATGCATTAATGATATGCATGAATCACCCTCATGACTCACTAAACTCATTTAATGCAAATGACACCTAAACCTCCTTAGTCACCACTTCTAGAAGCTTCTCGCAAAATTACGAGAACGCCCCTCCGATCCGCAAAAATACGGAAAAACTTTAGACTGTAAAAATCCAATAACCGGATACCAGTAACTGGCTTAAACCAAAGCCGACTGGTAAAAACTGTCCGAAAGTCGTACGCGCGTAAACGCACGTATGCGTCCGAACCCTTTGTCGCAAAACCATGCAACCTCTATATCGTTTCGCCTGGAGTAGGAAACTCTCTGTGTGGGACTCTAGAGACTCGACTACTACGCTGGCAGTGGGTTTAACCACAGACCGCAAGCGGCACTAGCTGTACGTAACGGTCCCCAGGTAGTTGTCGATAAGAAGGCCGATGAGTAAACCCATCCGAACTCCTACTGAGTCTGATGTGACAATCTCCATACAGTCCGGTCCGTTCGTCCATGACTATCGCATATCGGGCCTAGGGGGGCGGCAAGCGTCAGTCCCCTAATAGCGGTATAAGTCGTGTCGGAGTGAAGCCCATTACACCCTGAGAAACTGCTGGAACCTACCAGCAAATCTCGCTTGCCCTGGCCAGGGACTTTGCGTAATGGCTCTCTGACACAGCACGATATCTACTCCCAATACCGGGAGGGACGAATCCTGTCTAACCGCCACTGCCTCCAAGTGCTCGGGACTGCACCCAACTGCTACCTGTTTGCACGACTCCTTTGAGCCGTGGTAGGGTAGCAATCTAAGAACAGTGGGACACACTCGAGGCGAAGTAGCAGTGTCAAGTCTGCGGACTACGCTGTACTCATGTCACCTGGGAACTGTTCACTGACGACTGGTATCAAACCAACCAACAGTTCCCTGTGAGTCCTGTCCGGTGTACCCGTAACCTAACGAGCACCTGTATACTATCTCCAGTACGACGTACTGATGGCTGTGGGACAGACCATCTCCCCAACTGGGATGAGAAGCGTACACACTAGTCTACTCCGGAGTATCGATGCTCTGTCTCGATAATCCAACGACCAGGGACCTGAAAAAGGATGTGCTTGTAGACTACCCAGCCCCCACTAGTGTGACTGCCATCACAACGCTGGTAGACAAGCAAGATCCTAAGAGCTCTATCAATACGTATACTCACATATTAAGATAGAAAAACCAAGTAGCATACTACCATGTTTAGCAAGACTGTTATATACATGTGAATATCCCAAGCTTCCATTAAGTAATATACAAGCTAGTATGATACAGTAATGGCCTTCTAGGGCATAAACACTAACAATCTCCCACTTGCACTAGGGCCATGTACTGGCATATCGCAGACCAATGATCTCGAGTAGCCTCTCGAACTGAATCTGAGGAAGGGCCTTCGTGAATGGATCAGCAATGTTCTCTTCTGAAGCAACTCTCCGAACCTCGATCTCCTGACGATCAATGATCTCCCTGATCAGGTGATACCGCCTCAAGATGTGTCTGGACTTCTGATGGGACCTTGGTTCCTTCGCTAAAGCTATAGCTCCGTTGTTGTCGCAATACAGAGGTATTGGATCAACTATGGTAGGAACCACCTGAAGTTCTGTTAGGAACTTCTTCATCCAGACTGCTTCTTTTGCGGCATCGCAAGCAGCTATATACTCCGCTTCCATCGTCGAGTCAGCAACGGTGTCCTGCTTGGAGCTCTTCCAGCACACCGCCCCTCCATTGAGGGTAAAGACATAACCCGACATGGACTTGGAATCGTCCTTATCACTCTGGAAGCCGGAATCAGCAAAGGCCTCCAACCTGAGGTCTTTTCCGCCGTAAACCAAGAACATCTCCTTAGTCCTCCTCAGGTACTTGAGAATGTTCTTTACTGCTATCCAGTGTTTCTCCCCTGGGTCTGACTGATACCGGCTTACCACGCTCAGTGCGTAAGCTACATCTGGTCTGGTACACAACATCGCATACATTATAGAGCCTACCGCAGAAGCGTAGGGTATAATAGACATGCGTTCCCTTTCCAAATCAGTCTTGGGAGACATCTCTTTGGAGAGGGTGATTCCGTGACAAGCCGGTAGATTACCGCGCTTTGAATCTTCCATACTGAATCTTTTCAGTACAGTGTCGATATACCTGGACTGCGAAAGTCCCAACATCCTTTTGGATCTATCACGATAGATCCGGATCCCCAGAATGTAAGAGGCATCACCCAGGTCTTTCATGGAGAACCTGTGTGACAAGAATCCTTTGACAGATTGTAGCATAGGAATGTCATTTCCTATCAATAGAATGTCATCCACGTACAAGACGAGGAATACGACACTTCTGGCCACAACTTTACTATATATGCACGGTTCATCTGGATTTTTGATAAAGTCATATTCTTTGACTGTCTCATCAAAACAGATGTTCCAACTCCGCGATGCCTGCTTTAGTCCATAAATGGACTTAAGCAGCTTGCATACTTTCCCGCTGCTCCCACTCTGATTGAAACCCTCTGGCTGATCCATATAGACGCTCTCCTCTAAATTTCCATTCAGAAAAGCCGTCTTTACGTCCATCTGCCAGATTTCATAATCATGGAAGGCAGCAATTGCAAGAAGGACCCGAATGGATTTGAGCATAGCCACTGGAGAAAAAGTTTCGTCATAGTCCAAACCAGGTCTTTGACGAAAACCCTTTGCAACAAGTCTAGCCTTATAGGTTTCCACCTGTCCATCTACACCAATCTTTTTCTTGAAGATCCATTTGCATCCTATGGGTTTTACCCCATCTGGAGCAAAGTCCAAAGTCCATACTTTGTTGGTGTACATGGACTCCATTTCGGTCCGCATTGCATCTAGCCATCGTACCGAGTCGCCGCTCTGGATGGCCTGCCTGAAGTCAGTAGGTTCATCATCATCTATGATGCAATCCTCTCTATCCCCATCTATGAGAAAACCGTAGTATCTCTCAGGCGGACGAGACGGCCTACTACTCCTGCGGAGGGGTGCGGGAATGTTCTGTTCTTCTTGAACCTCTGGTTCTACCAAACTTTCAGTAGCAGTTTGTGGTTCTGGAATTTCTTCCAGTTCTATTTCGCTCCCACTTGATTCCTTTTCTAAAAACTGATGTTCTAGAAAATGGGCATTACGAGAAACAAATACCTTCTGTTCCTCTGCGTAATAGAATAGATATCCCCTGGAGTGCTTTGGATATCCCACAAACAAACATTTTACTGATCGTGCCTCGAGCTTGTCCACATGCTGCTTTTTAACAAAAGCTGGACATCCCCAAATCTTTACATACTGTAGATGGGGTTTCTTCCCACTCCACATCTGATATGGAGTGGTAGGCACAGTCTTGGTAGGTACCATGTTCAAAAGATATGCCGCTGATTCTAGCGCATAACCCCAGAAAGATCGCGGTAACTCAGTATTACTCATCATGGATCGTACCATATCTAATAGGGTTCGATTCCGTCTCTCCGATACACCGTTATGCTGTGGAGTGTATGGAGGAGTAAGCTGAGAGAGAATTCCTTTCTCTTTTAGGTAACCTAGGAACTCGGCACTCAAGTATTCACCACCTCGATCAGATCTAAGTGTCTTTATACTTTTGCCGGTTTGGTTTTCTACTTCATTCTTATACTCTTGGAATTTCTCAAAAGCCTCGGATTTATGTTTCATCAGATAAATGAATCCGTATCTTGAGTAATCATCCGTGAAAGTAATGAAATAGGAATAACCACCTCTCGCATGTGTAGACATTGGACCGCATACATCACTGTGTATGAGTCCTAAGAGCTCGCTCGCTCTTACTCCTTGTCCAGTAAATGGAGTCTTTGTCATCTTTCCTTTGAGACAAGATTGACAAGTGTCATAAGTTTGATATTCGAACGTGTCCAAATATCCTTCTCTATGCAACTTAGTCAACCTTCTCTCATTGATGTGACCCAGTCTACAATGCCATAAGAAAGCTTTATTTAAATCTGGAGACTTTCTTTTTAGTGTGTTCTGGACATTGAAAATTTGGAGTTGGTTTAACACATATATGCCGTTATTTAGAGTACCTGACCCAATCAAACCATGATTAAGGTGGATGTTGACAACATCTCTTACAAACGTGAAATCATAACCTTTATTTGATAACAAGGAAACTGATATGATATTACACGTTAAGCTGGGTACAAAATAACAGTTATGTAAAACCAAAATGTGTCCACTCGTCAATCCTAGGTGATAATCCCCGACGGACGCAGCTCCCACGCTAGCTCCGTTAGCAACCCTGAGGATCATATCACCTTCCTTCAGCACTCTACGGTTTCTCAGTGCCTGCAAAGAATTGCAAATATGAGATCCTGACCCGGTATCCAATACCCAGGAAGTAGAGTTGATCGACAGACAATTCTCAATTACAAACACACCTGAAGTCGAAGCCACAGCTTGCTTCGGTTCCTGGTTCTTGGCGTTCCACGCCTTGCAATCCTTCTTCCAGTGCCCTTTCCTGTGACAATGGAAGCACTCATCCAGGCCAACTACCGGTGCTGTAAACTTTTTCTTTCCCTTCTTTCCCACCTTACTAACACCTCCTCTAGGTCTGGGTGCGGCCTTCTTCTTCCTTCCTTTGGCCCTAGCCTTGGACCCGGAAGAAGATGAACCGCCAACAAACATAGCGGGTGTTTCCCTTGCCTTCTGCAAGGTGCCCTCTTGCAAGTTTAGAGTGGTTTTTAGTTTATCTAAACTGGATGGCTCCCACTGTTTCTCAAATCCTTCCTCAAACCATAAAAGAAGAATTAGCCAAGACTATTCTCACCGTACAATACTTGCTTAACCGTTCAGCCAGGCCGGTGTCGATACTTCGAGGGAGGTTTTCCAACGCTTTCGCGAAGTTCCTTAATTAAATAACCTCTTTTCTCTGGGGGCGTAACCCCGCTGACACTTTTCTGGACACCTACTAGGTTTATAGCATTGATCGTTAAGCGACGAATATCCTGATAAGTAGCATATACTCACAGTAGGATCGGGATCCAAATATCATCGTATGATAATGTTGAAGGAATCCTACCAACATTCATCAAACTCCAAATGGTATGCATCTCTTTGCAAATTTCAGTTTCTTTAGAAATTCCCGATATAAGTTTTTGCCCCATGCTCTTATGACCTTGGCGTTAGGTCAAAATGTCATAAGTCACATGTCAAGTTCTACCCATCATTATCCTGTCAGTTTGAACCCATCCGTATATATCCTTGACGTTCGGCCAAAATGATAATACGACTGTCCCAAACTAACTCATCTATCTATGCAACAAATGAATATCCAGCAGCTACCAAACACTATGCCTTGGCGTTAGGTCAAAATACATAGCTTGAATACTACTGAATACCCAGATGAAATGACGGAGGGCTACGAATGGTTTTGGCGAAACCGTGAACGTAGTGAACTTGATATAACCGAAGGAACCTGATAGCTTTTAAAAGGAGTGGTTAAATCTCCGCATTTAAAAATATCTGTTTTAAAAATAACCGAGTGGTTTCTTTTAAATTGTTCCAACGATTGTAACTTTGGTTTGTTTTACTTTGCATTATAGATAATGCGTCCCATCATTAACCTATCATTGCAGAAAACAACGAAAATATAACGTCCTCTTATGCCATCCGCATTCGCCACGGGGTCCCGTCATCACCCGTTAGGTTACTTAACTAACGACAGAGCGGGGGCTGGGCTAGCGCGGGTGTAAAACATAAGTGACGTCTAAATAGCTATAATAAATATAGATATTTTACATTCGTCTGACGCAATGATATTCATTCCAGAACACAGATAAACAATATTGGATTTGCAAGCAATCTGTATTTCTTTTGAGCCTGCAAGAAAAGACAGATTACACAGTTGTGATGAATAGCCGTTTACCCCACCCTCGACCCCTACGGGTACGGCAAACTACCCACCCGGCAGTCTGTGTACCCCACCTTGGGTCAGTCCTAGGAGCAAAAACAGTAAAATGAAATAATACAACGGTGGCTACGACCGCAACCTGGAAGTGCCCCGCGAAAATAATATTACAACAAATTACATTTACAACAAATGAATTAAACCATAACCCTTTGCTAACCCCGGCTATACACCACAACAGTCCAATACAGTTTATATGCACAAACAGATATAACCATTTCAGAAATGTGCAACCCCCTGCCAACCGACATACTAGCAGTTGGGGAAGGTTTACGAACACATCAAACAATCACAGATATAATCCAATACGCAAATACTGTATTTTTCGATCGAATAAACAACTTCAATATTGCTCCAAAATCTGCTCTGTTAAACAGTAACCTGAGCAATAATTAAATATTCCAGAACACCCCAAATATCACAGGGGACCCACCCAAAAAAATTGAGCTCATAACTCGGCAACTCGGCCGCGGAAGCGCGGCGGATCGGTGGGATCCGCGGCGCTTCCGCGGCGCTACAGTCGAATCATGGGCTCGAATTTTTTGGGTGTTCTCCTGTGGTCATGTCAAGCTCTCTGAACACACCAGAAAAATTTTAGGACTTCATTTTCACTTCGACAGAAATTTAACAGAACTAGGGTTTTCCGGGTTCGTTTTTTCGTTCGAAATTCGTACAAATTTGCGATTAAGTTATTTAGTGTTTAGCGAGGCTCTGATACCACTGTATTTCTTTTGAGTACACCCCAGTACTTATGGGGAGGCGGAATTTACAAAAAACTATCAAGTTCAAACAACGAACATCGACTAACCGCATGAATCGAAGCTAAACCCTAAAAACCGTATTCTTATGAGTTTCTTTACATAAGAGATTAGGGATTATACCTAATGAACCGGTCCTTCTTCTTTATGTCCTCCTTGGTTCTCCTCGGCCTTCTCTAGGTAGTAGACGATCCACCCGAGAGCGAAACTCCAAGCTAAACCTCTAACTTGAGGTAACTAACCAACTTTGATTGCTAATCAAAGATGATAGAATGATAAAGAGTGAAGGTTATGGATTGTTTAGTCTAACTAATCCTTTGATCTCAACACATGAGGATTAAGGATTAGGGTTAGAAGATGAGAGCTTGAGGAGAGAGAAGGTGAGAATGATTGTAATGAGAATAGTAAATCTATCATAATATATATGAACCTTTAATATTCATCCATAAAAGAAAACTAAAATGATGAATAATGAAGTTTCATAAATATCTAGTGGTGATTCATAACCATGACTCATTAAGCATTTATCATGCATTAATGATATGCATGAATCACCCTCATGACTCACTAAACTCATTTAATGCAAATGACACCTAAACCTCCTTAGTCACCACTTCTAGAAGCTTCTCGCAAAATTACGAGAACGCCCCTCCGATCCGCAAAAATACGGAAAAACTTTAGACTGTAAAAATTCAATAACCGGATACCAGTAACTGGCTTAAACCAAAGCCGACTGGTAAAAACTGTCCGAAAGTCGTACGCGCGTAAACGCACGTATGCGTCCGAACCCTTTGTCGCAAAACCATGCAACCTCTATATCGTTTCGCCTGGAGTAGGAAACTCTCTGTGTGGGACTCTAGAGACTCGACTACTACGCTGGCAGTGGGTTTAACCACAGACCGCAAGCGGCACTAGCTGTACGTAACGGTCCCCAGGTAGTTGTCGATAAGAAGGCCGATGAGTAAACCCATCCGAACTCCTACTGAGTCTGATGTGACAATCTCCATACAGTCCGGTCCGTTCGTCCATGACTATCGCATATCGGGCCTAGGGGGGCGGCAAGCGTCAGTCCCCTAATAGCGGTATAAGTCGTGTCGGAGTGAAGCCCATTACACCCTGAGAAACTGCTGGAACCTACCAGCAAATCTCGCTTGCCCTGGCCAGGGACTTTGCGTAATGGCTCTCTGACACAGCACGATATCTACTCCCAATACCGGGAGGGACGAATCCTGTCTAACCGCCACTGCCTCCAAGTGCTCGGGACTGCACCCAACTGCTACCTGTTTGCACGACTCCTTTGAGCCGTGGTAGGGTAGCAATCTAAGAACAGTGGGACACACTCGAGGCGAAGTAGCAGTGTCAAGTCTGCGGACTACGCTGTACTCATGTCACCTGGGAACTGTTCACTGACGACTGGTATCAAACCAACCAACAGTTCCCTGTGAGTCCTGTCCGGTGTACCCGTAACCTAACGAGCACCTGTATACTATCTCCAGTACGACGTACTGATGGCTGTGGGACAGACCATCTCCCCAACTGGGATGAGAAGCGTACACACTAGTCTACTCCGGAGTATCGATGCTCTGTCTCGATAATCCAACGACCAGGGACCTGAAAAAGGATGTGCTTGTAGACTACCCAGCCCCCACTAGTGTGACTGCCATCACAACGCTGGTAGACAAGCAAGATCCTAAGAGCTCTATCAATACGTATACTCACATATTAAGATAGAAAAACCAAGTAGCATACTACCATGTTTAGCAAGACTGTTATATACATGTGAATATCCCAAGCTTCCATTAAGTAATATACAAGCTAGTATGATACAGTAATGGCCTTCTAGGGCATAAACACTAACAGCTTCCTTATGTTTCTCCAGGATTGGATTAATATAAACTTATCGCATCTAGTGCAAAAACAATATCTGGTGTGGTACTTGACATCTCATGATTGACTCAATTGCCTAAGCAAGTGATTTGCCAATCATGCATATCCCTCTCTCTTTCAGTCTCTAAGACACCTTTAGAGAGGGTGACTCCATCTCCTGCAGGTACACCACCATACCAAGAGTCATCTATTCTAAAATACTATTAGAATAGTGTCAAAGTACCCAGAAAACTACCCAAATCTAGATCTAAAACCATAGATCTAGTAACCAGAATGTCCAATATTATATCCATATCCTTTGTGGAGAAACAACTGTGTGACGATCAAAGTACAACCGATCGTAGTATAGGAATTTTACTTCCTACTCTGGGTATGTCATCCAAATACCAGGACATCACACCCTACTACATTCTCAACAGATCCATCCCCTATTCTGATGAAGTCAAAGCCATGACTGTCTCATCAAAATTAGATGATCTAATCTCCGATATATTTGCTCAAGCCTATAAATAGACATAAGCTACTTGCCCATTATGCTTCCACTGCTCCCACTGACCACAACAACCCTCTGGCAGAATAATATACACGTGCACTTCTAAAGCCAGTTCAGAACGACGCTATACTTATCCTCCTGCCGGGTCTCATAGTCTGGAACAACAGTAGTGTCAAGTCTGGGTAAACAAGAACCTCCCTGTCACCATCCTTGAGGCTACCGGAGTACCTCTCGGGTGTCTGAGGTTACCCACCATATCTGCGGAGTAGCTAATGGAATGTCAAACCTGATTGAATATATAAGTCCTATTAAATTTTCCGTAATCGTTTGCGGTTGTGGAATCACTTCCAGTTCTACCATACTTCCACTACTGTTTTCTGAAAAAATCCATTTTACTAAAACTGTGGCGAGTTAAGAACAATATCACTATTGGTCTTCCAGATGGTAGAAATGTCAACCCTCGTCAAAGCCAGGGTCAACCCACAAATAGCCATTACAGAAACGTGCCTTGAGTTATCCAGTATCTGGTTTTAAGCATAAGCTGGACAACTCCCCGTATCTTAACATCGTTAAGATATGAACTATTCTATATACAATATAGAAATAGAGGTACTAATTTAATTGTAACCAGATTCAAATCATACAGCTGTCTCCAGTGCATATCAACTTAATGAAGAGAGGCTAATCAGCATTACTCAACTTAGGAATCCATCCAATTATGAGTAACCTGAAAGAGAAACTAGTTTCTCAAAACCGTTACTATCAACTGAATACCAATCATAAGAATCTACATCTTCGATCTCTTTGAAGAATCCCGATACTTGTGATACCTGGTTTTCTAATTTATTCTTATACCCACAACTTCTCAAAACTTAGACATTGTATTTCTACGAAACACTTGTCTAAAACTAGAGAAGTCACAAGTAAACAGAACATAGTATGAGGACCTACCCCTTTGTCCTGACGGACACTGGACAACATACAATACTCTGTATAAGTCCGCTGAGTTGAATAACTCAAAACCTGTGTATCGTAGGTTGAAAACTATACCCAGGCGATTTCCTCAAATATCACCAATTACAACGAATTCCGATATAATGAGGATGATCTCCTAATTCCCAATAACTTACTCTCACTCATCATCTGTAAAACCATACAGATATGAGAATGAAACCTGGTAAATACATACCCTGGAGTAAGTATTTAATCGGGAAATCAGTTTTCTTTTAACAATGTACTGAAACATGAAAATGTTTCGTAGGGGTATCCTGGTATTCCTAGTAATGCCTCTTCCTTAATCCAATTCATGACTATAACCGTATATCTCTTTGCCATCTCTCCAAATCCCTTTATTTGTCTTTATTCATTACCTTCTGTACACCATCGTTAGGCTAAGTGGTTTTCTTCCTTCCCTACCGTTCGGCACCAGCCTATGGTTTGGAAGAAGACTATCCAGTAAGCATAACAGGTGTACCCTCCTAATCCTAGGAGTACTCGCAACTTGAAAGAAGGTGATGATAAAAGACAACTGAATAATACTTTATTCTATTTCTCCCGAACTGGGGAAAAAATAAAGGTGAAAAAGGAGTGGCGATGAAGTACGCGGTTTGGTCGTGAATGATAACAGTCGCAATTTACTTTGCCCTCTTTCTAATCCCTTTATTTTGTCTTTAGTTATTACCTTCCGCACACCTTACTTAGGCTAATTGGTTTTCTTCATTCTCTACCTTTCGGCACCTACCTATGGTTTGGAAGAAGACTATCCAATATGCGTAATAGGTGTACTCTCCTAAACTAAGGAGCCCTCGCAACCTGAGAGAAGGTGATAATAAAGGACAACTGAATAATCCAATTCTATTTCTCCTGAACCTGGATCCATCCTCGAAGAAGTCCCTTCGAGTTCCTATATAACCATAAGATGGATCTATCCAATGGAAGTGGATGTCCGTAATAATACGGGGTGTTCTGAGAAATACAAAGGGTAAAAGAAGGAGCGGCAATGACTTATGCAACTACAGACAATCAAAAAGCCAGTATTTTAAGAAGGTTCGGTCAACTTGGTCACTGAGTCATAGTCTAGGATCGGTCAAAGGTCGCTGCCAGAGAGAGAGAAAAGAAACACTCTGCGTGCACTCTAACCTAGATCAGAATGGTTATTACTTTATCTAATCAGGAAACCTCCCACTGTAATCTCAAATTCTCCTCCAAACCTAAAAGAAGAATTAGTCGGGATCACCCGAAGAGTAAACTAACTCATCAATGGGAATTGGGATCCAACTCTCATCGCATGATAACTCGATGGAAGCCACTCAAATTATCACACTCCAGAAGGTATGCGCATGCCTGGCAAGTTTCATTATGTTTGAAACTCCCGATGTTATTTTTGCCTCATGCTCTTATGACCTTGACGAAAGCCAACAAATCATAAGTCACATGTCAAGTTCTACCCATCATTGTCCAGGTCAATTTGAACCCACCCGTACAAGCCCTTGATGAAGGCCAACAAGGCTATACGACTGTCCCAAACCAACACATCTATCTATGCAACAAATGAATACCCCAGCAGCTACCAAGCACTATGCCTTAACGAAGGCCAACAAACATAGCTTGAATACTACTGACCATCCATAAGAAATGACGGAGGGCTACGGCTGGTTTTTGGCGAAAAACCTTTAACGTAATGAACTTGATCTCGTTGAAGGAACCTGATAGCTTTTTATAAAAAATATAGTGGCGAAAAACCTTTGCTAAAGAGGTCACTCCCGGTGAAGGGATCTCGGCTCTTTCCTCGTGGAATGAGGTGCAGGATATTCCAACTGAATACCGCGATGCAAAGCAACTTGTAATCGACTATATTGAAGTTATTACCCTGACGTAAACTTCTGCCCAAGGGGTCACTCCCGGTGAAGAGATCTCGGCCCTTGCCTCGTCGAATGAGGTGTAGGATATTCTAAACTGAATATCACTATGCAAAAAAAAAAAAGAAACGTCTTTGTAATAACACTTTAAAAATTTGTTCCAACAACTTCAAATATAGGTTTGTTTTATCTTTGCATTGATAAGAATCAATGCAGTCCCATCAATCAATCACACCAGAAAAGAACGAAAATAAAATGTACGTATATGCCATCCGCATTCGTCACTGGGTCCCGTCATCACCCGTTAGGTTACTTAACTAACGACAGAGCGGGGGCTGGACTAGCGCGGGTGTAAAACATATACAACATCTAATAGTATATATACCAATATACAATAATCGCTCCATGCGTAATAAATGCAACATTACAGAAAAGTAATAAGCATCACAAACCAATACAGATAATCTGGGATCCCCGGGTTTCACAGAGCCGCTGCTGAAACCTGACGTTCCCCTGATGGTGTGGATAGCCTGTGCAATGAAACCTAGACCCCTACGGGTGCGGCAAGTTACCCGCCAAAACCTGAAGCGAGGTAGTCTCCACAACATAGTGAATGGAACACCCGGCACTTCACGGAATCCGGTAAATTGAGCGCCCCTCCTTGGGTCAACCTGTACCCCCTACAAGTGCGGCGAATAGTCTGCCAATTCTAGAGTAAGGTCCCTTTGCCTCTCAAAGCCATGAGATACGGACCCGTTGCCCTCCAGAACCCGGCTATCCATGCACTCCTTCACGGGATAAACCTAGTACAGAAATGAAAAATATACAACGGGTACATCGACCTCAACCTGGTCGTGCCCCAAAAGAATATTATACAAACATGCAGTAATGGCAGTCCACATGTTGGACGCCCGCCCCGCAATATCAAATGTACAAATAAATCCAAACTGCACTATCATTGCACCCTGCTATCCACCACGACAAATCCGCAACATCACAGCACAACACAGAACATCAACGCGAATGTCACGTTCGCAACCCCGTCTAAAAGAACTATAGCAATCAGATGCGGTTTACCGCTCGAATGACATTCCCGGTCGGAGATATAATGTAAATACTGTAAACTAACAAGTTTAAAATTTCGATCGACAAAATTTCCTGAAGTGGGCCCCACGTACATCTGCTGTACAGCAACAAAATCTGGGCCCAAAAGAACTATACCAAAAGCCACAATATCCCAAGGAAAGCTTACTGGAGAATTTTGATGCACTGTTCCCACAGTCCTACCGTGGTTCCGCGGTCAAACCCTAGGTTTGACCGCGGAGCCGCGGCGGTCACGTGGGATCACGTGCTCAAAATTTCCCAGTTTGCTTAAAAAACCCTGCTTTGTTTTCTGTGATATGTAAAATAATTTTGAGACACTGTTTAAAATCAACAGAAACTCAGAACATGGAATTTGCGGTTTTCGAAAATCCGTTCGAACGATATTTTAAACGCGTTAGCACAAGTTAGTATAGCTTAATGGTGAGGCTTTGATACCACTGTAAGTCCACGATAGCGCCCCGGCCGTCTGACAGACACCAAATGCGGAACAAAAACTTTTACAACTGGCGCTATCGCGTACTATAACCCGGATCTGCCATTAAAACTAAACTAACAAACTACAAAGTGGGTTGGAATGTTATACCGAACGATCCGAGTCCTTCGGTCTTCAACCATCATCCCACGCTTTGTTGCGGCTGCTCCGATCTCCTGAATCTCCAGTCTTCTCGTCCAGGTGGCACCACGTCGACGGATCTTTAAACGGGCTCCTGCCTCTGAACCGAGGCAACTCGGTCGTCAAGTTTGCTAAAAGAGACGACCAAGATGATATAGAGAATGAGTAGAACACTTTGTCTCGTTACGTACAAGGCTATGGACGAACGGTTAATGAAGTTGCATTTTGGATCGGGTGAAATGAGAAATGAGGCTGTCTAATTTTCATGAACCCGAATCTATCATAATCTTTTCAACCAAAACAACAACCATAATCTTCCACCAAGGGGTGGCCGGCCATTAAATAGGAGAGGGGGAGGTGAGTGTAGGAGAGGGGGAGGTGACCACAAGATTAAAGAAGAGAATGAGTCACAAGACACCTAGTATGAACTTATTTAAAGAAACAATGATTCATAACACATAGTCATCAACACATAAATGCTCCATTAATGCACTAAGCCACCTCACCATCCTAGTCATCATCCTAGTCACCATCTAGAAGCTTCCACACTCATCTCAAGAAAAGATAAATCCGCATTTAACCGAATGTTAAATACGGCTGATAGAAAACTGGAAACTGGCAACTTCCAAAAGTGATCCTGGAACGAATTTCAGGATAACCCCGTATCAGTATAAACATACCCGCATTTGTATTATGACCGAATACAAATGCATCTGAGATAAAGATATTATATCTACACAGCATAATACTCGGATCCGGCTTAAACCAAAGCCGACCAGTATTATCTGCCCGAAAAAAGACACGTGCGAATACGCACGTGCATTTTCCGAACCCTGCCATAAAACCATACGGCCTCTACAACGTTTCGCCCGAACTTGGAAAAGTGTCTGTGGGGGACTCTAATGACTCATCAACACACTGGCACTGGGTATAACCTCTAGTACGTTAGAGGTACAAGCTGTACGTAACGGTTTTCCTATGTATTGATTGGAAGGGAAGCTGTCGAGCGAACTCATCCATAAACTCTACTGAGCCTGACAGTGACAATATACATACAGTCCGGTCCGTTCGTCTAAAGAGTATCGCATATCGAGTCTAGGGGGGTGGATAAAGTCAGACCCCCTAATAACGCGATAAATCGTGTCGGCATGAAGCCCATCACCTCCTGAGAAACTACTGATCCAAATCAGTAATTCTCCACCACCTCGCCCGAGGATTTCTAGTGATGGCCGCCCGTGCACTGCGCGACATCAACCCCCAATACCGGGAGAGACGAATCCCCGACGATCCGCTCACTGCCTCCATGTGGCTCGGGACTGTACCCAACTAAAACCCGTTTGCACAACTCCTTTGAGCGTGGTAGGATAGTAATCTAAGCACAGTGGGAACTCACACGAGACAAATGACGATCTTAGGTCGACAAACTAACCTGTACACATGTCACCAGGGAACTGCTATCTGACGATATGTATAATACCGACTAGCATGTTCCCGGCGAGTCCTGTCCGGTGTACTCATAACCCAATGAGCACCTGTATACATCTTAGGTGAACCAACTGACACCAATGGCTTGTGAGACCTGCCACCGCCCCTCGTCGGGGTCTTGACTGTATACACCAGTCTACTCTGGAGTATCGATGCCCTGTCTCGAAACTCCTACGATTAGGGACACTTTAAGGATGTGCTTACAGACCCCAGCTCCCACGTATATGATCACCATCATACTGCTGGCAGTCAAGCAAGAATCTTATGGACTCTATCAACATGTAATAGCGAACTAAAGCATGTATACGATGATAAAGACAAACCAGATAGCATACTATCATCTCGAGCAAGACTGTCATATCAGTATAGGTCCTGCCTCAATCATTGCAATCACGTACCTGCGATCCAATAATTGACTTTGAGGGCACTATCTCAAACAGAAGGCCCTGCATTGAGCCGCATCCAAGTTGTCTTGGAAGCTCATGGTGGCCGTGAACGCATCCAAGTGGTCCTTTGGGTCGGACTTTCCATAAAAAAGGGACACTTTGGGCGGTTTGTTCCTGGACGAGACACGTTCGGTTAGGAGTCGCTCAATAAACGGTCTTATGAGTGAATCAGCGGAGTACTTTGCCCCTTCACTGGTCGTGTGGTCATCCTGTCGTAAGTCCTCAATCTTCTTTTCGAGGGCCTCGATCGATTGGTGGTACCCCGAGGATTCTCCATAGTCGGAGCGCCGGCTATCTCTGCTCTGGGTTTGCGCGACGGTGCGGCTTCGGTTTCGCTCTATCACATTTCTTAAATCCTCGGGCAAGGCCTTTCTTTAGTAGTCCCGACGTTCATCGTTTGCATGGCCTCGATGGGAGTGGGGGTGTCGGTCGTGCCTGGAAGCAGGCGAACTGACCGACACCTCCTCAGGGGGTGAGAGCATGCGCCGTGCGTCGGAACGACGGCTTGGTCTCCCCTGAGATCGGGGTGTTGAACTATCCGGCGCCCATCGGGTCATTGAGTCATTCCCCACTTGTAGGTTGTAATTGCCGTAATTGGCGCACCGGCGTTTGTTAACATCAGGATGAGCACGATTGAGGTCAAGGACCTGAGTACGTATACCCGCCAGCATGCGTACGTCCCCATCCTGGGGAAGGGGAATTGCGGTTTGGTGGGTGTGGCTGGCTGCTTGAACGCGGGCGAGCGCGTCCATTATCGCCGTGAGCCTGTCGATCCTAGCGGATAAGGCGTTGATGACGTTAGGAGGGGGAGTAGGACCGCTCTCGCCCCCGTTATGGGGGGCGGGGCGACTCGTGCTGGGATTGTCGCAGTCGTCGCTTGCCATTGAATTGAAGGCGGGGGATCAACTTTTGTGGTGGAAATGTCTTTCGATTTCCTACAGACGGCGCCAACTGATGGAGATTGGAATCTCCCTCGGATGTTGTCCTCCGTCAATCTTGCTGCAAGCGTTCCTGAACGGTTGAGATTGAGAGTGAAAATTGAACGTGTGGATCTCAATGGGTTGGTGTTGATGCCGAGTTACCTGCAAGGAAAGTCCCGGGGTCGGTAACCACCGTAGGACCCTCCGACGATCAAGTAAGTACCGAGGTATAAAAGCAGGGTAGCGGCGTATTGGAATTGATTCTTGCTTACCTGGACCGTCTGGAAGAGGGGGTTTATATAGCGGTCGTGTGGGAGCAATCCGGCACGAGGTTTCCGCCGTCTGTTACGTCCTTATGACACGTTCGCGTTGATGGCGGGATATGCCCATTAATGACGAGATACACTCGTTAAAGGAAAAATGTTCCAACGTGGGATGCGGGACGTGGAGCGGCGGGAATCTCATTCTGGTGGGATACGCGGAGCTGTTACGGCGGCGCTTGGGCTCCGTGTCCTGGGTTTGACAGGGAGGCCGAGGAGTCTCAGCTCGGTAGATAGCTCGGAGTAGAGCGAGGAGGCCGAGGAGTCTCGGCTGCCTCAGCGCATATGGGGGTACTCCGGAGAGGCTTTTCCGAAAGGTCGGGTACCACCTCGTCACGAGGTCCCGAGAAAGACCTGTAATGCGTCACCCTGAATTCCCATCGTAACCTCCAGGGGTCCAGAGGATAAGTGTTGACGACACGTCATTTTCCACGTGTCGCAATCTGAGATGTTGCCGTTCATGAGCCTCTTCACACCAAAAATTAATTAAACCCTCGTCCAAAAGTATTGCCGTTCACCTAGGGGTTGAATGCCACTCGTTTTCTCACTAATCCTCGATAGCCTCACATTATGAAACCAACCCCATCCCCCATTATCACGTAATAAATAAACCACAAATATATGAAATGCAAAAAATCAATCACATATTTATCTCCTCTCACATATAGATCCAAAATATAAGGAAACGACACCCCCTTCTTCTCCTTTGTTATAAAAATATATTCTTCCTATCTAGCGATCATCAAACTTGGGTACCCCATAATATTAGGGTTTGATTAATTAATGGTAAGCTTTATTATTTATTATTGTTGTTGTTGTTACTATTGTTATTTTGTATTTATTCCTAATCCTATTCTATTATTCTTTTCTTCTTCTGGTAATGTCGATAGTTTGGTACCGCTGTTGCTTCTCTTATTCTATTTCCATGATGACAACAAAATAATGTAAGGGTTGCTTTTACCATTTCCCTCACTGTTTCTCCTCCCCTTTCCTCAGTCATTATTTACTCTTTTTCTTTTCCTTCTTTTTTTCCTTTTTACTATTTGTAATAGTAGTATATTATTTGCCTAAGAGCAAAGAGGGCTTTTGCTGGGATTTCCCTCTTTTCTTCGTTTTAAGCTCATGGGTCTTAACAATCCCAAGAAATGGGAAGTGGGTTTGTGTTCTATTTTGGGAAGAATGGTTCCCCATCTAGATTTGGGTGGGTTTTGTGTTGTTAGCATTTTAAGGATTAATTTTGTTGTATGGGTTGATTAGATTTGGCTTGTTGCTTTTGCTTCTGGGATTTTCTATTAAAATTGTGAATCTATCAACATAGATGAATCAATCGATGAAGAATGGAGATGTGGATTATTTTGAAATGGGAAAAGAACCGGTGGATCCTGTGAAGGGGAAGCAGATATCAAGCCATGAAAAAGCCCCAAGTTATCAACACAAGTATCCAGAGCCACTTGCAACATATAAAGAAATCGTTGAAGACAAAAAGCTATTCATGGATACTCTTGGGAAGGTGCATTCTGGGATGGCGACCAAGTTCATGTGAGCTTCATCTTTTATACTAGTAATTATGTTTATTTTACTTTCCATAATTTGCAACTTGAAACTTTAACCGTCGCCTGTTTACCGTTCAAATTCATGTCTAATGAACATAAGCATTGAATGACACTAGAAGCCGATTGCATTTCTTGGTCATGTAGAACTATTTACATGTTGTCATTGTCCATCCAGTTGAGAATCCTATCTCTATCACAGAATCACATTTAATGATCTTTTAAAAATTCATAGGAAGCCAACTTGGTATTATTTATGTCGTATTGTTTTAAGATCTTCCTGTGGAATTGCTTGTATATTACAAAAAGTTTGTTTTTTTGGATGTGACTCTAGTAGGGATCGAGCCAATGTGGTGGTGTCAATCGGGTCGGGTTGGGTCAAGTTTGACCTGCCAATAATCGTGTCAGGTCAACTTGACCTGATCCAGCCAACCTGATTAATAGCGGGGTCTGGTCGGGTCGGGTTATACCTGATTATCGTTTATGAACTTCTTTTGTTTATTTTATTTATGCAAAACATCAATTTTAGCCCCAAAAATCTTATATAAAATTATAAACTGTAAATAACATTGAGAACATGGATGCAATTAAACTTTAATATAATAAAAAGTTGTAATTTTGATACTTTAATTTTTTTTAATATCAATTAAAATGAAAATGAAAATTTGTATTATTTTAATGTGTTATTCCTAATTGGGTCAAATTGGTTGATCGGGTTAGAGCAATGAACCCTAACCTAACATGCATAAGGGTCGGTTTGGGTTGTCCGGTCGGGTTTACCCGGAAAATTCGTCGGGTTCGTGGGCCATTTTGACTGCCCTAAGCAAGCAACCTCTCACTTTGGAATGGAAAGTTTTACTGCTAGAGCCATGAGCCTGTGGTCATACTGCAAAAAGTAGTTCCAATTAATTGTAGTTGTAAATATCATTTTTCTGTTGGGCTTTTCCCAAATCATTTGAGTGCTTCACTCTCCAATTAAATACATCAAAATTGACACTAAATTATTAGAGTATGAATTAATGAAACATTTATGGATAATGAGACGAGCTGAAATGATATTGTTAAGATTGGGTTGCACGAATGTACCAAAAAATAGGGCGAGAATTGAAGAATCCTATAAGAATGTAAGGTTGCACAAATTGAGGATAAAACGAGTCTGAAACCTGTTAGAGATGATTTGGGCATGTGCGACAACACCGAAACGTGTGCTAGTTGAGAGTGACTGTATGTCAGTTGGCAGAACCGCAAGTACTAGAGGCAGGTAACGAACATGGATAGAGGCAATTGGTGTAGTAGTTAATTTAATTAGATTTTGATGACCTTCATTGATTCTAAGGATTTATGTATTTGACACCAAAAGTTCGGATACAAGCTTTGTTGTTGTTGATTCAACATTATCTAGACTTCTTGTTTGGAATTTTTATTTTGCAATTATCAAGGATTTTGGACACCATCCTCATATACATGCTTGTGAAATTCCTATAATTTCCAATCTATTATTTATGTATTTCAAGACGGTTTATAAGGTTGGCATTAAATAAATTCTGAATTTTTTGGCCTATTTTTGAAAACTAAATCTTTCTATCAACTCTTGTCTATTTAAGGGTTCCTACTATTGGAGGAAGAGAATTAGATCTTCACCAGCTTTTTGTGGAGGTTACATCGCGAGGTGGTCTAGAAAAGGTAAGACAACCCGATCATCGTTTGCATTTGTATGCCAAAGTAGAGTTTTTGCTATTTTTTGACATTGTATTGTTTCCAGCTGCCTAGTCAATAACTTATAGATTGACTAATAGAAAAAATGTCAATGCTAAAGAATAAGTTAATTTGTAAGGTGAGCTTGACTGAAACAGGAAATTATTACTTAAGGTATGCATTTCCCATAGTGAAAGTTATGTGTTGCTATCTAGGCGTGGGTTTTCTTTTCATTAATATACATAATGAATTAAAATAAGTTATTAGTCATTCTCATTTATTATGGGTAAGCATTGGTCTGATTAAGCTTTTCTTGTATGCTTACTTGGGCACTATAGCTAGCCTAGTCAATAACTTATAGATTGAAAAAAATTTGTTTAAGGTGAAAGAAGTTAATTTGTAAGATAAACTTTTTTGGTATGCTTGCATAGGCACTTTTGTTAGCTTTCAATAACTTAAAGAATATCGAAAGGTTTGTTAAGGTGAAAGCTATAAGTTAATTTCTAAGATGAGCTTGACCGAAACCGGAGACTATCGCTTAAAGACATGCATTCCCCATAGTCAAAGTATGTGCTGCTTTCTATATATGGGTTTTTTCATTCCTGATATTCATAATGTATTACAATAATTTGTTAGGAATATGTATGCCCTAAAGGCCATTATTGTATATTATAGTGGATGCTTGGACATATATATAGAGGAATTTCTTGGACATATATATAGAGGAATTTCTTGCTCGACATGATAATATGCTATCTGGTTGCTTTTTATCATAACATGTGCACTTGTTTAGTTTGCTATCTCATTGATACATGTTGATAAAGTCCTTAGGATGTTGGCTTGACTATCAGGACTATAATACAGATCATATTAGTGGGGCTTGTGTAGTCCACAAGCACATCCTTAACAGTTCCTAGTCGAGATAGTATCGAGACAGGGTATCGATATTCCAGAATAGACTAGTGTGTATGTTTCTTGACCTTGTATGGGGCGATGGTTGATCCCATAACCATTGGTGTTTGACATCAAAGATTGTACACGGGTGCTCATTAGAGAATGAGTACACCGAACATGACTCGCCGAGAACTCCTAGATGGTACCATATCTATCGTCAGATAGCAGTTCTCTGGCGACACTTATACATGTTAGTCTGTAGACCCGAGATCGTTATAGTGTCTTGTGTGGTTTCCACTGTACTTTGATTTCCTCCCTACCACTGCTCAAATGAGTCGTGCAAACATGTGGATTTTGGGTACAATCCCGAGTCACATGGAGGCAGTGAGCGATAGAACGGGTTTGTCTTTCCCGGTATTGGGAGTTGATGTTGCATTATGCTCGATTGGTTATAACGGCAAGTTCCTGGCCAGGGCTGATGAGATTTACTGATAAGTGTTATCAGTAGTTTCTCGAAAGGTTATAGGCCACACATCGGCATGCCTTATCGAGTTATTAGGGTCTGACGATTCCACACCCCAGAACTCGATATGCGACATATCAGACGAAGAGACCAGACTGTACGGTAAGTGTTACATATAGGCTCTACGGGAGTTTGGACAAGTTTGCTTGTTGATATTCTATTCGTTCAATATATGGGTAGTCGTTATGTCCAGCTAGTACCGCCGACGGCTTATGGGTATCTGATGTGATCATTACCTACTGCTATTAATGAGTCTTTAGAATCCCACATAGAGCTTTTCTAGTTCAAGCGAAACGAAGCAATGCACGTATGGAGATATGTGCGGGAGCTTGATTAAATACGAGTATATGATACCGTATTCTAATCTAGTGTTTTTTGATATCAGCCGGGTTATATATGATATTACCGGATTATTAAATCAAGTGTTGATTAAATGATATGATATATATATATATATTATATTAACTAATATTAAATATTAGCCGGTTATATATGATATAACCGGATTATTGAATCAAGTGTTGATTTAATGATATGATATATATATATATATATCATATTAACTAATATTAAATATTAGCCGATTATATATGATATAACCGGATTATTGAATCAAGTGTTGATTTAATGATATGATATATATATATATATCATATTAACTAATATTAAATATTAGTCGGTTATATATGATATAACCGGATTATTGAATCAAGTGTTGATTTAATGATTTGATATATATATTTATATATTTGATATTAGCCGGATTATATATGATATAACCGGATTATTGAATCAAGTGTTGATTTAATAATTTGATATATATATATATATATATATATATGCATATTATATCATGATTGATGATACATAGAACTAGGATGTGTGAGAATCACATTAGAGTAAAGATAATGATAAAAATTTATGAATTAAAGAAAAGAAGAATGAGTCATTGTTTGGGTGCTTGGAGAAGCATAGAGAAGGCATGCTTCATCTTCTTACCTTGTTTTATTCATAGATATTTATCACATTCTTTATCTCATCTTTTCTCAAGGTACACTCATACTTCCAAGTTATATTCTTCATCTCCTTACTAGTTTTTCTAGGTTGAGAAAAAGAAAAAGAAAAAGAAAAAGAAAAGAAAGATTTTTAATGAGCAAAATTTCTACTTCATCAACCTACACTACTCTAGCAAATTAGTATAGATTCTCTTCACTAATACCTTGATTAGTGAAGTGTGAGCTTGAGTGTGAGTTGCCTCAAGGTGGATCATTTTCGACGACGAAGATATCGAGCAAGCTCGTTCCAACCTTCAAGTAGAGTCAAAGAAGAGTTCTAAGACTACTACTTGGAGCATTTGAAGTGAAAGACTAGACTGCAAAGGTTGTAGATTCTCTTTACTTAGTTTAGAACATGTATTGCTCATCTTTGAAACCCTAATTCTTTAATTTGATTCTTGTTTAGTATTACTTAGCCTTCTGGAATTTTAAAATTGTATACTTGATACTCATAGAACCCCAGTAGAGGTGCTAAGACATGCTTTCATGGTATCAAAGCAAGTTAAAGTGTTCGATCGACGTTTTAAACGCGAACTTTGCTAGTTTCCGTCCAATTTTTGAAACTTCAATATTTTCCAGATTAAAAATGCTCAGAAAATCGTGCAGGTAATTCTATAGAGACACAAGAAATACGAGATCCTAACTCCTCCAAATGGCCGCGGAACCGCCGCCTATACCATGTATTGGCCGCGGTTCCGCCGCTCAATTGTGGAGTTAGAACTCCATATTTCTTGTGCTGCTTCATTCTCTTTTTGGATTTTCTGGATATTTTTGATGAGGCTCAAGTTGTTGAGGTCTATATGAATTGTTGTTTGAAATATCAATCGAAATGTTTAACATCGTCTATATTGTTTTGATTATATGGTACAATTTTTGGAATCCACATTGATTTGTTTTGCGAAAACCAGTTATCGATTTGTAAATCTCGCATTTTAGTCTCAAATGACGGATTATCACAGAGTTTGGATTTGGATCGAAACTCCGTCGTAATCTCGTATCGTACGTGAATACTCGCCGGGAGACACTAGTAGACAGCCATGCCCCGATCAAGTGACTACAAGAGAACCCTATGGCCAAGATCTTCTACTTGGGTGCTCGCGGCCATGGTGTTCCGTCCAAGTCTACTTCGTTGACGGCCTCGGAGGTGCGGCCATCCATTAAAGTTCCCGACGAGCATTCGATCTTTTAATCGGGAATCTTGTTGAATTGCCCGGCTTAATTTTTGAAAAGGATTTTCAATTCGAGACTTAAATGTAAGATTTATAACATAAGGCATGAAATTCGGAATATGTGATAATTCGGGTTTATGATGTCTATAGATGCGGATTCTAATTATTATAGTTTTCATTTTTTCGGCGACCGTAAGTGTAATATATGACAGTATTCCCGATCTCGTTGCTATACGACAACGACATTAGGTATACACATATTTACTTACGTTGATGACATGTGATGTTATTGTGTTGCTATCGATATGTTATATTGGATCGTCGTGATTGAATAACCGGGGTTTTTATGTGAGATGGGAGTTTTTCAATTTTCATTCATGTAAATAATTATATGTAATATTCTTTTATCGAGACACTTCTGGGTTGAGGTTGTTGTCTCCATTCGATATATATTATTTACTTTTCCGCATTATGATAGACCCAAGACGGAGAGCACAAGTAACCGGGTTTTAGAGTCCAGTGGGATGCCATCTCGAGGAGTCGAGACCGGTCGCCTAACTTTAGAATTGGCTGAGTTGCTTGCCGCTCTTATAGGGGTCTAGGGGTGCGTGCTTGGCTATTCATCACGACCGTGGAATCCGTGTATTTTGTTACTGGCTCAATCTAAAAACACGGATCTGCTGGTATATCCTATATTTCATATATCTTCAGCTGTTTTGTGATGTGATGTGATCATATAACCGCGCGAGACGAATGCTACTTATATATATATGATATATTAGTAGATATTATATATGTTTTGCATCCGCGCTAATCTTGATCCCGTCTTGCCGTAAGTTAAGTGACCTTACGGTGACGGCCGGGTCTCTGTGGCGAATGCGGATGGCATATATGTGCGTTTTATTTCTGTTTCTTCTGTGATGTTTAGGAAACATTATTGATGGGACTTCATTAATAAGATTAATTAAAAGAAAAGAAACCTAAAAGATGTAGAATCAAAATTTTCAAAAAGGTAGCTCTAGTTCTTGTTTTGCATAGTGGTATTCCATTATGAATATCCAACACCTCATTGGAAGAATAAAGAGCCTAGACCGCTTCACCGGGAATGACCTCTTTTGCAAAAACTAACATATGCTACAATCCACCCGGTTTGTTTTGAAAACCACTCGATTTTTAAAGCGGAGCTTAAACCACTCCTTTTTAAATCAGTAGATTCTACAACGATATCAAGATCATTACGTTAAAGGTTTTCTTCAAATCCGGCCGTAACCCACCGTCATTTCAGATATGTAGTGTTTAGTATTCGTGCTGTGTTTGTCGACCTCCGTCAAGACATAGTGTACGGTAGCTGGGTAATACTTATCTGCAGTATGTTGATGCGATCGGTAGGGACAATCACACAGTCTTGTTGACCTCCGTCAAGGGTTTGTGTGGGTGGGTTCGAATCGATCAAGAAATGACGAGTTGAACTTGACCGGCGGCCTATGGTTTGTTGACCTCCGTCAAGGTCATAGGTCGTTAGGGGTAAAAATAGATATCGAGAATTTCAAGTGTTGAAATTTGCAATGAGATTGCATATCTTCTATGTGATAGTTGGATCCCGATACTCACTGCGAGTAAGCGTTACTCCTGAGAGAGTTTTTCACTTTACAATTAGCAATCCAGTAGGTAACGGGGTTATGCCCCTGCGGAAACGAGGTTATTTAATTAGTTCCATACGAAAGCACGGGAAGACTCCCTCAGGAGTACCAACACCAGCCTGGCTGACCGATTAGCGAACTTGTAAGGTATAATTAATCTCGGTTAATCTTACCTTTTAGGGTTTGAAGGAAGATTTGATAAAAACAATGTGAGCCATCTTGATTAGATAAAATAATAACCAATCTAATCTTATAAGAGTGCACGCTAAAGTGTTTTCTTCTCTCTCCAGGTAGCGACCATGTCACGTCTTAATCAAGATAATAGCATAGATGTATTGACCGAACCTGCTTATTATACTGGGCTGGGGACGTTGGTTCCGCTCTATCTTATAGTCTGGGCAAGAGATAGGGGAATGCACGGATTTCCATGCAACCCTAATGAAGAAAGAGCATTCTGATGCATCTTCTTCGGATGTGTTAGTTATTGAGAACTGTTTCTCAGTCTGCCCTACGTCCTAGGTATTAGATACCGGATCAGAATCCCACATTTGTAATATGTTACAAGAGTTAAAGAAAAGCAAAGAACTAGGAAAGAGTGATGTCTTTCAGAGTAGGGAATGGAGCAATTATTGCCGCCGAAGCTGTCGGTGAATATCACCTAGTATTGCCAAATGGTAATACATTGATTTTGAACGATTGTTATTTCGTACCGTCAATGATGTACAATATAATATCTGTTTCTTTATTAGATAAAGAAGGATATAACTTTGTATTAGAGAAAAATGTTATGAACATTTTCCTAAATCAAGTGTTGATTAGGTTTAGTACGTTGTGTAATGGTTTATATGTTATAAATCAAAGTACTGTTCTAAATATACAAAACATTCACAAGAGGAAAAGTTCAGATATGAACGAAGCCTTCTTGTGGCATTGTAGACTTGGTCATATCAATACGACCAGACTAGCTAAGTTGCATAAAGATGAATATTTGAATCCGTTCGAATTTACATCTTATGGAACTTATCAGTCATCTCTCAAAGGTAAGATGACCAAAACTCCGTTTACGGAACACGGAGAAAGAGCTACTGAACTTTTATGATTGATACATAGTGATGTATGCGGTCCTATGTCTACACATGCCAGAAATGGTTCCTCATATTTTATTACATTCACCGATGATCTCTCAAGATTCGGACACGTGTTCCTGTTGAAACACAAATTTGAAGCTTTTGAGAAATTCAAGAAATATAAGAGCGAAGTAGAAAGCCAGACGGGTAAAAGTATTAAAATCCTTCGATATGATCAAGGAGGTAAATACTTAAGCACGGAATTCTGAGATTATCTAAAAGAGAATGAGATTCTCTCTCAGCTTACTCCTCCGTATACACCATAGCACAATGGTATATCGGAGCAGAGGAATCACACCTTATTAGATATGGCGTGCTCTATGATGAGTACTGCTGAATTACCTATTTTCTTTTGGAGTTATACACTTGAGACAGCTGCATACATATTGAATAGGGTTCCTACCAAGTCTGCGCCCACCACTCCATATGAGATATGGGAGGGGAAGAGACCGTGTCTTAATTTCATTAAGATATGGGATTGTTCGGCTTATGTTAAAACGCCAAAATCCGGACAAACTTGAGGCGGGGTCTGTTTTATGTAAGTTTGTTGGATATCCCAAACATTCGTGAGGGCATATCTTCTACTATACCGAGGAACAAAAGGCATTTGTTGCTTAGCACGCTATTTTTTTGGAAAATGAATTTCTTGCAAAAGAAATTGGTGGGAGCACAGTAGAGCTGGAAGAAGTTCCAGAAATACAACCTGCAATAGAAGATTTGGTAGAACCGGAGGATTCAATAGTCTCAAACGAACCTCAACCACTCCGCAGTTTTAGTAGTTTTTTTTACTTACCTGAGAGGTACTACGGTTTCCTCAGACGGTGGGAGCGAGGATTGCATCATGAAAGATGATGAGCCAACTAGTTCCGAGCAGGCCATCACAAGCGGGACTCTGTGAAATGGCTGAATGCTATGCGATTTGAGATGGAATCTATGTACACCAACAAAGTATGGATTTTGGAGGTTGCTCCTGAAAGGGTAAAATCCATTGGGAGCAAATGGATCTTCAAAAAGAAGATTGGTACAGATGGAAAGGTTGAGACTTTCAAAGCTAGACTTGTAGCAAAAGATTTTCGTCAACGACTAGGTGTCGACTATGATGAGTATTTTTCTTTAGTGGCTATGCTTAAGTCCATCAGGATCCTACTTGCTATTGCTGCATACCATTACTATGAAATATAGCAGATGTACGTCAAGACTGCTTTTCTAAATGGTGATCTAGAAGAGAGCGTGTATATAACACAACCAGAGGGCTTCGTAGACAATGGGAGCAGCGGAAATGTTTGCAAACTGCTTAAATCAATTTACGGATTAAACCAGGCATCGCGGAGTTGAAACATCTGATTTGATGTAGCAGTCAAAGAGTTTGACTTCATCAAAAACGTAGATAAACCCTGTATATATAAAAAGGTAGTAGAGAGTAAGGTCGTATTCATCGTATTGTACGTGGATGATATACTCTTGATAGGAAATGATGTTCTTATGCTGCACTCGGTCAAACGCTTCCTATCACAAAAGTTCTCCATGAAAGATTTGGGTAATACTTTCTACATCCTGAGGATAAAGATCTATAGGGATAGATTTAAAAGGATGTTGGGACTGTCCTAATCCAGGTACATAGAGACCATACTAAAGAGGTATAGTATGGAAGATTCTAAGCGTGGTAATTTACCCGCTTGTTCAGGAATCACTCTCTCCAAAGAGATGTTTCCTAAGTCTGATTTGGAGAGGGCTCACATGAACGTGATACCCTATGCTTCTGCAATTGGGTCTATCATGTACGCGATGTTATGCATCAGATCGGAGGTAGCTTACGCACTTAGTGTGGTAAGTACGTATCAATCAGACTCAAGGGAGTAGCAGTGGATAGCTGTGAAGAACATTCCTAAGTACTTGAGAATGACTAAAGAGATGTTCTTGGTGTATGGTAACGGAGAACTCAAAGTGGAGTTCTTTACCGATTCAAGCTTCCAGAATGATAAAGATGACAGCAAGTCTATCTCGGGCTTTGTCTTCACCCTCAACGGAGGCGCGATATGTTGGAAGAGTTCCAAGTAAGATACCGTTGCAGACTCAACGATGGACGCTGAATACATCGTTGCCAAAGAGGTTGTCTGGATGAAGAAGTTCATTATTGAGCTTAGTGTGGTTCCATCCATTGTAGATCCAATACCTTTGTATTGTGATAACAATGGAGCTGCGGCTTTGACCAAGGAACCCAGTCCTATCAGCGATCCAGACATATTCTGAGGCGGTATCACCTGATCCGGGAGATAGTTGATCGCTGTGAGATTGAGGTCAGGAGAGTAGACATGAAGGACAACACGGCGGATCCACTCACGAAGGCCCTCCCCCAAACACAGTTCGAGAGACCTTTTGGGATGTTGGGTTTGCGATACTACAACAACTGGCCTTAGTGCAAATGAAAGATTGCTCGGAATGTATATGCCCTAGAGGCCATTATTGTATATTATAGTGGATGCTTGGACATATATAGAGGACTTTCTTGCTCAACATTATAGAATGCTATCTGGTTGCTCTTTATCTTAACATGTGTATTTGTTTAGTTTACTATCTCATTCATACATGTTGATAAAACCCTTTAGATGTTGGCTTGACTACTAGGACTATGATGCCGATCATACTAGTGGGGCTTGTGTAGTCCACAAGCACATCCTTAACAGTTCCTAGTCGAGAGAGTATCGAGACAGGGCATTGATATTCTAGAGTAGACTAATGTGTACGTTTCTTAACTCTGTATGGGGCGATGGTTGATCTCATAACCATTGGTGTTTGACATCAAAGATTGTACATAGGTGCTAATTGGAGAATGAGTACACCGAACATGATTCGCCGAGAACTCGTAGATGGTATCATACCTATCGTCAGATAGCAGTTCTCTGGTGACACTTGTACAGGTTAGTCTGTAGACCCGAGATCGTCATAGCGTCTTGTGTGGTTTCCACTGTACTTTAATTTCCTCCCTACCGCGGCTCAAATGAGTCGTGTAAACATGTGGTTTTTGGGTGCAGTCTCCGAGTCACATGGAAGCAGTGAGCGATAGGAGGGGTTTCGTCTCTCCTGGTATTGGGAGTTGATGTTGCGCTATGCTCGATCGGCTATAACAGAAAGTCCCTGGTCATGACTGATGAGATATACTGATAAGTATTATCAGTAGTTTCTCGAAAGGTTATAGGCCACACAGCGGCATGACTTATCGAGTTATTGAGGTCTGGCGATTCCACTCTCCAGACTCGATATGCGATGTATCAGACGAAAAGACCGGACTGTACGGTAAGTGTTACTTATAGGCTCTACGGGAGTTTGGACAAGCTTGCTTGTTGGTTTTCTATTCGTTCAATATCTGGGTAGCCGTTATGTCCAGCTAGTACCGCTGACGGCTTGTGGGTATCTGATATGATTATTACCTACTGGTGGCGTATTGACGAGTCTTTAGAGTCCCACATAGAGGTTTTCTAGTTCAAGCGAAACGAAATATGACACGCATGGAGATATGTGCGGGAGCTTGATTAAATACGAGTATATGATACCGTATTCTAATCTAGCGTTTTTTGATATTAGCCAGGTTATATATGATATAACCGGAATATTGAATGTGTTGATTTAATAATTTGATATATTTATATATATATTTATATATATATGATATATATTAACTAGTATTAAATATAAGCTGGTTATATATGATATAACCGGATTATTGAATCAAGTATTGATTTAATGATTTGATATATATATTTATATATTTGGTATTAGCCGGATTATATATGATATAATCGGATTATTGAATCAAGTGTTGATTTAATAATTTGATATATATATATATATATATATATATATATATATATATAAACTAATATTAAGCTCACTTAAGATTTTCTTCTCTTTATATATATATAAATATATATCTTAAGTGAGCTTAATATTAGTTTATATATATATATATATATATATATATATATATAGTATCATGGTTAATGATATATAGAACTAGGACGTGTGAGAATCATATTAGAGTAAAGATAATGATAAAAATTTATGAATTAAAGAAAAGAAGAATGAGTCATTGTTTGGGTGCTTGGAGAAGCATGGAGAAGCCATGACTCATCTTCTTACCTTGTTTTATTGATATATATTTATCACATTCTTTATCTCAGATTTCCTCAAGGTTCACTCATACTTCCAAGTTCATATTCTTCATCTCCTGATTAGTTTTTCTAGGTTGAGAAAAAGAAAAAGAAAAGAAAGATTTTTAGTGAGTAAAATTCCTACTTCATCAACCTACACTATAGCAAATTAGTATAGGTTCTCTTCACTAATATCTTGATTAGTGAAGTGTGGGCTTGAGTGTGAGTTGCCTCAAAGTGGATCATTTTCGACGACGAAGAGTTCGAGCAAGTTCGTTCCAACCTTCAAATGGAGTCAAAGAAGAGTTCTAGGACTACTACTTGGAGCATTTGAAGTGAAGGACTAGACTACAAAAGTTGTAGACTCTCTTCACTTAATTTAGAACATGTATTGCTCATTTTTGAAATCCTAATTCTCTAGTTCGATTCTTGTTTAGTATACTTACCCCTCTAGAATTTTAAAATTGTATACTTGATGCTCATAGAACCCTAGTAGAGGTGCTAAGACATACTTTCATAATTTACATGATCTTCTCATTTATTATTGGTAGGCATTGAAGTCCTGATTAAAGTTTTCTTGTATGCTTACATAGGCACTATTGTTAGCTTGAAGTTGATTTATTCTAGCCCCAGTATCTTTACATATTCAAGAAATTGTTGAAATGATTCATTTCTCAGAGCACAACTGTATTTATATCCTAGAATAGTTTTTGCATGGTTATAGATATAAAAACACATTTAGTAGTAATTATATTTTACAAAAAATGTCAAACTTTTTTCTTAACCTTGGATTGTTCATGTGAACTCATTTCAATTGAGAGGCATTAGAATCTTGAGGATCGTATGATAGAGAAAAACTAGAGACTTGAGAGCTTACTTGCTTGATGGCCATTCTTGGAAGTTACCATATGAACTTTTGCTTATGATATGATGTTTATTAATTTGTTGAGTGTGGGCAATGGATACTGATAGATTAGAAACTTCTGAAACTTGAAGTGTAGTTCCTATAGAGAATGGCAGCTGGCAGTGTCCTACAACCATGGGAAATCTTTAGACAAGGGCCACTCTGTTACTAAATTATGGTAATACCTTGCCATCTAACCTTATCAATAATCTAAATTTCTAGAACTTGATGTAATACAACACTATATGGATATACTTGATATCAGAGACGGAGACAGGGGGGCCTGCAGGGACACCTCTGGTTTGACCTTTCAAATTCTTTTCTAACTTCCTCAAATCACAGATGACCCTCTTGACTGAGAATATATCTGCCATGATGTCTGATCGCAAACCTATATGTGAACCTTCGATTCCATTTACAATTTACCTGATTTTCCAAAATTAAGCATATAATTTACCGTTTCCAAGAGTTCCATACTAATTTAATATCCTAATTATGAGCTGCCTGTTTCTAACTAAAGCTGGATCCTGTCAATCTAATTCTTCTAATTGATTTCGCAAAATTAAAATCAATTCACTTGGAACCTTTGTAATTTAATTGATAACTAGTAGGTAAATCTAATTTCCCTTTCATTTTCCATTCCCTCTAATCACACCTTTTCGAATTTTCTTTGGTAAAAAGAGAAAATTAAGCATTTCTATTATAGGTTTTTCTACAATCTTTTTTAACAAGGTTTTTCTTTATAAATTTTTTGTTTTAAACTATTTATCAATATTTCAAAAACTAATTCATTTCTATTGTGTATGATTAGATAGAGAACCATAAACTAATTAACCAAATTTCTTTGAGGGTCTTGAAGTTCATACTTAGTTTTAATATTAATTTCATTATATATATATTTTTGTTTAAGCACACTTTTTTAGTTTCCTTTAATATTCCAATTGCCTTCAATGCACTTTAAGTTCATATTTATTAATTTATCCTTTATGCCATGATATATATAACTGATGGAAGAATTCACTAAAACAACCTTTAGCTATAGTTGCTGAATAGTCCTCTAATGAATCAGATCCTATTACTCAATTGATTGATTCCTAAAGGTCCCATGGCATATAGTAGATAGCCTAAATAAAATTCATAGAGTTGACATGAATTTTAGTCCCACATCACCTATGCTCAAGGACAAGTTTAATTTTTCAGAATTAGTAGGGTTAGTTTAAAACAATGCTTGAATTATCGTATTATAAAAGTTTTTCTAGCATAGTAAATACCAAAAAACGTGTTTGAAGAAATTCAAATTATATCAAATACGATAGAGCAATTTTATTAAAAATATTGCATTGTTTGATGATAGAAACAAATTATAATAACATACCTTTCCAATCTTTAGACTTCATTAGTTAGCTTCCATGACTCAGAATACGATATAAGCAATAATTCTATGTACTTTTTACCTTTTCATTTCAGTTATTTACTCTGTTTTCTTATTTATCTATATATTCGTTTCCAATAGGGCATGGAATTTTATATTTTAGATTGTTATTATTTTCCATAGGCAAATATGGAAATACCTGCTACAATTGGTTCATTTTTGTATAGAAATCATCAAAGCTTAAATAATGAACCTTTCTCTATGTTTTATCCCCTTCTAATATAGTTTATGGTGCCCCCCCCGAATGAATACTGGCTTGGGTCATGATGACATGATACCTAGTTGTATGGTAGTAAAATTTTACTTTCAACTGTACTTTCGTTTCGCTTTTATTTGAAGAAAACTCTTTTGCTAGTATGTGCCATTTTCTGTTAATTTCGGTTATGACCATAGAAGCTCCCCATACACCAATCACCTCGCCGCCGCAACGCAGCCATTGTCCCAAATCTTTGGGGTTCATGGCTAAGTGAATCCTTTTCCGCGCTCTTATAATTGCCTTTGTAAATCAGTAAGTAATTCTTTTTTTCCTTTTATGTTAATTGTTAATCAATGTTTTCTTAGATTACTCTTGGTCCTTGTTGCTTGTTCAACTACAATTCAATCACTCATAATTGGTGCACGTGTTGCTCTCTGTTGCACATGTCCATACCATATCATATTATTCAATCTCATTCTTATACTTGATGAAAGGTAAACTGATGAATCAAGAATTTTCCCTATGCGGGAGAAAAATGTATACTGGTAATAAACTTTTCAAAATAATATTATAAACAAAGCACCACTTCTTTGATATATGAGAAATTATAACCTCATCAATTGACTTAAACAAATCTGTCCGTGTCCTATAAAAATAAACCAAACATCAAAAGTAAAAAGTTGAATTTTCTTACATCTGATCTTATTTCTTATTAATATCTAAATATATTGCCACTCATTTATCATGACATTTTCATATTAGCTCTATCTTCTATCTATCTTGTAACCGCTTCATTTTTTCCTTTGGTTTCCTATTATTTTATCATGATAGCTGCATAGCATTCTCATAAAGTTCCTCCATAAACTCTGTAATATAGAGGTTCATAGTACTCAAAACTGAAAGTATTCAATTTATCATGATACATTTATTATATTAAAAACATCCTACTACTCTATCTCACTTCATGATGAATAATTAATCCTAGGCCATGCTACAGTCATTCATCATAGATGGAGTAAGCTCTTCATAAGAATTACAACATCAGGACATTTTGGCTAAAGTTGAAACATGCTTCTAGAGTATCTGACCATAAAATACCATGATTTGTATAAATATAGAACACTTCCATGCGGCTAAAGTGGAAACATCCTTCTAGAGTATTTAACCATAAATTACCTTGATATGTATAAATATAAAACATTTCCATGCACCGTTCAAAATGTTGGCCGATATCGTCAACTGTTGGTTTTCGAAAGAAAACAACACAACCATGCAAAAAAAATTCGGGTAACGATATTTGGTAAATGTCATCCGACATTTTGTGATTTCGGCCGAAATGTTGGGATGTCCGCGTTTAGGCTGACATTTACCATTATGAGGGAAAAAAATTCGAGGGTGTTTTTTTTGGGTTTTGGGCTTTATAAATAATCCGGTCCATTGGACTGACTTTGCAGAAACCTCGTTTCATCTCTTTCGTAGGATTCGAACTTACGTTCGTTCCCTTAATAGGCAACCGTTATACCACTGAGCTATTGAGGAACATAAAAATGGGTCTAAATCCCTAGCTTTGAAAATCAATAGGTTTACGTCTCTGGCCCCAAAAAAGTTGTGAAAAACTTCCTAAACTTAAAGATTCTTATGTTTTAGTCCCTATAGTACATTTACTATTATTTTATACCAACATTGCCCTTTCAGGTAAACTGCTGCATATATTTTTTAAAGTATTATGGTTATCTTTTAAAATACTGCATTTATGTTATAAAGTACTGTATTTATATTGAAATAGGTCAAATGCAATAGATATAGTAATTTTACTAAAAAATGTAACAGTTTAATGTCAAATGTAGTATTTTAATACAAATATAGTACTTTATTACATAAATGTAGTATTTTGAAAGATTTCTATAGTAGTCTAGAAAGTAAATGTAGTAGTTTACCTGAAAGCGCAGTGCTGGCATAAAACAATAGTAAATGTACTATAGAGACTGAAACACAAGAATGGCATAAAACAATAGTAAATGTACTATAGAGACTGAAACACAAGAATCTTTAAGTTTAAGGAGTTTTTCACAACTTTTTTTTGGGCCAGAGACCTAAATTATTGCTTTTCAAAGTTAGGGACTTTAAGACCTATTTTTCCTTAAATTTAATAAAACTAAAAATCTAAATAAGTTAATTTTTTCAAATAAATAATTTATATAAATGACGTTTACATTACAAAAATATAGAGTCTGGTATTTGATAATACCATCCGACAATTCACAATATCTAATATCCGACATAAAAAAACTTCGTGTCGATACGGCACCGACATCCGAAATTTAGAACATTGATACCATGGCTAGTTCACATATAATTGTCTTAGCATCTCTAGCATCAATCATCACACAGGCATGTAAAATAAGCAACAATGCGACATGCTATAGACAAACATATATGCAAATCCCTCAAGGTCATGTACATGAAACTATTGGCTATTTAATTTCTATATATAAATATACTTTATTTGGAAGAACAAGATTTCTAAAACATGTAATTTTCTTTGCTAGTGAGTATCCTTATTATCTCATCATCTATTCATCATCAATAGTTTCAAATAACAAACTCAAACGGTGGAAAGATGAACACAAAACCAGAGTCCAAAACTAGAGAAGTGATTTTCTCTAGCATAGCGTGTTCCACGGAGGATACACTACTTAACATGATATGATTCAGTCCTACAAGCCAAATGCAATCCACCAACTTATGTCATCCCGATACACTAATCACATTTTTTGTGCTAATGTTTAATTGTGGATATTTATTGTTTCTCCCCTACACAGGTTCAATGAAATATGACATTGCTAGTAAAAAAAATCTCAGCTGCTATTCAGATGTTTGTTATCCTGGAGGCCATAGAAGTATAAGATAATTTAGAAGATGAGTTAGATGACCTTTAAGATAATACTAGATTTTGACCCCACGCGTATCGCGTGGGACCAAAGATGATCGAAAATATTTGTAGCCGAATCTATATTTTACACATAATCACTTCAACTTAAAATGTAAGCGATATGTGATAAAAAATAATATATAGATCTAATTTAAATAACATTGATAATTTTCAAATCTTACTCTCATTTAGACATGATTTTCTTTTGCATTATTTTTAAATTTTCTAAATAGCCTGTCCCTTTATTTGAATATCAAGATCATTCTTGATTTCTTTCTTTATGAGATAAATCATAGGACGCCTTAAATTTTAGTTTAACATTTCACGATTATATTAAGGCAAATTTTTACTTAAATACCAAAAGTTTTCGTCATTTCTTAAATATGAATACCATTTACTCTGTGACTTGTAAGTAGATGCCAAGAACAAACATAATACCTAAATTAAATACCATGTTTTAATGTTTTCAATTTATAATTTACAAATACAAACATCAAGCTTATATCATGCATTGTTGTGGCTATAAACCAATGCAAATAATAAATTATGTTAATATTTTAGCTAAAAATATTTCTTTTTCCATGAATTTATTACCCGGTTATTTCTTAACTAATAATAATAGTTATTTGAATCGTGAAATTTTAGTATCAAATTTAAAGCAACCATAGTTTCTGTAAGTAAAGTTTCTATAAGTAAATATAAACCAACTATTGTTGTTTGAAGCATTTGTGATTTTATTATTTGTTATTTTTATTATTTAGATACAAATATTATTCATTATCCTTTTCCCCCAAATACCTACCAATTATTATTAACCATAGGATCCAAGGATAAGGGAATATGAATAAATTCAAGAGCAAAAAAAGAAATGCTAAAATTAGTGCTTTGACTTACAAATGATTCTTTGACCAAGCCAATTTTGTATTAGAGTAACAGATAGATAGAAAGCCTCAGAGATTTGGATTGAAGTTTTTTGTTGGGTTTAATTTCTTTTCCTTTATACCTTCAATCTTTTCTTGAAATAGCTTTTCGGTCATGGAAATTTGTCATTTGGGATCTCTCATCTCCTTGGTTTGAACTTTAAAGATAAAACCTAATAACCGACACTCTTGCGCATAATAATGTTAGTGTCTCTTCTAAGATATTAGTTCTTTAGATGCAATTCTTTTCTATCCCTTAAATTACTTTATCTATAAAGGTGTGGGTCCTGTGTAATTTAATAATCTTCAATTTCAAAATCAAATGTCGATCATTTTGATATAATTTCCTTTCATTTCAAAATGTCAAGTCATTTGATTTCAAAATCAATATGCATTTCAAGTAAATGAAATTAAGGTAATCTAGAATAGATGGCAAGGGACAACCGACATCGGTCGACGGTTATTGATAGCAGTCATTGGTGAGCAATCTTTAGATGCGGTGGCCGACGACGATCATCAATGAGGATTGTCAGGGGCAGTTGCCGACGACCGTCATCGGTGGACTGCACCGGTCGGTGACACTGGTCGTCGACGGCGGGTGTTTACCGACAGCAGTTAGTAGACGGTTGCTGACAATGGTCATCGATGGGCAGTCATTAACGAGCTGTTGCCAACGAAAGTCTTGGCTGGCAATTGTTGTGACGGGAGTTTACTGACGATAGTTGACGGTCGACGGACGACTGCAACAGTCGATAGACATTGACGGTCGACAATCGATGGCAATAGTCGGCGATGTACAGTAGTGGTTGTCTGCGACGGACTGTAGGACGGTCACTGGTCGGTGGCAGCAACAATCGTCTGTTGCCGGTAGACGGTTGCTAATAATGATCTTGGTTGATGGAGACCATCATCGATCATCGGTCCTAGCGGTCGCCGATTGCCGGCAATCGGCGACCGACTAAGCTGGCGGTCATTGGTGGCGGTGGACGGTTGCCGACAATGATTGTCGGCGTGCAGTTGTTGCTAGACGTCGACGACCGGTCATCGGTGGCCAGTGGTTGCCGACGACCCATATCGATGGCCGGTTGTCGACGGCATCGACGATCGTCAGCGGTCGGTTGTCGACAGGAGGTTGCCGGCGATGATCAGTTGTCGGTGATGGTCTGTTGTCGGAGAAGACAATTGTGGACGTATATAGTTGCATTGGCAATTGATGCCACCACTATGGTTGATGGTTTGCAGAATTTTGTATTTAAAATTTTTATTCACGTGTCTATTATATATTTGTATGAAGAATTTTAAAAATCTAATTCTAGCATTTTAATTAGACACCACGACTAACATTTTTAAAATGTTTGCTGCAAATGACTTGGTATTAACACTATTTGTTAAATTCTCTGGGCATTTGATTTTCAAATGACTTGGTACCAACGCCCTCTGTAAAATTATTTCTAACTTAGATTCATTGACCATTGACTTTAAAAATGTTGTAACTGTTTTTTCTTTCTATCTTTATTTCATCATGTTGATATTTATAAGCCTTATAATGTGTAGGGGAAATATCCATTATACCATCTTGTAGTGTTCATGAGACGACACAACATCTTACCCTTTTCCATAGCTTAATTGTGGGCCATTCTTTGTTGGGGTTTTCTCTATCATCTGTAAATCACCAAATTAAGGAAATGATAAAGGTTAAGAAATCGGTATTTGCATTCAGTCCCACATTCTGCCCTAAAAAACTTTCATAGATTATTGCTTTTGTTTCATGGTTGAGAAACTTCCATTAAGCTCCAATATTAGGTACTTGGGTTTTGGGTGGTGTTGGAAACAATCTCTTTTTTTCCTGGTATTGGAAGTCAATTTCGATAATAATAAAATCTATGTACTATATAACACAAACACTAAAGGTTTTAGGATTTGCGAATTAATCTCTTGAACGTGCCACGAGGCTTGCTTAGGAGCTTAAAATCAGCCAAAAGCCAATAGCACGTGGGCCCTTAAAAAAGATCACTTGTGATTCCTTCTTATTATAATAATGGTAATAATATTTCTTCTTCTTCTCATTATTATTATTATTATTATTATTCATTTCAAATCTGATTGCACCCTTTCTTAGTCTGGGGCACAAGTAATTTTATTACATCATTTTTTGAGACAAACTCTTTTTTAGTTTAGCTTTCAGCCAAAACAAATCTCTAAGTAAAATTTTTTATTACCATTTTGCTATTTAGCTTATTTTTAAGTTTAAATGTCCATCATTGAATGGTTTTTCTTCCCATATTTTTACCGCTTCAAATCTTGCACACATGGTTAACCTACATTATACATATTATATTACAAGAAAAAACATACATATTTATTGCTATATGGCATCTTTAACCATAACAAAAATAACTTTAAAAGATGCTAAAAAATTGCAATTCAGATTCACCTCATGTTTATTTAAAAAAAGTATTAATGGAAGGAATTAAATGAGCATCATTGCATTGCAGCCCACAGACGGAATATTATCCTAAAACAATAATGATCAACACCATAATTGTTTTGGATTTATGGTTCATATGTATTAGAACCGAAGATATTGTTTTCTACACATGTCTAAAGATAAAATTAACTGATCACCTTAATTTTTTTATAATAACTTTTTTCTTGCACATGCATCACACATGTCAAAACACTAGTTTTGTTATATAAAGAAGAGGTAAATTTTTGAGTTTTTTGAGATAAGCCAATTGAATTTTAAAAATGCTATAAAACCCCATTGAAGGGTATTTTCGTAAAAAAAATTGAGAGGTATTTTTGTCAAAAAAATATTATATTCCTTTCATTTTGAGTCTATTCAATCTATCCGTACGACATTTTGAGGTTATTCAGTCCAATTGTGGCTTATACGAGTTAATCAAACTAACGATTTCATACAATAACGGTAGTTCGGTAGGGTTTTATAGCATTTTTAAAGTTCAAATGTGGTTATCTAAAGGTAGACGGGGTTTAGTAAAATTTACCTTATAAAAAAATCTTTTCGACTAGCGCACAAGAAAATTCCAATTTTTCGCATTTAGCTTTACTTACATATCCTGAAATTTCATTTTTTATTTGCTTAAGTTGCATATATTTCCCACTGCTTATTTCCATTTTATTTCAGGATCTTTTTAGCTGTTCCTCAATATGGTGGTTTAGGTGTTTCTTCTTGTTTACTCCCATGGTTTACTGTACCAATTATGTGTTTCCACTCAATCCCCAAAAGTCTCGACCTATCTTGAGTGCATACATAATAAGTTGGAGGTAATTCTCATTGGAGATAGATTTAAGGAGAACTGACTGAGATGGTTAAAACATAGTGCAATCACTAGAATGAAGGCCAATAAATGTGCCAATTAGCGGGGGGAACAAAATTAGTCGCTGGTTTAACGACGGCTATAGGTAGCTAAACAGACATTGATGGGGGATACCAAAATGAAAGAATATTATGTGTACCCAACCCCCAAAGTTTAGTATAAAAGCTTGATGTTTGTTCTCCTTATAGTAAATGATTGTATGCTTTTATCATGAAACTGTCGAAAACAATTCAATTTTTTGTCTACAATTTGACGCCTCTTTTGTATTTTTGGTTACCAAGATCTTGTTTTTGACTTTTAGGTAGTTGCAGATAAGAGATGGAGAGAAATAACTGCTGCATTCAATTTTCCATCAACAGCCACAAATGCTTCATTTGTCCTCCGCAAGTACTACATGTCCTTGTTGCATCACTATGAGAAGATATATTTCTTTGGATCGGGGGGATGGAACTCACCTCTAACTGGTTTGTACATGGTCTAGTCATCACATCTTTCTTATCTTTGAAGTAGCTAACTGTAGTCCTTGACATTTATTGTGCATATTGCAGCTCCACCAAATACACCATCAGCTACCTTAGTTCCAGCTGAGCCCATACTGAAACAGACTTCAAGTATTCTTGGTGTTCGAAAGCGAAGAGGCAATGGAGAGCTTGAACATGCAGGTTGGTTGTTACGTACTAATAAACTTTCGTTGTGCTTATCTGTATCTATATCTTGTGGAAATAAGTTATAACTTGCTGAAATGAATTGTTTAATAAATTACTGAAAATGTGTAAATTATGTTTTCCTCCAAACAATTTGGATATGGATGGATCAGCTGTACCTAAGTTGGGTTGGAAAGAAGCCAAGAGCTCTGTTCTTGTATTGTGTTTGTGAACCCAGGAATTGGGTATGGTCTGTTTGTTTGATTATGAATTTCAACAAGCGTTGAGGCCAGCCGGAGTAGCTCAAAGATATTTAATTTAACCCGAAGAACATATTAAAAGGTCTTATTTATAAAGTAGACACATCACTGCAGGTCTATATTAGACATAATCACTTACCTGATTTCTTAGATTATATGAAGCATGGTACCTGAGAATTAAGACATGTCTTTAATTTTTTTTATTTGGAATTCTATTATGTGTTATTTTAGTGTTTAGATAGCGTTGAAAGCCTAGCAGGCTTTACGTATTTGAATCAGAGGTAATTAGTCTTCGGACGAAAACCTCCATATTTGTGTTAGGGTGGCCATCCTTGATTAATCATAAATATACTGCAAATCGAACTTCATCGAAAATCCTGGGTGTGTAACTGACTGTCATAGTGGGAAACAAACTTAGTTATCAGTTTTTCAGTTCTAATTTGTAATGGCTTCGTTATCAATTTCCCGACCTTCTGTTACAGTAGTAACCTAATCCAATCCCCTATACCATTAAGCTATGGTTCGAGCACAATATAGTATTTGGAATTTAACCACTTAAAACCACAAGAGAACTTCTCGGCCTTGACCGGACATAATTCTTATATTTTAGTATGGGTTGATAATTAAAAGAGAACAACGGATCATAATTGGAATTAATCCGAAACTATTTGATGAATACCTCAATAGAGAAGGTAGTATCTACTCTTCCACTTTGCTTCCAGATTCTAATTACTCAAAGTTTATTCTTAAACAACTAATGTTCTGTTAAAAAAAGAAGTTAATTTAAAAGGTTAGTCAGGTCAGCCGATTTGTGACCTGATCCCGACTACATTTAACCCATAGCCTAAAACATTGTCAAAATTGACACCCCTACTTGAGAGGCAAAATAGATGGGAATCATGATTATATTGGTTTGGACTTGGAGCATAGTCATTTTTGCTTTGACAATACATTGTTATATTTTTAAATTGGCTAACAATTTATAACAGGCAAAGTTCATCCTTATAGATAATTTCTTATGATAAAGACTAAAGTGATCCTCCAACAAATTTTAATAATATATATAACATAAAAATGTACAAAAAATTTAAACATCATGGTACAAAGTGCAAACCTAACCGTCTAGGCGTAAATATTTTAAAGTTTACAAAAATGCATGCGAGCACTTGAAACGTTATTTCAATCACGTGTTTATTAGATTTCAAACCAAGGTTTAAAATCATGATTCGGCTGCATTATCGGACGGTCTTTTTTTTGTATCAGAATTAGCCATCTTGATTTTATCGGCCATTCTCGGTTTGGAATATTAAATTCTTTTATCCCTTGACGCAAATTAATTTGTTCAAATTAGTAAAAATATCGGAGAAATAATAAAAGTAATATAAAAAATTCACATATTTATTAGTAATTAATGATGTCTAGACTAGAGTGATTTTAAAATATGTTAGCAAGTATAACTGAACTTTGTGTTAATTTTTATTAATTGAAAATGTCAAATAAGGCAATAACTCATTATAGACTTATTACTTCCTTCCCACTACTACTTTAATAAATTTAATACTAAAACCCTAATAATAATTTGTGCATCCAGTATCAAGGTTTAAACTATTGGTATTGATCTTTGCATCACAACTTCGATGGACATTTTTTGGGATTGGAAATTGACCATTGCGGGCTAGGATTGACCAAGGTTGAAAATTATGGTTTCATTGTTATAATTATATTTACGCTATGTTAACTAAGCAATTGCTAGATTTTAATCTTATGTTTAAAATAGAGTAAAGAGAATTTATAAAAGTATTATAGACTTTAGTTGTAAGCCAAGTAGACACGGGTACCTAATTAAAATTGATTTTTCTTATACCCATTTGTATAAAAGGAATCATGTTTTTGAGAATTTATGCAAGAAAACGATAACAAAACCTACAAAGTGGTTGTCATTCTCAGTATTTTAGGCAACTTTATAAACTTGTAACTCTATGACGGTGCTATCTAATGCGTAATTAATATGCATATAAAATATATTTATAAAATAATTAGATCTTGGTAAAAAAATATGTAACAAGTTCTTAGCACATGAAAAAATATGTACCGAAAATATTTAGCCTTCTGAATAGTGATCATGTTGGTTTTGAAATGATGGGAGAAAAACCCATTTCAATTGAACCTATTGCATTTGGCGTTGAAAATTGAAAAAGTGAATGTCTTGTAAGTAAAATTTAGGATTTGATATCTCGGTATTGGTAACAAATGATTGATTTTAGGATTGGAATCATGCATCTTGGTTGTATTAGCTGCTTAAGATTGAAATATGGGATTTTTTTTCATTTGACTTAAATAGTGATAAACAGGTAATTTTATAAATAAATAAGAAAGTAAGTAAAAATAATTTGACATAATTTTCAGAGAATAATAATGTCTTTAGTAGTATTTTTTAATTACATAGTAAATATAATTATAAATTTTTGAAATAGTTTGATTATTAATAAGGTGTAGAGTAGTTTTTATTATTTATTGAACAAAAAACTAAAAATCTCATATAAGTAATTAAACTTATTATTGTAAAACGTGATTTATGCGACATATTGCTCCCGCATATTCATTGTGCGTCCTCTTGGATTTGGTGCATCAGATTGTTCTACAAGATCCATTATACAGTCAAATTTTATTTTCGAAGCTAAATGTGAGCGCCGTTTTACATAATTAGGATGTATGTACGGAGTTAAAACATTGCTCGGTTAAATTAAATACTATATTGAAAATACTAAGCAATGAAACTTACATTGCGTCCCTCTTATATAATATCTATTCTTCTTGCTTTTCTCTTCTTTTCTATGGTTTTCTTCTCATCATTTTCACCTCTCAACAAAACCTCTAGCAAAACTGCTATATTTTTAACAAAAATCTAGAAAAAGAGACTTTGATACACTTTAAAAAGATATATGTTTTTAAAAATATTTCAAATTTTATTTTATTATAAACAATAAATTTAAGTCTTTATTTATTTCTTGAATTTATTCAACTTTTTATTCATTTGCTTTCATCTTTGAACGGTCATACCACATATGTGAGTGTACCATATTTCATAACCTTGGTAAAATTAAGTAGAGCTATTTTCAATATTTAAGGATAAATTGTCATGTTAGGAATATAATTATGCACGAAGAAAATTGTCATCATCGTTAATATAATACCGCAACAAATAATTTTACAAAAATGTATATTTAATTTGTAAGCTAATTTAAATTTTACTCATATTATGATATCTATTAAAAAATATATGAAAATTTTGACCAAAGATTAATTAAATTTTCAACAGTATAAAGTCATCTCGGAACCATCTTGGTATCGGTTCTTAGACATTAATTTTTGGGATTGGAATCAACTATCTTGGATTTGGATAGGCTAAGATTTAAAACTATAGATAAATCATGTGTCATAATGCTCGGGATGAATGGATCAAGCTAGAAAATAAATTTATTGTAGATAGGTTGTAGGTTGGATCGAGATGAAAACAAAATTTGGAAGCATTTAGAAAGGGTTTTATTTCTTTGCCTCAATCAACAATGTAAAATATGTGATGGTTTGTCTTGCTAATCTAAGTGAAAACAAAATTTTCCAGCAAAAAAGAGGTAATTTTCTACAATACTGGATAGGAAGATAGAGTTCTCCATCTAAAGCAAAAGGGGAACTAAGTTAATTCTTTTAACGAAGGAACATGAGGAAAGAAGCAGTGACATGTGGAGTAGTAGTTTGAAACAAATTGCTCACTAAAAATTTAAGGGAGTATTATGAGAAAAGAAGCCGTGGCATGTGGAGTAGTAGTTTAAAACAAATTGCTCACGAAAAGATAGAGAAAAATGCTCAGTACAACATTATAGAAGCAACGACACTGTTTTATGCTTATAATTAAACGCAATCTATCTCTTGTTAGTTTGATGGAGGATTCACTCTTAATTCCCAATCTTCGTCCTAGCAAGAGACGCTGATAAACTGCAAGTTTAAGATTTAGTATACCCATATGTTTTTCTCTAACTACAATTTATTGAGAAACATCCAAGTAGGTACCATTCTGCTGCAAATTCCACATCAATCTATAACAATTTATTAAAACGTAAGTTGTAGTCTGATGATAATATATAACGTTAACAGTCAACTTAATCTTGATGCGTGAGTTCATAGCACTAACCCTCCTCGGGAGTGTGCGGGAATCAATCCTCAGGAGGGGAGGTGCTCATAATTTAACGTGTTCGGCGCAAATCCATGGGGCCCCTGGGTGCATGTGTGCGATGTGTGCATGGGTTAGGCTTGCAGGCCAATTCCCCCCCCCCCCCTCCCCCCTGCCCCCAACACACAAAAATTCAATCTTGATGCATCGATTCCGGTTAAAAGCACAAGTGCTGTCTTTGCAAACTCCTGAATGTGTTAATACATTGCCAATCCTGATACCCCTTGTAGGTAAACGTATAGGCATTTATTCTAATCTTTTGCACGAAGGTGTTGAGGATCTGTCACATGACTAATTTTTGAAGTCTCATGATGTCATGATGGATCAAGCCCATAACAATATGATCTTCACTGGACTACATTTTTGACAATAGACTTTTGGTATAATTTCTTTGTCTTTAAGCTCTGGATGAAATTCAGTGCAAATTGTGTGCTATGATATTCCTTGATGTTGTGATATTCTTTGATGATCCACAAAATGTGCATATGACAAATAATGTCTTGTATGCAACATGGTCGTGGCAATTGAAATGCAGGCCTTCATATTATCAGCTTGTAACAATCTCAAAAATGATGGGCAATGTGATCCATCATTAGTATAAAGCTATCTGAAATTTATCGTACTACAGGGATATTTATTGCCAGATTGTGATTTTTTCCTCTTATTCCCCATTTTCCCTTGAATTCAATTAACTGCTTTCAATACTAAGGTATTTTGGGAGTTTATTTCTATCACTTATTAGATGCTTTTATAAGAATCAATTGGAGTGTGATTTGACACCATTGCAGTTCAAAAACAAACCATTTGCTTTTCAATTTGAAGACATTTTGAGAGGAAATTTGGGTTATTGTTTGCATTTTCTTTGTATTTACTACTACTTGCCATGAAGTCATTTTGAAGAGATGCATACTATGTCTAGGAGAACCAAGGTTCAAGAACTCGGTTTTAGTTTTGTTGAGTTTCGGCTAGTTTCGCTAATCTCGGTTTGGGTTCCAGTTTCGACGGTAATACAACATACATAAGCGTAAATATATTAAATACTTAAATTAATGGTTCTATATTACAAGACAATGATCTTAGTGTTTAAAAATCCAGCCATGATGCAAAATATATTGAAAAGTGTACTTAAATAAGTATTAATATAGGGTTTGGGTTCGTTTTTTTGCGGTTTTCTAACAATGAAGACTTAGAATGATCACAATGACAGTAAAAATGGTATAAAAAAGTTTTTAAATGTTTCAGCCGAAACGATATTGTATGGTTGGTTTCGCATCGGTTTCAGATTTCGTATCGGTCTCCTCCAAAACCGATATGAAGCCACCATGTATCGGTGGTTTCGGCCGAAACCTCAAACCTTGGGAGAAATACGTTCAACCACAGCACAGCTTAACCAAAATGCTTCATACACAGCCAATATGTAGCCTTCTGATTAATTAATCTCTCAGCAGCAGTTTTGGAATTCATAGACGGATTCTCCTAATGATGACCATCAGATACTACCAAATCTTCACTCTTCTTATGAATGTGAGTAATTAAAAATATCCATAGATATTTCTCCTTACATATTAATTAATATGCTACTCTTTTTACCAATATAGAAAACTTTGTTGAACCTATTGTACTTCTATTTACACAATACATAGACACAACACAAACTTAGTTGTTAATTTTGTATGTGTATTCTCCATAAATATTAATTTGCATCTTATCCGTCCACAAGTTTCTACAGCAGTTAAATTTTAAGAAATCTATTACACTTAGATACACACATAGCAAGTCAAATTGTCAAGTTTTAAATATCATCCCTATAAGAGCCAACATCTGTTTTATCGCATCATTCGACCAAATATTAACAATTCAACTATGATTGGGAAAAATAAATTGTCTTGCAATTAGCCTTTATCAAGAATCTTTTCTAGCCATCAGTGTAAACTTCTTGTACAAAAATATTATTACTTAACAGGAAATTAAAAATCTTGAATACCCGACGCAGTAAATATCCATGTGCTATTTTGCATGCTTAAAATAAAGGCCGGTCTTCCAGCATTGATTTTACCTGCTTATTTGACACGTGCTGGATAACTTGTGCTTATTGAATATAGGGTTAATTCCAAAAAAACTACCAAATACTTCGGCTCAGTTATGAGAAACTACCAAATACTCTCAAAACTACGAGAACTTACCACAACTTTCAAAAACAACAAGAAACTACCACAAAACTTTTGATCTACGAAAAACCATGATAACTAAGACCCGGTCAGCAATATTTGCAAGAAACTACCACAAAACTTTCTTTCTTGTAATTATGAGAGTTTTTGGTAGTTTAGAGCCAAATTATTTGGCAGTTTTTTGGAATTAAGCCTTGAATATATAGTTACACATTATGTGCCTAAAACTTTTTATGGCGGCTGTAGGTCCATCTTCGCCAACAAATACAGTTGTGGGAGTAATCGACGGAAAAATTGAGCATGGTTATCTACTCTCGGTTGTTCTTGGCACACAAAGGCTCAGAGGCGTCGTCTTTCACACTCCAGAAGAAATTGCAAACCAAGCACCTGAATTCTCAGATATCGCCGGTCATAGTAATGCTAAGGGTGTTCGTCGCCGGAGGAGGAAGAAGCTGAGAAAGAGAGACCCTACACATCCGAAGCCCAACCGCAGCGGCTACAATTTCTTCTTTGCAGAGCAGCATGCCCGGCTCAAACCACTTCATCCAGGAAAGGATAGAGAGATTAGCAAAATGATCGGATATCTTTGGAACAAACTAACAGAGCCTGAGAAAGCTGTAATGATTCTTTAAAGTTCCTCGATTCCTTTGCTAGGAAACACCTGTTTCTTTTTTGTGCAGTTTCGACAATTTCTTATTTCAAAAGCACCCAGGTGAAGTAATAAAAATGCAGCAATGCCAACAAAAAGTGGCAGTGAAAATGGCAGAATAAAGGGTATATTGTAAAAATGAAAAGCTGCAGAGAGCGTAAATGTCTTTGAAGTTGGGGGGGGGGGGGGGGGTGTTATAAAGTGTAGTTCTCATGTTACATGTGAAAAGAGAGGGGGTTTCCTGCAATTAAGCCTTGTTTCAGTTGCCTTATAGCTATGTGCTGTTTATTTTACTAGTCTCTCCCTTGAACTTCTATTTCAGGTTTACCAGGAGAGAGGTGTGAAGGATAAGGAGAGGTATCGAAGCGAGATGGAAATTTACCGGGAAAGACTAAACACAGGTCCAGTCATAAGCAATGCTGTGCCAATTCAACAGCGACCTGCTGAATCAGAGGGACCGATGGTTGACATTGATGCAAAACTGGAAATAGACGAAGGAGATTTACCTGAAGCCGATGAAAATGATAGCAGCTCTGATGATTGTAGCGAGACTGAGGACAAGAAGTCAGACGATGAATCAGAACCAGAGGTTGAGACACCTCCTGCAAGTTTAGCTGCAGATATTTCGACGGAAGGAGATGGTTTTGAGTTACGGTGGAGAGATAATGTGCAAGCGGAGGCTGAGATTGCAAATCCTAGTTCGAGTGAAGATGCGGAGTCAAAGAAGGTTTCAGAGCAATCTATTGATCACCAGTAGATTCGTGGTGTTTGATGCTCAACCCTGAAAGTTTTTTTGATGTTTAATCGTAAAAGATCAATTGATGATTAGCATAGCTGCTTTGTTAATTTACCCCCCTTCTTTCTCTCCCGAAGTTATTTCTTGCACTTGTTGAAGGAATTCAAATTTTATCAATTTTTTGGTTTTTATTATATCTTTTAAACTATACTGGTAGCAGGGACAATTCTGGTATATTTACAGTTTTGGAGTCGTGTGTGTTTCCATATGTTATCAATATATAAATGCTCTGCATATCTAATTATTAAGGTCTTTTTTTATACGGTTTTTAAGATCTAACAAAGAAACTGCGGACTAATAATACCTCCGGAAGTGTCATCTACATATCTAAATTATTAAGATCTTCAAAAAATTGAAAAAATGGGAAACAGAAGATAAGGGGAGAATTGAAAAAATGGAAAACAGAAGATAAAGGGGAGAAAAGGACGTTTCCTTGTTTACTTGGTTAGATTTCAAGGTGCCTCATTCTTTTTTTCTATTTTCGTCAAAAAGTTGGCTTTCAACAAATTTTGATGTTTTACTCTTGATCTTTATGGTTAAGTTGTTGGTATTGGGTTATTGAACTGCTAGGCTTTTCCTATTTGTAGGAAGTTATGTTTTTTCAAGTTGTAAAACTAATCAAATAATCATACGTATAATAGATTATAAAACAGAGCTAGACAAGGAATCTGCTAGCAGATATTCCTCTGTGAAAGAAAAGAGCCAATTCCGGCCATATCCATTCATTGTGATAGCCAAGATGCTATTACAAAGACTAAATCTAAGACTTATAATGGGAAATCCAGACGTATAGTCTGAGACACAATCGAGTGACAATTGCAAAAACATAGAATAATTGCAATTGATTTTGTTTAGATTTGAAAATAATCTTATAGACCCTGTAACTAACGCTTGTTCCAAAAGACGAGTGTAAGAGACGCTGAGAGGAATGGTTCTGAAACGTATTCAGTAAATCACCACAATGGGAGCCCAACCTTGGATTGGAAGCACCAGGAAGATGTTCAGGGTAACGACGAAATTGATGAGTGATTTGTAAATTACTAAAAATTGAGAGCTTGCTCTCGATTGCCCATTCCTATGACGGTATAGTGCTAATCAACAACAATAGTGGTTGAGCTTTTTTAACTCTCAATGAGTCCATAGCCAATTGAGCAGGTATCGGTTGCGGAATACCATTGAAGAACCAAAAGAAACCGAGATAAGCACATGGTCAAAACGTGCAAACCTGAACTATGTGATTAAAAAAAAACCACATCTTGTGTACGGATGTTGAGTTGATATGTAATGGATCCAAAGTTCAAGAGGAGTTCACTTTGCATGTATACCAATTCAAATCTGGAAGAAAACTTTAACTTATACACAAACTGAAAATGCCTTGGTATTCATTTTGTTATTATTTCAATTTTTAAAACTTTGTTTCATACGGGGGATTGTTAGTTTTTATGCTCAGTTTGCGAGTCAAAGTCGTGAGTTTTGACGGAAGTTGAAAGCCTTTTTGATGGGTTCTTGTATTTTTGGCTTTTGGAGAAGAAATGCATGCCCCACATTGGAAATGGGGTTGGGATGGTGTGTATATATAAAGTCTCACTCTTACATGTCAAGTGTGGACTTAAAAATAAAGAAGGGTTCACGCACACACGAGCAGAGCCTTGTGGCGCAAGGGAAAAAATTGAGCGGGACCGATTCAGGAACGGGTTACGGGTTTAGCCTGTAAGTGCAGGCTGAGGCCCTCTCCCTTCCTTGAAGGAGCAACGAGCCCATTTGAGATTCTGTTTTTAAAATTGGTTGCAGATTTTGTGGAGAGAATATCTTCTGCGAGCTTATCTATAAAAACGTAAGGGTCAAAACGTGGGAGCAAATGCATTTGAGATTCTGCTTTTTAAATTGGTTGCAGATTTTGTGGAGAGAATATCTTCTGCGAGCTTATCTATAAAAACGTAAGGGTCAAAACGTGGGAGCAAATGCCTTTAGTACGTTATGCTTTCCCTGATTCGGGCCTTGCAGGTGTGCCCGAGCTCCATTTGACTTCTGATCGTTGGGAGCTCGCCGACCTCGATCTCGAGCCGAGGCTCTCTCAATTGCTTGAGGGAGCAACGAGCTCCTCCGAGATTCTGTTTTAATTGGTTGCGGATTTTGTTGAGAGAATATCTTCTGCGAACTTGCTTATCTATAAAAGCGTAAGCGTCGTACGTTATGCTTTCTCTAATGATCTGGTGCTCTATAAGAGCTCGTGTTCCGCATGCGTATGGTGTTGCAAATCCCTGATTCGGGCCTTGCGGGTGTGCCCGAGCTCCATTTGACTTAGCTTGCCGACCTCGATCTCGAGCCGAGGCTCTCTCGATCGCTTAGGGAGCAATGAGCTCTTCTGAGATTCTGTTTTAATTGCTTGCGGATTTTGTGGAGAGAATATCTTCTGCGCACTTGCTTATCTATAAAAGCGCAAGGGTCAAAACGTCGGAGTAAATGTGCTTTCTCTAATGATCTGGTGCTCTATAAGAGCTCGTGTTTTGCATGTGCATGTGTTGGTACATCGCACATGCAAGGGGCTGCAAATCCCCGATTTGGGTCTCGCGAGTGTGCCCAATCTCCATTTTTTCACATAATGTTTTGACTTCTGATCATTGCGAGCTCACCGACCTCGACTTCGAGTTGAGGCTCTCTTGGTCCCCTAAGCGAGTAGTGAGGTCGGCCCACACAAGCCTATGTGCGAGCTCAAAGACTCGACCCCGATCTCCTCTGAGATTCTGTCTTAATTGCTTGCGGATTTTGTGGAGAGTATCTTCTACGAACGTGCTTTTCTGGAAAAGCGCAAGGGTCAAAATGTAGGAGTAAATGCCTCCGTACGTTACGCTTTTTCCAGCAATTTGGTGCTCTATAAGAGCTCGCTATGTAGAGAAAGAAAGATAGAAAAATAGAGGGAACCGAGAAACTTTCCGCTGCTATTCATCTCGCAAAATCCAGTGATGTTGATTTTCTGTTTGGTTTTTGGGCAAAGCCGTGCTTGCATCAACCGGTCGAATCGCAGATTGCACGGCTTGAAGGCTTGCCTTGAGGGGATGTTTCATTGTATTTTAGAGGTAAACCGCCATAGCCCCGATGCATCGAGCGGGGGGCGAAAATTTATCCTAAGGACAGCGTTGATTTGACGGGTCTCGATAAGTTCCTCAATATCACCGTTATTTCAGATTTTTACTTTGATTTCGGATTTTTTGCTGTTTTATTTGATTCAGTTTTAGTCGCCATTATACTGCATCTGGTTGGACACATCTTTCTCTCTACTCAATTACTTTTTTTTATATCACACTCTTTTCGCTAGGAACAAACACAAATTATGTGAATCAAATTTCTAACTCATAATTTCGATCATTTTTTTCTTCAAAACCGAACAAAGAAATTAGATTTTGTGAAAACCATTTCTAATCTATATCGATTTTCAAATTTTGATTTCCAGCCTCCAAACAGCCTCTAAGGGAACCAGATATATAATTAAGTACAACTAAAAGAACTATGGGAGACTGGACAAAGTTTTTTTTATTGGATTCACCCTTTCCCTAGCATATTTGATGATTTTTCAAAGAAGCGTAAGTTTTAACAATTTAGTGGAACTTATAGCTTGACATTTGATGTGTGATATAAGCAGCAATTATGGTTATTGCTAATTAAGACTCTTACTAGATGCTTATGTTAGAAATGATGGAATATACCTCGGTCAGACGTCAGAAGCACAAACAATGACAGACGTTTGAAGGTGTAATCATTACACCTTCAAACGTCAGGTAAACTCAAGTTCAGACGTCTGAAAACTACACGAGTGCAACGACCCTAAAAGTTATATACACTTTTATCAATCCAATATTAATAAAAGAGTATACTTCTGTTATGGTTTCGAGTTGTAAGTTATTATTGATAACCTATGTATAATAAACAATTTATAGCTCATTGGTTAAACCTCTCCATTGTTGTTTGATGGAGCTCCTTTTCAGGCCTCCATCAGATGTTGTCTTCCGTTGATCTCGTGATGGACTTAGTTGATTATCCTCCGTTGCGTGTGGGTCTCAATGGGTTTTTGGAGGAAAAGGTGAAGTGAGGGAGTTGGTGCCGAGTACCTGCAAAGAAGTCCCGAGGTGGTTTGGCACCACCTAGGACCCTCCGACGCTCAAGTTAGTGATGAGATCCGAACAGAGTAACGGCTTAAAAGAGTAAAGAATAGCTTACTTGACCCCTCTGTGATGGGGGTTTATATAGCAGTGGTGGCAGGCAGCAGCAGGCGCAAGAATCTCGCCGGCAGTTACGCTCCCGACGTCACGCCCGCGTAGAGAGCGGATCGCCCATTAATGGGGATCGTAGTGGCGTGGAACGTGGGATGCTGTTGGTGCAGGATCTGCGCATGGCGAGATTCGCGGAGCGGCGGTTACGCCTGTGAGTGGTGGAGTTGGTCGGAGGGCCAAGGAAGACGGCCTCGGCCGGGAGCTCGGGGACGAGCGAGGAGGCCAAAGAGTCTTGGTCCTGTGGAAGCCCGGGGCGAGCTGAGGGGCCGAGGAGGCTAATTTGCAAGGGGCCCCGAGGAGGGCCAGCTTGTGCTTGCAGGTCGGGCACAAGGCGGCCTGGTCGGCCCCTGTGGGTCCTTTCTTCCGAGTCTCGGGACACGACATCTGCCACGTGTCGTGATCCGGGAGATCACCAATATTGAGCATCATCATTAACCCCTCACTCTTGTCCCGACCAGCTAGCGGGTCGGGTCAGAAGTGGACTGCTGGGCCTCCCGAGGTGAGATCCCTTCTAAAGTTTCGTCGGGACGAGTCCTCGGGCTGTCGGTTGTCTTTTCCATCAGCGAATCAAAACGAGATCTCTGCATTTGAAGAAGGTGCGCCGTTTCGTGCGCCCTACAACTGAAGCGACGGTCCACGTGTCAGGCGTCGGTTGGCTGATGCGATGTATGCAGGCCTGCGGCGTCTGACGGGACATGGTTCAGCATTGGACCGCCACGTGGAGCGATCGGGGCCGCTGGGCGCGGGGAGTCGTTTTGGCGGGAGATGACGGGTGTCGTTGGATGCATCCGTACGCAGTGATAAAACGGGTGGGGTCTTCCCTAGGGCCCTTACTCCTTCATATTTTCCTCTCTCAAGTTTCGGCTGCTCGGCGCTCGTCTCCCTTCTCTTGTTTTCAGCCTTTGAAGGATTTCTTTTCCCAGGTTAGTTGTCTTCCCCTGTAGAATCAGTAGACATTGTAGGAGTAGATGCTAGGGTTCCTTTAGTTGTGTCTGAGTCTCCTCGGGGAGCAGGGGCTGGACCCTCTCCCCGGGGTCGTGAGGCGGGGGCCGCCTCCAGGGAGGAGGCGGCAGGTGTGGCCCCCAGCACCCCGTGCTGGATGAGGCACAAGGACGAGCTCGCCAACACTCGGGCTCGCTTCCACATCCCCCCGTGCTACACGCTCCGTCTGGCCAAGGAGGGAGAGAGGGCAGATCAGGTACGGGGCAGGGAGATTGCCCCGTACTTGGAAGCTTTTTGGGGCGGAATGCGCCTGCCCCTCTCTCCTGAGGTCATCGTCGCTCTGAATTTCTTCGGCTTGGCTCCCGGCCAGTTAGTGCCGAACTTGTGGAGGATTCTCCTCGGATTCTTGATCCGCCTGAATCTGCAGGCGGTTCCCTTCAGCCTTTCCCTTCTCGATTCCTGCCTCGTCTTCAAGAGTCACCCCGGCGGTCGAGCGGGTGACCCAAGATGGGTTTATTTTTCTTTTAGGAAGCGGCCGGGGGTCGCTGCCGGGATCGGGGTCGTGGCCTTGCCCTCCTTCATTCATGATTGGAAAAAGAAATTTTTCTTTGTTTCCCCTCCCGAGGGCGAGGACTGGCCGGTGCCCACCAAGTGGTCGAGGGAGAAGTGTCTGCCAGGGAACCTGTCCGATGACCCCGTCGCGGTGAGAGTGGCGTTGTGGGAGCCCATCCCTCGACATGACGTGTTGCTGTCCGAGAGGGTTTTGAGCTGGGCCGGGCTTAGCCCCGTCGAGTTCGTCGGTAAGTTAGGCTTGCTTCTTGGGTTTACATTTTACTCGTGTCGCTGATCTGTTGTGTGTTTGTTTCATGCAGGATCCATGGACTTCGTCCTTCTCTGAGATGCTATGCGCTAGTCGAAGCAGCCTACTAGGGCCGGGGGCACCAGCTCTTCTCGAGCGCAGCCCGCCCTGGCTCCTACTGCCCCGGCGGCGGCGTCCCGAGGACGCTCTGCGGCGGATCCCGCCCCGGGCCCCAGCAGAGCATCGGGTCGGAAGCGGGCTCTGATTCTGGAGGACACGGCTTGTAACACCCGAGCCCAATAATACTATTAATATTACTAGTTGAGGGTTATATCTTGCTCAATCTAATTTTCCTGATTTTCTGGTGTTTATTGCTAAATTTTAACCGGTTAAGTCATTTTGGCACATAACAAATTTTAACTCCTAAAATGAAATTTAAAATGTCCATGTTGTCCTACTCGTCGCCACTAGTCGCGTGGTAGCGTCCGCATGTCGAGATTCCGTTCCGTTTGGCTAAACGGGCAAGTTTGGACGACTACGCGCGCGTGCAAGTGTCCGACTTGGGGGCATGCATTTTAATCATTAAACACCTCTTTTCAAAATTTGGAACCCGCTTAAAATCTTATAATTTGAATTTGGAACATTTGGGCGCAACCCGGGCGCGATTTGGAAATGTTTCATTTTGCGCCAAAAAGGGCCCATTTAATTTAATACCTAAGGTTAATATTTTACGATTATATATACTCTAACAGTTCAAATCCATTAAAAATCCTTCTCAATATTTCCTCCAGCCAATCGCAGCTTACGATTTCCTCTCGAGCCAATCGCAGCTTACGATTTCCTCTCGTGGGCCCCTCTCCTTCTCTCTTTCTCTCTCTCCCTTTCCCTATCTCTCTCTGTCTCTCTCCTCATTCTCCTTCTCTCTCTATCTCATCAAATCTCTTTCTTTCTCTCTCTTCAATCTTTTCTCTCTCTTCCTCTTTAAAACCTTAGCCATGCAGCCGCCTTCCCCAACTCCTCTCCCATCGCGAGAAACCCACACCAAACCCTAACCCTAGCCCTCGCAACCTCACCGCCGACCCTCCCGTAACCTCGTCGCCGCCAGCAACACCTTGTCGACCTCACCGCACCTCCATCCCCTCGTTCTCCCGCTCTTCCACGCACCTGCACGCAACCCCGACCTCGCCTCCAACCTCGCAGACCTCACCGTCGACGCCACCCCTCGTCGCCGACGACCCCCACGACTCCCTCTCACCCTCCTCGTCGCGACCTCGGCATCACCTCCCTCCTCTCCTCGCTGGACCACCAGCAAACCCGAGCCGACCCTGCACCATCTCCCGTTCGCCGGAGAAGCCCCAGTCGACCCTCGTCGTCGTCGCCTGTGCCACCGCCGACCACTTCCTCTCCCCTGAGACCAGAGCCCGGCCCGTACATCCCCACTGCTCAGCACGACCACCTTTCCTGCAATCCTGAAGCCCCAGCCTTGCTGCATCGCCGTCGCTGCCTCGCCGGCGTCCCATCACCGTCGAGCCCATCGTATTGCCCTGGTTTTTCTCTATAGGTATCCCTTTATCCTTCCTAGTGTGCTGGTTTCCCCCCTGCTGGTCCGTATTTTGGATGCGTGGTTTATGTTGCTAACTTTGTTGCTTTTGTTTACTTCCGGATTCCGGCGTGCTGTCTTGGCGAACCCGACGCTCCAGCGAAGGCCCTGGTCCGTGCGATTCCGTTGATCTCTGTTGGGACTCGATCCGTGGCCCGTGCTATCATATCGTGCTTTCTGCCAACATCGCATCCGTGTTCCAGTTTGCAGACCGTCGAGGCAAGTATCTGAATACTTGCTTGAACATGCTAGTGTGCGAGATCTAGTCTTGCCACGCAATTGAACTCATACTATTTAATACCACAACTTAATGATGGCATTTGATATCATATTATTGCAGTTATCTTAACCTGGAATCGTACAACAGTTCCTCGTAATTAATCAACCCACATAAACCCGTATTTCAACTAAATAAAACGACTGAATCATATCTGCTTAAACTGTTAAATCATTCATGAGACAATTCTTATATTTAGTATAATTTCATGTAGTTTCCTTAACCTATAAGTGTGGATATTGCTTTACCTTGTGGCTATTGCACCCTAAAGATGATTGAACCTGTTAATAAGAGAATACAAACATCACTGTGGTTATATGGAATATCGTGGTTAATTACTGTTACCTGCTGCTGTTCATTACTGATTGTATACCTGTTGTGAGCACTTACCCGATTGCACGACATATTGGCCTGACCCTGCTACACCTGACATACACATACATACCGACTCATCCTGTTGTACCATGACATTACTTGTTTCCTGATCTCATGCCTAATGCCGACAAACCTAACCATTCCTGCTGTCGATCCAGACAGACCTACTTTTACTTGACCTTGTGTTGGCATTAGTCCTTGACTACTGAATACCTGACCTGACATACATAGTTTGGGGATATGGGGAAATCAAAGGTGAAACCGACTTGTAACTCAACAGTTTGATACATTGTTCTGATCAGTCTTACGGGCTTGGCCAGCTCCGGAATGTTGATGCTGACATCACTCGTCCATCCTACTACCTTTTACTGCTTAGCGGCACGTCTCGGATTCAGCCCCGAGGGTCATGACCGTGGTCCCGGGCACGCACGGGATACTATTGAGTTACATCGACGATTCATCAATTGGTTTCAAAGACTATAGAGTAGAAAACCTGATAGGACAGTTTGGACACCATTGCACATTACCCTGCTTGTTATTCTTGTTACTGCTTTACTCATGTTTATACTTGCATTGCTTATTACCATGTTTATACTATATACTTGATATCATGATGCGCTGACGTCTGGATTTTGCATGGCCCAGATTCCGTACCTTTGTCGACGACCGAGCAGGAGTACTTCAGCCAGCAGGCTGAACAGTGAGTCCTTAGGGTTTAGTTTATTTATTGCTTTTCATTTCCAAATGTGAGCCCGCATTATGGGACGTACTGTTTATTCATTGTATTGGATCATTAGCTTCCGCATTTATTGTTTATTGATTCTTGTTATTATGGATTTGGACATGTATTAGATTAGTTTTTATCTTGTTCTTGATATCCTTACAACCGTAATGTGACTGTGGATGGATACTTCCTACCCACAGGTAGCATGGTTGGCTATGTCACGTGCCCAATCTTGCGTACTCTGGGAAGCGGGGCGTGACATGGTTTTATGGTATCAGAGCCATAGGTTAATTGGGTTGATTCTTTGTAGTTGGGTATTGCACCCAATACACGAAGCAGGATACCCGTGATTAGGAAACATGTCCTGCCACTTTGACAGTTTTACCATCCTTGAATCATTCTTCCGGATCATGTCGACATGCAAACTTACTTTGCATTGTTAACTCGAAAACCTAACTTCTTGTTATCTCTAGGACTTAGGCGACTTGGGTGGAGTTAAGTAATTGCGACTATGATACTGCGGCATAGCTACAATGCAGCACTCTATTTAAGTATCTTGGAGTTCTAGCCTTGATCTATACTCGAAAACTATCATCATGCTAATGTTGGGTACTTTGATTTCCAGGAATATGGCCGGTCAGAATTTGAAGATGGACCCAGAGCGTGCGGTCTTAGCCGCCAGGCGTAGAGTGATAAGGGGATTGCTGGAGAAACTAAAGGAACAAATCGAGCTGGAACCAGCATTTGCACTGGACCCCACGTCCGTACGTAGAAGTATTCCGGTGGACAGGCGCAGCGTAGCACCAATGAAGAAAACCAGTATGGGTGATCGGAAGGGGAGCGTGATCTGTAGATACTGCCATAAACCCGGACATGTGCGAAAGAAGTGTCGTATGAGGCTGGGACTCTGTTTTAGATGTGGAGCAGCAGATCACACCGTTGATGCTTGTCCGTCGAAGCCTCGCACAAAGGATGATACACAGAAGCCTCCGCAGGGACCGTTCCAAGGACAGGAACCGCTTACTCAAGGACCACAGCAGGCTCGAGCGTTCACATTGACAGCTGAAGAAGCTAAGGCATCGGGAGAAGTGGTTTCAGGTAATTTACTCGTTCATGGTTTTCCCGCTTTGGCATTACTTAATTTCGGAGCATCCCATTGTTTATGTCATCCAAATTTATAACTACACACTCGATCACCTGCACGACCCTGTCTAGTTTCCGGAACATACACATTGGGAATGGGAAAATCATAGCTAGTAAGGAAGGTAGAGATTGTACAGTTGTTGTTTGCGGACGGGAGCTTTTTGCAGATTTCTTGGTGATAGATACGGGCAGTTATGAGGTTGTCTTAGGGATGGATTTTCTTGGCACTTTCCACGCCCACATTGACTGTAGGGCAAGGAAGGTAATTTCCAGATTCCCGGACATCCTAAGTTTACTTTCATTGGAGAAAGCAATTCTGTCGGGCCAGTCGAGTTTAGGGCTAGGCCGACGAACAGTGTTCTTGCGGCTATGGTAGTGGAAAGCAATGAAGAGCCGGCAGTTGTCCGTGACTTTATGGATGTGTTTGAAGATGTTTCGGGCTTACCGCCGAAGCGAGATGTGGAGTTTGCGATTGACCTTACTCCTGGTGCAGCACCAGTATCAAAATCTTATTATCCGATGGCACCGGTGGAATTGGAAGAAGTTAAGAAACAAGTGAGTGAATTACTCGAGAAGGGATGGATTCGAAGCAGCAACTCACCTTGGGGAGCTCCAGTTCTCTTAGTAAAGAAGAAGGATGGCACGAGAAGGATGTGCATTGATTATCGAGAATTGAACCGGGTGACTGCTAAGAATAAGTACCCGATCCCTCGCATTGGAGAATTCTTTGAGCAGCTTAGTGGCGCGAGGGTATTCTCGAAACTGGATTTGCGATCCGGATATCATTGGGTCCTACAGATATGGAGACAGGAGAAGCTTTATGCGAAGATGAGTAGTGCGAAGTCTGGCTGGAAGAAGTGAAATTTCTGGGACATGTCGTGTCGGATGATGGAATCACCGTCCGTCCCGAAACGATTGCAGCAGTTCGAGATTGGCCTATTTTAAGGAGTGTAGCTAAGATAAGAAGTTTCCTTGGAGTAGCCGGATACTACAGAAGATTGTGGAGAACTTCGCTCGTTTAGCTGAGCCGTTAACCAAGCTCACGCGTAAGGAGGTACCGTTGTTTGGACGGATGGATGTGCATTGGCCTTCGAGACGTTGAAGCAGAAGTTGATAACCGCCCCGATCCTGACCGTACCGGATAATTCAGGAGGACTGGTGATTCACAGCGACGCATCTGGAAAAGGATTGGGATGTGTATTAATGCAGAACGGGAAAGTCGTCGCTTACGCATCGAGACAGCTGAAGACTCATGAGAAGAACTATCCGACTCATGACTTAGAGCTTGCAGCCGTGATCTTCGCCCTGAAGATTTGGAGACACTACCTATTGGGAGAGAGAGTCGAAGTCTTTACAGATCACCAGAGTTTGAAATATGTGTTCACTCAGAAGGAGTTGAACATGAGACAACGCAGATGGTTGGAGCTGATGGCCGACTATGACCTCGATCTTAAGTACCATCCGGGAAAGGTCAACGTCGTGCCGGATGCGCTGAGTCGGTTACCAGCAATTCAGGTGTTGACCGCACAAAGGGAGATCATTGCGGATTTTCAGAGATTTAACTTGGAGGTTGTGCTACCCCATGCTACAGGACAGTTGATGCAGTTGCAAGTACAGTCGTCCTTAGTCCAGAAGATTAAAGCGGCACAATCGCAGGATCCTAGACTGCAAAAGTTTCGAGAACAGGTTGGAGCCGGACTGCGAACCGATTTACCGATCCATGAAGACGGTTCGTTGAGATATGGTAGCCGTGTGTGTGTGCCAAAAGGAGATGTGCGTGAAGAGCTTATGAAGGAGGCACACAGTTTAGCTTACTCTGTACATCCAGGAGGGACAAAGATGTACCGAGATATTCGATAGCACTTCTGGTGGGAAGGTATGAAACGGGAAATTGCTCGCTTCGTGGCTAAGTGCTTGGTGTGTCAGCAAGTCAAGGCTGAACACCAAAGGGTTGCTGGTTTGTTGCAACCACTTCCGATTCCTCAATGGAAGTGGGAACATATAACCATGGATTTCGTGACGGCTTTACCGCGGAGTCCAAAGGGCAACAATGCAGTATGGGTGATTGTCGATCGGTTGACCAAGGCAACTCACTTTATTCCTTTTCGGGTTGGTCAATCGACAGAGACTTTGGCAGAGCGGTACATGCAGGAGATTGTCAGATTGCACGGAGTACCGGTAAGCATCGTGTCCGATCGGGACACTCGGTTCTTGTCGCACTTTTGGAGGAGCTTACAAGAAAGTTTGGGGAATCGATTGAAGTTTAGCTTATCATCCTCAGACTGATGGACAATCGGAGAGGACGATCCAGACCCTTGAAGATATGTTGAGGGCTTGCATGTTGGACTTCAAAGGTTCTTGGGAAGATCATCTACACCTGGTGGAGTTTTCGTACAACAACAGCTTCCAAGCAACTATTCAGATGGCCCCGTTTGAAGCACTCTATGGTCGTAAGTGCCGTTCACCTGTTTGTTGGGATGATGTTGGTGAATGAAGGTTACTAGGGCCAGATTTGGCGGTACAGACAGTCGAGAAGGTGAATACCATCAGGAAGCATATGAAGGCAGCTCAAGACAGGCAGAAGAGTTGGGCCGACACGTCAAGAAGACCTCTGGAGTTCGCCGTGGGTGATTTGGTATTCCTGAAGATATCACCGACTAGAGGAGTGATTCGCTTTGGAAGTCGAGGAAAGCTTAGCCCCGATTCGTTGGACCCTTCGAGATTTTGGAGCGTGTTGGAGAGGTATCGTACCGGTTGGCGTTACCACAGTCTTTAGCAGGAGTTCACGACATGTTTCATGTGTCTCAACTACGGAGGTATGTTTGTGATGAGACTCATGTCTTGGATCATTCGGAGTTAACCGTTCGGGAGGACCTGACTTTTGAGGAGCGACCAGTTGAAATCAAGGATCGAAGAGAAAATGTTCTTAAGAGCAAGGTTATCCCTCTTGTGCTAGTTTCTTGGGGTAACCGATCGCATGGAGAATCCACTTGGGAGCGAGAAGACGAGATCCGACAGAAATTCCCTCACCTTTTCCAGTAGTTAGCTATCTTGTATCCTTGGAATTTCGAGGACGAAATTCTTTTGTAGTTGGGTATGATGTAACACCCGAGCCCAATAATACTATTAATATTACTAGTTGAGGGTTATATCTTGCTCAATCCAATTTTCCTGATTTTCTGGTGTTTATTGCTAAATTTTAACCGGTTAAGTCATTTTGGCACATAACAAATTTTAACTCCTAAAATGAAATTTAAAATGTCCATGTTGTCCTACTCGTCGCCACTAGTCGCGTGGTAGCGTCCGCATGTCGAGATTCCGTTCCGTTTGGCTAAACGGGCAAGTTTGGACGACTACGCGCGCGTGCAAGTGTCCGACTTGGGGGCATGCATTTTAATCATTAAACACCTCTTTTCAAAATTTGGAACCCGCTTAAAATCCTATAATTTGAATTTGGAACATTTGGGCGCAACCCGGGTGCGATTTGGAAATGTTTCATTTTGCGCCAAAAAGGGCCCATTTAATTTAATACCTAAGGTTAATATTTTACGATTATATATACTCTAACAGTTCAAATCCATTAAAAATCCTTCTCAATATTTCCTCCAGCCAATCGCAGCTTACGATTTCCTCGCTCTTTCTCTCTCTCCCTTTCCCTATCTCTCTCTGTCTCTCTCCTCATTCTCCTTCTCTCTCTATCTCATCAAATCTCTTTCTTTCTCTCTCTTCAATCTTTTCTCTCTCTTCCTCTTTAAAACCTTAGCCATGCAGCCGCCTTCCCCAACTCCTCTCCCATCGCGAGAAACCCACACCAAACCCTAACCCTAGCCCTCGCAACCTCACCGCCGACCCTCCCGTGACCTCGTCGCCGCCAGCAACACCTCGTCGACCTCACCGCACCTCCATCCCCTCGTTCTCCCGCTCTTCCCCGCACCTGCACGCAACCCCGACCTCGCCTCCAACCTCGCAGACCTCGCCGTCGACGCCACCCCTCGTCGCCGACGATCCCCACGACTCCCTCTCACCCTCCTCGTCGCGACCTCGGCATCACCTCCCTCCTCTCCTCGCTGGACCACCAGCAAACCCGAGCCGACCCTGCACCATCTCCCGTTCGCCGGAGAAGCCCCGGTCGACCCTCGTCGTCGTCCCCTGTGCCACCGCCGACCACTTCCTCTCCCCTGAGACCAGAGCCCGGCCCGTACATCCCCACTGCTCAGCACGACCACCTTTCCTGCAATCCTGAAGCCCCAGCCTTGCTGCATCGCCGTCGCTGCCTCGCCGGCGTCCCATCACCGTCGAGCCCATCGTATTGCCCTGGTTTTTCTCTATAGGTATCCCTTTATCCTTCCTAGTGTGCTGGTTTCCCCCCTGCTGGTCCGTATTTTGGATGCGTGGTTTATGTTGCTAACTTTGTTGCTTTTGTTTACTGCCGGATTCCGGCGTGCTGTCTTGGCGAACCCGACGCTCCAGCGAAGGCCCTGGTCCGTGCGATTCCGTTGATCTCTGTTGGGACTCGATCCGTGGCCCGTGCTATCATATCGTGCTTTCTGCCGACATCGCATCCGTGTTCCAGTTTGCAGACCGTCGAGGCAAGTATCTGAATACTTGCTTGAACATGCTAGTGTGCGAGATCTAGTCTTGCCACGCAATTGAACTCATACTATTTAATACCACAACTTAATGATGGCATTTGATATCATATTATTGCAGTTATCTTAACCTGGAATCGTACAACAGTTCCTCGTAATTAATCAACCCACATAAACCCGTATTTCAACTAAATAAAACGACTGAATCATATCTGCTTAAACTGTTAAATCATTCATGAGACAATTCTTATATTTAGTATAATTTCATGTAGTTTCCTTAACCTATAAGTGTGGATATTGCTTTACCTTGTGGCTATTGCACCCTAAAGATGATTGAACCTGTTAATAAGAGAATACAAACATCACTGTGGTTATATGGAATATCGTGGTTAATTACTGTTTCCTGCTGCTGTTCATTACTGATTGTATACCTGTTGTGAGCACTTACCCGATTGCACGACATATTGGCCTGACCCTGCTACACCTGACATACACATACATACCGACTCATCCTGTTGTACCATGACATTACTTGTTTCCTGATCTCATGCCTAATGCCGACAAACCTAACCATTCCTGCTGTCGATCCAGACAGACCTACTTTTACTTGACCTTGTGTTGGCATTAGTCCTTGACTACTGAATACCTGACCTGACATACATAGTTTGGGGATATGGGGAAATCAAAGGTGAAACCGACTTATAACTCAACAGTTCGATACATTGTTCTGATCAGTCTTACGGGCTTGGCCAGCTCCGGAGTGTTGATGCTGACATCACTCGTCCATCCTACTACCTTTTACTGCTTAGCGGCACGTCTCGGATTCAGCCCCGAGGGTCATGACCGTGGTCCCGGGCACGCACGGGATACTATTGAATTACATCGACGATTCATCAATTGGTTTCAAAGACTATAGAGTAGAAAACCTGATAGGACAGTTTGGACACCATTGCACATTACCCTGCTTGTTATTCTTGTTACTGCTTTACTCATGTTCATACTTGCATTGCTTATTACCATGTTTATACTATATACTTGATATCATGACGCGCTGACGTCTGGGTTTTGCATGGCCCAGATTCCGTACCTTTGTCGACGACCGAGCATGAGTACTTCAGCCAGCAGGCTGAACAGTGAGTCCTTAGGGTTTAGTTTATTTATTGCTTTTCATTTCCAAATGTGAGCCCGCATTATGGGACGTACTGTTTATTCATTGTATTGGATCATTAGCTTCCGCATTTATTGTTTATTGATTCTTGTTGTTATGGATTTGGACATGTATTAGATTAGTTTTTATCTTGTTCTTGATATCCTTACAACCGTAATGTGACTGTGGATGGATACTTCCTACCCACAGGTAGCATGGTTGGCTATGTCACGTGCCCAATCTTGCGTACTCTGGGAAGCGGGGCGTGACACGGCTCCCCCTCGGAGCAGCTCAAGAGGAGTTCCCGGAGACCCTCCCGGGGCCGGTCCTCGCCGACCGTAGTGGAGGAAAGGGGGCTCCGGTTCACGGTGCCGTCGGGGCTGTCGGTCGCGGACAGCCTCCTGCATGAAATAGAGACCTCGGCGGGGGGTCGAGTTCCTGGGGGGACCCTTAGGGCTCAGTTGGCGTCGATCGCCCAGGAGTCCGTGCAGGTAAGCCCCCAGTTCATTATGAGATTTGGTGCCTCCTTCGTCTCTTTGATCTTTTTTGTGTCTTCCCAGGTTCTCCAGCACGTGGCCCTCGCCCTTCGTCTGGAGACCGAGGTGGTAGCCCCGGCGTTGGAGGTGGCGGGTCAGCTCGCCTCGCTGCAAGAGAGCTCCAGGCGAGAGCAGGAGGCGATGTCGGCGAGGATCGCCGCCTTGGAGGGCGAGGTGGATGTCAGGAAAAGGGAGGTCGCCCGGCATCACGAGGCCGCCGTGATCGCCGGGGGCAAGCTCGAGGACTCCCAGGTGCTCGCCGGCAACTTGAAGAGGACGGTGAAGGCCCTCCGGAAGGAGCTGGTGGCGGCGGCCGAGGCGTTTAAGTCAGCTGAATCGAGGGCCGTGGTGAGCTATAAGGGGTCGAAGGATTTCTATGATGACCTGGCCGTGGCCACGACTCGCATTTGGCACGACGCCCTCGATGCCGTTAAGTCTCAGATGCCGGGGTTCGACGATGCGGATCTCCGGGCCGAGTTCCCCCTCGTGGGCGCCGACGAGCGAGGAGAGGAAGTTCCCGGCAAGGAGGTGGCCGAGGACCCATCGCCCCAATTGGTGGCGGCCGAGGACCTCGAGGTCGCTCCCGGTCCCGAGGTGTAGAGCCCCCGTTCTCCTAATTTCATTTTGTTTTTCTTTTGAATTTTGTAAGGCTGGGGAGCCCAAAAAAATACCCTTTGTAAAAAATACTTTTGTCTTTGGCAGTAGTAATAAAGTTTTTCTTCAGCTCCATAGAATTGCGTTCTGCCATCTGTTTGTGAAGAATGCTCGTGGAATATATTTTTTTTTGCCTGTACTGTTGTGCTTTTATATCAGGTTGGCCATCTGTTTAGCGATCGTCCGTCGGGTTGTCTGCAATCACTTGCCGACGAGTGCTTCTGAGGAGGTATCTCCCTGGGCCCCGGAGTCGATGGAAGATCGTTTAGACTTGGACAGACCTGACTCCCCTCACTTGGGTCTCGGGTCCTCCACGGCAACAGAGCATCTTTGATTCCGAGCTTTGGTCGCCATCCGGGGGTGACTGGGCAGGGTAGCTGCCCGTCACCTCTTACAAAGGCTTATGCTTCCTGGCGCGGTGGCAGGGGATTTGCCCATCGAGGATGGCCGAGCAGGGTAGCTGCTCGGTTGCCTCTCGCGAGGGCTTGGGTCTCTGGCGTCGTGGGTAGGCAACTACCAGCCTGGGATGAACGGGCGGGGCAGCCGCCTCTATCCTAGCGTCGCGGTAAGGAGCTACCGGCCGGAGTTGTTACCGAGCAGGGTAGCTGCTCGGTTGCCTCTTGCGAGGGATTTAACCTTTCAGGATGGGGACCGAGCAGGGTTACTGCCCAGTGCCTCTTGGCGAGGACTTTGATCCCTGTCGGTTGTGGTAGGAAGCTACCGGCCGGAGATAGCCGAGCGATGGCTCGGCTGCCTCTGGGAGGACTTTGGTTCTTGGCGCGGGAAGAGCTATAAGGCTGTAAGAAGCCTACTAAGGACCCTTGGCCGGGCAGGGTTACTGCCCGGTGCCTCTTGGCGAGGGCTTTTGTCCTGAAAGATAGCCGAGCAAGAAATGTAACACCCGAGCCCATTGCTACTGTTTTTCAGTTATTGTTGGAGCATTATGTGGTACTCATCTCTTTTATCTTGCTTATTTGTGGCTTACTGTAAAATTTTATCGGGAAAAGTCATTTCTGCATATAACAAATTTTAACATCTAAAATAAAATTAAAAATATCCATCTTAGCCTACTCGACACCCGTAGCCTTGTGGTAGCGTCCGTGCATCGAGTTCTCATCCCGTTCGGTGAAACGGGCGAGTTTGGACGGCTACGCGCGCGTACAGGTGTCCGTCTTGGGGGTGTGCTTTTTAATCATAAAACACTTAATTTTAAAATTTGGAACCCGCTTAAAATCCTATTATTTAAATTTCGAATTTTTGGACCCGACCCGGGCGCGATTTGGAAAGGTTTTATTTGGCGCCAAAATCCCAAATTTTAATAATATTTAAAACCATAATATATCTCGTTAACAAACTTATACCTTACTGTTAATATCAATCGTTAAAATCTTTTATTATATTTTTCCAAAACCTCTAATCCTCAGCCAATCAGCCAATCACGAGATTTGTCTCGTGGGCCCCAGCACTGTAATCTCTCTCTCTATCCCTCACATCCCGTTCTCTCTCTCCCTCAAATCTCTTTCTCTCTCTCCGTTTTAAATATTTTTCTCCCCTCATTTTTTCCTTCATCACGAGAACAGTACCATCGCGAGAAACCCAACCCCACGAGAACCCCCGGCCGCGTGCTCCTCGCCGCCGCAGCTCAACGCCGGCACCACCCTCGCCAGCCGCGTCCTCTCCTCGCCCTCACCCGAGTCCCCCTCTCTTCGCCATCTCCTCCTTCTTCCTTTGTTTACCCGAGCCTCCGCCCTCACAACCCATCGCCGGCGGCCTCTTGTCATCGCCATCCGCGCCACCACCAGCACCCTCCTCACCACCTGCGCACTCCAGCACCCCCGACCATCTCCTCTCCCTCTCCGTTTTCCTTTCCCTGCACCAACGTTCCATACCCGAGCCCTAACCCTAACCGCTGTAACCTCCTCGCCGGCGCCTCACCGCCGTCGATCTCACCGCCATCACACCCTCTGGATCACCAGTAAGCTATCTCTTCTTTTCCTCCTTCCATTCCCTCTTCCTGTTTCTCCTTTGGCTGTTCATTAAATTCTGGAATTTGTAGTCGCTGTTCGCCGGAATCCAGCCGTGCCGGTGACGTGTCCCGACAATCCAGCAAAGTACTCTGACCCGTGTGGTTCCTTGGTTCGTTGTTTGGGTTCAATCCGTGAACCGTGCGTCCGTCGCGAGTTTCCCCGTCGACGATACGTTCCGTTTTTCCCGGTTCGCGAACCCTTGCTACATGCTATACAATATATTTATATATGTATTGACACCCTAAACCTGTAAAACTTAACTTGGTATAGTCGTTTCCCATTTTTGGTTACAATATGGCATTATATCATTTTACTGTTAACATGGAATTTACAGTTTGCCAATTTAAACCTAATAATCAAATCTACCTGTTCAATCACATTTTGCTGTTATAATAGCTGGTAGCAGTTATCCCTGTAGTTCTGTTACATTCGGACACTTGTATGCAATTGACTTGAAATAACTGTATTGAACCGATACCTGAACTATTGCACCGCTAAGGGTGCTTAAACCTGTTAACTTGACTAAACGGCTACATTGTATTACTGCACTATTGTGATTGAATGAAACATGCTTATTATTTAATTCATTGCTTATTTCATGTTGTTAATACCCACGTGTGATTATATATCTGATTGGGAGCACACTCACGATATCGTTTACACTTTGACCTGACTTGCTTCATATATATATATTGATACACCTGACATGGTACCGTACACTGTTGACTTGACCTGATGTACCATGACCTGATCCGTCACTTGAGCTTGTGTCTAGTGCCAACAAACCTGACATGTAGTCCTCATGGACCGTTCCTGTTGTCTATCCAGACAAACCTGCTTTTACCTGATCCTGTGTTGGCATTAGTTCTTGATTACCGAATACCTGACTTGACATACATAACTTGGGGGTATGGGGAAATCAAAGGTGAAACCGACTTGTAACTCAACAGTTCGATACCTGTTCTGATCAGTCTTACGGGCTAGGTCAGCCCCGGAGTGATGATGCTGACATCACTCGCCCATCCTGCTACTTGTTACTGCCTAGCGGCACGTCTCGGATTCAGCCCCGAGAATCTTGACCGTGGTCCCGGGCACGCACGGGATACTATTGAGTTACATCGACGATTCATCAATTTATTTCAAAGACTTTAGAATAGAAAACCTGATAGAACAGTTTAGTTACCCACTGCACACTACCCTGCACTGCTTGTTTCACATTATTGCTTTATTCATATTTATTTTTGCATTGCCTGTTACATTGTTCATATTATATCACTTGTTGACATGACGTGCTGACGTCTGGGTTTTGCATGGCCCAGATTCTGTACCGCTGTCGCAGTCCGAGCAGGAGTACTTCAGCCAGCAGGCTGAGCTGTGAGTTCAGTAGTAGTTAGTTTTATTTCCTGCATTCATTTCCTGATGTGAGCCCGCATTATGGGACATACTTTTCAGTTATTGTATTGGATCATTTGCTTCCGCATTTATTTATTATTGACTCCTGTTATTCTGGTTTATGGACATGTTTTTAGATAGTTTTATCTTGTTCTTGATATCTCTACAGCCGTAATGTGACTGTGGATGGATACTTCCTACCCACAGGTAGCATGGTTGGCTATGTCACGTGCCCAATCTAGCGTACTCTGGGAAGCGGGGCGTGACATGATTCTTTTGGTATCAGAGCCATAGGTTAGTTGGGTTAATTCTTTTGTAGTTGGGTATTGTACCGAATACACGAATCAGAATACCCGTGTTAGGAAACATGTCCTGCCACCTTGCCGTTTACCATTCTTGAATCACATTCTTCCTGATTATATCTTTTACGACGTGCAAACTTACTTTGCATGTCGACTCGAAAACATGATTTCTTGTTATCTCTAGGACTTAGGCGACTTGGGTGGAGTTAAGTAATTGTGACTATGATACCGCGACATAGTTACAATGCGGTACTCTATTTAAGTATCTTGGAGTTCTAGCCTTGATCTATATATTAAATCTATCATCATGCTAATCTTGGGTGTTTTTGATTTCAGGAATATGGCAGATAAGAATTTCAAGACGTACCAGAGGCGTGTGGACGAAGCCGCCATGCTAGGAGTGATAAGAGGAATGCTGGAAAATCAGAAGAGGCAGACCGAGCTGATCCAGCAACAAGCAGATTCGTTTCAGGAAGGTTTGCAGATCGTTCAGCAGTCTGTAAACAACGCTGGAGCTAAACCAGTTGACCGAGTAGGGACCGTGGCAGATTTCAGACGTTTGGGTCCGTCTACATTCACTGGTTTGGAGGAGCCGTTGCCAGCCGAGCAGTGGCTAGTGGACACGGAGAATTTGCTGATTGCGGCACAGATTCCAGAGGACAAAAGAGTTGATGTGGTACGCATTCAGTTAGTGGACTACGCCCGAGAATGGTGGCTTGTGGAGGAGACCCGCTTGCCCAAGCCAATCAAGTGGGCGGATTTTTCTAAGAGTTTCCTGGAGAAGTTCTTCCCGTGGACTGCACGGGAGGAAATGGAAGAGAAGTTTATTGGGCTAAGGCAGAATGGAGCACCCGTGGACGTGCATGCAGCAGAGTGGACGAGACTCAGCAGATTCGCTGGACCTTTAGTCGCCAACGATGCATACAGGGCACGAAGGTTCATGCGCAGTTTGGATGTGGATATCTAGAGGCAGATTGTCTCCCTGGGTTTGACCACTTTCTCACAGGTTCTTACGGCAGCTCGGTAACATCAGAGTTTATCTGGGATGAAAGGGAGCTTGCAGCAGACAGTAGTTGCGGCCAGGAAGCCCGCATTTGTACCTAACCGAGCTCATGGTCGCAAGGGTATTCCAGTGGACCGTCGTGGTGTAGCACCTATGAAGAAGCCTGTGATTGTTGATCGAAGAAGGAGCGTGATTTGTGACTACTGCCGTTTACCTGGGCACGTGCAGAAGGATTGTCGAAGAAGGCTGGGACTTTGTTTGGTTTGTGGAGCGGCTGATCACGCAGTTGGTGCCTGTCCGTCGAAGCTTCGTACGAGAGATGATATTCTGAAGCCTCCGCATAGACCGTTCCAAGGGAAGAAACAGCTGACTCAAGGACCAAATCAGGCTCGAGCTTTTACCTTGACAGCTGAGGAAGCCAAGGCGTCAGGAGAAGTGGTTTCGGGTACTTTACTCGTTCATGGTTTTCCCGCATTGGCATTATTTGATTCTGGTGCATCCCACTGTTTTATGTCATCCAAATTTATAACTACACACTCGATTACCTGCACGACCTTGTCTAGTTTCTGGGACATACACACTGGGAATGGGAAAATCATATCTAGTAGGGAGTGTAAAGATTGTACGGTCGTTGTGTGCGGACGTGAACTCTTTGCAGATTTCTTGGTGATAGATACGGGCAGCTATGAAGTCGTTTTGGGAATGGATTTTCTTGGCACTTTCCACGCTCACATTGACTGTAGGGCAAAGAAAGTAATTTTCCAGATTCCCGGACATCCTGAGTTTACTTTCACTAGAGGAAGCAGTTCTGTCGGGCCAGTCGAGTTTAGGGCTAGGCCGACAAACAATATTCTTGCAGCAATGGAAGTTGATCGTGGTGAAGAGCAGGCGGTTGTTCGCGATTTTATGGACGTATTTGAAGATATAACGGGTTTACCGCCGAAGCGAGACGTGGAGTTCGCAATTGATCTTATTCCTGGTGCAGCGCCAATATCTAAAGCGTATTATCCGATGGCACCAGTAGAGTTGGAAGAAGTCAAGAAACAGGTTGCTGAATTGCTTGAGAAGGGTTGGATTCGAAGCAGTAACTCACCTTGGGGAGCTCCAGTTCTTCTAGTAAAGAAGAAGGATGGCACGAGAAGGATGTGCATCGACTATCGAGAATTAAACTGGGTGACTATTAAGAACAAGTACCCGATCCCTCGCATTGGAGAACTTTTTGACCAGCTTAGTGGCGCGAGGGTATTCTCGAAGCTGGATTTACGATCCGGATATCATCAGGTCCGAGTGAAAACAGAAGATATTTGCAAGACGGCGTTTCGAACTCGGTACGGACATTACGAGTACTTAGCGATGCCCTTCGGAGTAACGAATGCGCCGGCAGTATTCATGGACTTGATGAACCGAATCTTTTCACCGTTCTTGGACCAGTTTATTGTGGTATTCATTGACGATATTCTGGTTTACTCGAGGAGTTTTGAGAAGCATGCTGAGCATTTGAAGATCGCACTGCAGACGTTGAGACAGGAGAAATTGTACGCGAAGATGAGTAAGTGCGAGTTTTAGCTGGAAGAAGTGAAGTTCTTGGGGCATGTTGTGTCTGGCGATGGCATTGCCGTCGATCCAGAAAAGATTGCAGCAGTTCGAGATTGGCCGATTCCAAAGAATGTTGCTGAGATAAGAAGTTTCCTTGGATTAGCCGGATACTACAGGAGATTTGTGGAGAACTTCGCTCGTCTGGCAGAGCCGTTGACCAAGATTACGCGTAAGGAGGTACCTTTTGTATGGACGGATAAATGTGCGTTAGCTTTTGAGAAGTTGAAGTAGAAGTTGATAACCGCCCCTATTCTGACCGTGCCAGATAATTCCGGAGGATTGGTGATTCACAGCGACGCATCTGGAAAAGGATTGGGATGTGTTTTAATGCAGCATGGGAAAGTTGTAGCATACGCATCGAGACAACTGAAGACCCATGAGAAGAATTATCCGACTCATGACTTGGAGCTTGCGGCTGTGATTTTCGCTTTGAAGATTTGGAGACACTACCTTTTGGGCGAAAGGGTCAAAGTTTTTACTGATCATAAGAGCTTGAAGTATGTGTTCACGTAGAAGGAGCTTAATATGAGGCAGCGTAGATGGTTGGAGCTGATGGCTGACTACGACCTTGATCTTAAGTACCATCCGGGGAAGGTTAATGTTGTGCCGGATGCGCTTAGTCGGTTACCAGCAATTCAGGTGTTAACTACGCAGAAGGAGATCATTGCAGATTTTCGAAGATTTGACTTGGAGGTTGTGTTACCACGTTCTACAGGACAGTTGATGCAGCTGCAAGTGCAGTCGTCCTTGATTAAGAAAATTAAAGCAGCACAATCGCAGGATCCTAGACTGCAAAAGTTTCGAGAGCAGGTTGAGGCTGGACTACGAACAAATTTACTGATCCACGAAGATGGTTCGTTGAGGTATGGTAGCCGTTTGTGTGTGCCAAAGGGAGATGTTCGTGAAAAGCTTATGAAGGAGGCACATAGTTCAGCTTATTCTGTACATCCAGGAGGCACAAAGATGTACCGAGATATTCGACAGCATTTCTGGTGGGAAGGCATGAAACGGGAGATTGCTCGCTTTGTGGCTAAGTGCTTGGTGTGTCAGCAAGTTAAGGCTGAACATCAAAGGGTTGCTGGTTTATTGCAACCACTTTCGATTCCTGAGTGGAAGTGGGAACATATATCCATGGATTTCGTGACGGCTTTACCGTGGAGTCCAAAGGGCAACAATGCAGTATGGGTGATTGTTGATCGGTTGACCAAGGAAGCTCACTTTATTCCTTTCCGGGTTGGTCAATCAACAGAGACTTTGGCAGAGCGGTACATGCAGGAGATTGTAAGATTGCATAGGGTACCGGTGAGCATCGTGTCCGATCAGGACACTCTGTTCTTATCACACTTCTGGAGGAGTTTACAGGAAAGTTTGGGGACTCGATTGAAGTTTAGCACAGCTTATCATCCTCAAACTGATGGTCAGTCAGAGAGAACGATCCAAACTCTTGAAGACATGTTGAGAGCATGCATGTTGGACTTCAAGGGTTCGTGGGAGGATCATCTACACTTGGTGGAGTTTTCTTACAACAACAGTTTTCAGGCAACTATCCAGATGGCTCCGTTTAAAGCTTTGTATGGTCGTAAATGCCGTTCACCGGTTTGTTGGGATGATGTCGGTGAACGAAGATTGTTGGGACCAGATTTGGTAGTGCAGACAGTTGAGAAGGTTAACACTATCAGAAATCATATGAAGGCGGCACAAGACAGACAGAAGAGTTGGGCTGACACGTCAAGAAGACCTCTAGAGTTCGCCGTGGGTGATTTGGTATTCTTGAAGATATCACCGACTAGAGGGGTGATTCGTTTTGGGAGTCAAGGAAAACTTAGTCCTCGATTCGTTGGACCCTTTGAGATATTGGAGCGTGTTGGAGAGGTAGCGTACCGTTTGGCGTTACCGCAGTCCTTGGCAGGTGTGCACAATGTGTTTCATGTATCTCAACTACGAAGGTATGTTCGAGATGAAACACACGTTTTGGATCATTCGGAGTTAACAGTACGAGAAGATTTGACTTTTGAGGAGCGACCGGTTGAAATCGTGGATCGAAGGGAAAAGGTTCTTAAGAACAAGGTTATCCCCTTTGTGCTTGTTTCTTGGGGTCATCGATCGCATGGAGAGTCTACTTGGGAACGAGAAGATGAGATCCGGCAGAAGTTTCCTCACCTTTTTCTGTAGTTCTCTATCTTGTATTCTTGGAATTTCGAGGACGAAATTCTTTTTGTAGTTGGGTATAATGTAACACCCGAGCCCATTGCTACTGTTTTTCAGTTACTGTTTGAGCATTAGGTGGTACTCATCTCTTTTATCTTGCTTATTTGTGGCTTACTGTAAATTTTATCCGGAAAAGTCATTTCTGCATAAAACAAATTTTAGCATCTAAAATAAAATTTAAAATATCCATCTTGGCCTACTCGACCCCCGTAGCCTTGTGGTAGCGTCCGTGTATCGAGTTCTCGTCCCGTTCGGTGAAACGGGCGAGTTTGGACGGTTTCGCGCGCGTACAGGTGTCCGTCTTGGGGGTGTGCTTTTTAATCATAAAACACTTAATTTTAAAATTTGGAATCCGCTTAAAATCCTATTATTTAAATTTCGAATTTTTGGACCCGACCTGGGCGCGATTTGGAAAGGTTTGATTTGGCGCCAAAATCCCAAATTTTAATAATATTTAAAACCATAATATATCTCGTTAACAAACTTATACCTTACTGTTAATATCAATCGTTAAAATCTTTTATTATATTTTTCCAAAACCTCTAATCCTCAGCCAATCAGCCAATCACGAGATTTGTCTCGTGGGCCCCAGCACTGTAATCTCTCTCTCTCTATCCCTCACATCCCGTTCTCTCTCTCCCTCAAATCTCTTTCTCTCTCTCCATTTTAAATATTTTTCTCCCCTCATTTTTTCCTTCATCACGAGAACAGTACCCTCGCGAGAAACCCAACCCCACGAGAACCCCCGGCCGCGTGCTCCTCGCCGCCGCAGCTCAACGCCGGCACCACCCTCGCCGGCCGCGTCCTCTGCTCGCCCTCACCCGAGTCCCCCTCTCCTCGCCATCTCCTCCATCTTCCTTTGTTTACCCGAGCCTCCACCCTCACAACCCATCACCGGCGGCCTCTCGTCGTCGCCATCCGCGCCACCACCAGCACCCTCCTCACCACCTGCGCACTCCAGCACCCCCGACCATCTCCTCTCCCTCTCCGTTTTCCTTTCCCTGCACCAACGTTCCATACCTGAGCCCTAACCCTAACCGCTGTAACCTCCTCGCCGGCGCCTCACCGCCGTCGATCTCACCGCCGTCACACCCTCTGGATCACCAGTAAGCTATCTCTTCTTTTCCTCCTTCCATTCCCTCTTCCTGTTTCTCCTTTGGCTGTTCATTAAATTCTGGAATTTGTAGTCGCTGTTCGCCGGAATCCGGCCGTGCCGGTGACGTATCCCGACAATCCAGCAGAGTACTCTTACCCGTGTGGTTCCTTGGTTCTTTGTTTGGGTTCAATCCGTGAACCTTGCGTCCGTCGCGAGTTTCCCCGCCGACGATACGTTTCGTTTTTCCCGGTTCGCGACCCGTCGAGGCAAGTAACTCTTGCTACATGCTATACAATATATTTATATATGTATTGACACCCTAAACCTGTAAAACTTAACTTGGTATAGTCGTTTCCCATTTTTGGTTACAATATGGCATTATATCATTTTACTGTTAACATGGAATTTACAGTTTGCCAATTTAAACCTAATAATCAAATCTACCTGTTCAATCACATTTTGCTGTTATAATAGCTGGTAGCAGTTATCCCTGTAGTTCTGTTACATTCGGACACTTGTATGCAATTGACTTGAAATAACTGTATTGAACCGATACCTGAACTATTGCACCGCTAAGGGTGCTTAAACCTGTTAACTTGACTAAACGGCTACATTGTATTACTGCACTATTGTGATTGAATGAAACATGCTTATTATTTAATTCATTGCTTATTTCATGTTGTTAATACCCACGTGTGATTATATATCTGATTGGGAGCACACTCACGATATCGTTTACTCCTTGATCTGACTTGCTTCATATATATATATTGATACACCTGACATGGTACCGTACACTGTTGACTTGACCTGATGTACCATGACCTGATCCGTCACTTGATCTTGTGTCTAGTGCCAACAAACCTGACATGTAGTCCACATGGACCGTTCCTGTTGTCTATCCAGACAAACCTGCTTTTACCTGATCCTGTGTTGGCATTAGTTCTTGATTACCGAATACCTGATTTGACATACATAACTTGGGGGTATGGGGAAATCAAAGGTGAAACCGACTTGTAACTCAACAGTTCGATACCTGTTCTGATCAGTCTTACGGGCTAGGTCAGCCCCGGAGTGATGATGCTGACATCACTCGCCCATCCTGCTACTTGTTACTGCCTAGCGGCATGTCTCGGATTCAGCCCCGAGAATCTTGACCGTGGTCCCGGGCACGTACGGGATACTATTGAGTTACATCGATGATTCATCAATTGATTTCAAAGACATTAGAATAGAAAACCTGATAGAACAGTTTAGTTACCCACTGCACACTACCCTGCACTGCTTGTTTCACATTATTGCTTTATTCATATTTATTTTTGCATTGCCTGTTACATTGTTCATATTATATCACTTGTTGACATGACGCGCTGACGTCTGGGTTTTACATGGCCCAGATTCTGTACCGCTGTCGCAGTCCGAGCAGGAGTACTTCAGCCAGCAGGCTGAGCTGTGAGTTCAGTAGTAGTTAGTTTTATTTCCTGCATTCATTTCCTGATGTGAGCCCGCATTATGGGACATACTTTTCAGTTATTGTATTGGATCATTTGCTTCCGCATTTATTTATTATTGACTCCTATTATTCTGGTTTATAGACATATTTTTAGATAGTTTTATCTTGTTCTTGATATCTCTACAGCCGTAATGTGACTGTGGATGGATACTTCCTACCCACAGGTAGCATGGTTGGCTATGTCACGTGCCCAATCTAGCGTACTCTGGGAAGCGGGGCGTGACAGGGGACCTCCGGCGCGACTGCCTCTGAGAGGGCTTTTTGATCCCCGGTGTTGTGGCAGGGAAGCTGCCCGCCGGGGATAGCCGAGCGAGGGAACCTCGGGCTCGATTGCCTCTGGGAGGGCTTTTTGATCCCCGGCGTTGTGGCAGGGAAGCTGCCCGCCGGGGATAGCCGAGCGAGGGAACCTCGGGCTCCACTGCCTCTGGGAGGGCTTTTTGATCCCCGGCATTGTGGCAGGGAAGCTGCCCGCTGGGGATAGCCGAGCGAGGGGACCTCGGGCTCGACTGCCTCTGGGAGGTCTTTTTGGTCCCCGGCGTTGTGGCAGGGAAGCTGCCCGCTGGGGATAGCCGAGTGAGGGGACCTCGAGCTCGACTACCTCTGGGAGGGCTTTTTGATCCCCTGTGTCGCGGCGGGAAAGCTGCCCGCTGGGGACGACCGAGCAGGGTAGCTGCTGGGTTGAATCTTTGACGAGGTGTAGCCCGCCCGTCCAGCTGAAGGTGCGGGGAATGGGAACAGTCGGGGCAACGACGCTTCATAGCCCGTGCATTGAACGCTGGGGGGAGGCGAAGTGCTAAGGGCGCGCCGCTTCGACTCCACCGGAGAAGGCTCGATGGCTGCCGCGTGGCGGCGACCCCCTGGTGAAAGCGGGTGACCGTTGGGCTGCACAGTGGGCTATATAAAGCTGAAACAGTACCAGTTCTTCATTCCTCATAAACAGGTCGCCGAGAATGTAGGACTTCCCGTTTACCATTCCCGACATCGTCCACTTTGAAGACGTGTACCTTTACGACCCGTACTGCACCGAGGACACGGTTTAGCTGGTCTGCGGGAGAATTGAGGACCATTTTGGCCGGCTGCTCCCCAGACGCTCTTCCCTGCTGCAGCTGCTTATGTACTACATCTGGAGGGCATCGCCGGGGCTTTACAACCCCCTGTCTGAGCTGCTTTATGATGAGGCTGTGGGCAAGCTGTGGTCTTTGAGGCGCTTCAGCTTAATCTCCGCGAACCAGCTGGCCCGCTCAGAGGCGCTCGTCCGTGAATGCTACGAGCTGAGGCTTGGGGTCGATGCCCGCGGGGGGAACCGGGGGCAGAGGCTGGAACTCGCGAGGCCCCGGTTGGCGGAGATTTTTACCGAGTACCACGAGCAGTGCAGTCTTCCCCCCTTTCCACACTATTGTAATTTTCTTTTCTTTTTGCATGTTTGGCTGAGGAGCCCACAATACCTTTTGAGTAAACAAAGCCTTTCTTTCTTTTTCGCAATGCTCCATTGATCTTTATTAAATTAACAATAGATCCTAGAAAGAATTTACATTGCTTTAAAAGAAATGTACAGGCTAGTAGATGACTTTATTGGCTTGGGCCGAGCTCCCTGAAGGGCTGTCGGCCCCCACGCTTGTCATAGGGCATGGGGCCCCCCGAGCTCCGGGCCGGCCGGCCGCTGAAACAAGCATGATCTGACCGATGGTCAGGTCGGCGGGGGGGAGATGCTGCTCCTGCTCGCGGTCGGTCTGCCGTTTGTCCCTCAGGTAGGTGGCGAGGTGCCCAGACCGGATGAGTTCTTCGATGTAGTCCCTCAGTTGTTTGCAGTCCTCCATGGCGTGGCCCAGTACCCGGTGGAAAGCGCAGTAGGGGCCCTGGGTTAGCTTTGCGGCCTGATGCGGAACCGGAGGGAACTTGAAGAACCCCTCGTTCTGGGCCTCCTCCAGCAACACCGCGAGGGAGACGTTGAGGGGGGTATACTCTTGGAACTTCGGGTGGTAGGGCTGCTGGTGCTCCGGCCTCTCCTCCCGAGCCCTCTTCTTCTGGTCGGGCCATTCTGCCCGGGGAAGGTTAGCGTTCACCTCGGATTCCAGCTGGACCTCGCGCTCGGTCCACTCCTTGACCTCGGCCATGGTCTTAGGTTGCGCCAGCGCGAAGGAGCGTAACCATTCCTTGTGCCTCAGACTGGATCTGAGTGCCGTTATGACGGTTTCGTCTTGGTTCTCGGGCACCTAGAGAAGGGCGTTGTAGAAACGGGTAATGTAGGCCTAGAACGTTTCCTTGTCCCCGCTCTTAACCGTGAAGAGGTAGTCGACCGTGCGCTTTTGTCGACGGTTCCCCATGAAATGGCCGAGGAACTGAGTAGCCAGCTTGTCGAAGGTCGAAATCGAGCGGGGCTCGAGCCCCCGGAACCAGTCCTGACCTGCGCGGATGAGGGTGGCCGGGAAGGCTTTGCACTGGGCGGCGTCGGAGTGATCCTGGAAGCTCATCCCCGCGGTGAAAGCATCCAAGTGGTCCTTCGGGTCGGTTTTCCCGTCAAATAGAGAGACCTTTGGGGGCTTGTTGCGCGAGGAGACGTGGACGGCGAGCAGTTCCTCGGCGAACGGCTTCGTGAGCGAGTCGGAGGCGTACTTAGCTCCGTCGCTTGAGAGGTGAGCTCCTCGGCGCACGTCCTCGATCTTCTTCTCGAGGGCGTCGAGCCGACCGTGGTACCCCAAGGAATCGGCGCCTCGGGACCCTTGGCCCCCGCTGCGGGTGACCTACGTCTGGGAGCGGCTCCGGTTCCTCCCAATGAGGTGCCTCAGGTCCCGGGGTAAGGTAGCTCTTGAGTCGCCGGGGCAGACCCCCTCTGTGCAGCCCCGCCGATGGTGGTGGGGTCGACCAGGCCCATGGATAGGCGAAGTGACTGACATCTCCTCAAGGGGATAAGGGTCACGAGGGGGCTCGAGGCGAGGCGCCCTGGCGGCGGATCTCGGTGTGGAGCCCCAGGGCGCCCAGCGGGCCTCCGGGAGTGCCGGTTCGAGAGACCGGCGGCCAGGGGATGCATACGATTGGTGGTGGGCCATCCAGACAGGGGCAGAGCCTTCTAGGGGAAGTGGAGCGGCGATCTGGGGCCCGGGCGCGGCCGTTTGGACGCGGACGAGGGCCTCCACGAGGGATTGCATGCGATCTATCTGGCCTGCGAGGGCGTTGATGACAGTCATGGGAGGAGGTTCATCCCCGCCTTCAGTGAGTAGAAGACGGCGGCTGGTACCGGGATCCCTAGGATGGTCGTCTGCCATGAGGGTGGAGATAGGAACGCCAACTTTGTATTTTGTGGAGTTATCTTCCCACAGACGGCGCCAACGGATGGAGCTCCTTTTCAGGCCTCCATCAGATGTTGTCTTCCGTTGATCTCGCGATGGACTTAGTTGATTATCCTCCGTTGCATGTGGGTCTCAATGGGTTTTTGGAGGAAGAGGTGAAGTGAGGGAGTTGGTGCCGAGTACCTGCAAAGAAGTCCCGAGGTGGTTTGGCACCACCGAGGACCCTCCGACGCTCAACTTAGTGATGAGATCCGAGCAGAGTAATGACTTAAAAGAGTAAAGAATGGCTTACTTGACCCCTCTGCGATGGGGGTTTATATAGCAGTGGTGGCAGGCAACAGCAGGCGCGAGAATCTCGCCGGCAGTTACGCTCCCGACGTCACGCCCGCGTAGAGAGCGGATCGCCCATTAATGGGGATCGTGGTGGCGTGGAACGTGGGATGCTGTTGGCGCAGGATCTGCGCATGGCGAGATTCGCGGAGCGGCGGTTACGCCTGTGAGTGGTGAAGTTGGTCGGACGGCCAAGGAAGACGGCCTCGGCCGAGAGCTCGGGGACGAGTGAGGAGGCCGAAGAGTCTTGGTCCTGTGGCAGCCCGGGGCGAGCTGAGAGGCCGAGGAGGCTAATTTGCATGGGGCCCCGAGGAAGGCCAGCTTGTGCTTACAGGTCGGGCACAGGGCAGCCTGGTCGGCCCCTGTGGGCCCTTTCTTCTGAGTCTCGGGACATGTCATCTGCCACGTGTCGTGATCCGGGAGATCACTAATATTGAGCATTATCATTGTTCTTTAATCTGCTAGTTCCGAATCCCATCAGTACCAATTATTTTTAATATTTTACCTTTTTAATTTTTTGGTAGTCCAAGAGTTGCACGTGCATTACATGGAGAAACGAAAAGTTGCAAATAAATCAAACAATATAAATAATACATAAATACCCAGATGAATGCACTGCATGAACCATTGATCGCCGGATTTTGCTCAAAAACCGCCACTGGCGGCCCGCTTAGCTCCAAATGTCTCCATTCTTTGCACGTGCATCTCTTCAGCTTCCCACTACTCCTTTTTCTGATTTGATTTTCCTGCAATTAACTAGAGAACCCCAGACCCTTTCATCTACCCCTTTACACTCACTTTTAATACATTTTATTATTTTTTTAATTTCCTCTACGCCTATATTTTCCCTTTCAAATACCTAGTCTTTCTTCTTAGTTCTGCTCCTAAATTATTCTGAAAAAACTACTCAAAATTCTATCTCTTAAGTCTCACTCTAGCAAAGGAAGTCAAGCGTAAAAGTTCAAGCCAACTTCGTCGCTCAAATTCGTTCCTCCGCACGTTAGCTACCTAGAGTTCGTTCTTGAACGCGTAATCGGATCCAAGCACAAGTCTCCACGCACCGTAAGTCTCGGTTTCTCAACTGATGCTTCTTCTCTTCTTTTTCTCATTTATATGAGTATAAGCAGAAACTGTAAGTCCTATCATCCTCTCTTCTTTTCCTTCTTATATACTCTCTTCTATTTTTCAACGTCGCCACTCTGAATTACTTATAACTACGCTAAATCGTCCATCTACTTTTCTCTTTTTTTCTCCTCTTATATCGACGCGAAAGAATACAGTATTATAAATAAGTTTAATTTAAAAATATATTCATTGTAATTCGACATGTTCATCATAAATTTCCATGCTATGATATCAAGAAAATACAAATTTACAACTCTATATATATCTCACAATTTTTATATAATGTTTATTATATTAAATAACATGTAGATTACAAATAACGAATAAATACCATGAACTTTAAAAGTACCCTTTTATCGATGTCTAGAATTTATACCTATAGAAATTGACGGGGTAAAGACCTACCCCATCACATACACTAGGGTTTCATAGCACTGTTTTCCGCCGAAAGACCGGACCGAGATGTTGGGACGTCTGGTCTGAATTTGGGGGCATATACTATTTGGATTTATCCATCCACATCTCCGAAGATACCAAGTTGATTTATGGCACCGTATATCGAAGGTTTGGATAGATATGACCGTTGTAACTGATTTCATCAGATTCCCCCTCATTTGTAAGGGGTTTTTGATTATGGGGACGCTCTTCTCTGCAGACGCAAGCCCTTGCAGTTAATTACGTTATCGCGTTGTGATAACCATTTTCTTCTGCTCCAGCAGTTCACTTCGTGTCGTGTGTTTATTTTGTTTATTTTGGTTGCCCGTGGATTGTATACGGAGACTAATTTATATCATCGCCCGTAGGGCGCGGATTATTCTAAATCCGTATATTTTAGAATTGGGTTTTGAACTTAGGTTATTGTAACACCCGAGCCCAATGCTACTAATTTCTGTTACCATTTGAATATAGTATGGCGCTTATTTCATTTATTTTGCTGATTGTTACTTATTGTAATTTTACCCCGTCAATTCAATTCTGCATATAACAATTTATGGCATCTAAAATAAAATTAAAAATATTCATCTTGGCCTACTTGACACCCCTAACCCCGTTGCAGCGTCCATGCATCGTGTTCTCGTCCCGTTCAGTGAAACGGACGAGTTTGGACGGCTACGCGCACGTACGTGTGTCCGTTTTGGGGGTATGCTTTTTGACTGTAAAACACTTCATTTTAAATTTTGGATCCCGCCTAAAATCTTCTTAGTTCAATTTCAAATTTTTGGACCCGACCCAGGCGCAATTTGGAAATGTTTTATTTTGCGCCAAAATCCCAATATCTATTATATTTTTAAACCATCGTATATTTAATTTTTTAACCAATCTAATATTTTTTTAACCGTATAATATTTCTAATATTTCTAAAATCTTTCAAATTTAATCTCCCAACCAATCAGCTCCCTCTTTTAACCGTGGGCCCCACTTCAACTCTCTCTCTCCCCCCGTCTCTTTCTTTCTCTCTCTCTCGCTTATCTCTCTCCCTCTCCCCCCCGATATTTCTCTCTCTCTCCTCTATATTTAAACCACCTTCCCTCCTTCTTTTCTTTTTAAAAAAAAACGCAGAAGCCAAACCCATCGCGCAGCCCTAGCCGCCTCATCCCCCTTCGCCGCTGCAGCCCCAACGCCGACGCCAGCACCGCCGGGCTCGTCGTCTCCTCGCCCTCGATCGAGCCACTCCACCTCCTCGCCTCCGTTCCTTTCCCGTGACCGCCTCGCCTCAAACCCATCGTCCTCGCCTCCTCAACCTTCGCCGTGTCACCTTCGCTGCCACCTCCTTCCCGACCTCGTCACCCCCTTCGACCACCATCCCTCTCCACGTTCCGGCCTTTCAAATCGCTGCCACCTCCCTCTGCAAACCCCACGGCTACGACTGCACACAGTAACCCATTGCCCTTCGCCGGAAGATCACCACGCCGGCAACCCTCATCGTCGTCGCCCCGTGCCGACTCCCCTGAAATCTCAGAACACCCTACCAGTAAGATCTTCTTCTTATCTTCTTCACTTTCCTTTTGCAAAGTCCTTCTTGACGTTCACTGTTTTTGTATCTCGCCGGATTCCGGCCGTGCCGACGTCTCTTCCCGACGTTCCAGTGCGGTACCCCGACCCGTGTGGCTTCACTATTCGTCGTTTGGGTTCATTCCGTGAACCGTGCGCCCGTCGCGAGTTTCCCCGCCGACGTTTATCGTTCCGTATTCCCGGTTCACGACCCGTCGAGGCAAGTACCCCTTGCTACATGCTAAGCAATATTTACTTATACTTGATGACACCCTAAAACCTACAATTTAACTTTGGTAGTATAATTTCCCATTTTTCGTATTCAAGATTGTTTTATATCATTTATCTCTCAAACTTGGAACCTACCTGTTGCACTTACTGTAGTGAACCTAATAACCACATTTACATGTTTTAATTTCACTTTCACTAATGACGTAGCCTATGGCACCTTATCTATCGTTTTACTACAATCGGACACTCGTGTACATTTAACCTGTATAAACTGTGATTTCATCCATGGAACTTATAGAAATATATCATTGCATCCATGAAGTCTTAAACTTGTTAACATGATTAAATGGCTATAATTGTCTTACTGCATTCTTATAATGTTGAAATCATCTCTGTGACACAATTGATAACTGTATTGAAAATTGAGTGCATCTGCCTATTGCTTAATTCATTGCTTATATCACGTTGTTGATAACCATGCTTGATTATATAACTGATTCTGAGCACACCTATGATATCGCTTACTTCTTGACCTGACTTGCTACATACATAGTGCTTGACCCAACATGGTACCGTATACTGTTGACTTGACCTGATGTACCATGACCTGACCCGCTACCTGATCTTGTGTCTAACGCCAACAAACCTGACTTGTAGTCCTCATGGACCGTTCCTGTTGTCTATCCAGACAAACCTGTTACATGATCGTGTGTTGGCATTAGTTCTTGATTTCGGGATACCTGACTTGACTTACACATATAGCTTGGGGGTATGGGGAAATCAAAGGTGAAACCTGACTTGTAACTCAACAGTTCGCTACTTGTTATGATCAGTTTTAGAGGCTAGGCCCGCCTCGTGACGATGCTGCTGACATCGTTGGTCTGTACTCCTTTCCTGTTAGTGCCTAGCAGCACGTCTCGGTTTCTGCCCGAGTGTCTGTAGACCGTGGTCCCGGGCATGCACGGGATACTATTGAGTTACATCGATGATTCATCAATTTGATTTCAAAGACTTTAGAACAGAAAACCTGATAGAACAGTTTAGTTTACCCACTGCACAATACCCTGCACTGCCCTGATTTATATTATTGTCACCCTTGCTTTATTCATGTTTATATTCGTATTGCCTGTTACACTGTTCATAGTTTATTACTTGATGACTTGACGCGCTGACGTCTGGGTTTTGCATGGCCCAGATTCTGTACCGCTGTTGCAGCCCGAGCAGGAGTACTTCAGCCGACAGGCTGAGCTGTGAGTGTTAGCAGTAGTTAGCTTTTCTTTACTGCATTTTATTCCTGATGTGAGCCCGCATTATGGGACATACATTCCAGTTATTTTGTATTGGATCTTTCTCTTCCGCATTTATTTATTCTTGACTCATGTTATCTTGGATTATGGACATGTTTTAGATAGTTTTATTTTGTTCTTGATATCTCTACAACCGTAATATGACTGTGGATGGATACTTCCTACCCACAGGTAGCATGGTCGGCTATGTCACGTGCCCATTTTAGCGTGCTCTGGGAAGCGGGGCGTGACATGGTTCTTTTGGTATCAAAGCCATATGTTAGTCGGGTTGATTCTTTTGTAGTTGGGTATTGTACCCAATACACGAATCAGAATACCCGTGTTTAGGAAACATGTCCTGCCACCTTGCCGTTTTACCATTCTTGAATCACATTCTTCCTGATTATATCCTTTACGATGTGAAAACTTCATTTGCATGTCGACTCGAAACCTGATTCCTTGTTATCTCTAGGATTTAGGCGACTTGGGTGGAGCTATGTAATTGTGACTATGATACCGCGGCATAGTTACAATGCGGTACTCTATTTAAGTAACTTGGAGTTCTAGTCTTGATCTATATTTTGAATCTATCATCATGCTAATGTTGGGTGTTTTGATTTCAGGAATATGGCAGGTAAGAATTTAAAGACGTACCAAAGGCGTGTAGACGAAGCCGCCATGCTTGGAGTGATAAGGGGAATGCTGGAGAATCAAAAGAGACAGACCGAGCTGATCCAGCAGCAAGCGGAATCATTTCAGGAAGGTTTGCGGACCGTTCAGCAGTCCGTAGACAAGGTTGAAGCTAAACCAGTTGATTGAGTGGGGACCGTAGCAGATTTCAGGCGGTTGGGTCCGTCTGCATTTACTGGATTGGAGGAGCAGTTGCCAGCGGAGCAGTGGCTAGTTGACATGGAGAACTTACTTTTTGCGGCACAGATTCCAGATGACAAAAGAGTGGATGTGGTGCGCATTCAGTTAGTGGACTACGCCCGAGAATGGTGGCTTGTAGAGGAGAACCGGTTGCCCAAGACGATCAAGTGGGCAGATTTTTCAAAGAGTTTCCTACAGAAGTTCTTCCCGCGGACCGCATGGGAGGAAATGGAAGAGAAATTCATCGGGCTAAAGCAGAATGGAGCACCCGTGGATGTGCATGCAGCAGAATGGACAAGACTCAGCAGATTCGCAGGACCTTTAGTTGCCAACGATGCAGACAGGGCACGGAGGTTCATGCGCAGCTTGGATGTGGACATCCAGAGGCAGATTGTCTCCCTGGGTTTGACCACTTTCTCACAGGTTCTTACGGCAGCTCGAGAACAGCAGAGCCTATCGGGAAAAACTGGGAGTTCACAGCAGACAGCAGTTGCGGTAAGGAAGCCGACATTTGTACCCAACCGAGCTCATGGTCGCAGAGGTATTCCAGTGGACCGTCGAGGTGTAACACCGATGAAGAAGCCTACTGTCGTTGATCAGAAGAAGCGCGTGGTCTGTAGCTATTGCCACTTACCTGGACATTTGCAAAGGGAGTGTCGCAGGATGCAAGGACTCTGTTTAGTTTATGGAGCGGCAGATCACACTATTAACTCATGTCCGTCGAAGCTTCGTACAAGGGATGATATTCAGAATCCTCCGCATAGACCGTTTCAGGGACAGAAGTAGCTGACTCAAGGACCTAATCAGGCTCGAGCTTTTACCTTGACAGCTGAAGAAGCTAAGGCATCAGGAGAAGTTGTTTCAGGTATTCTACTCGTTCATGGTTTCCCGCATTAGCGTTATTCGATTCTGGTGCATCCCATTGTTTTATGTCATCCAAGTTTATAACTACACACTCGATTGCCTGCACGACCATGTCTAGTTTCTGGGACATACACACTGGGAATGGGAAAATCATAGCTAGTAGGGAATGTAAAGATTGTACAGTTGTTGTGTGCAGACGGGAGCTCTTTGCAGATTTCTTGGTGATTGATACGGGCAGCTACGAAGTCGTCTTGGGAATGGATTTTCTTGGCACTTTCCACCCTCACATTGATTGTAGGGCAAGGAAAGTAATTTTCCAGATTCCCGGACATCCCGAGTTTACCTTCACTGGAGGAAGCAGTTCTGTCGGGCCAGTCGAGTTTAGGGCTAGGCCGACAAATGATATTCTTGCATCGATGGAAGTTGATAATAGTGAAGAGCCGGCTGTTGTTCGTGATTTTATGGACGTGTTTGAAGATATATCGGGTTTTCCGCTGAGGCGAGACGTGGGGTTCGCAATTGATCTTATTCCTGGTGCAGCGCCAGTATCCAAAGCGTATTATCCAATGACACCAGTAGAGTTGGAAGAAGTCAAGAAACAAGTTGCTGAATTGCTTGAGAAGGGTTGGATTCGAAGCAGTAACTCGCCTTGGGGAGCTCCAGTACTTCTAGTAAAGAAGAAGGATGGCACAAGAAGGATGCGCATCGACTATCGAGAATTAAACTGGGTGACTATTAAGAACAAGTACCTTATCCCTCGCATTGAAGAACTTTTTGAGCAGCTTAGTGGTGCGAGGGTATTCTCAAAGCTGGATTTGCGATCCGGATATCATCAGGTCCGAGTGAAAGCAGAAGATATTTGCAAGACAGCGTTCCGAACTCGGTATGGACATTACGAATACTTAGTGATGCCCTTCGGAGTAACAAATGCGCCGGCAGTATTCATGAACTTGATGAACCGAATCTTTTCACCGTTCTTGGACCAGTTTATCATGGTTTTATTGACGATATTCTGGTTTATTCGAAGAGTTTTGAGGAGCATGCTGAACATTTGAAGATCGCACTGCAAACGTTGAGACAAGAGAAGTTATATGCAAAGATGAGTAAGTGCGAGTTTTGGCTGGAGGAAGTAAAGTTTTTGGGGCATGTTGTGTCTGGCAATGGAATTGCCGTCGATCCAGAAAAGATTGCAGCAGTACGAGATTGGCCGATTCTAAAGAATGTTGCGGAGATAAGAAGTTTTCTTGGACTCGCCGGGTATTACAGAAGATTTGTAGAGAACTTTGCTCGTCTGGCGGGGCCGTTAACCAAGCTTACGCGCAAGGAGGTACCTTTTGTATGGACGGACAAATGTGCGTTAGCTTTTGAGACGTTGAAGCAGAAGTTGATAACCGCCCCTATTCTGACCGTGCCGGACAATTCCGGAGGATTGGTGATTCACAGCGACGCATCTGGGAAAGGATTGGGATGTGTCTTGATGCAGCATGGGAAGGTTGTAGCGTACGCATCAAGACAGTTGAAGACCCATGAGAAGAATTACCCAACTCATGACTTGGAACTTGCGGCTGTGATTTTCGCTTTGAAGATTTGGAGACACTACCTTTTGGGCGAAAGGGTCGAAGTTTTTACTGATCATAAGAGCTTGAAGTATGTGTTCATGCAGAAGGAGCTTAATATGAGGCAACGTAGATGGTTGGAGCTGATGGCTGACTACGATCTTGATCTTAAGTACCATCCGGGGAAGGTTAATGTCGTGCCGGATGCGCTTAGTCGGTTACCAGCAATTCAGGTGTTAACTACGCAGAAGGAACTCGTTGAAGATTTTTGAAGATTTGACTTGGAGGTTGTGCTACCACATTCTACGGGACAGTTGATGCATCTGCAAGTACATTCATCATTGATCGAGAATATTAAAGCAGCACAATCGTAGGACCCTAGACTGCAAAAGTTTCGAGAACAGGTTGAAGTCGGACTACGAACAGATTTATTGATCCACGAAGATGGTTCGTTGAGGTATGGTAGCCGTTTATGTGTGCCAAAGGGAGATATTCGTGAAGAGCTTATGAAGGAGGCACACAGTTCAGCTTATTCTGTACATCCAGGAGGCACAAAGATGTACCGAGATATTCGACAGCATTTCTGGTGGGAAGGCATGAAACGGGAGATTGCTCACTTTGTGGCGAAGTGCTTGGTGTGTCAGCAAGTTAAGGCTGAACATCAAAGGGTTGCTGGTTTATTGCAACCACTTCCGATTCCTCAGTGGAAGTGGGAACATATAACCATGGATTTCGTGACGGCTTTACCGCGAAGTCCAAAAGGCAACAATGCTGTATGGGTGATTGTTGATCGATTGACCAAGGCAGCTCACTTTATTTCTTTTCGGGTTGGTCAATCAACAGAGACTTTGGCGGAGCGGTACATGCAAGAGATTGTAAGATTGCATGGAGTACCGGTGAGCATTGTGTCCGATCGGGACACTCGGTTCTTATCACACTTTTGGCGGAGTCTACAGGAAAGTTTGGGGACTCGATTGATGTTTAGCACAGCTTATCATCCTCAAACTGATTGTCAGTCGGAGAGAACGATCCAAACTCTTGAAGATATGTTGAGAGCATGCATGTTGGACTTCAAGGGTTCTTGGGAGGATCATCTACATTTGGTGGAGTTTTCTTACAACAACAGTTTTCAGGCAACTATCCAGATGGATCCATTTGAAGCTTTGTATGGTCGCAAATGCCGTTCACCGGTTTGTTGGGACGATGTCGGTGAACGAAGATTGTTGGGACCAGATTTGGTTGTGCAGACAGTTGAGAAGGTTAACACTATCAGAAATCATATGAAGGCAGCACAAGACAGACAGAAAAGTTGGGCTGATACGTCGAGAAGACCTCTAGAGTTCGCCGTGGGTGATTTGGTATTCTTGAAGATATCACCGACTAGAGGGGTGATTCGTTTTGGAAGTCGAGGGAAGCTCAGTCCTCGATTCGTTGGACCCTTTGAGATCTTGGAGCGTGTTGGTGAGGTAGCGTATCGTTTGGCGTTACCGCAGTCCTTGGCGAATGTGCACGATGTGTTTCACGTATCTTAACTCCGTAGGTATGTTCGTGATGAAACGCATGTATTGGATCTTTCTGAGCTGACGGTACGAGAAGACTTGACTTTTAAGGAGCGACCGATTGAAATTGTGGATCGACGGGAAAAGGTTCTTAAGAACAAAGTGATCCCTCTTGTGCTTGTTTCTTGGGGTAATCGCCCGCATGGAGAGTCCACTTGGGAACGAGAAGATGAAATCCGGCAGAAGTTTCCTCACCTTTTTTTTTATAGTTTTCTATCTTTGTATTCTTGGAATTTCGAGGAGGAAATTCTTTTTGTAGTTGGGTATAATGTAACACCCGAGCCCAATGCTACTAATTTCTGTTACCGTTTGAATATAGTGTGGCGCTTATTTCATTTATCTTGCTGATTGTTACTTATTGTAATTTTACCCCGTCAATTCAATTCTGCATATAACAATTTATGGCATCTAAAATAAAATTAAAAATATTCATCTTGGCCTACTTGACACCCCTAACCCCGTTGCAGCGTCCGTGCATCGTGTTCTCGTCCCGTTCAGTGAAACGGGCGAGTTTGGACGGCTACGCGCACGTACGTGTGTCCGTTTTGGGGGTATGCTTTTTGACTGTAAAACACTTCATTTTAAATTTTGGATCCCGCCTAAAATCTTCTTAGTTCAATTTCAAATTTTTGGACTCGACCCAGGCGCAATTTGGAAATGTTTTACTTTGCGCCAAAATCCCAATATCTATTATATTTTTAAACCATCGTATATTTAATTTTTTAACCAATCTAATATTTTTTAACCGTATAATATTTCTAATATTTCTAAAATCTTTCAAATTTAATCTCCCAACCAATCAGCACCCTCTTTTAACCGTGGGCCCCACCTCAACTCTCTCTCTCTCCCCCCGTCTCTTTCTATCTCTCTCTCTGTCTCTCTCTCCCCGATATTTCTCTCTCTCTCCTCTATATTTAAACCACCTTCCCTCCTCCTTTTCTTTTTTTTTTAAAAAAAGCAGAACCCAAACCCATCGCGCAGCCCTAGCCGCCTCATCCCCCTTCGCCGCTGCAGCCCCAACGCCGACGCCAGCACCGCCGGGCTCGTCGTCTCCTCGCCCTCGACCGAGCCACTCCACCTCCTCGCCTCCGTTCCTTTCCCGTGACCGCCTCGCCTCAAACCTATTGTCCTCGCCTCCTCAACCTTCGCCGTGTCACCTTCGCTGCCACCTCCTTCCCGACCTCGTCACCCCCTTGACCACCATCCCTTTCCACGTTCCGGCCTTTCAAATCGCTGCCACCTCCCTCTGCAAACCCCACGGCCATGACTGCACACAGTAACCCACTGCCCTTCGCCGGAAGATTACCACGCCGGCAACCCTCATCGTCGTCGCCCCGTGCCGACTCCCCTGAAATCTCAAAACACCCTACCAGTAAGATCTTCTTCTTCTCTTCTTCACTTTCCTTTTGCAAAGTCCTTCTTGACGTTCACTGTTTTTGTATCTCGCCGGATTCCGGCCGTGCCGACGACTCTTCCCGACGTTCCAGCGCGGTACCCCGACCCGTGTGGCTTCACTGTTCGTCGTTTGGGTTCATTCCGTAAACCGTGCGCCCGTCGCGAGTTTCCCCGCCGACGTTTATCGTTCCGTATTCCCGGTTCACGACCCGTCGAGGCAAGTACCCCTTACTACATGCTAAACAATATTTACTTATACTTGATGACACCCTAAAACCTGCAATTTAACTTTGGTAGTATAATTTCCCATTTTTCGTATTCAAGATTGTTATATATCATTTATCTTTCAAACTTGGAACCTACCTGTTGCACTTACTGTAGTGAACCTAATAACCACATTTACATGTTTTAATTTCACTTTCACTAATGACGTAGCCTATGGCACCTTATCTATCGTTTTACTACAATCGGACACTCGTGTACATTTAACCTGTATAAACTGCGATTTCATCCATGGAACTTATAGAAATATATCATTGCATCCATGAAGTCTTAAACTTGTTAACATGATTAAATGGCTATAATTATCTTACTGCATTCTTATAATGTTGAAATCATCTCTGTGACACAACTGATAACTGTATTGAAAATTGAGTGCATCTGCCTATTACTTAATTCATTGCTTATATCACGTGTTGATAACCATGCTTGATTATATAACTGATTGTGAGCACACCTATGATATCGCTTACTTCTTGACCTGACTTGCTACATACATAGTGCTTGACCCAACATGGTACCGTATACTGTTGACTTAACCTGATGTACCATGACCTGACCCGTTACCTGATCTTGTGTCTAATGCCAACAAACCTGACTTTTAGTCATCATGGACCGTTCCTGTTGTCTATCCAGACAAACCTGTTACCTGATCCTGTGTTGGCATTAGTTCTTAATTTCGGGATACCTGACTTGACTTACACATATAGCTTGGGGGTATGGGGAAATCAAAGGTGAAACCTGACTTGTAACTCAACAGTTCGCTACTTGTTCTAATCAGTTTTAGAGGCTAGGCCCACCTCGTGACGATGCTGCTGACATCGTTGATCTGTACTCCTTTCCTGTTAGTGCCTAGCGGCACGTCTCGGTTTCAGCCCGAGAGTCTGTAGACCGTGGTCCCGGGAATGCACGGGATACTATTGAGTTACATCGATGATTCATCAATTTGATTTCAAAGACTTTAGAACAGAAAACCTGGTAGAACAGTTTAGTTTACCCACTGCACAATACCCTGCACTGCCCTGATTTATATTATTATCACCCTTGCTTTATTCATGTTTATATTCGTATTGCCTGTTACACTGTTCATATTTTATTACTTGATGACTTGACGCGCTGACGTCTGGGTTTTGCATGGCCCAGATTCTGTACCTCTGTCGCAGCCCGAGCAGGAGTACTTCAGCCGACAGGCTGAGCTGTGAGTGTTAGCAGTAGTTAGCTTTTCTTTACTGCATTTTATTCCTGATGTGAGCCCGCATTATGGGACATACATTCCAGTTATTTTGTATTGGATCTTTCGCTTCTGCATTTATTTATTCTTGACTCATGTTATCTAGGATTATGGACATGTTTTAGATAGTTTTATTTTGTTCTTGATATCTCTACAACCGTAATATGACTGTGGATGTATACTTCCTACCCACAGGTAGCATGGTTGGCTATGTCACGTGCCCATTTTAGCGTACTCTGGGAAGCGGGGCGTGACAGTTATATATTCTTTTAGTTCAAAAATATTTTGTTTTATTTAAGGACCGTTAATCTAGTTTGAAATTAAAATCAACTTAAATATATGAGTATTTGGGCTCAATTTATTTTAATTAAGAATATGTTAGTCCTATTTAAGACTAAGATCAACTTAGCAATATTTTAAGAATCATTTTTTATTTAAGATCCAACAACAGAGCATTTGGGCTCAGCTGCTTTAGAGAGAGTTTTAGCCAATTTGGGCTTGGTCTGCTCAGTCTTCTCTTCTTTCTTTTTTTATTCAAAAGTGCTAAGCATTTATTTGGATTCTGTTTGCTCAGCCCCTTTTTCTTTTATGCAAGAGTGCTAAGCACTTGTTTGGAGCTCTGGCGCTCACATGTGTATCATGTGAAGCATTCAGTCATTTTGACTGAATATATATAGTGGTAAGCACTTTTGTATGGCGTCCATGTGAGGAGCACGTAAGGCGTTGTCTCATTTATTTTGTTGGGTGCCCATATGTGTTTCACATGAGGCGCTGCCCAATCAGTGCTAAGCACTTAGCTGTTTTGGCTGCATATGAAGTGCTAAACACTTTTACTCAATGCTCACGTGTATTTCACGTGAGGTGTCGGCCTTCTGTTTTGGGCGCCTACGTGGGAAGCACGTGAGGCACTAATTTCTTTGTTTTGGGAATCTTTTGGGTGTTCACGTGTTTTTTATGTAAGGCGCTGAGTTCTTTTTCTTTTTAGAGATTGAGTCTCTGTTAATGGCATTTTGACCATTAATGATCACCAAAATCTTTGTTTTGAAGTGTTGGATATGTATGCCCTAGAGGCCATTATTGTATATGTATACATGTGGATACTTGAATATATGTATGTATAGGACAATCTTGTTCGATATGATAGTATGTTGTCTGGTTTGTCTTTATCTTAACTTGTGCGTATACCTATCGTCAGATAACAGTTCTCAGGTGACATGAGTACAGGTTAGTCTTCAGACTCGAGATCGTCATTTGTCTCGTGTGAGTTCCCACTGTATTTTGATCACTACCCTATCACGGCTCTACTGAGTCGTGGAAACAGGTTTTGGTTGGGTACAGTCCCGAGCCACATGGAAGCAGTGAGCAATTGTTGGGGATTCGTCTCTCCCGGTATGGGGATTCATCTCTCCCAATATAGGGAGTCGATATCGCACTATGTTCGATTGGCCAACACTATAAGACCTTGGCCGAGGCAGTTGGGATTTACTGATAGGTTGATCAGTAGTTTTCCGGATTGGTCTTGAGCCACATCAGCACGAAATATCGGGTTATTAGGATCTGACGTTTACCACCCCCTAGACCCGGTATGCGATACTCACAAACGAAGAGACCGGACTGTACGGAGATTGTCATAGATAGGCTTAGTAGGGATCCGGATGAGTTTGCTCATCGGCCTTCCTTTTCGATAGGTACCCGGGTAGACGTTACGTATAGCTAGTGCCGCTGACGTGCTTGTGGTTATGGATTTATCCAGTAACTCACTGTCGGCATACTGTCGAGTCTTTAGAGTCCCACACAGAGGGTTTCCCTGGTTCAGGCGAAATGATATAGTAGCCGTATTGGATACGTGTAGGGTTCTGATCGATTGATTGTACTGTGTATCCGGACTTTCGATCGGACAGTTGTTAATACTAGCCGGCTCGGGATTGAGCCGGATTATTAAATCAGGTATTGATTTAATAATTTACATATATTTCGATATGTATATTCTAGTATTATGTTCTTTGTATTATTCTATCTCTTTGGGTATTTGTATTTCGATACTAATACATGTATGTATATATAGTAGAGTGTAATCCGTATTTATACAGAAAACATTCAAGAAGGTGGACACCTCATTTTAGACTTTTCCATTTATCTTTAATGGAATAATGAGGTGTAAATAAGGTGGGGGGAGTATGGTGAGAACTGCTGGGTTCACTTAGCACCTTCGACGGGTTTCGGCAAGTATCAAGTATGCTATTTAAAAAAATTTAGGGTGTCGAGCGAGCCCGACCACGGATCTAACTTGAGAATTAGGGTTTAACTAAGCAAGTAAACAACTTTACTCTAAGTGAACAAGGAATAAAACCTTTGTAGACCGGTCCTTCACTTCTAAAGCTCCGTGTAGTAATCCCTTAGCTCCAAGTAGTGGTCTTCCGGACTCTCGTTAGGCTCCACTAGGCGAAAGGAACGAGCTTTCTTAAAGATCTTCGAGGCCGAAGATGATCTACGCCGAGAAATCTCAAACTTAAGCTACCTCTCACTAATTGAGAATTAGTGAATGAAACAACCTATACTAAATGGCTAGTTTGGTATAGATTGGTGAAGTAGGAATTTTGCTCACTTTAGAATTATTTTTCTCTCTTTCTTTTCTTCACTCAAGAAAACCTAGTGAGCTCAAAAATGAGATGAAGAAGAAGAAGAAGTGGTGAATTATGGCAACCCTGGGTGAGAAAATATCATCTATGATATTTGTAGAGACTTAATCATGGCTAAAGATAATGGTTGGGTTAATAAATATCTAGAGTAAAACAAGATTAGTGGACTACGTCAATGTTTCCACAAGCTTCTAAAAGCATCTTAAACCATGGCTTTTTCCACATAATTTTGTTTTTTCCTTAATAATTAAATCCCCAAATTATCTTAAGTATGGTATGAGTCTCATATACCCATGTCCAATGTATCATCAAGCATGATACAATAAATAAATACATTAACATATACCACATATATATTAAATATATAAGTAGAAAAGAAATTCTCAAGTGAGCTAATATTAGTTAATATATATTAATATATCAAATATATAATTATATATTAAATTATTAAATCAATACTTGATTTAATAATCCGGCTATATCACATACAACCGACTAATATCATTTATCGCGAGATTAGAATACGGTATCACATACACGCATTAATCTCGGTCCCGTACATATCACATATGTGCCCTACTTTGTTTCGCTTAAGCCAGGAAACCTCTGTGTAGGACTCTAAAGACTCGTCAATACGTCGGCAGTAGGTAATGATCATATCAGTTACCCACAAGCTGTCGGCGGTACTAGCTGGACGTAACGGCTACCCGGGTATTGAGCGATCAGAAGATCAACAAGCAAGTTTGTTCATACCCCCATGAATCCAATAAGTAACACTACCGTACAGTTCGGTCTCTTCGTCTGATATGTCGTATATCGAGTCTGGGGGTGGTAAACGTCAGACCCTAATAACTTGATAAGTCATGCGATGTGAGGCTCATAATGGGCCGAGAAACTACTGATAACACTTACCAGAAAATCTCAGCATCAACCCTGGTCAGGGACTTCCTGTTATGGCTAATCGAGCACAGCGCGACATCAACCCCCAATACCGGGAGAGATGAAACCCTTCCTATCGCTCATTGCCTCCATGTGACTCGGGACTGTATCCAAAAACCATCTGTTTGCACGCTCTCTTGAACGTGGTAGGGTGGAAATCAAAGCACAGTAGGAATCATAAAAGACTCTATGCCGATCTCGGGTCCACAGACTAACCTGTACCAGTGTCACCAGAGAACTGCTATCTAACGTTAGGTATAATACTATCTAGGAGTTCTCGGCGAGTCCTGTTCAGTGTATCCAGTCTCCACTAAGCACCCGTATACAATCTTTGATGTCAAACACCAATGGATGTGGGATCGTCCATCGCCCATCAAATGGGTCAAGAAACGTATATGCTAGTCTACTCTGGAATATCTATGCCCCGTATCGATACACCCACGACTAGGAACAATTAAAGGATGAACTTGTAGACTACCCTGGCCCCACTAGTATGATCTGCATCATAATCCTGGTAGTCAAGTATACATCCTAAGGGCTTTACCAACATATGAGAGCTAGACAGTATCACAATATTGGTCTACATGTTAAGATAAAGAGTAACCAGATAGCATACTATCATGTCGAGCAAGAAAGTCCTCTCTATATATGTCCAAGCATCCATTATAATATACAATCATGTACAATAATGGCCTCTAGGGCATACATACAACTAACAATCTCCTACTTGCACTAAGGCCAGTTATTGTAGTATCTCATACCCAACATCCTAGAATCTCTCAAATTGTATCTGGGGAATGGCCTTCGTGAGTGGATCCGCCGTGTTATTCTTTGTCTCAACTCTCCCGACCTCGATCGCCCGGAGATCAACCATCTCCCTGATCAGGTGATACTGCCTAAGAATATATCTGGATCACTGATGGGACCGGGGTTCCTAGGTCAAAGCCACAACTCTTATGTTATCACAATACATAAGTATTGGATACATAATGGTAGGAACCAAGTTCATCTCATGACCATCTCCATCCAGACAGCCTCTTTGGTAGCATCGTTGGTAGCGATGTATTCAGCCTTCATCATTGAGTTTGCTACGGTATTTAGCTTGGAACTCTTCCAACATACCGTCCCTCCACTGAAGGTAAAGACAAAACCCGAGACTGTCTTACAGTCGACCTTATCACTCTGGAAGCTCAAATCAGTAAATGACTCCATCTGGAGTTTACCGTTACCATACCCCAAGAACATTTCTTTAGTCCTTCTCAAGTACTTAAGAATGTTCTTCACAGCTGTCCAGTGATTCTCCCCATGATGTAAGAGGCATCACCCAAATCCTTCATGGAGAACCATTGTGATAAGAATAGCTTGACCGAGTGTAGCATAGGAACATCATTTCCTATCAAGAGTATGTCATCTACGTACAATACGAGGAAGTCAACCTTACTCTCCACAACCTTTTTGTATATACAAGGTTCATCTACCTTTTTGATGAGCTCAAGCTCTTTGACTTCTACATCAAAACAGATGTTTTAACTCCACGATGCCTGCTTTAACCCATAGATTAATGTAAGCAGCTTGCACACTTTTCCGCTGCTCCCACTGTCTACGAAGCCCTCTGGTAGTGTCATGTACACGCTCTCTTCTAAATCACCATTTAGAAAAAGCGGTCTTAACGTCCCTCTGCCAGATTTCATAGCCATGGTATGCAGCAATGGTAAGTAGGATCCGGATGGACTTAAGCATAGCCACTGGAGAAAATGTTTTATCACAATCGACACCTAGTCGTTGACGAAAACCTTTTGCTACAAGTCTAGCTTTGAAAGTCTCAACTTTTCCATCTACACCAAGAATCTTCTCAAAATCCACTTGTTCCCGATGGGTTTTACCCCTTCAGGTGCAACTTACAAAGTCCATACTTTGTTGGTGTACATGGATTCCATCTCAGATCGTATTGCATCCAGCCATTTCATAGAATCCCCACTTGTGATGGCATGCTCGAAACTGGTTGGGTCATCATCTTCCATGATGCAATCTTTGCTCCCACCGTCAATGAGAAAACTGTAGTATATTTCAGGTGGATGAGGAACCCTACTAGATCGGCGGAAAGGCTGAGTTTCGTCGGGAATTATCGAATCTCCCGGTTCCACCAAATTATCAGCTGTTGTTTGTATAGCTGGAACTTCTTCCAGTTCTACCTCATGACCACTAATTTGTTTTTCAAGAAATTCATTTTTCTAGAAAGGTGGCATGCCGAGAAACAAAAAACCTTTTGTTTCTCGGTGTGGTAGAAGATATACCCTCGCGCATGTTTGGGATATCCAACAAACTTACACAGAACTGACTTTACCTCGAGCTTGTCCGGATTTTGCCTTTCAACATAGGCCGGACAACCCCATATCTTAACTCGTTTAAGACATGGTATCTTCCCATACCATATCGCATATGGAGTGGTAGGCATGGATTTAGTGGGAGCCCTATTCAATAGGTATGCAGTTTTCTCAAGTGCAAATTCCAAAAGGAAATAGGTAACTCAGCGGTACTCATCATAGAGCGCACCAAATCTAATAAGATGCGATTTCTCCGCTCCGATACACCGTTGTGCTGTGGTGTATACGGAGGAGTAAGCTGAGAGAGAATCCCATTCTCTTTTAAATAGTCCAGGAACTCCGTGCTTAAGTATTCTCCTCCCCGATCGGATCGAAGGATTTTAATACTTTTACCCATCTGGTTCTCAACTTCACGCTTATATTCTTTGAATTTCTCAAAAGCATCAGACTTGTGTTTCAACAGGAACACATGTCTAAATCTTGAGAGATCGTCAGTGAATGTAATAAAGTATGAGGAGCCATTCCTGGTATTTGTAGACATGGGACCGCATACATCACTATGTATCAGCCCCAAGAGTTCAGTAGCTCTTTCTCCGTGTCCAGTAAACAGAGTTTTGGTCATCTTACCTTTGAGACATGACTGACAAGTTTCACAAGATGTAAATTCGAACGGATTCAAATATCCATCCTTATGTAACTTGGCTAGTCGTGTCGCATTGATATTGTCACGCCACGTTTCCCAGAGTGCGCTAAGATCGGCACGTGACAGAGCCAACCATGCTACCCGTGGCTAGGAAATATCCCTCCACAGTCACATTACGGCTGTCTAGAGATATCAAGAACAATAATAAACTATCTAATACATGTCCATAAGCCAGAATGAAAGAGTCATGAAATAAATGCGGAAGCAATAGATCCAAGTACAATAATAATCTGGAATGTACGTCCCAAATACTGGCTCACATCAGGAAATGAAAAGTACTGAGAAGAAACTAAACTAGAATACTAACAAGTCTTCACTGCTCGGCCCGTTGACTGAGATACTCCTGAACGGCTTGTGTCAGAGATAGCGGATCTGGGCCATGCAAAACCCAGACGTCATAATATCAACAATAATGCAATCAGGAGGTAACAAGACATGCAGGTATGAATATAAATAGTAACAAGAGTATAACAGTAACACGAATAAGGAACAGTGAAGGGTATAAGCACATGTGACGTGCGGGTGAAGTAATCTCAACTAAGCTACTGGGTTAATTAGTCTCAAGTCTTTGAAATCAATTTAATGAATCGTCGATGTAACTCAATAGTATCCTGTGCGTACCCGGGACCACGGTCCAGACTCTCAGGGCTGAATCCGAGACGTGCAGCTAGGCACAAATAGGAAATATGTACAGACGAATGATGTCAGCAACATCATCCTGGGACTGGCCTAGCCCCCCCAAAATGATCAGTATAAGCGTCGAACTGTTGAGTTACAAGTCAGGTTTTATCATTGATTTTCCCATATCCCCAAGTTATGTGTTCAAGTCAGGTATTGATAAGTTTGAAGCTAATGCCAACACAGGAATCAAGCAGGAACAGGTTTGTCTATACAGACAACAGGATATGTCCATCGGGACAACATGTCAGGATTGTCGGTATTAGAAACAGGATCAGGTAACATGTCAAGTAGTGGTGTACCAGGTCGTGTCAAGCAGTGCACAGGTATCAAGTCGTGTCAAGCAGTGCACATGTATCAAGTCGTGTCAAGTAGTGCACAGGTATTAGGTTGTGTCAAGCAGTGGTGTATCAAGCGGAAGCTCATAATCAAACTGTAGTAAGTATGGGTGCATAAAATCAAGTATGAAGTACTAATAAAATGAAATAATATGAATGGTATGCAAATGGATACAAAATCAACGACATGGATGCGCACTATCGATTAGGGTTACCTTTTATAGTTCCAATACTAATTAGGATGCACTTTATTAAACATGGGGTGTTAATATAACAGTATTATGTATTAATGTGATCTGTAGATGCAGTTATATATATTTAAATTGTACGGATGCAAACGGACGTCGTAAAATAGTAAAATGATAACAGGGGATGTACAATACACTAAACATTAAATATTATTATTAATGTGGATGTAAAATATATCATAGCATGTAGCAAGATAAACTTGCCTCGATGGATCACAATACGGGGTGTGTACGCCGTATCCGACGTCGGGTAAACGTCGCAATGTACACACGCGCACACGGGACAGGACGGGGCAAAGCAAGAAAGTGACCACGTGATTGATCTTTTCTTTGTGTGTCGGTTTAGAAAATGAATAGAAACACAACCAAAAATATTTGACCGCAATCAATAACGGTGTCGGATTGTAGCGCGTTAGTAAGTGCGGATCGTCCACAGGGATTGTGCGATTTGTTTGTATTTTGTTTTGTTTGAATCGAAAATTTAATAGAAAGAAAACAAACAATTCATGATTTGTAAAATTGAATATCAAGAATTAGAAAAATCTAGATCTAAGAAAACATTAAAATCAAGAATTGAGATGTGTGATGATTTCAAAACCAAATATCAAGAATCGAAGTGAGGCTCGTAGGAATCGATCGGATCTATAGATGTGATGAAATCTAGCGATTACGTATTCTTATACTTCGATGAATTGATACTAGATCGATGATGATCGACGAGAATTAGGGATTTCTTATGAAACTAGGGTTTCATCATTTATCCCTTGTTCCTTCGTCGATATCATTCACATTCTAGCCTCTAGTAAATTCAAGAATCGATCGTGGATCCCTAATTTCGAGCGATCACAATCAAGAAAGTATCGCAACGAAACTAGGTCGTCGATTCTTCAATTTTCTAGGGTTTACAAAACTCGTAGGACTTAAGAATCGTTTTAAGATTTGTTACATCATCATTCTATTGATCGTCTCGACTCCTTTACGAGCGGAGTTTTACTCAAACATCACAACACGAACCACAATCACAAATTGAGATCGAATCATGATGCAAGAATTTAAAGAAAGCAAGATTAAAGAATTTCACCTTTTATTTATCAACAACTTCGTTACAAATCGCTCAAGAACTACAAGAGGAAAGAACTTGATTGTCGATTTGGCTTCGCTCGTCTCCTTGAGTCGCGGATCGGCTTGGATCACTTGCTCGATTGAAGATCGGCTCCGCTCCTAAAAGGTTGAAGGCTTCTTGCTTGAATGGTACTCGGGATCTTGAATTTGGTGTTGGATTTTGGAATTAGGGCTACAAGATGTGTCACTCAACTTGTAGGTAGAAGAGGTAGAGATGAAGAACTAATGATGAACAACCTCAGCCCTTAGATCTAGGCTCCTTTTTATAGACTTCCAAAACCCTAGATCTAGGATTTCAAATTTTGAATTTCCCTCCAAAAGTTTGTTAGCTAGAGAGGCTTCTAGAAGGAGTTAGTTGGAGGGAGCTTCTAGAACTAGTTTGTTAGGAGCTTAATCAAGATTAGCTTAATTAAATGATCCTTGCTGATCTGGCAGAAGCTTCGAGAGTTCTGTAGACTTTGACTTAGCTTGCTGAGGTGTACACACAGAGAGAAAAATACTGGAGTAAATCTTTATTGCTGACGTGGCAAGGCCGCCGCGGATCCGCGGCACGTGCCTGCTCCTGCCGCTGATCCGCGGTCACGTGAGGGGCCCAGTGCTTCATCTGTACAGAGATGCTTCCTTATAACCTCATGGTATATTTCTGATATGTTTATTCTAAAAATTCTTTCTATATTTCTACCAGATCTCAAGTCCTTGAGTTGGCGTAATTTTGATCAGCACTTTGACAATTTTGTCTTGGTTCCTGAAATTTCCTGCACAGACTTCGAAACAAGTGTTGCGCAATATAGGGATGATGCAATGCCATGATAAACAGTCAATTTCCCTTAAAGTGCCGGTTTTTAAAGTATAACACATGCAATCTGGTATTTCAGGGGTGTTTTGCTAATATGTGCAATATGAATACCGAACACTTCTAGATGAGTGCAAATGATAGGGAAATTGCCGTGTTAAAAATGCAGTATTTTCGACTGATCAAATTCCCCCAAACTTATTTTTGGTCGTCTCGAGCGAACTGTTTTATTAAAAAGAGAAGGATAAAATAAAGAAAGAGAAAAACTAACAAGCACACTTTCGTAGGCAATACGATTGCACTGAGCACGTGCAACAAGCCTTTAAACCTCTAGGTGTCCCTTGTAGGAGGAGTGTTGTCTCCTGAGGGTTTTCAGTGGATTGCACCCACAAAATCCAATAATAAAAGGAAGATCATGAATATTACATTTAAAGACAAGAATTGTAAAAGAAAGGCCTTGAATATTAGGGTTTCCAACTAAGCTAGCTTTTCGGTTGTCATGAGCCCTATCTTAATAGTCATGAAAAGATGTCAGAAATCACGTCCTCTTTCAATAAAACATCGTCTTATTCTTCATTCCTATCTTTCTTCCAAACATCGATCATATAACCCTACGTGTGTGTGAAGAACATCCCTACACCCGGAGAATTCAATTCAAGCTATCATACTCTTGTCCATCCACCTCAGTACTTTTTAATTAATGAATATTTAGATTAGATTTTGCTCACACACTTTCATGCGACCATTAATACTTCTTGAGGTACTAACCGACCGATTACTCATGTGCTTGCTTATTTGGTGTTTTTTCCTCGTCTTGCACCACCTAAGGCTTAGCAGTGACTCCCAGACCAGTTGGCCTTAGGGCACTAGGTGAAGAGGCACCCTCGCTATATTTTTTTTATTGCTGCCTTGGCGATAACAAAACTAGTGTCCATTTTTCTCAGCATTTTATATTTTCTTCATTTTTTTTATTTCCTTCATACATCGGCTTTTAGACAAGAGCATTTCAAGGTATCCTCTACTATCCCGAGTTTCAAGACGTGTGTAAGTGCGAATAGCAGGGTATCAACGTTCAAAATGTTTGGCTTCCAGAATAGGAACTATTTTTCAGACTTATTTTTATCCTCAGATTAGTGACTTCCTTCATCTTACTAACCCTTGGGACAATGACTCATAACTACTTATTACTAGTTCGTATAAGAAAACTTCTAATTTTCTTGGTTTTCTTAAATTTTTCTAATCTTTTGGATGTAATTTTTCACTATCTAATCTTTTATTATCTTATTTATGTACAAAAATATTTTAAATATTAAATATTTTTATATTTTGAAAAATTTTAAACTTTTATTGGTTTTGAAATTTTTTAAATTTTTATAGGTTTTTAAAGAAATGTTTTGTGCTTATGCAAATGATATGCAAATGATGCAAAAATAAGCACAAACCTCCCCCAAACTTGTTTTCAACAGTGTCCTCACCGTTGTCATCTGCTAAATCTCGAAAAACCTGTAAGCTCGGGAGGAATTTATTAGTGGGGGCAAAATATTTAAGTGAAGACCCTCCCCCAAACTTATTTTTGGCTCAAAATTTTGTAAAAAATTTTCTTTTCAAGAGCCAGAAAAAATGCCCCCCCAAACTTGAGTTAAACAATATTAAGCTTTGAAAATCACATGAGGGGGTCAAAAATCAGTGGTCGATGCCAAGCTTTGCAAAGACCGAACGTTAACACCAACCATTCAAAATTTTTATCAATATAGTGCTCTGGTTGGTGGAAGAAGAAGTGGGGAAAGGGTAAGTGGTGGAATAGAATGTGTGTGCGTCTCATTTTGGAGAGACGATGCAGTGAATGTGATGGATCACTCGCATTCTTTTTACAGTTCAGAAGAAGGGGTGGAGGTTCAATTTCATTGTTTGGGAGTGTAACACCTTAGAATGTATTTTGTAGCTAATTATATTTTAATGCGTGGTTTTTAATAAAAAGTTTACCAAATTAAGTTTTAAATATTTTATCCTATTTAATGTGTATTTTATTAGAATTTTGTTAGGCACACACACACTTGTGCATGATAACTAGGGTTGTTTTTGGGGTTAAACATGATTAGCAATCATGGTTAGCTAACCATTTGTCTTAAGTTAGTTTTATGATTAGTTTAAGAGTTATGGTTGTTAAAATAATATGGGTTTTAAGCATGATGGTTGTTTTAAAATGGAAAATGAATTTAAAAAGGATTGTTTTAAATTGGCTTCATGGTTGACTTTGAGAGAGAGAGGGCATGGGGCATCATGGCTCAAGCCATGCCTCATTAAGGAAGTGAGAGAGAGTGAGAAGGGGAGGGGTTATTGAGTGTTCCCTCATTTCTCACTCATTCTCTCATACTCTCTCAAACACACACTCACACACACACCCATCAGCATTTCAGCAGCAGCCACAACAATAACAACAACAACAACAACATCAACAACATCAGCTACAACTGCAACAATAACAGCATCTTCAGCAGCATCATCATCATCATCTTCAGCAACAGCAGCATCACCATCATCTTCAGCAACAGCAGCATCATCATTATCATCAGCAGCAGCAGAAGGAGCAGCAGGAAGCAACAGCAGTAGAAGGAGCTCCAGCAACCTATAGCAGCTCTTCTCCACTTCTTCACCTGCTCTCTAGGGTCCTTTTGGGTATATTTCCTTAACCCAATTTCCTAGTTTGCTTAGCTTGTATGGTTTAGTGTCGGTTTGTGTTAAATTGTTAGTTTAGTGCTAGATTATGATGTTTTGTGTGGACTTTTGGATAATTGATGATTGTGTTAGATGACTTAGCCTATTTTAGTGTTAATAGGGTCACTTCAACTGAGAAATACCCAAGATTACATTAAAATACCATAGGTTTTGCTTTTGTGCTAAATTAGTGTTTTTAAGCGATATACTGGGTATTTGTAATCTGCTTTTGACCCGGTGCCTTCAGGTTAAAATTGAGGAAACTGGGGTATGAACACTAGGTCTAGAACACACCACCAGAACACGAGATGCCCATTCCAAACTGAGGCCACCAATTAATTCAGTATGGCCGCAAATTGCGGCCAGGAATTTGAGTTGGGTGTTGGGTTTTTGTGTAGGGCTCTCTGCTGTGTTGTCTAGTGTTTTGGCATGTCTAGTTTTGTAAGATTTGACCTGTAGGAAAATCTGGGACAATATATCGTATTTGGTGTCCGATGTGTTTGCGCGATACGCGCGATACGTGAGTGGGTTCTGTGATCCAGCGTATCGCGGCGTGTCGCGATGGTTTTAGACGCGTACACACACGATTCAGCGTATCGTGCACACGCGCGTTTAGTTCGCAACGCGAGTTTCTCGTTTTGGTTCGATATCGCGTTTTGCGGAATATTTGGCTTATATGTGATTTCCATGTCTTATTTGCAGGTTTGCAGGCAGGGACTACGGACACTGCTACATGGGGGAGCAGATGGTAGGATTCACCTAGCGTGGAGTGTAGGTGAGTAGATTTAACATCTACAGGGGAATCGCCCGCATGGCGTTATGCGTCTGGACTAGGATTCAATTACCTGTCGCACATTCTACGTCATTGTAGAATTGCGCCTTTCTTTATTTCCTTGATATAGTTATACTGTGACTAGCAGCCGTAGGACACTGCACATATTATTGACGGTTTATGTTGCACGAGCACGGATTGTATGCTACACACACACCGTCAATAATTGCCATGTCACACACTACCCCTTATAGATACTATTGCTTATCACACATGACATCTAGCTTACCGGTATACCTATAGTGTATCATACCTTTAGTGATAGGTACATTTACACCTTGCGATACAGCTACAGGTATACCTTTTACATATTCTCCTTATACCCAGGGGGGGTATACGACATCAGTTCTTATAGGTAGATACCTATACATTGCTACACCTGTATGTTATACACATATTCAGTTGCTGTTGCATATTTACATTTACTGATGTTACTTAGCTGTACCTTATTGGTTTCACATACATCTGGTTTCAGCTACATATTCTCATTTATATGCTCGTATTTCAGATATATCGCATATATGTATTCCTGGATTTGCGCATTCTTATTTTGATTTCACATGATGATTTCTGGATTTGGGAACCGCGGGAGTTCATGAAATTATGCATACATTGAAAAACCCGGTTTCCTTGATATGATATTTGCGCAGCCACCATGAGATTTATCGGTTCTGATTATATACTCCATACGAGGTGTGGTTGCCGTATGAGGGTACATGGTGGGGCCCGGTATGGTTCCCCTCGGCAAGAAGATCGATGGATTTTGCCGATTGAGCCTGGAGGCGGGCGAGTACCTACCGGTGACAGTACCCATGACTCGGCGGGGGATCACGGAGACACCGCTTGGAGTTATGTACGTATGCATACGTCGAAAGGCGAGGGTCAGAGCTAGGCACTCATGCTTTCGGGATAGCGTATGATACGTGGTCAGGATTTCTGTGTCGATGCTTGGCACACTGTTTTCATGATATGTCTTTTAATACCTTTGTATATATAACAGGGGATTTAGCCGTTGTTATATATACCTTTACACCAATATTAGTGGAATGGGACGCTAATATATGTGTATTGCCCCCATCATATTTATTTATGTATATATATACCTTTAGGATGTTAGATTCTTACTGGAGATTTGACTTGGGTTATTAGGTGATTCATTGAGATTGGATATTGGACATACCTATGTGATCGTTGATTTGTACATTCGGGATATAGGAGATTACTCGATATTGTACATTGAGGAGATGTGAGACTCATATGATGTGAGAGCCCAATGTGGGGGCTGATTTGAGGAATTGGGATTTGAGTGTCTTGATGGATTGTGATCCTACCACGATGACAGGATTCCGTGGAAATGACATATTCCACCCCATACCTCACCCTTATCTACTTATGCACCGATTCATATATTGGTAGTACCTGTTAGTGTACCCTTATGATAGTTGCATATTTACATTCTCATATCCCTACTGCATGGTTATTGCATATTATTGTCATGTTACTATTGCTTCACATATTGATTGTACCTGCTAGTGTACTCTCCTTTATTCAGCATTTGCATGACATGTTATTACTGTAATCGCATATCTTAGATTCATGCTGTACGTGCATTCCTGCGATTACCTGCATATGTTATCTACTATTCACGAGTTGGCAACTCACCCCCGTTGTGCCACAGGTGTTTCAGGTTGTTCCCCAGAGTAGTCGAGGCAGGCTATTCCGCTTTTCAGCTATTATCTTTTGCTACAGATACCGCATCAGCTCACAGTACTATTTTGCTTAGGTGGGTTTTTGGTGGTTATCTGTATTTTGTATTCTACATTCGTTGTATATTGTACTCTCCATCTATTATTGTATTGTGGACTTAGAGACTTGGTGAGGACGTATTTGTATATTATTGTGGATTTGTTGTCTTTTATATACAGATTTCTCTCTAACTGTCTTTATTTCTTCGCTACGGCGTCGTATATTTATGATGTTATTGTTTTTCCGTCTTGAGATAGTTTTTACAAAAAGGGGGTGTTGCCAAATTTTAAAGAAAGAAAGTAAGACTTTTAAGGAATTTGGGTTGCGATTTCAAATGTTTCAAAACTTATATTATCTTTTCCGTATTTTTATGGTTTAGATTTCTGGGTTTTGGCTTTCTTTTACTACGTTACTTCTTAGGGCGTTGCGTAGTATTAGGGCCGTCATGGGCCAATTTCGGGTCGTGACAAAGTTGGTATCAGAGCGCTAGGTTTTACCTTTCGGAGTGTAGGATGACCTTAGTATGATGGAGTAGGTAGCTTAAGCAGAGTAACGCAGTGTGTGTATGTCTGCAGCATACCCACGATGCAATACTTCGCCTAAAATGACCTAAGTACAATTTTCTTGACATTCCTTCCTTGATGATTCATATCCTTAAGATTCGATTCCTTATTCTCATCGAATCTTATACATCTATTTATAGCCTTGCCGCCGATGACTATGGGGACTCAGAGTGATGCAGCGAGGGCCGAGGTCAGAGTTGGCTCGGGTGAGACGAGTACTGACCAGGATAGCACTCTAGTTGTACAGGTGCAGACGGATCAGCCTACGACATATACTATTGATAGGCTTGTGGCAGAGATGCAGGATTTCCGCCAGACGATGAGTTCTTTGGTTGATATCGTTCGGGAGCTACGACAGGAGGTTGTCACTCAGTTGTCGCTTACGATCAGCATGCAACAGTCCGTCACCTACATAGCACCAGTGGTTGCAGCTCCAGTTGATGAGGCGCATAATCCAGAGGCTCAGAGAGTTCCAGGACAGTGGAGGACTCGTACCAGTGTACCAGCCCAGAGACAGAGGTTTGGTCGTCGGGACAGATTTCGTGGCCGTCGCGGGAGTAGCAGAGGCTTAGGACGAAGACAGTCGTTCAGCTCTCATCCCCAGGATGGTCAGCAGTCAGCGCGTAGATGCTTTCGATGCGGAAGCCTTCAGCACTTCGTCAGGGATTGTTCCTCAGCACGGCGTCAGGATCGTACTCAGAGAGGCCATGGACGTGGAAGATTTGCTCAGAGGGCTCTGTCTACCAGAGGAGTTCATCCAGCTGCGAGTAGAGGGCAGACACAGGAGTTTGCTTCTACTCATCGGGACGCGCAGACGTCTAATGTGGAGTTCTCAGGTATCCTTAATTCGCTTGTTCTTTTGGTGTATTCGTTTGTCTTTCATGCTTGTACCGTGGTTGGGTAGATTAGTCGTAGTTAGCTGTTTTAACTTCTGTCAGCGATTCTTTTGTTGCGCGACACGTATTTCAGTTTTGTGCCAATCGGATAGGGGATAGAGATTCGTCCGTCGTTTTGATCCTTCTAGAGATGTTGGATTTGACGTTCTCCTGGGCACGGATTGGTTAACTACGTGTTAGGCGTCTATGGACTACCGTGAGGAAACGGTCAGGTTTGTTTTCCCGGCAAGTCAGTTCTTGTTGTGCAGGTGGATAGTTGTGCCGCCTCTCACAGCTTGAATTCAGCCTTTTTCGCTAGTCGGCTACTGAGGAGATGTCGTGGTTTCTTGGCGTTCATTGTGATACCGGAGCCACAGTGGGATTGTTGGACCGGGTTTCTTTCGTGCGAGAGTTTTTCCGACGTTGTTCCGGATGAGCCGACGAAGCTTGGGAGCTAAAGGATCAGCTGCAGAGTTATGGTTTGGGGAGTTTTGTGCGTCGGAGTGTATCGCTTTTGGAAGCTCCTATTTCTGTTCGTCAAGGAGAAAGACGGCAGTTTAAGGTTGAGTATCGACGAATCGTTAATTAAACCGGCTTGCGGTGCGGATAGGTAACCCTTACCTCGCATTGACGATTTCTTCGATCGGCTCCAGAGTGCGAGACATTTTCTAAGTTTGCTTGGGATCAGGTCATCATTATTGCGGATTCGGGATGATGGCATTCCGAAGACTGCCTTATGCGTGCTACGGGCTTTGTGTGTGTCAGTGAGTCGTTGGATTCCCTGATGCCCTAGCAGCATTCGTAGAGGTGATGAACCAGATTTCTGCAGGCCGTTCCTCGACCAGTTATTGTTGTGTTATTTACGACATTCTAGTCTATTTAATGTGTCTTGAGGAACATGAGTAACACTTGAGAATTGTTATGCAAATACTGGGAGAGCACCAGCAGTTTGCTAAATTCTCGGGGTGTTTCTTCAGGCTTGTTTTGTGTTGACTCCTAGGTCTTGTAGTCACGGAAGACGGTTTCGTATGGTTCCGAGGGAGATCGTGGCCGTACAGCTTAGGCCCAGACTTGTGTGCAGGACGGGGATCCGTAGATTGTTGGGCTTAGCAGGTTTTTACCGCCGTTTCATGCAGGATTGCTAGAGTAGTGCTGCACCGTCGACTGAATTGACCGGAAAGGAGGTTTCTTTTCTGTGGACTAAGGCATATGTACGGAGTTTTCGGCAGTTAAAGATTCTGTTAACAACTGCATCAGTCTTTCTTTGCTTTTGGTTCGGGCAACCTTGTTGTTTAACTGTAGTGTTTCTTGAGTGGGCTCGATTGTGTACTGAGGTGACACTATAGAGTTATCGCTTTTGCTTCCCTACATTTGGAGGAAGTACGAGGAGGATATTCCACCCATGATCTGGAGATGGCCGCGGTGGTTTTGCGTTGGGAATTTGGAGGCACTACTTTTTTGAGAGTCGTATCAGATTTTCCACGGACTACTAGAGCTTAATGAACATCTTCCTGCAGCGGATTTTGATTGTTGTGTTAGTCTTCTGCAGATTTACAGTTTTTGTGTGATTGTTGAGTATAGCTTAAGTTCGTCTCTACGGAGGGGACAGCTTGCTCATGTCCGCGCCCGACCACTTCCCTTAAATCATTTTCGCGAGACACTGCCCGCCGATGCTCGTTCGTTAGTGATACTTGAGCATGCTCAGCTGGGTAATGATTCGGAGACCTTGAATTGTGACAATGGTGTGCTAAGTTAGGGACGCGTTTATGTACCTGACATCATCGGGTAGAGACGTGTAATCCTAGAACATGCACATCTGTCAACTCTCTATATGCATTCAAGTTCCACCAACATTTAACATGACTTGTGAGATAGTTACGGGTGGGCAGGGATGTAAGAGGAAGTTTCAAGTTTCGTTTCAAGGTGTCTGTCTTGTTGTGTGCTTTGGTCGAGCATTTGAGGCCGGCTGGAGAGTTGCAATCTTTTACCGTTCCGAAGTAGGAGTGGGAGCAGATCTCCACGAATTTCGTTATGGTTTCTACCCAAGTTTAGTCAGGGTGTGACTCCATTCGGATTCTTGTCGTCCGGTTATACTCAATGTGCTCAGTTGTTTCTTGTTAAGTTGAGTGTTTGTTTGGATTGTTGTCAGCGGTTGGGGATCGTCACTCGCCATCGTTAGGGTTCTCCTTCGATAGCTGTTATCAGGAGACACTCCAATTGGCCACCTTTAGGTTTAGGGGTTAGGTCGTGTCGATCGCCAGCCTGTTGTTTTTCTGACTCTGCGTAAGTAGGACCTTGGACCCCAGCTAGTCCAGAGCTTCGGAGATAGTCCAGTTGTGTTCAGGTCAGGATGAGAATTGTCCATTGCAAACAGATGTCTTATGCGACTGTGCTGGTCGCAGGCTTGAGTGCGTAGTGGCAAATCATGTATTCCTACGGACTTTCCGATGAATGACGTATTGGATTTTGGGAAGCTTGTCCCAGGATTTAGTTCCTTTTAAGATCCTATAAGCGAGTTCTCGTTGCCTTTAATTTGGCACTTCCGCCCAGATTATTGAGTTTTCACCCCGTATTCCTTGTGATGATGCTTTACAATTACCTTCTTGACCTTCTCACATGATCTAGCATCAGACCATTTAGCTTGACGTGATCTTTCGTTCACCAGCAGCCAATTGTGTTAATGGCTCGGCAGGTGGAGGGACATCGGTCAAGAGTCTTGCCATCTGTGAAAGGTTTTTCTTGGACGTAGCCGTATAGTGAGATAATCACTTGGGAGGCAGCGAGCGAGATTTGAGGGTTGTAATCTTCTCTTTGAAGGTACGCGTAATAGTATATTTTTAAATTCGGGGACGAATTTCTTTTAAGGGGGGGAGATTGTAACACCTTAGAATGTATTTTGTAGCTAATTATATTTTAATGCGTGGTTTTTAATAAAAAGTTTACCAAATTAAGTTTTAAATATTTTATCCTATTTAATGTGTATTTTATTAGAATTTTGTTAGGCGCACACACACTTGTGCATGATAACTAGGGTTGTTTTTGGGGTTAAACATGATTAGCAATCATGGTTAGCTAACCATTTGTCTTAAGTTAGTTTTATGATTAGTTTAAGAGTTATGGTTGTTAAAATAATATGGGTTTTAAGCATGATGGTTGTTTTAAAATGGAAAATGAATTTAAAAAGGATTGTTTTAAATTGGCTTCATGGTTGACTTTGAGAGAGAGAGGGCATGGGGCATCATGGCTCAAGCCATGCCTCATTAAGGAAGTGAGAGAGAGTAAGAAGGGGAGGGGTTATTGAGTGTTCCCTCATTTCTCACTCATTCTCTCATACTCTCTCAAACACACACTCACACACACACCCATCAGCATTTCAGCAGCAGCCACAGCAATAACAACAACAACAACAACAACAACAACATCAACAACATCAGCTACAACTGCAACAATAACAGCATCTTCAACATCATCATCATCATCATCTTCAGCAACAGCAGCATCACCATCATCATCTTCAGCAACAGCAGCATCATCATTATCATCATCAGCAGCAGCAGGAGCAGCAGGAAGCAACAGCAGTAGAAGGAGCTCCAACAACCTATAGCAGCTCTTCTCCACTTCTTCACCTGCTCTCTAGGGTTCTTTTGGGTATATTTCCTTAACCCAATTTCCTAGTTTGCTTAGCTTGTATGGTTTAGTGTCGGTTTGTGTTAAATTGTTAGTTTAGTGCTAGATTATGATGTTTTGTGTGGACTTTTGGATAATTGATGATTGTGTTAGATAACCTAGCCTATTTTAGTGTTAATAAGGTCACTTCAACTGAGAAATACCCCAGATTACACTAAAATACCATAGGTTTTGCTTTTGTGCTAAATTAGTGTTTTTAAGCGATATACTGGGTATTTGTAATCTGCTTTTGACCCGGTGCCTTCAGGTTAAAATTGAGGAAACTGGGGTATGAACACTAGGTCTAGAACACACCACCAGAACACGAGATGCCCATTCCAAACTGAGGCCAATTAATTCAGTATGGCCGCAAATTGCGGCCAGGAATTTGAGTTGGGTGTTGGGTTTTTGTGTAGGGCTCTCTGCTGTGTTGTCTAGTGTTTTGACATGTCTAGTTTTGTAAGATTTGACCTGTAGGAAAATCTAGGACAATATATCGTATTTGGTGTCCGTTGTGTTTGCGCGATACGCGCGATACGTGAGTGGGTTCTGTGATCCAGCGTATCGCGGCGTGTCGCGATGGTTTTAGACGCGTACACACACGATTCAGCGTATCGTGCACACGCGCGTTTAGTTCGCAACGCGAGTTTCTCGTTTTGGTTCGATATCGCGTTTTGCGGAATATTTGGCTTATATGTGATTTCCATGTCTTATTTGCAGGTTTGCAGGCAGGGACTACGGACACTGCTACATGGGGGAGCAGATGGTAGGATTCACCTAGCGTGGAGTGTAGGTGAGTAGATTTAACATCTACAGGGGAATCGCCCGCATGGCGTTATGCGTCTGGGCTAGGATTCAATTACTTGTCGCACATTCTACGTCATTGTAGAATTGCGCCTTTACTTTATTTCCTTGATATAGTTATACTGTGACTAGCAGCCGTAGGACACTGCACATATTATTGACGGTTTATGTTGCACGAGCACGGATTGTCTGCTACACACACACCGTCAATAATTGCCATGTCACACACTACCCCTTATAGATACTATTGCTTGTCACACATGACATCTAGTTTACCGGTATACCTATAGTGTATCATACCTTTAGTGATAGGTACATTTACACCTTGCGATACAGCTACAGGTATACCTTTTACATATTCTTCTTATACCCAGGGGGGTATACGACATCAGTTCTTATAGGTAGATACCTATACATTGCTACACCTGTATGTTATACACATATTCAGTTACTGTTGCATATTTACATTTACTGATGTTACTTAGCTGTACCTTATTGGTTTCGCATACATCTGGTTTCAGCTATATATTCTCAATTATATGCTCGTATTTCAGATATATCGCATATATGTATTCCTGGATTTGCGCATTCTTATTTTGATTTCACATGATGATTTCTGGATTTGGGAACCGCGGGAGTTCATGAAATTATGCATACATTGAAAAACCCGGTTTCCTTGATATGATATTTGCGCGCCACCATGAGATTTATCGGTTCTGATTATATACTCCATACGAGGTGTGGTTGCCATATGAGGGTACATGGTGGGGCCCGGTATGGTTCCCCTCGGCAAGAAGATCGATGGATTTTGCCGATTGAGCCTGGAGGCGGGCGAGTACCTACCGGTGACAGTACCCATGACTCGGCGGGGGATCACGGAGACACCGCTTGGAGTCATGTACGTATGCATACGTCGAAAGGCGAGGGTCAGAGCTAGGCACTCGTGCTTTCGGGATAGCGTATGATACGTGGTCAGGATTTCTGTGTCGATGCTTGGCACACTGTTTTCATGATATGTCTTTTAATACCTTTGTATATATAACAGGGGATTTAGCCGTTGTTATATATACCCTTACACCAATATTAGTGGAATTGGACGCTAATATATGTGTATTGCCCCCATCATATTTATTTATGTATATATATACCTTTAGGATGTTAGATTCTTACTGGAGATTTGACTTGGGTTATTAGGTGATTCATTGAGATTGGATATTGGACATACCTATGTGATCGTTGATTTGTACATTCGGGATATAGGAGATTACTCGATATTGTACATTGAGGAGATGTGAGACTAATATGATGTGAGAGCCCAATGTGGGGGCTGATTTGAGGAATTGGGATTTGAGTGTCTTGATGGATTGTGATCCTACCACGATGACAGGATTCCGTGGAAATGACATATTCCACCCCATACCTCACCCTTATCTACTTATGCACCGATTCATATATTGGTAGTACCTGTTAGTGTACCCTTATGATAGTTGCAAATTTACATTCTCATATCCCTACTGCATGGTTATTGCATATTATTGTCATGTTACTATTGCTTCACATATTGATTGTACCTGCTAGTGTACTCTCCTTTATTCAGCATTTGCATGACATGTTATTACTGTAATCGCATATCTTAGATTCATGCTGTACGTGCATTCCTGCGATTACCTGCATATGTTATCTACTATTCACGAGTTGGCAACTCACCCCCGTTGTGCCACAGGTGTTTCAGGTTGTTCCCCAGAGTAGTCGAGGCAGGCTATTCCGCTTTTCAGCTATTATCTTTTGCTACAGATACCGCATCAGCTCACAGTACTATTTTGCTTAGGTGGGTTTTTGGTGGTTATCTGTATTTTGTATTGTACATTCGTTGTATATTGTACTCTCCATCTACTATTGTATTGTGGACTTAGAGACTTGGTGAGGACGTATTTGTATATTATTGTGGATTTGTTGTCTTTTATATACAGATTTCTCTCTAACTGTCTTTATTTCTTCGCTACGGCGTCGTATATTTATGATGTTATTGTTTTTCCGTCTTGAGATAGTTTTTACAAAAAGGGGGTGTTGCCAAATTTTAAAGAAAGAAAGTAAGACTTTTAAGGAATTTGGGTTGCTATTTCAAATATTTCAAAACTTATATTATCTTTTCCGTATTTTTATGGTTTAGATTTCTGGGTTTTGGCTTTCTTTTACTACGTTACGTCTTAGGGCGTTGCGTAGTATTAGGGCCGTCACGGGCCAATTTCGGGTCGTGACAGCGAGATGATTCTTCTCAACACCCGTGTCATTCAAAAATGCGAGTTCATCAGCGAAGGTCTCCTCAAAAGTTCCATCAATACCCCGATGAATAATGTCATCACAAAGTGCGGGTGATCTTCAGACTCAAAAAGCAGTTCATAATCAGTGTTAGTTGTTGACCCGGACATCTCGGTGGAAGAGTACATATGTGTATGATACATAGTTGGGTCAAACAATAACGTATGAAAAGAGTCAAGATCGGTATCAGGAGGATCATCAAATTCGCTGCTGTCGACATCCATTAAGTCGACAGAACAGACCTGAGCAGTTGGTTCGGAGGGTATACTTCCCAACTTGTAAATGTTCAGCTCAATTGACCTATTCCTGAAGGATAGGGTCATAAAACCATTACGACAGTTGATTATAGCGTTGGAAGTGGCCAAAAAGGGGCGACCTAAAATCACCGGAATTTGATTCCGTGGGTTCGCTACAGGCTGTGTATCAATAACAATAAAGTCCATAGGGAATATAAATTCCCCGATTTTTATTAACACATCCTCCAGTTTACCCCTAGGTTTGGTGATTGATCGGTCAACCATCTGGAGAGTTATGCTCGAGGGCTTTAACACTCCGATACTTAGTTGCTCATAAACCGAGTATGGAAGCAAGTTAACACTTGCGCCAAGGTCTAGTAGAGCACGGTTGATGTGTTTTTCCCCAATAGATATAGAAATAGTAGGACAGCCAGGGTCCTTACGTTTTTGTGGTACTTGTTCGGGGAAAGCCGTGTCTACAGTCTTTGCCATAAATATCTTCTTGGGTACTTGAGTCTTTCTCTTCCTAGTGCACAAGTTCTTAAGAGTTTTCGCATAGGACGGAACTTGTTGGATGGCATCTAGGAGAGGGATGTTGATGTTAACTTGCTTAAAAATGTCCATAATCTTCTCCATATGTGGACTTGATGTGTTAGCCCTTAACCGATTAGGATAAGGTGCTTTAGCAATAAGCGCTGGGTCCATCATAGGAGAAGGAAGTGTGTGTGGACCCGATCCCAGAATAGAAGTGGGGATCGTCGGTGGAGGAGTAGAAGCGGTGGACTGAGGTGGCGAGCCTTGTGGGAAACGAAGAATAGGCTCGCAAGAAGGTGGTGGGGTAGAAGAACTGGGGTCAGAATTAGAAGTAGAAGTGGAAGGGAAGGTCTCAGCCGGGGTATCATCGATAGATTTTTCAGTGTCATCAATCTCTTCTCCAACATGATTGTCAAGCACTCTTCCAGATCTCAACGTGATTGCATTCACAAGATATGAATAGCCAGGATTGGGAAAAGGTTGAGCTGGAAGTTTCTCTTTCTCTCTTGCACTCATTTCGGCTTTTAGTTGTACAATTTGTGCTTCCATCGATTTTATATTCTCATTTTGAGAGACAATGATCTTCATCACATTCTCGACGGAAGATTGCAAACTTGCCGTCCCTTGGATGGATTGTTTCATGAAAGTATCCAAGGTTTGTGCTAGTGCAGAGGTATTATCTGTACCGGTCAATTGCAAAGAGTTTTCATGTGGTGCAAAAGTGTTGGCCGGATTTTGGAAGTTTTGTGATTGGTAGGGGTGCTGACTCAATGGAAGTGGTTGTTGTTGTGGTGGAGGAACCCTTTGGAAATTGTTTTGGGTTGGAACCGTGTTTTGAGATTGTGATTGGTTCCAAGCAAAGTTAGGGTGATTCCTCCAACCATGATTATATGTGGAAGAAAATAGGTCGTTTCCAGGTCTTTGTTGGTAAGCAGAATTGATATGCTCATGACCTTGAAACGGAGAATTTCGTGGACATTCTTCCGTCAAATGAGAAGGATCAGAACAACATCCACATACAGTTTTGGAGAGTGACATTTGATTTAGGGCGGCGGCTAAAAATTTGTTTTCCATAGCGTCGAATTTCTTGTGTAAAGCTGAAATTTCAGCTCTAACTCCTATGGAAATATCATTGCCATCCCTAGACGATTGACTCACACCCTCCCACTGTAAAGATTTTTCAGCGAAATCTTCTAGGAATTTCCAGGCTTCCCCATCATCTTTGGTCATGAAATTGCCTTGACACATGGATTCAAGGGTCTGTCTTGTGTTAGGATTAATGCTCTCATAAATGATTCTTCACAGTTCCCATCTCAGGATGCCGTGATGTGGACATTAGACTAACAGATCCTTGAAGCGTTCAAGACATTTTGAAAATGGTTCATTTGGAAGCTGGGTGAATTGATTTATTTCGTCACGGACTCGAGCTGTTTTATGATGTGGGTAGAATTTCTTAAGTAATGCTTTGACGAATTCTTCCTAATTCGAGATGGAATGTGCGGTAGTGTTATACAGCCACTTCTCGACTATATCGCACAAGGTAAATGGAAGAAGACGTAGACGCATAGCATCCATAGAAAGCTGTGAGGTACCCATCATTGCACATACATTTTCAAATTTGGTGATAAAGGCATATGCGTCTTCAGTCTCGAGACCGTGATATTTGGGTAGAAGGTTGATGTATTGGGGTTTAATCTCAAAATTTTCCCCGTTGGCTGGTGGAATGGAAAGACAGGTGGAAAGGGGATCTCGTGTAGGATAGCACCTCTCTTGGAGAGAGATGCCAGGTGGATTCTGCGCACCAACGGACGGCGGCAGATTAGTGGTAAAGAAATTCGATGGAGACGGATCCATCGATGTGGGTGTGGTGGTGGGTAAAGAAAAGGTAAATGTAGAAATACCGACTTTTGGGTCGATCGGGGAAACGCGGACTAACGGGCACTAGAATCCCGTGTCCAGCCTATCTTGCACTAAAAAGGGTTAGTACAAGTGGCAGCGTGACTTATAATTAGGGGAAATGATGAATGCGGTGTTTGTTTTGAAAAATGGACGGATTTTTGAAAATATGATGCGATCACAACAAATGCAACAAGCAAAATCCTAAAATCTAGTGGTCACCTAGGTCAAAACTCTAGACCGCTCCTAACTGCCAAAAGACAAGTCACAAGATAAATCCTCCACTGCCTCTTTGTCTCTCCTGTGGCCAGGTAAGTGCCAGGTAAGTGGGAGGTTCTCCACTACATAAGTAATGGGCCTAATTAAGTAACCACTAGCCTTCGACACACTTGCCTTAGACACCACAAAAGAAACACGGATAAGCAATGAATTACCCACGGTCTTATCTTGTCCTAAGTGAGCGCGACGGTCCTTAGAGTCATCTCTAGATTTCTTTTAGTTAATGAGGGTAAATGCGGATGCAAGTTTGCGATTTTCGGGGCTTAGGAAGGGTAATGAACTCCCCACCTAATCTGGATTTGGTCTTTGTGCCTTAATGTCCGTATTAATTATGCAAACAACCATAAAATCAAAAACACGCACATTTTAATTTTGCTTTTTGCGGCGCTGCGATTTTTGCAAAGAAGCCTGCACAAATTGTTAATTGGAGCAGATTTAGGAGGAGATAAGAAAGTAAGAGAGTTACAGAGGAATTTTGGTGCAGGGATGACGTCAGCACGCGGCGGAACCGTGGTGGGAGCTGCCTTAAGCCGCGGAATCGCGATCCTCTGGTGGGATCACTGCACACAATTTTCACAGAATGTCCCTGTTCACTCCCCAAGCTCTCTGGATTTTTCAGAAAAAAAATTTCCACAGCTCCAATGATTCCAGATTTCCTCGCAACAAATCACAACAACTCGTATTAGTGTTTGCGCGAATTTTGATCTAAAAATTATAATGGAATAAATCTTTCAATTCAAATTTCAATATAGAACTAATTAGCGCGTGATCCCCGGCAACGACGCCATTTGATTGATCTTTTCTTTGTGTGTCGGTTTAGAAAATGAATAGAATCACAACCAAAAATATTTGACCGCAATCAATAACGGTGTCGGATTATAGCGTGTAAGTGCGGATCGTCCACAGGGATTGTGCGATTCGTTCGTATTTTGTTTTGTTTGAATCAAAAATTTAATAGAAAGAAAACAAAAAATTCATGATTTGTAAAATTGAATATCAAGAATTAGAAAAATCTAGATCTAAGAAAACATTAAAATCAAGAATTGAGATGTGTGATGATTTCCAAATCAAATATCAAGAATCGAAGTGAGGCTCGTAGGAATCGATCGGATCTATAGATGTGATGAAATCTAGCGATTACGTATTCTTATCCTTCGATGAATTGATACTAGATCGATGATGATCGACGAGAATTAGGGATTTCTTGTGAAACTAGGGTTTCATCATTTATCCCTTGTTCTTTCGTCGATATCATTCACATTCTAGCCTCTAGTAAATTCAAGAATCGATCGTGGATTCCTAATTTCGAGCGATCACAATCAAGAAAGCATCGCAACGAAACTAGGTCGTCGATTCTTCAATTTGCTAGGGTTTACAAAACTCGTAGGACTTAAGAATCGTTTTAAGATTTGTTACATCATCATTCTATTGATCGTCTCGACTCCTTTACGAGCGGAGTTTTACTCAAACATCACAACACGATCCACAATCACAAATTGAGATCGAATCATGATGCAAGAATTTAAAGAAAGCAAGATTAAAGAATTTCACCTTTTATTTATCAACAATTTCGTTACAAATCGCTCAAGAACTACAAGAGGAAAGAACTTGATTGTCGATTTGGCTTCGCTCGTTTCCTTGAGTCGCGGATCGGCTTGGATCACTTGCTCGATTGAAGATCGGCTCCGCTCATAAAAGGTTGAAGGCTTCTTGCTTGAATGGTACTCGGGATCTTGAATTTGGTGTTGGATTTTGGAATTAGGGCTACAAGATGTGTCACTCAACTTGTAGGTGGAAGAGGTAGAGATGAAGAACTAATGATGAACAACCTCAACCCTTAGATCTAGGCTCCTTTTTATAGACTTCCAAAACCCTAGATCTAGGATTTCAAATTTTGAATTTCCCTCCAAAAGTTTGTTAGCTAGAGAGGCTTCTAGAAGGAGTTAGTTGGAGGGAGCTTCTAAAACTAGTTTGTTAGGAGCTTAATCAAGATTAGCTTAATTAAATGATCCTTGCTGATCTGGCAGAAGCTTCGAGAGTTCTGTAGACTTTGACATAGCTTGCTGAGGTGTACACACAGAGAGAAAAATACTGGAGCAAATCTTTATTGCTGACGTGGCAAGGCCACCGCAGATCCGCGGCATGTGCCTGCTCCTGCCGCGGATCCGCGGTCACGTGAGGGGCCCAGTGCTTCATCTGTACAGAGATGCTTCCTTATAACCTCATGGTATATTTCTGATATGTTTATTCTAAAAATTCTTTCTATATCTCTACCAGATCTCAAGTCCTTGAGTTGGCGTAATTTTGATCAGCACTTTGACAATTTTGGCTTGGTTCCTGAAATTTCCTGCACAGACTTCGAAACAAGTGTTGCGTAATATAGGTATGATGCAATGCCATGATAAACAGTCAATTTCCCTTAAAGTGCCGGTTTTTAAAGTATAACACATGCAATCTGGTATTTCAGGGGTGTTTTGCTAATATGTGCAATATGAATACCGAACACTGCTAGATGAGTGCAAATGATAGGTAAATTGCCGTGTTAAAAATGCAGTATTTTCGACTGATCACCACGCTGGCTGGGAACGTCCACTGAGTTGCCCGGATCGTCGGCGACGGGCACGGTTCCGGCGATGACCGGAAACCAAGAAATCAAGAAATCAAAATAAAGAAGATGAAGCTTATGGTCTGGGTTGGCTCTGGGGTTTGGAGCTCTGGGGACAGAGACGATGGGTCGTCGACGGCGAGGTGTTCTTACCATAATTTTGCATTCTTTTAGACCCCATTCTTATTCATTTTACAAATAAACAGGTGCTTTTGACCCATGTCTGCTACATAGTTACAGGTTACAGGTTCTCGAAACAAAAACAGTGAAAAAGATAAAAGACGATACAAAAGTGAGACTACGACCAACAAATGGAAGAATTTTGATCAAGCCTACAGTTGGAGAATAAACGAAGGTCAGTTCACAAAGAACAAGGTAGCGCAAGGTTCAAGACTTCGACACGAAGCAAATGGTAAAAGTCCACTACGTTACTCACCGTGGAGAACTAGAAAAGAAATGGAAAACATTCTGAAGAACCAACCCAAGAAATAGGAAGACAAAAACACCCAGAAGCAGCACAGGAAATTTCAGCATTCAAGCCCTTCATTTGGCCGCGGAACCGCGGCCAAACTTGGCCTATGGCCGCGGTTCCGCGGCCGTGCATTACCCGTAGTGGCGGAAATTTTCCATAACGACTGGCGGCGCGTTGACTAGTCTACCTAGGGGCAATTTTGTAAAAGCATACATGCGGCGATTGTAAACCTAGGGTTTTCTATGAATCTATAAATAGAGACCCTAAAACCTGTTTTAGGTTATGCCTCTTTTTATTCATCTATTCAGAAATTAAATCCTGTGTAAATGTTTGGAGAGAGCCATCAATAAAATTAGTAAGTTTTCTTTTCATTGCCCTAGTATAATTTTCTTATCTGCCCTAGTTAAATTAATTAGAAATGTTTTTCAATTTTCTAATGAGCGAGTAGTCTCCTCGCTTATTAGGGTTAGATTTGGGGAAGGCTTGAAAGATGAAAATCTCTCACCCCTTTCTTGCCCATCACGTATAATTAATAGGACTCCATGCATACATACACACACCGTTCCCTACGGCACCCTATCCCCCGAGGTAGCGGTGATAACGTAGTATAAAGGACCGGTTGTATATGTTTTTCATGGAGGTTAGGGTAAGAATTAAGAAAGGAAGGACAAGAACCTAGAGGAAGAAATATCGTTTATTCCCGATGGTACTAATCCCCTTTATTAATTGTTACCATAACACCTAGTAGATCTAAATTAGGGCATTGAAAGCGGTGGGAAATCTTTACATTTCCAAACTTAACCTAAACCTAACCCTAGCAAGACTCTAGTCTAGATAAAACTTAGTTTTTAGATTTAATCAATCCAACAACAATCGGAATTAACTCGTTAGAACAAATTAGGAAATACACAACATCCCTGTGGACCGACCCGTACTCACCGGCTAGCTACCAAGCGACGCCATTCTTGATTGCGGTTATAAATATTCTTTGATTCATCTTTTAAAAGCATACGCACGCTAAATCCTATTAATCAAATGGCGTCGTTGCCGGGGATGGCGTAGTATTTTCTTTTTGCAATTTCGGGTTAATAAAAATCATAAAGACTGAAAAATTAAAATATATATATATATATATTTTTATCATCTTGTTATTTTGTGAAGGGTATTTTCGTGTGAATTTTGCAGGATCGACGAATGAGTTCGGCTCTGGAAAAATCCAGCAAGCAAAACAGAAAACGGCAGATCTGAACGACAGAGGAAAATCATAACAGAGGAGCAGAAGAAATCTCGGGAATCGAACCGCCGCCGCCGCCGCGTTTCCGCTGCGGAAAGCCCCCTTTGGCCGCACTTCCGCCGCAGGGAGGTGACGTCAGCGCTTGAAAAATCACTGTAAGTCTTTCTCTCTCCTCCTCTGTAAATTTTCCTGCAGGATTCTTTGCGCTAAAAAATTTCTCCCTTTCCAATAATTGATCTTGTGCAGGATTCTTTGCGCCGCACTAAAAAGAAAAAAATTGTTTGCAAGTGTTTGATTGTGTTTACTGCTTTGCATTTTTAAATTGACTTTAAGGGGCTTTTACACCAATCAGATTGGGTGGGGATTTCATCACCCTTCCCAGGACCCCAAAAATCACATAAGGCATATTGCATTGACCATAAATTAATTAAAAAAGATTAGACTCAGCCCTAAGGACTTCACGCTCAATAGGACAAAAGAATAGTTGTAGGCATCGACCGTTGATCCTAACCTGACTTTGTGGTGCCTAGGCTAGACAGGTAGTGAAAGGTAATTTTAAAAGGCCCGTCTCACGGTGATTCATGAGCGGATCCCTGCTTTCTCTACTTGTGTTTACCTGGCCACAATTGGCGGTGAAGAAGCGGTTTGAAGTCCTACTTCTTGCCCTTTGGAACAGTTAGGAGCTGTCTAGCTGACCTAGGTGACCCTAGATCTAGGCTTGATTATGCATGTGTGATTGATTGAACGTGTGTCTAAGCCTTTTATCGAAAATCTTTTTTGCAAAAAGCTCCACATAAAAAAAACACAAAAAAAAGAAAAATTTTTTACAAAAAAAAAGCTTGCAACTTGTCGCTAAGAAATCCGTGCACCTCACTTTCACCTACATTCTTTTTCTTCCCCTTTCTTACATCATGGGTACCCCACCTTATAAAACTCTTGTCGAACTTTGGTATCCTGAACCAAACTTTGCTTCCTACTCGAATTGTTTTGGTCGAATTATGGACGACCCCGCCATGCCCAAAATTTCTTTGAAAGATCGAATAGAAGAGTCTAGGAGAAACAGTTCGACTCCACAATCCACTTTGTATCAACCATTTCAATGTAAGTCCACGTTACCCATCCCCGGTTCTTTGGGGTTGCGGAAATGGTGAAAAATGATTTTTCGGTGGAGGTAACATGGACTCAAAAACGGATCTTTGCTAAACAAATTATCTAACAACCTAGCTAAGAGTTTAGCTACTAGGTTAGGGGTTATACCTTAACTTGAACTCCTTCTCTTCAACTCCTTGTAGTGGTCGGATCGGCCTCACCTCGTCGTCTCCCTGTGCCGAAGATGGATCCACCCGAAAGCTTCTACCTTTGGCTCCAACCTCAATCTAGAGGAAACTAAAATCCTTGGCTTGCCAGACCTTGGACCTTAGAATGAGTAGAGAAGTGTTTTAGGGTTTTATCTCTATGGTTCTTGCTTCTCAACACATGAGACAATAGAACCATGAACTAAAGAGAGAGCAAGAGGAAGAGGGAGAGCTTGAGGATGAGGAGAGCTTTCATGAGAGAGAAAGTAAATGATAGAATGAGTAAGACTTTTCTCACCCTTGCTCTCATAATCCAAAATAATCATAACAAATAATAGTAATTGAGTATTATGTGATGGTTCAAGTCAAATGGCAATAACATTTCATGCACTCATTTTGTAAAGAATAACAAGCAAGCAAAAGTCTTTGCCATGAAATGATAGCCATTGTAATGATGATGGTCAACAAGTCCAACCTAGTCAACAGGTCAACAAAGTCAACCCAACCATGGCACAATAATACTTAATTAATATTATTAATCATATTTCTTATTCTCATTAGGGTTTAGCAAAAGTCAACAGTCAACAACCCTAATGAGAATCCCCTGCCTCTGTCTCTGTCAACCGTGCATACACACCCGCATCCGCGTTCCAGGGAACATGAATACAAACGAGATAAAACCAATCCCAAAACGTACACTAGGATCTGGCTTAAACCAAAGCCTGCTAGTGCTAACTGTCCGGACACTAAACGTGCACAAGTCCACGGATGTGACCGAACCCTATCGCAAAACCATGCGACCTCTACTCTTTTGCCTAAAGGCGAATAGCTCTCTGTGTGGGACTCTAAAGACTCGACACTACGCTGGCAGTGGGTTTAACCACAGACCGCAAGCGGCACTAGCTGTGTGTAACGGCCCCCAGGTAGATGCCGATAAGAAGACGGACGAGGTGAAACCCATCTGAACTCCTACTGAGCCTGAATGTGACAATCTCCGTACAGTCCGGTCTGTTCGTCTGAGAATATCGCATGGCGGGCCTAGGGGGGCGGTAAACGTCAGTCCCCTAATAGCGGTACAAGTCGTGTCGGAGTGTAGCCCAGAACACCCTGAGATAACACTGGAAACCTACCAGTATATCTCGCTTGCCCTGGCCAGGGACATTATGTAATGGCTCTCCTAGACACAGCGCGATATCAACCCCCAATATCGGGAGAGACGAATCCTGTCTAACCGTCACTGTCTCCAAGTGCTTCGGGATTGCACCCAACTACTACCTGTTTGCACGACTCCTTTGAGCCGTGGTAGGGTAGTAATCAAAGTACAGTGGGAACACACTCGAGGCGAAGTGACAGTGTCAAGTCAGCGGACTAAGCTGTACTCATGTCACCTGGGAACTGATAACGGACGATAGGTATAGTACTAACCAACAGTTCCCGACGAGTCCTATCCAGTGTACTCGTAACCTAACGAGCACCCGCATACTATCTCAAGTACGACGTACTGATGGCTGTGGGACAGACCGTCTCCTCTGCTGGGATGAGAAGCGCATACGCTAGTCTACTCCGGAGTATCGATGCCCTGTCTCGATAGTCCTACGACTAGGGACCTGTATAAGGATGTGCTTGCGGATTACCCAGCCTCCATGAGTGTGACTGCCATCACAACTCTGGTAATCAAGCAAAGATCCTAAGGGCTCTACTAATATGTATAAGCAATATGCTAAAAGAAACACATGCACATATTGAAGTAGAAACAAACCAAGTAGCATACTACTATTTTGAGCAAGATTGTCTATACAAGGTGAATATCCTAAGCTTCCATTAAGTAATATACAAACTAGTATGATACAGTAATGGCCTCTAGGGCATATACACTAACAATCTCCCACTTGCACTAAGGCCTTGTACTGGCATATCGAAGACCTATCATCTCGATCAGCCGCTCGAACTGAGTCTGGGGTAAGGCCTTCGTGAATGGATCTGCAGTGTTATCTTTCGTATTTACTCTCTTCTTCTCGATCTCCCGGTGATCTACGATCTCCCTGATCAGGTGGTACCGCCTCAAAATGTGCCTGGACTTCTGATGGGACCTGGGTTCCTTCGCTAAAGCTATAGCGCCGTAGTTGTCACAATACAGTGGTATTGGATCAACACTGGTAGGAACCACCTGAAGCTCCGTGAGGAACTTCTTCATCCAGACAGCTTCCTTTGCGGCATCGCAAGCATCTATGTACTCCGCTTCCATAGTTGAGTCAGCAACGGTTTCCTGCTTGGAGCTCTTCCAGCAAACTGCCCCACTATTGAGGGTAAAGACATAACCCGACATGGACTTGGAGTCATCCTTGTCACTCAGGAAGCTGGAGTCAGCAAAGGCCTCGATCTGGAGGTCTTTTCCGCCATACACCAAGAACATCTCCTTAGTCCTTCTCAGGTACTTGAGAATGTTCTTTACCGCTATCCAGTGCTTCTCCCCTGGGTCCGACTGATACCTGCTTACAACGCTCAATACGTATGCTATATCTGGTTTGGTACACAACATCGCATACATAATAGAGCCTACCGCAGATGCGTAGGGTATTGATGACATGCGAGCCCTTTCCAAATCAGTCTTGGGAGACATCTCTTTGGAGAGGGTGATTCCGTGACAAGCCGCTAGATTACCGCGCTTGGAATCTTCCATACTGAATCATTTCAGTATGGTGTCAATGTACCTGGACTGTGAAAGTCCCAACATCCTTTTAGATCTATCACGATAGATCTGGATCCCCAGAATGTAGTTGGCATCGCCCAGGTCCTTCATGGAGAACCTCTATGACAAGAATCCTTTGACTGACTGTAGCATAGGAATATCATTTCCTATTAGGAGAATGTCATCGACATACAAAACGAGGAATACCACATTTCTCCCTACAATCTTACTGTAAATGCATGCTTCATATGGGTTTTTGACAAAGTCAAATTTTTTGACAGTATCATCAAAGCAGATGTTCCAACTCCGCGATGCCTGCTTCAGTCCATAGATGGACTTGAGCAACTTGCACACTTTACCGCTGCTCCCACTCTGAATGAATCCCTCTGGCTGATCCATATAGACGCACTCTTCCAAATTTCCATTTAGGAAATCCGTCTTTACGTCCATCTGCCAGATCTCATAATCGTGGAAGGTAGCAATGGCAAGAAGGATCCGAATGGATTTTAGCATAGTTACTGGAGAAAAGGTCTTGTCATAGTCCAAACCAGGTCTTTGACGAAAACCCTTTGCAACAAGCCTAGCTTTATAGGTTTCGACCTGCCCATCTACACCAATCTTCTTTCTGAAGATCCATTTGCAGCCTACGGGTTTTACCCCTTTTGGAGCAAAGTCCAAAGTCCAAACTTTGTTGGTGTACATGGACTCCATCTCGGTCCGCATTGCATCCAACCATTTTACAGAGTCACCGCTCTGAATGGCTTGCTGGAAGCTAGTAGGCTCATCATAATCAACTGTGCAATCCTCTCTATCCCCGTCTATGAGAAAACCGAAGTATCTCTCGGACGGATGAGACTGCCTACTACTCCTGTGGAGTGGCGCAGGAATGTCTGGTTCTCATGAAACTTCTGGTTCTTCCAAGCTTTCAGTAATAGCTTGTGGCTCTGGAATTTCTTCCAGCTCTACTACGCTCCCACTTGTTCCTTTTTCTAAAAACTGATGTTCCAAAAAGTGGGCATGACGAGAAACAAAAACCTTTTATTCCTCTGCGTAATAGAAAAAATACCCCCTGGAGTTCTTTGGGTATCCCACAAACTTACACAGTACTGAGCGTACCTCGAGTTTGTCCGTATGCTGCTTTTTAATAAAAGCTGGACATCCCCATATCTTCAGATAATGAAGATGGGGTTTCTTCCCACACCACATCTAATATGGTGTGGTGGGCACAGTCTTGGAGGGAACCTTGTTCAAAGGATATGCAGCTGATTCTAGTGCATAACCCCAGAAGGATCGCGGTAATTCAGCCTTACTCATCATAGAATGAACCATATCCAATAGGGTTCGATTCCGCCTTTCCGATACACCATTGTACTGTGGTGTGTATGGAGGAGTAAGCTGAGAGAGAATTCCATTCTCTTTTAAGTAGTCCAGAAACTCGGCACTCAAGTATTCACCACCTCGATCAGATCTTAGTGTCTTGATAGTTTTGCCTGTTTGTTTTTCAACTTCATTCTTTTATTCCCGAAATTTCTCAAAGGCCTCGGATTTGTGCTTCATTAAGAAGACATGTCCATACCTAGAGAAATCATCTGTGAAAGTAATAAAGTATGAATAACCACTTCGCGCATGTGTAGACATTGGACCACACACATCACTGTGTATGAGTCCCAAGAGCTCCCTCGCTCTTACTCCGTGTCCAGTGAACGGAGTCTTTGTCATGTTTCCCATGAGACAAGATTCACAAGTGGCATAAGACTGATACTCGAACGGATTCAAGTATCCCTCTTTATGTAACTTTGTTAACCGTGTCTCATAAATGTGACCCAGTCTACAATGTCATAAGAAAGCCTGATTTAATTCCGGAGACTTTCTTTTAAGTGTGTTCTGGACACTGAAAATCTGAGCCTGATTCAATACGTATATCCCGTTTTCTAATTTACCTGACCCAATCAGAACTTGATTTAGGTGGATGTGGACCACATCGCTTATAAAGGTAAAATCATATCCTTCCTTAGAAAGTAAGGATACAGATATGATATTACAAGTCGCACCTGGTACATACAAACAGTTACGCAAAATCAATATCTGCCCAGTTGTCAGTCCAAGATGATATTCCCCTACGGATTCAGCGTTCATGCTCATTCCGTTAGCAACCCTGAGAGTCATATCACCTATCCTGATAACCCTACGGTTTCTCAGAGCCTGTAATGAATTACAGATGTGAGATCCTGATCCGGTATCCAATACCCAGGAAGTAGGGTTAACCGACATACAGTTCTTTATCACAAACACACCCGAAGCCGAAGCCACAACATGCTTCGAATTCTGGCTACTGGCTTTGCTAGCCCTGCAATCCTTCTGCCAATGTTCATTCCCGTAACAATAGGAACGTCCCTCGTTTACTACATCCAGTCCCGAAACTTTTTCCCTTCCCTTTCCTTCTACTTCCCTGGTTTCCTTCAGGGTAGAAGGTAGAGACTGTAGAATCAAGTCAGCATCTGACCCGTTCTCCAACGTGGTCTTCAGGTCCGTGAGCTCAAAATAGCTGGTCTCTGTAAGGACGTTGCCCCCTACAGATGACCCGACAGCCAACTTCGCTTGAAGCAATTCGTTCGAGGTCTCATATCTTGCGATACGAGATTGCACTCCATATAAATCTTTGTTATGGAGGAAGATAGAAGCTAAGTCCATCTTCTCGTGCTGCCTCTGGTTTGTACCATCAACTGAAGCTAACACGAAGCACTTGGCTTTGCACAGTCTTTTTCCGATGTCTTACGGATGTCAATATCCGTGACAGGGGAAACTGGTCCTGAGACGGCAGGGGTTTGATTAGTTAAGAGGTGTCCCAGCTTGTCATGGGCAATGGACATCTAGACAGACCTTTGCCAATCATAACAGTCAGGTTCAGTCATTTTATTATCTAGATGTAACCTATGTATGGTCACTGGGTCGCTGCAATTAAGAGAGAGAGAAGAAAACACTCAGCATGATGCTCTTGCAAGTTTAGATTGGTTTTTAATTTATCTAAACAGGATGGCTTCCATTGTCTCTCGAATCCCTCCTCAAACCAAAAAGGAAGAATTAGTCGGGATCAATCTCACCGTACAATACTTGCTTAACCGTTCATCCAGGCCAGTGTTGGTACTTCGAGGGTGGTTTTCCAACGCTTTCGCGAAGTTCCTTAATTAAATAACCTCTTTTCCCTGTGGGCGTTGTTAGTTGTATGTATGCCCTAGAGGCCAGTATTGTACAGATGATGTATATTATATTGGATGCTTGGACATATATAGAGATGACTTTCTTGCTCGATATGATAGTATGCTATCTGGTTTCTCTTTATCTTAATGTGTATACTAGTCTCTTTAAACTGTCTTATAGTTACATGTTGGTAAAGCCCTTAGGATGTATACTTGACTACCTGGACTATGATGCAGATCATACTAGTGGGGACATGGTAGTCCATAAGTACATCCTTCAAGGTCCCTAGTCGTGGGTGTATCGAGACGGGGCATCGATATACCAGAGTAGACTAGCGTATACCTTCTCGACCCATACAGATGGGCGATGGATGATCCCATATCCATTGGTGTTTTACATCAGAGATGATATACAGGTGCTCAGTGGAGACTGGGTACACTGGACGGACTCGCCGAGAACTCCCAGATGGTATTATACCTCACGTCAGATGGCAGTTCTCAGATGACACTTGTGCAGGTTAGTCTGAAGACCCGAGATCGTCATAGAGTCTTGTATGATTCCCACTGTGCTTTGATCTCCACCTTACCACGTCCATGAGGGCATGCAAAATGGTGGTTTTTGGGTACAGTCCCGAGTCACATGGAGGCAATGAGCGATAGGAGGGGTTTCGTCTCTCCCGGTATTGGGGGTTGATGTTGCGCTGTGCTCGATTGGCCGTAACAGGGAAGTCCCTGGCCAGGGCTGATCAGAGATTTGCTGGTAAGTGTTACCAGTAGTTTCTCGACCCGTTATGAGCCTCACATCGGCACGACTTATCGGTTATTGGGGTCTGACGTTTACCACCCCTAGACTTGATATGCGACATATCAGACGAACAGACCGGACTGTACGGTAAGTGTTACTGGTTGGATTCACAGGAGTGTGAGCGGGCTTGCTCGTCGATCTTCTGATCGCTCAATACCCGGGTGGCCGTTACGTTTAGCAGACCGCTTGCGGCTTGTGGGTGCTTGATATGATCATCATCTGCTGCCGGCGTATTGATGGGTCTTTAGAGTCCTACACAGAGGTTTCCTGGCTCAAGCGAAACGAAATAGGAGCGCATATGAGATATGTGCGGGACCGAGAATAATGCGTGTATGTGATACCGTATTTCATTCTCGCGATGAATGTTTCGAATGGTTGTATGCGATATAACCTAGTTATCGAATCGAAGATTGATTCGATAAGTCGATACATTGGATACTAGTCGGTTATGTGCGACATGACCGGATCATTGAATCAAGTGTTGATTTAATGATTTAATGTATAATTATATATTTGATATATTACTTTGCATTAACTAGTATTGGTTCATTTTAAAAGGATTTTCTCACTTGATGCACATTGTATATGTGATATATTTTTGTGCACTTGTTTGTATCATGTTTGATGATACTTGCTCACTTGGGTTTGTGTAAAGATTAAACCATGGTTATATGAATGGTTAGGGTTTTGTTTATTTACTTAGTTATTTATTTATTTATTCATTTTGGAAAATAAAAGGAATGGTGGCTTATTTTGTTTGTTTGTTGAAGCTTCTTGAAGCTTTGAACAAGTCCACCATTCTTATCTTATGCTTAACCCTAACCATTCCAACTAACCTTAGTTTATTCTCTACACCTAACTAAGGTTAAGATTATGATAAGTATCATATTGTTTTCTTTTTTTAAATAAGGCTTATCATATTCTTCATCTTCTTCTTCAAGAAAGAAACCTTGCCTTCATCAATGGCAACTTGAGCAAATGAGTGAGAAATCCAATTCTAAAGTGAACCCACCTCCTATTTCTTCATCCTCTACCTCTTGCCAAGTAGTATAGGGTGTTTACTTCACAAGTTTCATTGCTTGGTGAAGTAGGAGCTTGATCTAGTGTTGCCTCGACGTAGATCATCTTCGGCAACGAAGCCGACGACCTAGCCCGCCCATTTCTCCGATGGAGCCGATGCAAGAGTCCGGGATCCGACATGGACAGCGAGAGAACGTCTACGTGGAGCTAAGGAAGTGGAGAACCGGATCTACAAAGGTTGTAACCTCTTTCTTTTAGTTAAAACGTCAACTAGTTTCACTTTTCTCCTAAACTCTAGTCAACGAATCCGTATTAGGGTTTCTCGGCACTTGTTAAATTTGAAATTGGCATGGTTGATGCCTTGTGAGACCTCATTAGCGTTCCAAGGAACCCTACAGTGGTATCAGAGCCTAGATAGAGCCTTAGGCGAAGACTGGACGACGTTTTAAATCCGAACGAACATCGAAACCCTAATCATTCATGCTCTCTGGACTTTTTTCAAAAACCGGGTTTTTTCCTGATTAAAAATTGTTAAAAAATTCAGCAGGGAATTCTAAGAATTACGGTGCAAAAATTACTTCATGATACCTCTAAAGCGCGGCGGAACCGCGACAGAAGCCTGACTTCCGCGGCGGTTCCGCGGCCACTTGATAGGATTTGCCTCAAAACTTTGCACAGTAATTCATGTTTTCAGGTGCTGAGTTTTCTGGGAATTTTTAATTTGCACTCAAGAGTTGAGTTTTCTGGGGTGTATTGGAGCTTCGATGATTCGATCGGAAATTTCAAACGTCGTCTATGTGTTTTCCGGATAATTTTAGAATATGTTAAAAGGTTCGACCGAATGTAAATACCCAATCTTTCCCCTGCCGGGAAATTTCCAATTGTTGGACTTTTCCGTAGTTTAATGACGTTCTAAGTAGTGCAAGTAACACGATGGTCCCTCTAGAAGACAACAAACCTTAACTCGATTATGTGACCGTCTTGAACTTCCCTTTAAACCTTCGGGTTTGGGGCAGTACGGCGTGCCACATGTGAGGCGTTGGCTTGACCCTTCTACGGCTGGACCGTTGGTACTGAGGCATGAAGTGAATGTCTTTGAACTTATTTCGTGTGTTGAACGGTTTCGGGAAAACTTGGGTGTTCGAATGTTCGATCGAAAAGTTTAATATTTTCTATTTATCCAGAATGGGATACAATAATTGGAATTCACAATCAGTTATGAGATAACTGAATGAATGTTATAAATCTAGCGGTTTAGTCTAACTTGATATTGAAAAGAGTTTTCGATAATGAGACTAAAATGCGGGGTTTATAATTGTTAGGCATGTGATGTCTAAGTATTTCATTTGATTAGGCATGCGATGTCTAAAAGGGTTGCGGATTCTAACTGTTGTAGTTTTACACTTTCTTTTCTGTGACCGTAAGTGTAGTATGACGATATCGCCGGTTTCGTTGCTATACGTCAACGACAATTGGGGTATGCATACTTACTTACGTTGATGACATGTGATGTTATGTGTTGCTGGATATGTTATACTGGATCGTCGTGTTCGAATAGCCGGGGGTTTTTATGTGAGATGAGTGTTTTTCATTTCCATTCATGTAAAAACTTGTATGTAATATTCTTTTATTGGGACACTTCCAGGTTGCGGAAGTTGTCACCTTTTGTATATTATTTACTTTTCCGCATTAGGATAGACCCAAGGAGGGGAGCACAAGTAACCGGGTTCTAGGGTCCAGTGGGAGACCATCTCGAGGAGTCGAGTCCGGGTCTCCTAACCCTAGAATTGGTAGGGTTGCTTGCCGCTCTCGTAGGGGTCTACGGGTGTGGGATTGGCTATTCATCACGACCGTGGAATCCGTGTTTTATACTGGCTCGTATTGAAAACACGGACGTCCTAGTATATCCAATGTTTCATATGTTCTTCTGCTGCGATATCTGTGATGTTCTGTGATAGATACAGTATATAGTATATATGATATATTATATAGACGTTACTTATGTTTTACACCCGTGCTAGCCCTGCCCCGCTCTGCCGTTAGTTACCTAACCTAACGGTGTACGAGGGGACATCGAGGCGAATGCGGATGGCATAAGTGTACGTCGTATTTATCTGTGATGTTTAGGTGACTTAAATGTTGGGACTTCATTAATGTGATTAATGAAAGAAAAGAAACCTAAAAGATGTTGTAGAATCAGATTTTAAAATAAAACAGGTAGCTACAGTTCTTGCTTTGCACAGCGGTATATGTGATATATCCTGCACCTTATTCGATGAGGAAAGGACCGAGATCCCTTCACCGGGAGTGACTCCTTTAGCAATAACTGGCAGATGCTACACACTCGGTTTGACTTATGATTGCTTCTATAGTTTTTGTTTTGCACAGTGATATATATGATATATCCCGCACCTCATTCGACGAGGAAAGGGCCGACGATCCCTTCACCGGGAGTGACCCCTTTAGCAAAACTAGAAAAGCCTCAAAATCACTCCATTTCAAAACTTTATTTGATTCTACAACGATATCAAGTTCATTACGCAAAAGGTTTTCAGAAAAACCTGTCGTAGCCCTCCGTCATTTCAGATAAGTTACATATAGTATTCGTGCTACATTTGTTGGCTTTCGTCAAGGTGTAGTGTGCGGTAGCTATGTGCTGCTTATCTGCTGCATATGATGCGACTGGATTAGGGCAGTCGTACGGCTTTGTTGGCTTTCGTCAAGGGTCGTGCGGGTGGGTTTAATTCAGTCAAGAAATGTACGGGTTGAACTTGACTAGCGGGCTGTGGATTGTTGGCTTTCGTCAAGGTCATAGCACACTAGGGGCAAAAACGACTATCGGGAATTTCAAGTGTTGAAATTTGCAATGAGATTGCATACCTTCTATGAGATAGTTGGATCCCGATACCCACTGCGAGTAAGAGTTACTCCTGGAAGAGTTTTGCACATTACAATTAGCCGATCAAGTAGGTGTCTAGAAAGGTGTCAACGGGGTTACGCCTCTGGGAAAACGAGGTTTACTTTAATTAGGTCCGTGCGAAAGCACGGGGAAGCTCCCTTAAAGTACCGACACTGGCCTGGCTGAAAGATTGGCGAAGTTGTAGGGTGTAATTAATCCCGGCTAGTCTTTCCTTTTAGGGTTTGAAGGAAGATTTGATAAAAACCAGTGGGAGCCATCCTGATTAGATAAGATAATAACCAATCTGATCTTGCACGAGCATACGCTAAAGTGTTTTCTTCTCTCTCTCTCCAGGTAGCGACCATGTCATGCCCTAATAAAGATAATAATATGGATGTATTGACCGAACCCGCATGTTTTACTGTGCTGGGGAACGTTGGTTCCGTTCTTTCTTATAAGAGTTATAGGACTGAACAGGGTATAGGGGAATACCAGGATTCCCATGCCACCCGTATGAAGAAAGTACATGATGATGCATTTTCTTCGGGTGTGTTCGTTACAGAGAACTGTTTCTCCATTTGCTCTACGTCCTGGGTATTAGATACCGGGTCAGGATCCCATATATGTAATCAGTTACATGGGCTTAGGAAAGGTAGAGAACTTGGAGAAGGTGATAAAGACATTAGAGTTGGAAATGGTGCAATTGTTGCAGCTAAGACTGTCGGGGAATATCACCTTGTATTACCAACTGGTAATACATTGGTTCTGAACGAATGCTATTACATGCCGAACCTGATATGCAACATTATATCGGTTTCTTTGTTGAGTAAAGAGGAATATAATTTTGTATTACAGGACAATGTTATGAACATTTTCCGTAACCAAAAGTTGGTTGGATCAGGCACATTGTGCAATGGCATTTATGTTCTAAATCAATCAACAGTTCTGAACATAACAAACACACACAAGAGGAAGAGTTCAGATATGAACGAATCCTTCTTGTGGCATTGTAGACTCGGTCACATCAATGCGACACGACTGGCTAAGTTGCATAAGGATGGATATTTGAAACCATTCGAATTTTCATCTTATGACACTTGCCAGTCATGTCTCAAAGGTAAGATGACCAAAACTCCGTTTACGGGACACGGAGAAAGAGTTACTGAACTCTTGGGACTAATACATAGTGATGTATGCGGTCCCATGTCTATACATGCCAGGGATGGTTCTTCGTACTTCATTACATTCACTGACGATCTCTCAAGATACGGACATGTGTACTTGATAAGACACAAGTCTGAAGCTTTTGAGAAATTTAGAGAATTAAACAAGAAGTCGAGAACCAAACCGGAAAAAGTATTAAAATCCTTCGATCTGATCGAGGAGGTGAATAATTGAGCAATGAATTTCTGGACTTCCTAAAAGAGAATGAGATTCTCTCTCAGCTGACTCCTCCATATACACCACAGCACAACGGTGTATCAGAACGGAGGAATCGCACCCTATTAGATATGGTGCGCTCTATGATGAGCACAGCTGAGTTACCTATTTCCTTCTGGGGGTATGCGCTTGAGACAGCCATACATCTATTGAATATGGTCCCCACCAAATCTGTGCCTACCACTCCATATGAGATATGGAAAGGGAAGAGACCATGTCTTAACTATGTTAAGATATGGGGTTGTCCAGCCTATGTCAAACGACAAAATCCGGACAAACTCGAGGCACAATCTGTTCTATGCAAATTTGTAGGATATCCCAAGAATTCACAAGGGTATATCTTCTACCACCCTGAGGAACAAAGAGTGTTTGTTTCTCGGCATGCCACCTTTTTAGAAAAGGAATTTCTTGAAAAAGAGATTAGTGGTCATGAGGTAGAACTGGAAGAGGTTCCAGCTACAAAAGCTACAACAGAAGATCTGGTGGAACCAGAGGATTCCGTAGTTCCCAATGAACCCCAGCCACTCCGCCGATCTAGTAGGGTTCCTCACCCACCTGAGAGATACTACGGATTTCTCATAGATGGTGGGAGCGAGGATTGTATCATGGAGGATGATGACCCAACTAGCTTCGAGCAGGCCATCACGAGTAAGGACTCAGTGAAATGGCTGGATGCTATGCGGTCCGAGATGGAATCCATGTACACCAACAAAGTATGGACTTTGGAAGTTCCTCCTGAAGGGGTAAAACCCATTGGGAGCAAGTGGATCTTCAAGAAAAAACTTGGTGTAGATGGGAAAGTGGAGACTTTCAAAGCTAGACTTGTTGCAAAAGGTTTTCGTCAAAGACCAGGTGTGGACTATGACGAAACCTTTTCTCCAGTGGCTATGCTTAAATCCATCCGGATCATGCTTGCCATCGCTGCATATCATGACTACGAAATCTGGCAAATGGATGTTAAGACCGCCTTTCTAAACGGTGATTTAGAAGAGTGCGTGTACATGACTCAGCCAGAGGGCTTCGTAGACAGTGGGAGCAGCGGAAAGGTGTGCAAGCTGCTTAAATCCATTTATGGATTAAAGCAAGCATCGCGGAGTTGGAACATCTGCTTTGACGTCGTTATCAAAGAGTTTGATTTCGTCAAAAACCCAGATGAACCTTGTATCTACAAGAAGGTGGCAGAGAGTAAGGTTGTCTTCCTCGTATTGTACGTGGATGACATACTCTTGATAGTAAATGACATTCCTATGCTGCAATCGGTCAAGCTCTTCTTATCACAAAGATTCTCAATGAAAGATCTTGGTGATGCCTCCTACATATTGGGAATTAGGATCTATAGAGATAGATCCTAACGGATATTGGGATTGTCCCAATCCAGGTACATTGACACCATACTAAAGAGGTTTAGTATGGAAGAATCCAAATGTGGGAACTTGCCCACGATCTATGGAGTCACTCTCTCCAAAGAGATGTCTCCCAAGACTGATTTGGAGAGAGCTCGCATGCAAGGGATACCCTATGCTTCGGCGGTAGGCTCTATCATGTACGCGATGCTATGTACCAGACCCGATGTTGCATACTCACTAAGTGTAGTGAGCAGGTATCAAGCTGATCCTGGAGAGAGTCACTGGACAGCTGTGAAGAGCATTCTCAAGTACTTGCGAAGGACTAAAGAGATGCTCTTGGTGTATGGTAACGGAGAACTCCAAGTGGAGTCCTTTACCGATTCGAGCTTCCAGAGTGATAAGGACGACTCTAAGTCGCAGTCGGGATTTGTCTTTACCCTTTACGGAGGGGCGGTTAGCTGGAAGAGTTCCAAGCAGGAAACCGTGGCAGACTCGACGATGGAGGCTGAATACATTGCTGCCAATGATGCTGCCAAAGAGGCTTTCTGGATCAAGAAGTTCATTACTGAACTTGGAGTGGTTCCATCCATTGAGCATCCAATACCTTCGTATTGCGATAACAATGGAGCGGTGGCTTTGGCCAAGGAACCCAGGTCCCATCGGCGATCCAGGCATATTCTGAGGCGGTATCACCTGATCCGGGAGATAGTTGATCGCCGGGAGATCGAGGTCAGGAGGGTTGACACGAAGAACAACACGGCGGATCCACTCACGAAGGCCATTCCCCAGATACAGTTTGAGAGACTCTTCGGGATGCTCGGTATGCGATACTACAGCAGCTGGCCCTAGTGCAAGTGGGAGATTGTTAGTTGTATGTATGCCCTAGAGGCCAGTATTGTACAGATGATGTATATTATATTGGATGCTTGGACATATATAGAGATGACTTTCTTGATCGATATGATAGTATGCTATCTGGTTTCTCTTTATCTTAACGTGTATACTAGTCTCTTTAAACTGTCTTATAGTTACATGTTGGTAAAGCCCTTAGGATGTATACTTGACTACCTGGACTATGATGCAGATCATACTAGTGGGGACATGGTAGTCCATAAGTACATCCTTCAAGGTCCCTAGTCATGGGTGTATTGAGACGGGGCATCGATATACCAAAGTAGACTAGCGTATACCTTCTCGACCCATACAGATGGGCGATGGATGATCCCATATCCATTGGTGTTTGACATCAGAGATGATATACGGGTGCTCAGTGGAGACTGGGTACACTGGACGGACTCGCCGAGAACTCCCAGATGGTATTATACCTCACGTCAGATGGCAGTTCTCAGGTGACACTTGTGCAGGTTAGTCTGTAGACCCAAGATCGTCATAGAGTCTTGTGTGATTCCCACTGTGCTTTGATCTCCACCTTACCACGTCCATGAGGGCGTGCAAAACGGTGGTTTTTGGGTACAGTCCCGAGTCACATGGAGGCAATGAGCGATAGGAGGGGTTTCGTCTCTCCCGGTATTGGGGGTTGATGTTGCGCTGTGCTCGATTGGCCGTAACAGGGAAGTCCCTGGCCAGGGCTGATCAGAGATTTGCTGGTAAGTGTTACCAGTAGTTTCTCGACCCGTTATGAGCCTCACATCGGCACGACTTATCGGTTATTGGGGTCTGACGTTTACCACCCCTAGACTTGATATGCGACATATCAGACGAACAGACCAGACTGTACGGTAAGTGTTACTGGTTGGATTCACAGGAGTGTGAGCGGGCTTGCTCGTCGATCTTCTGATCGCTCAATACCCGGGTGGCCGTTACGTTTAGCAGACCGCTTGCGGCTTGTGGGTTCTTGATATGATCATCATCTGCTGCCGGCGTATTGACGGGTCTTTAGAGTCCTACACAGAGGTTTCCTGGCTCAAGCGAAACGAAATAGGAGCGCATATGAGATATGTGCGGGACCGAGAATAATGCGTGTATGTGATACCGTATTTCATTCTCGCGATGAATGTTTCGAATGGTTGTATGCGATATAACCTAGTTATCGAATCAAAGATTGATTCGATAAGTCGATACATTGGATACTAGTCGGTTATGTGCGACATGACCGGATCATTGAATCAAGTGTTGATTTAATGATTTAATGTATAATTATATATTTGATATATTACTTTGCATTAACTAGTATTGGTTCATTTTAAAAGGATTTTCTCACTTGATGCACATTGTATATGTGATATATTTTTGTGCACTTGTTTGTATCATGTTTGATGATACTTGCTCACTAAGGTTTGTGTAAAGATTAAACCATGGTTATATGAATGGTTAGGGTTTTGTTTATTTACTTAGTTATTTATTTATTTATTCATTTTGGAAAATAAAAGGAATGGTGGCTTATTTTGTTTGTTTGTTGAAGCTTCTTGAAGCTTTGAACAAGTCCACCATTCTTATCTTATGTTTAACCCTAACCATTCCAACTAACCTTAGTTTATTCTCTACACCTAACTAAGGTTAAGATTATGATAAGTATCATATTGTTTTTTTTTAAATAAGGCTTATCATATTCTTCATCTTCTTCTTCAAGAAAGAAACCTTGCCTTCATCAATGGCAACTTGAGCAAATGAGTGAGAAATCCAATTCTAAAGTGAAACCACCTCCTATTTCTTCATCCTCTACCTCTTGCCAAGTAGTATAGGGTGTTTACTTCACAAGTTTCATTGCTTGGTGAAGTAGGAGCTTGATCTAGTGTTGCCTCGACGTAGATCATCTTCGGCAACGAAGCCGACGACCTAGCCCGCCCATTTCTCCGATGGAGCCGATGCAAGAGTCCGGGATCCGACATGGACAGCGAGAGGACGTCTACGTGGAGCTAAGGAAGTGGAGAACCGGATCTACAAAGGTTGTAGCCTCTTTCTTTTAGTTAAAACGTTAACTAGTTTCACTTTTCGCCTAAACTCTAGTCAACGAATCCGTATTAGGGTTTCTCGGCACTTGTTAAATTTGAAATTGGCATGGTTGATGCCTTGTGAGACCTCATTAGCGTGCCAAGGAACCCTACAGGCGTAGCCCCGCTAACACCTTTCTAGACACCTACTTGGTTTATAGCATTGATCGTTAAGTGAGGAAGTTCCGGAGGAGTAGCATATACTCACAGTAGGATCGGGATCCAAATATCATCGCGTGACAAAGCTATAGGAATCCTACCAGAATCATCACACTCCAAATGGTATGCAGCGCTAGCAAGTTTCAGTTTCTTTTGAAACTCCCGATGTGGATTTTTGCCCCATGCTCTTATGACCTTGACGAAGGCCAACATATCATAAGTCACATGTCAAGTTCTACCCGTCATTATCCAGGTTAATTTGAACCCACCCGTACATACCCTTGACGAAGGCCAAAATAGTAGTACGACTGTCCCAAACCAACGCATCTATCTATGCTACAGATAAATATTCAGCAGCTACCAATCACTATGCCTTGGTGAAGGTCAAAATACATAGCCTGAATATTATTGAATATTTAACTGAAATGACGGAGGGCTACGAATGGTTTTGGCAAAACCGTGAACGTAGTGAACTTGATATAATCGATGGAACCTTGATAGCTTTTAAAAGGAGTGGCTTAAGCTCCGCGTTTAAAAGTTGTTTTTGAAAAGAAACCGAGTGGTTTTGAAATTGTTCCAACGACTCAACTTTGGTTTATTTTCTTGCATTAATTTAATGCGTCCCATCATTTAATCCTACCATTGCAGAAAACAACGAAAATATGACGTACGCTTATGCCATCCGCATTCGCCACGGGGCCCCGTCATTACCCGTTAGGTTACTTAACTAACGACAGAGGGGGGCTGGACGAGCGGATGCAAAACATAAGCAACGCCTAAATAGATATCATATATAGATATATACATTCGTCACATGCAATGATAGCCATTCCAGATCACAGATGAACACATTGGATATACTAGGAATCCGCATTCCGTAGGAGCCTGTAACGAAGAGCGGATTACACGGTCGCGATGAATAGCCAAGACCCCACCCTAGATCCCTACGGGTGCGGCAAACTACCCGCCAAGTACCCGAAGCAAAGCAACCTCCCTTAACACCGTGAGTAGGCCACTCAGCACTTCGAGGTACCCGGAAGTTTGTGCACCCCACCTTGGGTCTATCCTAGGAGCAAAAACAGTAAAAGAAATTATACAATGACGGCTACAACCCCATCCCGGTTGTGCGGCCATATAAATAATATTACATCAATTACAAATTACATGAATTGAAAGAAAAAGAAAACTCCTATCTCACAACCCCCCGGCTATTCATCCGCGACAATCCAATGAATTCATATACACATACCATCAACATTACAGATCACAGATATGTATAACCCCCACTAATCGACGTATAGCGATTAGCAGACGTTCAATACATATATCACATCACAGATATAACCCATTAGCTTAAGTCTTTAGAAGTTCGATCAAAATACGGATTTTTAAACCCCAAAAACAAATTTTGCTTTCTGGAAAATCTGGGCAGAAAAATCATATTCCAAAAATCCCAAAATACCCCAGTGAATACACTGCAGCAAAGCCGACTCGGCCGTGGATCCGCGGCAAGAAGCTGTTCTTGCTGCGTTTCCGCAGTGAGTTGGTCGGTTCTGTGGATCGTTTTTCTGCAGTGTACACTAAAAACCCTGAGTCGATTTTTGGTATATGTTAAATAATTTTTACAGCAGTTTAAAAATCGACAGAAAGTTTGAATTCCGGGCATGTTTCGTGACTTTTTCTCCGATCGAACTTCTAGTTACTTTGCTAACATGTTAGATAGTGTTTAACTAGGCTCTGATACCACTGTAAGTCCACGTTACCCGTCCCCGGTTCTTTGGGGTTGCGGAAATGGTGAAAAATGATTTTTTGGTGGAGGTAACATGGACTCAAAAACGGATCTTTGCTAAACAAACTATCTAACAACCTAGCTAAGAGTTTAGCTACTAGGTTAGGGGTTATACCTTAACTTGAACTCCTTCTCTTCAACTCCTTGTGGTGGTCGGATCGGCCTCACCTCGTCGTCTCCCTGTGCCAAAGATGGATCCACCCGAAAGTTTCTACCTTTGGCTCCAACCTCAATCTAGAGGAAACTAAAATCCTTGGTATTTATCCCAATCAGAGCAAAGCTCTGTTTAAATTCCAAGATGGAAAAAGAAGCAATACTTCTGTTTTTCTCCAATCAGAGCAAAGCTCTGTCTTGAAAATTAAAAAGAAAATTAAAGTTAAAATAAATGAAGTAGCGTACTCCATAAGAGCAAAGCTCTTGGAAGAGAGGAGGAGAAAGAAGAAGAAGAAGAAGAAGAAGAAGGAGGAGGAGGAGGAGAGAGAGAAAGAAAAAAAAAACTGCGCTGCGCAGTAAAAAAAAATAATAAATAAAAAAATAAAAAATAATAATAATAATAAAATAATTTTAAAAAAAATTTATTGCGCGACACGTGTCTGCGCAGTTGCGCAAACGCTGCACGACACGTGTCACGCGCTGAGGAGTTATGCAAAAAACAGAATAAAGATTTGAGGAAATCTTTTCTGTTTTTGTTAAAACAAGAAAATTTCTTCTGTAAAACAGTGGCCTTTGGATTAAAGATCCAACGGTGGGGAAAATTCCCCAAATCACTCAGAGAATGATCTCTTTAATAAACTTTAACTAATTTATGGGCACTATAAAAAGGACCCTAGACCTCATTTCAAAAGGGAGGAAGATCTTGCTAAAAAAAAAGGAGAAAGAGGACTCTGAAGAAGGCCTCAAGAATATAAAAAAAAGTAAAAACATTTGAAAGAAGAGAAATTTCTCTTGTGAACAAGATCATGGATCTTCAATAAATAAAAATAAAAATAGTGCCTTGCACTTGTTTTATGAACCATCGGTTCTTGAACCTAAAAGGTTGTTAAATTAATAGTGATTTGCACTTTCATGAACCTTTGGTTCTCTGAGATAAGAAAAACAAGAAAAACTTGTTTTTTCTTAGATCTAAATCAAATAGTGCCTTGCACTTGTTTTATGAACCATCGGTTCTTGAACCTAAAAGGTTCTTAAATTAATAGTGCTTTGCACTTCTTATGAACCACTGGTTCTCTAAAACAAGAAAAAACAGAAATAAAAAAAATAGTGCTTTGCACTTTTATGAACCTTTGGTTCTTGAAATAAAAAGAAAAACTTGTTCTTCTTGGATCTAAATTAGATCAAGAAATCAAATAGTGCTTTGCACTTCTTTTATGAACCATTGGTTCTTGAATCTAAAAGATTCTCAAATTAATAGTGCTTTGCACTTATAAATCTGCACTGTTGTGCTCTCTGATTGGCGCAAAGCGCTTGATAAATGCAATGCATTTTCTAAAGGGCCAGGCCTAAACCAAAAAGACCTAGTAGGCCTAATTAAATTGCAGTGCAATAAAAGGGGCAGAGCCCAAACAAAATAGATGCTCTGCATCATTTATAAAATGGCAGAGCCCAAACAAAACAAAAATAATGCAATGCATTATTTAAAAAGGGGCAAAGCCCTAACTCAGGCCTAATTGGCCAAAGACAAATAAAAATGTTGAACATTCAACTGGACTTAGCCCAGTCATGGCCATAAGTCCTCAAATTAAATTGACTGAGCACGGCTGCTCCCTAAATGAATTTACATCCGGTTCGAGGGTACATCTCCGAACTCCTCTGACACCTATCGTTGTAATCCTTCAACGACGTCAGAGAGGTGACGGGTCCCAACGACCACACATGAATATAGACTGCGGGGTCCTTAAACTCGTGGACCGAAACGTCCTTAAACTAATATCGGACCGAAACGTCCTTAAACTAATATCGGACCGAGACGTCCCTAAACTAATATTGGACCGAAACGTCCCTAAACTAATATTGGACCACCACGTCCCTAAACTGGCACAATAGAGCCCAAATGCTCTTTTGTCGGATCTAAACGGTCCCGTTAAGTTGATCTTAGTCTCAAACTGGACTAACGTATCCTTAACAAACGTTTGAGTCGATCTTAGCCTCAAAAATGGCTAACGTATCCTCCAAACAGACTTTAGTCCCAAATTGGACTATGAATCTCCCAATCTGGAACAATAGAGCCCAAACGCTCTTTTGTCGGATCTAAACGATCACGTTAAGTTGATCTTAGTCTCAAACAGGACTAACGTATCCTTAACGAACGTTTAAGTTGATCTTAGCCGCAACGCGACTAATGTATCCTTAAACTAAAAACACCAAACCCAAATCTAAGTAAATACGGATTTGGACTAATCCACGTCCTATGGGCGACGGCATTACTCAGTCTCCGTATACAATCCACGGGCAACCACAAACAAAACAAACACACACGACACGAAGTGAAATTCTGGAGAAGGAGAAAGTTGTTACCGCGATGCGGTAGCGTAATTAACTGCAGGGGCTTGCGCCTGCAGGGAAGAGCGTCCCCACAATCAAAAACCCCTCAAGCGAGGGGGAATCTGACGAAGTCTGCTACATCGGCCGCATCCGTCTAAACCTCCGATACACGGTGCCATAAATCAACTTGGCATCTTCGGAGAGGTAGACGGATAAAACCAAATAGCATCTGCCCCGAATCTCAGTGCCAGGACATCGCGGTCCTGTGCGCCGCCTTTCGGAGGGGAACAGATTCTGGCACGCCCGGTGGGACCTCTTTCTCTTTCCACTCCACACTTCGTGTGTCGTGTTCGCGAACAAATCGTGGTTTGCTGTGATTGCCTGTGGATTCAAGGTACTAAGATTTGGTGTCTTGCTTTATGCAGAAAACAGAAAATCGATGGCTTCGAACTGCACCGTCCGCAGCGATAACTCTCGCTCCGTCATTGCTGGAGGAGTGACTTATGGGCCCCAAGCGGCCTCCCTTTTCAAAAGCCGGTGGAGCAGGTGGCTCAAGCCACCACTGGACTATTTTTTGGGACCATGCTCCCATCAATGAGCTTCAACGCCCCAATGACATTGCAAGAAGCTCCAAAGAAGTCGGTCTTCGATCGACTCACCACTGCCGCGACCCCTCTCAACGGGTCGTCCAACTCCACTGCTTCAGTTTTTAACGGACTAGGCCAGAGCTCTAACAGGCTCATGAAGAAGCCTGCCATACCAGAAGGCGTTATCCCGAAGCGGATAGCCATTCCAACTCCCGTTCCTGGCAAAATCACCAAGGTTGCTTCCCATGTTCAGAAGTTCGCTTCTGACAAATTGGCCGTCCCCGTTCAACGGACGTCGGTCTTTAAAAAGCTGGTACCAGTATATTCTGACCAACACAGGGGGCATGAGGAGGTCACCCCTATAGCTGAAACAACTCCATCAGCACGACACGCTCGACGTCGCCACTGGCATCGAGTAAGGAAGGCTGGGGGCAACTCCCCCTCTGAAATAACTCCGCCAGCTCCAACGGTTGGGATCGATACTGCTGTTCCAACCAAGAACAGCTTTGAACTGCTCAACAAGGTACGCAGAAACTCTCCTACTGTGATATTGAAACGAACTCCTTCACCTGTGGAGAATACTCCAGAGAAGAAGCTAGAGCAGCCCCCTCAACGGCTGTCCTCTAAAATTTACAAAGTCTGGCGACAGGTCCAAGAGTCGGTGATCGATCAAGACTGCCTCCGACGACAGAAAAAGATGAAGGTTCGGCAGGGGAAGGATTACTCTGTCAAACCACAAAAAGCAAAAGCTATTTGGGTGCCCACTACAACGGCTCCCTTAACTCCAATGCCTCAAAAAAGGAGGCCACAAAAAGCCCCTGTGAACATGGCGAAGCATAAAAACGCTGAACACAAACGCCCCAAATCTGGGGGCATGGTGGTGCACACTGTTTATATGGCTTCTGGAAAGGAGGAAAGCCGCACTTCTACGGGCAACCGACCGCTCACCCGATCCGTGACGAAAGCCCAGGAGCAACAACAAAAGCTTCGGGAAATGATGACTACAATGGCTGCACTCACTGAGCCAAAAGAAAGCTCTGAAACGTCTTCGGATGAGCGTCAAGAACAAGAAACTGACGCTGACTTTTTATGCAGAGTCCTCGAAAAGAGGGACAAAGAAACTGCAGAGCAAGCGGCTAACATAAAACAGATGGCGCTCCTCTTCCAAGATATGGTAGGGATGATGTTATAGCCGGACCCTCCTGCTGAAGATCCTCCGATCGTCCTTGAAGACGACAGGGGAGAAACGTCAAATCCTCCGCCGGCTCTATCAACAGCCAAGGAGGAGGCAATCTCCAAAGTTGACCTAGACGAATATATAGCTCAGCAGATCCGGGTTCATCAGGCGAATGAAGCGGCTGGGCAAATTGTTAGAACCGGACGACCGTATCCGAGCTGGTATGACCAAATCAGTTACCCGCCAGGATATACGATCCCTAAATTCCATGTATATAAAGGGACAGGGAATCCACATCAGCATGTCGCTCAATTCAGGGCCTTATGCGGCAATACTGGAGGCGATGACCAATTGTTGCTACGTCAATTCGTCGGCAGCTTAGCAGAAATAGCCTTTGAATGGTATTCGGAGCTACCTAATGACTCTGTCAAAACATTTGCAGAGATGGAACTGCTGTTTACACAAAGATTCGTAAGTGCTAGTGAACGCACCCCGATTACAGCACTGATAAATGCCAGGATAAGGCCCGGCGAAACGTGGGTCCAATACGCAACACGATGGCAGAACCTATGGTCGAAATGCGAACAACGCATAGAAGAGGCACCTGCGGTAGGCATGTTTGTGGGCACTCTCGATCCGCAGGCGACCATCTCACAATTCATGATGTTCTTCAGGCCGACCACCTTCCAGGCCTTGATTGACAAATTAGCCCAAATGGACCAGATAGGCCATAGACCGTCTCCTCCAAAATCAGATTCCCGAGATGAGAAAGGAAAAGGGATAGCGATCGTCGTCGCCAATGCTCAACAACAGTCGAACAACTCAAAGCCGGTCGTTCGCCAAAACAACGTGCGTCCACGCCCATCCCTCGAAGAGAGGCTAGGACGTCCTTACTCGTTTCCTCAGAATAAAACGAGAAGACTGTTCGAGCTGGTCGTGCGCAACAGACTCATTAATCTGCCGAGTCCAAAGCGTCTGTCGCAGCCAGGCGATCTTAATAATCCCAATTATTGCCCTTACCACCAAACGGTAAGTCACCCGATTGAGGATTGTTTCGTCTTTAAGGGATGGATCGAAGATCAGTACCTACAAGACAAGTTCGCGTTGTCGGAAAACTGGAAGGTAAACCCACCACAGCCACACTCTCCAAAGAAAACGGACACGCCGGGGGCAACTTGTTCTTTCGTCGAGAATGAAAACGATGGAGAAAACTTATCGGATGAATCCGAAGACTACGTAGCGACTTGTCATGTGATTTCTCATTCACCGACGGATGATGAGGAGGCTCCTTGCGCTGAGAAATCAATGGCGAACCCTGAGCCAGAGATTCTACAGCCATCAGACGAGTTGATCGATGTCTTCCTAAATGAAATTCGTTTGAAAGAAAAAGCCAATCAAGAGCGTGAAATGGCCATACTGGAAAAAGCCAAGGCATTCCCGTCAAATCAAAAGCCATCCACTGCGTATAAAAACAAATTCAAGACGAGGAAAAGGTTCGCCAAAGCTCTGTCAGTAGGAATGAAGCTACCGCCCTCTGAAGAAAATACTCTCGCTGAGGCAGAGATGCACCCTAACTTCTGTTTATATCATCAGAAGATCATACATCCTACCGAAGACTGCGAATCCTTTAACTGTTGGTGGCAAGGGTATGTCGCTCAAAAGCAACACTTCGACGGGACAAAGTGTGAAGCTTGTGGACATCGGAAAAATGCGATATATGAGCGCAAAAGAGTCGCCGACGATTGCCATATAGCCGACTCTAAGGTATCGCAAATTATCACCTTTGGAAGCAACTCTGACGAAGAAGCTATCCCCAACTCTTCCCTCGGGGAATCTATTTCAAAAATAAAGGAATTGAGAAGCTGCGAGAACGTTCAGCCATGCAATCGCATGCTACTCGGAAAGAATCCCGGCCCCGCAAACAACGGAGCGAACAAAAAGGATAAAAGAAAAGGAAAAAATGCCCTCGTCGCCAGCGCTCAACAACAATCAGGTGACCCTAGACCGGTTGCTTGCCAAAGAAACAAGCGGCAACCCCTCCAGGAAAAGCTGAAACGTCCTTACTCGTTTCCGCAAGATAAAACAAGGGAACTGTTCGAGCTGGCAGTGTGCGACAGACTCATCAATCTGCCGGGTCCAAAACGTCCGTTGCGGCCAGGCGATGTTAATAATCCTAATTATTGCCCTTACCACCAAACAGTAGGTCACCTGATCGAGGACTGCTACGTCTTCAAAAACTGGGTTGAAGACCAATACCAACAGGGCAAGTTTGCGCTGTCTGAGAACTGGAAGGTGAGTCCGCCACAACCGCACGCTCCGAAGAAGATGGATACGCCGGGGGCATCATGTTCATTCATGGAGAAGGACTCATAGACCGAAAAGTCAATAAACCAGATATTCGCCTCAAATTCGGCGACAACGGACCGAAACGTCCTTAAACTAACAACGGACCGAGATGTCCTTAAACTAATGATGGACCGCAATGTCCTAAAACTTGCAAATGACCGAAATGTTTTTAAACTACTACCGCAGCATTCTCAGGCTGACGAGAATAAAAAAAAACAAAAAAAAACGGTATGTCCATAAGCAAAATGGGCACGGATGAAAACCCGAAAGGGCTCCGTGAGTAAAAACAGCAGGACTACCGGCGAGTGTTCGTGAAAACCCGAAAGGGCGCGACCTCGTTAATAAAAAAAAAGAGAAGAAGAAAATAAAGAAAAAAAACGGTATGTCCATAAGCAAAACGGGCATGGAGGAAAACCCGAAAGGGCTCCGTGAGTAAAAACAGCAGGGCTACCGGCGAGTGTTCGTGAAAACCCGAAAGGGCGCGACCTCGTAAAAAAAAATAAAAATAAATAAAAATAAAAATAAAAAGAATAAAAAAATCGGTATGTCCATAAGCAAAATGGGCACGGATGAAAACCCGAAAGGGCTCCGTGAGTAAAAACAGCAGGACTACCGGCGAGTGTTTGTGAAAACCTGAAAGGGCGCAACCTTGTTAAAGAACACTTACAAGATCCTCTCGACCTTGTAAGGAGAAACCACCCGCGTGAGATCCTTACGGCTCACAAGGGAGCAACACACTTAGGGATCCCCACGATTCCTAAGGAGAAAATACACTTGCGAGATCCTCACGACTCGTAAGGAGAACTCTCTTATGGGACCCTCACGGCCCATAAGATTTGAAAGTCTTAAGTTACAGAGACCTAAACCTGTGCTTAAGCAAACCCCTACAAACTTCCAATATTGCCCTACAAATGGTCCTATATTGGCCCTTGTATACAATCCACGGGCGTAAATAAACATTTCCCTAACAAAGTCTCATCCGTGGCTAGGGATATGCTCGTACAGCAAACAACATTTGTAAGTCCTCTCGATTTACAAGGAGAAAACCCTCTTGTAGGATCCTTACGACTTACCGAGGAACATACACTTAGGAATCCTTACGACTCCTAAGGAGAAAATACACCTACAAGATCCTCACGACTTGTGGGGAGAAATACCTTTGTGAAACCCTTACGGCTCATGAAGTCAAAAGCCTTAGTCAATAGGACCTTAACCCTGTTCGCTAAGCCACCTTTGTTCGACATCGACGGAGGCAAATGATGATTCGCTCCTGGCAATATTCCAGTTGTAGCGATGTTGATGCCTAAATCGGTATCAAATTCCAAGTCCTTTCATGGCAGATGATGATTCGCTCCTGGCAATATCCCAGTTGTAGCGATACTGATGCCTAAATCGGTATCGAATTCCAAGTCCTTTCATGGCAGATGATGATTCGCTCCTCGCAATATTCCGGTTGTAGCGATGCTGATGCTGAGATTGGCACCAGATTCCAAGTTCTACGCTCGCGATAAAAATCAGCGAGCTGAAAATGCATATTAAATAGCCGAAATGATTGGGCAACTCGCAATAAAAAACAGCGAGTAAAAATAAAATAAACAGCCGAAATGGTTGGGCAACTCGCAATAAAAAACAGCGAGTAAAAATAAAATAAACAGCCGAAATGATTGGGCAACTCGCAATAAAAAAACAGCGAGTAAAAAGAAAAAATAGCCGAAATGATTGGGCACCGCGAAAAATAGCCGAAATGATTGGGCAATCGCGATTTTCGCGATATAAAAAGCTGAAATGATAGAGCATCGCGGAAAGAATAAAAAAAATAAAAGAATGAAACTTTTTGCCCTACAGGTAAAATCACATCGATCCCTGTATACAATCCAGGGGCACGGATAAGGAGGGAATCATACCTTCCCAACAGGCTCCATCAGAAAGCGAAGCCAAATCTCGACGGTTCATAGACAACCTAGAGACCATCTCGACATTTGTCGCAATATTACAGACACGATGTCAACAAATGAAGCAAACGAAGATCCCGAGCTTCAGGGTCTTGACGTCAACATCGACAACTTAGAGATCACCAACGGCGTTCCCTCGCAATCCAGCAGGGTGTACGTGCAAAGTTAACAAAAGACCTCACGGTCGAAACAAGCGGAGTAACGGCAAAATCCCAACTCCACCTTAGCATGCGTCTCAATACACCAGACGCAATGTCAACAACGGCGTTCCTTCGCAGTCCAGCAGGATGTAGAAGCAACGTCAACAAGACACCCCATGGTCGAAGCAAGCGAAGCGAAGGCCACATTCCTAGCTTCGACGTCTTGACGGTAACTCATATAAAACCGTAAAGACAACCGGAGATCATCTCGCACCAGCACAGAGTGGTCGCCACCTTGACGTTCGTCTCGATACAGCAGACGAAATGTCAACCCCAGCATTCTTCCTCCAACAGGATTTGGACACACCAAAGCAAACGAAGCGAAGGCCACATTCCTAGCTTCGACGTCTTGACGGTAACTCATATAAAACCGGAAAGACAATCGGAGATCGTCTCGCACCAGCACAGAATGGTCACCACCTCGACGTCCGTCTCAATACAGCAAACAAGATGTCACCCCAACGTTCGTCTCGACACAGCAAACGCAACGCCATTAAACGAATGGAGCCATGGCAAGATCCCTAGTTGCAAACCTTGACGGTTCACCAGCAACCTAGAGATAACCTCGACGTCCGTCTCGATACAGTAGACGAGATGTCACCCCAACGTTCGTCTCGACACAGCAGACGCAATGTCATTAAACAAATAGAGCCACGGCAAAATCCCTAGTTCCAAACCTCGACGGTTCACCAGCAACCTAGAGACAACCTCGACGTTCGTTTCGATACAGCAGACGAGATGTCACCCCAACGTTCGTCTCGACACAGCAGACGCAACGTCATCAAACAAACGGAGCCACGGCAAAATCCCTAGTTCCCACCGCAACATTCGTCTCGATACAGCAGACGCAATGCCAGCAAACGAAGCAAAGGCCAAATTCCTAGCTTCAGGGTCTTAACGGCAAGTCATATAAAGCCTGAAAGACTATCGGAGATCATCCCACACCAGCACGGAGTGGTTATGACTCATCGGGGCTCTCCAAAATGAGCCTAACCTCAAGTAAAAAGCGGCATGGCAAATTCCTAGCGCTTGCTCTTCCGACGGTCAAACTGCCAAGGAGGATTGCTTGAAGACGTCTTGTCCAGCCCCCGAAGGGATCAGAGACACGGCAGTCGCAGGGCTACTCGAACAGCACGATTGCCTATCGAGGACTATATCAGCTTCTGCGACGGTACGATGGCCAAAACCCTAAGTACCACCAACCTTAACGGGCTTCTGTCGTAAAGAGCAGAGGTTAAATGCGACGTTAAGATGTTCTTGCGAGAAACGTTCGATTCGTCTCGACTTGTGAAAAATTGTCGAGGCGGCTCGACTCGTGAGATAAAGCCTTAGGCAGTGGGCATAAAAGAAGCCTGTTTCCTAAGCATTGGGACCCCGTAAGTTGGCCCAAAATGGTCTCTTGCATACCATCCACGGGTCTCACTCTCCAACATCGAACTTCGACAAGGAGGGAAACAACCGCTTACAAGTCCTCTCGACTCGTAAGAGGGAAAAATTCTCTTGTAGGATTCTTATGACTTACAAGAGAAAACCACACTTAGGAATCCTCACGATTCTTAAGGAGAAAAACCCGCCTACGAGATCCTCTCGATCCGTAGGGAGAAAAGTCTCTATGAGACCCTCACGGCTCATAGAGTTGAAAAGTCTTAGGCAGCAGATCTGAACCTGCGGCCTAAGCCCTCGCTATCTCATGAAGAAATCAAGAAGCTTACTCTATTACCTGCTAATTGTGACGATATGCTGAGAAAGAGGAAAAGCAACAGAAAGAGCACCCGATTTACGTTTGATCAAGCGTCCAAGACGTATTCATTCATGCATGGGCAAAAAGACTCAGGACAAAGATATATAATAAAGACAAGCTGGGATAAAAAAAATCCATTAATATTGCCCAAAGTTCTTACAGTCATAAAAACAATAAACGAAAGTTACAATGGAATAACCTCAGATCCAGGGCATGGATTGAGGAATTCAAAAGCGATCCTATCTATGACTTTCCAAGCCTCGCAGACCATCCTAGTGTGCTTCCTTTCGCGAGCACAAGCGTCAGGGTCCCTCCCGATGTCTTCCACCCTCCGATAAGCAGCGAGTATGGCAAACTGTTGAAAGATCTCGTGCAAGAGGTCAATAAGACTGTCTCGCCGTCTCTTCGAGATAAAGTTCAATAGGTACACAGAGTGCACCTTGTCCTCAGCGGCATCCAACGCCTTAAGCGGCACACCGGAACAGAATAGGGGAAGCGCTTCCCAGATAGCTCCCATGATAAGTTTAAGAAGAAAGGAACGTCGGGGAAGCAGTGGACCGTTGTATGCGTCGAAGCGACTCATTATTTCAGCACACTCCTCGTTTGTGAATTCCCGATTTTGAGAGCGGCCAAGTTGGCGGATGCCCTCATGAGAGATGATCTCGTTAAGAGCATACATATGGGCGTCCATTGTTCCTATGAAAGAGGATCAACAGAATTATCAGAAAAACTGATTAAGCAAAACGATATAATTCACTGAGGAATAAAATGCCATATTTAAGTTCCAAGATCAATGAAGAATCCTTAAGAGTTCTTCTATATGATTTGGGAGGATCAAAGCTCCATTAAGGAATTAAGAAAATCCAAGGAAAATCTTTCAGAGAGCAGAGCTCTATGGAACCCTAGTATGGTCCCCTTTAGTTCTCTTTAGATCCTTTTAAGACCTGTAGAGCAAAGCTCTGCTAAGTGAAGCCCTATAGGTTTCCTTTAGATCAGGGATCTATTGAGAGCGATGTTCTATCAACAAAAATTAATTTAACTTAATTTAATCCAAATTAAAATTTTCACCTAAAAGTTTTAAGAGTTTAACTCTTAAAATTCTTGAAAATAAAAAGCGGGGCTCTGAGTTCTGAAAGTAAAAATTTAGAGATAAGAATCATCTAAGGGACCAAAAGTCCTATTTATAGGCATCAAGTGCCCTTTCAGCTTCCAAGAGATGGCGCGACAGTTCGGAGTCTGCCACCGCTGCGCTCACGTTAGGAGGCCACGTAAGCGCAACGGTGGGGGGGCATTTGTTTATCCCAGTCAGAGCAAAGCTCTGTTTAAATTCCAAGATGGAAAAAGAAGCAATACTTCTGTTTTTCTCCAATCAGAGCAAAGCTCTGTCTTGAAAATTAAAAAGAAAATTAAAGTTAAAATAAATGAAGTAACGTACTCCATAAGAGCAAAGCTCTTGGAAGAGAGGAGAAAAAAAAACTGCGCAACTGCGCAGTAAAAAAAAAAATAAAAAAAAAATAATAATAATAAAAAAATAAAAAAAAATTTTTATTGCGCGACACGTGTATGCGCAGTTGCGCAAACGCTGCACGACACGTGTCACGCGCTGAGGAGTTATGCAAAAAACAGAATAAAGATTTGAGGAAATCTTTTCTGTTTTTGTTAAAACAAGAAGATTTCTTCTGTAAAACAGTGGCCTTTGGATTAAAGATCCAACGGTGGGGAAAATTCCCTAAATCACTCAAAGAAATGATCTCTTTAACAAACTTTAACTAATTTATGGGCACTATAAAAATGACCCTAGACCTCATTTCAAAAGAGAGGAAGATCTTGCTAAAAAAAAAGGAGAAAGAGGACTCTGAAGAAGGCCTCAAGAATATAAAAAAAAGGTAAAACCCTTTGAAAGAAGAGAAATTTCTCTTGTGAACAAGATCATGGATCTTCAATAAATAAAAATAAAAATAGTGCCTTGCACTTGTTTTATGAACCATCGGTTCTTGAACCTAAAAGGTTCTTAAATTAATAGTGCTTTGCACTTTCATGAACCTTTGGTTCTCTGAGATAAGAAAAACAAGAAAAACTTGTTTTTTCTTAGATCTAAATCAAATAGTGCCTTGCACTTGTTTTATGAACCATCGGTTCTTGAACCTAAAAGGTTCTTAAATTAATAGTGCTTTGCACTTCTTATGAACCACTGGTTCTCTAAAACAAGAAAAAACAGAAATAAAAAAAATAGTGCTTTGCACTTTTATGAACCTTTGGTTCTTGAAATAAAAAGAAAAACTTGTTCTTCTTGGATCTAAATTAGATCAAGAAATCAAATAGTGCTTGCACTTCTTTTATGAACCATTGGTTCTTGAATCTAAAAGATTCTCAAATTAATAGTGCTTTGCACTTATAAATCTGCACTGTTGTGCTCTCTGATTGGCGCAAAGCGCTTGATAAATGCAATGCATTTTCTAAAGGGTCGGGCCTAAACCAAAAAGACCTAGTAGGCCTAATTAAATTGTAGTGCAATAAAAGGGGCAGAGCCCAAACAAAATAGATGCTCTGCATCATTTATAAAATGGCAGAGCCCAAACAAAACAAAAATAATGCAATGCATTATTTAAAAAGGGGCAAAGCCCTAACTCAGGCCTAATTGGCCAAAGACAAATAAAAATGTTGAACATTCAACTGGACTTAGCCCAGTCATGGCCATAAGTCCTCAAATTAAATTGACTGAGCACGGCTGCTCCCTAAATGAATTTACATCCGGTTCGAGGGTACATCTCCGAACTCCTCTGACACCTATCGTTGTAATCCTTCAACGACGTCAGAGAGGTGACGGGTCCCAACGACCACACATGAATATGGACTGCGGGGTCCTTAAACTCGTGGACCGAAACGTCCTTAAACTAATATCGGACCGAAACGTCCTTAAACTAATATCGGACCGAGACGTCCCTAAACTAATATTGGACCGAAACGTCCCTAAACTAATATTGGACCACCACGTCCCTAAACTGGCACAATAGAGCCCAAATGCTCTTTTGTCGGATCTAAACGGTCCCGTTAAGTTGATCTTAGTCTCAAACTGGACTAACGTATCCTTAACAAACGTTTGAGTCGATCTTAGCCTCAAAAATGGCTAACGTATCCTCCAAACAGACTTTAGTCCCAAATTGGACTATGAATCTCCCAAACTGGAACAATAGAGCCCAAACGCTCTTTTGTCGGATCTAAACGATCACGTTAAGTTGATCTTAGTCTCAAACAGGACTAATGTATCCTTAACGAACGTTTAAGTTGATCTTAGCCGCAACGCGACTAACGTATCCTTAAACTAAAAACACCAAACCCAAATCTAAGTAAATACGGATTTGGACTAATCCACGTCCTACGGGTGACGGCATTACTCAGTCTCCGTATACAATCCACGGGCAACCACAAACAAAACAAACACACACGACATGAAGTGAAATTCTGGAGAAGGAGAAAGTTGTTACCGTGATGCGGTAGCGTAATTAACTGCAGGGGCTTGCGCCTGCAGGGAAGAGCGTCCCCACAATCAAAAACCCCTCAAGCGAGGGGGAATCTGACGAAGTCTGCTACATCGGCTGCATCCGTCTAAACCTCCGATACACGGTGCCATAAATCAACTTGGCATCTTCGGAGAGGTAGACGGATAAAACCAAATAGCATCTGTCCCGAATCTCAGTGCCAGGACATCGCGGTCCTGTGCGCCGCCTTTCGGAGGGGAACACTTGGCTTGCCAGACCTTGGACCTTAGAATGAGTAGAGAAGTGTTTTAAGGTTTTATCTCTATGGTTCTTGCTTCTCAACACATGAGACAATAGAACCATGAACTAAAGAGAGAGCAAGAGGAAGAGGGAGAGCTTGAGGATGAGGAGAGCTTTCATGAGAGAGAAAGCAAATGATAGAATGAGTAAGACTTTTCTCACCCTTGCTCTCATAATCCAAAATAATCATAACAAATAATAGTAATTGAGTATTATGTGATGGTTCAAGTCAAATGGCAATATCATTTCATGCACTCATTTTGTAAAGAATAACAAGCAAGCAAAAATCTTTGCCATGAAATGATAGCCATTGTAATGATGATGGTCAACAAGTCTAACCTAGTCAACCGGTCAACAAAGTCAACAAAGTCAACCCAACCATGGCACAATAATACTTAATTAATATTATTAATCATATTTCTTATTCTCATTAGGGTTTAGCAAAAGTCAACAGCCAACAACCCTAATGAGAATCCTCTGCCTCTGTCTCTGTCAACCGTGCATACACACCCGCATCCGCGTTCCGGGGAACACGAATACAAACGAGATAAAACCAATCCCAAAACGTACACTAGGATCTGGCTTAAACCAAAGCCTGCTAGTGATAACTGTCCGGACACTAAACGTGCACAAGTGCACTGATGTGACCGAACCCTGTCGCAAAACCATGTGACCTCTACTCTTTTGCCTAAAGGCGAATAGCTCTCTGTGTGGGACTCTAAAGACTCGACACTACGCTGGTAGTGGGTTTAACCACAGACCGCAAACGGCACTAGCTGTGCGTAACGGCCCCCAGGTAGATGCCGATAAGAAGACGGACAAGGTGAAACCCATCTGAACTCCTACTGAGCCTGAATGTGACAATCTTCGTACAGTCCGGTCTGTTCGTCTGAGAATATCGCATGGCGGGCCTAGGGGGGCGGTAAACGTCAGTCCCCTAATAGCGGTACAAGTCGTGTCGGAGTGTAGCCCAGAACACCCTAAGATAACACTGGAAACCTACCAGTATATCTCGCTTGCCCTGGCCAGGGACTTTGTGTAATGGCTCTCCTAGACATAGCGCGATATCAACCCCCAATACCGGGAGAGACGGATCCTATCTAACCGTCACTGCCTCCAAGTGCTTCGGGACTGCACCCAACTACTACCTGTTTGCATGACTCCTTTGAGCCGTGGTAGGGTAGTAATCAAAGTATAGTGGGATCACACTCGAGGCGAAGTGACAGTGTCAAGTCAGCGGACTAAGTTGTACTCATGTCACCTGGGAACTGATAACTGACGATAGGTATAGTACCAACCAAGAGTTCCCGACGAGTCCTGTCCAGTGTACTCGTAACCTAACGAGCACCCACATACTATCTTAAGTACGACGTACTGAAGGATGTAGGACAAACCGTCTCTCCTACTGGGATGAGAAGCGCATACGCTAGTCTACTCCGGAGTATCGATGCCCTGTCTCGATAGTCCTATGACTAGGGACCTGTATAAGGATGTGCTTGCGGATTACCCAGCCCTCACGAGTGTGACTGCCATCACAACGCTGGTAATCAAGCAAAGATCCTAAGGGCTCTACTAATATGTATAAGCAATATGCTAAAAGAAACACATGCACATATTGAAGTAGAAACAAACCAAGTAGCATACTACTATTTTGAGCAAGATTGTCTATATAAGGTGAATATCCCAAGCTTCCATTAAGTAATATACAAACTAGTATGATACAGTAATGGCCTCTAGGGCATATACACTAACATTCAACCCTCACCACCTTCTTACGTTGATACTCCTTTTCGAGTCCTGTTGTAACTTCGAAACCCATGTCTATTGCTGAACATATAGAACAATCTCGTAACCGATCTTTCACTCCTTTCAACACTTCTAGTTCTTGGGATCAACAAACCCATCCACCTTTTTATCCAAATGTTGATCCTACTCCTGTCCAACTATTCAATTCCGACCAGTCCTACCCGACTTCCGCACCTTCCCTAGACATCGCTTCTACATAACCATTTGGGAGTTTCACGTATCCAAACAACTTTGAATCTTTTATTGAAACCCCTTCACAACCCATGTCTAGTCTAGAACAGTCGTTGGAAGCTTATTTTGTAGCGACAAACAAACAGATGAGGAATTTGGATGCGTCCATTGCCGCCCTTATGCAACCTAGTGACCCGGTAGCTAGTTTCCAACTAGCTCCAAATCTTCCAATGTATGATGAGGCGGTTGGACAGAGTGAGAATTTGAGTGGTGAGAGTGAGCCGTGCACCCTTCAAAAGCAAACCTACCCATACCCAATTGAATCCCACAACTCCGGTTTTCAATCAAGTGTCCCAAATGATTCACCAGTTGAAAATAAAACATTTAATGAGTTGTGCGACTTTGTAGTGCTTGATTTGCCAGATTGTGAAGGGTCCCTTTCTAGTGAAACCACACCTAATCCTTTTGAACTTTGCACCTCCAATCTAGAACCTGAATTGATAAATATCCATGCTTTTGATGAGGTGTCTAAAAAAATTGATTTTCACTTGATTGAGGATATTGACGCCGGGAATACTTTGGATGATGAACCCGCAGATTTGGCTGAATCTTTCTCTCCAATTCATCATCCCGAATTATTAAATGTTTCTCCCGAACTTCATATGCGTCTTGATTTTGATGATAATTGCATGGATGAGATAATTTTTGAGGAGAATTATGAGGATAGTAATGAGGATAGTATTAAGGATCGTATTGAGGATGAACCATTTTTGTTTGATGTGTCGGATTTTCCAATTCATCATCCTGAACCTTTAACTGTTATACTTCCTAAATCACCCTCCCTCATTTCCATCGTTCCGACCACACAAAAGATCACGCAGGAGGACTGTGAGTTCGAAAAATTTCTGTTTGATCACAGCAGTTTTGACGCCACTAGTGCGTTCCTCCTTGAATTTGACACTCTTCTCACAACTGATATCGATTACGAGTGTTTCATTTTTTCGGACGATTTTGAAGACTCACCGCCCGAGTTTGAGTCCTTTGAATTTTCAGATGAGTTAGTTGAACCATCAGACTCGGTTGCTTACAGTGATCTCGAACCATTGATGGAATCCTTCGAGTTCAAGATAGATTACTTAGGTGAGAATAAGACTATCCCTAAATCACCCCCCTTCGTCCTTTCCAACGTTTCGACCACGCAAGAATCCGTCGCGTTTCCGCTTCCAATGGATGGTTTACGAAGTTCAACATACCCATGTTTTCTTGCGAATCTTGATGGATTTGACCCCATTTCTCGATGGGTTGATAATTTAGCACAATCGCTTTTAACACATCGGTCATCACAAATTGCGCTAATTTATTCACTCGATTTACACCCTCAAGTTCGTACTACACTTCTTTCTCTCTTCCACCATTCTCCTCCTCCACCGAGACCATATACTGTTTCTATCTTCACACGGTCTCGTGTGCTTCTCATTTCTTTTCTTTACACTCCATTCTTTCACCAACTCTACCATTATCACGATAAAAATTTTGAATGGTTGGTGCTAACTTTTGGCCTCTGTAAGGCCTTGTATAGTTTGATTTTTCTCCTCCCTAACTCTGAACTTTAACGCTTAAAACAGTGGAAACACTGTTTCACTTAAGTTTGGTGGGAAACTTTTTGTATATATTTTTTGTTTTTCTTTTAACAATAAAAAAAATTATTATAAAAAAATAAACAGGGGAGTGCCGGCAATTTTGACCCTTTTGGTATGGCATGACAGTAAGGACACTGTCAAGTTTAAGTTTGGGGGTATGCTCGGTAAGCCTTCTTCCTTCGCATTCATATGATTATTTTTGCATTTGCATACTTATTTTAACACCCATAAAAATTGAAAAATTATAAAAATTAAAATTTCAATTTTGGCCTTAATTAACTTGAGTTTGCCAAATAGGTTAACTAGCTAGGAACAACTAGATCTTAGACTTATTAAATTAAAAACCCTAAAAAGATAACCTTTCTTAAAATTTAACGGTAGAAAGTATATGTCTTGTAGTTTATTTAGAAATAGGCAAATTTCGAGTTGACTTCTTGGGCTAAGTTAAAACAAGGGAAAAGTATTGATATTTTTATTAAAGTATAAGTTTGAAAAATAATTCCTAAGCTTAAGTCTAGATTCTGAAAATATATACCCTACAAATTGCACAAACACGAACCTTGAAACTTGGAATAGTAGAAGAGACCTTGAAATGCTCTTGTCTAAAGTCCTTAGTACGAAAATAAAATAAAATAAAGATACAAGTGTGAATAAAAAGATAATAAAAAAATGAACACTGGTTTTTGTAATTACTTAAGGCTGCAAAAATAGAAAAAATATTTAGCGAGGGTGCTTCATCACCTAGTACCTTAGACCAACTGGTTTGGGAGTCACTGCTAAAGCCTTAGGTGTTACAAGACTAGGAATTACGCTTTAATGTGCAAACACATTTTGTAATCGGTTGTTGGTACCTCAAGAAGTATTAACGGTCGCATGAAGAATGTGTGAGAAATTTCATCTAAAAATTCACCAATTGAAAAGTACTTTGGACAATGGACAAGATTATGATAGCTTGATTTGAATTTTCAAGTGTAGGGGTGATATATACACACACGTAGGGGTATGTGATTGGGGTTTAGATAAGAGATAGGAATGAAGAATAGGACTTGTATCTTTAGTAAAGATGATAAAAATTCCTAAGTTGAGATAGAACCCTAGAAGGAAAACTTAAGAGATGCCAAAAGCTAAATAAATTTACAGAACATATACAATCTTAAGTTAAATGATAAGGAAGCGTGAAGAATACGGGTGGATGATTTATGAGTCGAAGATAATATAGTTTCTTGTTAGAAAACCTAATTGGAGAATAAAAGTCAATAGGCCGAATTGATAGGATTTTGTGGTAGTATCCGCTGAAAACCCTCAGGAGACAACACTCCTCCTACTAGGGACACCTAGAAGTTTAACGGCTTGTTGCACGAGCTCAGTGCAATCACGTTTCCCTGCGAAAGTGAGGTTAGGATTTTGTTGAGAATAAAACTAGGTTTGCTCGAGGACGAGCAAAAGATAAGTTTGGGGGTATTTGTTCATACCATAATTTTGCATTCTTTTAGACCCCATTCTTATTCATTTTACAAATAAACAGGTGCTTTTGACCCATGTCTGCTACATAGTTACAGGTTACAGGTTCTCGGAACAAAAACAGTGAAAAAGACAAAAGACGATACAAAAGTGAGACTATGACCAACAAATGGAAGAATCTTGATCAAGCCTACAGTTGAAGAATAAACGAAGGTCAGTTCACAAAGAACAAGGCAGCGCAAGGTTCAAGACTTCGACACGAAGCAAATGGTAAAAGTCCACTACATTACTCACTGTGGAGAACTGGAAGAGAAATGGAAAACATTCTGAAGAACCAACCCAAGAAATAGGAAGACAAAAACACCCAGAAGCAGCACATGAAATTTCATCATTCAAGCCCTTCATTTGGCCGCGGAACCGCGGCCAAACCTGGCCTATGGCTGCGGTTCCGCGGCCGTGCATTACCCGTAGTGGCGGAAATTTTCCATAACGACTGGCGGCGCGTTGGCTAGTCTACCTAGGGGCAATTTTGTAAAAGCATACATGCGGCGATTGTAAACCTAAGGTTTTCTATGAATCTATAAATAGAGACCCTAAAACTTGTTTTAGGTTATGCCTCTTTTTATTCATCTATTCAGAAATTAAATCCTGTGTAAATGTTTAGAGAGAGCCATCAATAAAATTAGTAAGTTTTCTTTTCATTGCCCTAGTATAATTTTCTTATCTGCCCGAGTTAAATTAATTAGAAATGTTTTTCAATTCCCTAATGAGCGAGTAGTCTCCTCGCTTGTTAGAGTTAGATTTAGGGAAGGCTTGAGAGATGAAAATCTCTCACCCCTTTCTTTCCCATCACGTATAATTAATAGGACTCCATGCATACATACACACACCGTTCCCTACGGCACCCTATCCCCCGAGGTAGCGGTGATACCGTAGTATAAAGGACCGGTTGTATATGTTTTCCATGGAGGTTAGGGTAAGAATTAAGAAAGGAAGGACAAGAACCTAGAGGAAGAAACATCGTTTCTTCCCGATGGTACTAATCCCCTTTATTAATTGTTACCATAACACCTAGTAGATCTAAATTAGGGCATTGAAAGTGGTGGGAAATCTTTACATTTCCAAACTTAACCTAAACCTAACCCTAGCAAGACTCTAGTCTAGATAAACTAAGTTTTTAGATTTAATCAATCCGACAACAATCGAAATTAACTCGTTAGAACAAATTAGGAAATACACAACATCCCTGTGGACCGACCCGTACTCACCGGCTAGCTACTAAGCGACGCCGTTCTTGATTGCGGTTATAAATATTCTTTGATTCATCTTTTAAAAGCGCAAGCTGTTAGTTATATGTATGCCCTAGAGGCCATTACTATACATGAGATGTATATTGCAGTGGATGCTTGGACATATATAGGGAGGACTTTCTTGCTCGACATGATAGTACGCTATCTGGTTGCTCTTTATCTTAACATGTACTCTGATTGTCTCTATATTACATGTTGATAAAGCCCTTAGAATGAATACTTGACTACCAGGACTATGATGCGGATCATACTAGTGGGGACAGTGTAGTCGCCAAGTACATCCTTCAAAAGTTCCTAGTCGTGGGAGTACCGAGACAGGGCATCGATACTCCAGAGTAGACTAGCGTATACGCATCTTGACCCATATGATGGGTGATGGATGATCCCATATCCATAGGTGTTTGACATCAAGGATGGTGTATGGGTGCTCAGTAGAGACTGGGTACACTGGACGGACTCGCCGAGAACTCCCAGATGGTATTATACCTCACGTCAGATGGCAGTTCTCTGGTGACACTGGTACAGGTTAATCGGTAGACCCGAGATCGTCATAGAGTCTTGTGTGATTCCCACTGTGCTTTGATTTCCATCATACTACGTCCAAGAGGGCGTGCAAAAAGGTGGCTTTTGGGTACAGTCCCGAATCACATGGAGGCAATGAGCGATAGGAGGGATTCGTCTCTCCCGGTATAAGGAGTTGATGTTGCGCTGTGTTCGATTGGCTATAACTGGAAATCCCTGGCCAGGGTTGCTGATATTTATTGGTAAGTGTTATCAGTAGTTTCTCGAACTGTTATAGACCTTATATCGACATGACTTATCAAGCTACTGGGGTTTGACGTTTACCACCACTAGGCGAGATATGCGACATATCAGACGAAGAGACCGGACTATACGGGAGTGTTACTGACTGGATTCACATGAATGTACAGGCTTGCTTGTTGATCTTCTGAGTGCTCAATACCTGGGTGGCTGTTACGTTTAGCTGACCGCTTGCAGCTTGTGGGTGTTTGATATGATCATCACCTACTGCCGGCGTATTAACGATTCTTTAGAGTCCTACATGGAGGTTTCTTGGCTCAGGCAAAACGGAGTAGGATAATATATATGATATGTGCAGGACCGAGAACAATACGTGTATATGATACCGTATTAGATTCTCGCGATATGTGATATCGGCCGGGTATATGTGATATAGCCGGGTCATCGGATCAAGTATAGATTTGATGAACTGATACAGATTATATTAGTCGGTTATTTGTGAAATAGCCGGATTATCCGATCAAGTGTTGATTCGATAATTTAATGTATAATTATATATTTGATATATTAAATTACATTAACTAATATAAGCTCACTAAAAGATTCTTTTTCTCACTCGGGTAATACATTGATATATATGCGATATATGTTTATTGTATTATTTTATTTTGTTACAATAAATATTGTATATGTGATATATAATATTGTAACATGTTAGGGTTATTAATGCAACATGTTTAGTGGAGATTAAACATGGTTAGGGTTTGATTTGGGTTAATCTTTTCTAGAACCTTCTAGAAGGTTTTGTTTTGTTTTGTGCAAAGATATTTGTTTTGATATTTTGCAAGATATTTGTTTATTGGTGCGACAGACGGCGCGACAGACGTCTTGCCTGAAATTCGGGGCAGATGCTAATTGGTGCTATCCGTTTACCTTTCCGAAGATGCCAAGTTGATTTATGGCATCGTGTATCGAAGGTTTAAACGGATGCGTCCGATGTAGCAGACTTCGTCAGATTCCCCCTCGCTTGAGGGGTTTTTGATTGTGGGGACGCTCTTCCCTACAGGCGCAAGCCCCTGCAGTTAATTACGCTACCGCATTGCGGTAACAACTTTCTCCTTCTCCAGATGATCACTTCGTGTCGCATGTGTTTGTTTTGTGTTTGGATGCCTGTGGATTGTATACGGAGACTGAGTTATGTCATCGCCCGTAGGGCATAGACTAGTCCAAATCCGTGTTATCTTAGATTTGGGTTTGGGGGTTTGGGTTTAAGGATACGTCAGCCTCGTTTGAGACTAAGATCAACTTAAACGTTTGTTAACGACACGTTAGTCTCATTTTAAACTAAGATCGACTTAACGGGATCGTTTAGATCCAACAAAAGAGCAATTAGGGGAGCCCTGTTGTTTAGTTTAGTGACATTGCGTCAATAAGTAGTTTAAGGACATTGCGGTCCAATGTTAGTTTTAAGACGTTGCGGTCAAGGTTAAGGACATCGTAGTCCGTGGATTTAAGGACTCCACAATCCGATATTAGTTTTAAGACATCCCGGTCAAAGTTAAGGACCTCATAGTCCGTGGGTTTAAGGACTCCACAGTCCGATATTAGTTTTAAGACATCCCGGTAAAGGTTAAGGACCTCATAGTCCATGGGTTTAAGGACTCCACAGTCCGATGTTAGTTTTAAGACATCCCGGTCGAGGTTAAGGACCTCATAGTCCAAGGGTTTAAGGACTCCACAGTCCGATGTTAGTTTTAAAACATCCCGGTCAAGGTTAAGGACCTCATAGTCCATGGGTTTAAGGACTCCACAGTCCATATCAATATATGGTCATCGGGACCCGTCACCTCTTTGAAAACGTTGAGGAATTACAACGCCAAGTATCAAAGGAATGAAGAGATGTACCCTTGAACCAAGGTAAATTAAATAGTCTTTGGTCCAGCTTGGAACCAAGACCAATTAATTATGTTATGAGCCCATTAGCCCAGTTGAGTTTGAATTGAGGACTTATGGCCATCTTGGGCTAAGTCCAATCATGTTTAGAATATTGGTTTTCTGTTGGTCCATTGAAGGAGAGGCTTTGCCTCTAGAAACTTAGCCAATTGGGCTAAAGCTAGTGTTAAACACTAGAGACCAACAGTGTTGAACACAGTGAATAAGATTAACAAGTTAGTGTTAAACACTAAAAGATAATCAGTATTGAACACTGAGAGCATAGTTTTCAAATTAGTGTTAAACACTAAGCAAATCAGTGTTAAACCTTGGGAACCGAGTTTTCCAAATTGGTGTTGAACACTAAGAAAATCAGTGTTAAACACTGCAAATAGAGTTTTTCCAAATTAGTGTTAAGCACTAAGAAGATCAGTGTTAAACACTGCAAATAGAGTTTTTCCAAATTAGTGTTAAGCACTAAGAAGATCAGTGTTAAACACTGCAAATAGAGTTTTTCCAAATTAGTGTTAAGCACTAAGAAGATCAGTGTTAAACATTGCAAATAGAGTTTTTCAAATTAGTGTTAAAACACTAAGGAGAAAGAGGTCACGTGTGGACACGTGATGGAGACCTACGCTCTGGTCTGTTAGAATGTTTATTAGGGGTCACGTGAGGGCGCCCCAGGGCTTCTTTTCTTTTGCTTTTTCTTTGTGTGCTTTAGAGATCACATGGGGCACGTGAGACATTGCCTCAAAGTTCTCTTTTATAGATCTTTCCAGGAGTCACGTGGTAACACGTGAGGTGTTTACTTCAGAGTTCTTTTCTGTAGATCTTTACAGGGGTCACGTGGTAACACGTGACCCTGCTTCTTTGCCTGTGTTTATCTTTTTAAGAATTAAATTCTTCATAGGGTTAAACCCTAGCAATAAACTTTAGAGGAATTAAGTTCCTAAAGAATTTATGTTCTTTAGATAGGGTTAAACTCTAATTTACATTCTGTAGGAATTAAATTCCCATATATGTGATGAATTAAGTTCTGGCATAGGGTGAAACCCTAATTTCTTTTTTAAGGGAATTAAATTCCTGTGATTTTGAGAGAATTAAGTTCTCAATTAGGGTTAAACCCTAGTTCTGTCCATTTTAGAGGAATTAAATTCCTATAACATAGGGTTAAACCCTAATTCTATCTCAAACGAATTAAATTCCTATAATTCTGTGAGAATTAAATTCTCAAAACTCAATTCCTCCTCTATGTTTTGGATCTGCATGGCAGGATCTCAACCCAATGAGAATTAAATTCTCAATTCATGGGGAGATGTACACTTTGCAGATCCTCAACCAGAGAAAGAACTAAGTTCTTTTCTTTATATAAGAGTTAAACTCTTTTGAGAATTAAATTCTCTTTTGAAGCCTCTCTTTTCTTACCTAGGTTTTTTTCTTTTGCAGAGAATCAATTTCTTCCAAAATCTCCAGGCTCTATCTCTCTTTCTCTCTGTATATATCTCTGTATCCCAAACTCTCTCCTTTGGCTCCTAGTTATAGGAGAAGGAAAAGAATCAATCAGTTTTAGTGAATCTTTCATTGAAATATTTGATTTGTTTATTGAGAGATTTGATTCATGTTTATCATTAATCTGGGCCATTAGATTATTAGGTGAATTTTATTCACCATTGGATTTTAAAACCAAAGATATCTCTTTGTTATTTCGGTTAGATTTAAGGGGAAATCTTTCCAAGTCTGATATTTTTCCATAAGTTGGTGATATTTAATCACCTTTGGATTTTTTAATCCAACGGTTCCAAATAATTCTTTTCCACTTTGGAAAGACTTGCGAGATCTTTTCTCAGAATTTAATTCTATCATAAAAATAAGGCTCGTGTGGCCACGTGACCGTTGGTCACGTGTGGCCACGTGACCGCTGGTCACGTGTAGGCACGTGACCGCTGGTCACGTGTAGGCACGTGACCCCTGGTCACGTGTAGAATGGGCTTCCCTTCCTTCTGCATTTTGTTCTTTGCCGCTGCTTAGTCATTGTTAGTTATATGTATGCCCTAGAGGCCATTACTATACATAGGATGTATATTGTAGTGGATGCTTGGACATATATAGGGAGGACTTTCTTGCTCGACATGATAGTATGCTATCTGGTTACTCTTTACCTTAACGTGTATATTGATTGTCTCTCTGTTACATGTTGGTAAAGCCCTTAGGATGTGTACTTGACTACCTGGACTATGATGCAGATCATACTAGTGGGGACATGGTAGTCCATAAGTACATCCTTCAAGGTCCCTAGTCGTGGGTGTATCGAGACGGGGCATCGATATACCAGAGTAGACTAGCGTATACCTTCTCGACCCATACAGATGGGCGATGGATGATCCCATATCCATTGGTGTTTGACATCAGAGATGATATACGGGTGCTCAGTGGAGACTGGGTACACTGGACGGACTCGCCGTGAACTCCCATATGGTATTATACCTTACGTCAGATGGCAGTTCTCTGGTGACACTAGTACAGAGTAGTCTGTTGACCCGAGATCGTCATAGAGTCTTGTGTGATTCCCACTGTGCTTTGATTTCCACCTTACCACGTCCAAGAGGGCATGCAAAATGGTGGCTTTTGGGTACAGTCCCGAATCACATGGAGGCAATGAGCGATAGGAGGGGATTCGTCTCTCCCGGTATAGGGGGTTGATGTTGCGCTGTGTTCGATTGGCTATAACCGGAAATCCCTGGCCAGGGTTGCTGAGATTTACTGGTAAGTGTTACCAGTAGTTTCTCGAACTGTTATAGACCTCATATCGACACGACTTATCGAGCTATTGGGGTCTGACGTTTACCACCCCTAGGCAAGATATGCGACATATCAGATGACGAGACCGGACTGTACGGTAAGTGTTACTGGTTGGATTCACAGGAGTGTGAGAGGGCTTGCACGTCGATCTTCTGATCGCTCAATACCCGGGTGGCCGTTACGTTTAGCAGACCGCTTGCGGCTTGTGGGTATTTGATATGATCATCACCTGCTGCCGGCATATTGACGAGTCTTTAGAGTCCTACACAGAGGTTTCCTGGCTCAAGCGAAACGAAATAGGAGCACATATGAGATATGTGCGGGACCGAGAATAATATAAGTATGTGATACTGTATTCGATTCTCGCGATTTGTAACATTGATCGGTTATATGCGTTATAGCCGGGTTATCGGATCAAGTGTTGATTCGATAAGTTGTTACTATTGATATTAGTCGGTTATATGCGATATGACCGGGTCGTTAAATCAAGTGTTGATTTAATGATTTAATGTATAATTATATATTTGATATATCACTTTACATTAACTATTATCGGTTCACTTTAAATGGATTTTCTCACTTGAAATGCACATTGTATATGTGATATATTTTTGTGCACTTGTTTTTATCATGTTTGATGATACATGCTCACTTAGGTTTGTGTAAAGATTAAACCATGGTTGTGTAATGGTTAGGGTTTTCATTTTATTATCTATTTATTTATTTATTATTCTTTTTGGTAAAAGAAAAGAAATGGTGGCTTGCTTTGTTTTACATTGAAGCTTCATGAAGCTTTGAAAAAGTCCACCATTTTTGTTTCATGCCAAACCTAACCATTCCACTTAACCATAGTCTATTCTCTACACATGACCATGGTTGGATTATGATAAGTATTCATTTTATTTTCTATTTGAAAATAACTTATCATAATATTTTATCATCTTCTTCTTCTTCTTCAAGATGAAGAAGCTTGCCTCCATCAATGGCAACTTGAGCAAATAAGTGAGAAATCCAATTCTAAAGTGAACCCACTTCCTATTTCTTCATCCTCTACCTCTTGCCAAGTAGTATAGGGTGTTTTCTTCACAAGTTTCATGACTTGGTGAAGTGGGAGCTTGATCTTGTGATGCCTCGACGTAGATCATCTTCGGCACCGTAGTCGATGACCTAGCCCGCCCATTTCTCCGATGAAGCCGACGCTAGAGCCCGGGATCTGATGATCGCAGCGAGGAGACTTCATCGCGGAGCCATTGAGGTGGAGAACCGGATCTACAAAGGTTGTATTTCCGTTTACCATTTAGTTAAGTTGTTAACTAGCTCGTTGTATCGCCTAAATTTCTAGTTAACGATCTAGTCTAGGGTTTCTCGGCACCGTAAAATTTGAAATTGGCATGGTTGATGCCTTGTGAGACTTCATTAGTGTGCCTAGGAACCCTACAGTGGTATCAGAGCCTAGCTAGAGCCTTAGGCGATGCACAGACGGAGTTAGAAGTCCGACCGAACCGAAACCCTAACACTTACAGTAGGAGTCACTCCCGGTGAAGGGATCGTCGGTCCTTTCCTCGTCGAATGTGGTGCGGGATATATCATATATATCACTATGCAAAGAAAAAACTATATAAGCAATCAAAAGACAAACCGAGTGTGTAGCATCGCCCAGTTATCGCTAAAGGAGTCACTCCCGGTGATGGGATCTCGGTCATTTCCTTATCGAATAAGGTGCAGGATATATCACATATACCGCTGTGCAAAGCAAGAACTGTAGCTACCTGTTTTATTTTGAAATTCGATTCTATAACATCTTTAGGTTTCTTTTATTTCATTAATCATATTAATGAAGTCCCATCATTTAAGTACCTAAACATCACAGATAAATACGACGTACACTTATGCCATCCGCATTCGCCTCGATGTCCCCTCGTGCACCGTTAGGTTAGGTAACTAACGGCAGAGAGGGGCAGGGCTAGCGCGGGTGTAAAACATAAGTAACGTCTATATAATATATCATATATACTATATACTGTATCTATCACAGAACATATCAAATGATCACATCACAGATATCGCAGCAGAAGAAACATATGAAATATTGGATATACTAGGACGTCCGTGTTTTTAATACGAGCCAGTATAAAACACGGATTCCACGGTCGCGATGAATAGCCAAACCCACACCCTTAGACCCCTACGAGAGCGGTAAGCAACCCTACCAATTCTAGAGTTAGGAGACCCGGACTCGACTCTTCGAGTTGGTCTCCCACTGGACTCCAGAACCCGGTTACTTGTGATCTCCTCCTTGGGTCTATCCTAGTGCGGAAAAGTAAATAATATACAAAGGGTGACAATCTTCCGCAACCTGGAAGTGCCCCAATAAAAGAATATTACATACAAGTTTTTTACATGAATGAAAATGAAAAACACTCATCTCACATAAAAACCCCCGGCTATTCAAACACGACGATCCAATATAACATATCCAGCAACACATAACATCACATGTCATCAACGTAAGTAAACATGCGTATCCCAATTGTCGTTGACATATAGCAACGAAACCGGCGACATCACATATTACACTTACGGTCACAGAAAAGAAAGTGTAAAACTACAACAGTTGGAATCCGCAAACTCTTTAGACATCGCATGCCCAATCAAATGAATTCCTTAGACATCACATGCCTAACAATTATAAACCCCGCATTTTAGTCTCAAAATCGAAAACACTTTTCAATATCAAGTCGGGCAATTCAACAAGATTCCCGATAACCTGATCGAATGCTCGTCGCAAACTTTAGTAGACGGCCGCACCCCCGATACCGTCGACGAAGTGCACCAAGGCGGAACACCGCTACCGCGAGCACCCGGACGGATGCTTTCGGCGACGGGGTTCTCCTACAGTCACTTGGTCGGGGCTTTGGAGTGAGGCTGTCTATTAAGTTTACCCGGCGAGTATCCGCGTACGCTACGTGATTGCGACGGATTTTTGATCACATCAAAATTCCGTGGCAACCGATCAAGTGAGACTAAAGTGCTGTGTTTATAACATTCATTCAGTCATCTCATAACTTGTTGTGAATTCCAATTATTGTATCACATTCCAGATAAATAGAAAATGTTAAACTTTCCGATCGAACAATCGAACACCCAAGTTTTCCCGATACAGCTCAACACATGAAATAAGTCTAAAAACATTCAGTTCGTGCCTCAGTACCAACGGTCCAGCCGTAGAAGGGTCAAGCCAACGCCTCACATGTGGCACGCCGTACTGCCCCAAACCCTAAGGTTCAAAGGGCAGTTCAAGACGGTCACATAATTGAGTTAAGGTTTGTTGTCTTCTAGAGGGACCATCGCATTACTTGCACTACTTAGAACGTCATTAAACTACGGAAAAGTCCAACAATTGGAAATTTCCCGGCAGGGGAAAAAGTGGGTATTTATATCCGGTCGAACTTTTTAACATATTCAAAAATATCCGGAAAAACACACAGACAAAATTAGACAATCCGATCGAAACACCGAGTCCCCAATACAACCCAGAAAACTCAACTCTTGAGTTCAGTTTAAAAATTCCCAGGAAAACCAGCACCAGAAATTAGGAGTTACTGTGTAAAATTCAACGCACAAAGATACTAAACGGCCGCGGAACCGCCGCATTAGCCATGCTAATGCCGCGATTCCGCCGCGCTTTGGTGGATTCAGGAGTACGGGCTTCTCAGTAATTCTTAGAATCTCCTGCTGGTTTTTCTGCATATTTTTAATCTGGAAAAAACCCAGTTTTTGAAAAATGTCCAGAGAGCATATTTGTGTTAAGGTTTGTTGGCCTACGTCAAGGCGCAGTGTGCGGTAGCTAACTAATATTTATCTGCTTATGCATATGATGCAGATTGGATTAGGGTAGTCGTGCGACTTTGTTGGCCTGCGTCAAGGGTCGTGCGGGTGGGTTTAATTCAATCAGGAAATGACGGGTTGAATTTGACTAGCGCACTATGGTTTGTTGGCCTGCGTCAAGGTCATAGGACGCTAGGGGCAAAATATTATCGGGAATTTCAAGTGTTGAAATTTGCAATGAGATTGCATACCTTCTATGAGATAGTTGGATCCCGATACCCGCTGCGAGTAAGAGTTACTCCTGGGAGAGTTTTACACATTACAATTAGCCGATCAAGTAGGTGTCTAGAAAGGTGTCAACGGGGTTACGCCTCTGGGAAAATGAGGTTTACATTAATTAGGTTCGTGCGAAAGCACGGGGGACCTCCCTCAAAGTACCGACACTGGCCTGGCTGAAAAATTGGCGAACTTGTAGCGTGTAATTAATCCCGGCTAGTCTTTCCTTTTAAGGTTTGAAGGAAGATTTGATAAAAACAGTGGGAGCCATCCTGATTAGATAAAATAATAACCAATCTATTCTTGCAAGAGCATACGCTGAGTGTTTTCTTCTCTCTCTCCAGGTAGCGACCATGTCACGCCTTAATCAAGATAATAATACGGATAATTGACCGAACCCGCTTGTTATACTGAGCAGGGGAACGTTGGTCCCGCTCCAACTTATAATTGTTATAAGACAGAGCAGAAAATTGGGGATTACCAGAATTCCCGTGCCGCCCAAACGAGGAAAGTGCATATGATGCATCATCTTCAGGTGTATTCGTTACACAGAACTGTTTCTCAATATTCTTTACGTCTTGGATATATAATACCAGATCAGGATCCCAGATATGTAATCTGTTACATGGGCTACAGATAGGTAAAGAACTGAGAACGGGTGATAAGTTTCATGAAGCAGAAAACGGGGCAAGTGTTGCAGCCAAGTCTGTTGGTCACTGTCACCCTGTATTACCAATACATTGATTCTGAATGAATGTTATTAGATACCGAACCTGATATACAAAATCATATCAGTCTCTTTATTAGTAAAGAAATGATAAAATTTTGTATTGTTGGATAATGTTTTGAACATTTCCTATATCAAAAGTTGATCGATTCAGGCACGTTATCTAAAAGCATTGATGTTCTAAATCAAATTACAGTTCTTAGTATACGGAACACACACAAGAGGAAGAGTTCGGTATTGAACAATTTCTTCTTGAGGTATTGTAGACTAGGTCATATCAATGCGACCCGACTAGCTAAGTTACATATAGATGCATATTTAAACTAGTTTGAATTTACATCTTGTGAAACTTGCCAGTCATGTCACAAAGATATAATGACACCAGCTCTGTTTATTAGAAACAGAGAAAGAGTTAGTGAACTTTTGGGATGATACATGTTGATGTATATAGGTCCCCTGTCTACATATGCCAAGACCGGTTCTTTTTACTTCATTACATTCTCTGATAATCTCTTTTAGATTCAGTCATATGTTCCTGTTGAAACATGAGTCCGAACCTTTTGAGATATTCACAGAATATGATTTAGAAGTAGAGAACCAAAATACGGGTAAAAGTATTATGTCCTTTGATGTGATCAAGGAGGAGAATACTTGAGCACGGAACTCCTGGACTGTTTTAAGAAGAATGAGATTCTCTCTCAGTATTACTCCTCTGAATACACCACAGCACAACGGTGTATCAGGGCGGAGCAATAACACCCTATATGATATGGTGTGCTCTATGATGAGTATTACTGAGTTACCTATTTCCTTTAGGGAGTTACGCACTTATGAAGTTGCATACCTATTGAATAGGGTTCCAATCAAATCAGTTGCCTACCGCTTCATATGTGATATGGAAAGGGAAGAGCCCATATCTTAAGTTAGTTAAGATTTGGGGTTGTCCGGCCTATGTCTAAAAAGCAAAATCCAGACAAGCTCGAGGCAAGGTCAGTTATGTAGAACTGGAAAGGTTCCAGCTATACAAACTGCAGCTGCTAATTTGGTAGAACCAAAAGATTCAATAGTTACCAACGAACCTCAGCCTCTCCACCGATCTAGTAGGGTTCCTCACCCACCTGAGAGTTACTACGGTTTCTCTATGACAGTGGGAGCGAGGAATGCATCATGAGATGATGACCCAACTGGTTTCGAGCTGGCCATCAGGAGTGAGACTCTGTAAGAATGGCTGGATGCTTAGCGATCTGAGATGGAATCCTTATACACCAGCAAAGTATGGACTTTGGTTGCTATATCTGAAGGGTTAAATCCCCATCAGGAGCAAGTATATCTTGAGAAGATTACTTGGTGTAGATGGAAAAGTTGAGACTTTCAAAGCTAGACTTGTTAAAGGTTTTCGTCATCGACCAGGCGTGGATAATGATGAAACCTTTTTCTAAGGATCTATGCTTAAGTCCATCCAGATCCTACTTGCCACGGTTACATACCATGACTACGATATCTGGTGGTTGGGTATCATGACAGCTCTTCTAAAATGATGTTTTGGAAGAAAGCGTCTATAAGTACACAGCCAGAGGGCCTCGTAGACAGTGGGAGCAGCGGAAACGTGTGCAAGATGTTTTATAGGATAAAGCAGGCATCGCGGAGTTGGAACGTCTGTTTTTGATGTGTTAGTCAAAGAGTTTGACATCATCAAAATGGTAGATGAACCTTGTATAAACAAATGGGTAGTATGGAGTATGGTAGTGATCCTCGTAGAGTACGTGAATGACATACTCTTGATAGGGAAGGAGTTTCCTATGCTACGCTCGGTCAATCTCCGCTTATCACAATGATTCTCCATATAGGAACAAAGTGATACCTCCTAAATCCTGGGTTTTGGATCTATGAGATAGATCTAACTGGATATTAGGATACTCACTAGTTGTAGTGAGAAGGTATCAATTGATCCTGGGGAGAATCACTGGAAAGGTTCCAGGGTGATAAAGACGACTGAATATCAGTTGCAGGCATTGTCTTTACCCTCAGTAGAGGGATGGTATGTTGGAAAAGTTCCAAGCAAGATACCGTGGCATACTAGATGACAAAGGCTGGATACATCGCTACTTAAGATGCTACCAAAGAGGTTGTCTGGGTGTATATTTGTTCATGAGATGAACTTAGTTCCTCCCATTGTGTGACAATGGAGTTGTGGCTTATGCCAAGGAACATCCGTCCCATCAGTGATCCAAACATATTCTAAGGCAGTATCACCTGATCATGGAGATGGCTGATCTCCAAGGTGATCGAGGTTAGGAGAGTAAACTCAGAGGACAACACGGCGGATCCACTCACGAAGGCCTATTCCCAGAGAGAGATTTTTATGGGATGGTTGAGTATGAGATACTACAACCACTGCTACAGATGGCCCTAGTGCAAGTGGGAGATTGTTAGTTATATGTATGCCCTAGAGGCCATTACTATACATAGGATGTATATTGTAGTGGATGCTTGGACATATATAGGGAGGACTTTCTTGCTCGACATGATAGTATGCTATCTGGTTACTCTTTACCTTAACGTGTATACTGATTGTCTCTCTGTTACATGTTGGTAAAGTCCTTAGGATGTGTACTTGACTACCTGGACTATGATGCGGATCATACTAGTGGGGACATGGTAGTCCATAAGTACATCCTTTAAGGTCCCTAGTCGTGGGTGTATCGAGACAGGGCATCGATATACCAGAGTAGACTAGCGTATACCTTCTCGACCCATACAGATGGGCGATGGATGATCCCATATCCATTGGTGTTTGACATCAGAGATGATATACGGGTGCTCAGTGGAGACTGGGTACACTGGACGGACTCGCCGAGAACTCTCAGATGGTATTATACCTTACGTCAGATGGCAGTTCTCTGGTGACACTAGTACAGAGTAGTCTGTTGACCCGAGATCGTCATAGAGTCTTGTGTGATTCCCACTGTGCTTTGATTTCCACCTTACCACGTCCAAGAGGGCGTGCAAAACGGTGGCTTTTGGGTACAGTCCCGAATCACATGGAGGCAATGAGCGATAGGAGAGGATTCGTCTCTCCCGGTATAGGGGGTTGATGTTGCGCTGTGTTCGATTGGCTATAACCGGAAATCCCTGGCCAGGGTTGCTGAGATTTACTGGTAAGTGTTACCAGTAGTTTCTCGAACTGTTATAGACCTCATATCGACACGACTTATCGAGCTATTGGGGTCTGACGTTTACCACCCCTAGGCAAGATATGCAACATATCAGACGACGAGACCGGACTGTACGGTAAGTGTTACTGGTTGGATTCACAGGAGTGTGAGCGAGCTTGCTCGTCGATCTTCTGATCGCTCAATATCCGGGTGGCCGTTACGTTTAGCAGACCGCTTGCGGCTTGTGGGTGTTTGATATGATCATCACCTGCTGCCGGCGTATTGACGAGTCTTTAGAGTCCTACACAGAGGTTTCCTGGCTCAAGCGAAACGAAATAGGAGCACATATGAGATATGTGCGGGACCGAGAATAATACAAGTATGTGATACTGTATTCGATTCTCGCGATTTATAACATTGATCGGTTATATGCGTTATAGCCGGGTTATCGGATCAAGTGTTGATTCGATAAGTTGTTACTATTGATATTAGTCGGTTATATGCGATATGACCGGGTCGTTAAATCAAGTGTTGATTTAATGATTTAATGTATAATTATATATTTGATATATCACTTTACATTAACTATTATCGGTTCACTTTAAATGGATTTTCTCACTTGAAATGCACATTGTATATGTGATATATTTTTGTGCACTTGTTTGTCTTATGTTTGATGATACATGCTCACTTAGGTTTGTGTAAAGATTAAACCATGGTTGTGTAATGGTTAAGGTTTTCATTTTATTATCTATTTATTTATTTATTATTCTTTTTGGCAAAAGAAAAGAAATGGTGGCTTGCTTTGTTTTACATTGAAGCTTCATGAAGCTTTGAAAAAGTCCACCATTTTTGTTTCATGCCTAACCTAACCATTCCACTTAACCATAGTCTATTCTCTACACATGACCATGGTTGGATTGTGATAAGTATTCATTTTATTTTCTATTTGAAAATAACTTATCATAATATTCTATCATCTTCTTCTTCTTCTTCAAGATGAAGAAGCTTGCCTCCATCAATGGCAACTTGAGCAAATGAGTGAGAAATCCAATTCTAAAGTGAACCCATTTCCTATTTCTTCATCCTTTACCTCTTTTCAAGTAGTATAGGGTGTTTTCTTCACAAGTTTCATGACTTGGTGAAGTGGGAGCTTGATCTTGTGATGCCTCGACGTAGATCATCTTCGGCACCGTAGTCGATGACCTAGCCCGCCCATTTCTCCGATGAAGCCGACGCTAGAGCCCGGGATCCGATGATCGCAGCGAGGAGACTTCATCGCGGAGCCATGGAGGTGGAGAACCAGATCTACAAAGGTTGTATTTCCGTTTACCATTTAGTTAAGTTGTTAACTAGTTCGTTGTATCGCCTAAATTTCTAGTTAACGATCTAGTCTAGGGTTTCTCGGCACCGTAAAATTTGAAATTGGCATGGTTGATGCCTTGTGAGACTTCATTAGTGTGCCTAGGAACCCTACAGTGGTATCAGAGCCTAGGGTTTCACGCCTTTTGAATATGAACCCATTTTTCCTTTAAGTTTTTCAACCGAAGTACGAAACCATTTAATCTTCAGCAGTAAGTTTCTTTAGGGTTCATCTGATCTTTCAAGGGGATGATGATGTTGGCTTCCCTTTCCGAGGAATTTGATTCCTTTAAATGTTTCTGGGAATTTAATTCCCTTCTCTTAATAAGGAATTTAATTCCTATGAAGAACTCAGTTCTTCTCATGGAGGCTTCTTAGGGTTTTCTTGCCTTAAGTTATCCCTTTGCAATCAGTGAAGAAGAAGCTTGCAATGATTTTTTCCGTGGGAATTTAATTCCCTTGATCCTGTTTGATTTGTTGTAGAGTCCAAGGTAGATCTCTTTTTAAGGGAGTGTGTAGGGTTATCTGAAGTCCCATGTTTATTTAATTAGAATATTCCCTTTGTCTCATTATGATTGCTTGGCCTCATTATTAACAAGCCGTCAACCTGATTCTGTAGGGCCCATGTGTTTTGTAGCCAATGATCCCATAAAAAGAGTCTGCTGTCGTTTTCTTTAACTGTCTTCATATATATAGCTATGCTCATATATATATATATATGTGTGTGTGTGTGTGTGTGTGTGTGTGTGTGTGTATGTATATATATATATGTGTGTATGTATATATATATATGTGTGTATATATATATATGTGTATATATATATATATACTGCTGGCTTCGCTTCTGACAGTTTTCTTTTATTTGGTTTTAGGTGCGATGGCTTCTGTTCCGCGTTTTCCTTTCACCCGCTCGGAGGCCGCTTTTCCTCAATCACCATCTGACGAGGAAGTGATGGTGATGATCCGGGCTCATGACCCGAACTGTACTAGCCTGCTTTTATGGGGCACTTGGTACAGCCATATCATCCAGGGTCGTCGGAGTTTCCTCTGCGAAGTGCCGACAGAGCCCACTTTCCCGTTCTTGCCGATGGACCCCCCGAGGACGGTTTTCGCTATGGAGATGCCAAACTGGACTCCAACGGGACGACTCGAGCCTTCGACAACCGGTATCCCAAACCATCCGATCCCAGCTATAGATATCCTAGGGCGGCGTATTTGTCAGGGTGAGGCCCACCCATGGGGACAAATTTATAAGATAGGGCTCACTCCTCGACACCCTACGGGCTACCTCCTCTGGGCTCGTTACATCCTCACTACCCATCGTGCGCGGCTGCAGAAGGTCGGGCTTTACCAGGCAATATATGCGTCGCTCTTCCATTATCAATCCCCGCATGTCTGGTGGGTTAAGGCGTTCTTAAATCAATGGAATCTTCCCACCAACACCTTTCTTCTGGGGGACAGAGAGGTTTCGATTTCTTTGGGGGAGTTTTATGAGATCTCGGGGCTGCCAATTCAAGGGACACTTTATGAGGAGTTGCTGCCCTCTGATGAATATGTTTTTGAACCCGAGTCTGCACCGCTTGACGGCTTGTCTGCCGAGAACGCCGTCCGCCACAAGCGTCCTAGCTTGATCAATGTGCTAGGTATCTTTGATCGCTTGTTCACCGAATCCGAGGAGCAGGGTGTTACTTTTAAGAACTTCATTGCTTGCTTCCTTCGCGAGGACGTCGTATCGAAGACAACTCCGAAGTTCGCCAACATCAAAGATCCCTTTGGGTTTGGTCCGAAGAAGTTTCCGACCACTGAATCGGATCTACCACGGTACTATATCCCCATTATGTCGCCGATGTCTTTTGAATCTATTGCAGCTCCCGGTATGGATGAGGAGACGTTCTTCGTAGGGTTCATCAGTGTTTGGCTCAGCTGGTTTGTCATCCCTATGCATCGCCGCTTTATGAGAGCTTCGGTCATCTATCCGGCTCACCGTATAGCTGAGGGAACGCGGCTGGCTATTGGCATCCCAGCATTGGCGCATCTCTATCACGGGTTGGGCACTGCAGCTAACACTTCCACCCCTGGCGTAGATGTGGTAAACTTTTCACTTCACTACTTTACGTCCTGGATCGAAATGCACGTCTCAGGTGCTTTCGCTATGCATCAAAGGCCCGCATTCTACGACGCCTATACTTTTCCTCGGCTTATGCGGTTGGTGGATGCTTCTGCTGCTGACCCGACTCAATTCGGGGCTATTCGGGCGTTGATTTCTCTTTACGCTACTGCTGGCGGGTTAGTATTTAATGATAGGGTCTTATCTTCTTCCGCGGGTTCGGCTCAGCCGCTTTGGGACCGTTCAAAAGATGACGCGCCCTCTTTGAAGCCCCGGGAGGCCGCGCGCTTATACGCAATTAGACCGGGTTACCTAGTATTTCGTCAGGATAGCGCGGTCCTTTTCATGCGGTACAATCCGCACCGCTTTGCCCGGCAGTTCTGCTATGATCAGGGTGTCCCATTTGAGGCTTTCATAGTCGCGCCGGTTCCTTCGCTCGAGGCCGTTCGAGATGCCGCACATCATTTTGTGAGGTTGAACACCGGTTCTTGGTTCATGATCCCTGATGGTGATTACATGCCCCGATGCGTGGGATCGTTCACGGGTTGGTATCTCCATCGAGTCAATCCAGTTATTATTGAGGAAAGAAGGGTACTTCTTGGTTACGGTACCCCTACTCAGGTTCTGGCCACGGGAGCTACGATGCGACCGCGCGCCCCGGTCCGCTTTCCTCTGAGGGATACCGGCATCGCGCTTATTCCGGGGGAATCGGGGGTCGATCTTACTCCAACAGCTGGTATTCACTTAGGTACTCAGTCGCGGGGTAGACGGGCTCCGGTAACAGCGCCACCACCCGAGGCAGCACCTCCCCCCATGGCATCGACAATGGCGATGTCATCCCCGGTTGTGGCACCGGGTGAGGGTGATAGGGATGAGGGTGTCGAAGGTGATGTGGACCGCCGCCGCACCAAGGCTCCACGGGGAAAGAAACGGTCGTCTTCGGCAGCCGGTTCTGGGTCTAAGAGGCGGAGGAGGGTGGCCATCAATTTACTTGATTCTTTAACGGAGACTAAGCCCATACTTCCAGATGAGTCGTTGGTCGTGCAAGAGTCAGACGCTGGTCTTCTTTTCCCGGGCTCGGCGGCCGAGGAGGCCGCACAATTGGCTGAGGCCATAAGATGTTCTAAAGATGAGTCTCAGAACTCAAGGGTTCTGAAGCATCCCTATCCTGCCGTGATCTTCTATGAAGACCCCTCATGGATCCGGCGGCGGTTTATTGGCCCCTTGGAGGAGTGGAGTGAAAGGGCGTTGAAGCAGGCCGCTTCAGAAGACGCGGCGGACGCACTTTCTTTGTAGACCAACGGCCACGAGTCTACCCTCGAACCCCGGCGAGAACGCCTTCTTGAGAAGGAGCAGCGGCTTGAAGAAGCCATATTGAAGGCTTCCCTGTGCATCGGTATGTTTTTGTTCTTCTTTGTAGCTTTTCAGATTATTTACGCCTGTATATATATATCCTTATTCTTGTGTGAATTGTGCAGAATCTTCGACGATGGGAGAGGTCCCTACAGGCTTACTGAAGCTAAAGCCTGTCGACATTCCCGATGAAGCATTGCTCGATGTGGAGGGGGTTGATGAGGCTGCTCCTCTTACAATAGAGCCTCTAGTGGCAGTTATTGATCACGGAGCGCTTGCTCCTTTGGGGTAGGCTCCTTTGGTGGTCACCGCCCCAACGACTCCTCCCGAATGCGGCCCAGAGGCTGAGATGGAGGTGGTTGGGACTACCCCCCTTTGTTGGAGCCCGAGGTCACGGCAGAGGCCGTCGAAGCCGCTATCCCCCCGACTCAGAACGGGAGGAGTGTTGAAGGTAACTTTCTGCATTTTAAATTAGCAATCTTTCCGTGGTCTGAACTCTTTTGTCTTCCCCAGAATTGCGCGGGCTAGCGGCCTCTATTGCTGATTTGTCGCCTCGGCAATTGTTTCAGCGTTTATTGGAGATGGCAGCTCCGCAGGCGATCTCCCCTCAGCTCATTGTCCTTTCCTCTGGGTAAGGTTAGCGTTGTTCGCTATTTTTTTATTTTAGCATTGTTGCCATTTTGCGAAATGACGTTGATGTCTCTTACAGTTTTGGAAGCTGACGACGAGGTCGAGGTCGTTGAAGGGCCAGGGGAACTTTCAGCTCCTGCTTGCATGACCGTGGGTAAGTGACATTTCATTATAGTCCCATTTGTTCTTTTTCTTAAGAATTTTATTGACATCTTTCAAATCTGAACAGCCCTGCCAGCCTCCATAGCGTTGGAATCGCGCATCGTTATGCCGCCCGGCCCCTATGCTCTGCGGGCTTCAGAACGCTTGGCCCAATTAAGCCTTGTTTCCTTATCATCTTTGATTGAGGAGCTCCGTGCTGGCAGCGCAACCACCGCTGAAGCATTTGCCGCTGAGGCTAACGGTTCTCTTCCTTTTCTTGCCACATACCATAGCGAAGAGGTGGTGCGAGTCTGGGTGGAGTTCTGTCGGCAGGTGGAGGCTTGCTTGCTTGCACTTGAGTGTTCCCGCCTTTCCTCGGAGGCCGTGGCTGCAAAGGCGGAGTTGCGGGGGATGATAGCACGGTGCACGGCAAACATGACATCGTGCGAGAAGAGGCTCGGCCACAAATTCTCGGAAAGGGAGTTGGCCTCCAAGGCATTGAGCGGGCTTCAAACCAGCCTCACAGCCAAAGACAATAAAACGTATGAACTCTGGCGGGTGCTTCAAGAGTCTATCAAAGAGGTGGTGGCTCTTGATAAAGCTGCCGTGTTCACTCGCGAAAGGGTCGAGGCTCACAAGGCCACTGAGAAAGAGCTCGAAGGCCGGCTCGCCTCGTATCAGGCCCAGCAGGCTCAGGCGGAGGCCCGTCTTCTGGCGATCCTGAATCATGAAGCCGTGGCCCAGCAGAAGCAGTATGATCTAGAAAACTTACTAAATCGCCCGCCGGCTTGAAGACTTGTATCTTTTCCTTTCTTTTTGTACATGCTTCTGTATGATAGCATATTCTTTTTGTTCTTTTATGAATTGTACTTTGTATCCATTTTGGTTTATGAATAAAGACATATTTTTCTTCTTAATAGTGTGCTTCTTTTCATCGAATGTGTTCTGTGGACAATTTATCTTGGCCTACTTGCAGGGTAGCGATGGCTTAGGATTCAGGGTTAAGATCTGCCTCCTAAGACTTTTGAGCTTTATGAGCTGTGAGGGTCTCATAAAGAGTTTTTCTCCCTACAGGTCGAGAGGATCCCGTAGGTGTAAGTTCTTCTTAAGAATCTTGAGGATTCTTAAGCGGGTTTTCCCTTGGGAGTCGTAAGGATCTCACAAGAGAGTTTTCTTCCTTGCAGGTCGTGAGGACCGGCAAGTGCTGGGTGCGGTCACCCTTATTCGTATTTCATGGGGTTAGGGGTTAGTTTGGGATGGTTTCCAGGGTATCGTAGTTTAAAGACATCGCGGTCAAGGTTAAGGACCTCATAGTCCGTGGGTTTAAGGACTCCACAGTCCAATGTTAGTTTTAAGACGTCACGGTCAAGGTTAAGGACCTCATAGTCCGTGGATTTAAGGACTCCACAGTCCGATGTTAGTTTTAAGACGTCACGGTCAAGGTTAAGGACCTCATAGTCCGTGGATTTAAGGACTCCACAGTCCGATGTTAGTTTTAAGACATCGCGGTCAAGGTTAAGGACCTCATAGTCCGTGGATTTAAGGACCCCACAGTCCAATGTTAGTTTTAAGACATCGCGATCAAGGTTAAGGACCTTATAGTCCGTGGATTTAAGGACTCCACAGTCCAATGTTAGTTTTAAGACATCACGGTCAAGGTTAAGGACCTCATAGTCCGTGGATTTAAGGACTCCATAGTCCAATGTTAGTTTTAAGACATCACGGTCAAGGTTAAGGACCTCATAGTCCGTGGATTTAAGGACTCCACGGTCCGATGTTAGTTATCGGGACCCGTCACCTCTTTGAAGACGTTGAGGAATTACAACGCCAAATCTCGAAGGAGTGAAGAGATGTACCCTTTAACTAAGGCAAAATCAGTCTAGAATCATCATGGTTGGTCGTTAGTTTTAAGACGTTTCGGTCGAGGTTAAGGACATCATAGTCCGTGGATTTTAAGGACTCCACGGTCCAGTGTTTGCTCTGGATGCTTCACACGGGTTCACTGCCGTGCTTGGCGAGGACCAGGCTCCACTCTGGACGTTTTCCGTGGGGTCAAAGAGTGACGTTATCCGCGTTCCACGTGACCAGAAATTGTGCTCTGGATGCTTCCCACGGGTTCACTGCCGTGTTCGGCGAGGACCAGGCTCCGCTCTGGATGCTTCACACGGGTTCACTGCCGTGCTCTGCGAGGACCAGGATCCGCTCTGGACGTTTTCCATGGGGTCAAAGAGTGACGTTATCCACGTTCCACGTGACCAGAAATTTTGCTCTGGATGCTTCACACGGGTTCATTGCTGTGCTCGGCGAGGACTAGGCTCCGCTCTGGATGCTTCACACGGGTTCACTGCCGTGCTCTGTGAGGACCAGGATCCGCTCTGGACGTTTTCCACGGGGTCAAAGAGTGACGTTACCCGCGTTCCACGTGACCAGGAATTTTGCTCTAGATGCTTCACACGGGTTCACTGCCGTGCTCGGTGAGAACTAGGCTCCGCTCTGGATGCTTCACACGGGTTCACTGCCGTGCTCTGCGAGGACCAGGATCCGCTCTGGACGTTTTCCACAGGGTCAAAGAGTGACGTTATCCGCGTTCCACGTGACCAGGAATTTTGCTCTAGATGCTTCACACGGGTTCTCTGCCGTGCTCGGCGAGGACTAGGCTCCGCTCTGGATGCTTCATACGGGTTCGCTGTCGTGCTCTGCGAGGACCAGGATCCGCTCTGGACGTTTTCCACGGGGTCAAAGAGTGACGTTATCCGTGTTCCACGTGACCAGGAATTTTGCACTAGATACTTCACACGGGTTCACTGCCGTGCTTGGCGAGGACTAGGCTCCGCTCTGGATGCTTCACACGGGTTCACTGCCGTGCTCTGCGAGGACCAGGATCCGCTCTGGACATTTTCCATGCGGTCAAAGAATGCCGTTATCCGCGTTCCACGTGACCAGTAATTTTGCTCTGGATGCTTCCCACGGGTTCACTGCCGTGTTCGGCGAGGACCAGGCTCCACTCTGGATGCTTCACACGGGTTCACTGCCATGCTCTGTAAGGACCAAGATCCACTCTGGACGTTTTCCACAGGGTCAAAGAGTGACGTTACCTGCGTTCCACGTGACCAGGAATTTTGCTCTAGATGCTTCACACGGGTTCACTGTCGTGCTCGGCGAGGACTAGGCTCCGCTCTGGATGCTTCACACGGGTTCACTGCCGTGCTCTGCGAGGACCAGGATCCGCTCTAGACGTTTTCCACGGGGTCAAAGAGTGACGTTATCCGCGTTCCACGTGACCAGGAATTTTGCTCTAGATGCTTCACACGGGTTCATTGTCGTACTCAGCGAGGACTAGGCTCCGCTCTGGATGCTTCACACGGGTTCACTTCCATGCTCTGCGTGGACCAGGATCCGCTCTGGACGTTTTCCACGGGGTCAAAGAGTGACGTTATCCGTGTTCCACGCGACCAGGAATTTTGCTCTAGATGCTTCACACGGGTTCACTGCCGTGCTCGGCGAGGACTAGGCTCCGCTCTGGATGCTTCACATGGGTTCACTGCCGTGCTCTGCGAGGACCAGGATCCGCTCTGGACATTTTCCACGGGGTCAAAGAGTGACGTTATCCGCATTCCACGTGACCAGGAATTTGTTGATTGTATCCGCATTTCACAGGGTGGGGATTTGACTCTTGGTGATCTGTATATCGCCGAGCCTTGGAACTGGGAGTTGCCGTTGTTCCACTTCGCTTGAAGTTGTGTCCGTCTATACAAGACGTGTGTTGAGACAATCTCTAGGTCACTTGCGGCCCGTCGAGATTTGGCTTCTTCTTGTGATGAAACCCGAGGGGGGAGGAATGTGATCCCTTCTTTGTTTGCGCCCCTGGATTGTATACAGGGATTGAGATAATATCACCTGTAGGGCATAAATTTCGTTTTTTATTTTATTTCTTTTTCCGCGATGCTCTATCATTTCAGCTTTTATATCGCTAAGGTCGCGATTGCCCCATCATTTCGGCTATTTTTCGCGGTGCCCAATCATTTCGGCTATTTATTTTATTTTCTTCTCGCTGCTTTTTATTGCGAGTTGCCCGATCATTTCGGCTATTTTTTATGCATACATTTTTACTTGCTGATTTTATCGCAAGTTGCCCTATCATTTCGGCTGTTTCGTATGCATGTGTGGCTCGCTGGCTTTTCTCTACAATCTTGGATTTAGACACCGATTTCGGCATCAGCACCGCTACAACTGGGATGTTGCCATGAGCGAATCATCATCTGCCTCTGTCGATGTCGAGCAAAGGTGGCTTAGTGAACAGGGTTAGGGTCCTGTCGACTAAGGCTTTTGACCTCATGAGCCGTAAGGGTCTCACAAAGGTATTTCTCCCTACAAGTCGTGAGGATCTTGTAGGTGTATTTTTTCCTTAGGAATCGTGAGGATTCCTAAGTGTATGTTCCTCTGTAAGTCGTAAGGATCCTACAAGAGGGTTTTCTCCTCATAAGTCAAGAAGACTTACAAGGGTTGCTCACCATATGGACATATCCCTAGTCACGGGTGGGACTTTGCTGGGGAAATGTTTATTCGCGCCCGTGGATTGTATACAAGGGTCAGTATTGAGCCACTTGGGGAAGGTTGTGGAGGTTGCTTAAGCATAGGTTTAGGTTTCTGTAACTTAAGACTTTCAAATCTTATGAGCCGTGAGGGTCCCATAAGAGAGTTCTCCTTACGGGTCGTGAGGATCTCGCAAGTGTAATTTCTCCTTAGGAATCGTGAGGACTCCTAAGTGCGTTGCTCCCTTGTGAGTCGTAAGGATCTCACGTGGGTGGTTTCTCCTTATAAGGTCGTGAGGACCCCGCAAGTGTCCTTTAACGAGGTTGCGCCCTTTCGGGTTTTCACAAACACTCGCCGGTAGCCCTGCTGATTTTACTCACGGAGCCCTTTCGGGTTTTCATCCGTGCCCATTTTGCTTATGGACATACCGTTTTATTTTTTTTTATATTTTTATATTATTTTTTTTTACGAGGTCGCGCCCTTTCTGGTTTTCATGAACACTCGCCGGTAGCCCTGCTGTTTTTACTCACGGAGCCCTTTCGGGTTTTCATCCGTGCCCATTTTGCTTATGGACATACCATTTTTTTTTTATTTTAGTATCAGCTTTGGGATGCTGCAATCCACCATAGTTTATCGACATCTCGGTCAACGGCTAGTTTTAGGACATAATGGTCCGTTGTTAGTTTAAGGACGTTTCGGTCCGTTGCTAGTTTAAGGACATTTCGGTCCGTTGTTAGTTTAAGGACATTTCGGTCCGTTGTTAGTTTAAGGACATTTCGGTCCTTCGTTAGTTTAAGGACATTCCGGTCCATCGTTGAAGAAGGCCGGTTACTACTCAGAGTTCGGGTTTAGGAAGATAGCGAGCGGACATAGTCGTCGTCATCTATTATTGACCTAGGCCTCAGCCCGTTAAGCATAGTATTTCTTCAGGAAGCGACCGTTTATTGGCCTGAAAGGTCTTTCACCGTACATATCCATAAGTAGGTACGCTCCGCCCTGGTAGACCTTATCTGTGATGTACGGGCCTTCATAGTTTGGCTCAAATTTTCCCCGCTTGGCACGATTGGGGATCATAGGTCTTTTGACCATTAGCACGAGTTCTCCTTGGCGGAATGTCCTCGGCCTGGTCAATCTTTCGTATGAGCGCGTCATCTTTGCCTTGTAAGCTTCCAGATTTTGTTGCGCTATGAGCCGGGTCTCATCAAGGGCATCAAGCTCCTCAAGCCGAAGGTGAGCATTTTCTTCGTCCGTCAGCTCGTAATGGACTGCCACTCGTAGAGAGGGTAGCTCTATCTCAAGGGGGAGTACTGCTTCTGTACCGAATACCAACGCGTATGGCGTTGTGTTCGTGGCTGTCTTGAACGTAGTCCGATACGCCCAAAGAGCTTCTTGCAGTCTCTCGTGCCAGTCCTTTTTGTTTCGGGATACCGTCTTCTTCACGATCTTTGTCAAGGTTTTGTTGAAAGCCTCGGCTAGACCGTTAGCCCGCGGATTATAAACTAAGGAATATCTCCAGTCTATGTTGTGTTGCTGAACGAAGCAACTAATCTTGTGGCTTCTGTGGGCTGGACCGTTATCGGAGATAATCCGTCGCGGAGTTCCAAACCGATAAATGACGTTCGTCTTGAAGAATTGGAGAATATTCTTCGTCTTCACTTCCCTTAACGGTACTGCTTCTGCCCACTTGGAGAAGTAATCAGTCGTCGCCAAGATGAAACGATGTCCCCTGGATGATGCTGGTTCGATGGGGCCGATTACGTTAGTCCCCCACATTTCGAACGGCCAGCTAGCCACCATTGGATGTAGTGGATTCGGGTGCTGATGGATAAAGTCCATATGGATTTGGCACGAGTGGCATTGTTTCGCATACCCGAGGCAGTCCTGGATCATCGTTGGCCAATAGTAGCCCATCCGTTTAATTTTCAACTTCATCTTCGGGCCTGCTTGGTGAGAACCACAGAGTCCGTCGTGAACTTCTTGAACGACTCTTTTCACTTCGTCAGGTCCCAAGCATCTCAACCACAGAGAGTCAAATGACCTCTTGTACAGAGTATTATTGACGAAGGCGAAGGACAGAGCTCGTTTCACGCTGATGTCTTGAGGACGCATCTTCAGGCGTTTGACGGGATTTGAAGTAGTCTATGAAGACTTCTCTCCAATCCTCAACCGTTTCTTGGTCTCTTACTTGTATGGCCGTTTGCTCAGTTGCTCCCCTTTCTTCGGATGATTCCGGAGATATTTCTGCAGGAGCAAGTACTCGACGGCTTTGCACCACGATCTTGACGTCATCGAGGTTTTCATCAGCCAATTCTTTAGCGAGCTTGGCTAATGCATCCGCTTTGCTATTTTCGGCGCGCGGTATGCTTTCCAAGGTGTAGGAGGGGATTTGAGTCAGTAGTCGCTGTACTCTCTCGCCATACTTTACCAGCTCTGGCTTGTATGTTTGGTAATCGCCGTTTACTTGATTGATGACCAGTTGGAAATCTCCATATATAAGGAGGTTTTCAATTCCCATGTCGATGGCGATCTCGAGGCCTGCCATCAAAGCTTCGTATTCAGCCTCGTTGTTTGTCCTCGGCTCCGTTAGGGAGAAAGCAAAGCGCATTATCCCTCTTTGTGGAGTTACAAAGATAAGTCCTACTCTCGATTTGATTATAGGGGTATTTTGTTTGCGCTTCTTCATGGAAGATGCTCCATCGAAATAAAGCTCCCATTGGGTATCACCACTGTCGATTGCATCAAACGCATGTTCGTCTGGAAGATCGCAATTCAAAGGAGAATCGGCGGGTATCGGATGCTCAGCGAGAAAGTCGGCGATGGCCTGGCCTTTCACTGCCTTGAGAGGTTGATACGTTATCGAGAACTCCATCAAGAGCAGGGCCCATTTGGCGAGTCGACCTGTCAGTATGGCCTTCGACATTAAACATTTGAGGGGGTCCACCTTTGATATAAGACGAACCTCATGCGCCAATGCGTAGTGCCGTAGTTTTGTTATCGCAAAGATTAGCGCCAGGCAATGTTTTTCGATAGGGGAGTAATTGCTTTCTGCCCCCAGAAGAACTCGACTCAAATAGTAGAGCGCTCTTTCTTTCCCTTGGTCATTCTCTTGCGCCCATAATGCGCCTAAGGAACCTTCCAGGGCGGTTGTATAAAGAATGAGAGGCTTTCCCTTGACCAGAACAGCCAACACTGGCGGATTCTGCAGATACTGCTTAATTTCGTCCAGCGCGTCTTGGCACTTGTGATCCCAGACGAAAGGGGTTCCTTTCTTCATCAGGTGGCTGTAAGGATGGCACTTGCCTGAAAGGTTGGCTATAAATCGCCGGATGTACGCGAGCTTCCCTTGGAGAGACCGCAATTGCTTGAGAGTTCTTGGCGGAGGCATTGCCATGATCGCCTTGATCTTTGACGGATCTATTTCGATGCCCCGGTGTCGGACGATGAACCGTAGGAATTTGCCTGATGAAACTCCGAAGGCGCATTTGAGGGGGTTCATCTTCAAGTTGTATTGCCGAAGGCGTTGAAATGCGGTCTTCAGATGCTCGAGATGTTCCCCGTATGATTTTCTTTTCACGACGAGGTCGTCGATATAGCATTCGACGATTTCATGTATGAGGTCATCAAAGATCTTCGTCATGGCCCTTTGATAGGTGGCACCGGCGTTCTTTAGACCGAAGGGCATCACCTTGTAGCAGAATATTCCCAAAGGGGTCCGAAAAGCGGTATGTTTCTGGTCTTCGGGATGCATTTTTATCTGATTATACCCTGATGAGCCGTCCATGAAAGAGAAAACTTCGCGAGTGGACGTATTATCTATCATCAGCTCGGTGACTGGCACTGGGAAATCGTCTTTCGGGCAAGCTTTATTAAGATCCCGGAAGTCCACGCATATGCGTACTGTCCCATTTTTCTTCATTACTGGGACGATATTGGCAATCCAGTCAGGATATTGAACTTCTTGGATAAACCCAGAATCGATCAGCTTCTTGACTTCGGCGTTGATGCTCATCTCAAGCTCGAGCCGCATCCTTCTCGGCGCCTGCTTGACTGGCTTGATATCCGGGGATATTGCTAATTTATGCACAGTAATATCTGGATCTAATCCTGGCATCTCGGAATAGTTCCATGCGAAGCAATCTCTGTGTTGCATAAGCACGTCTTTTAACGCAGCCACCCTTTCTTCAGAGAGCAACTCGCTGACGAATGTCGGTCGCGGGTCATCTGCCGACCCCAACTCAATCTTCTTGAGGTTATCTGCAGTAGTATGTATGCCATCTTCCAGCTCTTTCGGTGCTGGTGGAAATTCTGAGATTACCTCATCATTGCTGTTTTCGAAGCACCAGGGAAGGTCATTCATGTTCTCGGGCTCTTCTTTTGATACCGTTATCATATGACAGGTACGAGCTCGCTTCCAAGACCGACGTGGATCTGGTTCTGCTCTTGTGGCTTTGGGTTCGTGCTTTTGTGGCGGCGTTACCCTCCAGCTGCTGGATAAAGCAAACCTGCCTTGCTGGTACTGGTCTTCGACCCAGTTTTTAAAGGTGAAGCAGTCTTCGATAGGGTGTCCTATGGCTCGGTGATAAGAGCAATAGCCCGGATAAGAAACCTCGTTAGCTTTCTCAGGGTGCTTAGACTCCGGAAGCGTAGTCATCCGATGTTTTAAAGCGAGATCAAGTATCTTCTTCGTCTTGCCCCGAGGAAAAGAGTACGCTCGACTCATTTTTCTTATTAGGGATAGATCAGAACCGCTTGATTCCTGCTTGCGTGACCTCTTAGCCCCACTTTGTTGCTTTTGAGCGCCTTTTTCGCCTCTCGGCTTGTTTCTGCCTCTGCGTCGAGCCTTTTTTACAACAGGTTGACAGGGAGCGGCATTTTCGTCTTTCACGGCCTGTTGGAGGAGGCGTTGCGTTTTGGCTTTCTCGTAGATGGCCATCTCACGATTATGGTCTTCCCGAGCTTTTTTACCCGCTTTCCTGATAAGCTTGTCCATTCGCTTTTCAAACGACGGACTCGACATTTCGATCGCGGGATCTAGTTTTGATGAGAGGTCGGCATTGTTTAACAGGGCGTCTTCTTCTTCATCGAAGTTATATATGACGTAACTACCGTGGACTCGTTCCCGTTTCCCGGACCTCACGTATCTAAGCCCGAGCGTTTCCATTCTCCCGTTGGGCAGTTTGCGCTGAGTCCCAAGGACATCCCAAATCCTGTTGTAGAATCGAGCTTGTCGAATAGTTTGTTTTAAGGTACCCCTTGGCGCTTCAATAGCCTTTTTAGTCCGTTCATGTAATATCTGTAAGTGCACGGCGGCGCCCCGGCCGTCAATCCGACGGCCAAACGCGGAAACGGTGATAAACTTTAATTTTGCGGACTTAGCAAACCGGCACCACCGCGCACTAAACATCCGGATCGTAACCATTAACATGTCTAAGCTACTAACAAGAAAGGGAAGAGATATACCGACTGATCCGAGTCCTCCGGTCTTCATCTCCACTCCGATCTCCTCGCGGGATCTCCGTCCGTCGCCTCCTCGCCGGAAGGGCACCACGTCGCCTGCATCTTTTACGGGCTCCCGCCTCTATACCGAGGCAACTCGGGCGCGAAGCTGGCGAGTCGACGCGTCCAAGATTTGCTGTAGAATGTAGTGTAGAGTGTGTGTCTCACTTTGGGGATGGTTGCCATAGATGGAGGAATGGTATATAGAAAATTGGTGCTTTCAATTTTCTAGCAAATGGAATGAGATGAAGAATGATATACACAAAAAGAATCACTCTCATTTTTCTTCCTCTCCCCTCAAATGAAGTGGCCGGCCCTCTTCAAGAGAATGATGGAGGAAAAAAGAAATCATCCATACATAAACCATGAAGGAGAGTGAGTGTAGGAGATGAGAAGAGGTGACCACATCCTAGACAAAGAAACATCAACCATAACAAAACCCATACCTATATCAAATCCATTCACTTCACAATAAATGCAAGAATGGTGCAAAAGAAAAGATGCTCTCATAACAAATCCTTTTGCAATAAAACCCCTCCACTAAAGTTATTTGCACAATTGCAAATAACCCCCCTCCACCGGAAAAGTCCGGCCGGGAAAGAACAAAGGAAAACCGGCCGGAACGGAATGCAAACTGGCAACTCCAATAAACTGGTCCCGTAATAAATTACAGGAAAACCCCCATACTGTGCATACACACCCGCATCTGTATTCCGTCCGGATACAAATGCAATGAGACAAAATCTACACTGTACTATACTAGGATCCGGCTTAAACCAAAGCCGGCTAGTAATATCCGTCCGATCCTGATCCGTGCAATACCGCACGTATCTGATCGAACGCTGCCATATAACCATACGGCCACTAGTACAAACTGTCCAATCCTGATCCGTGCAATACCGCACGTATCTGATCGGACCCTGCCATATCTCCATATGGCCTCTACAGCGTTTCGCCCGAAAGCTTGAGTAACTGAAAGTGTGGTGGACTCTAAAGACTCGTCAATACTATGGCTGTGGATTTAACCACTAGCACGTCAGAGGTATAAGCCAATACGTGACGGGCCACCAGCTATTGACTAAAAGGGACGTCGATGAGCGAACTCATCCTGACACCCTACTGAGCCTATCAGTGACAATATCCATACAGTCCGGTCCGTTCGTCTATGAGCATCGCATGTCGGGCCTAGGGGGTTGGTAAAAGTCAGACCCCCAAAAGCGGTACAAGTCGTGTCGGAGTGTAGCCCAGAACACCCTGAGATACTACTGGAATACCTACCAGTAAATCTCCTGCCTTGGCCAAGGTCTTCGTGTAATGGCTCTCCTAGACACAGCGCGACCTCACCCCCAATACCGGGAGAGACGAACCCCCGAAGATCCGCTGACTTCCTCCATGTGGCTCGGGACTGTACCCAACTAAAACCTATTTGCACGACTCCTTTGAGCCGTGGTAGGATAGTAATCAAAGCACAGTGGGAACTCACACGAGACAAATGACGATCCCCAGGTCGATGAACTAACCTGTACACATGTCACCTGGGAACTGCTATCTGACGTCAGGTATAAGACCAACTAGCATGTTCCCGGCGAGTCCTGTCCGGTGTACTCATAACCCAATGAGCACCTGTATACATCTTAGGTGAACCAACTGACACCAGTGGCTTGTGAGACCGGCCACCGCCCCTCGTCGGGGTCTCGACTGTATACACTAGTCTACTCTGGAGTATCGATGCCCTGTCTCGAAACTCCTACGACTAGGGACCTTTTAAGGATGTGCTTATAGACTCCAGCTCTCACTTATATGATCGCCCTCATACTGCTGGCAGTCAAGCAAGAATCCTAGGGGCTCTATCAACGTGCAATAGCGACATGTAAGGTCGCCTAAAGCAGTACACGATGATAAAGGTAAACCAGATAGCATACTATCATCTCGAGTAAGACTGTCCTACCGGGATAGGTCCTCCCTCAATCATTGCAATCACGTGCCTGTGATCCAATAATTGACTCTGAGGGCACTATCTCCAACAATCTCCCACTTGCACTCAAGGCTAATTATTGCGATGTCGCATACTCACAGCCCGTGTGATACCGAACACCCAACTCCTCTACTAGTCAGTCTCACAAAAACCATTTGTGAAACTATTGCGTTCGAGGAATAGCCTCAGTGAGTGGATCCGCTCTGGTGTTTCTTTCTATGTCTCTCTATATCTCATGTTCGCGGAGAAAACCATTTCCCGAAATGAGCAATACCTGTCTTAAAATGTCTGGATGTCTGATGGGACGTAGCTCATAAATGAACTCCAAATCCAAACTTCTTAGACTGTATCGTCAACTGAACTTAATCAGTATCCTGCGCCATGCCTCCCTCAGTATTGCCTTGGACCACCTGTCCAAAATACTGCCCCTCGTCAGAAGGAAAACTATAACTCTGAAGACCTCCTTGTCGTCCAGGTCACCTTGGAAGCCTGGAATGATAACTGTTTCCCGAATGGGGCTTTCGTTATCATATCCCTAGAACAGCCACTTATGTTCTAAAACTGCTTCCGACTGTTTCTCCAGGATTGGATCAATGTCAACTTATTGCATCTAGTGCAAGAACAACATCTGGTGTGGTACTTGACATCTCATGATTGACTCAATTGCCTAAGCAAGTGATCTGCCAATCATGCACATCCCTCTCTACTTTAGTCTATAAGACACCTTTAGAGAGGGTGACTCCATTACCTGCAGGTATACTACCGTGCCAGGAGTCGTCCATTCTAAATACTCTTATAATGCTGTCTAAGTACCCATATTGGGAAACCACCCAAATCTAGATCTAAAACCATAGATCTAGTAACCAGTATGTCTGATATAATGTCCAAGTCCTTTGTGGAGAAACCACTGTGTGACGACCAAAGTATAACCGATCGTAGTATAGGAATATCACTTCCTACTACCTTCTCAACAGATCCATCCCCTATTTTGACGATGTCAAACCTATGACTGTCACATCAGAAATAGATGATCTATCTCCGCTACATCTGCTTTAGTCTATAAATAGACACAAGCCTGATGTCCACCAATGCTTCCGCTGCTCCCACTGACTACGACAACCCTCTGGCAGAGTCATATAGACGTGCACTTCTAAAACTAGTTTAGAAAGACGCTATACTCATCCTCCTGCCGGGTCTCGCAGCCTGGAACAACAACAATGGCAAGTGTGGGTAAACAAGAACTTCCCTGTCACCGTCCTTGAGGCTACCGGAGTACCTCTCGGGTGCCTGAAGTTACCCACCTTATCTGCGGAGTGGCCAAAAGGAATGTCAAATCAGATTGAATCTTTAGGTTCCTTATCAAATCTTCAGTAATCGTTTGCGGTTCTGGAATCACTTCCAGTTCTACCATACTCCCACTACTGTTTTCTGAAAAAATCCATTTCTTTTAAAAATTGTGGCGAGTGAAGAACAATATCACTATTGATCTTCCAGATGGTAGAAAATCAACCCTCGTCATAGCCTGGGTCAACCCACAAACAGCCATTACAAAAACGTGCCTTGAGTTATCCAGAGTCTGGTTTTAATCATAAGCCGGACAACTCCCCGTACCTTAACAATGTTAAGATATGAACTGTACTATATCCAATATAGAACCAGAGGCACTGATTTGATTGAACCAGATTCAAATCATGCAACTGTCTCCAGTGCATGTCAACTAAATGGAAAGAGGCCTATCAGCGTTACTCAACTTAGGAATGCTTCCAATTATGAGTAACCTGAAAAAGAAGCAATTTCTCTTTATCATTACTATCAACTGAATACCATACACAAGTATCTACATCTTCGATCACTTTGAAGAATCCCGATACTTGCTACACCTGGTTCTCTACTCTATTCAAATACCTATAACTCCTCAAAACTTAGACCCTGTGTTTCTACGAGACACATGTCTAAGAACTAGAGAAGTTAAAAGTAAACAGAATATAGTATGAGGACCAACCCCTCTGTCCTAATGGACACTGGACAACATACAATACTCTGTATAAGTCCACTGAGTCTAATAACTCTTTCACTGTGTGTCGTAGGTTGAAAACTGTACTTATGGTTAAGAAGAATTACACCGCTGTTTAATGCTCCTTACCTAACCATCCACTGATATAGGTAAATGTCATCGACATAATATCAAAAGGTATATCTCACTCTATGAAAATAGACGTACAGATATATCAATTTGAAATTGGTGCATAACAGCGGATATTCAAAACCAAATATTTGCCGACCGGAAAACAGCCCAGGTGATCTCCTCAAATATCACCGATTACAACGAATCCCGATATAATGGGGATGATCACCCAATTCCCAATAACTTGCTCCCACTCATCATCTGTAAAACCATACAGATGTGAAAATCAAACCTGGTAAATACATACCCTGGAGCAAGTGTCTAATCGGGAAATCAGTTTTCTTTTAACAGTACACAGTTGAACTGAAACATTGAAATGTTTCGATGGGGTATCCTGGTATTCCTAGCAATGCCTCTACCATTATCCAGATTCACAACTATAACCATATAATTCTTTGCCACCTCTCCAAATCCCTTTATATGTCTTTAGTCATTACCTTCTGTACACCCCTTTAAGCCAAATGGTTTTCTTCCTTCCCTACCGTTCGGCACCAGCCTATGGTTTGGAAGAAGACTATCCAAAAAGCATAAAGGGTGTACTGTCCTAATCCTAGGAGCACTCGCAACGCGAGAGAAGGTGAAGATAAAAGACACCTGAATGTACTTTATTCCTATTTCTCCTGAACCAGGATCCATCCCCGAGCTGGAACGAGTTCCTTTCGAGTTCGTATATAACCATACGATGGATTATCCAATAAACTGGGATCTTCGTAGTAATACGGAGTGTCCTGGAGAAATACAAAGGTGATTTAGGATTGGCGAAGAAATACTTGGTTTGGTCGTGAATAGCAGTCGCAATTTACTTTGCCCTCTTACTAATCCCTTGCTTTGTCTGAACTCAATACCTTCTGTACACCGTTTAGGCTAACTGGTTTTCTTCATTCTCTACCGGTCGGCACCAGCCTATGGTTTGGAAGAAGACTATCCAATTTGCACAATAGGTGTACTACTCCTAAACCAAGGAGTACTCGCAACCTGAGAGAGGGTGAAAAGAAAAGACAACTGAATAATCCTATCCGTTTTCTCCAGAACCAGAAACCATCCTCGAATTCCTTCGAGTTCGTATCTAACCATACGATGGTTTTGTTCAATGGAAGTGGACGTTTGTAGTAATACGGGGTGTCCCGGAGAAAAGGGTAAAAGAAGGAGTGGCAATGAGGTCTGCAACTCTGACAATCCAAAAGCCAGTGTTAAGTAGGTTCGGTCAACTTGGTCACTGAGTCATAGTCTTAGGGTCGGGTCAATGGTCGCTGCCAGAGAGAGAGAAAAGAAACACTCAGCGTGCACTCTAACCAAGATCAGAATGGTTACCAATTTATCTAATCTGGAAACCTCCCACTGTACCTCAAATTCTCCTCCAAACCTGAAAAAAGAATTAGTCGGGGTCACCCGAGGAGTAAACCAACTCATCAGTGGGAATCGGGATCCAACTATCATCGCATGATAACGTGACGGAATCCGCTCACGGTATCACACTCCAGAAGGTATGCGCATATCTGGCAAGTTTCAGTTCTTTTGAAACTCCCGATGTGATTTCTGCCCCATGCTCTTATGACCTTGACGAAGGCCAACAAATCATAAGTCACATGTCAAGTTCTACCCGTCATTCTCCAGGTTGATTTGAACCCACCCGCACAAGCCCTTGATGAAGGCCAACAAGGCTATACGACTGTCCCAAACCAACGCATCTATCTATGCTGCAGAAAGGCAACAAGCAGCTACCATACACTATGCCTTGACGAAGGCCAACAAACATAGCATGAATACTACGTGCTACCCGTCTGAAACGACGGAGGGCTACGAATGGTTTCTGGCGAAAACCTTTAACGTAATGAACTTGATATCGTTGAAGGAACGGATAGCTTTTTAGAAAATATAGTGACGAAAACCTTTACTAAAGAGGTCACTCCCGGTGAAGGGATCTCGGCTCTTTCCCCGTAGAATGGGGTGCAGGATATTCCAACTGAATACCACGGTGCAAAGCAAAAGTAATCGGCTATAGTGAAGTTAATGCCCTGACGCAAACTTCTGTCCAAGGGGTCACTCCCGGTGAAGGGATCTCGGACCTTGCCTCGTCGACTGAGGAGCAGGATATTCCAAATGAATACCACGATGCAAAACAAAAGTGAACGTCCTTGCAATAACAGCTTTTTGAAAAGTGTTCCAACAACATCAGAATAGGTTTGTTTAACTTGCATTGATCCGAATCAATGCAGTCCCATCAATTGATCACACCAATAAAGAACGAAAATATACTGACGTACGTATATGCCATCCGCATTCGCCACTGGGTCCCGTCATCACCCGTTAGGTTAGCTTACTAACGGCAGAGCGGGGACTGGACTAGCGCGGATGGAAAACATATACAACATCTACTAATATATATACCAATATATTATATTTCGCTCAAGGCGTGAAAAGAAATGCAACATCACAGAAATGTACAGCATCACAGAACAATACAGATATCTGGGATCCCCGGGTTTCACAGAGCCACTACTGAAACCCGACGTTCCCCTGGTCGTGTGGATAGCCTGTGCAAAGAAATCCTAGACCCCTACGGGCGCGGCAAGTCACCCGCCAAAACCTGAAGCAAGGCAGCCCCCTTCAACTCCGTGAATGGACCACCCAGCACTCCACGGAATCCGGCAACTTGGGCACCCCTCCTGGGTCAACTTGTACCCCCTACGAGTGCAGCGAATAGCCCGCCAATCCCAGAGTGAAGCCCCCTCCGTCCCAATGCCATGAGATGCGGGCTTGTTGCCCTCTAGAACCCGGCCATCCGTGCACCCCACCGCGGGGTAATCCTAGTACAGAAAGTAAAATATACATACACCGGGTACATCGACCGCAACCAGGTCGTGCCCCAAAATAATAATACAATCAGGCAGTGACGGCAGTCCACATGTCGGACGCTCGCCCCGCAAAAACAAATGTACATAATACACCAACACTGTACTAGCATTGCATCCAGGCTATCCCCCACGACCGATCCGCAACATCACAGCAAATACATAGAACATCAACGTGAAAGTCACGTTCGCAAATCCGTCTAACCGGGCTATAGCAGTTAGACCGGATTTACCGATCGAGTGACATTCACGGTCGCAGATATAATGTAAATACTGTGAAAAATGTGTTTAAAATTTTCCGATTGATCAAACCTTAACAAGTGGGCCCCCAATCAAAACTGTAGCACTCACAGAAAACCTGGGCCCAATTTTAATATCCCAAAACCCCTAAAATAAGCCCACAAGCCCACTGAAAGAAATTGGTGAAGTGAAGCCTCATTCCTGCGGCGGAAGGGCGGCCAATGAGGGGCTAAGGCCGCGCTTCCGCGGTCGCAAGGTATGATCACTTTACCAAATTTTTGCAGTAGTCTTAGAACTCCCTGCACATCATTCTGAGACAACCTGAAAAATTTTTGGACTCAAAAAAAATTCGACAGAAACTGATGTGCTTGAAAAATGCGGTTTCGGGATTTTGTTCGATCGGAAACGTAAAACACATTAAACGAAACTAGACGAAGTTAATGGCGAGGCTCTGATACCACTGTAAGTGCACGGCGGCGCCCCGGCCGTCAATCCGACGGCCAAACGCGGAAACGGTGATAAACTTTAATTTTGCGGACTTAGCAAACCGGCACCACCGCGCACTAAACATCCGGATCGTAACCATTAACATGTCTAAGCTACTAACAAGAAGGGGAAGAGATATACCGACTGATCCGAGTCCTCCGGTCTTCATCTCCACTCCGATCTCCTCGCGGGATCTCCGTCCGTCGCCTCCTCGCCGGAAGGGCACCACGTCGCCTGCATCTTTTACGGGCTCCCGCCTCTATACCGAGGCAACTCGGGCGCGAAGCTGGCGAGTCGACGCGTCCAAGATTTGCTGTAGAATGTAGTGTAGAGTGTATGTCTCACTTTGGGGATGGTTGCCATAGATGGAGGAATGGTATATAGAAAATTGGTGCTTTCAATTTTCTAGCAAATGGAATGAGATGAAGAATGATATACACAAAAAGAATCACTCTCATTTTTCTTCCTCTCCCCTCAAATGAAGTGGCCGGCCCTCTTCAAGAGAATGATGGAGGAAAAAAGAAATCATCCATACATAAACCATGAAGGAGAGTGAGTGTAGGAGATGAGAAGAGGTGACCACATCCTAGACAAAGAAACATCAACCATAACAAAACCCATACCTATATCAAATCCATTCACTTCACAATAAATGCAAGAATGGTGCAAAAGAAAAGATGCTCTCATAACAAATCCTTTTGCAATAAAACCCCTCCACTAAAGTTATTTGCACAATTGCAAATAACCCCCCTCCACCGGAAAAGTCCGGCCGGGAAAGAACAAAGGAAAACCGGCCGGAACGGAATGCAAACTGGCAACTCCAATAAACTGGTCCCGTAATAAATTACAGGAAAACCCCCATACTGTGCATACACACCCGTATCTGTATTCCGTCCGGATACAAATGCAATGAGACAAAATCTACACTGTACTATACTAGGATCCGGCTTAAACTAAAGCCGGCTAGTAATATCCGTCCGATCCTGATCCGTGCAATACCGCACGTATCTGATCGAACGCTGCCATATAACCATACGGCCACTAGTACAAACTGTCCAATCCTGATCCGTGCAATACCGCACGTATCTGATCGGACCCTGCCATATCTACATACGGCCTCTACAGCGTTTCGCCCGAAAGCTTGAGTAACTGAAAGTGTGGTGGACTCTAAAGACTCGTCAATACTATGGCTGTGGATTTAACCACTAGCACGTCAGAGGTATAAGCCAATACGTGACGGGCCACCAGCTATTGACTAAAAGGGACGTCGATGAGCGAACTCATCCTGACACCCTACTGAGCCTGTCAGTGACAATATCCGTACAGTCCGGTCCGTTCGTCTATGAGCATCGCATGTCGGGCCTAGGGGGTTGGTAAAAGTCAGACCCCCAAAAGCGGTACAAGTCGTGTCGGAGTGTAGCCCAGAACACCCTGAGATACTATTGGAATACCTACCAGTAAATCTCCTGCCTTAGCCAAGGTCTTCGTGTAATGGCTCTCCTAGACACAGCGCGACCTCACCCCCAATACCGGGAGAGACGAACCCCCGAAGATCCGCTCACTGCCTCCATGTGGCTCGGGACTGTACCCAACTAAAACCTGTTTGCACGACTCCTTTGAGCCGTAGTAGGGTAGTAATCAAAGCACAGTGGGAACTCACACGAGACAAATGACGATCCCCAGGTCGATGAACTAACCTGTACACATGTCACCTGGGAACTGCTATCTGACGTCAGGTATAAGACCAACTAGCATGTTCCCGGCGAGTCCTGTCCGGTGTACTCATAACCCAATGAGCACCTGTATACATCTTAGGTGAACCAACTGACACCAGTGGCTTGTGAGACCGGCCACCGCCCCTCGTCGGGGTCTCGACTGTATACACTAGTCTACTCTGGAGTATCGATGCCCTGTCTCGAAACTCCTACGACTAGGGACCTTTTAAGGATGTGCTTATAGACTCCAGCTCTCACTTATATGATCGCCCTCATACTGCTGGCAGTCAAGCAAGAATCCTAGGGGCTCTATCAACGTGCAATAGCGACATGTCAGGTCGCCTAAAGCAGTACACGATGATAAAGGTAAACCAGATAGCATACTATCATCTCGAGTAAGACTGTCCTACCGGGATAGGTCCTCTTTGAGCCGTGGTAGGGTAGTAATCAAAGCACAGTAGGAACTCACACGAGACAAATGACGATCCCCAGGTCGATGAACTAACCTGTACACATGTCACCTGGGAACTGCTATCTGACGTCAGGTATAAGACCAACTAGCATGTTCCCGGCGAGTCCTGTCCGGTGTACTCATAACCCAATGAGCACCTGTATACATCTTAGGTGAACCAACTGACACCAGTGGCTTGTGAGACCGGCCACCGCCCCTCGTCGGGGTCTCGACTGTATACACTAGTCTACTCTGGAGTATCGATGCCCTGTCTCGAAACTCCTACGACTAAGGACCTTTTAAGGATGTGCTTATAGACTCCAGCTCTCACTTATATGATCGCCCTCATACTGCTGGCAGTCAAGCAAGAATCCTAGGGGCTCTATCAACGTGCAATAGCGACATGTCAGGTCGCCTAAAGCAGTACACGATGATAAAGGTAAACCAGATAGCATACTATCATCTCGAGTAAGACTGTCCTACCGGGATAGGTCCTCCCTCAATCATTGCAATCACGTGCCTGTGATCCAATAATTGACTCTGAGGACACTATCTCCAACAATATCTGGGCAAACGGATGGGTTGGAGCCTGTCGAGTGTAGAATCCGCTCCATGCCAGATTTCTTTCTCCACTCTTGTTTCTGCGGATCGATAGAATAGGATCGCCTTTTCGTCTTTTCGTCTGGGAGGGACGTAAAATGTCCGCAACTCTTGCATGCTATGAGCTTCAAGCGCATCTAGGTCTTTATAGTGTTCCCGCGGCACCATGGTAACTTCCAAACTTTGATCATCGCCAGGGGATGCTTGTATTGACGGCCGACCAGAGAACACAGCATTAACCTCGTCTTCCGAGCCACTTCCAAAGATCAATATGGGGGTGGACGGTCCCGGGTTGTTGCGTCGGGACGGCCCAGCGTAAACTATCTCCTCTTCTTCTTCGGTATCGCTCCCGAAAACAGGGATGGTGGCAGCGGCTTTGTTCTCCGGTTTGTGACACCTCTCTGTATCCTCGAAATCTGGCAAAAAGTACTTTGCATCTTCGTACTTGCGGACTTCGTTCACGAAGAACGGGTTCAGTTCTCCCGTCACGGTGTACTCGAGACCATCCTTGAAATACTTCATACACTGATGCTGCGTAGAAGGGATGATGTTGTACTCATGTAACCAAGGACGACCGAGCAAGGCATTGTAGCAGGTCTTGGCGTCAATGACGTGGAACTTAACATCCGTGACGAGTAGTCTGAAGCGTAATGTTAGTATTACAGATCCGAGAGTCCGTGATGATTGAGAATCGAACCCGGAGATGGTGATTTTGTCATGAGCGAGATGTTGCACGCTCATGCAGATTTCTTTCAACACCCGAACATTAAGGAGATTGACGGAGGACCCATTATCCACCAGGATCTTGCCTATCCTGATATCGTGGCAGTATCCAGAGACATATAGGGGACGGTTGTGATCGCGCGTCCCAAGGAGAAGGTCTTCATCACCGAAAGTGATGTCGGCCGTGTGCACTTCTTCCAGTTCATTCTTCATCTTTTCTTCGGAGAGGAAGTCTTGGAATTGTTCGGGCTCTTGTAGCACATTGATTAATGAATCTCTCGCTTCTTTTGATAATAAGAGGGCGTCGAGAATGCTGAGCTGTGAAGGTAGCTTCCTTAGGTGTGCTAGGATGTTGTAGTCCACCTTACCCTTCCTAGGAGGGTCTTTGGCAGTCAACTCTTTTATGAATTGGTCATCTAAGGTGATATCCTCAGTAACCTTCTCCTTTCCCTTATCTTTTCTATTCGCGGGTCCGAGATTCTTTTCCGGGAGCGTACGATTGTGCAGCTGAATGTTTTTGCAGGCCTCCGGTTCTTCCTCTTTCCCTAAGACGGACTCTTTAAAGAGAGGGCTCAGAGCCATTTCCTCATCAGAGTCGCTCCCAAAGGTGAGAACTTGTGATCCTCCGGCGTTGACCATGTAACAGTTGCCGGTAGTTCTTTTGTGCCCGTCGGTAGTTCCTCCCTGCTCCCGACAAGTTCTGCATTTCATGCGCTTAAAATGTTGCCGGTGAGCAACATATCCTTGCCACCACCTCTTAAAAGCGTCGCACTCCTCGGTGGGGTGTGAAATCTTCCGATGATATGATCAGTAATTAGGGTGCCCCTCCACCCCGTCGAGCGTGTTTTCTTCCGAGGGTGGTAGTTTCATTCCCATTGACATGGCTTGGGCAAACCTTTTCCTCATCTTGAATATGTTTTTATCCGCGTCGAGTGCCTTTCGATCTGGTGGGAGTACCTCTACTCTTTCGTGTAATCGCCTGCGTTTGGCCTCCTCTGATGCGGCCATCTCATGCTCCTGGTCGGCTTTACTTTTCAAACGAATCTCGTCTAGAAAGGCGTCGATCATTTCGTCTGTTGGCCACACAAGCTTCAGTTCAGGCTCTGCCCCCAGCTTCTTAGTGCCAGGAGTTTTCTCATCGTCAGTAAAGGAGTGGGAGATTATATTACAACTCGCCACATATCCCTTGGATTCATCCGAAGAGCTTTCTCCATCATCTTCCTCCTGAAATACATGGCTGAGGAATTCTTGAAGCGTGATTGGAGTCCGCGCCTTTTGATTGTACTCCTCCAACGCGTCGATCTGCTTATGCAAGTCCGTGCGCTCGTCTCCAGACTTCATTGGCTTCTTGGATTTCTTCTTCTTTTTCTTCGAAGATTTTGGCTGTTGGGTGTGAGTACTTGGGCCATCACCACCAATCTTTATAGTTGGGCGCGGCTTCAGCATCCCTTCGATGACCTGGGGTTCCAGCGGGTTCTTCCACCTGATTGCCGGGCATGCCTGAAGGTCATTCAGCATCCTTTTGATTTTTGCTGAAAGCATGATTTCCCATGGAGCTTCTTCAATGAAGGAACAAGTTGCCCCCGGTGTGTCCATCTTCTTGGGAGTGTGAGGTTGTGGCGGGTTTACCTTCCACTTCTCGGACAGCACAAACTTGCCCTGTAGGTACTGATCTTCGATCCATCCTTTGAAGACGAAGCAATCCTCAATCGGATGGCTTACCGTTTGATGGTAGGGGCAATAATTGGGATTATTTGCCTCACTGGGTTGCGGTGGTCGCCTTGGGTTTAGCAAGTTGATAAGCCTGTTGCGTACTGCCAGCTCGAACAATCGTTTCGTGTTGTCCCGCGGGAACGAGTAGGGGCGCTTCATCTTCATATTATAATACCGCCTTCTTTCTTCCAGTTGATCCGCCGGCTTTGGGGCAATGGGTTGCTGCTGAGCATTCGCCACGAAGGTTGCCTTCCCTTTACCCTTGTCATTCCGAGGCTCTGGCTTCGGGGGAGACGGTCTGTGACCCATCTGGTCCATCTGGGCCAACTTGTCGATCAAAGCCTGGAACGTGGTGGGCTTAAAAAACATCATGAACTGTGAGATAGTTTCATGAGGATCTAGGGTACCCACGAACATGCCCACCGCGGGCGCTTCCTCAATGCGTTGTTCGCATTTCGACCACAAGTTTCGCCAGCGTATAGCGTACTGGACCCACGTCTCTCCTGGTTTCACCCTGGCATTAATTAAGGCCGTTATCGGAGTGCGTTCGCTGGCACTTGCGAAACGTTGGGTAAACAGCAGCTCCATCTCTGCAAATGTTTTAATAGAGTCGTTTAGAAGCTCAGAGTACCACTCGAACGCCGTTTCTGAAAAGCTACCCACGAACTGGCGAAGCAAGAGCTTATCATCGCCGCCGGTGTTGCCACAAAGCGCCCTGAACTGGGCCACATGTTGATGGGGATTGCCCATCCCCTTGTAGACATGGAATTTCGGTATTGTGTAGCCCGACGGGTACTTGATCTGGTCATACCAGCTCGGATATGGCCGCCCCGTCTTGACAACTTGACCAGCTGCCTCAGTCGCCTGGTGAACCCATATCTGCTGAGCTATATATTCGTTGATTGTAATAGATTTCCGATTGTGTGTATCAAATCAAATAGTCCCCGGCAACGGCGCCATTTGATTGAAACGATTTTTAGGATTGTGTAGTATGAGAAAATAGTAAAGAAATCATAACCAAAATTATTTGACCGCAATCAACTACGGTGTCGGATGTAGATTGTAAGTGAGTGCGGATCGTCCACAGGGACAGTGTAATAGTTCGTCTTTTGAATTAGATGAATTGAAACTTTAAGGAAAACAAAACAAAACAATTCAAGATTTATAGTTGAAGATCAAGAATTAGAAAATCTAGATCTAATAACAAGAAAAAGATAGAATCAAGAATTGATAATTTGTTGATTTTTCCAAACCAAATATCAAGAATCGAAATGAGGCTCGTAGGAATCGATCGGATCTATAGATGTGATGTAATCTTACAATTACGTATTCTTATCCTTCGATGAATTGATACTAGATCGATGATGATCGACGAGAATTAGGGATTTCTTGTGAAACTAGGGTTTCATCTTATCCCTTGTTCCTTCGTCGATATCATTCACATTCTAACCTCTAGTAAATTCAAGAAACGATCGTAGATCCCTAATTTCGAGCGATCACAATCAAGAAAGCATCGCAACGAAACTAGGTCATCGATTCTTGAACTTCCTAGGGTTTACAAAACTCATAGGACTTAAAAATCGTTTTAAGATTTGTTACATCATCATTCTATTGATCGTCTCGACTCCTTAACGAGCGGAGTTTTACTCAAACATCATCACAAGAACTACAATCATAAATTGAGATCGAATCATGATGCAAGAATTTAAAGAAACCAAGATGTAAGTCGATGTACTTCACCCCAGTACTTGAGGGGAGGCGGAATTTTCAAAAACGATCATGTTTAAAGAACGAACATCGACTAACCGCTTAAATCGAAGCTAAACGATAACTAACCAAACATATAGTTGTTCTAAACTACTATGCTTAGGGATTATACCTATCGAAACTAGTCCTTCGTCTTTACGATCTCCTTGTTCTCCTCGGCCTTCTCTAGGTAGTAGACGATCCACCCGAGAGCAAAACTCCAAGCTAAACCTATAACTTGAGGTAACTAATCTACTTTGATTGCTAATCAAAGAAGAAAGGATGATATAGAGTGAAGGTAATGGATGTTTAAGTCTAACTAATCCTTTGATCTCAACACATGAGGATTAAGGATTAGTCTCTTGAAGATGAGAGCTTGAGGAGAGAGAATATGATAATGATAATGAGATGAGAAAGTGAGTGTATCATAATATATTATGAAGCATTCTTATTTTAGAATAATGAATAATAGAAATGAATAAGCATGCTTCATAAATGAAAAGAGGTGATTCATTAAGCATGTGTCATTATCATTTATGGTGCAATAATGATAATGATGAATCACTCTCATGACTCACAATCTTATCCAAAGTAACCTCCTTAGTCACATCTTCTAGAAGCTTCTCGTACAATTACGAGAACGCCCCTCCAATCCGCAAAAATACGGAAAAACTTTAGACTGTAAAAATCCAATAACCGGATACCAGTAACTGGCTTAAACCAAAGCCGACTGGTAAAAACTGTCTGAAAGTCGTACGTGCGTAAACGCACGTATGCGTCCGAACCCTTGTCGTAAAACCATACGACCTCTATATCGTTTCGCCTGGAATAGGAAACTCTCTATGTGGGACTCTAGAGACTCGACTACTACGCTGGCAGTGGGTTTAACCACAGACCGCAAGCGGCACTAGCTGTACGTAACGGTCCCAGGTAGTTGTCGATAAGAAGGCTGATGAGAAAACCCATCCGAACTCCTACTGAGTCTGATGTGACAATCTCCATACAGTCCGGTCCGTTCGTCCAAGACTATCGCATATCGGGCTTAGGGGGGCGTCAAGCGTCAGTCCCCTAATAGCGGTATAAGTCGTGTCGGAGGGAAGCCCATTACACCCTGAGAAACTACTGGAACCTACCAGCAAATCTCGCTTTCCCTGGCCAGGGACTTTGCGTAATGGCTCTCTGACACAGCACGATATCTACTCCCAATACCGGGAGGGACGAATCCTGTCTAACCGCCACTGCCTCCAAGTGCTCGGGACTGCACCCAACTGCTACCTGTTTGCACGACTCCTTTGAGCTGTGGTAGGGTAGCAATCTAAGAACAGTGGGACACACTCGAGGCGAAGTAGCAGTGTCAAGTCTGCGGACTACGCTGTACTCATGTCACCTGGGAACTGTTCACTGACGACTGGTATCAAACCAACCAACAGTTCCCTGTGAGTCCTGTCCGGTGTACCCGTAACCTAACGAGCACCTGCATACTATCTCCAGTACGACGTACTGACGGCTGTGGGACAGACCATCTCCCCAACTGGGATGAGAAGCGTATACACCAGTCTACTCCGGAGTATCGATGCTCTGTCTCGATAATCCAACGACCAGGGACCTGAATAAGGATGTGCTTGTAGACTACCCAGCCCCCACTAGTGTGACTGCCATCACAACGCTGGTAGACAAGCAAGATCCTAAGAGCTCTATCAATACGTACACTCACATATTAAGATAGAAAAACCAAGTAGCATACTACCATGTTTAGCAAGACTGTTATATACATGTGAATATCCCAAGCTTCCATTAAGTAATATACAAGCTAGTATGATACAGTAATGGCCTTCTAGGGCATAAACACTAACAATCTCCCACTTGCACTAGGGCCATGTACTGGCATATCGTAGACCAATGATCTCGAGTAGCCTCTCGAACTGAATCTGAGGAAGGGCCTTCGTGAATGGATCAGCAATGTTCTCTTCTGAAGCAACTCTCCGAACCTCGATCTCATGACGATCAATGATCTCCCTGATCAGGTGATACCGCCTCAAGATGTGTCTGGACTTCTGATGGGACCTTGGTTCCTTCGCTAAAGCTATAGCTCCGTTGTTGTCGCAATACAGAGGTATTGGATCAACTATGGTAGGAACCACCTGAAGTTTTGTTAGGAACTTCTTCATCCAGACTGCTTCTTTTGCGGCATCGCAAGCAGCTATATACTCCGCTTCCATCGTCGAGTCGGCAACGGTGTCCTGCTTGGAGCTCTTCCAGCACACCGTCCCTCCATTGAGGGTAAAGACATAACCCGACATGGACTTGGAATCGTCCTTATCACTCTGGAAGCCGGAATCAGCAAAGGCCTCCAACCTGAGGTCTTTTCCGCCGTAAACCAAGAACATCTCCTTAGTCCTCCTCAGGTACTTGAGAATGTTCTTTACTGCTATCCAGTGTTTCTCCCCTGGGTCTGACTGATACCGGCTTACCACGCTCAGTGCGTAAGCTACATCTGGTCTGGTACACAACATCGCATACATTATAGAGCCTACCGCAGAAGCGTAGGGTATAATAGACATGCGTTCCCTTTCCAAATCAGTCTTGGGAGACATCTCTTTGGAGAGGGTGATTCCGTGACAAGCCGGTAGATTACCGCGCTTAGAATCTTCCATACTGAATCTTTTCAGTACAGTGTCGATATACCTGGACTGCGAAAGTCCCAACATCCTCTTGGATCTATCACGATAGATCCGGATCCCCAGAATGTAAGAGGCATCACCCAGGTCTTTCATGGAGAACCTGTGTGACAAGAATCCTTTGACAGATTGTAGCATAGGAATGTCATTTCCTATCAATAGAATGTCATCCACGTACAAGACGAGGAATACGACACTTCTGGCTACAACTTTACTATATATGCACGGCTCATCTGGATTTTTGATAAAGTCATATTCTTTGACTGTCTCATCAAAACAGATGTTCCAACTCCGCGATGCCTGCTTTAGTCCATAAATAGACTTAAGCAGCTTGCATACTTTCCCGCTGCTCCCACTCTGATTGAAACCCTCTGGCTGATCCATATAGACGCTCTCTTCTAAATTTCCATTCAGAAAAGCCGTCTTTACGTCCATCTGCCAGATTTCATAATCATGGAAGGCAGCAATAGCAAGAAGGACCCGAATGGATTTGAGCATAGCCACTGGAGAAAAAGTTTCGTCATAGTCCAAACCAGGTCTTTGACGAAAACCCTTTGCAACAAGTCTAGCCTTATAGGTTTCCACCTGTCCATCTACACCAATCTTTTTCTTGAAGATCCATTTGCATCCTATGGGTTTTACCCCATCTGGAGCAAAGTCCAAAGTCCATACTTTGTTGGTGTACATGGACTCCATTTCGGTCCGCATTGCATCTAGCCATCGTACCGAGTCGCCGCTCTGGATGGCCTGCTGGAAGTCAGTAGGTTCATCATCTTCTATGATGCAATCCTCTCTATCCCCGTCTATGAGAAAACCGTAGTATCTCTCAGGCGGATGAGACGACCTACTACTCCTGCGGAGGGGTGCGGGAATGTTCTGTTCTTCTTGAACTTCTGGTTCTACTAGACTTTCAGTAGCAGCTTGTGGTTCTGGAATTTCTTCCAGTTCTATTTCGCTCCCATTAGTATCCTTTTCTAAAACTTGTTGTTCTAGAAAATGGGCATTACGAGAAACAAAAACCTTTTGTTCCTCTGCGTAATAGAAATAATATCCCTTGGAGTTCTTTGGATATCCCACAAGCTTACACTGTACTGAACGTGCCTCGAGCTTGTCCACATGCTGCTTTTTAACAAAAGCTGGACACCCCCATGTTCTAAAATGTTTTAGACAGGGTTTCTTCCCACTCCACATCTGATATGGTGTGGTAGGCACAGTCTTGGTTGGAACCTGGTTCAAAAGATATGCCGCTGATTCTAGCGCATAACCCCAGAAAGATCGCGGTAACTCAGCATTACTCATCATGGATCGTACCATATCTAATAGGGTTCGATTCCGTCTCTCCGATACACCGTTGTGCTGTGGAGTGTATGGAGGAGTAAGCTGAGAGAGAATTCCTTTCTCTTTTAGGTAACCTAGGAACTCGGCACTTAAGTATTCTCCACCTCGATCAGATCTCAGTGTCTTAATACTTTTGCCTGTTTGGTTTTCCGCTTCACTCTTGTATTCCAGGAATTTCTCAAAGGCCTCTGATTTATGCTTCATTAAGAAAACATATCCATACCTAGAGAAATCATCTGTAAAAGTAATGAAGTAGGAATAACCACCTCTCGCATGTGTAGACTTTGGACCACATACATCGCTGTGTATGAGTCCTAAGAGCTCGCTCGCTCTTACTCCTTGTCCAGTGAGTGGAGTCTTTGTCATCTTTCCTTTGAGACAAGATTGACAAGTGTCATAAGTTTGATATTCGAACGTGTCCAAATATCCTTCTCTATGCAACTTAGTCAACCTTCTCTCATTGATATGACCCAGTCTACAATGCCATAAGAAAGCTTTATTTAAATCTGGAGACTTTCTTTTTAGTGTGTTCTGGACATTGAAAATTTGGAGTTGGTTTAAAACATATATGCCGTTATTTAATGTACCTGACCCAATCAAACCATGATTAAGGTGGATGTTGACAACATCTCTTACAAACGTGAAATCATAACCTTTATTTGATAACAAGGAAACTGATATGATATTACACGTTAAGCTTGGTACAAAATAACAGTTATGTAAAACCAAAATGTGTCCACTCGTCAATCCTAGGTGATAGTCCCCGACGGACGCAGCTCCCACGCTAGCTCCGTTAGCAACCTTTAGGGTCATATCACCTTCCTTCAGCACTCTACGGTTTCTCAGTGCCTGCAATGAATTGCAAATATGAGATCCTGATCCGGTATCCAATACCCAGGAAGTAGAGTTGATCGACAGACAATTCTCAATTACAAACACACCTGAAGTCGAAGCCACAGCTTGCTTCGGTTCCTGGTTCTTGGCGTTCCATGCCTTGCAATCCTTCTTCCAGTGCCCTTTCCTGTGACAATGGAAGCACTCATCCTGACCAACTATCGGTACTGCTTTCTTTTTCTTTCCCTTCCCTCCCACCTTACTAACACCTCCTCTAGGTCTGGGTGCGGCCTTCTTCTTCCTTCCTTTGGCCCTAGCCTTGGACCCGGAAGAAGATGTACCGCCAACAAACATAGCGGGTGTTTCCCTTGCCTTCTGCAAGGTGCCCTCTGCACTCCTTAACATGTTCAGGAGTTCCACAAGTTCAACTTCTTTTCCTTGAAGATTGAAGTTGAGGATAAACTGGGCGTAGGTGGGAGGAAGGGACTGGAGAATAAGGTCTGTATAGAGCTCATTATCCAAAGTCGTCCCAAGGTCTGCGAGCTCTTCAATATAGCCGATCATCTTTAGGACATGTTCACCTACCGATGACCCGACAGCCAACCTCGCTCAAAACAAGTTCTTAGAGGTCTCGTATCTTGCTATACGAGATTGCTCTCCATAAAGTTCCTTTGTATGGAGAAATATGCCATCTAGGGACATATCCTCGTGCCTCCTCTGATGTTCATTGTTCATCGAGGCAAGCACGATGCACTTGGCTCTCGCGCAATCTAAATCCCAGGTTTTGCGGATTTCCTTATCCGCATTGCTGGATTTGGGACCAAGGACAGCAGGTGCTGTAGCGGTGAGGACGTACCCCAGTTTGTCATAGGTCAAAGCCATCTTGACATTCCGCAGCCAATCTTTATAGTTTGGCCCTGTCAGTATATTTTTCTCTAAAAGTAACTTAAGTCCAGTCATTTTCAGGGTCGCTGCAATTAGGAGAGAGAGAAGAAAACTCTTTAGCATGATGCTCTTGCAAGTTTAGAGTGGTTTTTAGTTTATCTAAACTGGATGGCTCCCACTGTTTCTCGAATCCTTCCTCAAACCATAAAAGAAGAATTAGCCAGGACTATTCTCACCGTACAATACTTGCTTAACCGTTCAGCCAGGCTGGTGTCGATACTTCGAGGGAGGTTTTCCAACGCTTTCGCGAAGTTCCTTAATTAAATAACCTCTTTTCTCTGGGGGCGTAACCCCGCTGACACTTTTCTGGACACCTACTAGGTTTATAGCATTGATCGTTAAGTGACGAATATCCTGATAAGTAGCATATACTCACAGTAGGATCGGGATCCAAATATCATCGTATGATAATGTTGAAGGAATCCTACCAACATTCATCAAACTCCAAATGGTATGCATCTCTTTGTAAATTTCAGTTTCTTTAGAAATTCCCGATATGGATTTTTGCCCCATGCTCTTATGATCTTGACTAAGGGCCAACAAATCATAAGTCACATGTCAAGTTCTGCCCATCATTATCCTGTTGATTTGAACCCATCCGTATACTCTTGACTAAGGGCCAAACAAAGTAATACGACTGTCCCAAACCAACTCATCTATCTATGCAACAAATGTATACCCCAGCAGCTACCAATCACTATGTCTTGACTAAGGGCCAAACAAACATAGCTTGAATACTACTGACCATTCATAAGAAATGACGGAGGGCTACGACTGGTTTTGGCGAAACCGTGAACGTAGTGAACTTGATATAACCGAAGGAACCTGATAGCTTTTAAAAGGAGTGGTTAAATCTCCGCATTTAAAAATATCTGTTTTTAAAATTAACCGAGTGGTTTCTTTTAAATTGTTCCAACGATTAAAACTTTGGTTTATTTTTCTTTGCATTATAGATAATGCGTCCCATCATTAACCTATCATTGCAGAAAACAACGAAAATACAACGTCCTCTTATGCCATCCGCATTCGCCACGGGGTCCCGTCATCATCCGTTAGGTTACTTAACTAACGACAGAGCGGGGGCAGGGCTAGCGCGGGTGTAAAACATAAGTGACGTCTAAATAGCTACAATATATATAGATATTTTACATTCGTCTGACGCAATGATATTCATTCCAGAACACAGATAAACAATATTGGATTTGCAAGCAATCTGTATTTCTTTTGAGCCTGCAAGAAAAGACAGATTACACAGTTGTGATGAATAGCCGTTACCCCACCCTCGACCCCTACGGTACGGCAAACTACCTGCCCGGCAGTTTGTGTACCCCACCTTGGGTCAGTCCTAGGAGCAAAAACAGTAAAATGAAATAATACAACGGTGGCTACAACCGCAACCTGGATGTGCCCCGCAAAATAATATTACAACAAATTACATTTACAACAAATGAATTAAACAATAACCCATTGCTAAACCCCGGCTAAACACCACAACAGTCCAATACAGTTTATATGCACAAACAGATATAACCATTTCAGAAATGTGCAACCCCCTGCCAACCGACATACTAGCAGTTAGGGGAGGTTTACGAACACATTAAACACCACAACAGTCCAAGAAGAGGGGGTGGAGGTTCAATTTCAGTGATTGGGACATGATTCATCTCAACACCCGTGTTATTCAGAAATGCGAGTTCATCAGCGAAGATCTCCTCAAAAGTTTCATCAATACCCCGAAGAATAATGTCATCACAAAGTGCGGGGTGATCTTCAGACTCTAAACGCAATTCATAATCGGTGTTAGTTGTTGACCCGGACATCTCGGTGGAAGAGTCCGTATGTGTATGATACATAGTTGGGTCAAACAACAACGTATGAAAAGAGTCAAGATCGGTATCAGGAGGATTATCGAATTCGCTGCTGTCGACATCCATTAAGTCGACAGAACAGACATGAGCAGTAGGTTCGGAGGGTACACTTCCAATCTTGTAAATGTTCAGCTCTATTGACCTATTCCCGAAAGATAGGGTCATAGAACCGTTACGACAGTTGATAATAGCATTGGAAGTGGCCAAAAAGGGGCGACCTAAAATCACCGGAATTTGATTCCGGGGGTTCGCTACAGGCTGTGTATCAAGTACAATAAAATCCACAGGGAATACGAATTCCCCGATTTTTATTAACACATCCTCCAGTTCACCCCTAGGTTTGGTGATTGATCGGTCAGCCATCTGGAGAGTGCAATGGGCTGATTTCAACTCTCCGATCCCTAGTTGCTCATAGACTGAGAAAGGAAGCAGGTTAACACTGGCGCCAAGGTCTAAAAGAGCACGATTGATGTGTTTATCCCCAATAGAAATCGATATCGTAGGACATCCTGGGTCCTTACGTTTCTTTGGTAGCGGAGGGATAAAAGCAGTGCTAATACTATTAGACATGAAGACCTTCTTTGGCACTTGAGTCTTCCTCTTCCTAGTGCACAAGTCCTTAAGAATTTTCGCATAAGCGGGGACTTGTTGAATCGCATCTAGGAGAGGGATGTTGATGTTAACTTGCTTGAACATGTCCATAATCTTCTCCATATGTGGACTCGATGTGTTAGCCCTTAACCTGGTTGGATAAGGTGCTTTAGCAATAAGCGCTGGGTCCATCATAGGAGAAGGAAGTGTGTGTGGCTCCGATCCCAAAATAGAAGTGGGGATCGTCTGTGGAGGAGTAAAAGATGTGGGCTGAGGTGTTGAGCCTAGAGGGAAATGGAGAATAGGCTCGTGAGAAGGCGGTGGGGTAGAAGAACAAGAATCAGAAGCAGAAGCGTGTGTGTGAGGAAAGGTCTCAGCCGGGGTGTTGATAGGATCATCAATATCATCAACTTCTTCCCCAACATGGTTATCCAGCACTCTCCCAGATCTCAACATGGTGATTGCATTCACATGATGTGAATAGCCAGGATTGGGTACAGGTTGAGCTGGGAGTTTCCCTTTTTCTCTCGCGCTCATTTCGGCCTTAAGTCGTGCAATCTCAGCTTCCATCGTTTTGATACTCTCAGCTTGGGACGCTGAGTTTTTCTTTATCTCACCAACGGAAGACTTAACCTCGGCCGACACTTCCATGAAATTTGACATGAGTGATTTCATGGTTTGAGCGAATTGAGAGAACTCGTCAGAACAGGTCGACTGCATAGGATTAGAAGGTGCAGGAGTGTTGACCTGGTTTTAGAAATTTTGTGACTGGTAGGGGTGCTGGGTGAGCTGAAGTGGTTGCTGTTGTGGTGGAGGGACCCGTTGGAATTGATTCGGGTTTGGAACCGTGTTTTGGGACTGGTTCCAAGCAAAATTCGGGTGATTCCTCCAACCCTGATTGTATGTGGAAGAAAAAGGGTCGTTTCCAGGTCTTTGAAATGCGGCATTGGTATGCTCGAGACCTCGAAACTGAGAGTTTAATGGACATTCTTCCGTCAAGTGAGAAGGGTCAGAACAGCACCAACAAACGGTTTTGGGGAGCGACATTGGGTTTAGGGAGGCTGCTAGGAATTTGTGTTCCATAGCGTCGAGCTTCTTTTGCATTGCTGCCATCTCAGCTCGAACACCTATGGACACGTCTATTTGGTGTACGCCACCCCTACTCGATGGCTGGGTTCCAGTCTCCCACTGAAGTGACTTTTCAGCGAACTCTTCTAAAAATTTCCATGCTTCCCCATCATCCTTGGTCATAAAGGTGCCTTGACACATGTTTTCAAGGTTTTGTTTAGTGGTAGGGTTACTGCCCTCATATATGATTCGGCAAAGTTCCCATCTCGGGATGCCGTGATGTGGGCATTGAACCAAAAGATCCTTGAATCGGTCAAAGTATTTTGAAAATGGTTCAGCCGGAAGCTGGGAGAATTGATAGAGTTCACTACGGATTCGAGCTGTCTTTTGCATAGGGTAGAATTTCTTAAGGAACGCCGCAACGAATTCTTCCCAATTCATGATAGAATGTGCGGTGGTTTTATACAGCCACTTCTCGGCTATATCGCACAAGGTAAATGGAAGAAGTCGTAGACGCATGGCATCCACAGAAAGTTGTGATGTACCCATCATTGCGCATACGTTTTCAAATTTGGTAATAAAAACGTACGCGTCTTCAGTCTCGAGACCGTGGAATTTAGGTAGAAGGTTGATGTACTGGGGCTTAATCTCAAAGTTATCCCCGTTGGCTGGTGGAATGGATAAGCAGGTCGAGAGAGGACCTCGCAAAGGGTAACACCTCTCTTGGAGAGAGATGCGGGATGGAATCTGCGCACCAACGGACGGCGGCAGAGTAGCGGCAAAGAGGTTTGATGGAGGCTGATCCATCGGTGTGGGTGTGGTGGGGGGTAAAAGAAAGGTAAATGGAGAAATACCGACTTCGGAGTCGATCGAGGGGACGCGGACAAGACGGGCACTAGAATCCCGTGTCCAGCCTATCTTGCACTAAAAGGGGTTAGTACAAGTGGCGGCGTGATTTATAATTAGGGGAATTGAAGTGAGTGCGGTGTTTGTCTTGAAAAATGATACGGATTTTGAAAAAATGATGCAACAAGCAATACCCTAAAAATCTATGGTCACCTAGGTCCAATCTCTAAACCGCTCCTAACTGCCAGAAGACAAGACGCAGGATAGAATCCTCCACTGCCTCTTTGTCCCTCCTGTGGCCAGGTAAGTGCCAGGTAAGTGGGAGGTTCTCCACTACGTAAGTAGTGGACCTAATTAAGTAACCACTAGCCTTCGACACACTTGCCTAGGCACCACAAGAGAAACGCGGATAAGCAATGAATTACCCACGGCCTTCTTCTGTCCTAAGTGAGCGCGACGGTCCTTAGAGTCATCTCTAGATGTTTTTTAATTAATGAGGGTAATGCGGATGCAGGTTTGTGATTTTTGGGGCCTAGGAAGGGTAATGAACTCCCCACCTAATCTGGATTTGGTCGTGCCCCTTAATATCCGTATTAATTATGCAAACAACCACAAAATCAAAAACAAGCACAAATTTTATTTTGCATTTTGCGCGCTGCGAATATTTGCAAAGAAACCTGCATGAAATGTTAATTGGAGCAGATTTTAGGAAGGAGATAAGAAAGTTAGAGGTTACCTGCCAAAATTTGTACAGAGATCACCTTGAACTGCCGCGGAAGCGCCGCTATTAGCTCCCTATGCCGCTGAAACGCGGTGCTACAGTAGGATCTCTGCACTGAATTTTTCCAGCAAGCTTCAGATCACTTCCTTAGTCCTCTGGAATTCTTCAAACAATTTTCCAATTTTCCAGCAAGCTCCAGATCTCCTTGCAATTAACCACAACAACACGTATTAGTATTTTGTGCAAGTTTTGATCTAAAAAATATTGATGGAATAAACTTTTTAACTCAAATTTCAAAAAATGAACAAATAGCACACGATCCCCGGCAACGGCGCCATTTTGATTGGATGATTTTTTCCGATTGTGTAGTGTTTTTGAGAAAATAGATTTTAGAAATCACAATCAAAAATATTTTGACCGCAATCAATAACGGTGTCGGATGTAGCGCGTTAGTAAGTTGCGGATCGTCCACAGGGAAAGTGAGTTTCGTTCAATTTCCGAATTAGATGAGTTGAAAATTTAAGGCAAAGAAAAGAAAACAATTCATGATTTGCATTTAAAGATCAAGAAATAAGAAAAATCTAGATCTAGAAAAGACATTAAAAGCAAGGATTGAGATGTGTGATAATTTCCAACCAACAATCAAGATTAGAAGTATGGCTCGTAGGAGTAGATCGGATCTATAGATGTGATGAGATCTAAAGATTACTAATTCTTATCCATTAATGAATTGATACTAGATCGATGCAAATTCATCGCGGGTTAAGGATCTTTGCGAGAAAAATAGGGATTCCGCAACTCATCCTTTGTTCTTTCGATGGATCACATTCAAATTCTAGCTCCTAGTCAATCAAATGTTTAATAGTTATTCCCTAGTTTCGAGTGAACACGATCAAGAAAGCATCATCTAGAAACTAGGTCATTAATCATTTGATTCACTAGAATTTCCAAACATTATAGGATTTAAGAATTGTAGAAAGATCTAAATCATCATCATCTAAAGATCGTCACAACTCCTACACGAGCGAAGATTACTCAAACATCATGATCACAAACACAATCACAAATTGAATTCTAATCATTATGCTTGAATTAAAAGATAAGCAAGAGTATAGAAAATTCACCTTTATTTATCAACAAATTTCGTTACAACTCTCTTGAATTTACAAAAGGAAGGAACTAGATCGTCGATTTCGGCTTCGCTCAGCTTCTTGAGTCGCGGATCGGCGTGGATCTCTTGCTCCGTTGGAAATCCGGCGTCGCTTGCTAAAGGTTGAAGGCTCTCTTGCTCAAATTGATCTCGGGATCTTGATCTTGATTTTGAATTGGAGAATGGAATTGAATTTGGCACAAGCTTTTGTCACTAAACTTGTGGGTAGAAGATGATGATAATTCTTGAACAATTTCCCCTCTAGATTTAGGGTCCCTTTTATAGACTTTCCAAATTTTAAATCTAGAATTGAAATTTGAATTTCCCCCCACAAGTTAGTTATCCAATAATTTAAATTTCCCTCCAAAAAGTTAGTTAAGCTTTAAATTTGAATTTCCCTCCTAAAAGTTTGTTGAGCCGAGCCTTCTAGATGTGCCACGTGGAGCTTCTGGGGTCTTCTGGAAGCTTTGGCCGTTATAATTAGCCTGTGAAGAATTTTGAGCAAATGATCTCCTCAAGTGGCCGCAGATCCGCCGCGCCAAGGGGGCTTGGGCCGTGGATCCGCGGCCCTTTGGTGGCCTTGCTGATTTATTTTTATCTGGTAACTCTTGGGCTTTCTGGTGGGCTTTTATATAATATGTAAAATCTCATTTGGCCTTCTGTGTTGCTCCAGATATTTAGCCTTTGAATTGGCGTGTCTTTTATTAGATCTTTTCCCAAATTTTGGCCTTTTGCTTCTGTGATTTCCTGCATTTGACCACAGGCAAGAGTTGCGCAATACAAGGATGATGCGATGCCATGAAAAACAAACAATTTCCCTAAAAAGTGCCGGTTTTAGTCTACAGTACGAGTAATCCTGTATTTTTACATGTGTTATGCAAATATGTGTGATATGAATACCGGATACCTTTACTTGACTGCAAAAGGTAGGGAAATTGCCGTGTTAGAAATACAGTATTTTCGACAAATCAGAAGGGGTGCTGACTCAATTGAAGTGGTGGATGCTGTTGTGGTAGAGGGACCCTTTGGAAACTGTGTTGGGTTGGAACCGTGTTTTGAGATTGTGATTGGTTCCAAACAAAGTTAGGGTGATTCCTCCAATCCTGATCATATGTGGAGGAAGATGGATCGTTTCTAGGTCTTTGAAATGCGGCATTGGTATGCTCATGACCTTGAAACGGACATTCTTCCGTCAAGTGAGACGGATCAGAACAGCATCCACATACAGTTTTGGAGAGTGATATTTGACTTAGGGCGGCTAAGAATTTGTTTTCCATAGTCTCAAGTTTCTTTTGCATAGCTGAAATATCAGCTCTAACTCCTATGGAAATATCATTGCCCTCCCTAGACGATTGACTCACACCCTCCCACTGTAAAGATTTTTCAGCGAAATTTTCTAGAAAATTCCAGGCTTCCCCATCATCTTTAGTCATGAAGTTGCCTTGACACATGGATTCAAGGGTCTGTCTTGTGTTAGGATTAATGCCCTCATAAATGATTCGGCATAGTTCCCATCTCGGGATGCCGTGATGTGGACATTGGACTAACAGATCCTTGAAACGTTCAAGACATTTTGAAAATGTTTCATTTGGAAGCTGGGTGAATTGATAGATTTCGCTACGGACTCGAGCTGTCTTTTGATGTGGGTAGAATTTCTTAAGGAATGCTTTGACAAATTCGTCCCAATTTGAAATGGAATGTGTGGTAGTGTTATATAGCCACTTCTCGGCTAAATCGCACAAGGTGAATGGGAGAAGACGAAGACGCATAGCATCCACAGACAGCTGTGAGGTACCCATTATCGCGCATACATTTTCGAATTTCGTGATAAACACGTATGCGTCCTCAGACTCGAGACCGTGAAATTTTGGTAGAAGGTTGATGTATTGGGGTTTTATTTGAAAATTTTCCCCATTGGCTGGTGGAATGGAAAGACAAGTGGAAAGTGGGCCTCGTGTAGGATAGCACCTCTCTTGGAGAGAGATGCGAGGGTGGATTCTGCGCACCAACGGACGGCGGCAGATTAGTGGAAAAGAAGTTCGATGGAGGTGGATCCATCGATGTGGGTGTGGTGGTGGGTAAAAGAAAGGTAAGTGTAGAAATACCGACTTTTGGGTCGATCGGGGGACGCGGACTAACAGGCACTAGAATCCCGTTGTCCAGCCTATCTTGTACTAAAAAGGGTTAGTACAAGTGGCAGCGTGATTTATAATTAGGGGAGAATGAATGAATGAATGCGGTGTTTGTTTTGAAAAATGATACGGACTTTTGAAAAAATGATACAACACAACAAATGCAGCAACAAAAACCCTAGAATCTAGTGGTCACCTAAGTCCGGCTCTAGACCGCTCCTAACTGCCAAAAGACAAGTCGCTGGATAAATCCTCCACTGCCTCTTTGTCTCCCTATGGCCAGGTAAGTGCCAGGTAAGTGGGAAGGTACTCCACTACGTAAGTAGTGGGCTTAATTAATAACCACTAGCCTTCGACACACTTGCCTTAGACACCACAAGAAAATGTGGATAAGCAATGAATTACCCACGACCTTCTCTTGTCCTAAGTGAGCGCGACGGTCCTTAGAGTCATCTCTAGATATTTTTTAATTAATGAGGGTAATGCGGATGCAGGTTTGTGATTTTCGGGGCTTAGGAAGGGTAATGAACTCCCCACCTAATCTGGATTTGGTCTTTGCCCCTTAATTTCCGTATTAATTATGCAAACAACCAAAAATCAAAACACGCACAAATTTTTATTTTGCTTTTTGCGCGCTGGGAATATTTGCAAAGAAACCTGCAGCAAATTGTTATTTAGAGCAGATTTGAGAAGGAGATAAGAAAGATAGAGCTTACTGAGGAAAAATTTCAGAGAGATCCCTCTACAGTGCCGCGGTTCCGCCGCATATAGGCACTTAGACCGTGGATGGGCGGTGGTTTGAGTTGATCACAGATCCAAATTTTTCCAGCAAGCTTCTCTTCACTTTTAATGCTCTCTGGAAATTTCAAAATAAATTTTCTCCAGCTCCAATAATTCCAGATTTCCTCGCAATCAAATCACAATACACGTATTAGGGTTTGCGCGAATTTTGATATAAAAATTATAATGGAATAAATCTTTCAACTCAAATTTCAAAAATACGAACAATTAGCGCACTATCCCCGGCAACGGCGCCATTTGATTGTAATAGATTTCCGATTGTGTGTAACAAATCAAATAGTCCCCGGCAATGGCGCCATTTGATTGAAACGATTTTTAGGATTGTGTAGTATGAGAAAATAGTAAAGAAATCACAACCAAAAATTATTTGACCGCAATCAACTACGGTGTCGGATGTAGATTGTAAGTGAGTGCGGATCGTCCACAGGGACAGTGTAATAGTTCGTCTTTTGAATTAGATGAATTGAAACTTTAAGGAAAACAAAACAAAACAATTCAAGATTTATAGTTGAAGTTCAAGAATTAGAAAATCTAGATCTAATAACAAGAAAAAGATAGAATCAAGAATTGATAGTTTGTTGATTTTTCCAAACCAAATAGCAAGAATCGAAATGAGGCTCATAGGAATCGATCGGATCTATAGATGTGATGTAATCTTACAATTACGTATTCTTATCCTTCGATGAATTGATACTAGATCGATGATGATCGACGAGAATTAGGGATTTCTTGTGAAACTAGGGTTTCATCTTATCCCTTGTTCCTTCGTCGATATCATTCACATTCTAGCCTCTAGTAAATTCAAGAAACGATCGTAGATCCCTAATTTCGAGCGATCACAATCAAGAAAGCATCGCAACGAAACTAGGTCATCGATTCTTGAACTTGCTAGGGTTTACAAAACTCATAGGACTTAAAAATCGTTTTAAGATTTGTTACATCATCATTCTATTGATCGTCTCGACTCCTTAACGAGCGGAGTTTTACTCAAACATCATCACAAGAACTACAATCATAAATTGAGATCGAATCATGATGCAAGAATTTAAAGAAAGCAAGATTCAAGAATTTCACCTTTTATTTATATCAACAATTTCATTACATTCACTCAAGAACTACAAGAGGAAGAACTTGATCGTCGATTTGGCTTCGCTCGGTTCTGTGAGTCGGGGATCGGCTTGGATCATTTGCTCGGTTGGAGATCGACTCGGCTCCTAAAAGGTTGAAGGCTTCTCGCTTGATTGGTACTCAAGATCTTGAATTTGGAGTGGAATTAGGGTTAAGGTTTCGCACAAGCCTTGTCACTAGACTTGTGGAAGAAGATGAAGAATTAGAATGATGAGAGAAGACTAACTAATGATTAATGAACAACCTCAACCCTTAGATCTAGGCTCCTATTTATAGATCTCAAAACCCTAGATCTAGGATTTGAATTTTAAGTTTCCCTCCAAAAGTTTGTTGAGTAAATTTGAATTTCCCTCCAAAAGTTAGTTAGATGAGAAGCTTTTAGATGTGATTAGTTAGGAGGGAGCTTCTAGAAATAGTTTGTTAGGAGCTTAATTAAGATTAGCCTTGCTTAATGATCTTTGCTGATCTGGCAGAAGACTCTGGAGAATTCTGGAATTTGACGTGTCAAAATGAGGTGTAGCCACTGAGAGAAGAATTATGCACCAAAATTCAAGTGATGACGGGGCAAAAGCGCCGCGGTTCCGCGGCATAAGCTAGCTCCCTACGCGGTTCCGCGACGCTTTAGAGGCTTCATGGCTTGAAACTTTGGGGCTTCTCTGGTATTGACATATGGACCCTTTTGTGATATGTTGAATTGTGTTTTCCCCTTTGAATTGCTACCAGATCTGAAAACATGGAGTTGGTGTATTTTTGATCAGCTTCTTTTGACTTTGCTCCTGCAATTTCCTGCACAAATTTCGACACAAGTGTTGCGCAAATACAGAGATGATGCGATGCCATGAAATGCAGTTAATTTCCCTTAAAGTGTCGGTTTAAAAGTCTAACACATGAAATCTGATATTTAACGACTGATTTGCTAATATGTGAAATATGAATAACGAACACTTCTAAATGAGTGCAAAAGATAGGGAAATTGCCGTGTTAAAAATACATTATTTTCGACTGATCATTCGTCTAGGTCAGCTTTGGAGATTGTCTCCTCCTTGGCTGTTGACGGAGCGGGTGGAGGATTCGACGTTTCTCCCCTGTCGTCTTCAAGAACGATTGGAAGATCTTCGGCAGGAGGCTCTTGCTGGATCATCATACCCACCATGTCCTGGAACAGAAGGGCCATTCGTTGTATATTGGCTGCTTGTTCAGTAGCCTCTTTATCCTTCTTCTCCAATATCCTACGAAGGAACTCAGCGTCAGTTTCTTGTTCCTGGCGTTGATCAGATGACGCTTCGGGGCTTTCTTTCGGCCCAGTAACTGCGGCCATCGCGGTCATCATTTCTTGGAGCTTCTTCTGTTGCTCCTGAGCTTTGGTCACTGACCGTGTAAGCGGTCTATGACCCGTGGATGCACGACTGTCCTCTTTTCCAAGCGCCATGTATACTGTATGCCCCATCATGCCCCCAGACTTAGGGCGTTTTGGCTTATTGTCCTTGATATTTGCTGCAGGAGTGTGGACTTTCTCCGGCCTTCTTCTCTTTTGAGTAGTCGACATGGAGGGAGCCGTTGTAGCAGGCACCCAAGCGGTTGTCGTCCTTCGTTGTTGACGAGAGTGATCCTGGTCAATTACCGAGTCATGAACCTTCCGCCAGACTTTATAAATCTTGGAGGATAGCCGTTGAGGAGGCTGCTCCGGCTTTGTCTCTATAACCTTCCCTGCAGGTGGAGGGGATCTTTTGAGAACCGCAGTCGGCGAGTTTCTACGTACCCTATTCAGCAGCTCGAAGTTGTTCCCGGTTGGAACAGCAGCATTAACTTCCACCGTTGGAGCTGGCGGAGTTATCCCAGAGGGGGAGTTTCCCCCAGTCTTTTTTATCCGGCGCCAGTGGCGGCGTCGGGCATGACGGGTTGTTGGGATTGATTCAGCGACGGCTTCGTCTTGCCCCCTGTCCTGGGGAGGGGCTGCTGCCGGTGTCAGCCTCTTGAAGACTGACGTTCTTTGAGAAGCAACAGATTTCTGAGCGGGAGCCGGAATGGAGGTAGTCAGCCTCGTGAAGACCGACCCTCTGGGAGGAGAAGCCGCCTTGGCGACTTCAGGAGCAGCTGTTTTCTTTGGGATGGCCTCCTCAGGTATCATGGGCTTCTTGGCGGGCCCTTTGGAGTTCAGGCTCAGTCTGGTGAAGACCGAGGAGTTGGACGACCCGTTGAGAGGGGCCGTAGGAGTAGAAAGTCGATCAAAGGCCGACTTCTTTGAAGCTTCCGGTACGGGCATTAGGATGTCAATGTTCACCGGCGGGTGCATGGTCCCAAAGAATAGGCCGGTGGTAGCTTGAGTCATTTTCTCCACAGGCATAATGAATAGGGAAGCAGCCTGTAGTCCATAAGCTACACCTCCAGATGAGGCGGAGCGTCGATCGCTTTTGCAGTTGGAGCAGCTTGAGCAGTTGCCAGCCATTGTTCCTTTTGCTTTCTGCAGCAAACGAAACACCAAATCTTAGTACTTCGAAACCCAAGGGCAACCATTAACGAATCGTGATTGGTTCGCGAGTCACGACACACGAAGTGTGGAGTGGAAAGATGGAAAAGGTCCCACCGGGCGTGCCAGAATCTGTTCCCCTTCGAAAGACGGCGCGACAGACGTCTTGCCTGAAATTCGGGGCAGATGCTAATTGGTGCTATCCGTCTACCTCTCCGAAGATGCCAAGTTGATTTATGGCATCGTGTATCGAAGGTTTAAACGGATGCGTCCGATATAGCAAACTTCGTCAGATTCCCCCTCGCTTGAGGGGTTTTTGATTGTGGGGACGCTCTTCCCTGCAGGCGCAAGCCCCTGCAGTTAATTACGCTACCGCATTGCGATAACAACTTTCTCCTTCTCCAGATGATCACTTCGTGTCGCGTGTGTTTGTTTTGTGTTTGGTTGCCCGTGGATTGTATACGGAGACTGAGTTATGTCGTCACCCGTAGGGAGTGGACTAGTCCAAATCCGTGTTATCTTAGATTTGGGTTTGGGGTTTGGGTTTAAGGATATGTCAGCCTCGTTTGAGACTAAGATCAACTTAAACGTTTGTTAAGGACACGTTAGTCTCATTTTAGACTAAGATCAACTTAACGGGATCGTTTAGATCCAACAAAAGAGCAATTAAGGGAGCCCTGTTGTTTAGTTTAGTGACGTTGCGGTCAATAAGTAGTTTAAGGACATTGCGGTCCAATGTTAGTTTTAAGACGTTGCGGTCAAGGTTAAGGATGTCGTAGTCCGTGGATTTAAGGACTCCACAGTCCGATGTTAGTTTTAAGACATCCCGGTCAACGTTAAGGACCTCATAGTCCATGGGTTTAAAGACTCCACAATCCGATGTCAGTTTTAAGACATCCCGGTCAAGGTTAAGGACCTCATAGTCCATGGGTTTAAGGACTCCACAGTCCGATGTTAGTTTTAAGACATCCCGGTCAAGGTTAAGGACCTCATAGTCCATGGGTTTAAGGACTCCACAGTCCGTATCAATGTGTGGTCATCGGGACCCGTCACCTCTTTGAAAACGTTGAGGAATTACAACACCAAGTATCAAAGGAATGAAGAGATGTACCCTTGAACCAAGGTAAATTAAATAGTCTTTGGTCCAGCTTGGAACCAAGACCAATTAATTATGTTATGAGCCCATTAGCCCAGTTGAGTTTGAATTGAGGACTTATGGCCATCTTGGGCTAAGTCCAATCATGTTTAGAATATTGGCTTTCTGTTGGTCCATTGAAGGAGAGGCTTTGCCTCTAGAAACTTAGCCAATTGGGCTAAAGCTAGTGTCAAACACTAGAGACCAACAGTGTTGAACACTGGGAATAAGATTAACAAGTTAGTGTCAAACACTAAAAGATAATCAGTGTTGAACACTGGGAGCATAGTTTTCAAATTAGTGTTAAACACTAAGCAAATCAGTGTTAAACCTTGAGAACCGAGTTTTCCAAATTGGTGTTGAACACTAAGAAAATCAGTGTTAAACACTGCAAATAGAGTTTTTCCAAATTAGTGTTAAGCACTAAGAAGATCAGTGTTAAACACTGCAAATAGAGTTTTTCCAAATTAGTGTTAAGCACTAAGAAGATCAGTGTTAAACACTGCAAATAAAGTTTTTCAAATTAGTGTTAAAACACTAAGGAGAGAGAGGTCACGTGTGGACACGTGATGGAGACCTACGCTCTGGTCTGTTAGAATGTTTATTAGGGGTCACGTGTTGACACGTAAGGGCGCCCCAGGGCTTCTTTTCTTTTGCTTTTTCTTTGTGTGCTTTAGAGATCACATGAGGCACGTGAGGCATTGCCTCAAAGTTCTCTTTTATAGATCTTCGCAGGAGTCGCGTAGTAACACGTGAGGTGTTTACTTCAGAGTTCTTTTCTGTAGATCTTTACAGGGGTCACGTGGTAACACGTGACCCTGCTTCTTTGCCTGTGTTTATATTTTTAAGAATTAAATTCTTCATAGGGTTAAACCCTAGCAATAAACTTTAGAGGAATTAAGTTCCTAAAGAATTTATGTTCTTTAGATAGGGTTAAACCCTAATTTACATTCTGTAGGAATTAAATTCCCATATATGTGAAGAATTAAGTTCTGGCATAGGGTGAAACCCTAATTTCTTTTTTAAGGGAATTAAATTCCTGTGATTTTGAGAGAATTAAGTTCTCAATTAGGGTTAAACCCTAGTTCTGTCCATTTTAGAGGAATTAAATTCCTATAACATAGGGTTAAACCCTAATTCTATCTCAAAGGAATTAAATTCCTATAATTCTGTGAGAATTAAATTCTCAAAAATCAATTCCTCCTCTATGTTTTGGATCTGCATGGCAGGATCTCAACCCAATGAGAATTAAATTCTCAATTCATGGGGAGATGTGCACTTTGAAGATCCTCAACCAGAGAAAGAACTAAGTTCTTTTCTTTATATAAGAGTTAAACTCTTTTGAGAATTAAATTCTCTTTTGAAGCCTCTTTTTTCTTACCTAGGTTTTTTTCTTTTGCAGAGAATCAATTTCTTCCAAAATCTCCAGGCTCTATCTCTCTTTCTCTCTGTATATGTCTCTGTATCCCAAACTCTCTCCTTTGGCTCCTATTTATAGGAGAAGGAAAAGAATCAATCAGTTTTAGTGAATCTTTCATTGAAATATTTGATTTGTTTATTGAGAGATTTGATTCATGTTTATCATTAATCTGGGCCATTAGATTATTAGGTGAATTTTATTCACCATTGAATTTTAAATCCAAAGATATCTCTTTGTTATTTCGGTTAGATTTAAGGGGAAATCTTTCTAAGTCTGATATTTTTCCATAAGTTGGTGATATTTAATCACCTTTGGATTTTTAATCCAACGGTTCCAAATAATTCTTTTCCACTTTGGAAAGACTTGCGAGATCTTTTCTCAGAATTTAATTCTGTCATAAAGATAAGGCTCTTGTGGCTGGTCACGTGTGGCCACGTGACCGTTGGTCACGTGTACGCACGTGACCTCTGGTCACGTGTAAGCACGTGACCCCCCTGGAATGGGCTTCCCTTCCTTCTGCGTTTTGTTCTTTGCCGCTGCTTAGTCATTACGTGTCAACACGTGACCGCTGGTCACGTGCTAGCACGTGATACCTCTTCCGTAGGTTTTTTTTCCTGATTTTAGATCAGGAAACATCAGGAAAATACCATAAATAAAGAAATACGTGCACTGGTATAAATAAACTAGGGTGTTACAGATATAACCTAGTCTACAATACCATAAGAAAGATTCATTCATTTCTGAACTTTTCCTCTTGTGTGTGTTCTGTACGTTAAGAACTGTATTTTGATTTAGAAGGTATATGCCATTACATAACGTGCCTGATCCAATCAACTTTTGATTTAGGAAAATGTTCATAACATTATCCCGCAATAAAAAATTATATCCTTCTTTACATAATAAAGAAACTGATATAATATTGCATATCAGGTTCGATATATAATAACATTCATTCAGAATATGTATTACCGGTTGGTAATATAAGGTGATATTCGGCAACTGCTTTGGCTGCAACACTTGCACCATTCCCTACTTTTAGAGAATGATCACCTTTTCCCAGTTCTCTACCTTTCTTTAGCCCATGTAATATATTACATATGTGGGATCCTGATCCGGTATCTAATACCCAGGACGTAGAGTGTTCTGAGAAACAGTTCTCGGTGACAAACACACCAGAAGAAGATGCATCAATATGCTCATTCCTCGTTCGGGTCGCGTAAGAATCCGGATATTCCCCTATTTCCTGCTTAGACTTATTAAAATTATAAGGTAGAGCGGAACCAACTTACCCCAGCTCAGTATAACAAGCGGATTCGGTCAATACATCAATATTATTATCTTGATTAAGGCGTGACATGGTCGCTACCAGGAGAGAGAGAGAAGAAAACACTTAGCGTATGCACTTGCAAGATTAGATTGGTTATTATTTTATCTAATCGGGATGGCTCCCACTGTTTTTATCAAATCTTCTTTCAAACCCTAAAAGGTAAGACTAGCCGGGATTAATTACACCCTACAAGTTCGCCAATCTTTCAGCCAGGCTAGTGTCGGTACTTTGAGGGAGGTTCCCCGTGATTTCGCATGGACCTAATTAAAATAAAACTCGTTTTCCCAGAGGCATAACCCCGTTGACACCTTTCTAGACACCTACTTGATTGGCTAATTGTAAAATATAAAACTCTCCCAGGAGTAACTCTTACTCGCAGTGGATATCGGGATCCAACTATCTCATAGAAGGTATGCAATCTCATTGCAAATTTCAACACTTGAAATTCTAAATAATGTTTTACCCCTAGCGTCTTATGACCTTGTAAGGTTACGGCAATGCCCCGACCATCAATCCGTGGCCAAACGCGGAATAAAAACTTTTAAAAACCGGCGCTAACGGAACCCTAATCGACGGATCGTACCATTAACCCTATACTAGTTCTACGAAAAGAGTTTAGAGAGGTTATACCGATCGATCCGTGTCCTTCGGTCTTCAACCTCTGCCCAAGCTCCTCGCGGCTGCCTCAATGAAGTTCGGTCTCCGGTCTCCCTCGTCGAAGACGATCCACGTCGAGGATTAGTAATACGGGCCCCCGCTTCAAAACCGAAGCAACTCGGGCATCCAGTTTGCTAGTATAGATACCCAAGATGAAGTAGAGATAGTGTGTGAATACTTTGTCTCAAAACATCCATGGATTCTCAACTCATGAGAGGGTATGGATGGAGATGAAGAAGAAGCCATATGAAGAAAAGAGTGAGCTCAAGTTTTGGCCAAGTAAAGAAAAAGAGTGTCTGTTGTTTTTGTGAGTGTGAGTTGTGAGGTATTTGAGTGGAGCAACAAAAGAAAATTCTTCACCAAAAAATACCTGCCTCCTCTCATAAATATCTCACAACCCAAAACAAAAAGGAATCAAGCATGGCACATGCCACAATCAATGCACAAAAACAAAACTTGCACTCACAAGTGCATGCACCAAAAGTCCAAGCCAAAACTCATGCTCACACTTTCCACATATAATAAACATTAAACCAAATATTTAATCCAAGAAAAGAAATGGCATCTTCAAAAGTAATCTTGTAACAGATTACAAGAATACCCATCATCCGTATATACATACCTGCATCCGTATTCCGACTGAATACGAATACAACGAGACGAAAATAATCTAACAATATAATACTAGGATTCGGCTTAAACCAAAGCCCACTAGTATTATCCGTCCGATCATGATCCGTGCACAAGTGCACGAATATGATCGAACCCTGCCATAAAACCATACGGCCTCTACAACGTTTCGCCCGAACCAGGGAAACCCTCTGTGTGGGACTCTAAAGACTCGTCAATACGCTGGCAGTGGGTTTAACCATAAGCACGTCAGTGGCACTAGCTGTACGTAACAGCTGCCCAGGTATTGAGCGAAAGGGAGGCCGACGAGCAAACTCATCCTGAAACCCTACTGAGCCTGACGGTGATAATATCCGTACAGTCTGGTCCGTTCGTCTATGAGTATCGCATATCGAGTCTAGGGGGTGGATAAAGTCAGACCCCTAATAACGCGACATTTAGTGTCGGCATGAAACCTATTGTTGGATATATGTATGCCCTAGAGGCCATTATATGTATAGTAGATGCTTGGACATGTATATCTATACAGATGACTTTCTTGCTTGACATGATAGTATGCTATCTGGTTGTACTTTATCTTAACATGTTTACTTGATTGTATTATACTGTTCATTTTATACATGTTGATAAAACCCTTAGGATATCTGCTTGACTTCCATGACTATGATGGAGATCATACTAGTGGGGCAAGAGTAGTTTATAAGCATATCCTAGAATGTTCCTAGTCGAGGGTATATCGAGACAGGGTATCGATATTCCAGAGTAGACTAGCGTATACGATTCTTGACCCATATGATGGGCAATGGATGGTCACATATCCATTGGTGTTGTGACATCAAAGATTGTATACGGGTGCTCAGTGGAGACCGGGTACACTGAACGGACTCACCGAGAACTCCTATAGGGTATTATATCTATCGTCAGATAGCAGTTCTCAGGTGACACTAGTACAGGTTAGTCTGTAGACCCAAGATCGTCATAGAGTCTTGTGTGTTCTCCCACTGTGCTTTGATTTCCACCCTAACACGGCTCTACTGAGTCATGAAAACAGGTGGCTTTTGGGTATAGTCCCGAGACACATGGAGGCAATGAGCGATAGGAGGGGTTTCGTCTCTCCCGGTATTGGGAGTTGATGTTGTGCTATGCGCGATTGGGTTTGATCGAAGTTGTAACACCTTAGAATGTGTTTTGTGGCTAATTATATTTTAATATATGATTTTTAATAAAAAGTTTACCAAAATGATTTCCAATTATTTTATCCTATTTAATGAATATTTTACTAGATTTTTCCTAGGCTTGCACACACTTGTGCATGATAACTAGGGTGCTAATTTGGAGGTTAGTCATGATTAGCAATCATGGTGAGCTAACCATTTTTCCTAAGCTAGTTTTAATATTTTTTAAGTGTTATGGGTTTTTAAGTGTGCATGGTTGTTTTAATTAAAAGGGTTTTATTTTGGTTTGAAATGTTGACTTTGTGTGAGAGAGAGGGCATGGGGTGCATGGTGTGAACCATGCCTCTTTAATGAGAAGAGAGAGTGAGAAGGGGGAGGGGTCTTTGTTGTTTCTCTCATTCTCCCTCTCTTTTTCATTTCTCATTCTCTCATACACAGACACCCACTCACCTACAGCAGCAGAAGCAGCAGCCATCAGCAGCAGCAGCAGAAGCAGCAGCCATCAGCAGCAGCAGCAGTAGCAACAGCAGGCAGCAGCAGCAGCAGGAGCTCCAGCTACTTGCAAGCTCTCTTCTTCCTCCATACACTTCTTCACCTGCTCTCTAGGGTTCATTAGGGTATAATTTCTTAACCCAATTTCCTAGTTTGCTTAAGTTGTGCATTGATTAGCTTCGGTTTGCATTTTAAAGCTAGTTTTGTGCTCAATATGGTGTTTTATGTGGAATTTTGGTTGGAATGTGTTTGAGTTGGTTAACCTAGCTCATTTTAGTGTTGTTAGGTCACCTCAACTGAGATTCAACCCAGGTTTCACAAAAATACCATAGGTTTTCCATATTGTGCAAAATATTGTTTTTTGGTGTCGTTTTGCGACATCTGGAATCTGCTTTTAACCCGGGGCCTTCAGGGCAAAATTGAGGAAACCGGGGCATGCACACTAGGTCTAGATTACACCACCAGAACACGAGCCATCCTCTCCCAAATCTGGCCGCAGATTTAATATGATTGGCCGTAATTTGCGGCCAAGTAGGGGGCTGGGGTGTTGGGGTCTTGGCTAGGGTTCTCTGCTGTGTTATCTAATGTTTTGGCATGTATAGTTTTGTAAGATTTGACCTGTAGGAAAATCTGGGACAATATATCGTATTTCATGTCCGTTTTGTTTGCGCGATACGCGCGATACGTGAGTGGGTTCTGCGATCGAGCGTGTCGCGGCGTGTCGCGGTAGTTTTAGACGCGTATACACATGTTTTAGCGTATCGTGCACACGCGCGTTTAGTTCGCGACGCGAGTTTCTCGTTTGGGTTCGATATTGCGTTTTGCGAGATATTTGGCTTATATAAGTATTCCTTGTCTCATTTTCAGGTTTGCAGGCGGGGACTACGGACACGGCTACAGAGGGAGACAGGTGGTAGGATTCACCTAGCGTGGAGCGTAGGTGAGTAGATTTAACATCTACGGGGGAATCGCCCGCATGGCATTATGCGTCTGGGCTAGAATTCAAATACTTGTCGCATATTCTACGTCATTGTTAGAATTGCGCCTTTACCCTATTACTTAGATATAGTTGTACTGTGACTAGTAGCTGTAGGATACTGCACACATTATTGACGGTTCATGTTGCACGAGTACGGATTGTATGCTACACACACACCGTCAATAATTTCCATGTCACACACAAACCATTATAGATACTATATTGCTTGATTAGGGACCTTGTGACATTGATTCGTACTGCGCATCACATATGACATTTACCATACTTGTATACCTATAGAGTATCGTACCATTAGTGATAGGTACATATACCCTTTACGATACATCCACAGGTATACCTTGCTCATATTTTACTTATACCCAGTGGGGTATGCCATATCATTTACTTATAAGTAGACACTTATACTTAGCTGTACCTTATTGATTTCGCATACATCTGGTTCCAGCTACATAGTTTCATTTATACACTCGCATTTCAGATATAACGTACATATTCATTCCTGGATTTGCGCATTGTTATTTGGATTTTACATGATGTTTTCTGGATTTGGGAACCGCGGGAGTTCATGAAATTATGCATACATTGAAAAACCCGGTGTCCTTGATATGATATTTGCGCAGCCACCATGAGATTTATCGGTTCTGATTTTATACCCCATACGAGGAGTGGGTGCCGTATAAGGGTACATGGTGGGGCCCGGTATGGTTCCCCTCGGCAAGAAGATCGATGGACTTTGCCGATTGAGCCTGCCGGTGACAGTACCAATGACTCGGCGGGGATCATGGAGATACCGTTGGGAGTCATGTACGTATGCATACGTCGAAAGGCGAGGGTCAGAGCTAGGCACTCGTGCTTTCGGGATAGCGTATGATACGTACCTATCAGGATTTTTGTGTCGATGCTTGGCACATTGTTTTCATGATATTTCTTTTAAATTCCTTTGTATATATAACAGGGGACTTAGCCGTTGTTATATATACCCTTACACCAATATTAGTGGAATTGGACGCTAATATATGTGTATTGACCCCATCATATTTATTCCTGCATATATATATATATATATATATATATATAGGATGTTAGAAATTTACTTGAGATTCGACCTGAGGACGTAGGTGATTCTTTGAGATTAGATATTGGATATGAAAGAGATTGTTGATTTGTACTTTCGAGATATAGGAGATCTATTCGATATTATACATTGAGGAGATGTGAGACTTATATGATGTGAGATCCCAACTTTAGGGCTGATATGAGGAATTGGGATTTGAGTGTCTTGATGGATTTTGATCCTACCACGATGTCAGGCTTCCGTGGGAATGACATATTTCACTCCATACCTCATACCTATTTATTTATGCACTATTCCATGTATTAGGAGTACCTGTTAGTGTACCCTTCATGTTAGTTGCATATCGACATTCTCATATCCCTATTGCATGATTATTGCATACTATTGTCATTTTATTATTGCTTCACATATTGATTGTACCTGCCAGTGTACTTTCCATTATTCCGCATTCACATGGCCTGTTATTACTGTAAATTGCATCTTAGATTCATGATGTACGTACATTCCTGCGATTATCTGCATATGTTATCTACTATTCACGAGTTGGCAACTCACCCCCGTTGTGCCACAGTTGTTTTGCAGGGTGTTTCCCCAGAGTAGTCGAGGTAGGCTATCCATCTATCATCTTTTGCTACAGATACCGGATCGGCTCACAGTGTACTATTTTGCTTAGGTGGGTTGGATGATTATCTGTATTTCATATTGTACATTCGTTGTATCTTGTACTCTCCATCTACTATTATGTTGTTGACTTAGAGACTTGGTGAGGACGATATTGTATTATTGTGGCTTTGTTGTCTTGTATACAGCTTTATCTCTATTGTCTTTATTTCTTCGCTACGGCGTCGTATATTTGTGATGTGGATTGTTTTCCGCCTTTAGGCCAGTTTTTACAAAAAAAAAGGGTGTTGCCAAAATTTTAAATATAGAAAATGGGACTTTTAAAGAATTTGGGTTGCGATTTCAAATGTTTCAAAACTGCTATTATCTTTTCTTACCTTCTTTTTATGGTTTAGATTTCTGGGTTTTGGCTTTCTTTTACTGCGTTACGTCTTTAGGCGTTGCGTAGTATTAGGGCCGACACGTGCCAATTTCGGGTCATGACAAAGTTGGTATCAGAGTGCTGGATTTTACCTTTCGGAGTGTAGGATGACCTCAGTATGATGGAGTAGGTAGCTTAAGCAAAGTAACGTAGTGTGTGTATGTCTGCAGCATACCCATGATGCGGTACTTCGCCTTAAGTGACTTAAGTACAAATTGCTTGAAATTCCTTCCTTGATGATTCATATCTTTGTGATTCGATTTCCTTATCCTTATCGAATCTTATCTTTATGTATAGCCTTGCCGCCGATGACTATGGGGACTCAGAGTGATGCAGCGAGGGCCGAGGTCAGAGTTGGCTCGGGTGAGACGAGTACTGACCAGGATGGCACTCTAGTTGCACAGGTGCAGACGGATCAGCCTTCGACATATAGTATCGATAGGCTTGTGGCAGAGATGCAGGACTTCCGCCAGACTATGAGTTCATTAGTTGATGTCATTCAGGAGCTACGACAGGAGGTTGTCACCCATGTTACTCAGTTGTCACTTGCGATCAGCATGCAGCAGTCCGTCACCTACATAGCACCAGTGGTTGCAGCTCCAGTTGACGAGGCGCATATTCCAGAGACTCTGAGAGTTCCAGGACAGTGGAGGACTCGTACCAGTGTACCAGCCCAGAGATAGAGATTTGGTTGTCGAGATAGATTTCATGGCTGTCGTGGGAGTAGCAGAGGCTTAGGACGAGGACAGTCGTTCAGCTCTCATTCCCAGGAGGGTCAGCAGTCAGCGCGTGGGTGCTTTCGATGCGGAAGCCTTCAGCACCTCGTCAGGATCGTTTTCAGAGAAGCCGTGGACGTAGAAGGTTCGCTCAGAGGGCTCGGTCTACCAGAGGAGTTCAGCCAGTTGCGGGTAGAGGGCAGACACAGGAGTTTGCTTCTACTCATTGGGACGCGCAGACGTCCAATGCAGAGTTTTCAGGTATCCTTAATTCGCATGTTCTTTTGATGTTTTCGCTGTTTTTTTTTCACACTTGTACCGTGGTTGGGTAGATTAGTCATAGTTTGTGTTAACTTCTGTCAGCGATTCTTTTGTTGCGCGACACGTATTCAGTTGTGTGCCAATCGGATAGGAGATAGAGATTCGTCTGTCGTTTTGATCCTTCTAGAGATGTTGGATTTGACGTTCTCCTGGGCACAGACTGGTCAGCTACGTGCTAGGCATCTGAGGACTACCATGAGGAAACAGTCAGGAATTGTTTTTCCCGGCGAGTCAGTTCTTGTTGTGCAGGTGGATAGTTGTGTCGCCTCTCACAGCTTGAATTCAGCCATTTTCGCTAGTCGGCTTCTGAGGAGATGTCGTGGATTCTTGGCGTTCAATTGTGATACCGGAGCCACAGTGGGATTGTTGGACCGGGTTCCTTTCGTGCGAGAGTTTTCCGACGTTGTTCCAGATGGGCCGGCGAAGCTTAGGGAGCTAAAGGATCAGCTGCAGAGTTGTCGTTTGGGGAGTATTGTGCGTCTGAGTGTTTCGCTTTTGGAAGCTCCTATTTCTGTTCGTCAAAGAGAAAGACGGCAGTTTAGGGTTGTGTATCGACGGATCGTTAATTGAACCGGCTTACGGTGCGGATGGTTATCCTTTACCTCGCTTTGACGATTTCTTCGATCAACTCCAGAGTGCGAGACATTTTCTAAGTTTGTTTGGGATCGGATCATCATTATTGCGGATTCGGAGTGATAGCATTCCGAAGACTGCCTTATGCGTGCTACGGGCCTTGTGTGTATTAGTGAGTCATTGGATTCACTGATTCCCTAGCAGCATTCGTAGATATGATGAACCAGATTTCTTCAGACCGTTCCTCGACCAGTTATTGTTGTGCTGTTTATGATATTCTGGTCTATTTAATGTGTCTTGAGGGACAGGAGTAACACTTGAGGATTTGTTATGCAGATACTGGGAGAGCACCGGTAGTTTGCTAGATTCTCGGAGTGTTTCTTCAGGCTTGTTTGTGTTGACTCCTAGGTCTTATAGTCACGGGAGACGGTTTCGTATGGTTCCGAGGGAGATCGTGGTCGTACAACCTAGGCCCAGACTTATGTGCAAGACGGAGGTCCGTGGATTTTGGGCTTAGCATGTTTTACCGCCGTTTCGTGCAGGATTACTAGAGTAGTGCTGCACCGTCGACTAATTGACCGGAAGGGAGGTTTCTTCTTTGGACTGAGACATGTGTGCGGAGTTTTCGGCAGTTGAAGATTCTGTTAACAACTGCACCAGTTCTTTCTTTGCTTTCTGGTTCGGGCGACCTTGTTGTTTAACTGTAATGTTTCTTGAGTGGGCTCGAGTGTGTACTGAGGTGACACTATAGAGTTATCGCTTTTGCTTCCCTACATTTGGAGAAAGTACGAGAAAGATATTCCACTGATGATCTGGAGATGGCCGCGGTGGTTTTGCGTTGGAGATTTGGAGACACTACTTATTCGAGAGTCGTGTCAGATTTTCACGGACCACCAGAGCTTAATGTACATCTTCCTGCAGCGGATGTTGATTGTTGTGATAGTCTTCTGCAGATTTACAGTTCTTGTGTGATCATCGAGTACATCTTAAGTTCGTCTCTACGGAGGGGACAGCTTGCTCATGTCCGCGCCCGACCACTTTTCTTAAATCGCTTTCGCGAGACACTGCCCGCCGATGCTCGTACGTCAGAGATACTTGAGCATACTCGGCTGGGTAATGATTCGGAGTCCCTGATTTATGACAATGGTGTTCTAAGTTAGGGACACATTTGTGTACCTGATATTATCAGGTAGAGACGTGAAATCCTAGAGCCAGCACATCTGTCAACTCTCTATATTCATTCAAGTTCCACCAACATTGACGTGACTTGTGAGATAGTTACGGTGGACAGGGATGTAAAGAGAAGTTTCATGGTTCGTTTCAAGGTGTCTGTCTTGTTGTGTGCTTGGGTCGAGCATCTGAGGCCGGCTGGAGAGTTGCCACCTTTAACCGTTCTGAAGTAGGAGTGGGAGCAGATCTCCACAAATTTCGTTGTGGTGTCTACTCAAGTTTAGTCAGGGTGTGACTCCATTCGAATTCTTGTCGTCCGGTTATACTCAGCTTGCTCAGTTGTTCCTTGTTAAGTTGTGCGTTTGTGTTTTTGTTGTCGGCAGTTGGGGATCGTCACTCGCCATTGTTAGGGTTCTTCTTCGATAGCGGTTATCAGGAGACACTCCAAATTGGCAACCTTTAGGTTTAGGGGTTAGGTCGTGTCGATCACCAGTCTGTTCTCCTGACTCTGCGTAAGTAGGATTTTGGACCTCAGCTAGTCTAGAGACTTCGGAGATGATCCAGTCGATTCAGGTCAGGATGAGAGTAGCCCAGTGCAAACAGTGGTCTTATACCGACCGTGTTGGTCGTAGACTTATGTGCGCAGTGGCAAATCATGTATTCCTGCGGATTTTTTTCCGATGAATGACGTGTTGGATTTTGGGAAGCTTGTCCCAGGATTTTAGGTCCTTTTGAGATCCTATAAGCGAGTTAGTTTTGTTGCCTTTAATTTAGCACTTCCGCCCAGATTATTGAGTTTTCACCCTGTATTCCTTATGAAGATACTTTACAATTATCTTCATGACCTTTCTGTAAGTCCATGCTACCGCTCCCGGTACTTACGGGCTTGCGTAAATGATGAAAAACAATTTTTCTAGAGATGGTAACATGGACTCAAACCGGATCCTTGTTAAACTATCTATCTAACAACCTAACTAGGAGTTGTTTAACTACTCGGTTAGGGGGTTATACCTTTCTTGAACTCCTTCGTCTTCAACTCGTGTGGTGTACGGACCGGCCTCTCCTCGTCGTCTTCTTGCGCCGAAGACGGATCCACCCGAAAGCTTCTACCTTTGGCTTCTTCTTCAAACTTGAAGAAACTAGATCACTCGGTTTGCTAAACCTTGTGAACTAGGATGAGTAGAGGATTGTTTTGGTGTCTTTTTATCTCTAGGGCAATGATTCTCAACAATTGAGAATGGTTTGCCCTTGAGGTAGAGAGAGAGCAAGAGGAAGAGGGTGAGAGCTAGAGAAAATGAGAGAGCTCAAGAGAGAGAAAGCTCAAGAAAGAATGAGCAAGACTTTTCTCATACCCCCTCTCATAATCCAAAAGCATCATGATAACAAGTAATGATAATTGAGTATATTGTAAAGGTTATTATCATGACAAATGACACTATCATTTCTTGCATTAAATGCAAATGGTGAACAAAATAAGCAAGCATAAGTCAATGCAACCAAATGATGGCCATTGTCATGATGGTGGTCAACAAGTCCAACCTAGTCAACCGGTCAACAAAAGTCAACAAGTCAACTAGGTCAACCTTTCAACCCTAACCATGTCACTATAATACTCAATTAATATTATTGTTAATCATATGTATTAATCTTATTAGGGTTTGACAAAAGTCAACAGTCAGCAACCCTAATGAGAATCCTCTGCCTCTGCCTCTGTCTTTGTCAACTGTGCATACACACCTGTATCCGCGTTCCGGGGAACACGAATACAAACGAGATAAAACCAATCCCAAAACGTACACTAGGATCTGGCTTAAAGCAAAGCCCGCTAGTGTTAACTGTCCGGACACCAAACGTGCACAAGTGCACGGATGTGACCGAACCCTGTCGCAAAACCATGCGACCTGTCGCAAAACCATGCGACCTCTACTCTTTTGGCTAAAGGCGAATAGCTCTCTGTATGGGACTCTAAAGACTCGACACTACGCTGGCAGTGGGTTTAACCACAGACCGCAAGTGGCACTAGCTGCGCGTAACGGCCCCCAGGTAGATGCCGATAAAGACGGACGAGGTGAAACCCATCTGAACTCCTACTGAGCCTGAATGTGACAGTCTCCATACACTCCGGTCTGTTCGTCTGATACATCGCATGGCGGGCCTAGGGGGTGGTGAACGTCAGTCCCCTAATAGCGGTACAAGTCGTGTCGGAGTGTAGCCCAGAACACCCTGAGATAACACTGGAAACCTACCAGTATATCTCGCTTGCCCTGGCCAGGGACTACTCGTGTAATGGATCTCCTAGACACAGATGTCAACCCCCAATATCGGGAGAGACGAATCCTGTCTAACCATCACTGCCTCCAAGTGCTTCGGGACTGCACCCAACTACTACCTGTTTGCATGACTCCTTTGAGCCGTGGTAGGGTAGTAATCAACGTACAGTAGGAACACACTCGAGGCGAAGTGATAGTGTCAAGTCAGCGGACTAAGCTGTACTCATGTCACCTGGGAACTGATAACTGACGATAGGTATAATACCAACCAATCAGTTCCCGACGAGTCCTGTCCAATGTACTCGTAACCTAACGAGCACCCGCATACTATCTCAAGTACGACGTACTGACGGCTGTGGGACAGACCGTCTCCCAAGCTGGGATAAGAAGCGCATACGCTAGTCTACTCCGGAGTATCGATGCCCTGTCTCGATAGCCCTGCGACTAGGGACCTGCATAAGGATGTGCTTGTGGATTACCTAGCCCCCACGAGTGTGACTGCCATCACAACGCTGGTAATCAAGCAAAGATCCTAAGGGCTCTACTAATATGCATAAGCAATATGCTAAAAGAAACACATGCACATATTAAAGTAGAAACAAACCAAGTAGCATACTACCATTTTGAGCAAGATTGTTTATACAACTGTGAATATCCCAAGCTTCCATTAAGTAATATACAAACTAGTATGATACAGTAATGGTCTCTAGGGCATATACACTAACAATCTCCCACTTGCACTAAGGCCACGTACTGGCGTATCGAAGACCTATCATCTTGATCAGCCGCTCGAACTGAGTCTGGGGCAAGGCGTTGGTGAATGGATCTGCAGTGTTATCTTCTGAAGCAACCCTCCGAACCTCGATCTCCTGGCGATCCACGATCTTCCTGATCAGGTGATACCGCCTCAAGATGTGTCTGGATTTCTGATGGGACCTGGGTTCCTTCGCTAAAGCTATAGCCCCGTTGTTGTCGCAATACAGAGGTATTGGGTCAACAATGGACGGAACCATCTGAAGCTCTTTCAAGAACTTCCTCATCCAGACGGCCTCTTTTGCGGCATCAGATGCAGCGATATATTCCGATTCCATTGTCGAGTCAGCAACGGTTTCCTATTTGGAACTCTTCCAACACACCGCCCCTCCGTTGAGGGTAAAGACAAAGCCCGACATGGACTTGGAATCATCCTTGTCACTCTGGAAGCTGGAGTCAGCAAAGGCCTTGATCTGGAGGTCTTTTCCGCCATACACCAAGAACATCTCCTTAGTCCTTCTCAGGTACTTGAGAATGTTCTTTACCGCTATCCAGTGTTTCTCCCCAGGGTTTGACTGATACTGGCTTACTACACTCAGTGCATAAGCTACATCCGGTCTGGTACACAACATCGCATACATTATAGAGCCTATCGCAGAAGCGTAGGGTATAATAGACATGCGATCCCTTTCCAAATCAGTCTTGGGAGACATCTCTTTGGAGAGGGTGATCCCGTGACAAGCCGGTAAATTACCGCGCTTGGAATCTTCCATACTGAATCTTTTCAGTATGGTGTCGATATACCTGGACTGTGAAAGTCCTAATATCCTCTTGGATCTGTCACGATAGATCCGGATCCCCAGAATGTATGAGGCATCACCCAGGTCTTTCATGGAGAACCTGTGTAACAAGAACCCTTTGACAGATTGTAGCATAGGAATGCCATTTCCTATTAAGAGAATGTCATCCACGTATAAAACGAGGAATACTATAGTTCTCGCTACAAATCTACTATAGATGCATGGTTCATCTGGATTTTTGATAAAGCCAAATTCTTTGACCGTCTCATCAAAACAGATGTTCCAACTCCGCAACGCCTGCTTTAGTCCATAGATGGACTTAAGCAACTTGCACACCTTTCCGCTGCTCCCACTCTGAATGAAACCCTCTGGCTGGTCCATATAGACACACTCTTCTAAATTTCCATTTAGAAAAGCGGTCTTTACGTCCATTTGCCAGATCTCATAATCGTGGAAGGCAGCAATAGCAAGAAGGATCCGAATGGATTTCAGCATAGCCACTGGAGAAAAGGTTTCGTCATAGTCCAAGCCAGGTCTTTGACGGAAACCCTTTGCAACAAGTCTAGCTTTATAGGTCTCAACCTGTCCATCTACACCAATCTTCATTTTGAAGATCCACTTGCATCCTATGGGTTTTACCCCATCTGGAGCAATGTCCAACGTCCATACTTTGTTGGTGTACATGGACTCCATTTTGGTCCGCATTGCATCCAGCCATTTTACCGAGTCAACGCTCTGAATGGCTTGCTGGAAGCTAGTAGGCTCATCACTATCAATGATGCAATCCTCTCTATCCCCGTCTATGAGAAAACCGTAGTATCTCTCAGGCGGATGAGACCGCCTACTACTCCTGCGGAGCGGCGTAGGAATGTCATGTTCTTTCGAACCCTCTGGTTCTACTAAGCTTTCAGTAATAGCTCGTGGTTCTGGAATTTCTTCCAGTTCTACTGCGCTCCCACTAATTTCCTTTTCCAAGAACTGGTGTTCTAGAAAGTGGGCATGACGAGAAACAAAAACCTTTTGTTCCACTTCGCAATAGAAGAAATATCCCTTGGAGTTCTTTGGATATCCCACAAACTTACACTGTACTGAGCATGCCTCGAGTTTGTCCGCATGCTGCTTTTTGACAAAAGCTGGACATCCCCATGTCTTAACGTGATTAAGATAGGGTCTCTTCCCACACTACATCTGATATGGTGTAGTAGGCACAGTCTTAGTGGGAACTCAGTTCAAAAGGTATGCAGCTGATTCTAGTGCATATCCCCAGAATGATCGCGGTAACTCAGCGTTACTCATCATGGACTGTACCATATCCAATAGGGTTCGGTTCCGTATCTCCGATACACCGTTATGTTGCGGGGTGTATGGAGGAGTAAGTTGAAAGAGAATTCCATTCTCTTTTAGGTAATCCAGGAACTCGGCACTTAAGTATTCACCACCTCGATCAGATCTCAGTGTCTTGATACTTTTGCCGGTTTGTTTTTCTACTTCATTCTTATATTCCTGGAACTTTCCAAAGGCTTCGGATTTATGTTTCATTAAGAAGACATAACCGTACCTTGAAAAGTCATCCGTAAAAGTAATGAAGTAAGAATAACCGCTTCGTGCATGCGTAGACATTAGACCGCACACGTCGCTGTGTACGAGTTCCAAGAGCTCGCTCGCTCTTACTCCGTATCCAGTGAACGGAGTCTTTGTCATCTTTCCTTTGAGACAGGATTGACAAGTGGAATACGATTGATATTCGAACGGATTCAAATATCCTTCTGTATGCAACTTCGTCAACCTTCTCTCATTGATGTGACCCAGTCTACAATGTCATAAGAAAGTCCAATTTATTTCCGGAGACTTTCTTTTGTGTGTATTCTGGACATTGAAAATCTATGGTTGGTTTAATACGTATATACCATTGCTTAATGTACCTGACCCAATCAGAACTTGATTAAGGTGAATGTTTACAACATTACTTACAAATGCAAATTCATAACCTTCTTTAGATAATAAAGATACAGAAATGATATTACAAGTTGCATTGGGTACAAAATAGCAATTACGCAAAACCAAAACGTGTCCATCTGACAACCCCAGGTGATAGTCCCCCACGGACTCAGCATCCATGCTAGCTCCGTTTGCAACTCTAAGGGTCATGTCACCTGCTTTCAAAAACCTACGCTTTCTCAACGCCTGCAAAAAATTACAGATATGAGATCCTGATCCGGTATCCAATACCCAGGACGTAAAGTTTATTGATAGACAGTTTTCAATAACATACACACCTGAAGCTGAAGCCGCAACTTGCTTCAGATCCTGTGTTCTGGCTTTCCAAGCCCTGCAATTTTTCTTTCAGTGTCCACTCTTATGACAGTAGAAGCATTCTTCCTTATCCACAAGCTTCCCTACTTTCTTTGTTGCTTTTGCCTTTCCCTTCGTATCCACTTTACTAACACCGCCCCTTGGTTTGGCGGGGGCTTTCTTCTTCTTTCCCTTGGCTTTCGCCTTGGACCTAGAAGAGGAAGATCCTCCTACAAACAAAGTGGATGTTTCCCTACCTTTCTGTAGGGTGCCCTCTGCGCTCCTCAGCATGTTGAGGAGTTCTGAAAGTTCAACTTCTTTTTCTTGCAAGTTGAAGTTCAGGATAAACTGGGCGTAAGTGGAAGGAAGGGACTGGAGAATCAAGTCCGTATAGAGTTCATTCTCCAACGTGGTCCCAAGGTCCGCGAGCTCCTCTATGTAGCCAATCATCTTAAGCACGTGTTCCGCTACCGATGATCTGACGGCCAACCTTGCCGAAAATAGCTTCTTCGACACTTCGTATCTTGCCATACGAGATTGCTCTCCATACAGTTCTTTTGTATGGAGAAATATGGATTCGAGGTCCATATTCTCGTGCCTCCTCTGATGTTCGTTGTCCATAGAGGCAAGCACGAGGCACTTGGCCTTCACGCAATCGATCTCCCAAGTCTTACGGATTTCCTTATCCGCGACGCTGGAGGTGGGACCTGGGACAGGGGGAGCTTTGGTGGTAAGAAGATACCCCATCTTGTCGTAAGTGATTGCCATTTTGACATTCCTGAGCCAATCTTTGTAGTTTGGCCCTGTCAGTATGTTTTTATCTAGAAGTAACTTAAGTCCAGTCATGTCGATTGGTCGCTGCAATTAGGAAAGAGAGAAGAAACACTCAGCATGATGCTCTTGCAAGTTTAGAGTGGTTTTTAGTTTGTCTAAACAGGATGGCTCCTACTGTCTCTCAAATCCCTCCTCAAACCAAATAGGGAAGAATTAGTCAGGATCAATCTCATCGTACAATTCTTGCTTAACCGTTCGGCCAGGCTGGTGTCGATACTTCGAGGGAGGTTTTCCAACGCTTTCGCGAAGTTCCTTAATTAAATAACCTCTTTTCCCTGTGGGCGTAGCCCCGCTAACACCTTTCTAGACACCTACTTAGTTTATAGCATTGATCGTTAAGTGAGAAATTTCCCGAGGAGTAGCATATACTCACAGTAGGATCGGGATCCAAATATCATCGCGTGACAAAACTTAAGGAATCCTACCAGAATCATCACACTCCAAATAGTATGCAGCGCTAGCAAGTTTCAGTACTTATGAAACTCCCGATGTGGATTTTTGCCCCATGCTCTTATGACCTTGACTTTGGCCAAAATATCATAAGTCACATGTCAAGTTCTACCCGTCATTCTCCAGGTTAATTTGAGCCCACCCGCACATACTCTTGACTTTGGCCAAAATGGTAGAACGACTGCCCCAAACCAACACATCTATCTATGCTGCACATGAATACCCAATAGCTACCAATCACTATGCCTTGACTTTGGCCAACATACATAGCTTGAATACTATTGACTATTCATGTGAAACGACGGAGGGCTACGAATGGTTTTGGCAAAACCGTGAACGTAGTGAACTTGATATAATCGATGGAACGAGATAGCTTTTAAAAGGAGTGGTTCAAGCTCCGCATTTAAAAGTTAGTTTTTGAAAAGAACCGAGTGGTTTTTGAAAGTGTTCCAACGACTTTTACTTGGTTTATTTTCTTGCATTAGTTCTTTTAATGCGTATTTTTCTTGCATTAGTTCTTTTAATGCGTCCCATCATTTAATCCTACCATTGCAGAAAACAACCAAATTATGACGTACGCTTATGCCATTCGCATTCGCCACGGGGCCCCGTCGTTACCCGTTAGGTTACTTAACTAACGACAGAGCGGGGGCTAGGCTAGCGCGGCTGAAAAACATAAGCAACGCCTAAATAATATCATATATAGATATATTGCAATGATAGCCATTTCAGATCACAGATGAACACATTGGATATACTAGGAACCCGCAATTCATATGAGCCTGTAACGAAAAGCAGATTACACGGTCGCGGTGAATAGCCAATACCCCACCCAAGACCCCTACGGGTGCGGCAAACTACCCGCCAAGTACCCGAAGCGAAGCAACCTTCCTCAACACCGTAAGTAGGCCACTCGGCACTTCGGGATACCCGGTAGTTTGTGCACCCCCTCCATGGGTCTATCCTAGGAGAAAAAATAGTAAAAAGAAATTATACAATGACGGCTACAACCCCGACCCGGTTGTGCGGCCATACAAATAATATTACATCAATTTACAAATTTACATGAATTGAAAGATAAAAGAAAACTCTTATCTCACAACCCCCGGCTATTCATCCGCGACAATCCAATGAATTCATATACACATACCAACAACATTACAGATCACAGATTTGTATAACCCCCACTAATCGACATATAGCGATTAGCAGACGTTCAATACAAATAACACATCACAGATATAAACCCGTTAGCATTAGTCTTTAGAAGTTCGATAAAAATACGGATTTTCAAGCCCCCAAAACAAATTTTGCTTTCTGGAAAATCTGGGCTGAAAAGACATTGTAAAAATCACAAAACACCCCACTGAACAAACTGCGAGGAAAATTACCCACGGCCGAGTCAACTCGGCCGCGAAACCGCGGCGGGAGCATGCTCCCGCCGCGTTTCCGCGGCGCTTTGATCTGTTCGATGGATGATTTTTCTACAGTGAGTTTTAAAAACCCTGAGCCGAATTTTAAGGTATGATTTTTTAATTTTCGGAACTGAAAAAAATCGGCAAAAAGTTTGATTTCCGGGTGTATTTCGCGACTTTTTCACCAATCGAATTTCTACTAACTTTGCTAACATGTTAGATAGTGTTTAACTAGGCTCTGATACCACTGTAAGTCCATGCTACCGCTCCCGGTACTTACGGGATTGCGGAAATGATGAAAAACAATTTTTCTAGAGATGGTAACATGGACTCAAACCGGATCTTTGTTAAACTATCTATCTAACAACCTAACTAGGAGTTGTTTAACTACTCGGTTAGGGGGTTATACCTTTCTTGAACTCCTTCGTCTTCAACTCGTGTGGTGTACGGACCGGCCTCTCCTCGTCGTCTTCTTGCACCGAAGACGGATCCACCCGAAAGCTTCTACCTTTGGCTTCTTCTTCGAACTTGAAGAAACTAGATCACTCGGTTTGCTAAACCTTGTGAACTAGGATGAGTAGAGGATTGTTTTGGTGTCTTTTTATCTCTAGGGCAATGAATCTCAACACATGAGAATGGTTTGCCCTTGAGGTAGAGAGAGAGCAAGAGGAAGAGGGTGAGAGCTAGAGAAAATGAGAGAGCTCAAGTGAGAGAAAGCTCAAGAAAGAATGAGCAAGACTTTTCTCGTACCCCCTCTCATAATCCAAAAGGATCATGATAACAAGTAATGATAATTGAGTATATTGTAAACGTTATTATCATGACAAATGACACTATCATTTCTTGCATTAAATGCAAATGGTGAACAAAACAAGCAAGCATAAGTCAATGCAACCAAATGATGGTCATTGTCATGATGGTGGTCAACAAGTCCAACCTAGTCAACCGGTCAACAAAAGTCAACAAGTCAACTAGGTCAACCTTTCAACCCTAACCATGTCACTATAATACTCAATTAATATTATTATTAATCATATGTCTTAATCTTATTAGGGTTTGACAAAAGTCAACAGTCAGCAACCCTAATGAGAATCCTCTGCCTCTGTCTCTGTCAACTGTGCATACACACCCGTATCCGCGTTCCGGGGAACACGAATACAAACGAGATAAAACCAATCCCAAAACGTACACTAGGATCTAGCTTAAACCAAAGCCCGCTAGTGTTAACTGTCCGGACACCAAACGTGCACAAGTGCACGGATGTGACCGAACCCTGTCGCAAAACCATGCGACCTCTACTCTTTTGCCTAAAGGCGAATAACTCTCTGTGTGGGACTCTAAAGACTCGACACTACGCTGGCAGTGGGTTTAACCACAGACCGCAAGCGGCACTAGCTGTGCGTAACGGCCCCCAGGTAGATGCCGATAAGAAGACAGACGAGGTGAAACCCATCTGAACTCCTTCTGAGCCTGAATGTGACAGTCTCCGTACAGTCCGGTCTGTTCGTCTGATACATCGCATGGCGGGCCTAGGGGGTGGTGAACGTCGGTCCCCTAATAGCGGTACAAGTCGTGTGGAAGTGTAGCCCAGAACACCCTGAGATAACACCGGAAACCTACCAGTATATCTCGCTTGCCCTGGCCAGGGACTACTCGTGTAATGGCTCTCCTAGACACAGCGCGATGTCAACCCCCAATACCGGGAGAGATGAATCCTGTCTAACCATCACTGCCTCTAAGTGCTTCGGGACTGCACCCAACTACTACCTATTTGCACGACTCTTTTGAGCCGTGGTAGGGTAGTAATCAAAGTACAGTGGGAACACACTCGAGGCGAAGTGATAGTGTCAAGTCAGCGAACTAAGCTGTACTCATATCACCTGGGAACTGATAACTGACGATAGGTATAATACCAACCAATCAGTTCCCGATGAGTCCTGTCCAATGTACTCGTAACCTAACGAGCACCCGCATACTATCTCAAGTACAACGTACTGACGGCTGTAGGACAGACCGTCTCCCAAGCTGGGATAAGAAGCGCATACGCTAGTCTACTCCGGAGTATCGATGCCCTGTCTCGATAGTCCTGCGATTAGGGACCTGCATAAGGATGTGCTTGTGGATTACCCAGCCCCCACGAGTGTGACTGCCATCACAACGCTGGTAATCAAGCAAAGATCCTAAGGGCTCTACTAATATGCATAAGCAATATGCTAAAAGAAACACATGCACATATTAAAGTAGAAACAAACCAAGTAGCATACTACCATTTTGAGCAAGATTGTCTATACAACTGTGAATATCCCAAGCTTCCATTAAGTAATATACAAACTAGTATGATACAGTAATGGCCTCTAGGGCATATACACTAACACTTTCTTACATGAATTGGCACCAGACCATTTGGCTTGGACGCGATCGTTTCGTTCACCAGCAGCCAATGGTATTAATGGCTCGGCAGGTAAAGAAACGTCGGTCAAGGGTCTTGCCATCTGTAAAGAGCTTTCTTGGACGTAGCCGTATAGTGAGGTGATCACTTGGGAGGCTGCCAGCGAGATTTGAGAGTTGTAATCTTCTCCTTGAAGGTACGCGTAATAGTATATTTTTAAATTCGGGGACGAATTTCTTTTAAGGGTGGAAGATTGTAACACCTTAGAATGTGTTTTGTGGATAATTATATTTTAATATATGGTTTTTAATAAAAAGTTTACCAAAATGATTTCCAATTATTTTATCCTATTTGATGAATATTTTACTAGATTTTTCCTAGGCTTGCACACACTTGTGCATGATAACTAGAGTGCTAATTTGGAGGTTAGTCATGATTAGCAATCATGGTGAGCTAACCATTTTCCCTAAGCTATTTTTAATATTGTTTAAGTGTTATGGGTTTTTAAGTGTGCATGGTTGTTTTAATTAAAAGGGTTTTATTTTGGTTTGAAATGTTGACTTTGTGTGAGAGAGAGGGCATGGGGTGCATGGTGTGAACCATGCCTCTTTAATGAGAAGAGAGGGTGATAAGGGGGAGGGGTCTTTGTTGTTTCTCTCATTCTCCCTCTCTTTTTCATTTCTCATTCTCTCATACACAGACACCCACTCACCTACAGCAGCAGAAGCAGCAGCCATCAGCAGCAGCAGCAGAAGCAGCAGCCATCAGCAGCAGCAGCAGCAGGCAGCAACAGCAGCAGAAGGAGCTCCAGCTACTTGCAAGCTCTCTTCTTCCTCCATACACTTCTTCACCTGCTCTCTAGGGTTCATTAAGGTATAATTTATTAACCCAATTTCCTAGTTTTCTTAAGTTGTGCATTGATTAGCTTCGGTTTGCATTTTAAAGCTAGTTTTGTGCTGAATATGGTGTTTTATTTGGAATTTTGGTTAGAATGTGTTTGAGTTGGTTAACCTAGCTCATTTTAGTGTTGTTAGGTCACCTCAACTGAGATTCAACCCAGGTTTCACAAAAATACCATAGGTTTTCCATATTGTGCAAAATATCTTTTTTTGGTGTCGTTTTGCAACATTTGGAATCTGCTTTTGACCCGGGGCCTTCAGGGCAAAATTGAGGAAATCGGGGCATGCACACTAGGTCTAGATTACACCACCAGAACACGAGCCATCCTCTCCCAAATCAGGCCGGAGATTTAATACGATTGGCCGCAATTTGCGGCCAAGTAGGGGGCTGGGGTGTTGGGGTCTTGTCTAGGGTTCTCTGCTGTGTTATCTAGTATTTTGGCATGTATAGTTTTGTAAGATTTGACTTGTAGGAAAATCTGGGACAATATGTCGTATTTCATGTCCGTTTTGTTTGCGCGATACGCGCGATACGTGAGTGGGTTCTGCGATCCAGCGTGTCGCGGCGTGTCGCGGTAGTTTTAGACGCGTATACACATGTTTTAGCGTATCGTGCACACGCGCGTTTAGTTCGCGACGCGAGTTTCTCGTTTGGGTTCGATATCGCGTTTTGCGAGATATTTGGCTTATATAAGTATTCCTTGTCTCATTTTCAGGTTTGCAGGCGGGGACTACAGACACGGCTACAGAGGGAGACATGTGGTAGGATTCACCTAGCGTGGAGCGTAGGTGAGTAGATTTAACATCTACGGGGGAATCGCCCGCATGGCGTTATGCGTCTGGGCTAGAATTTAAATACCTATCGCATATTCTACGTCATTGTTAGAATTGCGCATTTACCCTATTACTTAGATATAGTTGTACTGTGACTAGTAGCCGTAGGACACTGCACACATTATTGACGGTTCATGTTGCACGAGCACGGATTGTATGCTACACACACACCGTCAATAATTGCCATGTCACACACAAACCATTATAGATACTATATTGCTTGATTAGGGACCTTGTGACATTGATTCGTACTGCGCATCACATATGACATTTACCATACTTGTATACCTATAGAGTATCGTACCATTAGTGATAGGTACATATACCCTTTACGATACATCCACAGGTATACCTTGCTCATATTTTGCTTATACCCAGTGGGGTATGCCATATCATTTACTTATAGGTAGACACCTATACTTAGCTGTACTTTATTGATTTCGCATACATCTGGTTCCAGCTACATAGTTTCATTTATACACTCGCATTTCAGATATAACGTACATATTCATTGCTGGATTTGCGCATTGTTATTTGGATTTTACATGATGTTTTCTGGATTTGGGAACCGCGGGAGTTCATGAAATTATGCATACATTGAAAGACCCGGTTTCCTTGATATGATATTTGCGCAGCCACCATGAGATTTATCGGTTCTGATTTTATACCCCATACGAGGAGTGGGTGTCGTATGAGGGTACATGGTGGGGCCCAGTATGGTTCCCCTCGGCAAGAAGATCGATGGACTTTGCCGATTGAGCCTGGAGGCGGACGAGTACCTACCGGTGACAGTACCAATGACTCGGCGGGGATCATGGAGATACCGTTGGGAGTCATGCACGTATGCATACGTCGAAAGGAGAGGGTCAGATCTAGGCACTCGTGCTTTCGGGATAGCGTATGATACGTACCTATCAGGATTTTTGTGTCGATGCTTGGCATATTGTTTTCATGATATTTCTTTTAAATACCTTTGTATATATAACAGGGGACTTAGCCGTTGTTATATATACCCTTACACCAATATTGGTGGAATGGAACGCTAATATATGTGTATTGACCCTATCATATTTATTCCTGCATATATATATATATATATTTAGGATGTTAGAATTTTACTTGAGATTCGACTTGAGGACGTAGGTGATTCTTTGAGATTAGATATTGGATATGAAAGAGATTGTTGATTTGTACTTTCGAGATATAGGAGATCTATTCGATATTGTACATTGAGGAGATGTGAGACTTATATGATGTGAGAGCCCAACTTTGGGGCTGATCTGAGGAATTGGGATTTGAGTGTCTTGATGGATTTTGATCCTACCACGATGTCAGGGTTCCGTGGGAATGACATATTTCTGTTCCCCTCCGAACGGCGGCGGCGACGTGAGGACGTCTTGCCTGAGATTCGGGGCAGATGCTATATAGTTTTATCCGTCTACCTCTCCGAAGATGCCAAGTTGATTTATGTGTAAGTCGATGTAGTACACCCCAGTACTTATGGGGAGGCGGAATTTTCAAAAACGATCAAGTTTAAAGAACAAACATCGACTAACCGCTTGAATCGAAGCTAAACAAATAATAACCGAACACATAGCTATACTAAACTATAGTGTTAAGGGATTATACCTATCGAAACTTGTCCTTCGTCTTTACGATCTCCTTGTTCTCCTCGGCCTTCTCTAGGTAGTAGACGATCCACCCGAGAGCGAAACTCCAAGCTAAACCTCTAAACTTGAGGCAACTAACCTTCTTGGATTGCTAATCAAAGAAGTTAGGATGAGATAGAGTGATGGTTATGGATTGTTTAGTCTAACTAATCCTTTGATCTCAACTCATGAGGTGTAAGGATTAGGGTTTGAAGATGAGAGCTTGAGGAGAGAGAATGTGAGATAAGATAATGAGAAGAGAGAAAGTCTATCATAATATATTATGAAGCATTTTCTAATAATGAGAAAAGAATATAGAGTGATGATAAATCATGCTTCATAAAATATCTAGTGGTGATTCATTAGCATGAGTCATTAAGCAATAAATGTGCATTAATGAAATGAATGAATCACCACCATGACTCATAACCTCATTTAATGAATATGACACATAACCCTCCTTAGTCACCATCTTCTAGAAGCTTCTCGAACAATTACGAGAACGCCCTCCGATCCGTAAAAATACGGAAAAACTTTAGACTGTAAAAATCCAATAACCGGATACCAGTAACTGGCTTAAACCAAAGCCGACTGGTAAAAACTGTCCGAAAGTCGTACGCGCGTAAACGCACGTATGCGTCCGAACCCTTTGTCGCAAAACCATGCAACCTCTATATCGTTTCGCCTGGAGTAGGAAACTCTCTGTGTGGGACTCTAGAGACTCGACTACTACGCTGGCAGTGGGTTTAACCACAGACCGCAAGCGGCACTAGCTGTACGTAACGGTCCCCAGGTAGTTGTCGATAAGAAGGCCGATGAGAAAACCCATCTGAACTCCTACTGAGTCTGATGTGACAATCTCCATACAGTCCGGTCCGTTCGTCCATGACTATCGCATATCGGGCCTAGGGGGGCGGCAAGCGTCAGTCCCCTAATAGCGGTATAAGTCGTGTCGGAGGGAAGCCCATTACACCCTGAGAAACTACTGGAACCTACCAGCAAATCTCGCTTGCCCTGGCCAAGGACTTTGCGTAATGGCTCTCTGACACAGCACGATATCTACTCCCAATACCGGGAGGGACGAATCCTGTCTAACCGCCACTGCCTCCAAGTGCTCGGGACTGCACCCAACTGCTACCTGTTTGCACGACTCCTTTGAGCCGTGGTAGGGTAGCAATCTAAGAACAGTGGGACACACTCGAGGCGAAGTAGCAGTGTCAAGTCTGTGGACTACGCTGTACTCATGTCACCTGGGAACTGTTCACTAACGACTGGTATCAAACCAACCAACAGTTCCCTGTGAGTCCTGTCCGGTGTACCCGTAACCTAACGAGCACCTGTATACTATCTCCAGTACGACGTACTGACGGCTGTGGGACAGACCATCTCCCCAACTGGGATGAGAAGCGTACACACTAGTCTACTCCGGAGTATCGATGCTCTGTCTCGATAATCCAACGACCAGGGACCTAAATGAGGATGTGCTTGTAGACTACCCAGCCCCCACTAGTGTGACTGCCATCACAACGCTGGTAGACAAGCAAGATCCTAAGAGCTCTATCAATACGTACACTCACATATTAAGATAGAAAAACCAAGTAGCATACTACCATGTTTAGCAAGACTGTTATATACATGTGAATATCCCAAGCTTCCATTAAGTAATATACAAGCTAGTATGATACAGTAATGGCCTTCTAGGGCATAAACACTAACATTATAGCACCGTGTATCGGAGGTTTAGACGAATGCGGCCGATGTAGCAGACTTCGTCAGATTCCCCCTCGCTAGAAGGGTTTTTGATTATGGGGACGCTCTTCCCTGCAGGCACAAGCCCCTGCAGTTAATTACGCTACCGCATCGCGGTAGCCACTTTCTCCTTCTCCAGAATTTCACTTCGTGTCGTGTGTGTTTGTTTTGTTTATGGTTGCCCGTGGATTGTATACGGAGACTGAGTAATGTCGTCGCCCGTAGGACGTGGATTAGTCCAAATCCGTATTTACTTAGATTTGGGTTTGGTGTTTTTAGTTTAAGGATACGTTAACCGTATTGAGGCTAAGATCAACTTAAACGTTCGTTAAGGATGCGTTAGTCTGATTTGAGACTAAGATCAACTTAACGTGGTGATCCATTTAATATATGGCCATCGGGACTCATCACCTCTCTGACGTCGTTGAAGGATTACAACGATAGGTGTCAGAGAAGTTCAGAGATGTACCCTTGAACCAAAGTTGATTTGGAGTTTTATAGTTCATTTGAACGTTTAAGGATACGTTAGCCGTATTTGGGGCTAAGATCAACTTAAACGGGATCGTTTCGATCCAACAAAAGAGCATTTGAGGGCTCTATTGTTCCCGTTTAGGGACGTGGTGGTCCATCATTAGTTTAAGGACGTTTCGGTCCGATATTAGTTTAAGGACGTTTCGGTCCAATGTTAGTTTAAGGACGTTTCGGTCCGATATTAGTTTAAGGACGTTTCGGTCCACGAGTTTAAGGACCCCGCCGTCCATATTCATGTGTGGTCGTTGGGACCCGTCGCCTCTCTGACGTCGTTGAAGGATTACAACGAGAAGTGTCAGAGGAGTTCGGAAATGTACCCTTGAACCAGAGTTGATTTTGGGAGCAGCCGTGCTCAGTCAATTTAATTTGAGGACTTATGGCCATGACTGGGCTAAGTCCAATTAAAAAGTTCAACACCTTTATTTGTTTTTTTTTTTGTTTGGGCTCTGCCCATAAAGGATGCAGAGCATCAATTTATTCTGGGCTCTGCTCATTTATGAATGATGCAAGGCATCTACTTTGTTTGGGCTCTGCCCCTTTTAAAATGCATAGCATTTTTATTATTTTGTTTGGGCTCTGCCTATTTATAAATGATGCAGAGCATCAATTTAATTAGGCATGCTTGGTCTTTTCGATTTGGTCCTGGCCCTTTAAGAAATGTCTTGCATTTATCAGGCGCTTTGCGCCAATCAGAGAGTGCAAGCGCTTGTAGTGTTGACACGTGTCGCGCAAGCGCAATGCGCTGCGCTTATGCGCTGCGCCTGCGCTGCTGACACGTGGCGCGCTCTGGTGGCTTTCGCCAATCCAGGAGCAAGCGCAGTTTGCAAGTGCAAGGCACTATGATTTAAGAATCTTTTAGATTCAAGAACCAATGGTTCACAAAAGAAGTGCAAAGCACTATTCGTTTTCTTGATTTAATTTAGATCAAAGAAAAAAAACAAGTTTTTTTTTTAATTTCAGGAACCAAGGGTTCATAAAAGTGCAAAACACTATTCTTTATTTTGTTTTTCTTGTTTTAAAGAACCAGTGGTTCTTTAAGAAGTGCAAAGCACTGTTTATTATGTGAAGATCATTGATCTTGTTTTTAGATCAATGATCTATTAGAAGAAATTTCTTCTATTTTGTAAAGGTTTTTACCTTTTTCTTGAAAACTTTTTCAGAGTTCTCTCTGTTTGAAGCTCTTGATTTTTTTAAGAATGTGGATGCCTTTGAATCGAGGTCTAGGGGCCTTTATATAGTGCCCATAAATTTGTTAAAGAGATCTTTCTCTGAGTGATTTGGGGAATTTCCCCCACCGTTGGATCTTTGATCCAAGGGCTTCTGTTTTACAGAAGAAAATCTTCTTGTTTTAAAAAGAACAGAAAGATTTCTTTAGAATCTTGATTCTGTTTGGCGCAAACGCCCCAGTGCGTGACACGTGTCGCGCAGCGCAAAGCGCAGCGCAACTGCGCTAGCGCATCTGCGCTGACACGTGTCGCGCAGCGCAGCGATTGCGCAACTGAAGCGTTGCTTCCTTTGATTTTGCTTTAAACAGAGCGTTGCTCTGATTGGGTGTGCTGCCTTGGGCGCTGCGCTGATGCGTCTGCGCCAGACTCGTGGCGCGTTGCGCCCGGGATTTGAAGCGTTGCTTCAAAATTTTGAATTTTGAATTTCAACAGAGCTTTGCTCTGATTGGGGGAAACAAATGCCCCCCCACCGTTGCGCTTACGTGGCCCCAAACGTGAGCGCAACGGTGGCGGAATTCCAACCGTTGCGGCAACTTTGGAAGTTGAAAGGGCACTTGATGCCTATAAATAGGACCTTTGGTCCTGCACAGATGATTGTCATCTTTAAAATTCTCATTTTCAGAAACTTCAGAGCTTTGCTCTTGCCTTCAAGAACTCTCAGAGTTAGATTTTCTTTAAGAGAAACTATTTAAGTAAGAATTAGTCTTAAATTAAATCAATTTTAATTCATAGAGCTTTGCTCTCATAGATCTTTGATCTAAAGAAAATCCTTTTGGGGTTTCACCAAATAGAGCCTTGCTCTCAGGAATCTGTTTCAGGGTTTCTTAACTCATGAACAGAATTTTGCGTGTTTGGCAAAACATAGATCTCCTTGATCTAAAAAAAAACGAACTCTTAAGAGTTCGAATATGGATAATGAGAATTAAAAATGGAGTTTGTATTTAATGGATTATATCATCTTTTAATAGTAACAATCTTATAGTTCTCGGGGGATTTATTTAAATTCCCCCTATTAGGATTTTGGTAGTCAGTCCTGTTTGCAGAGCACTGCTCTCGAGGAGTTTAACCCTCTGTATATTATTTTTCTTTTTATCGCTAATCTTCCTGTGGTATTTCCTCTAGGCATAATGACGGTGCATCTATACAGTTTGCACGAGTTCATCACCTACGATGATATCCGCGCACAGGGCCGTCATCAAAACCAGGAGTTTACTGATGCCCAGTGTGCGGCGGTCATGGGTCACCTCAACGCAAGCGGTGGTTGGCTGCTTCCTCGTCGTTCAGCTCTCTTGAAGGTCGTGCTGGGAGCAATATGGAGAGCACTTCCGAGGTTTCACGAGGCCCTACCGCTCAATGCGCTGGATGATGCCAAAGACAAGGTACATTCAGTGTACTTAACGGGGCTGATCTTGAAGAAACGGCGGGACAGCCTCATCGACATCCTACATCAAATTTTCCAGCAGACGACGATAGTCGCTGCTTATCGAAGGCTGGGAGGGCTTGCCGAGGATCTTGACACACAGGAGCGCGAGAGGCTGCGCACAAGAATAATCAGAAAGGCCAGAAGAACTCTGGATGGCCTTACTTTTGAATTCCTCAATCCGTGCCCTGGATCTGAGGTTATTCTATTGTAATAATATTTTTCATTTATTTCTTTTATGATTGTAAGAACTTTTGGCAATATTAATGGAAAAAATTTTATCCCGGCTTGTCTTTATTTTTCGTTCTGAATCTTTTGCTTATGCATGAATGAGTGTGTCTCGAACGCCTGATCAAATGTAAATCGAATGCTCTTCCTGTCGCTTTCTTCTTTCTCTTATTATCAGCATGTTGTCACAATTAGCAGATAATAGAGTAAGCATCTTGATTTCTTCACGAGGTAGCGATGGCTTAGGCTGCAGGTTCAGATCTGCCGCCTAAGACTTTTCAACTCTATGAGCCGTGAGGGTCTCATAGAGACTTTTCTCCCTACGGATCGAGAGGATCTCGTAGTTGGTTTTTCTCCTTAGGAATCGTGAGGATTCCTAAGTGTGGTTTTCTCTTATAAGTCGTAAGGATCCTATAAGAGAATTTTTCCCTCTTACGAGTCGAGAAGATCCGTAAGCGGTTGTTTCCCTTCTTGTCGAAACTCGATTTTGGAGAGTGACACCCGTGAATAGTATGCAAGAGACCGTTTTAGATCAACTTGCAGGGTCCCATTGTTCGGGAAACAAGTTTTTTAATTCCTGCTGCCCGAGGCTTCATCTTGCAAATTGAGACGAATCGGGAATTTCCCGCGGAGACACTGGTTTCTCTGCGAGCCGACGCGAATCAGGAGGCTCTCGTCAAGGATTGTTTGTTTCCCTGAGTCGAGGTATTTGCTAAGAATTATTTTTTTCCCTAGCGCCAAGGATTATTTGTTTCCCTGGTGTTGAAACAAATCGAGAATTTCCCACGGAGGCACTGGTTGCTCTGCGAGTCGACGCGGATCAGGAGGCTCTCGTCAAGGATTGTTTGTTTCCATGAGTTGAGGTACTTGCTAATGATTATTTGTTTCCCTAGCGCCAAGGATTATTTGTTTCCCTGGTGTTGAAACGGATCGAGAATTTCCCACGGAGGCACTGGTTGCTCTGCGAGTCGATGCGAATCAAGAGGCTCTCGTCAAGGATTGTTTGTTTCCCTGAGTTGAGGTATTTGCTAAGGATTATTTATTTCCCTAGCGCCAAGGATTATTTGTTTCCTTGGTGTTGACACGGATCGAGAATTTCCCACGGAGACACTGGTTGCTCTGCGAGTCGACGCAGATCAGGAGGCTCTCGTCAAGGATTGTTTGTTTCCCTGAGTTGAGGTTTTTGCTAAGGATTATTTGTTTCCCTAGCGCCAAGGATTATTTGTTTCCCTGGTGTTGAAACAGGTCGAGAATTTCCCACGGAGGCACTGGTTGCTCTGCGAGTCGACGCGGATCAGGAGGCTCTCGTCAAGGATTGTTTGTTTCCCTGAGTCGAGGTATTTGCTAAGGATTATTTGTTTCCCTAGAGCCAAGGATTATTTGTCTCCCTGGTGTTGAAACGGGTCGAGAATTTCCCACGGAGGCACTGGTTGCTCTGCGAGTCGACGCGGATCAGGAGGCTCTCGTCAAGGATTGTTTGTTTCCCTGAGTTGAGGTCTTTGCTAAGGATTATTTGTTTCCCTAGCGCCAAGGATTATTTGTTTCCCTGGTGTTGAAACGGGTCGAGAATTTCCCACGGAGACACTGGTTGCTCTGCGAGTCGACACGAATCAGGAGGCTCTCGTCAAGGATCGTTTGTTTCCCTGAGTCGAAGGATTTGCTAAGGATTATTTGTTTCCCTAGTGCCAAGGATTATTTGTTTCCTTGGTGTTGACGCGGATCGAGAATTTCCCACGGAGACACTGGTTGCTCTGCGAGTCGATGCGAATCAGGAGGCTCTCGTCAAGGATTGTTTGTTTCCCTGAGTTGAAGGATTTGCTAAGGATTATTTGTTTCCGTAGCGCCAAGGATTATTTGTTTCCTTGGTGTTGACACGGATCGAGAATTTCCCACGGAGGCACTGGTTGCTCTGCGAGTCGACACGGATCAGGAAGCTCTCGTCAAGGATTGTTTGTTTCCTTGAGTTGAGCTATTTGCTAAGGATTATTTGTTTCCCTAGCGCCAAGGATTATTTGTTTCCTTGGTGTTGACGCGGATCGAGAATTTCCCACGGAGACACTGGTTGCTCTGCGAGTCGATGCGAATCAGGAGGCTCTCGTCAAGGATTATTTGTTTCCCTGAGTTGAAGGATTTGCTAAGGATCATTTGTTTCCCTAGCGCCGAGGATTATTTGTTTCCTTGGTGTTGACACGGATCGAGAATTTCCCATGAAGACACTGGTTGCTCTGCGAGTCGATGCGAATCAGGAGGCTCTCGTCAAGGATTGTTTGTTTCCCTGAGTTGAAGGATTTGCTAAGGATTATTTGTTTCCCTAGCGCCAAGGATTATTTGTTTCCTTGGTGTTGACACAGATCGAGAATTTCCCACGGAGACACTGGTTGCTCTGCGAGTCGATGCGAATCAGGAGGCTCTCGTCAAGGATTGTTTGTTTCCCTGAGTTGAAGGATTTGCTAAGGATTATTTGTTTCCCTAGCGCCAAGGATTATTTGTTTCCCTGGTGTTGAAACGGGTCGAGAATTTCCCACGGATGCACTGGTTGCTCTGCTAGTCGACGCGGATCAGGAGGCTCTCGTCAAGGATTGTTTGTTTCCCTGGGTCGAAGGATTTGCTAAGGATTATTTGTTTCCCTAGCGCCAAGGATTATTTGTTTCCCTGGTGTTGAAACGAATCGAGAATTTCCCACGGAGGCACTGGTTGCTCTGCGAGTCGATGCGAATCAGGAGGCTCTCGTCAAGGATTGTTTGTTTCCCTGAGTCGAAGTATTTGCCGAAGACACTGGTTTCTTCGGAGCTGGAACGAACTGTTGAGATTTGACTTCGTTTTCTGGCAAAGCCTGTTGGGAAAGTATGGTTCCCTCTTTGTTTGCGCCCTTGGATTGTATACAGGGATCGATATGATCTCAACTGTAGGGCCAAAGTTTCATCATTTCTTTTTTTTGTTTTATTTCCGCGATGCTCTATCATTTCAGCTTTTATATCGCGAAGGTCGCGATTGCCCAATCATTTCGGCTATTTTTTCGCGGTGCCCAATCATTTCGGCTATTTATTTTATTTTACTCGCTGCTTTTTATTGTGAGTTGCCCAATCATTTCGGCTGTTTTCCATGCTTACATTTTGTTTACTTGCTGCTTTTTATTGCAAGCTGCCCCATCATTTCGACTATTTCGTATGCATGTGCGGCTTACCGGCTTTTCACCGTAAACCTGAAATTAGACACCGATTTCGGCATCAGCACCGCTACAACTGAGATATTACCAGGAGCGAATCATCATTTGCTTCTGTCGATGTCGAACAAAGGTAGCTTAGCGAACAGGGTTAAGGTCCTGTCGACTAAGGCTTTTGACTTCATGAGCCGTAAGGGTCTCACAAAGGTATTTCTCCCTACAAGTCGTGAGGATCTTGTAAGTGTATTTTCTCCTTATGAATCGTGAGGATTCCTAAGTGTTTGTTCCTCTGTAAGTCGTAAGGATCCTACAGGAGGGTTTTCTCTTTGTAAATCGGGAGTATTTACAAGGGTTGTTCACCATGCGAACATATCCCCAGTCTCGGATGGGACTTGGTTAGGAAAATGTTTATTCGCGCCCGTGGATTGTATACAAGAGCCAGTATTGGACCAACTTGTAGGGCAATATCGAAAGTTGTGGGGATTGCTTAAGCACAGGTTTAGGTCTCTGTTACTTAAGACTTTCAAATCTTATGAGCCGTGAGGGTCCCATAAAAGAGTTCTCCTTACGAGTCGTGAGGATCTCGCAAGTGTATTTTCTCCTTAGGAATCGTGGGGATCCCTAAGTGTGCTGCTCCCCTGTGAGTCGTAAGGATCTCACGCGGGCGGTTTCTCCTTACAAGGTCGAGAGGACCCTATAAGTGTCCTTTAACGAGATTGCGCCCTTTCAAGTTTTCACAAACACTCGCCGGTAGTCCTGCTGTTTTTACTCACGGAGCCCTTTCGGGTTTTCATCCGTACCCATTTTGCTTATGGACATACCGTTTTTATTTTATATATATTTTTTTATTTTCTTCTTCTTCTTTTTTTACGAGGTCGCGCCCTTTCGGGTTTTCATGAATACTCGCCGGTAGTCCTGCTGTTTTTACTCACGGCGTCCTTTCGGGTTTTCATCCGTGCCCTTTTTTGCTTATGGACATACCGTTTTTATTTATTTATATATTTATATATATATATATATATAAAATTTTTTTGTCAGCCTACGGATGCTGCGGTATTAGTTTAAGGACGTTTCGGTCCGCTATTGGTTTAAGGACGTTTCGGTCCGTCATTAGTTTAAGGACGTTTCGGTCCGTTGGCCAGCTACTACTTATAGAGTTTTGGGCTTGGGAAGATAGAGAGCGGACATAGTCGTCGTCATCTATCATTGACTTAGGCCGTAACTCATTAGGCGTAGTATTTCTTCAGGAAGCGACCGTTTATCGGCCTGAAAGGCCTTTCACCGTGCATGTCCATGAGTAGCTAGGCTCCACCTTGGTAGACTTTGTCTATGATGTACAGGCCTTCATAGTTTGGCTCGAACTTTCCCCGCTTGGCGCGATTAGGGATCATAGGCCTTTTGACCACTAGCACAAGTTCGCCTTGGCGGAATGTCCTCGGTCGGGTCAATTTTTCATATGAGCGCGTCATCTTTGCTTTATAAGCTTTCAGATTTTGTTGCGCTACGAGCCGTGTTTCTTCAAGGGCATCAAGCTGCTCAAGCCAAAGGTGAGCATTTTCTTCATTCGTCAACTCGTAGTGGACTGCCACTCGCAGAGAGGGTAGCTCTATCTCGAGGGGGAGTACTGCTTCCGTACCGAATACCAACGCGTACGACGTTGTGTTCGTGGCCGTCTTGAACGTAGTTCGATACGCCCAAAGAGCCTATTGCAGTCTCTCGTGCCAGTCTTTCTTGTTTCGGGACACCGTCTTTTTCATGATCTTCGTCAGGGTCTTGTTGAAGGCTTCAGCTAGACCATTAGCTCGCGGATTATAAACTGAAGAATATCTCCAGTCTATATTGTGTTGTTGCGCGAAGCGACTGATCTTGTGGCTTCTGTAAGCTGGCCCGTTATCGGAGATGATCCGTCGCGGAGTCCCAAACCGGTATATGACGTGCGTCTTGAAGAAACGGAGGATATTCTCCGTCTTCACTTCTCTCAACGGTACTGCTTCTGCCTATTTGGAGAAGTAATCGGTCGTCGCCAGGATAAGACGATGTCCTCTGGACGATGCTGGTTCGATGGGGCCGACTATGTTAGTTCCCCACATCTCGAACGGCCAACTAGCCACCGTTGGATGTAGTGGATTTGGATGTTGGTGGATGAAGTCCCCATGGATTTGGCATGAGTGGCATTGCTTCGCATATTCGAGGCAATCCTGAATCATCGTGGGCCAGTAGTAGCCCATCCGTTTGATCTTCAACTTCATCTTGGGGCCCGCTTGGTGAAAACTACAGATTCCGTCATGAACTTCCTGAACGACCCTTTCCGCTTCGTCAGGCCCTAGGCATCTTAGCCACAGAGAATCAAACTACCTCTTGTATAGAGTATCATTGACGAAGGCAAAAGACAGAGCTCGTTTCATGAGCTGATGTCTTGTGGACGCATCTTCGGGCATTCGATGGGACTTAAAGTAGTCTATGAAGACTTCCCTCCAATCCTCAGCCTTTTCTCGTTCTTTTATTTGTAAGGTCGTCTGCTCAGTCGCTCCCTTTTCCTCGGATGATTCCGGAGGAATTTCTACTGGGGCCAGCACCCGATGACTTTGTACCACGATTCTAACGTCATCAAGGTTCTCGTTAGCCAGTTCTTTAGCAAGTTTGGCCAGCGCGTCTGCTTTGCTGTTCTCCGCGTACGGTATGCTTTCCAAAGTATAGGAAGGAATTTGGGTCAACAGCTGTTGCACCTTTTCGCCATACTTCACCAATTCTGGCTTGCATGTCTGGTAGTCGCCGTTTACTTGACTGACGACCAGCTGGGAGTCTCCATATATGAGGAGGTTTTCAATTCCCATGTCGATGGAGATCTCGAGGCCTGCTATCAAAGCTTCGTATTCGGCTTCATTGTTTGTCCTCGGCTCTGTTAAGGAGAAAGCGAAGCGCATTATTCCTCCTTGTGGGGTCACGAAGATGAGTCCTACCCCCGATTTGATTATAGGGGTACTTTGTCTGCGCTTCTTCATGGAAGATGCTCCATCGAAATAAAGCTCCCATCGGGTATCACCACCGTCGATCGCGTCAAACGCATGTTCGTCTGGAAGATCGCAATTTAGAGGAAAATCGGCGGCTATCGGATGCTCCGCGAGGAAGTCGGTGATGGCCTGGCCTTTGACTGCCTTGAGAGGTTGATATGTTATCGAGAATTCCATCAAGAGCAGGGTCCATTTAGCGAGTCATCCCGTCAATATGGCCTTTGACATTAAATACTTAAGACGGTCCACCTTCGAAATGAGACGGACCTCGTGTGCCAACGCATAGTGCCTGAGCTTTGTTATCGCAAAGATCAACGCTAGGCAGTGCTTCTGAATGGGAGAGTAATTGCTTTCTGTCCCCAGCAGAACTCGAATTAAGTAGTAGAGTTCTCTTTCCTTCCCTTGGTCATTTTCTTGGGCCCATAATGCGCCTAAAGAACCTTCGAGGGCGGTTGTATAAAGAATGACAGGCTTTCCCTTGACCGGAGCAGCCAACACTGGCGAGTTATGTAGGTACTGTTTAATTTCGTCCAGCGCGCCCTGGCATTTTTTATCCCAGACGAATGGGGTTCCCTTCTTCATCAGGTGACTGTAAGGACGACACTTGCCAGAGAGGTTGGCTATAAATCGCCGAATATATGCGAGCTTCCCTTGGAGAGATCGCAACTGTTTGAGAGTTCTCGGCGGAGGCATTTCCATGATCGCCTTGATCTTTGACGGATCTATCTCGATGCCTCGATGTCGGACGATGAATCCCAGGAATTTGCCCGAAGAAACTCCGAACACACACTTAAGGGGGTTCATCTTCTAGTTGTATTGTCGAAGGCGTCGAAATACGGTCTTCAGATGCTCGAGATGTTCCTCGTATGATTTACTTTTAACCACGAGATCGTCGATGTAGCATTCAACGATTTCATGTATAAGGTCATCGAAGATCTTCGTCATGGCCCTCTGATAAGTAGCACCGGCGTTCTTTAAACCGAAGGGCATTACTTTGTAACAAAATATCCCTAGAGGGGTCCTGAAGGCGGTGTGCTTCTGGTCTTCGGGATGCATCTTTATCTGATTATACCCTAATGAGCCATCCATGAAGGAGAAAACCTCATGAGTGGATGTATTGTCTATCATCAGTTCGGTGACTGGCACCGGGAAATCATCCTTCGGGCAGGCTTTGTTGAGATCCCGAAAGTCCACGCATATGCGCACCGTCCTATTTTTCTTCATTATTGGGACGATGTTAGCGATCCATTCAGGGTATTGAACCTCCTGGATAAAGCCAGAGTCGATTAACTTTTTGACCTCGGCGTTGATGCTCATCTCAAGCTCGAGCCGCATTCTCCTCGGCGCCTGTTTGACTGGCTTGACGTCCGGGGATATCGTCAATTTGTGCACAGCAACTTCTGGATCTAGTCCCGGCATTTCGGAATAGTTCCATGCGAAGCAATCTCTGTGCTGTACAAGGACGTCTTTTAACGCAGTCACCCTTTCTTCAGATAGCAGCTCACTGACAAACGTCGGCCGTGGGTCATCAGCCGTCCCCAACTCGATTTTCTTGAGGTTATCTGCGGTGGTATGTATTCCATCCTCCAATTCTTTCGGAGCTGGCGGGAATTCTGAGATCACCTCATCATTGCTGTTTTCTGAGCACTAGGGAAGGCTGTCCATGTTCTCGTGCTCTTCTTTTAATATTGTTATCATGTGACAGGTGCGAATCCGCTTCCAATCCCAATGTGGAGTTGGTTCTGTTCTCGTGGCTTTGGGTTCGTGCTTCTGTGGCGGCGTTACCCTCCAGTTGTCAGACAGAGCGAACTTGCCAAGCTGATACTGATCTTCGACCCAATTCTTGAAGGTGAAGCAGTCTTCGAGAGGATGCCCTGTTACTCGATGGTAAGAGCAATAATTTAGGCCAGAGACTTCGCCTGCTTGCTCGGAGTTTTTGGACTCCGGCAGTGCAAGCATTTGATGTTTTAGAGCAAGATCAAGTATTTTCTTCGTCTTGTCCCGAGGAAACGAGTACGCTCGACCCATTTTCTTCATGAGGGATAGATCAATAACGCTCGACTCCCGTTTGCATGGCTTCTTAGCCCCGCTTTGTTGCTATTGAGCGTCTTTTTGGCCTTTCGATTTGTTTCTGCCTCTGCGTCGAGCCTTCTTTATAATAGGTTGACAAGGAGCGGCATTTTCATCTTTCACGGCCTGTTGGAGGAGGAGTTGCGTTTTGGCTTTCTCGTAGATGGCCATTTCACGGTTATGGTCGTCTCGGACTTTTTGACTAGTTTCCCTTATAAATTTGTCCATTTGTTCTTCGAACGACGGACTGGGCATTTTCGTATCGGGAACTTTCACTGGTTCAGGATTAGCGCCCTCCCATTGAGCATCCGCTTCTTCATCGAATTCATACACGACGTAGCAACCATTTAGTATATCTCGTTTTTTTGACCGGATGTACCCAAGCCCTTTTGTCTCCATTCTCCCATTAGGCAGTTTGCGTTGAGTCCTGGGAATGTTCCAGACTTTGTCATAAAACTTGGCTTTTCGGACAGTCTGCTTGAAGGATATCCCCTGGCGCTTCAGTAGCCTTTTCAAACCTTCTGTATAATATCTGGGGAGACGAATGGGTTGAAGCCTATCAAGCGTAGGATCCGCGCCATGCCAGATTTCTTTCTCCACTCTGGTTTCTTCGGAGCGGTAGAATAAAATTGCTTTTTTGCTTTCTCGCCTGGGAAGGATATAGAACGTTTGCAGCTCTTCTACATTGTAAATATTAAGTGCATCTAGTTCTTTACGGTGTTTAAGCGGCACCATAGCGACTTGCAGACTTTGCTCTTCGTCAGCGAGAGCTCGTATTGAAGGTCGAGCAGAGAATACAGCGTGGACCTCATCTTCCGAGTCACTACCAAAGATCAACGTAGGAGCAGGTGGCCCTGGCTTGTTGTATTGGGGCGGACCCGAATACACTATCTCCTCTTCCTCCTCGGTATCACTGCCGAAGACAGGGATGGTGGCATTAGCTTTATTCTCCGGCTTGTGACATCTCTCCGTGTCTTCGAAATCCGGTAAGAAGTATTTGGCATCTTCGTATTTGCGGACCTCGTTCACGAAGAACGGGTTCAATTCTCCCGTCACGGTATACTCGAGACCATCCCTAAAGTATTTCATACACTGATGCTGTGTAGAAGGGATGATGTTATACTCGTGTAACCATGGTCGGCCGAGCAGAGCGTTGTAGCATGTCTTGACATCTATGACGTGGAATTTGATGTCTGTGACGAGCAGCCCGAAGCGTAGCATCGGTATTACAGATCCAAGAGTCTTTGATGATTGAGAATCGAACCCGGAGATGGTGATCTTGTCTCGAGCGAGGTGTTGGACGCTCATGCAGATTTCCTTTAACACCCGCACATTAAGGAGATTAACAGACGATCCGTTATCGATCAGGATTTTTCCTATCTTTATATCATGGCAGTATCCTGAGACATAGAGAGGGCGATTGTGTTCGCACGTCCTAAGGAGAAGGTCTTCATCACCAAAAGCAACATCGGCCGTGTGCACTTCTTCCAATTCATCCTTCATCTTTTCTTCGGTCAGGAAAGCTTGGAACTGCTCCGGGTCCTGTAGTGCCTTAATCAACGAATCTCTCGCCTCCTTTGATAGCAAAAGGGCGTCAAGAATGCTGAGCTGTGAAGGTAGCTTCCTCAGATGCGCTAAGACGTTGTAATCCACGTTATTTTTATTCGGCGGGTCCTTGGCACTTAGCTCCTCCACCACTTGGTCATCTAAGACGATATCTTCAGAGACCTTTTCTTTCCCTTTATCTTTTCTGTTTGAGGGTCCGAGATTCTTTTCAGGCAGCGTCCGATTCCGCAGCCGAATATTTTCGCAAACCTTCGGTGTCACGACCCGAAAGAGCACGTGACTGGCCCTTGAACCATATGAAGCCTATAGGACTCCATCTGATCCAAGTAAGCCAAAAGCCCAGAAATCTAAAACCATTTTAAATAAAAAAGTAGGGAAACTGGTTTAAAGAAGTGAAGAAAACACGTTGAAATCAAGGTTTCAAAATAACTAAGCCGAATGTGCATTTGAAAACAGTACAGTCTTTTCTAAAAATTTCGGCAGAGTTTCTTTTGTAAAACGGGCCCCGAATGGGGTAAAACGATAATAACAAGATATGACATGATAAAGGCATCCCCAAGCGGGGGCTAGCTCTTCGTCAAACGATGGTCACAACCACGCAATGATATAATAATATACAACGCCAAGTGGCGAGGATCAAAATCAAAGAAAGCTCAAAAGCAACAGAAAACCGCAATACTACTAAGCGCGACTCTAAGGTCGAATAATACAACACTGAAGTCTAGGTCTGAAACAATATACAGTTTTGGTTGATGGACAATTTCTAGATACAATGAAGTAAAATAAATACAATGGTGGCTCCTGATGCGAAAGAACCCACCTACCAAAAGCAAGTCACCCGCAAGAAGTAGTGTGCCAGAAATACCGCAAAAGAACCTGTACGGCAGAACCTGCAAGAACTGTGGCACAACGGGGGTGAGTTGCCAACTCGTGAATAGAAACATCTACAAGCAGAAACCGAATGCAAGACATAATCCTAAGTCAACGATCGGTATAAAAATCCTCAATATAAAGCATGCAGCCTATAGCAAGGCTAGGGTAAATATCTAACCCGAGTGCAATCTCAATGTGTCTGTGTCAGTGCCTCAGATAACAATATAGCAAATGAATGAGATATGAATGCGAGAAAACAGAATACATCTACATGAAGCAACAGTTTTCATACTTTAGTGAGATTTCCCTGTATTTTAAAAGATGAGGTACCATAATGAAATCAGCATAAAACTGTGCCTAGCATCGGCACAAACGAAATCCCAATATCCTGATATCTCAAGTCTCAACCATCATATCTAGGGCGCCGTCAGTCCAGACCGGCCCCTACCATAAATCTCAGACCACGACGGTATCCTCCGGATATCCGACGCGTCGGGTAAAGTCACCGGTAGGCAATCTCCCCCTGTCAGGCTCATCGTCATCACCACGTCTTCTTGCCCCGGGGTACCTTACCGGGTCCACCATGTACCCGCAATCGGCCTCATCCGCCTCCTCGATTCGGGTTTCACATGTCGCTCTCAGCACCGAGAAAACACATGGTGGACGCACCAAATATCATATCAAGGGTAACCGGGTTTTTTAAAGCAATAATGTATTCTCTTTTAAAGACATCCTCGGTTCCCAAATCCAGAAATCACATGAACATCCAACATCAAGAAATAAATCCAATGCGATGTGTTATGCAATCAATCCATGATGTATGCTACATGTAAAGAAGGTATGTACATCATCATGTCATGTAAGAATCATATAATGAATGTAATGGTACTACAGTGTAGTGACATAGCAATTATCGATGATGAGTGTGTGAGCCGGCAACAAGTGTACGTGGAACAGATGCATCATCGATAATGGTGCTGGTGTCCTAGCAGCATGATATAAATACTGGAGCATGCAACATAGTATGAAAATGCGATGCAAAGCGAACCACAGAAAGGGAGTGGGAGCTGAAACTAAACGTAACCAAAACTTATCTGCATAAATCTAATATAAGTCCTACGAGTGATGCCTTTTGAAATAACACGAATCATGGGTTTTGAAAATAGGGCTACGGTGTTTTTATGAAAAGATACGTCGTTTTTGAAATATCCGTAGATTCCCTTGAGCTGTCTTTAAAAATACCCACGATTCGTCAGTTTTGAAAAAGGTAGAAGTCTACTCTAGTCTAATATCTACACTAAACTAAACAGCTGAACTAACAAGCTGACTACAGGTAAGGAAACCGCCTAACATCTGAGTCGATACATATATATATACATATAGTCGGTGATCCCGCCTCAATGTCATATCGTAAGGTATCCTCGAGTTATGAGTGCGGATCTATCATCAATATCGGCTCGTACGGTAAATCATCGTACGGCATCCCCAATAGCTGGGTAGGGTCAACATCTCACTATCTCGTCACATAATAGGTATCACTATCATCAGATCAAACAGTCTGGGGTACTACTCTATGCCTAGTACAATCGATACCATCAATGAAGTAAGCATGCGGGGTAACACATATCCCAAGCCCGCAAGAAACACAAATCATATCCCATATATGAATCAATATCAACTCGCCGATCTCGCGGCGCAAAGTCCACATCATCGACTCATCTCCCAAGTCATCCCAAATCATCAAACACTGCAAGTATGAGTAGTATGCAAGGGTGTGAATGTAGGTATGTAAGTATGTGTGTAAGTATGTGCAATCGCTACCTAGGGTTCGTACTATACCCAAACCATATATCTCATCATCAATAAAACCATTATTCATATCAATGATCCTAACAACACATAATAAATATACGTGGGTATACGTATTCGTATACCACACCACGGACTGCGGGGGTGCTATACGCCATCCACCCGACTTCCCCCTGTAGATATAATCTACTCACCTGTGTCCTGCGTGTCGGTGTCGACGTCACTGTCATCTTCCGCATCGTCTCGGATCGTCGCGGTGTACCTACACATAACACACGTATCGCATCGCATCAAAACCAAATCAAAGCTAAAACGGCATACGAAGTCCAAAACGACACGATAAGGGGCCTATAGGTGAAAACCTATGGCACGCCCTCAAAACCATCAATAAATCCTCTATATCGTCGTATAAACGCCAAATAATCGAGGTAAAACGAAACAAACCAATGCAGAAATGAAAATACGGAATACGGAAACAAAAATCCAAAACAGCAACTCTTGAAATATGTCCCAGATTTCACCCTAGGTCACTTTATACAAAACTATATATACCAGGGGCCTAAACTAACAATGTAGAAGCTGCAGAACCAAAACGAGACAAAAAGGTGGGACCCAGGCCGCAATTGGCGGCCAAAAGGGAAGAATTGGCGGCCGGGAATGGGAGTTGGGGGCTAGGGTTTGGGGTGTTGCCTCTATTGTGCCTGCACATCTCAATTTCCACTCAATATTATTTTAGGGTCCTCGGGGTGATAGCAGATTCAAATTAACATGCACAGATTTCACATTTTCCCCGACATCGGTTTCTAAAATCCGTATTTCTAGTTCTAGCTTCAGGTTTTGGGTTCCAATTCATGCACTAGGGTGATTATATAACCTCAATTGAACTCAATTTCACATTACAACTCAAGTTTCCCTCAAACCCTAACTAGGTTTTCACCAAGTCCATAATATCACATAATATCGATATAATCTTAACATGGGGTTAAAGGAAATACTACAATTGAGCTAAGGGTTCAGTAATTACCTCCATTAGCAACTCAAGAATTTTCTTGAGTTGCCCCTAGTGGCCAAAATCCATGCTTTCTTAGTCCATCTTGTAGATCTCAAGCTTGTGCACACTTTTTGTGAAACCGATATAGGGTTTTGGGATAGTTTTTGAGATGATTTGAGGGATTGAAGAGGGGAGGAAAGGGGAAAGGAAGCAGCAGCAGCAGTAGGAGGAAGAGAGGGAGGGAAAAATGAAGAGAGAAATGGCTAAGTGTGGAGGTCAAAGAAGCCCATACCCTCTTCTCACCAAACCCCATTCTTTAATCCTTTTCTTTTCTATTTCTTTTCTTTTAATCCCTAATTCAAACCTTCTCACCTCAATAGTAATCCCAAATGATAAATCATGGCAAGAAAAGTGCACAAGTGTGGAAAAAGTAGTGTGTGCATGTTTTGCTCAAAATTTGCTAAAAAACCGATTAGCGATTTTTAATCGCGATTAGCACTAAATTAGTGTCAAAATGATCACAACAACTTAAAAATGTCATAATTCACTAATTTACCCTATTTTAGAATTTTTCTTAATTTTCCACAATTTTTCTCATATTTTTCCTATTTATTTGTATTTAAAAATACCTAAATATTAAAATATTCAATAAAATAATATTAAATTATAAAAAAATTCCCCAAAATTAATATTTTATTATTTCGAAATGTTACATTCGGCTCTTCTTCTTTTCCCGAAGTGGACTCTTTAAAGAGAGGGGCAAGTTCCAGCTCCTCATCAGAATCGCTCCCGAATGTAGGCACTTATGACCCGCCGGTGTTAACCATGCGACAATCGCCGATAGTTCTTTTAAGCTCTTCGGTCGTATTTTTCCGCTCCGGACGAGTTTTGCGCTTCTCCCGCTTAAAGCGTTGTCGATGAGCAACGTATCCTTGCCACCATCTATCGAAAGCTTTGCACTCTTGAGTGGGGTGTGAAACCTTCTGATGATATAAGCAATAGGACGGGTGCATTTCTATTTCACCGGCGATGCTTCCTTCAGAGGATGGTAGCTTCATGCCCATTGATGTAGCCTTAGCAAACCTTTTCCTCATCTTGAATTGGCTTTTGTCGGTAATGGAGGTATTTTGCTCCAGCGGGATCGTCTCAGCTCTTTCATCAAGTCGCTGGCGTTTGGCCCTTTCAAATATGACCGCCCCGCATTCTCGATCAGCTTTACTTTTCAACCGAGCTTCATTGAGGAATGCATCAATTACTTCATCCGATGGCCCCAGAATTTTTGATTCGGTATCTGCCCCCAGCATTTCAGTATAAGAAGTCTCCTCATCGTTCATGAACGAATGGGAAATCACATGACAGCTCGCCACGTATTCTTCAGATTCATCAGATGAACTTTCTCCCTCGCCTTCCTCTTGAAAGACGTGATTGAGGAACTCTTGGAATGTAATGCGAGTCCGTGCCTTCTGGTTGTATTCCTCCAGCGCGTCAATTTATTTTTGCAAGTCCGTGCGCTTGTCGCCAGGCTTCACGGGCTTCTCAGATTTCTTCTTCTTCTTTGAAGATTTCGACGGCTGGTTGCGAGTGCTTGAGCCACCACTATCGGTTTTTGGAGTTGGACGTGGCTTCAACATCCCTTCAATGACCTGCGGTTCCAACGGGTTCTTCCACTTGATCGCTGGGCATACTTGAAGCTCATTTAGCATCCTCTTTGTCTTGGCCGATAATACAACCTCCCAAGGAGCTTCTTCAACGACAAAGCATGTTGCCCCCGGCGTATTCGTCCCCTTAGAGGTGTGGGGCTGCGGGGGATTCACCTTCCATTTGTCAGATAACGCGAATTTGCCCTGTCGGTACTGGTTTTCAAGCCAATTTTTTAAAACGTAGCAATCTTCGATCGGATGGCCCAGTACTCGATGATAAGGACAGTAGTTGGGCTCGTTGACATCACTTGGTTGCAACGGACGTTTTGGATCCGGCAGATTTATGAGTCGGTTGCGCAACGCCAGCTCGAATAACCTTCTCATTTTATCGCGGGGAAAAGAGTAAGAACGTCCTAGCCTCTCCTCAAGGGCTATGTACGGACGCATATTATTTTGACGAACAACCGGCTTCGAGTCGCTCGGTTGTCGTTGAGCATTAGCGACAACGATCGCTTTTCCCTTCCCTTTGTCATTTCGGGGGTCCGGCTTTGGAAGAGGAGGTTTATGGCCCATTTGATCCATTTGCGCCAGCTTGTCGATTAGTGCCTGGAAGGTGGTTGGCTTGAAGAACATCATAAATTGCGAAATGGTTGCTTGCAGATCGAGGGTTCCCACAAACATACCCACTGCAGGAGCTTCTTCAATGCGCTGCTCACACTTCGACCATAAGTTCCGCCACCGTATAGCATATTGAACCCACGTCTCCCCTGGTTTTACCCTGGAGTTAATCAGTGCCGTCATCGGGGTACGTTCACTGGCGCTTGCAAAACGCTGAGTAAACAGCAGCTCCATCTCTGCGAAGGTCTTGATAGAGTCGTTCGGGAGTTCAGAGTACCACTTGTTAGTGTTTATGCCCTAGAAGGCCATTACTGTATCATACTAGTTTGTATATTACTTAATGGAAGCTTGGGATATTCACATGTATATAACAGTCTTGCTAAATATGGTAGTATGCTACTTGGTTTTTCTATCTTAATATGTGAGTATACGTATTGATAGAGCTCTTAGGATCTTGCTTAACAACCAGCGTTGTGATGGCAATCACACTAGTGGGGGCTGGGTAGTCTACAAGCACATCCTTATTCAGGTCCCTAGTCGTTGGATTATCGAGACAGGGCATCGATACTCCGGAATAGACTAGTGTGTACGCTTCTCATCCCAGTTGGGGAGATGGTCTGTCCCACAGCCGTCAGTACGTCATACTGGAGATAGTATGCAGGTACTCGTTAGGTTACGGGTACACCGGACAGGACTCACAGGGAACTGTTGGTTGGTTTTATACCAGTCGTCAGTGAACAGTTCCCAGGTGACATGAGTACAGCATAGTCCGCAGACTTGACACTGCTACTTCGCCTCGAGTGTGTCCCACTGTTCTTAGATTGCTACCCTACCACGGCTCAAAGGAGTCGTGCAAACAGGTAGCAGTTGGGTGCAGTCCCAAGCACTTAGAGGCAGTGGCGGTTAAACAGGATTCGTCTCTCCCGGTATTGGGGGTTGATATCGCGCTGTGTCAGAGAGCCATTACGCAAAGTCCCTGGCCAGGGCAAGCGAGATTTACTGGTAGGTTCCAGTAGTTTCTCAGGGTGTAATGGGCTTCGCTCCGACACGACTTATACCGCTATTAGGGGACTGACGCTTGCCGCCCCCCTAGGCCCGATATGCGATAGTCTTAGACGAACGGACCGGACTGTATGGAGATTGTCACAGCAGGCTCAGTAGGAGTTCGGATGGGTTTCCTCATCGGCCTTCTTATCGACATCTACCTGGGGACCGTTACGTACAGCTAGTGCCGCTTGCGGTCTGTGGTTAAACCCACTGCCAGCGTAGTAGTCGAGTCTCTAGAGTCCCACACAGAGAGTTTCCCTACTTCAGGCGAAACGATATAGAGGTCGTATGGTTTTACGACAAGGGTTCGGACGCATACGTGTGTTTACGCACGTACGACTTTCGGACAGTTTTTACTAGTCGGCTTTGGTTTAAGCCAGTTACTAGTATCCGGTTATTGGATTTATACAGTCTAAATTTTTTCCGTGTTTTCACGGATAGGAGGGGCGTTCTCGTAATTACGCGAGAAGCTTCTAGAAGATGGTGACTAAGGAGGTTAAGGTGGCATATACATTGAATGGGATTAGTGAGTCATATGAGTGATTCATCCATGTCATTAATGCATCATAAATGCTTAATGACTCATGGTAATGAATCACCATTAGATATTTATGAAGCATGATTATTCATCATTTGATTTTCTTTTCTTGATAAATCTTAATGCTTCATATATATTATGATAACTCATTTTCTCATATCAATTATTATTCTCACCTTCTCTCTCCTCAAGCTCTCTCTCTCTTCAAACTCTAATCCTCCCCTCTCATGTGTTGAGTACAAGGATTAGTAAGACTACTTAATCCATAACCCTCACTCTATATCATCTAGGTACTTTGATTAGCACTTAAAGAAACCTAGTTGCCTCAAGTTTAGAGGCAAAGCTTAGAGTAAAGCTCTCGTGGTGGATCGTCTACTACTTGGAGAAGGTCGAGGAGGAGGTGGAGTTCGTAAAGACGAAGGACACGGTTCTACAGGTATAATCACTTCACATAGTAGTTTAGAACTCCTATGTTAGTTGTTAGTTATCGTTTAGCTTCGATTCATGCGGTTAGTTGATGTTTATGCAAAGAACAAGATCGTTTTTCATATTTCTGCCTCCCCGCTAGTAGTGGGGTGTTGTACATCGACTTACAATGATATCAGAGCCTCGCTAAACAATAATTAACTCATTAGCAAAGTCGTAAGATATTCGAACGCAAAACGAACCAAAAACCGACATCGATATCACTACTTTCTGTCGAATTTTAAACAGGCTCTAAAAAATTTTCAGGGTGCTTCAGAATAACCTACAGAGAGATATAAGAAAAATGGGTTCCTGAATCGGCCAAACGACCGCGGAACCGCGGCGGATCACACCGATCCGCCGCGGAACCGCGGCCGAGTTGGGGCCGATTCAACCCAATTTTCACCAGTAATTCTTCTATGATATTTTTGTGTTTTCTGGGATGTTTATTTTTCTACTCAAGTCTCAGGTGCACAGAGAAGTATTGGAGTAGAATCTAATGTGTTTGCACGATCGAAATTTTACGATGTTTGCTAATATGATTATATCTGTGTTTGTATAATGTGTTCGTAAACCTCCCCTAACTGCTAGTATGTCGGTTGGCAGGGGGTTGCACATTTCTGTAATGTTTTTTACTGTTTGTGGATATGAACTGTGTTAGACTGTTATGATGTATAGCCGGGGTTATGTGATGGGTTATTGTTTAATTCATTTGAAGTAAATGTAATTTGTTGTAATATTATTTTGCGGGGCACATCCAGGTTGCGGTTGTAGCCACCGTTGTATTATTTCATTTTACTGTTTTTGCTCCTATGACAGACCCAAGGTGGGGTGCACAAACTGCCGGGTGGGTAGTTTGCCGTACCCGTTGGGGTCTTGGGTGGGGTAATGGCTATTCATCACAACTGTGTAATCCGTCTTTTGTTGCAGGCTCAAAACAAACACGGATTACTTGCAAATCCAATAAAGTTCATCTGTGATCTGGAATGCCTATTATTGCGTCTGACGAATGTACAATATCTATATATGATAGCTATTTAGACGTCACTTATGTTTTACACCCGCGCTACCCCAGCCCCCGCTCTGTCGTTAGTTAAGTAACCTAACGGGTGATGACGGGACCCCGTGGCGAATGCGGATGGCATAAGAGGACGTTGTATTTTCGTTGTTTTCTGCAATGATAGGTTAAATGATGGGACGCATTATTTATAAATGCAAAGAAAATAAACCAAATGTTAAATCGTTGGAACAATTTAAAAGAAACCACTCGGTTATTTTAAAAGAGCAGAATTTTTAATTGCGGAGCTTTAACCACTCCTTTTAAAAAGCTATCAGGTTCCTTCGATTATATCAAGTTCACTACGTTCACGGTTTTTCCAAAACCAGTCGTAGCCCTCCGTCATTTCTTATAGATGGTCAGTAGTATTCAAGCTATGCTTGTTGGCTTTCGTCAAGGCATAGTGTTTGGTAGCTGCTGGGGTATTCATTTGTTGCATAGATAGATGAGTTGGTTTGGGACAGTCGTATAACCTTGTTGGCTTTCGTCAAGGGTATATACGGGTGGGTTCAAATTAACAAGATAATGATGGGCAGAACTTGACATGTGTTTTATGATTTTTTGGCTTTCGTCAAGGTCATAAGAACATGGGGCAAAAATATATATCGGGAATTTCTAAAGAAACTGAAATTTGCAAAGAGATGCATACCATTTGGAGTTTGATGAATGTTGGTAGGATTCCTTCAACATTATCATACGATGATATTTGGATCCCGATCCTACTGTGAGTATATGCTACTTATCAGGAGATTCGTCACTTAACGATCAATGCTATAAACCAAGTAGGTGTCAAGAAAGGTGTCAGCGGGGTTACGCCCCCAGAGAAAAGAGGTTCTTTAATTAAGGAACTTCGCGAAAGCGTTGGAAAACCTCCCTCGAAGTATCGACACTAGCCTGGCTGAACGGTTAAGCAAGAATTGTACAGTGAGAATAGTCCTGGCTAATTCTTCTTTTATGGTTTGAGGAAGGATTCGAGAAACAGTGGGAGCCATCCAGTTTAGATAAATTAAAAACCAATCTAAACTTGCAAGAGCATCATGCTAAAGTGTTTTCTTCTCTCTCTCTCATTGCAGCGACCTTGTGACCATGACTAGGTTACATCTAGATAACAAGTTGACTGAATCTAACTTATATGACTGGCAAAGGTCTATCCAGATGACCATTGCCTATGTCAAGCTGGACCACCCTATTACTACTCAAGATCCCACCGTCCCAGGTCCAGTTTCCACCGTCGCGGATATGGATATCCGTCAAACAAAGGAAAAGGATAAAGCGAAGTGCCTCGTGTTGGCTTCAGTTGATGGTATAAACCAGAAGCAGCACCAGAAGATGGACTCTGTCTCCATCTTTCTCCATAACAAAGATTTATATGGAGAGCAATCTCATATTGCAAGATATGAGGCCTCGAACGAATTAATTCAAGCGAGGTCGGCTGACGGGTCATCTGTAAGGGACGACGTCCTTACAATGACTAGCTATATTGATGAGCTCAAGAACCTGGAGACCACGTTAGGAAACGGTCATATGCTGACTTATTTCCACAGTCCCTACCCTCTACTTATACCCTGAAAGAAACCAGGGAGACACAAGCTCTGCTTAATAGGGGACCTTCTTCTTTTACATCCAGGGCGAAAGCAAAGGATGAAAAGAAGAAGACCTCTACAAAGCCGATATACGGTGTCAGCAAAGTAGGAGGAAAGGGAAGAGAAAAAGTTTTGGAACTTGGTATAGGTAAGGAGGGATATTCCTATTATTATGGGAATGGACATTGGCAGAAGGATTGCAAGGCTTTGGAAGCCAGTAGCCAGGATACGAAGCATGTTGTGGCTTCAGCCTCAAGTGTGTTTGTAATTAAGAACTGTTTGTCAATTAACTCTACTTCCTGGGTACTAGATACCGGAGCAAGATCGCATATCTGTAATTCGTTACATACTTTGAGAAACCGTAAAGTTATAAGGATAGGTGATTTGTCTCTCAGAGTTGCAAACGGAATGAGCGTGGACGCTGAATCCGTGGGAGAATATCGCCTAGGTTTGACAAGTGGGCAGATATTGATTCTACGTAACTGTCTGTATGTACCTAGTTTGACTTGTAATATCATATCAGTGTCCTCACTTTCAAGAGAGGGATATGACTTTACATTCGTAAGCGATGTAGTTCACATCCACCTAAATCAAGTTCTGATTGGGTCCGGTACATTAGATGACGGTATATACGTATTGAATCAAGCTCAGGTTTTCAATGTCCAGAACACACTTAAAAGAAAGTCTCCAGAAATGAATCAGGCTTTCTTATGGCATTATAGACTAGGTCACATCAATGAAACACGGTTAACGAAGTTACATAGAGAAGGATATTTGAATCCGTTCGAATATCAATCTTATGCCACTTGTGAATCTTGTCTCATGGGAAAGATGACAAAGACTCCGTTTACTGGACACGGAGTAAGAGCGAGCGAGCTCTTAGGACTCGTACACAGTGACGTGTGCGGTCCGATGTCTACACATGCGCGAGGTGGTTATTCCTACTTCATTACTTTTACGGATGATTTCTCTAGGTATGGACATGTCTTCTTGATGAAGCATAAATCCGAGGCCTTTGAGAAATTCCAAGAATACAAGAATGAAGTGGAAAACCAAACAGGAAAAAGTATTAAGACACTAAGATCTGATCGAGGTGGTGAATACTTAAGTGCCGAGTTCCTGGGTTACTTAAAAGAGAAAGGAATTCTCTCTCAGCTTACTCCTCCATACACACCACAACACAACTGTGTATCGGAAAGGAGGAATCGAACCCTATTAGATATGGTTCGTTCCATGATGAGTAAGACTGAGTTACCGCGATCATTCTGGGGTTATGCGCTAGAATCAGCGGCATATCTTTTGAATAAGGTTCCAACCAAGACTGTGCCTACCACGCCATATCAGATGTGGAGTGGGAAGAAACCCTATCTTCAGTACCTGAAGACATGGGGATGTCCAGCTTTTGTAAAAAAGCAGCATCCGGACAAGCTCGAGACACGCTCAGTAGAGTGTAAGTTTGTGGGATATCCAAAGAATTCCATGGGATATTGCTTCTACTACGCAGAGGAACAAAAGGTTTTTGTTTCTCGTCATGCCCGCTTCTTAGAAACTGAATTTTTAGAAAATCAGAAGAGTGGGAGCGCAGTAAAACTGGAAGAAATTCCAGAACCACAAGCTGTTACTGAAAGTTTGGTAGAACAAGAAGTTTCAGAAGAAAGGTACTTACCAACGCCTATCCGCAGAAGTAGTAGGCAGTCTCATCCGCCCGAGAGATACTACGATTTTCTCATAGACAGGGATAGAGAAGATTGCGTCATTGATAATGACGACCCTACTAGCTTCCAGCAAGCCATTCAGATCGGTGACTCGGTAAAATGGCTGGATGCAATGCGGACCGAAATGGAGTCCATGTACACTAACAAAGTATGGACTTTGGACACTGCTCCAGATGGGGTGAAACCCGTAGGATGCAAGTGGATCTTCAGAAAGAAGATTGGTGTAGATGGACAGGTTGAAACCTATAAGGCTAGACTTGTTGTAAAGGGTTTTCGTCAAAGACCTGGTTTGGACTATGACGAAACCTTTTCTCCAGTGGCTATGCTGAAATCCATTCGGGTCCTTCTTGCTATTGCCGCCTTCCACGATTATGAGATCTGGCAGATGGACGTAAAGACGGCCTTTCTAAATGGAAATTTAGAAGAGAGCGTCTATATGGATCAGCCAGAGGGATTCATTCAGAGTAGGAGCAGCGGTAAAGTATGCAAGCTGCTTAAATCCATTTATGGACTAAAGCAGGCATCGCGGAGTTGGAACATCTGTTTTGATGATACTGTCAAAGAATTCGACTTTATCAAAAATCCAGATGAACCATGCATATACAGTAAGATTGTAGGGAGAGTAATTGTATTTCTCGTCTTGTACGTGGATGACATTCTCCTAATAGGAAATGATATTTCTATGCTACAGTCAGTCAAAAGATTCTTGTCACAGAAATTCTCTATGAAGGACCTGGGTGATGCCACCTACATTCTGGGGATCCAGATCTATCGTGATAGATCAAAGAGGATGTTGGGACCTTCACAGTCCAGGTACATAGACACCATATTGAAAAGATTCAGTATGGAAGATTCAAAGCGCGGTAACCTACCGGCTTGTCACGGAATCACCCTCTCCAAAGAGATGTCTCCCAAGACTGATTTGGAAAGGGAACGCATGTCGATTATACCCTACGCTTCTGCGGTAGGCTCTATAATGTATGCGATGTTATGTACCAGACCAGATGTAGCATACGCATTGAGCGTTGTAAGCCGGTATCAGGAAAACCCAGGGGAGAATCACTGGATAGCAGTAAAGAACATTCTCAAGTACCTAAGAAGGACTAAGGAGATGTTCTTGGTTTACGGCGGAAAGGACCTCAAGATGGAGGCCTATGCTGATTCCGGCTTCCAGAGTGACAAGGATGACTCCAAGTCCATGTCGGGTTATGTCTTTACCCTCAATGGAGAGGAGGTCTGTTGGAAGAGTTCCAAGCAGGACACCGTTGCTGACTCAACGATGGAAGCGGAGTACATAGCTGCTTGCGATGCCGCAAAAGAAGCTGTCTGGATGAAGAAGTTCCTCACAGAACTTCAGGTGGTTCCTACCAGTGTTGGTCCAATACCTCTGTATTGCGACAACAACGGCGCTATAGCTTTAGCGAAGGAACCCAGGTCCCATCAGAAGTCCAGACACATCTTAAGGCGGTATCACCTGATCAGGGAGATCGTAGATCGCCGGGAGATCGAGGTAAAGAGAGTAAATATAGAGGATAACATTGCTGATCCATTCACTAAGGCCCTACCTCAAATTCAGTTCGAGAGGCTACTCGAGATCATCGGTCTTCGATACGCCAGTACATGGCCCTTGTGCAAGTGGGAGATTGTTAGTGTTTATGCCCTAGAAGACCATTACTGTATCATACTAGTTTGTATATTACTTAATGGAAGCTTGGGATATTCACATGTATATAACAGTCTTGCTAAACATGGTAGTATGTTACATGGTTTTTCTATCTTAATATGTGAGTATACGTATTGATAGAGCTCTTAGGATCTTGCTTAACTACCAGCGTTGTGATGGCAATCACACTAGTGGGGGCTGGGTAGTCTACAAGCACATCCTTATTCAGGTCCCTAGTCGTTGGATTATCGAGACAGGGCATCGATACTCCGGAGTAGACTAGTGTGTACGCTTCTCATCCCAGTTGGGGAGATGGTCTGTCCCACAGCCGTCAGTACGTCGTACTGGAGATAGTATGCAGGTGCTCGTTAGGTTACGGGTACACCGGACAGGACTCACAGGGAACTGTTGGTTGGTTTTATACCAGTCGTCGGTGAACAGTTCCCAGGTGACATGAGTACAGCATAGTCCGCAAACTTGACACTGCTACTTCGCCTCGAGTGTGTCCCACTGTTCTTAGATTGCTACCCTACCACGGCTCAAAGGAGTCGTGCAAACAGGTAGCAGTTGGGTGTAGTCCCGAGCACTTGGAGGCAGTGGCGGTTAGACAGGATTCGTCTCTTCCGGTATTGGGGGTTGATATCGCGCTGTGTCAGAGAGCCATTACGCAAAGTCCCTAGCCAGGGCAAGCGAGATTTACTGGTAGGTTCCAGTAGTTTCTCAGGGTGTAATGGGCTTCGCTCCGACACGACTTATATCGCTATTAGGGGACTGACGCTTGCCGCCCCCCTAGGCCCGATATGCGATAGTCTTAGACGAACGGACCGGACTGTATGGAGATTGTCACAGCAGGCTCAATAGGAGTTCGGATGGGTTTCCTCATCGGCCTTCTTATCGACATCTACCTGGGGACCGTTACGTACAGCTAGTGCCGCTTGCGGTCTGTGGTTAAACCCACTGCCAGCGTAGTAGTCGAGTCTCTAGAGTCCCACACAGAGAGTTTCCCTACTTCAGGCGAAACGATATAGAGGTCGTATGGTTTTACGACAAGGGTTCGGACGCATACGTGTGTTTACGCACGTACGACTTTCGGACAGTTTTTACTAGTCGGCTTTGGTTTAAGCCAGATACTAGTATCCGGTTATTGGATTTATACAGTCTAAAGTTTTTCCGTGTTTTCATGGATAGGAGGGGCGTTCTCGTAATTACGCGAGAAGCTTCTAGAAGATGGTGACTAAGGAGGTTAAGGTGGCATATACATTGAATGGGATTAGTGAGTCATATGAGTGATTCATCCATGTCATTAATGCATCATAAATGCTTAATGACTCATGGTAATGAATCACCATTAGATATTTATGAAGCTTGATTATTCATCATTTGATTTTCTTTTCTTGATAAATCTTAATGCTTCATATATATTATGATAACTCATTTTCTCATATCAATTATTATTCTCACCTTCTCTCTCCTCAAGCTCTCTCTCTTCAAACCCTAATCCTCCCCTCTCATGTGTTGAGTACAAGGATTAGTAAGACTACTTAATCCATAACCCTCACTCTATATCATCTAGGTACTTTGATTAGCACTTAAAGAAACCTAGTTGCCTCAAGTTTAGAGGCAAAGCTTGGAGTAAAGCTCTCGTGGTGGATCGTCTACTACTTGGAGAAGGTCGAGGAGGAGGTGGAGTTCGTAAAGACGAAGGACACGGTTCTACAGGTATAATCACTTCACATAGTAGTTTAGAACTCCTATGTTAGTTGTTAGTTATCGTTTATCTTCGATTCATGCGGTTAGTCGATGTTTATGCAAAGAACAAGATCGTTTTTCATATTTCCGCCTCCCCGCTAGTAGTGGGGTGTTGTACATCGACTTACACCACTCGAACGCCGTATCTGATAAACTTCCAACATACCGGCGAAGCAACAGCTTGTCGTCACTGCCGGTGTTGCTGCAGAGTGCCCTGAACTGGGCAACATGCTGGTGAGGATTGCCCGTCCCCTTGTAAACATGGAACTTGGGAATTGTGTAACCCGGCGGGTACTTGATTTGGTTGTATCAACTTGGATATGGCCGCCCCGTTTTTACGACCTGGCCGGCTGCTTCGGTCGCATGATGAACCTGTATTTGCTGGGCTATGTACTCGTCCAAATTGGCTTTGGAGATTGCCTCCTCCTTGGCCGTTGAGAGAGCTGGAGGAGGATTTGACGTTTCTCCCCTATCATCTTCAAGGATGATCGGGGGATCTTCAGCAGGTGGCTCCTGTTGAATCATCATACCCACCATGTCCTGAAACAGGAGGGCCATTTTCTTTATGTTGGCTGCTTGTTCAGCAGCCTCTTTATCCTTTTTCTCCAATATACGACGAAGGAACTCAGCGTCAGTTTCTTGTTCTTGACGCTCATCCGAGGACATTTCAGGGGTTTCTTTTGGCCCAGTGAGTGCGGCCATAGCGTTCAACATCTCTTGGAGCTTTTGCTGCTGCTCCTGCGCTTTGGCCACTGACAGCGTGTACGGTCTATGACCTGTTGATATGCGGCTGTCCTCTTTTCCAGACGCCACATAGACGGTATGAACTACCATGCCCCCAGACTTAGGGCATTTGGGTTCACCACCTTTGATATTCGCCGTAGGTGTAGGGACTTTTTCTGGCCTTCTTCTCTTATGGGCCATAGAAGTTGAGAGGGCTGTTGCTCTGGGCACCCAAGCGGTCGTCGCCTTTCATTGCTTGACCGGGAGATTTTATTCTTGCTGACCTCTCGACTTCTTCTGTTGGCGAGAGAACTTAGGATCAATGACAGATTCTCGGACTCGTCGCCATGTCTTGTAAATTCTGGAGGACAGCGATTGAAGAGGCTGCTCCGGCTTTTCTGTTTCCATGGCAGTCTCTACCGGTGGAGGAGATCTTCTGAGCACAGCAGTTGGTGAGTTCCTGCGTATTAACTTCCGCCGCTCAAAGCTGTTCCCAGTTGGAACAGCAGCATTAACTTCCGCCGTTGGAGCTGGTGGAGTTATCCCAGAAGGGGAGTTGCCCCCAGTCTTCCTTACCCGGCACCAGTGGCGTCGTCGAGCGCAACGAGTCGTCGGTATTGGTTCAGAGACAGAAACAGCTTCTTCTTGCCCCATGTTCAGGTGTGGGGCTGTTGCCGGCGTCAGCCTATTGAAGACTGATGTCTTTCGAGCAGCGAGAGCAGGAGTGGGAGCCGGGGCGGTCAATCTTGTAAAGACCGATCTCTTAGCAGGAGAAGCCGCCTTGACGACTTCAGAAGAAGGCTTGGCTACTCCTTTTCTTGGACTACAAGCTTCATTGCGGGTCCGCAGGAGTTTTGGCCCAGTCTGGATAAGACCGAGGCACTGGTGTTGGGCGACCCGTTGAGAGGGGCCGCAGTAACTGAAAGTCGATCGAAGACCGACTTCTTAGGAGCTTCTTGTATGGGCATGGGGGTGCTGAAGCTTGTTGGCGGAAGCATAGTTCCGAAAAACAACCCCGTGGTGGCTTGAGTAATCTGCTCCACGGGTATGGTGAACGAAGAGGCCGCTTGGGGCCCATAGGTTATGCCCCCAGTTGAGGCCGGACACGAGCTGCAGCTGCAGTTGTAGCACTTCGAACAAGTTGAGGCCATTGATGCTTGATCTTTTCTTCTGCACCAATCAAGAGACCAAATCTTAGTAAACTTGAAATCCAAAGGCAACCATTAACAAACCGCGATTCATTCGCGAAGACGACACACGAAGTGTGGAGTGGAAAGAGGAAAAGGTCCTACCGGGCGTGCCAGAATCTGTTACCCTCCGAACGGCGGCGGTGACGTGAGGACGTCTTGCCTGAGATTCGGGGCAGATGCTATATGGTTTTATCCGTCTACCTCTCCGAAGATGCCAAGTTGATTTATGGCACCGTGTATCGGAGGTTTAGACAAATGCGGCCGATATAGCAGACTTCGTCAGATTCCCCCTCGCTAGAGGGGTTTTTGATTGTGGGGACGCTCTTCCCTATAGGCGCAAGCCCCTGCAGTTAATTACGCTACCGCATCGCGGTAGCCACTTTCTCCTTCTCCAGAATTTCACTTCGTGTCGTGTGTGTTTGTTTTGTTTATGGTTGCCCGTGGATTGTATATGGAGACTGAGTAATGCCGTCGCCCGTAGGACGTGGATTAGTCCAAATTCGTATTTACTTAGATTTGGGTTTGGTGTTTTTAGTTTAAGGATACGTTAGCCGTATTGAGGCTAAGATCAACTTAAACGTTCGTTAAGGATGCGTTAGTCTGATTTGAGACTAAGATCAACTTAACGTGGTGATCCATTTAATATATGGCCATCGGGACTCATCACCTCTCTGACGTCGTTGAAGGATTACAACGATAGGTGTCAGAGAAGTTCAGAGATGTACCCTTGAACCAAAGTTGATTTGGAGTTTTATAGTTCATTTGAATGTTTAAGGATACGTTAGCCGTATTTGGAGCTAAGATCAACTTAAACGGGATCGTTTCGATCCAACAAAAGAGCATTTGGGGGCTCTATTGTTCCCGTTTAGGATCGTGGTGGTCCATGTTCCAGTTTAGGGACGTAGTGGTCCATCATTAGTTTAAGGACGTTTTGGTCCGATATTAGTTTAAGGACGTTTCGGTCCGATATTAGTTTAAGGACGTTTCGGTCGATATTAGTTTAAGGACGTTTCGGTCCACGAGTTTAAGGACCCCGCAGTCCATATTCATGTGTGGTCGTTGGGACCTGTCGCCTCTCTGACGTCGTTGAAGGATTACAACGAGAAGTGTCAGAGGAGTTCGGAGATGTACCCTTGAACCAAAGTTGATTTTGGGAGCAGCCGTGCTCAGTCAATTTAATTTGAGGACTTATGGCCATGACTAGGCTAAGTCCAATTAAAAAGTTCAGCACCTTTATTTGTTTTTTTTTTTGTTTGGGCTCTGCCCATAAAGGATGCAGAGCATCAATTTATTCTGGGCTCTGCTCATTTATGAATGATGCAAGGCATCTACTTTGTTTGGGCTCTGCCCCTTTTAAAATGCATAGCATTTTTATTATTTTGTTTGGGCTCTGCCCATTTATAAATAATGCAGAGCATCAATTTAATTAGGCCAACTTGGTCTTTTCGATTTGGGCCCGGCCCTTTAAGAAATGTCTTGCATTTATCAGGCGCTTTGCGCCAATCAGAGAGCGCAAGCGCTTGTAGTGTTGACACGTGTCGCGCAAGCGCAATGCGCTGCGCTAATGCGCTGCGCCTGCGCTGCTGACACGTGGCGCGCTCTGGTGGCTTGCGCCAATCCAGGAGCGCAACAACGCAGTTTGCAAGTGCAAGGCACTATGATTTAAGAATCTTTTAGATTCAAGAACCAATGGTTCACAAAAGAAATGCAAAGCACTATTCATTTCCTTGATCTAATTTAGATCAAAGAAAAAAAACAAGTTTTTTTTTTATTTCAGGAAGGTTCATAAAAGTGCAAAGCACTATTCTTTATTTTGTTTTTCTTGTTTTAAAGAACCAGTGGTTCTTTAAGAAGTGCAAAGCACTATTTATTATGTGAAGATCATTGATCTTGTTTTTAGATCAATGATCTATCAGAAGAAATTTCTTCTATTTTGTGAAGGTTTTTACCTTTTTCTTGAAAACTTTTTCAGAGTTCTCTCTGTTTGAAGCTCTTGATTTTTTTAAGAATGTGGATGCCTTTGAATTGAGGTCTAGGGGCCTTTATATAGTGCCTATAAATTTGTTAAAGAGATCTTTCTCTGAGTGATTTGGGGAATTTCCCCCACCGTTGGATCTTTGATCCAAGGGCTTCTGTTTTACAGAAGAAAATCTTCTTGTTTTAACAAGAACAGAAAGATTTCTTTAGAATCCTGATTCTGTTTGGCGCAAACGCCCCAGCGCGTGACACGTGTCGCGCAGCGCAAAGCGCAGCGCAACTGCGCTAGCGCATCTGCGCTGACACGTGTCGCGCAGCGCACCTGCGCTAGCGCATCTGCGCTGACACGTGTCGCGCAGCGCACCTGCGCTAGCGCATCTGCGCTGACACGTGTCGCGCAGTGCAGCGATTGCGCAACTGAAGCGTTGCTTCCTTTGATTTTGCTTTAAACAGAGCTTTGCTCTGATTGGGTGCGCTGTCTTAGGCGCTGCGCCGATGCGTCTGCGCCAGACACGTGGCGCGTTGCGCCCTGGATTTGAAGCGTTGCTTCAAAATTTTGAATTTTGAATTTCAACAGAGCTTTGCTCTGATTGGGGGAAACAATTTCACTCCATACCTCATACCTATTTATTTATGCACTGTTCCATGTATTAGGAGTACCTGTTAGTGTACCCTTCATGTTAGTTGCATATCGACATTCTCATATCCCTATTGCATGATTATTGCATACTATTGTCATTTTATTATTGCTTCACATATTGATTGTACATGCCAGTGTACTTTCCATTATTCCGCATTCACATGACCTGTTATTACTGTAAATTGCATCTTAGATTCATGCTTTACGTACATTCCTGTGATTACCTGCATATGTTATCTACTATTCACGAGTTGGCAACTCACCCCCATTGTGCCACAGTTGTTTTGCAGGGTGTTTCCCCAGAGTAGTCGAGGCAGACTATTCACCTATCATCTTTTGCTACAGATACCGGATCGGCTCACAGTGTACTATTTTGCTTAGGTGGGTTGGATGATTATATGTATTTCATATTGTACATTCGTTGTATCTTGTACTCTCCATCTACTATTATGTTGTTGACTTAGAGACTTGGTGAGGACGATATTGTATTATTGTGGCTTTGTTGTCTTGTATATAGCTTTATCTCTATTGTCTTTATTTCTTCGCTACGGCGTCGTATATTTGTGATGTGGATTGTTTTCCGCCTTTGGGCCAGTTTTTACAAAAAAAAGGGTGTTGCCAAAATTTTAAATATAGAAAGTGGGACTTTTAAAGAATTTGGGTTGCGATTTCAAATGTTTCAAAACTGCTATTATCTTTTCTTACTTTCTTTTTATGGTTTAGATTTCTGGGTTTTGGTTTTCTTTTACTGCGTTACGTCTTTAGGCGTTGCGTAGTATTAGGGCCGTCACGTGCCAATTTCGGGTCGTGACAGAAGTCCCTGGCCAAAGCTGATGAGATTTACTGATAAATGTTATCAGTTGTTTCTTGACTAGTCATAGTCCATATCGGCATGACTTATTAAGTTATTAGGGCTTGACGATTCCATCCCTATACTTGATATGCAATATATCAGACGAAGAGACCGGACTGTACGGTAAGTGTTGCCAGTTGGCTCGACGGGAGTTTTGACAGGTTCGCTTATTTTTCTTCTGATCGCTCAATACCTAAGATCCATTACGTACAGCTAGTACCGCTGACGGTTTGTGAGTATCTGATAAGATCATTACCTACTGCTAACGTATTGACGAGTCTTAGAGTCCCACAAAGGGGTTTTCCGAACTCAGGCGAAACAAAGTGGGAGCGCATATGGGGATATGTGCGGGGCTTGATTAAATGCGAGTATATGATACCGCATTTAATCTAGCGGATAAAATTAGTCAGGTTATATGAGATATGACCGGGTTATTAAATCAATTGTTGATTTTATAAAATGACTAATTTCTTTTTGTAAAATCCTTTCTTTAGTAATTATATTTACATAGATATATATAAGTATATGTATGTATGTATATATATATTGATATATATATATATATATATATATATATATATATATATATATATATATATATATATTATTCATATATATAAACATGTATTTATAATTAGTGTAATGGTTGATGATACATGCAACATGGGTGTGCAGGACTCACATGGAGATTAATTTGGATTTTTAGTTAAATAAAAATGAGTCATAGCTTCTACAATATTCTCAAAATATTTTCACTCATGACTCACCATTCCATACATAATTATTTATCTAAATATCTAAAATATCTCCATGGCTAATTATGTGATATTTACTTGAGTTAAACATAACCCTAGTTGCTTCTTCTTCTTCCTCAATTCACTTGCTAGGTTTTTGAGAAAAAGAAAAAGAAAGGTATTTTCAAGAGAGAGAAATCCCCACTTCACCAATCTATACTACTCTAGCCCATTAGTGTAGGCTGTTATGCTTCATTCATCCTAGTTTTGTGAAGCAAAGAGCTTGAGCTATGAAACTCCGGGTGGATCATCGTAGACGATGAAGGACCTTGAACGGAGTCGATCCAAGCTTCGAGTGGAGCCGTAGGAATCCAAAGAGAGTGAAGGGGTTGACTACAAAGGTTGTGGTTCCTTATCTTTTAGTTTAGACTTCTTTTAATATGGCTTTTACCCTAATCTCTAGTTTCGATTTGGAGTTTGTTTGTATTAACACTCTAAATTTGAAAAGTTCATTACTTTATCTTGATTAAACCTAACTAGAGGAGCTACTACACACCAACATGGTATCAGAGCCTAGCTAGAGCTTTAGGGTAACTTAGACGGCATTAAAAAACTCAATTGAACATTAAAAATATGATTTTTGCATGCTCACTAGAAATTTTTTCAAATGTTGGAATTTTGTGGTTTAAAAATATTCAGAAAATAGTGCAGGGTTTTCTGTGGATCCCCAAGAAGAACGAGCGCCTAACTCGACACAACGACCGTGGAACCGCGGTCAAATCATTGCATTTGCGGCGGTTCCGCGGTGCCGTTGGTGAGGCTTGGACCGTGCCTTCTTGTGCTGATCCATGGGTACATGCTGTGCTCTCTGGGAATTTTTAAAAATAGGTTCAAGTGTTGATATCTATGAGAACAGTGGGTATGTTGATGTGTTGATTGATATATTTAACGTCGTTTAATCTTTTTGAATGTGATGCAATATTTGGAATCTACGCTAATTAGTTTTGAGAAAATTAATTAGTTATTTGTAAATCTAACATTTCGGTCTTGTTAGATATCGGGAATCTTGTTGAATTACCCGATCTCTTTTGAAAAAGTGTTTTCATTATTAAGACCTAAATGTAAGATCTACAGTGTTAGCATGAAATCCGGGGTATGTGATATTCCAAGTTTGCGATGTCTAAGGAATAGCGCGGATTCCAAATGTTGTAGTTTTACATTTCTTTTCTGCGACCGTAACTATAATATGTGGTGTATTGCCGGTTTCGTTGCTATACGTCAACGACAATTGGGATACGCATATTTACTTACGTTGATGACATGTGATGTTATGTGTTGCTGTGATATGATGTACATGATCGTCGTGATTGAATGGCCGGGGGTTTTATGTGAGACGAGAGTTTTTCTTTTCATTCATGTAAAATTCTTTGTATGTAATATTCTTTTATTGGGGCACTTCTGGGTTGAGAATGATGTCACCATTGATGTATATTATTTACTTTTCCGCATTAGGATAAACCCAAGGAGGGGAGCACGAATGACCGGGTTCTGGAGTCCAGAGGGAGGCCATCTCGAGGAGTCGAGACAGGTCTCCTAACTCCAGAATTGGTAGGGTCACTTACCGCTCTCGTAGGGGTCTAAGGGTGTGGGCTTGGCTATTCATCACGACCGTGGAATCCGTATTTTCTATTGTAGGCTAAATATAAAATACGGACTTCCTAGTATATCCTATATTTTCATATATGTGTTTCTGCTGCTGATTATTCTGTAATGAGATTACTTAATATCTGAGACGAATGGAATATTATTATATATATATATGATATATAATAAACGTTGCTTATGTTTTACATCCGCGCTAATCCCGCCTCGCTATGCCGTTAGTTAAGTAACCTAACGGTGCATAACGAGACACTGTGGCGAATGCGGATGGCATAAGTGTACGTTCTATTTTCGTTTCTTTTCTGTGATGACTTAGGAACTTAAATGATGGGACTACATTAATAAAATTAATGTAAAGAAAAAGAAACCTAAAGATGTTGTAGGATCGGATTTGATACCCACTCGGCATTTTTATGAAAAAGCAAGTTTCAAAAGATGCGGAGCTTAAGCCACTCATTTTCTAAACTATTTAGATTCTACAACGAGATCAAGTTCAAAGCATTAAAGGTTTTCATAAAAACCATCCGCAACCCTCCGTCATTTTAGGAAGCAGAGTACTTAGTATTCGTGCTACGTATGTTGATCATAGTCAAGGCGTAGTGTACGGTAGCCAAGTGACGTCTTCCTACAAAGCATATGATGCGATTAGTTAGGACATTCATGTGATTATGTTGATCATAGTCAAGGGTCATATGGGTAGGTCTAGTTAATCACGAAATGACAGGTAGAACTTGACTAGTGCTTATGATATGTTGACCATAGCTAAGGTCATAAGTAGCTAGGGGTAAAAACCATATCGGGAGTTTCAAGAGTTGAAATTTGCAATGAGATTGCATACATTCTATATGATAGTTGTATCCCGATCCCACTGTGAGTAAAAGTTACTCCCAGGAGAGTTTTGCACTTTACAATTAGCTAATCCAGTAGGTATCTAGAAAGTTGTCAACGGGGTTACACCTCTGGGAAAACGATGTTTATTTTAATTAGGTCCGTGCGAAAGCACGGGGAACCTCCCTCAAAGTACCGACACTGACCTGGCTGACCGGTTAGCGAAACTGTAGAATGTAATTAATCCTGGCTAGTTTTCTTTTTGAGGTTTTGAAAGAAAATTTGATAAAAGCAGTGGGAGACATCGATTAGATAAGATAATAACCAATCTAAATCTTTGCAAGAGCATTTCACTGAGTGTTTTCTTTTCTCTCACCTAATGGCAGATACTAATGAAGGGACTTAAGCTTCTGTTAGAGAAAAACAAATTGACAGGACCGAATTATAAAGAATGGCTGGGGAACCTGAACATTGCACTCACATATAATAAAATATCATATGTCCTCACTGCCAAAGCCCCACCTGTCCCAGGTCCTGAATCATCTGTTTCGAATAAGGAGATCCGAAAAACATGGGATATTGACTGTGACACGGCCAAGTGCCTCGTGCTTGCTTCTATGGACAATGTACATCAGAAGCAGCATGAGAAGATGGATGTTCAATCAATCTTTCTTCATACAAAGGAGTTGTATGGAGAGCAATCTTGGACTTTACTGTCACGACCCGAAAGTACGGAACATGACCGGCACTTAAACTACGAACGTCTCGAGGCATACGTAATCTAAGTAAACCGAAAACCCAGAAATCCAAACCAAGAAAAGTAGTAGAGTGCAGGAAAAACCAACTTAAAGCAAGTAGTTTCAATAGCATAAGCCGAATTATGCGGTTTAAAACATCAAAAATTTACTGAAAATTTCGGCAGAGTCTCCTTTGTAACTACTGGCCCCCAAACGGGATACAACATGAATGGTATACGAAATCAAGAAAAAAAAGGCATCCCCAAGCGGGAGCTAGCTCTTCGTCAATCGACGGCCACAACCACACAAGCAATATAATATACAACGCCAACGGTGAGGATCAAAACTCAAAAGGAAACTCAAAACCACCAGAAATATAACGAGCGACTCTAAGGTCGAAAGAATAAACAACACTGGTCTCTATCTCAATAAATACATGTTTGGTTGATGGAACTTCTAGATACAACAGAATAATATTATACAAGGTAATATGATGGGTACGATACAAGAAAAACCCACCTACTAGCAAGTCACCCGAATGAAACTGAGCCCGCAAAGCCGTAATGAAACCTGTACGGCAAACCTGCAAGAAACTGGGGCACAACGGGGGTGAGTTGCCAACTCGTGAATAGAAAAACATCTACGCACAGAAATCGCATAAATAACGCAACCTGGGTCAATGATCATAATATATCCTCAAATATATAACCAGCAGCCTATAACAAGGCTAGGGTAAATATCTAACCCGAGTGTAATTGTAAGTCCACGTTGCCCACCCCGGTACTTGCGGGGAGGCGGAAAACATAATAAAAAACGGATTTTTAATGACTTAGGCAACATGGACCAAGCTTATGAGGATCTTTGCTAAACTAAAACTAGCTAACCCTAACTACAAAGTAGCTAAGTGATGGAAAGGTTATACCTTTGGTCTTTAGTCCTTCTCTCCTTGCTCGTCGGAATGGTAGAAAGGCCTCACCTTGCTTGTCCTCTTCCGTCAAAGAAAGATCCACTTGAAAGCCACCACCTTTAGCTTCAACTCCAAGCTAGGAGTAACTAGAGTGCAAGAAATGCTAAGACTTGAACCCTAGAAGTGAGTAGAGAAGATCAAGTGAAGGTTTTTCTCAAGCTCTTTGTTTCTCAACACATGAGAGGGAGAGAGCTTGAGGGAGAGGATGAACAAGAGAGAGAAAAGATATGATAGAATGAATAAATTAGTGAGCCATTCTCACTAATATGTGTGAGTTATTTTAATTGTATAATTAGCTTGAAAATTGTCATGGTAAATCATGAGGTGACCATTATCATTTCATTATTAATGCAAATTGCAAGAATCAAAGAGCATCTTCCAAATGAAATGATCATGGTCAAATTGTCAACTTGGTCAACAAGTCAACAAAGTCAAAGTGTCAACAATAACAACCATGCACAATAATTAAGCTAATTATCAATTAACAATAATACACACAAAAACAATAGGGTTAATAAAATGACAATAGTCATTAACCCTAAACAAGGTCCTCTCCCTCAAACTCAAGCAACCGTGCATACGCACCCGCATTCGTGATCCGAGGAACACGAACACAATGAGAAAAACCAATCTCAAAACATATACTAGGATCTGGCTTAAACCAAAGCCCACTAGTATAAACTGTCCGGACAGCAACCGTGCACAAGTGCGCGGATGCGAACGAACCCTGTCGCAAAACCATGCGACCTCTACTCGTTTTGCCTAAAGGCGAATAGCTCTCTGTGTGGGACTCTAAAGACTCGACACTACGCTGGCAGTGGGTTTAACCACAGACCGCAAGCGGCACTAGCTGTACGTAACGGTCCCCAGGTAGATGTCGATAAGAAGACTGACGAGGTGAACCCCATCTGCACTCCTACTGAGCCTGTATGTGACAATCTCCGTACAGTCCGGTCTGTTCGTCTGATACATCGCATGGCGGGCCTAGGGGGGCGGTGAACGTCAGTCCCCTAATAGCGGTACAAGTCGTGTCGGAGTGAAGCCCAGAACACCCTGAGATAACACTGGAAACCTACCAGTATATCTCGCTTGCCCTGGCCAGGGACTACTCGTGTAATGGCTCTCCTGGACACAGCGCGATGTCAACCCCCAATACCGGGAGAGACGAATCCTGTCTAACCGTCACTGCCTCCAAGTGCTTCGGGACTGCACCCAAAAACTACCTGTTTGCACGACTCCTCTGAGCCGTGGTAGGGTAGTAATCAAAGTGCAGTGGGAACACACTCGAGGCGAAGTGACAGTGTCAAGTCAGCGGACTAAGCTGTACTCATGTCACCTGGGAACTGATAACTGACGATAGGTATATTACCAACCAACAGTTCCCGACGAGTCCTGTCCAGTGTACTCGTAACCTAACGAGCACCCGCATACTATCCCAAGTACGACGTACTAACGGCTGTGGGACAGACCGTCTCCCACACTGGGATGAGAAGCGCATACGCTGGTCTACTCCGGAGTATCGATGCCCTGTCTCGATAGTCCAACGACCAGGGACCAGTATAAGGATGTGCTTATAGATTACCCAGCTCCCACGAGTGCGAGCGCCATCACAACGCTGGTAATCAAGCAAAGATCCTAAGGGCTCTACTAATATGTATATCTGCAATATGCTAAAAGAAACACATGCACATATTAAAGCAGAGACAAACCAAGTAGCATACTACCATTTCGAGCAAGATTGTATATACAACTGTGAATATCCCAAGCTTCCATTAAGTAATATACAAACTAGTATGATACAGTAATGGCCTCTAGGGCATATACACTAACAATCTCCCACTTGCACTAAGGCCATGTACTGGCGTATCGAAGACCTATCATCTCGATCAGCCGCTCGAACTGAGTCTGGGGCAAGGCCTTGGTGAATGGATCTGCTGTGTTATCCTCTGATGCAACTCTCCGGACCTCGATCTCCTGGCGATCCACGATCTCCCTGATCAGGTGATACCGCCTTAAGATGTGTCTGGATTTCTGATGGGACCTGGGTTCCTTCGCTAAAGCTATAGCCCCGTTGTTGTCGCAATACAGAGGTATTGGGTCAACAATGGACGGAACCACCTGAAGTTCTTTCAAGAACTTCCTCATCCAGACAGCTTCTTTTGCGGCATCAGATGCAGCGATGTATTCCGCTTCCATAGTCGAGTCAGCAACGGTTTCCTGTTTGGAGCTCTTCCAACACACCGCCCCTCCATTGAGGGTAAAGACAAAACCCGACATGGACTTGGAATCATCCTTGTCACTCTGGAAGCTGGAGTCAGCAAAGGCCTCAATCTGCAGGTCTTTTCCGCCATACACCAAGAACATCTCCTTAGTCCTTCTCAGGTACTTGAGAATGTTCTTTACTGCTATCCAATGTTTCTCCCCTGGGTTTGACTGATACCTGCTTACCACACTCAGTGCATAAGCCACATCCGGTCTGGTACACAACATCGCATACATTATAGAGCCTACCGCAGAAGCGTAGGGTATAATAGACATGCGATCCCTCTCCAAATCAGTCTTGGGAGACATCTCTTTGGAGAGAGTGATCCCGTGACAAGCCGGTAGATTACCGCGCTTGGAATCTTCCATACTGAATCTCTTCAGTATGGTGTTGATGTACCTGGACTGCGAGAGTCCTAATATCCTCTTGGATCTGTCACGGTAGATCCGGATACCCAGAATGTAAGAGGCATCACCCAGGTCTTTCATGGAGAACCTGTGTGACAAGAACCCCTTGACAGATTGTAGCATAGGAATGTCATTTCCTATTAAGAGAATGTCATCCACGTATAAAACGAGGAATACTACAGTTCTCGCTACAAATCTACAATAGATGCATGGTTCATCTGGATTTTTGATAAAGCCAAATTCTTTGACCGTCTCATCAAAACAGATGTTCCAACTCCGCGATGCCTGCTTGAGTCCATAAATGGACTTGAGCAACTTGCACACCTTTCCGCTGCTCCCACCCTGAATGAAACCCTCTGGCTGGTCCATATAGACACACTCCTCTAAATGACCATTTAGAAAAGCTGTCTTTACGTCCATCTGCCAAATCTCATAATCGTGGAAAGCAGCGATGGCAAGAAGGATCCGAATGGATTTCAGCATAGCTACTGGAGAAAAGGTTTCGTCATAGTCCAAACCAGGTCGCTGACGAAAACCCTTTGCTACCAGTCTAGCTTTATAGGTCTCAACCTGTCCATCTACACCAATCTTCCTTTTGAAGATCCACTTGCATCCTACGGGTTTTACCCCGTCTGGAGCAATGTCCAACGTCCATACTTTGTTGGTGTACATGGACTCCATCTCGGTCCGCATTGCATCCAGCCATTTTACCGAGTCGACGCTCTGAATGGCTTGCTGGAAGCTAGTAGGCTCATCACAATCTAGGATGCAGTCTTCTCTATCCCCGTCAATGAGAAAACCGTAGTACCTCTCGGGCGGATGAGACTGCCTACTACTCCTGCGGAGTGGCATGGGAATGTCCTGTTCTTTCGAACCTTCTGGTTCCTCTAAGCTTTCAGTAATGGTTTGTGGTTCTGGAATTTCTTCCAGTTCTACTGCGCTCCCGCTTATCTGATTTTCTAAAAACTCAGTTTCCAAGAAGCGGGCATGACGAGAAACAAGGACTTTTTGCTCCTCTGCGTAATAGAAGAGATATTCCTTGGAGTTCTTTGGGTATCCCACAAACTTGCACTGTACTGAGCGTGCCTCGAGCTTGTCCGCATGCTGCTTTTTTACAAAAGCTGGACATCCCCATGTCTTAAAGGATTTAAGACAGGGTTACTTCCCACTCCACATCTGATATGGTGTGGTAGGCACTGTTTTAGTAGGAACTTGGTTCAAGAGATGTGCAGCTGTTTCCAGTGCATAACCCCAGAAAGATCGCGGTAACTCAGCCTTACTCATCATGGACCGTACCATATCTAATAGGGTTCGGTTCCGTCTCTCCGATACACCGTTATGTTGCGGAGTGTATGGAGGAGTAAGCTGAGAGAGAATTCCATTCTCTTTTAAATAATTCAGGAACTCGGCACTTAAGTATTCTCCACCTCGATCCGATCTTAGAATCTTGATACTTTTGCCGGTCTGTTTCTCTACTTCATTCTTATATTCCTGGAACTTTTCAAAGGCCTCGGACTTATGTTTCATTAAGAAGACATAACCGTACCTTGAAAAATCATCCGTAAAAGTAATGAAGTAAGAGTAACCGCTTCGCGCATGTGTTGACATTGGACCGCACACGTCGCTGTGTACGAGTCCCAAGAGCTCGCTCGCTCTTTCTCCGTGTCCAGTGAACGGAGCCTTTGTCATCTTTCCCATGAGACAAGATTCACAAGTGGCATAAGACTGATACTCGAACGGATCCAAGTATCCTTCTTTATGTAACTTAGTTAACCGTGTCTCATTGATGTGACCCAGTCTACAATGCCATAAGAAAGCCTGATTAATATCTGGAGACTTTCTTTTGTGTGTATTCTGGATATTGAAAACCTGTGGTTGGTTTAAAACGTAAATACCGTTGTTTAATGTACCTGACCCAATCAACACTTGATTAAGGTGAATGTTCACTACATTACTTACAAATGCAAATTCATAACCTTCTTTAGATAATAAAGATACAGAAATGATATTACAGGTTGCATTTGGTACATAATAACAACTACGCAAAACCAAAAAATGTCCATCTGATAGTCCCAGGTGATAGTCCCCCACGGCCTCTGCATCCATGCTAGCACCGTTCGCAACTCTGAGGGTCATGTCACCTGCCTTCAAAACTCTACGCTTTCTCAATGCCTGCAAAGAATTACAGATATGAGACCCTGATCCGGTATCCAATACCCAGGATGTAGAGTTTATTGATAGACAGTTTTCAATAACATACACACCTGAAGCTGAAGCTGCAACTCGCTTCAAATCCTGTGTTCTGGCTTTCCAAGCCTTGCAATCTTGTTTCCAGTGGCCACTTTTGTGACAATAGAAGCATTCTTCCTTCCCCACCATCTTCCCCGCTACTTTTGTTGCTTTACCCTTTCCCTTCGTATCCACTTTACCGACACCGCCTCTTGGTTTGGCGGGGGCTTTCTTCTTCTTGCCCTTGGCTTTCGCCCTGGACCTAGAAGAGGAAGATCCTCCTACAAACAAAGTGGATGTCTCCCTACCTTTCTGTAGGGTGCCCTCTGCGCTCCTCAGCATGTTGAGGAGCTCTGAAAGTTCAACCTCTTTTTCTTGTAGGTTAAAGTTCAGTATGAACTGGGCGTAAGTGGAAGGAAGGGACTGGAGAACTATATCCGTATATAGCTCACTCTCTAATGTGATCCCTAGGTCAGCGAGCTCCTCAATGTAGCCGATCATCTTTAGCACATGCTCGGCTACTGATGATCCGACGGCCATTCTTGTCGAAAATAACTTTTTCGAAGCTTCGTATCTTGCGATACGTGATTGCTCTCCATACAGTTCTTTTGTATGGAGCAATATGGATTCCATGTCCATATTCTCATGCCTCCTCTGATGTTCGTTGTCCATCGAGGCAAGCAGGAGGCACTTGGCCTTCGCGCTATCAATCTCCCAAGTCTTGCGGATTTCCTTATCCGCGATACTGGAAGTTGGACCAGGGACAGGGGGAGCTTTGGTGGTAAGAAGATACCCCAGCTTGTCATAGGTGATTGCAATCTTGACATTCCTGAGCCAATCTTTGTAGTTTGGCCCTGTCAATTTATTTTTATCTAACAGTAACTTAAGTCCGGTCATGTTGAATGGTCGCTGCAATTAGGAGAGAGAAAAGAAACACTTTAGCATGATGCTCTTGCAAGTTTAGAGTGGTTTTTAGTTTGTCTAAACTGGATGGCTCCCACTGTTTCTCGAATCCCTTCTCAAACCATAAAGAAAAGGATTAGCCGGGATCATTCTCACCGTACAATACTTGCTTAACCGTTCAGCCAGGCCAGTGTCGGTACTTCGAGGGAGGTTTTCCAACGCTTTCGCGAAGTTCCTTAATTAAGTAACCTCTTTTCCCTGTGGGCGTAGCCCCGCTAACACCTTTCTAGGCACCTACTAGGTTTATAGCATTGATCGTTAAGTGAGAGTTTTCTCGGGGAGTAGCATATACTCACAGCAGGATCGGGATCCAAATATCATCGCGTGATAAAACCGAAGGAATCCTACCAGAATCATCACACTCCAAATGGTATGCAATACTAGCAAGTTTCAGTACTTATGAAACTCCCGATGTGTATTTTTTTTTGCCCCATGCTCTTATGATCTTGACTAAGGCCAACAAATCATAAGTCACATGTCAAGTTCTACCCGTCGTTATCCAGGTTAATTTGAACCCACCCGTATCCACCCTTGACTATGGCCAACAAGGCAATACGACTGTCTCAAACCAACGCATTCTATCTATGCAACATATGAATACCCCCCAGCTACCAAACACTGTGCCTTGACTAAGGCCAACAAACACAGCTTGAATACTGTTGAATATTCATATGAAACGACGGAGGTCTACGGATGGTTTTGGCGAAACCGTGAACGTAGTGAACTTGATATAATCGATGGAACGAGATAGCTTTTAAAAGGAGTGGTTCAAGCTCCGCGTTTAAAAGTTTAGTTTTGAAAAGAACCGAGTGGTTTTCAAAGTGTTCCAATCGACTTTTACTTGGTTTATTTCTTGCATTAGTTCTTTTAATGCGTCCCATCATTTAACCCTACCATTGCAGAAAACAACCAAAATATGACGTACGCTTATGCCATTCGCATTCGCCACGGGGCCCCGTCATCACCCGTTAGGTTACTTAACTAACGACAGAGCGGGGGCTGGGCTAGCGCGGCTGTAAAACATAAGCAACGCCTAAATAGTTATTTATATATATATATACAGCAATGATAGACATTACAGATCACAGATGAATACATTGGATATACTAGGAATCCGCAATGCGTTCGAGCCTGCAACGCAAAGCGGATTACACGGTCGCGGTGAATAGCCAATACCCCACCCAAGACCCCTACGGGTGCGGCAAACTACCCGCCAAGCACCCGAAGCGAAGCAACCTCCCTCACCACCGTGAGTAGGCCACTCGGCACTTCGAGTACCCGGTAGTTTGTGCACCCCTCCATGGGTCTATCCTAGGAGCAAAAACAGTAAAAAGAATAATACAATGACGGCTACAACCCCGACCCGGTTGTGCGGCCATACAAAGAATATTATTACATCAATTTACATGTTACAAATGAATGAAAGAAAAAACAACGCTCATCTCACATCCACCCCGGCCATTCACCCGCGACAATCCAATCCATTCATATCCACAAACCAATAGCAATCACAGATCATGTATAACCCCGACTAATCGTCTTATAGCGATTAGCCGACGTTCAATACATGCAAGCATTACAGATATAACCGATGTAGTTAAAGCGTAGTGAAGTTCCGAAAAATACGGATTTATAGGCCCACAAAAGCAAATTTTAGTTCTGGAAAATCTGGGCATATAATATATATCTTAAAAATCCCAATACCAACACAGAAACTTACTGCACCAAAAACGATGCAGAGAGGGGACAAGACGGCCGCGCTTCCGCGGCAGGAGCCTCCTCTTGCCGCGGATCCGCGCTCCTCTCATCTCCTCTCTGGTTCGTCTTTGGTGGTTTTTCACACAAAACCCTGAGATAATTTTTGGTATATAACAAATGTCATTTTGACCAGAGGAAAAATTAACAGAAACTTGGGTTTTGCTTGGTTTGGTTTTCGGATTTTCCGGTTTCGAAACTTCGTTACACTTCACTACCTAGCTAGTTTGAGTTTAGTTAGGCTCTGATACCACTGTAAGTCCACGTTGCCTACCCCGGTACTTGCGGGGAGGCGGAAAACATAATAAAAAACGGATTTTTAATGACTTAGGCAACATGGACCAAGCTTATGAGGATCTTTGCTAAACTAAAACTAGCTAACCCTAACTACAAAGTAGCTAAGTGATGGAAAGGTTATACCTTTGGTCTTTAGTCCTTCTCTCCTTGCTCGTCGGAATGGTAGAAAGGCCTCACCTTGCTTGTCCTCTTCCGTCAAAGAAAGATCCACTTGAAAGCCACCACCTTTAGCTTCAACTCCAAGCTAGGAGTAACTAGAGTGCAAGAAATGCTAAGACTTGAACCCTAGAAGTGAGTAGAGAAGATCAAGTGAAGGTTTTTCTCAAGCTCTTTGTTTCTCAACACATGAGAGGGAGAGAGCTTGAGGGAGAGGATGAACAAGAGAGAGAAAAGATATGATAGAATGAATAAATTAGTGAGCCATTCTCACTAATATGTGTGAGTTATTTTAATTGTATAATTAGCTTGAAAATTGTCATGGTAAATCATGAGGTGACCATTATCATTTCATTATTAATGCAAATTGCAAGAATCAAAGAGCATCTTCCAAATGATATGATCATGGTCAAATTGTCAACTTGGTCAACAAGTCAACAAAGTCAAAGTGTCAACAATAACAACCATGCACAATAATTAAGCTAATTATCAATTAACAATAATACACACAAAAACAATAGGGTTAATAAAATGACAATAGTCATTAACCCTAAACAAGGTCCTCTCCCTCAAACTCAAGCAACCGTGCATACGCACCCGCATTCGTGATCCGAGGAACACGAACACAATGAGAAAAACCAATCTCAAAACATATACTAGGATCTGGCTTAAACCAAAGCCCACTAGTATAAACTGTCCGGACAGCAACCGTGCACAAGTGCGCGGATGCGAACGAACCCTGTCGCAAAACCATGCGACCTCTACTCGTTTTGCCTAAAGGCGAATAGCTCTCTGTGTGGGACTCTAAAGACTCGACACTACGCTGGCAGTGGGTTTAACCACAGACCGCAAGCGGCACTAGCTGTACGTAACGGTCCCCAGGTAGATGTCGATAAGAAGACTGACGAGGTGAACCCCATCTGCACTCCTACTGAGCCTGTATGTGACAATCTCCGTACAGTCCGGTCTGTTCGTCTGATACATCGCATGGCGGGCCTAGGGGGGCGGTGAACGTCAGTCCCCTAATAGCGGTACAAGTCGTGTCGGAGTGAAGCCCAGAACACCCTGAGATAACACTGGAAACCTACCAGTATATCTCGCTTGCCCTGGCCAGGGACTACTCGTGTAATGGCTCTCCTGGACACAGCGCGATGTCAACCCCCAATACCGGGAGAGACGAATCCTGTCTAACCGTCACTGCCTCCAAGTGCTTCGGGACTGCACCCAAAAACTACCTGTTTGCACGACTCCTCTGAGCCGTGGTAGGGTAGTAATCAAAGTGCAGTGGGAACACACTCGAGGCGAAGTGACAGTGTCAAGTCAGCGGACTAAGCTGTACTCATGTCACCTAGGAACTGATAACTGACGATAGGTATATTACCAACCAACAGTTCCCGACGAGTCCTGTCCAGTGTACTCGTAACCTAACGAGCACCCGCATACTATCCCAAGTACGACGTACTAACGGCTGTGGGACAGACCGTCTCCCACACTGGGATGAGAAGCGCATACGCTGGTCTACTCCGGAGTATCGATGCCCTGTCTCGATAGTCCAACGACCAGGGACCAGTATAAGGATGTGCTTATAGATTACCCAGCTCCCACGAGTGCGAGCGCCATCACAACGCTGGTAATCAAGCAAAGATCCTAAGGGCTCTACTAATATGTATATCTGCAATATGCTAAAAGAAACACATGCACATATTAAAGCAGAGACAAACCAAGTAGCATACTACCATTTCGAGCAAGATTGTATATACAACTGTGAATATCCCAAGCTTCCATTAAGTAATATACAAACTAGTATGATACAGTAATGGCCTCTAGGGCATATACACTAACAGTAATCTCATGTGCCCGTGTCAGTGCCTCAGGTAGCAATATATCATATGAATGAGGTATGAATGCACGGAACAGAATGCATGTACTGACGAAAACTTCTTTCATAAATCAGTGAGATTTCTGTATTTTTAAAGTGAGGTACCATAAATGAAATCAGCATAAAACAGTGCCCAGCATCGACACAAAACAAGTGTCCAAATATCTCGATATCTCTGTATCACAATCTATGTACCTCAATATCTCAAAATCAATATCTAGGGTGCCGTCAATCCAGACCGGCCCCTACCATCCATCTCAAGACCACGACGGTATCCTCCGGATATCCGACGCGTCGGTAATATCACCGGTCGGTAGTGCTCCCGTGCCAGGCTCAACGTCAACAACACATTTCTCTTGCCCCGGGGTACCGCACCGGGCCCACCATATACCCGAAACGGTTCATCCATCTCCTCGAATCGGGTCTCGAAATCCATCAGCAAACTCATGGTGGACGACTCATACATCATAGGAAAACCGCATTTTTTATTTAAAAAGAAAGAAAGCAGTTTATATATGTTTTGCGGTTTTCCTCCAAAACCATAAAATATCATGGGAATCCGAATCATCAATAGCATGTAAAACCATGAATATAAGCATGAGAATCCATGAATACGGCATAACAATGAATAACAGTATGCATGAAGTAGCAGGTAATAACTACAATGTCTAAACTATTAGTTAACATGCTATGTCAAGCAATAATATTTTCTAAGGTGTACGTGACATGGCAATTACCGATGAAGATGTGTGTGAGCCGGCAAGTAAGTGTACGTGGTACATACGCATCATCGGTAATGGTGCTGGTGTCCTAACAGCATGATATCAATAATGGAGTATGAAACATAATATAAGCATGCGATGCGAAGCGAACCACAATAAGGAGCGGGAGCTGAAAACTAGACGCGACTATAACTAATCTGCATTAATCTAATATAAGTCCTACAAATGGTGCCTTTTGAAATAACACGAATCATGGGGTTTTGAAAATAGGGGCTACGGTGTTTTTATGAAAAGATACGTCCTTTGAAATATCCATAGGATCCCATGACCTGTCTTTTAAAATACCCACGACCCGCTAGTTTGAAATAGGTGGGAGTCTAATCTAATCTAACAACTACACTAAACTATACGGCTGAACTAACAAGCTGAACTACAGGTAAGGAAACCGCCTATCATCTGAGTCGATACATATACATACCTGTATATATATTAGTCGGTGATCCCGCCTCAATAATATCATATCCGATATCATATCTATAATCAGACATCCCAAGTCAAGAGTGCGGATCAATCATCAAAATATAGCTCGTATGTAAATCCGTCGTACGACATCCCAAATCTGGGTACGGGTCAATATCACATTCATCATACTATTCATCTGATATCCTCTTTATCAAATATCATGATCGGGGTACTGATCTACGTCTAGTACAATATTGATACCATCTATGTATGCATGCATGTATAAGAATCACTACGTCAAAAGACCCGCTAAAACATCATGTCGTATCTCAATACGAACCAAAACACATCACGGATCTTCTGGCCTCAAGCCCAATATCATCGACTCATCTCAAATCCTAATTACTATCCTCAAATCCAGTATATAAACACATAGTCTCATACCCATGTGTAAATATATACATCAATAAATAATCCCATGTACGCACATATGAAAGAAGAATGTATGCAAATATGGGTGTGTGTGTGTATGTGTGGTGCAACCACTACTCTAGGGTTTCGCAACACTAAACCAATCCAATCACACCAAGGATCCATCTCTATCATCAATAATCTCAAACAATATAAACAATATATATATGTGTGCATACGTATTCGTATACATCACCACGAGCTGCGGGGGTGCTATACGCCATCCACCCGACTTCTCCCCGTAGATATAAATCTACTCACCTGGTCCTCGCTTGCCGGTGCCGACGCCGCCACGCGCTTGCTTATCGTCTCGAAGTCCACATGGGGTACCTGCATATCATAACGCACCATACCGCATTAAAATCCGACTCATGACCAAAACGACACACGAATCCCACATAGGTCAAAACCTATGGTTGCTTTTCACAAATCAACCCAAAAACCCTCGATGTCGGCGTACAAACGCCAAACCATCGAGAAAAACCCAAATACACTCATTTGCATATTCACGAACTCTAATTTTAATATAAAATAGCTTAAAACTCACAAAACCCCCAATTTCACTTAAAAGTCATTTTTCCGAAAAACTAGCTAGCACAATTCGCCGTTATTGTACAAAACATGATGTTTAAACGAAACTAGAGGCCACAATATTCACTAAATATCATAAATAAGTCAAAAAAATGATTCCCATAATTTAATCTCATTAAATTCCATAAACCCCAAAAACCTAGTTTACAAATTATCCAATTTTAACAATTTTCAAGCAAAAAAATTCTCGATTTAAGAATTAAGCGTAGATTTGCATAACCTAAGGTATTAAACCACTCATTATAATGTTAATAATGCTATGAAACCATAATTAGATTTTTAAACCTAATTATTAGACTAATTATAAAAACCTAGTAAGCAATTAGCAAAGTTATCACAATTTTAAATTAACAAATTAGTAAATAGCAACTACCTTAGATTTTGCATACAACCACATGTTAATCTCCTCATTACACCCATAACCAATTGATAAAAACCTCACTTGATCACAAACCCTAATCATTAATTCAAAACCCTTCTCTTGAATTTTAATTCAAGCACCTAGAACTAATTAAAAAAACCTAATTAAGCTAACATGAAACAATTAACACAATTTAAGAAAAGGTTAGAATTTATACCTCATGATCAAGCGATCAAACTGTTAGTGTTTATGCCCTAGAAGGCCATTACTGTATCATACTAGTTTGTATATTACTTAATGGAAGCTTGGGATATTCACATGTATATAACAGTCTTGCTAAACATGGTAGTATGCTACTTGGTTTTTTCTATCTTAATATGTGAGTATACGTATTGATAGAGCTCTTAGGATCTTGCTTGACTACCAGCGTTGTGATGGCAGTCACACTAGTGGGGGCTGGGTAGTCTACAAGCACATCCTTATTCAGGTCCCTAGTCATTGGATTATCGAGACAGAGCATCGATACTCCGGAGTAGACTAGTGTGTACGCTTCTCATCCCAGTTGGGGAGATGGTCTGTCCCACAGCCGTCAGTACGTAGTACTGGAGATAGTATACAGGTGCTCGTTAGGTTACGGGTACACCGGACAGGACTCACAGGGAACTGTTGGTTGGTTTTATACCAGTCGTCAGTGAACAGTTCCCAGGTGACATGAGTACAGCATAGTCCGCAGACTTGACACTGCTACTTCGCCTAAAGTGTGTCCCACTGTTCTTAGATTGCTACCCTACCACGGCTCAAAGGAGTCGTGCAAAAAGGTAGCAGTTGGGTGCAGTCCCGAGCACTTGGAGGCAGTGGCGGTTAGACAGGATTCGTCTCTCCCGGTATTGGGAGTTGATATCGCGCTGTGTCAGAGAGCCATCACGCAAAGTCCCTGGCCAGGGCAAGCGAGATTTGCTGGTAGGTTCCAGTAGTTTCTCAGGGTGTAATAGGCTTCCCTCCGACACGACTTATACCGCTATTAGGGGACTGACGCTTGCCGCCCCCTAGGCCCGATATGTGATAGTTTTGGACGAACGGACCGGACTGTATGGAGATTGTCACATCAGACTCAGTAGGAGTTCGGATGGGTTCCCTCATCGGCCTTCTTATCGACATCTACCTGGGGACCGTTACGTACAGCTAGTGCCGCTTGCGGTCTGTGGTTAAACCCACTGCCAGCGTAGTAGTCGAGTCTCTAGAGTCCCACACAGAGAGTTTCCCTACTCCAGGCGAAACGATATAGAGGTCGTATGGTTTTACGACAAGGGTTCGGACGCATACGTGCGTTTACGCGCGTACGACTTTCGGACAGTTTTTACCAGTCGGCTTTGGTTTAAGCCAGTTACTGGTATCCGGTTATTGGATTTATACAGTCTAAAGTTTTTTCGTATTTTTGCGGAAAGGAGGGGCGTTCTCGTAATTGTGCGAGAAGCTTCTAGAAGGTGGTGACTAAGGAGGTTAAGGTGGCATAAGCAATGAATGTGATTAGTAAGTCATATGGATGATTCATCCATGTCATTAATGCATGATAAATGCTTAATGACTCATGGAGTGAATCATCACTAGATATTATCAAGCATGGTTGCTAAATTCATTTCTTATTCTTTTCTTGATAAAAGAAATGCTTGATATATATTATTATAACTCATTATTCTCACTTCATTATTATCCTCACCTTCTCTCTCCTCAAGCTCTCCCTCTTCAAACCCTAATCCTCCCCTCTCATGTGTTGAGTACAAGGATTAGTTAGACTACTTAATCCATAACCCTCTCTATATTACACCTAGCTTCTTTGATTAGCACTTAGAGAAGTTTAGTTGCCTCAAGTTTAAAGGCTAAGCTTGGAGTAAAGCTCTCGGGTGGATCGTCTACTACTTCGAGAAGGCCGAGGAGGAGGTGGAGTTCGCAAAGATGAAGGACACGATTCGTTAGGTATAATCCCTAAACATAGTAGCGTAGAAACTCTATGTTTTAAGTTAGTTATCGTTTAGCTTCGATTCAAGCGGTTAGTCGATATTTGTTCACTAAACAAGTTCGTTTTTGAAAATTCCGCCTCCCCACAAGTATTGGGGTGTTGTACATCGACTTACAGTGGTATCAGAGCCTCGCTAAACAATAATTAACTTACTTGCAAATTTTTATGAATTTCGAACGGAAAAAACGAAACCGGAAAAGCCCGAAAACTTCAGTTTCTGTCGATTTTTAAATGAAGTCCAAAAAATTTTCAGGGATGCTCAGAAAGCTTGAAAAGACACCAGAAGAACACCTAAGAAAATTGGGCCCCTGAACCGCCGCGGAACCGCGGCGGATCCCACCGATCCGCCGCGCTTCCGCCGCCGAGTTGGCGATTCAGGAACCCAATTTTCCTATGTGGGTCCTCTGTGTGATTTGGTATTTTCTGGAATATTTAATTTTTGCTCAGGTTTCAGATTTGCAGAGCAGTATTGGAGCAAAATTAAAAGTGTTTAATCGATCGAAATTATACAGTATTTGCTTGTTGGATTATATCTGTGATTGTATAATGTGTTCGTAAACCTCCCCTAACTGTTAGTATGTCAGTTGGCAGGGGGTTGCACATTTCTGAAATGGATTTTATCTGTTTGTGCATATGAACTGTGTTGGACTGTTGTGATGTATAGTCGAGGTTATGTGATGGGTTATCATTTAATTCATTTGATGTAAATGTAATTTGTTGTAATATTATTTTGCGGGACACATCCAGGTTGCGGTTGTAGCCACCGTTGTATTATTTCATTTTACTGTTTTTGCTCCTAGGACAGACCCAAGGTGGGGTGCACAAACTGCCGGGCGGGTAGTTTGCCGCACCCGTAGGGGTCGTGGGTGGGGTAATGGCTATTCATCACAACTGTGTAATCCGTATTTTGTTGCAGGCTCAAAACAAACACGGATTGCTTGCAAATCCAATTAAGTTCATCTGTGATCTGGAATGAATATCATTGCGTCAGACGAATGTAAAATATCTATATATATGATAGCTATTTAGACGTCACTTATGTTTTACACCCGCTCTAGCCCAGCCCCCGCTCTGTCGTTAGTTAAGTAACCTAACGGGTAATGACGGGACCCCGTGGCGAATGCGGATGGCATAAGAGGACGTTGTATTTTCGTTGTTTTCTGCAATGATAGGTTAATGATGGGACGCATTATCTATAATGCAAAGAAAAATAAACCAAAGTTTTAATCGTTGGAACAATTTAAAAGAAACCACTCGGTTAATTTTAAAAACAGATATTTTTAAATGCGGAGCTTTAACCACTCCTTTTAAAAGCTATCAGGTTCCTTCGGTTATATCAAGTTCATTACGTTCACGGTTTCGCCAAAACCATTCGTAGCCCTCCGTCATTTCATCTGGGTATTCAGTAGTATTCAAGCTATGTATTTTGACCAACGCCAAGGCATAATGTTTGGTAGCTGCTGGATATTCATTTGTTGCATAGATAGATGAGTTAGTTTGGGACAGTCGTATGATCATTTTGGCCAACGTCAAGGATATGTACGGATGGGTTCAAATTAACAAGATAATGATGGGTAGAACTTGACATGTGACTTATGATATTTTGACCAACGCCAAGGTCATAAGAGCATGGGGCAAAAATGAATATCGGGAATTTCTAAAGAAACTGAAATTTGCAAAGAGATGCATACCATTTTGAGTTTGATGAATGTTGGTAGCATTCCTACAACATTATCAGACGATGATATTTGGATTCCGATCCTACTGTGAGTATATGCTACTTATCAGGATATTCGTCACTTAAACGATCAATGCTATAAACCTAGTAGGTGTCCAGAAAGGTGTCAGCGGGGTTACGCCCCCAGAGAAAAGAGGTTATTTAATTAAGGAACTTCGCGAAAGCGTTGGAAAACCTCCCTCGAAGTATCGACACTGGCCTGGCTGAACGGTTAAGCAAGTATTGTACAGTGAGAATAGTCCTGGCTAATTCTTCTTTTATGGTTTGAGGAAGGATTCGAGAAACAGTGGGAGCCATCCAGTTTAGATAAACTAAAAACCACTCTAAACTTGCAAGAGCATCATGCTAAAGAGTTTTCTTCTCTCTCTCCTAATTGCAGCGACCCTGAAAATGACTGGACTTAAGTTACTTTTAGAGAAAAATATACTGACAGGGCCAAACTATAAAGATTGGCTGCGGAATGTCAAAATGGCTTTGACCTATGACAAATTGGGGTACGTCCTCACCGCTACGGCACCTGCTGTCCCTGGTCCCAAATCCAGCAATGCGGATAAGGAAATCCGCAAAACCTGGGATTTAGATTGCGCGAAAGCCAAGTGCATCGTGCTTGCCTCGATGAACAATGAACATCAGAGGAGGCACGAGGATATGGAACTAGATGCCATATTTCTCCATACAAAGGAACTTTATGGAGAGCAATCTCGTATAGCAAGATACGAGACCTCAAAGAACTTGTTTCAAGCGAGGTTGGCTGTCGGGTCATCGGTAAGAGAACATGTCCTAAAGATGATCGGCTATATAGAAGAGCTCGCAGACCTTGGGACGACTTTGGATAATGAGCTCTATACAGACCTTATTCTCCAGTCCTTTCCTTCCACCTACGCCCAGTTTATCCTGAACTTCAACATTCAAAGAAAAGAAGTTGAACTTCCGGAACTCCTGAACATGTTAAGGAGTGCAGAGGGCACCTTGCAGAAAGCAAGGGAAACACCCGCTATGTTTGTTGGCGGTTCATCTTCTTCCGGGTCCAAGGCTAGGGCCAAAGGAAGGAAGAAGAAGGCCGCACCCAAACCTAGAGGAGGTGTTAGTAAGGTGGGAGGGAAGGGAAAGAAAAAGTTTGCGGTACCGGTAGTTGGCCAGGATGAGTGCTTCCATTGTCACAGGAAAGGGCACTGGAAGAAGGATAGCAAGGCGTGGAACGCCAAGAACCAGGAACCGAAGCAAGCTGTGGCTTCGACTTCAGATGTGTTTGTAATTGAGAATTGTCTGTCGATCAACTCTACTTCCTGGGTATTGGATACCGGATCAGGATCTCATATTTGCAATTCATTGCAGGCACTGAGAAACCGTAGAGTGTTGAAGGAAGGTGATATGACCCTAAAGGTTGCTAACGGAGCTAGCGTGGGAGCTGCGTCCGTCGGGGATTATCACCTAGGATTGACGAGTGGACACATTTTGGTTTTACATAACTGTTATTTTGTACCAAGCTTAACGTGTAATATCATATCAGTTTCCTTGTTATCAAATAAAGGTTATGATTTCACGTTTGTAAGAGATGTTGTCAACATCCACCTTAATCATGGTTTGATTGGGTCCGGTACACTAAATAGCGGTATATATGTTTTAAACCAACTCCAAATTTTCAATGTCCAGAACACACTAAAAAGAAAGTCTCCAGATTTAAATAGAGCTTTCTTATGGCATTGTAGACTGGGTCACATCAATGAGAGAAGGTTGACTAAGTTGCATAAAGAAGGATATTTGGACTCGTTCGAATATCAAACTTATGACACTTGTCAATCTTGTCTCAAAGGAAAGATGACAAAGACTCCATTTACTGGACAAGGAGTAAGAGCGAGCGAGCTCTTAGGACTCATACACAGCGATGTATGTGGTCCAATGTCTACACATGCAAGAGGTGGTTTTTCCTATTTCATTACTTTCACGGATGATTACTCAAGATACGGATTCATTTATCTGATGAAACATAAATCCGAGGTTTTTGAGAAATTCCAAGAGTATAAGAATGAAGTAGAAAACCAAACCGGCAAAAGTATCAAGACACTTAGATCTGATCGAGGTGGTGAATACTTGAGTGCCGAGTTCCTAGGTTACCTAAAAGAGAAAGGAATTCTCTCTCAGCTTACTCCTCCATACACTCCACAGCATAATGGTGTATCGGAGAGACGGAATCGAACCCTATTAGATATGGTACGATCTATGATGAGTAATGCTGAGTTACCGCGATCTTTCTGGGGTTATGCGCTGGAATCAGCGGCATATCATTTGAACATGGTACCTACCAAGACTGTGCCTACCACTCCATATCAGATGTGGAGTGGGAAGAAACCCTATCTTCAGTATCTGAAAATATGGGGATGTCCAGCTTTTGTTAAAAAGCAGCATGTGGACAAGCTCGAGGCACAATCAGTAAAGTGTAAGTTTGTGGGATATCCAAAGAACTCCAAGGGGTATCTATTCTATTACGCAGAGGAACAAAAGGTGTTTGTTTCTCGTAATGCCCATTTTCTAGAATATCAGTTTTTAGAAAAGGAAATAAGTGGGAGCGAAATAGAACTGGAAGAAATTCCAGAACCACAAACTGCTACTAAAAGTTTGGTAGAACCGGAAGTTCAAGAAGAACAGGACATTCCCGTACCCCTCCGCAGGAGTAGTAGGCCGTCTCATCCGCCTGAGAGATACTACGGTTTTCTCATAGATGGGGATAGAGAGGATTGCATCATAGATGATGATGAACCTACTGACTTCCAGCAAGCCATCCAGAGCGGTGACTCGGTACGATGGCTAGATGCAATGCGGACTGAAATGGAGTCCATGTACACCAACAAAGTATGGACTTTGGACTTTGCTCCAGATGGGGTAAAACCCATAGGATGCAAATGGATCTTCAAGAAAAAGATTGGTGTAGATGGACAAGTGGAAACCTATAAGGCTAGACTTGTTGCAAAGGGTTTTCAAAGACCTGGTTTGGACTATGACGAAACTTTTTCTCCAGTGGCTATGCTCAAATCCATTCGGGTCCTTCTTGCTATTGCTGCCTTCCATGATTATGAAATCTGGCAGATGGACGTAAAGACGGCTTTTCTGAATGGAAATTTAGAAGAGAGCGTCTATATGGATCAGCCAGAGGGTTTCAATCAGAGTGGGAGCAGCGGGAAAGTATGCAAGCTGCTTAAGTCCATTTATGGACTAAAGCAGGCATCGCGGAGTTGGAACATCTGTTTTGATGAGACAGTCAAAGAATATGACTTTATCAAAAATCCAGATGAACCGTGCATATATAGTAAAGTTGTAGCCAGAAGTGTCGTATTCCTCGTCTTGTACGTGGATGACATTCTATTAATAGGAAATGACATTCCTATGCTACAATCTGTCAAAGGATTCTTGTCACACAGGTTCTCCATGAAAGACCTGGGTGATGCCTCTTACATTCTGGGGATCCGGATCTATCGTGATAGATCCAAGAGGATGTTGGGACTTTCGCAGTCCAGGTATATCGACACTGTACTGAAAAGATTCAGTATGGAAGATTCTAAGCGCGGTAATCTACCGGCTTGTCACGGAATCACCCTCTCCAAAGAGATGTCTCCCAAGACTGATTTGGAAAGGGAACGCATGTCTATTATACCCTACGCTTCTGCGGTAGGCTCTATAATGTATGCGATGTTGTGTACCAGACCAGATGTAGCTTACGCACTAAGCGTGGTAAGCCGGTATCAGTCAGACCCAGGGGAGAAGCACTGGATAGCAGTAAAGAACATTCTCAAGTACCTGAGAAGGACTAAGGAGATGTTCTTGGTTTACGGCGGAAAAGACCTCAGGTTGGAGGCCTTTGCTGATTCCGGCTTCCAGAGTGATAAGGACGATTCCAAGTCCATGTCGGGTTATGTCTTTACCCTCAATGGAGGGGCGGTGTGCTGGAAGAGCTCCAAGCAGGACACCGTTGCTGACTCGACGATGGAAGCGGAGTATATAGCTGCTTGCGATGCCGCGAAAGAAGCAGTCTGGATGAAGAAGTTCCTAACAGAACTTCAGGTGGTTCCTACCATAGTTGATCCAATACCTCTGTATTGCGACAACAACGGAGCTATAGCTTTAGCGAAGGAACCAAGGTCCCATCAGAAGTCCAAACACATCTTGAGGCGGTATCACCTGATCAGGGAGATCATTGATCGTCAGGAGATCGAGGTTCGGAGAGTTGCTTCTGAAGAGAACATTGCTGATCCATTCACGAAGGCCCTACCTCAGATTCAGTTCGAGAGGCTACTCGAGATCATTGGTCTTCGATATGCCAGTATATGGCCCTAGTGCAAGTGGGAGATTGTTAGTGTTTATGCCCTAGAAGGCCATTACTGTATCATACTAGTTTGTATATTACTTAATGGAAGCTTGGGATATTCACATGTATATAACAGTCTTGCTAAACATGGTGGTATGCTACTTGGTTTTTTCTATCTTAATATGTGAGTATACGTATTGATAGAGCTCTTAGGATCTTGCTTGACTACCAGCATTGTGATGGCAGTCACACTAGTGGGGGCTGGGTAGTCTACAAGCACATCCTTATTCAGGTCCCTAGTCGTTGGATAATCGAGACAGAGCATCGATACTCCGGAGTAGACTAGTGTGTACGCTTCTCATCCCAGTTGGGGAGATGGTCTGTCCCACAGCCGTCAGTACGTAGTACTGGAGATAGTATACAGGTGCTCGTTAGGTTACGGGTACACCGGACAGGACTCACAGGGAACTGTTGGTTGGTTTTATACCAGTCGTCAGAGAACAGTTTCCAGGTGACATGAGTACAGCATAGTCCGCAGACTTGACACTGCTACTTCGCCTAAAGTGTGTCCCACTGTTCTTAGATTGCTATCCTACCACGGCTCAAAGGAGTCGTGCAAACAGGTAGCAGTTGGGTGCAGTCCCGAGCACTTGGAGGCAGTGGCGGTTAGACAGGATTCGTCTCTCCCGGTATTGGGAGTTGATATCGCGCTGTGTCAGAGAGCCATTACGCAAAGTCCCTGGCCAGGGCAAGTGAGATTTGCTGGTAGGCTCCAGTAGTTTCTCCGGGTGTAATGGGCTTCCCTCCGACACGACTTATACCGCTATTAGGGGACTGACGCTTGCCGCCCCCTAGGCCCGATATGCGATAGTCTTGGACGAACGGACCGGACTGTATGGAGATTGTCACATCAGACTCAGTAGGAGTTCGGATGGGTTCCCTCATCGGCCTTCTTATCGACATCTACCTAGGGACCGTTACGTACAGCTAGTGCCGCTTGCGGTCTGTGGTTAAACCCACTGCCAGCGTAGTAGTCGAGTCTCTAGAGTCCCACACAGAGAGTTTCCCTACTCCAGGTGAAACGATATAGAGGTCGTATGGTTTTACGACAAGGGTTCGGACGCATACGTGCGTTTACGCGCGTACGGCTTTCGGACAGTTTTTACCAGTCGGCTTTGGTTTAAGCCAGTTACTGGTATCCGGTTATTGGATTTATACAGTCTAAAGTTTTTCCGTATTTTTGCGGAAAGGAGGGGCGTTCTCGTAATTGCGCGAGAAGCTTCTAGAAGGTGGTGACTAAGGAGGTTAAGGTGGCATAAGCAATGAATGTGATTAGTGAGTCATATGGATGATTCATCCATGTCATTAATGCATGATAAATGCTTAATGACTCATGGAGTGAATCATCACTAGATATTATCAAGCATGGTTGCTAAATTCATTTCTTATTCTTTTCTTGATAAAAGAAATGCTTGATATATATTATCATAACTCATTATTCTCACTTCATTATTATCCTCACCTTCTCTCTCCTCAAGCTCTCCCTCTTCAAACCCTAATCCTCCCCTCTCATGTGTTGAGTACAAGGATTAGTTAGACTACTTAATCCATAACCCTCTCTATATTACACCTAGCTTCTTTGTTTAGCACTTAGAGAAGTTTAGTTGCCTCAAGTTTAGAGGCTAAGCTTGGAGTAAAGCTCTCGGGTGGATCGTCTACTACTTCGAGAAGGCCGAGGAGGAGGTGGAGTTCGCAAAGACGAAGGACACGATTCGTTAGGTATAATCCCTAAACATAGTAGCGTAGAAACTCTATGTTTTAAGTTAGTTATCGTTTAGCTTCGATTCAAGCGGTTAGTCGATGTTTGTTCACTAAACAAGTTCGTTTTTGAAAATTCTGCCTCCCCACAAGTATTGGGGTGTTGTACAGCGACTTACACAAACATGAAATTCAAAGCCTCTAAAATGCCAACTTGCTCCCTAGATCCATGCAAGAATAGCTAATGAAAAATGGGTAGGAGTTAGATTTGAGTTTTGGTTTAATTTTTGATGGAAATTTGATGGATTTTGAAGACATTTTGATGAGGAAAAGAGAGGGGGAAAATTGGGGCTACACAAAGGGGGGGCTCGGCTGAAATTGGAGGGGAGAGGAGAGAGAGGGAGGTGAGGAAAATAGTCTAAGTCAAGGCATAAAGTCAAAGGTCCAACTCATTTTACAATTTCCTTTCATTTCCTTTGTTTTCTTTCTTTTCTTTTCTTTTGCAAACCAAGTGGGGACAAGAGAGGGGGCTGCTGAATTCAGCCAAGGGGAGAAGTGAATGGGGGTGTGTGGGTGTGGGTACGGGTGTGGGGTGATGAAAAATGATAAATATAATACCCCAAACATCCATTTACGCTAAAAAAAGCCTTTTTTCTTCAATAATTTCTAAACCGTTTTGGCAAATAATTTCTTTCCAAAAACCACATGATAAAATTTTATTTAATGTTTTATGATGCAAAAAATTTGTTTCAACTCATTCCAATTTGTAATTTTTCTTAATTAAATGTATTAGTGACGGCTTAAAATAATAATAAAATAATATTTTTTTCAGAAAATTTGAAATTTCACCAGCGGCTCAATAAACACCAAATAATAGCAATTACATAGCTAGAATATGTATATTTAATTTTTATAATAAGATATTTGTATTTTGACTTTTTACAGAAAACCCCCTTATTTTACCTTTTTTTCGAAATTTCACCGAAACGATTTTCAAAACGTTACAATCTTCCCCCCTTAAAGAAATTCGGTCCCCGAATTTAAATTCAAACTCCCCCAAATACTAAAACGTCTAAGAAAACCATCAAGTTGTCGGGGCTCCAAAATTTTAAATATATAAAACAAATCGTAGCGCAGCGCATGCGCTTGAAAAATGAGCATATAACTCAAATCAAAACTCCGTCAAGCATCCCGCAATCATCGGAGTCATGGAGAAGACATCAATGCCAAATCCAAATCAAAACCAATATGACATAACTCGAAACTATACATGTAAATATCGAATCTATGTCTGTAAGTATCTGAAGGAAATGCATGCCAAATCTCTTTAAGTCGCTGTGCAACGCGTATAACACTGCACAGTGGCGGACGTCTATCATAAGAAGATAACTATATACATATATACCTTTGTTTGAAATGTACGTTCCGCCGTTTTGGAAATAATTTAGAAGGGTCTCCTTATTTTAAACATTTCATGTCATATCAGACACGTAGGTAAATACTGAGGCTATAGCTCGCTTTTTGGAAATCCCTTCAATAACTACCAATGCATGCAAAAATATATTCAGGTACTGTCCTCTGACTAGTCCTGCTCAGTACGAAAACACATAGCAATATCATAAAAACGTACTGCTCTATACGAAATCAATCCCAAATTATGCACATGAATGCTACGTGCGTCTGGTGCGCACAGAAACAACATCTAAGTGCATCGGGTGTGCACGAAACATCTGTCGTAGGCAACGTGTGTGCCTGACAGTAAAATTAGGTGCATCTCACATGCACGAAAGAAAAAAAAAATCTCGATTTAGTGCATCTGGTGTGCACCAAAATCGCATCTCAAGACATGCGCTCAACATGCGCGAAAACCCAAAACCAGGGGCATCCATCGTACACGAAATCATGAAATCCAATATCAAGCGCCGAACGTGCGCAAAATCAATCAGGTGCACAAGGTGCACAAAACAAATATCGAACATCACCATCGAAATCAAAATCCAATGTATCTAAGTGCACAAAAGGCGTATCACTGCACTGCAAGCATATATAAACTATACAGAGTGCAGGAACGAAATCGCGTGCGTATATACGCACAAAATCAACTCAAATGTCTAAAACCGTAAAATCACAAACATGTGAAACCAAAGCACGTAAACGATATCAAGTGCAACACTATGCAAAGATCGTAAATCCTCAATCATCAAAATCAGATCATTCGAATAAATCACCCAAAACATCGAAATCAATAATGGCGGCATAGTACCGCTCAAGCGCATCCTCTAAGAATCTCGGGCCAACTGGCGCGGTCACTAATGGGACGTCTCGTCGATGATCATGAACTCTGGCCTGCTGGTGTGCATAACAATGACCACTCCTGGGTTAAGGTCTTCACTGTGAATTACCAATCTTTCGGTCCACCGACTCATCGGCCCTGTCAGGTGTGCTAACGGGGATGATCCCGTTCTGGCACGTCTCTTTTCATCTCCCGGTCAATCATTGCGACCACTCGTAAGACAGCATATCACTGGTGTCGGCCTCTGGTTCTCTGAATGTACGTGACACCTCTGATCCTGGGTGCAAGTATCATTGCAGCAGTGTCCTGGAAGGAATCCTGCTCATGGTCACTTCCATGTTTCGTCTCTGCCAACTGTCCGGAAGTCATCGTCCTTTACTATATCTGCGTCTTGCTCTGGAACGACTGCATTCTCATCACGACTCTTCTGGAAGGTATATCCAAGTACCATGCCTCGGCATGCGCATCGCATCTCTGATGTCGGCGGAGTGGAACGCCATCTCATCTAGATCTGGTACGAACCTCTTACTCCACTTTTCTCTAATGTCGTCTGCTTTGGACTCGTCTCGTCGCGGCTGCATGGACTGAGTTCCAACGACTGCCCTCATATCGGGAGTCTCCCAAGAAATGCATCTCACCACCTAACATCCGAATTAAGTCGAACCATCCAATCGATTGTCAAAACCTCATAATCCCCCAAGGGCTCAACATCTTGGGCACAGTTTAATAGTATCGAGTACATACCACAGTATCGGTGGTCCAGCCGTAGAAGGGCAAACCCAAGCCTCACTAATGACGCCGCAGAACTGCCGCAAACCCTAAGGTTCAAAGGCTTTCATACGGTCATTAAGTCAAGTTAGGGTTTCATTCTTCTAGAGGGACCATAGAATTGCCTGCATGTCTTTCCGAATACTTTAAACTTGGAATAGTAGGTTTCTGACATTCGATCGTCTCTGTCGACTCTCAACGTCTCCGCGTGAAGTCGTCTCTAGCTAGAATCAATCTATCTGATGACCTCTATCAGTGGCGCAATCCTCTGGTACAGATCGGCACGTCCGAGAAATCTCGTAAAAGCGATCTATTAAACGCTCATGGCACGAAAACACAATCAGACGACGCCTCTCAATGCAATCGTATATCCCTGGAATCACGCCCTGGTCAGCCCTCGTTCGTGACGAGCTTGTGCTGACCGCAACTCAAGTTGTAGCTCTCCCTGCCCGTAATCGCGGCAGCAAAACATAACTGGTACCGATGAGGCTAGATCAGGAATGAATATAATACCGAACAAGGAAATGTACATCCTAAGGCTTCTTAAGTGGAGTGGCGTGTCGTAAATATGCCGCGGAACATACCAACGGTACGTCACTCTACTTTAGTCACCTATTCCATCAACCAAGGGTCATCCTACCCTCCGAAGGTAAAACCTAACGCTCTGATACCAACTTTGTCACGACCCGAAAGTACGGAACATGACCGGCACTTAAACTACGAACGTCTCGAGGCATACGTAATCTAAGTAAACCGAAAACCCAGAAATCCAAACCAAGAAAAGTAGTAGAGTGCAGGAAAAACCAACTTAAAGCAAGTAGTTTCAATAGCATAAGCCGAATTATGCGGTTTAAAACATCAAAAATTTACTGAAAATTTCGGAAGAGTCTCCTTTGTAAATACTGGCCCCCAAGCGGAATACAACATGAATGGTATACGAAATCAAGAAAAAAAGGCATCCCCAAGCGGGAGCTAGCTCTTCGTCAATCGAGGGCCACAACCACACAAGCAATATAATATACAACGCCAACGGCGAGGATCAAAACTCAAAAGGAAACTCAAAACCACCAGAAATATAACGAGCGACTCTAAGGTCGAAAGAATAAACAACACTGGTCTCTATCTCAATAAATACATGTTTGGTTGATGGAACTTCTAGATACAACAGAATAATATTATACAAGGTAATATGATGGGTACGATACAAGAAAAACCCACCTACTAGCAAGTCACCCGAATGAAACTGAGCCCGCAAAGCCGTAATGAAACCTGTACGGCAAACCTGCAAGAAACTGGGGCACAACGTGAGTTGCCAACTCATGAATAGAAAAACATCTACGCACAGAAATCGCATAATAACGCAACCTGGGTCAATGATCATAATATATCCTCAAATATATAACCAGCAGCCTATAACAAGGCTAGGGTAAATATCTAACTCGAGTGTAATCTCATGTGCCCGTGTCAGTGCCTCAGGTAGCAATATATCATATGAATGAGGTATGAATGCACGGAACAGAATGCATGTACTGACGAAAACTTCTTTCATAAATCAGTGAGATTTCTGTATTTTTAAAGTGAGGTACCATAAATGAAATCAGCATAAAACAGTGCCCAGCATCGACACAAAACAAGTGTCCAAATATCTCGATATCTCTGTATCACAATCTCTGTACCTCAATATCTCAAAATCAATATCTAGGGTGCCGTCAATCCAGACCGGCCCCTACCATCCATCTCAAGACCACGACGGTATCCTCCGGATATCCGACGCGTCGGTAATATCACCGGTCGGTAGTGCTCCCGTGCCAGGCTCAACGTCAACAACACATTCCTCTTGCCCCGGGGTACCGCACCGGGCCCACCATGTACCCGAAACGGTTCATCCATCTCCTCGAATCGGGTCTCGAAATCCATCAGCAAACTCATGGTGGACGACTCATACATCATAGGAAAACCGCATTTTTTATTTAAAAAGAAAGAAAGCAGTTTATATATGTTTTGCGGTTTTCCTCCAAATCCATAAAATATCATGGGAATCCGAATCATCAATAGCATGTAAAACCATGAATATAAGCATGAGAATCCATGAATACGGCATAACAATGAATAACAGTATGCATGAAGTAGCAGGTAATAACTACAATGTCTAAACTATTAGTTAACATGCTATGTCAAGCAATAATATTTTCTAAGGTGTACGTGACATGGCAATTACCGATGAAGATGTGTGTGAGCCGGCAAGTAAGTGTACGTGGTACATACGCATCATCGGTAATGGTGCTGGTGTCCTAACAGCATGATATCAATAATGGAGTATGAAACATAATATAAGCATGCGATGCGAAGCGAACCACAATAAGGAGCGGGAGCTGAAAACTAGACGCGACTATAACTAATCTGCATTAATCTAATATAAGTCCTACAAATGGTGCCTTTTGAAATAACACGAATCATGGGGTTTTGAAAATAGGGGCTACGGTGTTTTTATGAAAAGATACATCCTTTGAAATATCCGTAGGATCGCTTGACCTGTCTTTTAAAATACCCACGACCCGCTAGTTTGAAATAGGTGGGAGTCTAATCTAATCTAACAACTACACTAAACTATACGGCTGAACTAACAAGCTGAACTACAGGTAAGGAAACCGCCTATCATCTGAGTCGATACATATACATACCTGTATATATATTAGTCGGTGATCCCGCCTCAATAATATCATATCCGATATCATATCTATAATCAGACATCCCAAGTCAAGAGTGCGGATCAATCATCAAAATATAGCTCGTACGTAAATCCGTCGTACGACATCCCAAATCTGGGTACGGGTCAATATCACATTCATCATACTATTCATCTGATATCCTCTTTATCAAATATCATGATCGGGGTACTGATCTACGTCTAGTACAATATTGATACCATCTATGTATGCATGCATATATAAGAATCACTACGTCAAAAGACCCGCTAAAACATCATGTCGTATCTCAATACGAACCAAAACACATCACGGATCTTCTGGCCTCAAGCCCAATATCATCGACTCATCTCAAATCCCAATTACTATCCTCAAATCCAGTATATAAACACATAGTCCCATACCCATGTGTAAATATACACATCAATAAATAATCCCATGTACGCACATATGAAAGAAGAATGTATGCAAATATGGGTGTGTGTGTGTATGTGTGGTGCAACCACTACTCTAGGGTTTCGCAACACTAAACCAATCCAATCACACCAAGGATCCATCTCTATCATCAATAATCTCAAACAATATAAACAATATATATATGTGTGCATACGTATTCGTATACATCACCACGAGCTGCGGGGGTGCTATACGCCATCTACCCGACTTCTCCCCGTAGATATAAATCTACTCACCTGGTCCTCGCTTGCCGGTGCCGACGCCGCCACGCGCTTGCTTGTCGTCTCGAAGTCCACATGGGGTACCTACATATCATAACGCACCATACCGCATTAAAATCCGATTCATGACCAAAACGACACACGAATCCCACATAGGTCAAAACCTATGGTTTCTTTTCACAAATCAACCCAAAAACCCTCGATGTCGGCGTACAAACGCCAAACCATCGAGAAAAACCCAAATACACTCATTTGCATATTCACTAACTCTAATTTTAATATAAAATAGCTTAAAACTCACAAAACCCCCAATTTCACTTAAAAGTCATTTTTCCGAAAAAACTAGCAAGCACAATTCGCCGTTATTGTACAAAACATGATGTTTAAACGAAACTAGAGGCCACAATATTCACTAAATATCTTAAATAAGTCAAAAAAATGATTCCCATAATTTAATCTCATTAAATTCCATAAACCCCAAAAACCTAGTTTACAAATTATCCAATTTTAACAATTTTCAAGCAAAAAAATTCTCGATTTAAGAATTAAGCTTAGATTTGCATAACCTAAGATTAAACCACTCATTATAATGTTAATAATGCTATGAAACCATAATTAAATTTTAAACCTAATTATTAGACTAATTATAAAAACCTAGTTAGCAATTAGCAAAGTTATCACAATTTTAAATTAACAAATTAGTAAATAGCAACTAACTTAGATTTTGCATACAACCACATGTTAATCTCCTCATTACACCCATAACCAATTGATAAAAACCTCACTTGATCACAAACCCTAATCATTAATTCAAAACCCTTCTCTTGAATTTTAATTCAAGCACCTAGAACTAATTAAAAAAACCTAATTAAGCCAACATGAAACAATTAACACAATTTAAGAAAAGGTTAGAATTTATACCTCATGATCAAGAGATCAAACATGAAATTCAAAGCCTCTAAAATGCCAACTTGCTCCCTAGATCCATGCAAGAATAGCTAATGAAAAATGGGTAGGAGTTAGATTTGAGTTTTGGTTTAATTTTTGATGGAAATTTGATGGATTTTGAAGACATTTTGATGAGGAAAAGAGAGGGGGAAAATTGGGGCTGCACAAAGGGGGGGCTCGGCTGAAAATGGAGGGGAGAGGAGAGAGAGGGAGGTGAGGAAAATAGTCTAAGTCAAGGCATAAAGTCAAAGGTCCAACTCATTTTACAATTTCCTGTCATTTCCTTTGTTTTCTTTCTTTTCTTTTCTTTTGCAAACCAAGTGGGGACAAGAGAGGGGGCTGCTGAATTCAGCCAAGGGGAGAAGTGAATGGGGGTGTGTGGGTGTGGGTACGGGTGTGGGGTGATGAAAAATGATAAATATAATACCCCAAATATCCATTTACGCTAAAAAAAACCTTTTTTCTTCAATAATTTCTAAACCGTTTTGGCAAATAATTTCGTTCCAAAAACCACATGATAAAATTTTATTTAATGTTTTATGATGCAAAAAATTTGTTTCAACTCATTCCAATTTGTAATTTTCCTTAATTAAATGTATTAGTGACGGCTTAAAATAATAATAAAATAATATTTTTTTCAGAAAATTTGAAATTTCACCAGCGGCTCAATAAACACCAAATAATAGCAATTACATAGCTAAAATATGTATATTTAATTTTTATAATAAGATATTTGTATTTTGACTTTTTACAGAAAACCCCCTTATTTTACCGATTTTTTCGAAATTTCACCGAAACGATTTTCAAAACGTTACATTTACGCTACGAGGCATCTCGAAAGCTGTTTCAGATGCGGATGGCTTCTGGCACATTAGTAGGTGAAAATGTCTTGAAGATGATTGGTCTTATAGAAGAACTTGAGGACCTACGATGGACCGTGGAGAACGAGCAATATACTGATATTGTTCTACAGTCTCTTCCCCCTGCCTTTGCTCTATTCATAGTGAACTACAATATGAACGATTTGGAGAAATCACTGCCTGAACTTCTCAATATGTTGAGAAGTGCAGAGAGCATGCTTAAGACAGCGAAAACTCCCGCTCTGCTTGCTGGGCCATCTTCCTCTTCCATCCCAAAAGCCAAGGCCAAGGGAAAGAAGAAGAAGAAGAAACCCACCAAACCGAGAGGTGGAGTTGAAAAGGCGAAGGGGAAAGACAAATTCGGGGCCATAGGAAGTAGAAAATGAGAATGTTTTTTCTGCCACAAGTCGGGACACTGGAAACGCAATTGTGCTCTGTATCTTTCTGATCTCAAGAAGAAGAAGCATACCGATGCTTCCGCTTCAGGTGTGTTTGTAACTGAAAACTGTTTTTCTATAAACTCTTCATTTTGGGTATTAGATACCAGTTCTGGTTCTCACATCTGCAATTGTATGCAGGGATTGAGAAACAGTAGAGTTTTGAAGACTGGTGACCATACTCTTCGGGTTGGAAATGGTTCCAATGTACATGCTGTATCTGTAGGAGAGTATCATCCGGGGTTGCCTTTGGGATGTATTTTGGTTTTGAACCCTTGTTATTATGTACCTAGTATGCTAAGTAATATAATATACGTTTCTTTGTTAGACAATGAAGGATATTATTTTATGTTACAAAATAATGTTATGAACATTAACTTGAATCAACAGTTGATTGGGTATGGTACACTAAATAACGGTATTTACGTCCTAAACTAACACACAGTTTTCAACATACAACATACAAATAAAAGAAAATTTTCAGATATAAATGAAGCTTTTCTTTGGCATTGTAGATTTGGTCATATTAATGAAACGAGACTAAACAAGCTACATAAAGATGGATATTTAATCCTTTTGAATATAAATCTTATGCGACTTGTCAGTCCTGTATCAAAGGTAAAATGACCAAAACTCCGTTTACTGGACACGGAGAAAGAGCTATAAAACTCTTAGGCCTCATACATAGTGATGTATGCGAACCAATGTCTACACATGCTAGAGGTGGTTTTTCATACTTCATCACTTTTACTGATGATTTCTCAAGATTCGGACACGTGTTTTTATTGAAGCATAAATCCGAAGCTTTCGAGAAATTCAAGAAGTACAAACTTGAAGTAGAAAAACAAACAGGCTTGAGTATCAAGAAACTTCGATCGGATCGGGGTGGAGAGTATTTGAGTACAGAGTTTTCTGACTTCTTAAAAGAGAATGGGATTCTCTCTCAGCTCACTCCCCCTTACACACCACAGCACAACGGTGTGTCAGAACGGAGGAATCGTACCCTATTAGATATGGTACGGTCCATGATGAGTGATGCTGAGTTACCGTTTTCCTTTTGGGGACATGCATTGGAGACAGCCATGTATCTGTTGAACAGGGTTCCAATCAAGACCTTGTCTACCACTCCATATGAGATATGGTGTGGAAAGAGACCATCTCTTAAAAGAGATAGGATATGGGGTTGTTCGGTTTTTGTCAAAAAGCAGAATCCGGATAAACTCGAGACACGATCGGTCATGTGTAAATTTATGGGATATCCAAAACATTCATATGGATATCTATTCTACCACAAGGAGGATCAAAGAGTGTTTGTTTCTCAACATGCACATTTTTAGAAAATGAAATTTTTACAAATAGTATTGATGGCAATGCGGTAGAACTAGAAGAGGTTCTAGAGACACAAATTACTCATAACGAATTGGTTGAAATTGATGTTGCAGTAGAACTTCAAGAACCTCAGCCGCTCCGGAGATCTAGTAAAACTTTTCGCCCACCGGAGAGATACTATGGGTTTCTCATTGATGGCGATAGAGAAGATTGCACCATGGATGATGATGACCCTACTAGTTTTCAGCAAGCTGTCACGAGTGGTGACTCAGTGAAGTGGCTGGATGCCATGAGATCCAAAATGGAGTCCATGTATACCAACAAAGTATGGACTTTGGATGTTGCACCTCCTGGGATAAAACCCGTAGATTGCAAATGGATGTTTAAGGGAAAGATTGGTATAGATGGACAGGTAGAGACCTATAAAGCAAGGCTTGTAGTGAAAGGTTTTCGTCAAAGACCAGGATTGGACTATGATGAAACTTTCTCTCCAGTAGCAATACTTAAATCCATTCGGATCCTACTTGCTATTTCTCCTCACTACGATTATGAAATCTGGCAGATGGACATTAAAACTGCATTTCTAAATGGTGATTTAGAAAAATGCGTTTTTATGGATCAGCCAGAGGGCTTCATTGACAGTGGGAGCAGCTAAAAGGCATGCAGGCTCCTAAAATCCATTTATGGATTAAAGCAGGCATCATGGAGCTGGAACATCTGCTTTGATGATATAATCAAAGAGTTTGATTTTGTCAAAAATATAGATGAACCATGCATTTATAAGAAGATTGTAGGGAGTACTGTCGCATTCCTCGTATTGTACGTGGATGACATTCTCTTGATAGGAAATGATATTCCTATGCTACAATCGGTCAAACTATTCTTATTACAAAGGTTCTCCATGAAGGACCTGGGTGATGCCTCTTGCATTTTGGGCATTAGGATCTATAGAGATAGATCCAAGAGGTTATTGGGATTGCCCCAATCAAAGTACATTGACACCATCCTAAAAATGTTTAGCATGAAAGATTCCAAGCATGGTGCCTTACCCGCTTGCCATGGAATCACTCTCTCCAAGGACTTCTGTCCGAAGACTGATGAAGAGAGAGCTCGCATGAGCATTATACCCTACGCTTCAGCCGTAGGATCTATACTGTATGCAATGTTATGTACTCGTCCTGATGTAGCTTATACACTAGCTGTAGTAAGCAGGTATCAATCCAACCCAGGGGAGAAACATTGGATAGCAGTGAAGAACATTCTTAAGTACTTGAGAAGGACTAAAGAATTGTTCTTGGTGTATGGTAATGGGGATCTCCAAATGGAGGCCTTTACCGATTCTAGCTTCCAAAGTGATAAGGATGACAGTAAATCTATCTCGGGGTTTGTATTTACCCTCAATGGAGGGGCGATTAGTTGGAAAAGTTCCAAACAGGATACCGTTGCAGACTCCACGATGGAAGTTGAGTATATATTGCTGCAAATGATGCTGCCAAGGAAGCCGTCTGGATGAGGAAGTTCGTCTCGGAACTAGGAGTAGTTCCAACCATTATTGATCCAATACCACTGTATTGTGATAATAATGGGGCTATGGCGTTAGCCAAAGAACCAAGGTCCCATCAGAAGTCCAGACACATCCTGAGACGACATCATTTGATCCGAGAAATAGTAGATCGCCACGAGATCGAGATTCGGAGAGTAGATACAAAGAATAACACTGCGGATCCACTCACCAAGACCCTTCCACAACCGCAACATGAGCGACTTTTTGAGATGTTGGGTATGAGATACGCCAATAATTGGCCTTAGTGCAAGTGGGAGATTGTTGGATATATGTATGCCCTAGAGGCCATTATATGTATAGTGGATGCTTAGACATGTATATCTATACAGATGACTTTCTTGCTCGACATGCTAGTATGCTATCTGGTTGTATTTTATCTTAACATGTTTACTTGATTGTATTATACTGTTCATTTTATACATGTTGATAAAACCCTTAGGATATCTGCTTGACTTCCATGGCTATGATGGAGATCATACTAGTGGGGCATGAGTAGTTTATAAGCATATTCTAGAATGTTCCTAGTCGAGGGTATATCGAGATAGGGCATCGATATTCCAGAGTAGACTAGCGTATACGTTTCTTGTCCCATATGATGGGCAATGGATGGTCCCATATCCATTGGTGTTGTGATATCAAAGATTGTATACGGGTGCTCAGTGGAGACCGGGTACACTGAACGGACTCACCGAGAACTCCTATATGGTATTATATCTATCGTCAGATATCAGTTCTTAGGTGACACTGGTACAGGTTAGTCTGTAGACCCAAGATCGTCATAGAGTCTTGTGTGTTTTCCCATTGTGCTTTGATTTCCACCCTACCATGGCTCTACTGAGTCGTGCAAACAGGTGGCTTTTGGGTACAGTCCCGAGACACATGGAGGCAATGAGCGATAGGAGGGATTTCGTCTCTCCCGGTATTGGGAGTTGATGTTGTGCTATGCGCGATTGGCTTTGACTCGAAGTCCCTGGCTAGGGCTGATGAGATTTTCTATTTTGAGAAAATAGAAATAAGAGGTGGAAAATGGGGAGACTTTTGAGGAATTGGTGAAGCATGGCTTTGTTCATTATTATATACATTTGCATTCACTATTGAAGCATGGTTGGATTTTATTATTGAGTAATAATCCATACTTCAATAAGTGAGATAGATGGGAGAGCCATTCTACAATCACTTGATAATTTTGCCTTAGCTCATTAGCTTGCTCTTTCCTTTTCTTCTTCTTCTTCCTCCACCAAGCTCTACTCTTTTCCATGAGTTGGAAAATAAAGAATTAAAGAATTCTAAGTGAGCTTATAAACCTACTTCATCAATCTATTCAAGATTAGCACTCAAGATTAGGTTGTTTCCTTCACTAATGAAAGATTAGTGAAGAGGTAGCTTGACCTAAAGAAACTTCGGGTGGATCATCTTCGATACGAAGGTCGCGAAGCAAGCTCGATCCTTCTTCAAGTGGAGCTACGAGGAGTCGTAGGGACTACTGCCCGGAGCTTTAGAAGAGAAGGACTTGGTCTACAAAGGTTGTAGTTCCATCACTTAGCATAGATCTTATTTTATATCATGTTAAACCCTAATACTCTAGTTAGATTCTAGGTTAGTGTAGCTTAGCACCAAGAAAATTTTAAAATTGCATGATTGATGCTGGTTAAAACCTTGTGGTGGTGCTAGGATACACTTTCAGTCAAAACCGGTGAGTATGCCCTCAGCGAAGAATTTCAAACTCATGAAGGAGTTGTGCCCGACAACTCAAGAGCAGAAGGACGAAATGGCGAGAGTACCATATGCTTCTGCAGTAGGGAGTTTGTATATGATAGTGAGTACGAGACCTGATATTGCACATGCAGTGGGAGTTGTTAGCATGCATATGCAAAACCCAGGGAAGGAGCATTGGAATATGGTGAAGTGGATTATAAGATATCTTAGCGCTATATCTAGTCATTGTTTATGCTTCGGGGGTGACTCTTTAAACGTGCAAGGGTATGTTTATGCGGACTATTCGGGAGATCGAGATAGTGGGAAGAGCATAATGGGGTACGTATTCACTGCTGGGGGAACAATAGTTGGTTGGGTCTCTTAATTGCAAAAGGTGGTGGTATTGTCAACTACGGAGGCGAAGTATATGGCGATCACGGAAGCCAGCAAGGAGATGATATCGTTGCAAGGGTAAAAATAAGACTTCAACACCTTGTGGAGTGACAGCCAAAGTGCGATACATTTGGTGAAGAATGCGGCATATCACTATCGGACGAAGCACATCAAAATGCGGTACCATTTCATTCTTATAGCGATTGAAGAGGGGGAGTGATTGAAAAGAATTCTTGTTGTGTAATTGGAAATTGTAAAGAAATCACAACCAAAAATTATATTTGACCGCAATCAACTACGGTGTCAGTTGTAGATCATAAGCGAGTGCGGATCGTCTACAGGGACAGTGTAATCGTTCGTCTTTCGAATTAGATGAATTGAAACTTTAAAGAAAAGAAAAGAGAACAATTCATGATTTGTAATTGAAGTTCAAGAATTAGAAAAATATAGATCTAATAACAAGAAAAAGATAGAATCAAGAATTGATAGTTTGTTGATTTTTCCAAACCAAATATCAAGAATCGAAATGAGGCTCGTTGGAATCGATCGGATCTATAGATGTGATGTAATCTTATGATGACGTATTCTTATCCTTCGATGAATTGATACTAGATCGATGATGATCGACAAGAATTAGGGATTTCTAGTGAAACTAGGGTTTCATCTTATCCCTTGTTCTTTCGTCGATATCATTCACATTCTAGCCTCTAGTAAATTCAAGAAACGATCGTAGATCCCTAATTTCGAGCGATAACAATCAAGAAAGCATCGCAACGAAACTAAGTCATCGATTCTTGAACTTGCTAGGGTTTACAAAACTCGTAGGACTCAAGAATCGTATTAAGATTTGTTACATCATCATTCTATTGATCGTCTCAACTCCTTAACGAGCGGAGTTTTACTCAAACATCACAACAAGAACAACAATTACAAATTGAGATCTAATCATGATGCAAGAATTAAAAGAAAGCAAGATTAAAGAATTTCACCTTTTATTTATATCAACAATTTCATTACATTCGCTCAAGAACTACAAGAGGAAGAACTTGATCGTCGATTTGGCTTCTCTCGGCTCCATGAGTCGCGGATCGGCTTGGATCACTTGCTCGGTTGGAGATCGGCTCGGCTCCTAAAAGGTTGAAGGCTTCTTGCTTGATTGGTACTCAAGATCTTGAATTTGGAGTGGAATTAGGGTTAGGGTTTCGCACAAGCCTTGTCACTAGACTTGTGGAAGAAGATGGAGAATTGAAGAAGACTAAAGATTAGCTAACTAAAGATTGATTAGCCTCAACCCTTAGATCTAGGTTTCTATTTATAGACATCTAAACCCTAGATCTAGGATTTGAATTTTAAGTTTCCCTCCAAAAGTTTGTTGAGAAGATTTGAATTTCCCTCCAAAAGTTAGTTAGAGGAGAAGCTTCTAGATGTGATTAGTTAGGAGCTTAATTAGGATTAGCCTTGCTTAATGATCTTTGCTGATCTGGCAGTAGCTTCGAGGTAATTCTGGAATTTGACGCGTCTTTCTGAGCTTCTGGGACTGAGAGAGGAATTATGCCCTAAAAATCAACTGCTGACGTGGCAATAATGCGGCGGATCCGCGGCGCAAGCAGGCTCCCGCCGCGGATCCGCGGCGCTTTATGAGCCTTGGGGATTGGGCTTTCTGGTACAGGCTTGGGCTGATTGTTGGGCCTTTTTAGGATATATTGATTTGTAAAATTCCTTCTGAATTACTACCAGATCTGAAATCATTGAGTTGGCGTATTTTTGATCAGCTCTTTTGGCTTTGCTCCTGCAATTTCCTGCACAAATCTCGACACAAGTGTTGCGCAATACAGGAATGATGCGATGCCATGAAAAACACACAATTTCCTCAGAAATGTTGGTTTTAGAGTCTAACACATGCAATCTGATATTTCAGGACTGTTTTGCTAATATGTGAAATATGAATACCGAACACTTCTAAATGAGTGCAAATGATAGGGAAATTGCCGTGTTAAAAATACATTATTTTCGAACGTCTCGAGCGAACTTTTTATTAAAAAGAAAAGGAGAAAATAAAGAAAGAGAAAAACTAACTAGTACACTTTCGTAGGCAACACGATTGCACTGAGCACGTGCAACAAGCCTTTAAACCTCTAGGTGTCCCTAATATGAGGAGTGTTGTCTCCTGAGAGTTTTCAGCGGATTGCACCCACAAAATCCAATAATAAAAGCAAGATCATGAATATTACATTTAAAGAAAAGAATTGTAAAAGAAAAGCCTTGAAAACTAGGGTTTCCAACTAAGCTAGCTTTTCGGTTGTCATGAGCCCTATCTTAATGGTCATGAAAAGATGTTAGAAATCACATCCTCCCTCAATAAAACATCGTCTTATTCTTCATTCCTATCTTTCTTCCAAACATCGATCATATAACCCTGCGTGTGTGTAAGGACATCCCTACACCCGGAGAATTCAATTCAAGCTATCATACTCTTGCCCATCAGCCTCAGTACTTTTTAATTAATGAATATTTAGATGAGATTGCTCACACACTTTCATGCGACCGTTAATACTTCTTGAGGTACTAACCGACCGATTACTCATGTGCTTGCTTATTTGGTGTATTTTTCTCGTCTTGCGCCATCTTAGGCATAGCAGTGACTCCCAGACCAGTTGGCCTTAGGGCACTAGGTGAAGAAGCACCCTCGCTATATATTTTTTTATTGCCCTCGGTGATAACAAAACCAGTGTCCATTTTTCTCACCACTTTATATTTTATTCATTTTTTATTTATTTCCTTCATATTTTTGGCTTTAAGACAAGAGCATTTCAAGGTATCCTCTACTATCCCAGGCTTTAAGACGTGTGTAAGTGTGTTGGGGTAAAAATTTACACTCCGGTTGACCAAGTCAAAATCAAAGTCAACCCCAAGCCAAGTGGGCCCAAGTCCAGATCCAGTGGGCCCATGCTCGGGTCGAGCCCGAACATGAAGCGGCCGGCCTCCCCCCATGCCAAGATAAAAATTTTGTAATAAATAATTTTGTTGCATTTCTTTTATTTTATTTATGGATAAATGTAAGAAAAATAGGCATAAAGCCAAATTTTTGTAAAGAACGTGGCTTATGTGCGAAAAGAAATGGCACATGAGCCATGAAATAGGCAAAATGCCATTTTGTGAAGCCCAAGGGGCTATGTGTAAAGTGTATAGCCTATATAGGCAAAGATAATGAAATATCTCAACAACTTTTTTCTCTCTCCAAAAAAAAAGTCTCAGAGCTGAGCTCTTTCTTCCATCTTCAAGGTTCCAAAACCTTCTTCTTTCTTTTGAATTAAATCAAGAGTTTTACTCTTCCTTTTTCAAAACTAAATAGTTTTTCACCACAAAACCCATCAAGGGGAACTCAGATCTTCCATCAGATCTCAAAAAGAAAAGATTTTGAAATCCCACATCTCTTGATCTTCAAGATCCAGCTAACAGAGGAGGAAGAAGAAGAACATCTTTCACTAAACCCTCAAAAAAAGAAGAAAAACACATTCAGGAGTCCAACTCCTCTCTGATTTCTCTTCTGAGAAATTTTTTTAGGCTAAAAGCCTCTTGTGCCTCTCCGGCGCGCAACGCAAGTGCGCAAGGCGCCAGCGTGCCGACACGTGGCGCGCGCGCTTGCGCAAGTGCGCAAGGCGCCCGCGTGCCGACACGTGGCGTGCGCGCTTGCGCACCTGCGCGCTTGCGCAAGTGCTGGCGTGCGCGCTTGCGCGCCTGCGCAAGAGCGCAAGGCGCCCGCGCGCCGACACGTGGCGCGCGCGCGCGCGCCTGCGCAAGTGCGTAAGGCGCCCCCGCGCCGACACGTGGCGCGCGCGCGCGCGCCTGCGCAAGTGCGCAAGGCGCCCGCGCGTCGACACATGGCGCGCGCGCGCGCGCCTGCGCAAGTGCGCAAAGCGCCCGCGTGCCGACACGTGGCCCCCACGCATCCCTTGGATGCATTTTCCCTCTCTTTTTATGTACATACATATACACATACATATGTATACAAATTCACACATATACATACTCCGCCACATTCTCCCCCTCCAAAAAATTTTAGGGCCGGGGCGCTGCCCCGAACCCCGCAAGGGGGCTGCTAGCCCCCTTGACCCCCAGCCCGCTATCCGGGTAGCGGGACCCCCGTAAAAACTCTGCGTGGCTCCCGATATATCCAAAACCCCCTTTCAAAACACACGCACACTGCACATTGAGTTCGCATGACCAGTTTAACCCGTTAATCGGAGGTTCCCTCACCCCAAAGGCGATGGGTAATTAACGGCAGCTTAGTCCGCGGCTGCCGGAGATTCGGATCCCCACAATCATTAAACCCCGGCCTACCCTAGGCAGGGGGAATCTGTAGTACGCCTGACAAGCGCTCGCGTATTCCCATCTCACTGGGGTGACGAAAAACACCCTACAGATTCTGGCACGCCCGGTGGGACCAATCTCTCCTCCCATATTTCGGGTTAAACGTTCATGCGAACCCAATCAATATACATACCTATATTTATACTAAAAATAATGCTTTTTCATGCAGATTTTCAAGCAATCAACCTTCGACGACAATGTCTCCCCAGACGAATTCAGCTTCCAACGGCACCCCGATTCTGTACGTGGTCAAGATCAACGCTCGTGTGGTTCTCCCCGCAAGCCTCAGTCGACAGTGGGAGGAACCGCCCCGCCAGTTCGGCTCCGTCATCATCTACCCTGCCGGAATCGCTCATCTGGCGGAGATCCCGGCGGAACAGGTGGGCAAACCGGTCTCAAGGGGAAAGAGGCCGAATGTCGTGATCGCCAAGGCACCACAACCGAAACTCAAGACGCTATCTGAACGACTCCCTGGCGCTTTAGCTGGGGGCAAGACTTCCGATGCGAAGGGCAACATCAAATGTCGCGGACGAGCTCAGGCGATGACTCTAACAAATGCACAATCGGGCGTATCTCCGAGGCCCTCCATCAACCGGTCTGCGGCATCTTCCCAAAAAGTCGAAGTCTGCCAGGTGCTTAGAACAGAAAAGTTAAGACAGAAGCGGCTCAGGTATCGAGCCAACAAGAGGGCCAAGGCTTCGGCCAAATGGAATCGTGTGAAGTTCCAAGTGCAGGGTTGCCCGGCAACGACGGCCGAGTCGGACGTAAGAATCAGCAATTCCTTCGAGCCTCTGAAGTGGGTTCAGAAAAACGCCATGACCGCCAGAATCAAGAAGACAGCGGTCCGAACAGTGCCACAAAGAGACGTGTCCCGGCCCCAACAGAAAAAGTATGACACTGTCTCTTCAAGAGTCTATCAAGCACTCTACGCCGCACGAAAGCAGCGGAGCAAACCCAGAAAAGAAGCGCCAGCACCATTCAAGAACCTGGTTAGGCCAGCCGCCTTCAATCGACTACCAGCTACCGAAGCAAAGGGGTCAAGACAGCGATCCGTGAAATCAGCCGCCAATGATAGAAAGACGGCCGGATATATCGTTCATACGGTCTATATGGCGGGCGGGCGCCCCAGCGATAACCTTCGCAGCAAAAGCAAGGACGGGGCCACCACATCCCAAGCCCAATCTAGCCTGAATGTGGTTGCCGCCGCCCAAGAACAGCCGCCCCTGCTGGATGAAGAAAACCCTCTCGATGAGGATGATAGGCAGATAGACCCCTCGGTCCATGTAGAGTCAAGCTCGGACAGCGAGGAAGAGCCGACTTTCCGCCCTAGGACTGCGGAGCAAGAGCTGCTTCAAGAACTTCGAAAACAGCTCAGGAGCAAAGATAAAGAGATGGCCAAGCTCTATTCGAAGATTGACGACTTAACGAACGTGGTGATGCAGCTTACGGCTCAAATTGCTCGAGCGCCTCCTAATCAAGCACAAGCCGCTACTAATCAGCCGGGTGATGACAATCCGAGGCAGCCAATGCCTGTTCCTTTGGGACCAAGACTGGTCGAGCCGAATGAAAGCCGGCTACATTCCGCTTCTGGGGACGCCTTGGCCCCAGATAGCACTATCCCGCTAACACAGGATCGGATAATGGATTTGGTCACCAGCAAGGTTAAAACATTGGTGGCCGAAGCTGAAGCTCAGAAAGAAATCGGCAGTAGTGGGCGGCCATATCCCGCGCAGTACGATCTGATTGAGTTCCCAAGCGGCTACGTCATTCCTAAGTTCGGAAGATTTGATGGAATGGGGAATGCAAACCAGCACGTCGCCCACTTCAAAGCATCGTGCGGAAATACAGGGGGCAACGATGCGTTCCTTCTTCGTCAGTTTGTCAACAGCCTGACCGGCGTCGCCTTCGACTGGTATGCGAGTATACCGGACGGGTCCGTCATTACCTTTGCCCAAATGGAGTCTCTGTTCCGGCAAAGGTTCATGAGCGTCAGTGATAAAATCTCCATAGCCGATCTTGTGAGGACCAAGCCGGGGAAGAATGAAAGCAACACCGACTTTATCGCCCGGTGGCGTAATCTCACAGTTAAGTGCGAACCGCCGCTGGAGCAGGACCAGTCCGTCAGCCTTCTCATTGGGAACCTCAGCAATTGGATGGTCCCCTTCTTGTGTACAGCGGGCCTCAAAACGTTTCAGGAGCTAACCAAGAAAGTCTAAATGCTGGAACGCTCGAAGCAAGAGTCCCCGCCAGACTCTCAGAGAGACAAAACCTGGAAAAGCAAGCGGGACGACAACCGTAGAAGCGGGAGTTCCAGCAGTACCAATGTCTTCAATGCCTCCGACAATGAAGAAAAGCGAAGGGCGGGCGAATCCAAAACCAACCGGTCTCGAAAGCCATTGCTGGGAGGAGATGGGCCTTCCCTAGAGGAGAAAAGGAACAAGGTTTACTCTTTCAGAAGGGACAAGGTCCGCAAGATATTTAAAGATGCCTTGAACAATGGCCTACAACTGCCAGAGTCGAAAAGACCCCAAGAAGCAAAAATGACCGACAATCCCCTGTATTGCCCGTACCACCGAGTAATGAGCCATGCGATCGAGGATTGCTATATCTTCAAGGATTGGGTCGAGAAGCAGTACAAGGCTGGAGAGATCGAGCTGTCCAAAAGCGTGTTGGTGAACAATCAAGTTGCAACCGCCAACTTTATACAGACGGAAGCTGAAGCCTTCTGGGAGCAGACAGCCGAACCCGCTGCCCTGACAAACGAAACTGACTCATCGCGGCCTCCGTGGAGTACGCACATATCTAATAAGACGAAGAAGATGATAAAGCTACTTCGGAAAGAACCCAGGATGGAATGGGAAGGACAGAAGAAGCCTACCAGTCCAGCTGCCAATGCGGCTCCATCAGGCTCAAAATCCAAGAAGCTCAAGAAGACGAAAAGTGCAGCTCGGCGCGAAAAAGAGTCTGCAGGGAGATCGACCATTCAAAAGTATATCGATTCCCTCGAAGAATATGAGCAAAAGGAAAGAACATTGATTCAATTGAAGGAGTTCTTCCCTGTACAAGCGGCTGAAATCCTGGAGGAGTTAGAAGAAGACTCCAATGAAGAAATTCCAGTAGTGACCTGCTACGCCATCCATCTTGGCAGCGACTCTGAGGATGATCTCTGTTTTCCGGAAGAGGACGAGGAGCTCACCACAAAGGCCAATCAAATCCAGCTCAGAAGCGGCAGGGCTCTACCGCAAAATCAGGGCAACGCCCCAAAAGGGAAGGAAAAACAAGTCGCTAATGAAGAAGATGGCAGAGAACCGGCTGATGAAAACATAAGTCCTTCCTCGGTGGACTATAATGTCTTGGCGCATCTCCGGAAGCTTCCGTCTCTCCTGAGCATCTACGACGCCTTGGTCCTATCTAAGGAGCTTAGAGATGTTCTCATCCACGCTTTGCAAAACCCCGAGCGGTATCAGGCTCACTTTGCGGAAATTAACATGAAAGAAGCCCAGCATGCTTTGTATGCCGCCGCAGTCACATTTAAGGATGAAGACTTGCTACTGGGAACGGCTGAGCATAATCGGCCGCTTTACGTGACCGGGTACAGCGACGGAGATCGAATTAATCGCATATTAATTGATCCGGGGTCCTCAGTGAACATCATGAACTTGCGAACTCTGAAGAGTTTGTCAATGGACGTTCGACACCTGTCAAGGGAAAGGATTGTCATTCAAGGCTTCAACCAAAATTGCCAGCAAGTTCTGGGGTCTATAGCTCTGCCAATCAAATTTGGGGATCTGCAAACTGAAGCTAAGATATACGTGATCGACGCCGACACGTCTTATAAGATTCTCTTGGGACGGCCGTGGCTCCACGATTACGGCATCATTCCGTCAACTCTCCATCAATGCATGAAGTACACTAAAAATGGCGAAGAAAGACGCATTGACGGAGACATCCAGCCATTCGGTGTGCATGAAGTCCGATATGAAGATTCTCGGTACTTTACGAACCACCAAAATGCTAAGCCACAACTGACTGAGGATAGAACGGCCCCAAGACTCAAAAGCAAATCTGCGCCGGCTATCACTTTCAAAAGCAAAAATACCCAAGTGCGCCCGCATTTCGGCAGCGACTCTGATGAGTCCGACGCTGGAAGCCCGTCCTTCCGCAAAACTCGCCTTCATTTCGGCAGCGATACGGACGAATCTGTTACTGAAGGCCCATCTAGCAGCAAAGTCCGCCCTCATCTTGGCAGTGACACTGAAGAGTCAGAGGAGGAGGGCCTGTCATGCAACAGCGGTGCAGATTGGACCCCCACGCAACAAGCGAAACTACGAGAGACCTTCGAAGTTGCAGAAGGGTCCCTAGCCGTTACAAGGGTACCAGAGCAAATGTGCAAAGAGCTCGATGCATTGTCAGTCTCTACCGTGGACCAGCTGAAAACTTTCTACGTGCCCGGGAGGAAAAATGGACAGAAGGGCATCCTGTTTTACAGGTCAAACCCCGTTGTGCACCCGGATGACCTTTCTGTCGTGTGCCTTCCCTATGAGAGAGGCATAAGAGCCGTCCTCAATCCCAGATACTATGCGCCCGAGATGCGGGAATACTTTAAGAAGTGCGAATGCCGGTTATATCAAACGGAGTCCGAAGCAAAGTTTTACGAAGGGCTATGGTATCCGCCCCAGGTCCGAGCACTCATCGATGGACGAATTCCAGATAGACGGGCATAGGCTACATTCAACCTGATTCCAAAGCGTGCTACATGATCCATGTTGGTGAGACCAGCGAAAGATCAAATGATGATGACGAGATAGCCGAGCCAGAAGAAGCTCCTCAAGAGCTCGAAGATGGCGGACAAGCAACCTTTGATGAGCTAACCGAGATTGACTTAGGAACGCCCGATAATCCAAGGCCGACCTACATCAGCTCACTCTTGTCGGAGGAAATGAAAGAGCAGATGATTGGCCTGCTGCGTGAGTTCGTCGACTGCTTCGCGTGGACGTACAAAGAAATGCCTGGCCTTTCCCCTGAGGTAGCCGTGCATAAGCTGGCTATATCTCCTGATGCTAAGCCAGTCAAACAAGCTCCTCGAAGAATGAGAAGGGAGTTGGAAGAAAAGGTCATCGAGGAAACCAAGAAGCTCATCGATGCCGGCTTCATCAGGGAAGAGAAATATGCGGACTGGATCGCATGCATAGTCCCAGTGAAGAAGAAAAATGGGCAGATCCGAGTTTGTGTCGATTTCAGGGACCTCAATAAGGCATGTCCTAAAGACGACTTCCCGCTACCGGTCATGGAAATGATGGTCGATGACACCTCAAATTACGAACTGTTCACCTTTATGGATGGCTCGTCTGGATATAATCAGATCAAGATGTCGCCTGAGGATGAGAAGCACACAGCATTTCGAACCCCGATCGGAATATATTGCTACAAGGTAATGCCATTCGGACTGAAGAACGCAGGTGCTACATATCAAAGGGCGATGACTAATATCTTTGATGACCTAATCCATAAAGTCGTCGAATGCTATGTTGATGATCTGGTCGTCAAGACTAAAGCCAAGGCCGATCATATCCAAGATCTCAGGACCGTTCTCACCAGACTGAGGGAATACGATCTGAAGATGAATCCTCTGAAGTGCGCTTTTGGCGTGTCATCGGGAAAATTCCTGGGCTTCATAGTCCGACATCGAGGGATCGAAGTTGACCCATCAAAGATAAAGGCCATCATAGAGATGCCCCCTCCGAAGAGTCTGACGCAGCTAAGATCTTTTCAAGGCAAGCTTGCTTATATACGGAGGTTTATCTCAAATTTATCAGGGAGATGTAGGCCCTTCTCAAAGCTCATGAAGAAAGGAGCTCCTTTTATCTGGGATGCCGAATGTCGAGCAGCGTTCAAAAGCATTAAACAATACTTGTTGCACCCTCCAGTGCTGGCCGCTCCCATTCCGAATAAACCGCTGATTCTCTACACTGCCGCACTGGACGAGTCACTCGGTGCGCTCCTTGCCCAGAATAATGAGGAAGGAAAAGAAAATGCCCTCTACTACCTCAGTCGAACTCTAGTCGGGGCGGAACACAACTACTCCCCAATCGAAAAGCAATGCCTGGCTCTGATATTTGCTGTGAAGAAGCTGAGGCACTATCTGCTCGCTCATCGGGTTATGCTGATCTCCAAGGTCGACCCGCTCAAACACTTGATGACCAAAGCAAGCCTAGCCGGCAGAATGGCAAGATGGGCTGTCATGCTACTTGAGTTTGACATAGTTTACACTCCTCGGAAAGCAGTAAAAGGGCAAGCTCTTGCAGACTTTCTCGCTGCTCATCCCATACCAGAAGGGTCGCCACTAAATTGTGAGTTACCCGACGAACAAGTGCTGCATCTCGAGAATGACGAGCCATGTTGGGAGCTCTACTTCGATGGGGCATCATCGATAAGAACTTCCAGTAAATCAAGCGTCCCGGAGATAAAAGCAGGGATAGGATTGGTGTTCATCACACCATCAATGGGAACCCTACGGCATTCTTTTGCTCTCACCGAGCCTCGGACAAACAATGAAGCTGAGTATGAAGCTCTGATAGCTGGTTTGGAGCTCGCCATAGAAATGGAAATCCGTCAGCTACGAGTTTACGGTGACTCCCAGCTCGTCGTCAACCAAGTAAGCGGCGACTATAAGATATACAAACCCGAGTTAGCTCGGTACAGAGGTCGAGTGGTAGAACTCATGAAACGGTTCACTCATATTGAACTAACGAGAGTCCCTAGAGCGTTGAACGGAAAGGCTGATGTACTCGCTCGCTTGGCCAAGGAACTGGCTGATCCTGAAATGGACGAAATTCTGATCACAGTCAGGAGCCGGCAAATTCTACCCCAAGTCTCTCTACGAGAAGAGGAAAGCGCGGAACAGAAGAGCAGTCCTGCGGAAGAAGCTTCGATCATCCAAGACGAGCCCGATTGGAGAGAACCCTTCATAGAGTACCTCCGATACGACAAGCTGCCCGAAGAAAAATCTGCGAGGATTCAGCTGAAGAAAAGAGCTCTCCGATACGTGTTCGTAAATGACACGTTATACCGCAGGTCATATGACCAACTCTGGCTCAGGTGTCTGTCATTGGCCGAAGCCCAAAAGGTCATGAAAGATGTCCACTCGGGCGTTTGCGGTGCTCACCAATCTGGCCCCAAGATGCGACTTCAAATCAAACGGCTTGGGTATTACTGGCCCACCATAATACGGGATTGCGGAGAGCATGCAAAGAAATGTTATATCTGCCAAATTCACGGTGATTTTATTCACAAGCATCCCAACCCATTGCATCCTACAGTGGCGTCGTGGCCCTTCGAAGTTTGGGGCACCGACATTGTTGGCCCAATTGATCCTCCGTCATCTAAAGGCCACCGGTTCATACTGGCCGCGACAGACTACTTCTCCAGGTGGGCTGAAGCTGTCCCGCTAAAAGAAGTCAAGACAAAGGATATTCTGACATTCTTCCAGCATAATATTCTATACCGCTTCGGTACACCAAGAAGAATCATTTCTGACAACGGGCCTTCTTTCAAGAGCTTCAATGTCTCAAGATTCGCTACTCAGCACAAGATAGACTGGAGGTATTCCTCCATCTATAATCCAAGAGCCAATGGGCTAGCCGAAGTCTTCAATAAGACTCTATGCAAGCTTCTGAGGAAAAATGCTTCAGCCAACAAGAGAGACTGGAATCTCAAGCTTCACGAGGCATTGTGGGCATATCGTACCACGCACCGTACTCCAACTCAGTCCACTCCATACTCATTGCTCTTCGGAGTGGAGGCGGTCCTCCCCCTCGAAGTTGAAGTTCCGAGCTTAAGAATGGCCGTCCAACATGAGTTGACGGAGGAAGAAAACGTGCTCCTTCGACTTGAAGAACTCGATGCCCTCGAAGAAAAGAGGCTCGCGGTGCAACAAAATCTGGAGCTATACCGAGCCCAAATGTCACGGGCTTATGACAAGATAACCCGTCTCCGCGCCTTCAAGAAAGGTGAATTGGTGTTGGTCCTCAAAAGACCGATTATCCCCAATCGACATGCCAAGGGAAAATTCGAGCCAAACTGGGAAGGACCATACGTCATCGAGAAAGTGTTTGACGGAGGATCCTACCAACTAATAAGTGCCGAGGGAGAAAGGCCCATGCCACCCATCAATGGCCGATATCTCAAGAAATACTACACGTGAATGCTCCAAGTCGCAGGCGAATTGAGCACATTAGCCCTACGGTCTGGATCAGACATCCTGCAAAACCGTATTTCTCCCAAATCCTGCCGGTGAGACTACTTTAAAGTCCCACCAGCGGCAAAAAAAAAAACGGTATGTCCACAAGCAAAACGGGCACGGATGAAAACCCGAAAGGGCTCCGTGAGTAAAAACAGCAGGACTACCGGCGAGTCTGTGAAAACCCGAAAGGGCGCAAACTCGTAAAAAGGAAAGGAGGTGAAATACACTCACAAAGTCCTCTCGACCTTGTGAGGAGAAAACCCCTGCGTGAGATCCTTACGACTCACAAAGGAGCAACACACTTAGGAATCCTCACGATTCCTAAGGAGAAAATACACCTACGAGATCCTTTCGACTCGTAGGGAGAAAATGCTTTTATGGGACCCTCACGGCCCATAAAATTGAAAAGCCTTAGGTGGTAGGGACCCAAACCTAACTCCTAAGCCATCGTTCCCCAACGGGCAACGGCAAATGATGAGTCGCTCCTGGCATTTCGCTTCAGTGTTAGCGGTGCTGATGCCGACCGAAAACCCAAATCCCAAGTCCTCCCGAGGCAAATGATGAGTTGCTCCTGGCATTATTCCAGTGCAGCAATGCTGATGCCAAACAATATCCAAATTCCAAGTCCCCAAACGGCGAATGATGAGTCGCTCCTGGTACCACATTCCAGTGCAGCGATGCAGACGTCAACCAAAATCCAATTTTTAAAAATTCTCCCGGCCCTACGGTGGGTCCCCAAATTGACCATCGTATACAATCCACGGGCTCAAATAATTCTCATCATACCCATGCCACACCGTAATCACCAGTTACGCGGCCGGTCTCCGCTTTGGGAATGATGCTCCATTGATAAGACCCACTCATGTGTCCTCACGATATATGAGGAGAACAAACCTTTGTGGGATCCTTACGACTCATAAAGGAAAAACACACTTAGGAGTCCTCACGACTCCTAAGGAGAAAATACACCTGCGGGATCCTTACGACTCGTAGGGAGAAAATGCTTTTATGGGACCCTCACGGCCCATAAAATTGAAAAGCCTTAGGCGATAGGGATCTAAACCTGTCTCCTAAGCCATCGCTCCCCAATCCCCAAATGGCGAATGATGAGTCGCTCCTGGTACCATATTCCAGTGCAGCGATGCAGACGCCAAATAAATTCCAAATCCCATACCCCAACGGCGAATGATGAGTCGCTCCTGGTACCATATTCCAGTGCAGTGATGCAGACGCCGACAAAGTCCCAAAATTTTTTCGGCCCTACGGTCTGGATCATACATCCTGCAAAACCGTATACAATCCACGGGCGTGAAACAATCCCAATCTCTCCCAAATCCTCTTGGGGCAAATGATGAGTTGCTCCTGGCATTATTCCAGTGCAGCAATGCAGATGCCAAACAAAAACCAATCCCCAAATCCTCTCAAGGACAGATGATGATTCGCTCCTGGTACCATGTTCCAGCGTAGCGATGCTGATGTCAACCAAAATCACATCAAGTCAAACAACCAATGACTTCCCTGGCAGAATCAAATTCCACCTCGGAAATAAGTCAACTTCATCCCTGACACTGCAAGAAGCAGAGCAAGTCAAATCAAGCAACGACCGTCCAAGTCGTTAAAATGGCAGCATCGACCGTCCAAGTCGCTAAAAGGGCAGCATCGACCGTCCAAGTCGCAAAAAGGGCAGCATCGACCGTCCACGTCGCAAAAAGGGCAGCATCGACCGTCCACGTCGCTAAAATAGCAGCACCGACCGTCCATGTCGCAAAAAGGGCAGAACCGACTGTCCAAGTCGCTAAAATGGCAGCACCGACCGTCCAAGTCGCAAAAATGGCAGCACCGACCGTCCAAGTCGTAAAAAGGGCAGCGCAGGATTCCTACAAAGCGGGAACCAGATCATTCCGGGCTAGGGAAACGTCTGTCACGGACACTCCGTCTCGGAGACGTGTCAAGCAACGACCGTCCAAGTCGTTAAAATGGCAGCATCGACCGTCCACGTCGCTAAAAGGGCAGCACCGACCGTCCACGTCGCTAAAGTGGCAGCACCGACCGTCCACGTCGTAAAAAGGGCAGCACAGGATTCCTACAAAGCTGGAACCAGACCACTCCGGGCCAGGGAAACGTCTATCACGGACACTCCGTCTCGGAGACGTGTCAAGCAACGACCGTCCATGTCGTAAAAAGGGCAGTGCCAGCTTCCCAAAAAGCGGGGACCAAATCAGGTCGCCTCCAAGTAAAAGAAGATCCATCAATTTCATGCACACGACCTACATATGTGGTGTGCATTTATTGATGGGGGGCAATTTGTTGGGGTAAAAATTTACACCCCGGTTGACCAAGTCAAAATCAAAGTCAACCCCAAGCCAAGTGGGCCCAAGTCCAGATCCAGTGGGCCCATGCCCGGGTCGAGCCCGAACATGAAGCGGCCGGCCTCCCCCCATGCCAAGATAAAAATTTTGTAATAAATAATTTTGTTGCATTTCTTTTATTTTATTTATGGATAAATGTAAGAAAAATAGGCATAAAGCCAAATTTTTGTAAAGCCCGTGGCTTATGTGCGAAAAGAAATGGCACATGAGCCATGAAATAGGCAAAATGCCATTTTGTGAAGCCCAAGGGGCTATGTGTAAAGTGTATAGCCTATATAGGCAAAGATAATAAAATATCTCAACAACTTTTTTCTCTCTCCAAAAAAAAAGTCTCAGAGCTGAGCTCTTTCTTCCATCTTCAAGGTTCCAAAACCTTCTTCTTTCTTTTAAATTAAATCAAGAGTTTTACTCTTCCTTTTTCAAAACTAAATAGTTTTTCACCACAAAACCCATCAAGGGGAACTCAGATCTTCCATCAGATCTCAAAAAGAAAAGATTTTGAAATCCCACATCTCTTGATCTTCAAGATCCAGCTAACAGAGGAGGAAGAAGAAGAACATCTTTCACTAAACCCTTAAAAAAAGAAGAAAAACACATTCAGGAGTCCAACTCCTCTCTGATTTCTCTTCTGAGAAATTTTTTTAGGCTAAAAGCCTCTTGTGCCTCTCCGGCGCGCAGCGCAAGTGCGCAAGGCGCCAGCGTGCCGACACGTGGCGCGCGCGCTTGCGCACCTGCGCGCTTGCGCAAGTGCGCAAGGCGCCCGCGTGCCGACACGTGGCGCGCGCGCTTGCGCGCCTGCGCAAGTGCGCAAGGCGCCCGCGCGCCGACACGTGGCGCGCGCGCATGCGCGCCTGCGCAAGGCGCCCGCGCGCCGACACGTAGCGCGCGCGCTTACGCGTCTGCGCAAGTGCGCAAGGCGCCCGCACGCCGACACCTGTCGACGCACGGGCGCCTTGCGCGCCTGCGCAAGTGCGCAAAGCGCCCGCGTGCCGACACGTAGCCCCCACGCATCCCTTGGATGCCTTTTCCCTCTCTTTTTATGTACATACATATACACATACATATGTATACAAATTCACACATATACATGCTCCGCCACATTCTCCCCCTCCAAAAAATTTTCGGGCCGGGACCCCCGTAAAAACTCTGCGTGGCTCCCGATATATCCAAAACCCCTTTTCAAAACACACGCACACTGCACATTGAGTTCGCATGACCAGTTTAACCCGTTAATCGGAGGTTCCCTCGCCCCAAAGGCGATGGGTAATTAACGGCAGCTTAGTCCGCGGCTGCCGGAGATTCGGATCCCCACAATCATTAAACCCCGGCCTACCCTAGGCAGGGGGAATCTGTAGTACGCCTGACAAGCGCTCGCGTATTCCCATCTCACTGGGGTGACGAAAAACACCCTACAAAGTGCGAATAGCAGGGTATCAACGTTCAAAATATTTGGCTTCCAGAATAGAAACTATTTTTCAGACTTATTTTTATCCTCAGATTAGTGACGTCTTTCATCTTGCCAACCCTTGGGACAACAGCTCATAACTACTTATTACTAGTTCGTATAAGAAAACTTCTAATTTTCTTAGTTTTCTTAAATTTTTCTAATCTCATGGATGTAATTTTTCACTATCTAAACTTTCATTATCTTATTTATGTACAAAAATTATTTTTATCTTTTGAAATTTTTTAAATTTTTATAGGTTTTCGAAAATTGTTTTGTGCTTATGCAAATGATATGCAAATGATGCGAAAATAAGCACAAACCTCCCCCAAACTTGTTTTCAACAGTGTCCTCACTGTTGCCATCCGCTAAATCTCGAAAAACCTGTAAGCTTGGGAGGAATTTATTAGTGGGGGCAAAATATATAAGTGAAGAACCTCCCCCAAACTTATTTTTGGCTCAAAATTTTGTAAAAATTTTCTTATCAGGAGCCAGAAAATATACCCTTCCCCCCAAACTTGAGTTATGCAATGTTAATCTTTGAAAATCACATGAGGAGGGTCAAAAATCAGTGGTCGATGCCAAGCTTTGCAAAGACCGAATGTTAACACCAACCATTCAAAAATTTTATCAATGCAGTGCTCTGGTTGGTGGAAGAAGAAGTGGGGAAAGATTAAGTGGTGGAAGAGAATGTGTGTGCGTCTCATTTTGGAGAGACGATGCAGTGTATGTGATGGATTACTCGCATTCTTTTTACAGTTCAGAAGAAGGGGTGGAGGTTCAATTTCTTTGAGTGGGACATGATTCATCTCAACACCCGTGTCATTCAAAAATGCGAGTTCATCAGCGAAGATCTCCTCAAAAGTTCCATCTATACCCCGATGAATAATGTCATCACAAGGTGCGGGGTGATCTTCAGACTCTAAAAGCAGTTCATAATCAGTGTTAATTGTTGACCCGGACATCTCGGTGGAAGAGTCCGTATGTGTATGATACATAGTTGGGTCAAACAATAACGTATGAAAAGAGTCTAGATCAATATCAGGAGGATCATCAAATTCGCTGCTGTCGACATCCATTAAGTCGACAGAACAGACCTGAGCAGTAGGTTCGGAGGGTACACCTCCCAACTTGTAAATGTTCAGTTCTATTGACCTATTCCCGAAAGATAGGGTCATAGAACCATTACGACAGTTGATTATTGCATTGGAAGTGGCCAAAAAGGGGCGACCTAAAATCACCAGAATTTGATTCCGTGAGTTCGCTACAGGCTGTGTATCAATTATAATAAAGTCCACAGGGAATATGAATTCCCCGATTTTTATTAACACATACTCCAGTTCACCCCTAGGTTTGATGATTGATCGGTCAGCCATCTGGAGAGTTATGCTCGAGGGCTTTAACACTCCGATACCTAGTTGCTCATAGACTGAATAAGGAAGCAAGTTAACACTAGCGCCAAGGTCTAGTAGAGCACGGTTGATGTGTTTTTCCCCGATAGAAATGGAAATAGTAGGACAGCCAGGGTCCTTACGTTTCCTCGGTAATTGCTGAGGGAAGGCCGTGTCTACTGTTTTTGCCATAAAAATCTTCTTGGACACTTGAGTCTTCCTCTTCCTAGTGCACAAGTTCTTAAGAGTTTTCGCATAGGACGGAACTTGTTGGATGGCATCTAGGAGAGGGATGTTGATGTTAACTTGCTTAAACATGTTCATGATCTTCTCCATATGTGGACTCGGTGTGTTAGCCCTTAACCGATTCGGATAAGGTGCTTTAGCAATAAGTGCTGGGTCCATCATAGGAGAAGGAAGTGTGTGTGGAACCGATCCCATAATAGAAGTGGGGATCGTCCATGGAGGGGTAAAAGAGGTGGGCTGAAGTGGCGAGCCTTTTGGGAAACGAAGAATAGGCTCGGAAGAAGGTGGTGGGGTAGAAGAACAAGGATCAGAACTAGAAGTGTGTGTGTGAGGAAAGGTCTCAGCTGGGGTTTTATTGATTGATTTATCAGTATCATCAAACTCTTCCCCAACGTGATTGTTAAGCACTCTTCCAGATCTCAACGTGATTGCATCCACATGATGTGAATAGCCAGGATTGGGTAAAGGTTGAGCTGGAAGTTTCCCTTTCTCTCTTGCACTCATCTCGGCTTTTAGTTGTGCAATTTGTGCTTCCATCGATTTGATATTATCATTTTGAGAGACAATGATCTTTATCACATTCTCGATGGAAGATTGCAAACTTGCCATCCCTTGGATGGATTGTTTCATGAAAGTATCCAAGGTTTGTGCTAGTGCAGAGGTATTATCTGTACCGGTCAATTGCAAAGGACTAGACGGTGCAAAAGTGTTGGCCGGATTTTGGAAGTTTTGTGATTGAAAGGGGTGCTGACTCAATTGAAGTGGTGGTTGCTGTTGTGGTGAAGGGACCCTTTGGAAATTGTATTGGGTTGGAACCGTATTTTGAGATTGTGATTTGTTCTAAGCAAAGTTAGGGTGATTCCTCCAACCCTGATCATATGTGGAGGAAGATGGATCGTTTCTAGGTCTTTGAAATGCGGCATTGGTATGCTCATGACCTTGAAACAGACATTCTTCCGTCAAGTGAGAAGGATCAGAACAGCATCCACATACAGTTTTGGAGAGTGATATTTGACTTAGGGCGGCTAAAAATTTGTTTTCCATAGTCTCAAGTTTCTTTTGCATAGCTGAAATGTCAGCTCTAACTCCTATGGAAATATCATTGCCATCCCTAGACGATTGACTCACACCCTCCCACTGTAAAGATTTTTCAGCGAAATTTTCTAGAAAATTCCAGGCTTCCCCATCATCTTTAGTCATGAAATTGCCTTGACACATGGATTCAAGGGTCTATCTTGTGTAAGGAGTAATGCCCTCATAAATGATTCGGCACAGTTCCTATCTCGGGATGCCGTGATGTGGACATTGGACTAACAGATCATTGAAACGTTCAAGACATTTTGAAAATGTTTCATTTGGAAGCTGGGTGAATTGATAGATTTCGCTACGGACTCGAGCTGTTTTGTGATGTGGGTAAAATTTCTTAAGGAATGCTTTGACGAATTCGTCCCAATTTGAAATGGAATGTGCGGTAGTGTTATATAGCCACTTCTCGGCTAAATCGCACAAAGTGAATGGGAGAAGACGAAGACGCAAAGCATCCACAGACAGCTGTGAGGTACCCATCATTGCGCATACATTTTCAAATTTCGTGATAAACACGTATGCGTCTTCAGACTCGAGACAGTGAAATTTTGGTAGAAGGTTGATGTATTGGGGTTTTATTTGAAAATTTTCCCCGTTGGCTGGTGGAATGGAAAGACAGGTGGAAAGTGGGCCTCGTGTAGGATAGCACCTCTCTTGGAGAGAGATGCGAGGTGGATTCTGCGCACCAACGGACGGAGGCAGGGTAGTGGAAAAGAAGTTCGATGGAGATGGATCCATCGATGTGGGTGTGGTGGTGGGTAAAAGAAAGGTAAATGGAGAAATACCGACTTTGGGTCGATAAAAGGAAACGCGGACTAACGGGCACTAGAATCCCGTTGTCCAGCCTATCTTGCACTAAAAAGGGTTAGTACAAGTGGCAGCGTGAATTTATAATTAGGGGAGATGAATGAATGTGGTGTTTGTTTTGAAAAATGATACGGACTTTTTGAAAAAATGATGCAACACAACAAATGCAACACACAAAACCCTAATTCAAGGGGTCACCTAGGTCAAACTCTAGACCGCTCCTAACTGCCAAAAGACAAGTCGCAGGATAGAATCCTCCACTGCCTCTTTGTCTCCCTGTGGCCAGGTAAGTGCCAGGTAAGTGGGAAGGTACTCCACTACGTAAGTAGTGGGCCTAATTAATAACCACTAGCCTTCGACACACTTGCCTTAGACACCACAAGAAAACGCGGATAAGCAATGAATTACCCACGGCCTTCTTCTGTCCTAAGTGAGCGCGACGGTCCTTAGAGTCATCTCTAGATATTTTTTAATTAATGAGGGTAAATGCGGATGCAAGTTTGTGATTTTCGGGGCCTAGGAAGGGTAATGAACTCCCCACCTAATCTGGATTTGGTCGTGCCCCTTAATTTCCGTATTAATATGCAAACAACCAAAAATCAAAACACGCACAAATTTTAATTTTGCTTTTGCAGCGCTGCGATTATTTGCAAAGAAACCTGCACAAAATGTTAATTGGAGCATATGAAGTAAGAGATAAGAAAGTGAGGATTTACCAGAAAAATTTTGGAGCAGTGAACTACCAGAACCGCCGCGGAAGCGCGGTCTTAGCTCCCAAATGCCGCGGAAAGGCGGCCAATTTCACTGTTCACTGAATGAAAATTCTACAGAGGGCTCCTGTTAACTCCCCTAGCTCTCTGGAATATTCAGAAAATTTTATCCAAGCTCCAATGATTCCAGATTTCCTCGCAATCAAATCACAATACACGTATTAGGGTTTGTGCGAGTTTAGATCTAAAAATTATAATGGAATAAATTTTTCAACTCAAAATTCAAAATACGAACAATTAGCGCACTATCCCTGGCAACGACGCCATTTGATTGAAAAAGAATTCTTGTTGTGTAATTGGAAATTGTAAAGAAATCACAACCAAAAATTATATTTGACCGCAATCAACTACGGTGTCAGTTGTAGATCGTAAGCGAGTGCGGATCGTCCACAGGGACAGTGTATCGTTCGTCTTTCGAATTAGATGAATTGAAACTTTAAAGAAAAGAAAAGAGAACAATTCATGATTTGTAATTGAAGTTCAAGAATTAGAAAAATATAGATCTAATAACAAGAAAAAGATAGAATCAAGAATTGATAGTTTGTTGATTTTTCCAAACCAAATATCAAGAATCGAAATGAGGCTCATAGGAATCGATCGGATCTATAGATGTGATGTAATCTTATGATGACGTATTCTTATCCTTCGATGAATTGATACTAGATCGATGATGATTGACAAGAATTAGGGATTTCTAGTGAAACTAGGGTTTCATCTTATCCCTTGTTCTTTCGTCGATATCATTCACATTCTAGCCTCTAGTAAATTCAAGAAACGATCGTAGATCCCTAATTTCGAGCGATAACAATCAAGAAAGCATCGCAACGAAACTAGGTCATCGATTCTTGAACTTGCTAGGGTTTACAAAACTCGTAGGACTCAAGAATCGTATTAAGATTTGTTACATCATCATTCTATTGATCGTCTCAACTCCTTAACGAGCGGAGTTTTACTCAAACATCACAACAAGAACAACAATTACAAATTGAGATCTAATCATGATGCAAGAATTAAAAGAAAGCAAGATTAAAGAATTTCACCTTTTATTTATATCAACAATTTCATTACATTCGCTCAAGAACTACAAGAGGAAGAACTTGATCGTCGATTTGGCTTCGCTCGGCTCCATGAGTCGCGGATCGGCTTGGATCACTTGCTCGGTTGGAGATCGGCTCGGCTCCTAAAAGGTTGAAGGCTTCTTGCTTGATTGGTACTCAAGATCTTGAATTTGGAGTGGAATTAGGGTTAGGGTTTCGCACAAGCCTTGTCACTAGACTTGTGGAAGAAGATGGAGAATTGAAGAAGACTAAAGATTAGCTAACTAAAGATTGATTTCCTAAAGATTGATTAGCCTCAACCCTTAGATCTATGTTTCTATTTATAGACATCTAAACCCTAGATTTAGGATTTGAATTTTAAGTTTCCCTCCAAAAGTTTGTTGAGGAGATTTGAATTTCCCTCCAAAAGTTAGTTAGAGGAGAAGCTTCTAGATGTGATTAGTTAGGAGCTTAATTAGGATTAGCCTTGCTTAATGATCTTTGCTGATCTGGCAGTAGCTTCGCGGTAATTCTGGAATTTGACGTGTCTTTCTGAGCTTCTGGGACTGAGAGAGGAATTATGCCCTAAAAATCAACTGCTGACGTGGCAATAATGCGGTGGATCCGCGGCGCAAGCAGGCTGCTGCCGCGGATCCGCGGCGCTTTATGAGCCTTGGGGATTGGGCTTTCTGGTACAGGCTTGGGCTGATTGTTGGGCCTTTTTAGGATATATTGATTTATATAATTCCTTCTGAATTACTACCAGATCTGAAATTATTGAGTTGGCGTATTTTTGATCAGCTCTTTTGGCTTTGCTCCTGCAATTTCCTGCACAAATCTCGACACAAGTGTTGCGCAATACAGGAATGATGCGATGCCATGAAAAACACACAATTTCCTCAGAAATGTTGGTTTTAGAGTCTAACACATGCAATCTGATATTTCAGGACTGTTTTGCTAATATGTGAAATATGAATACCGAACACTTCTAAATGAGTGCAAATGATAGGGAAATTGCCATGTTAAAAATACATTATTTTCGACTAATCAAGGAGTCGACATTGCAGAAAATCGCTGGAGAAAAGAATCCGACGGATATGTTCACTAAGGTCGTAGACAGAGATAAGCTGAATCTCTGTTGCAGGTTGGTGAACCTCTCCATGAAAATCCGATGAGAAGAGCGTAGAGCGGAGTCGTGTGAAGTCCACTAGCATCGAGAATCAAGGATGAAAAATTTCCAAGTGGGAGAATGTTAGATACGGCGGAACATACTTTAGGTCAGAAGTCTGAAGCACAAATAACGGCAGGCGTCTGAAGGTGTAGTCATATACATTTCAGACGTCTGGCAAACTCAAGTTCAGATGTTTGGAAACTAGACGAGGAATAATAGAGCGAAAAACAGACGTTTGCAGGTTGTCGGGGCAGACGTCTGCAAGAGCCATAAAAGCTAATTCAAGACGGAGGCAGACGTCTGCCCAAATGAACTGCAGGCGTCTGGTGGCGGCGAATTCTGATGATAACTAACTATGGAAAATTTGTTTGTTTTCAAGGATTGTTAGGATTAGGGTTTACCTATTTAAAGGAACCCCTCATATGTATTATTTATAGCAGCCAATAACAGCTAATTGAGAGAGATCATTGTATGAGAGGGTGGCGACTAGGGCTAGAGAATTTTGAGAGAAAATTCCTAGGGTTTGCTCGTGTAATTGATTCGAAAATTATAGTGAAGATTTTGCAGATTTCGCTCTGCCGGGGACTAGCCATAAGGTGGATGAATCTCGTTAACAAATCTCTTGTCTTTTTGCGTTTGATTTCTTATTTTATTCTCGCATATTTATATTATTCTTTCGTCGTTTAATTGCGTAATTGTGTTTGCGTGATTTGGATGTTGCCGCCAGTATTTTTCCGCGTTTTGATCTCTTCCCGTCGATCCCCAACAGCTTAACAGGTCGTTAAGCAAGAGTCGATTTTTATAATTAAATAAAATTGCAGGTTGATTTCAATAATTAAATATTAAAAGAGATTATTAAAAAAACTTGTTTGACATCCATTTTGGAGTTTAGATAAATACTGTTATCTCAACTCTAATATATTTTAATTTTAGTAAACTTCTTTTTCCCAAACACATCTTTACGAGCAAAACCATAGTTTATTTGAAAATGAAGTTTGGGTTTTACAAACCATAGTTTACATCGTCTCTACCTCCACCTATAAATAATAAACTCTAATGTTCTAAGATCTATATCCATAATGTGCATCGTCTCTATATCCATTCAAATTGAAAAACCTACATTTTCGCCCAAAAGAAATGCAAGTGTATTTCAAGATATTGCAATCCCAAATTGAATTTGGGCTGATAAAGCTAGCATGCTTTTCCGCTAGCATAAAGCTAGTGGTTCCATTGTGGCCAAATGGGCCCATCTTCCATCGCGAAAATCCTTTCTCCGTTCCTCTACAACTCCAAAATATCGCCAAATCATTCATAAGCAAATGGCGATTTTTTGAATAAAATTTCAGTCATTTCCCTCGAATTGATCGCTTATTCGGCCCCAAATGATGCTGCTCTCCATCCCTCTCGCTCTCGCTGTCTTCCACAGCACAAACTCTAACCCTAGAAAAATCCCTTTTCTTTCTCGATTCAATAAGCGTACCATTAGTTTACGGGTCTCAAGAAATCACCCACCTCTACACCATGTATCCCTCCCTGCCCCTGACCCCGACCCCACCAATGAGAGTGGTGAGGGTTTGATCTCCCCTTCCTCGGCCGCCGCATTGGCCGCTGCTATTCGGCGGGCCTCTCCAAGTTCCCCGGTAGAATTCACGCAGAGGACGGAGAAGCCGGGGTTTGTCCTCCCCAGCCCGGACTTCCATAGGATTTGTATAGAGCAGTTGGATCTCTTCAGGATGGTTGTTCATCGTGATGCCGTCCTTTCGGTTAGTTTGCTGCTAAATCCTTATACAAAAGCCGCCAAAATCTCTACTATTGTAATGCAAACTCTAAGGATGCAGCTAATGCCATCAATAACTGGCCTCCCCTTTTCTATAGAAGAAGTTTACACATCATAAAAGTCTTAACGTTTATTCCTTACCAGTTTTTGGCAAACATATGTAGATATAATTGTAGAGGCTATAATTGTTAAATCTTTTTATGGTTTTAAAGTATGGCAGTTGTTCAAACTTTAACTATTTTTAGGCAACAAATTAAGGACAAAGATTTTTTTTCCTTTCATTTTTCCTGTTTCTTTTTTAAATTGAAATTGGAAGTGATACATGCTCTAATTGTGTTTGCATTATAATAATAGCGATGGTACTAAATTCTTAGCAAGTGCGGTGCACACAAAAAGAGAGAGGAGAGAGTAGTTATAGAAAGAGAGGAGTACGTAAAGGAGTAGTTATATAAAGAGGAGCAAGTGGTTATAGTTTCAGAAAAAAAGGATGTGGTTATGATATGGAATTCTCCTTTTTTTAAATCTGTAAAATGGAGAAGAAAAAGAAATAGTGGTTAAAAATAAAGCATTTTCCTTATTTTTGCATTTTTCATTGAAACTGAAATTGGAAATGCTACACGCCCCTTGTGTTTTCCGTATAATAGTAGAGATATGCGATGCGCGTGTATACTAAAATAAAGGTTTGATGATATCTTTATCATCTTAACAAAAAATCTCTTAAAAAGTATACTATCTTCACAAAAATTCTTTAAGATTCTTTTCAAATCTTTTGTTATTGATGCTAAAATATATCCATGTGCATTGTACGTGCAAAAATTCGATATGGATCATCTTATGTTCATGGATTTTGCTCGTTTTTCTAAATATCTTATTTCAATAAATTGTGTAAGTGCTACATGCCTCCCTCCTTTTGCTTATAATAGTAGAGAACTAGAGATATGAAGCTATTCACATCAACCTATTTGAATATTTTAATTGGCAACGGGACTATAAATTCAAATTTCAAACTCTCTGTTTCTCTCGCTCAAGGATTGTATTAAGCGTTAGGCGGAGCTGAGCGATTGGGATACCGTCTAACACCTAGCCGTCTAAGCAGCGTCTAGGCGGTTTTTTAATTCTAGTTAAAATAGTATTTAATATATATACATATTGAAATTTCAGCAATATATGGACACTTCAGCATAGAAAACAGCAATATATCGAAATTTTAGCAGTAGAAACAGAAATATATTGATATTTCAGCATAATAACCAGTAACATATTGATGTTTTAGCAGGAAAAGTCAGCAAAAAATAGATTTTGAGCTATATAATTCAAAAATTATTCAGAAAAGGAGACAAAATTGACCAACTTTTATTTCATTAAGTTTGGGTTTAGGTCAGGCATGATGAAAAGAGAACAAACTTGAGCCATGATATTTCAAAAATGACTAAATTTTATACCATCACGTGGGCTGGGACCATTTAGGCGCCCGCTTAAGCGGGTTAGGCACTTTTAAACGGCTTAATTAAACCTTTAGGGCTGAATTAGAGCGGCCTAGCATCACTTCTGCCTAGTCAGCTATCTATACCGCTTTTTAGAACACTGCTCCCCCCTCCCGTCCCATACATCTAAACAGCAACATCCAAGTCATCTCTTTCAATTTCTAGAAATATCGCTTGAACTTATTTTCAAATCTTTATATCACATAATATTAATTTAAACCATACAATACATCTACCACGACTCATGTGCATCGCATGTGCAATAATTCTAGTCTTTATAATTAAACAGAAGTCCCAAAATCTCTAAACTCAGCGAAAAATGACATGCTCACAGTGTGTAATATACTCTTTAGGTGGTCTAGAATTTCACTTTTATCCCCTAAGAATGTTTAGTTTATGGATTTTACTCTCATTCTCAACCCCTCCAATGGCTGCCACCACCACCGCCAAATCCCCACTCGCTCTCTCTACTCATCACCTCCTCTTTCTCCCTTCGCCGTCCCTCAAACCCTCCTCTCCTTTCCCTTCCTCCAATCGCGACATCAACCTCTTAATTGACCTCAGCTTTGATTCTAATCGAGCCTTACAAACCCTAACCTGTTTGAATTCCATTCTTTGCCGATTCTTGCCTCAGGTGTCGATGCCTTCAACGACCTCCGTAGCTCTGTCCGCATTGATTCCAGTTGTCGGGTTCTCTCCCGCCGGCGATTGCCGATTCTGTTTATCGCCAATCTGTTTTTTCTTTTGGTATTGCCGTGTTAGTATCTGTTAGGGCATTGGCGTTTCTAGGGTTTTAGAGGAGTTTAGGGATGGGCGGGCAGTGGTTTTGAGGGATCGAAGACTTGGAGGCCGAGAAGTGGTGGTTGGGAGGAGGAGAGAGAATGGGGAGTTTTAGAGAATTTTAGGGTTTTGGGGAATCCTCTAACAAATATTGAGAGGATTGAGAGGAGAGGAAGATGGATTTGAGTGGGAGATTGGTTGTGAAGGAGGAAAGTTGAGGGTAGTTGAGGAAATTATTGGCCTCTGGTTAAGTTAACTCGGTGTTACCCGAGCTAAGTTACATAGGGACTTTTTTCGGTGACACAGGATTTAGGGGGCCTTTTCAAAGTAGAAAGATTTGACTGTCTTTTCTCCAAATAGCAAAAATATGTGGGGCCAATATCCAAAAAACCATATAATATTAGTTTATGTTTCATATGCAGTATGAATTTATTATAAATTGGCTGGTAAATGAATTTTGATTTCTCCAGTAGAAAAATCTTTTGCTCATCTGTACAATATGTCCAATATCTATCGATTTATCCACATGTATCTTAGTTGAATTCATGATGGTGCTAGCCATCTCTGTCACTAAATTGTGGATTTTAGGTAGAAACTTGTTTGGTTGAGTACATTGAAATTGAAAAGATTTTCATGGGTAATGTAAACCATCTATGGTCTTAATCATTTGTAATGTCTTCAATTTTAATATAATCTAAATAAAATGCAGCACACGTTAATGATTTTTAATTGTCGTATTTAATTTTGAAATCACTATTTTCAGGTGTTTGTGAGACCTGCTGGCAGTTATGTGATGGACCAGTTAGAATTATGCCGAGTTACTTTCCATCCAGGAACCACCGATGTTACTGAAAATGCGGACCGTGTAATATTAGTTGGTAACTTTTCTGTCTCAGCAGGTTTGCATGCGGCCGAAGTTGCACTTTCAAAGCAGCAAGTATGTTTGTCTTTCAATGTTAATTATGGTTCTAATTGATTAAAACTTATTTTTGTCTAATATGCAAGTGATTGGTAGGTGGAATTTGTTTCTGAATATGGAGCTATCATTCTTCCTATGGTTAAACATCCTTTTGTTGTGGGATTTGTAGTTGCTGAGATCCCAAAGATAGAGACTGAAATAACTGAAAATGCTCGACACAGTGAACAATGCATGCCATTTTGTTCAATGAATGGCGGGTCCCCCAAATTACCTGCAGATTCAAGCAAAAGAATGCAGGAACCCCAGGCCTTCAAAGAGGGAACAAGTGGGAATTGTGCTCAGCTTACAATCGAACAGAAAAGAAGGGCTATAATGATTTCTCAATCTTTGGCTGTGGCATATGTCATGGATCAGGTAGATAGATACCACTATCATTTAATTAATTCACTGAATGACATTTGTAGGCATAATGTTGAATTAGATTATATGGATCCTTTCACCATAAATCATTCTGGTTCTGCTGAACAAAATCTTAACTTGTAATTTCGTAATGATAGATATGCAAGAGCGCATCCTCTTAGACGGTAATAGGTGTTAAGTTACTTGATGCATTATTAAGATTATGGAATGCGGTCTGCGCCACCGTGTGATTGAGCGTTGCATGCCACCTATTGGATATGTGGATGCATATAGGGCATGGCTTTTCCAAGAGGAAGAGAGGGAGACAGAAAACAAAACGAAAAGGAAAGAAAGAAGGAAGCATATAAGAATTCAAGTAAAACAAAGATAAACTTGAAATTTTATAGTTTGTACAAATAAAATTGAAATTCATTGAAAATTATATCTTTTACAAGAAAAGAAGCGGCAAAGCCTTTTCTCTTATCCTATCTCCCCTTCCCCCACTAGTGTGCAAAGTCCTTTCAAAGTTAAAAACGCATATAAGGGCAGTGTTTTAGGCAGTCGGGCTATATATGAGAAATTTGAAACATTCTATTCGTGGATCATGTGTTTTATTGGATCTACTAACCTATTAAGCTTAAATGAAAGGTTTTTTTTTTTTAAATCTTTCCTCTATCTCATCTCTTCTTTCAGAGTTGTCTTCCTCATCCTTCCTCGGTTCTCCAATAAAAAATCTGACAAGACTGGAAACGAGGGGTTATCCTATCCCCCTCTCCCAACTATGTGCGCAAAGTCCTTTCAAAGTTAAAAACGTCTATAAGGGCAATGTTTTAGGCAGTCAGGTTATATATGTGAAATTTGAAACATTGTATTCATGGATCAAGTGTTATATTGGATCTACTAACCTATTAAGCTTAATTGAATGTTTTTTATATTTATATTTCTCTCCTCTGTCTCCTCTTCTTTCGGAATTGTCTTCATCATCCTTCCTCGGTTCCAATAAAAAATCTAACAGGTCAGTCTTGTCAGATTTTTTATTGGAGAACCGAGGAAAGATGATGAAGACAATTCCGGAAGAAGATAAAGAGATATAGATTGTTCATTTAAGCTTAATAGATTAGTATATCCAATATAATACATGATCCATGAATACAATGTTTCTAATTTCTCATATATATTGCCCTTATAGGCCTTTTTAACATTGAAAGGACTTTGCGCACATAGTGGGCCACGTGGCTCAATTATGTGTTCTCAGTCTTGTCAGATTTTTTATTGGAGAACTGAGGAAGGATGAGGAAGACAATTCTGGAAGAAGAGAAGAAATATATGAAAGAAATATTAGAAATACTGGAGAATCGAGGAAGGATGAGGAAGACAATTCTGGAAGAAGAGAAGAGATAGAGACCGTTCATTTAAGCTTAATAGATTAGTAGATCCAATATAACACATGATCCATGAATACAATGTTTCAAAATTTTCATATATTACCTGATTGCTCAAAACATTGCCCTTATAGGTGTTTTTAAATTTGAAAGGACTTTGCGCACATAGTGGGTTATGTGGCTCAATTATGTGCATAGGAGAGTGCATATCGCATATACACCACTTTAAAAGCAATTTACAATAGTGTATATTACACTATTATTATTTTTCATTAATATAAGCTCTTAGGTGAAGTGGTAGGGTATGAGAGCACCGTGCCTCATGAGTGGTTATATCTTCAATAGCTTGAGAAATGTCAAGATTGCAAATGGCTTTTCCTTTAACTTCAGCTCTGTTTATATCAGATAAGTGCGAATCAAATTGGGTGTGAGCAAAATTGTTTGCTTTGTGTAAGGAGTTGAGAGTTGATTTCCGTTTGCAATCCTTTGATGAACTGATACAAGAATTTACAACTGGAAATAATGGGAGGAAAGCGAAGAAAGTAAGAGCGGTATTAGCAATTGCGGCATGGAATTGGTGGAAATTATGATCGCATTGGCAAGTCAGGAGGAATGTAGATGAGGAGGATGAAGAGGCGCCTTTGATTGAATTTGCGATGGATGGTCTTCGGAGCCAGATTAGGATATTACTCGTTACTAATTAAGGAAACTTTGTTTTTTGTAATGGGCTTTGATTTTTCATGGTTATAACGGGGTTTTCATTAGAAAGAGGAAAAAACGGTCGGACAATTTAGAATTGATATTTGTCTTAATTTTCCTAATTTTTAGAATCAAATTTACATTTATCATTTTCTTCATTGGAAACTATCAAATTGTTTCCAGAATTGTCCATTTCACCAAATATTTGGCTTATGGCAGAATTCCTTTTGAACATCATCGGTTTGGACTTCTTTCCCATTTGACATAGATTAGAGAATGGGTTGTGGTGTTTCAGACAGGAAGGAGAAGGCTTTGTGTGGAGTTGTTCGGTTATGAGGCTCGAGAAATGTTTCATTAGTTGAGGAAGTGGGATCATAAACATGCTGGAGAGACAATTTGTGTTCACATCAGAAATGTGTTGAGCTGCATTCATGACAAAAGGGTCATCTGCTTGATCAGTTTTGGTGGATTGGTTTGTGAATGGGTTTGAATCATAGTTTGAGTAGAACATGAATGGATGTTATCAACAACAAGTCCATTGGGGTGAATTGAAACCTTGTACTTCCTGTAAAGACCATCATTGGCTGAAAGAGTTATTCGAATCATAGTTTCAGGTATATCCTCAATATCACAAACTTTTATCAGGATCTTAAGATTAATGAGATTGAATCTTAGATAAAAATTCGGGCAAATTTTTGAGACCAACCTAAATATAGAAATGAGACACCTAATTCTTCATTTCAGAGATGAAGAGGCAAACCATTGAGAGAGACCCAAAATAGTTATTTGAAAGATTTATGACAAACCAATATTCTCAGACCAAGGAAGAAAAGTGGCTTTGAATTATCCCCAAGAGATAGGAATAAGACTCGTAGCCCTGTCTAAGGAATGCTTTCCAGGGAATTTAACTAAGAACTTGTTAGCAAATGAAGATCTTAATGTGCTATTCATCTTTGTTACCTTCCGAGAGAAATTAGAATTTTCAACCATGGCCTCAATTGATGGGATTTTTCCTAAAATAATGACAAAAGCAGAACACTTCAAGGATTTAGTTAGGAGATGTGAAATTTCTAAAGGAGGTAGAAAGATTTTGATATTAGCAGTCCTGTTGTATTGTCTAGCTGTGGAGGAATTGACACAAATGTTAGGATTGGTGGGTGTCGATATGGGGAAATTTTCGGTAGAGAGATCAAAATTCTAGTTCCTTTTAAGCCAAATCAGGTCCAGGTTTGCCTAATCTAGGACAAAAACTAGCTGTATGATCAGAACAACCGCAATTGAAGCAATATTCTACCAAATGTCCAGTGCTATCGCATTTAAAGCATTTTCTAACGGAGTTATTCAAGAGATCAGCTTTCGCTACTTAAGATCTTCGCATAAGTTTCTTCTTGAGTAGGTGTTGGGGAAAATACTCTTGAATGCGTTTTAGGGTTTTTTCAAAGTATTGAAGTTTATGAAATCGCACCTTAACACAATCAAGTTTTGAAAAGAAGAAATACAGCAAGTGCACGGCTCGTGTATAGTGAGTCGGAAAGTATGGGTCGATATATGGATAGTAGGTTATCACACTGAAGTTCTTAATTCGAGTTAAAAGCAATTGTTGGTTTTTGAGGGTTCGTCACAAATGTCGAAAAATACGAAATTACGGGAAATACGAGATTATGGGAATGCTTAGGATTATGTTTGGTTGGGTGAATCATGATAAGCGATCGATTCACTCTCTTGATCGAAACACGATATCCATTTACAACTCATGAAAATGAGCATGAAACATCAAGCCAATCATAAAGGATTGCAAGAATGAATCATCAACACTAACGAGTGGCAAATGAATAGAAAATGAAGATTTCTTAACTCTAATCTTGCTAATATGTGAAAATGGAAAGTATATGGTATATGCTAATGAAAGAGCTATATACCATATCAAACCTTTGTTTCAACAATTACCAGTCTAAAGGCTAAGTTGTGACTTAATCATAAACATGCCAAATGTGAACATGAAAGTATAGAATATATGCTAGAGGGGTAGAAACCAACCTCTACAAGCCACATGTACTATCAAGCATTAGTTCAAACACCATACTTATACTTAAACTTAAAGTTCAAGTTAAGCTCATGAATAAGAGATAACTAGATTCTTAATATTACCAAATGAGTGCTATAGCAAGTATAGAGTATGTGCTAAAGGTTATTGAAACCATTGAAAGCTACATACTCTATCAAGCATTTCAACAAATACTTGGTAAGCTTAACGTTCTAGTTTGAAGTTAAATACAAGAATTGATCAAGAGAGGTGGAAGAAGGCTTAGCCAATCAACATCCAACCTCCCTTATTCCAAAGCAATGAAAACTACTCATACATATTCATAAAATGAAACAACAAGAGAGTGAAATAAAAAGACATGGAAAATAAAATGCAAGAACAAAAGAGCAAGAATCAAGGAGAACAATTGATACTAAACCATCACAAACACTTGCATAAGAGTAGAAATGTATGCTTCATTGATCACTTGAACTTGAGAGTACACTTGAATGAAACTTAAAAACTTCAACCAACCTTGCAAGCTCAAAAATGGAGGTTGCAAGATGGAGGAGAAGAGGAAAGTCTATAAAGTGACAAAATAAAGTAAAATGTGAACTTTATTAATGTTCGAAATGAAATACACACTATAAAAGAGTAGAAATCTTGGGCCTAACCTTGCAAGCTCAACAATGGTGGTTGCAGGATGGGGAAGAAGACTAACTCAAACTACAAATTAAAACTAAACTAAAACCCTAGCCAACAAATTGCTCATCTCTTCTTTGGCCAATCTGTTGTATTTATAGAATTTGTCATGATTTTACAAGACCAAGTGGGAAGACATGAAGTGACATGAAGCCCCCAAGTTGCCTGGCCCAAATGGCCATGCTACTGCCGTCTGAAACGGCCAAACCCATCCCTCTTACGGCAATTTGGTGAAGTTGGGGCTTGAGATTAGTGTAGTGGTCTTGGGTGCCCCCAAAGTGATTTTTATTCTTAATAATTCTTCATGGAGTGCTTTTGAGTCTTTTGAGTCTTTTGAGTGAAATATCGTGTGTTTTGGTCCCGAAAATCCGTAATTTGAAGTTCGATGCCCTAGTCCTGTGCAAAATATAACATACATCAATTATTTATTCACAAAAAATAAATAATCAGAGGTAAACACATGCAAATAAACATGTCGATCAGTAGGCAATTGAGGTCCAAGAAGGGATCTTGGTCAAGAGTTGGATTCCTATCATATTGTGAGTTTACCTCCATATCATAGAAGCTGAAAAAGATCCTTGGCCATAATAGTTTATGGTTTGTTGATGAATGATGTCATGACCTCCAACTCCAGATTGATCATCTGTCGAAGAGTTATTTGGACGAGAAACTTTAGATTCAAAGCTCTGATGATTTTATAATCAACAGCTTGTTGATTATATGCAGATCTTGTCCAATCAAATCCCTGGAAGCCAAGATTAGACTTGAAACCCTTAGATTCAATATGGTATGAGGAAGAAGGGGGATCAGAATCCCTAAAATCGGGGAAAAGCAATCTCAGTAAAGGATGCGACAAAAAGAGCATCGGAAGGAGTGCAGATGAGTTGAATTTTTTTTTGAGAAGTTTGTTGCTGATTTGAAATAGAACTTGTTTTTGTTTTTTGGGTCGAGATCGCATGAGAATAAGCGGAATTTGATGAGAAGCTTGAGGCAGCACTAATTCCCCAGTCACCTCTATCTCTCATGCTGCTTCCCTCATCGAATCCATTTTTCCTCATTGATTTTCAGAGGAATAGATGAAGGTGAGAGAAGGAAATTATAATCGAGACTTCTTGGAAAATTCCTTCTTATACTATTCAAGGTTCAAGTTACCTTGAATATTTCAAGTTAGCTTGCAAATTTGTAGTCTTCAATCTTAGCGATTTCCACATTTGTTGAAGATAAGTATCACTTCCGACTCTTTTTAACGCCACAAAAATCATGGTCCAAACTTAAAATGATTTTGAGAAAAATAGGAGACGTGAAGCGGTTGAATAAGGCCAAACTGTGAGATGTATGAATTCAACTCGATATGAATGGGAGTTCTTTGTTATAATACGTAAAGGCATCCTAGCTAATTTTTTGCCTTTTATGTCTCATATTGTTATCATTTATGTATGATTTCAAGATTTATTTTGCGGATCCATATTAGATCATGATTCCTTTTGGATTCATATTTTGTGCCTTCTATTGAGAATTATCTCGACTCTAATATTTCTTTTGACTTTTTTATTGTCACAGAAATCAATGCTGCTTCAACAATCGTCATGGCAAAATAATGTCAGAATGAGTCATATGGTTGAGCAAGTAAGCTGTTATCTATTTTATACAAGTCAATAAGTCGCAATGCTTCAGAGGTGTTTTTTGTGTGAAATGAAATAGTTTTGCAGATTGGTGCATCTCTTTCTAGTGTCAGAGCCCTTAGCAAGATGTTATCTGTTTATGTGAAGAGAAGTGAGGTTTGCCAACCTAAACTCGGTTATTAGTTATTGGAAATATTGTCTATTGAGGTTTAAATTCTGTGCCTTTTACAGATATCTTATGATATCATTGAGGACATACTCATGCAAGGTGATCATATAAAAGACACCCTCCAACAACTCCAGGAGGCTGTTTACCTTACCAAGGTAGTTTCCTTATCCAATGCCCATAGCAAAAATTTTGTGCTTCCTTTCATGTTTGACTACTCTCATTTGATGATTTGTTCATTCCTAGGCACATGCAAGTTGCCTATATTATTAGAATGTCTACCAAGAATTACTTTAGACTTGTTAAAGTGATAAAAAACCCATTTAATACAACAATTCATCTGATGGTTATTACATTGTCTAGCTAATTTATTAAAGTAGTAAAATAGTGCTGATAAAATGAAGTTCTAGTCAATTAAAAGTTGTTACATAGCTGGACATAGTCATTAATCTTGTAATTCCTACATTCCATTTTCAATTTTGTTTTCTATGAATCTAATTTGAAATTTTGAACCTTTGTCCATATATAACTGTGCAATGTTGTCCGACATGGGATACCTTATAACTAGGTATTGTTGATATTGCTTTTATAGTTTGAGTATAAATGCACTGAGATATCTCATGAAGCATCGACACTTATTAGTTTTATGTGTGCCTCAGTAATCCTGAATTTTCTGACCCTGTATATTCTTTGACGCGGCATGGAATTACAGAACTAGTAGATGCAGAGTGACCTAGCAATGAATATGCACATGAAAATCCGACAAAAATAATTGTAATAACAAATCATATTAAACCTTAGGCTTAATTCACAATTAAGCTTAGAGCTATAATTTGAACCTTAGGCTTAACTCACAAATTTAACTCTAGAATAACAATGCTCATAAAAGTCTGAGCCCGAGAGAGTGAATAAGATTACAGAACTTATCGTAAAGACCAAATTATCGTATGGATATTAAGTTGTAACTAATACTTACCGTATATTCAAGCCAAGATAAGTATTCAATATTTGAAAATTGTAACCCAAATTAAATTGTTGCCTTTGGAGCTTTTGCAATTTAGTTCCTGTAATTAGCAAGTTCATGCCTCAGGTCTTTTGAACTGATGTTGTATGAATATTCTTAACTTTTTAATTATACTCCAAATAAGATTCATATATTAAGCCCTTGCTATAGCTAGGCCTTATGTAAGCCCATGACAAAGCCCAACTTCACCCTAATCAGGTCTTAGGAATAGGAACCAGACCTTGCCTTATTTAGCAATTAAAGGTCTAAATCAACTCCCTTTAACTACAATAGATTACAAAGAGAAATCTTGAGCACGTGAATGAGAGAATGAGGCAGTGATTCACGATGGCATCACAAAGAGGCAGCCACATGGTGGAGATCTAGTGATGGCCACGATGAATCTCAATGCTGTGGCAGTGGATCTCAACGATGGCGGTGGTTGATCTTGACGGTGAAAGTGAAGGCGGATTTCGGTGATGGCGGCTGATCTCGGTGGCAACTTCAAACAAAGAATGATGTATTTCTTCTCTTATTTTTTTCTTTCATCTTTTTTGTTGGTTTAATAGGTTAAAAGGGAAAGTGAAGTTGAGGTTTTGGGATATGACGATAAGGGAAAATTGGGAAACTTCTCGACCGCAACCGATGGCCTTCAATCAATAAATAATTTGATCTAAAAGGTAAGCTAACAAGTTTTAGTCATCAAAGGGATAATTTACATTACAACATGAGACCATTGAATATGCATCCTTTCACAATTTTCAACTAAAGTAAAAATATATGCTAAGCAAGAACTCGGACAATTCACACTTGTACAATAATGGTTAATGAAATAGGAAGTAACAACTAACATAGACTATAGAACTGTAAGTGCACGGCGGCGCCCCGGCCGTCAATCCGACGGCCAAATGCGGAAGCGGTGATAAACTTAAATTTTTCTTGAACTGGCAAACCGCCTCGCACTAATACCCGGATCGAACCATTAACTAGTCCTAGCTAACTACAAGATGGGGAAGAGAGATATACCGACTGATCCAAGTCCTCCGGTCTTCTCGTCGTCGTCCCGATCTCCTGCGGAAGCTCCGGTCTCCACCTCGTCGCCGGAAGTGCACCACATCGCCTACTTCTTTTACGGGCTCCCACCTCAATGCCGAGGCAGCTCGGGCACGAAGCTGGCTAGTCGACGTGCCCAAGGTTTGCTGTAGAATGTGTAGTGAAGAACCATGTCTCATTTGGGGTTATGGAGTTTGCCATTTTGGTGGAGGAATGATACAAGAACTATGTGGAGGGACTTGGGGATTTTTGGAGCATGAAATGAAGCAAAAACCCACTCTCAAAAATTTGGACAGCCCCTTGCCATGTCTTGGCCGGCCACTTCTCTTGAATGGGGAGAGTGAGAATGAGAGAGAGACCAAAAGAAATGAGTGGAGAAGTCTATCATGCTAGTGAGAGGAAATCAAAAGGAATTCATGAAAGAATATGGTCACCAAAACAAAACCACACTCAACCACCTACCACCATCAACAACCATGATAGCTAATAAACCAACACTCCAACACCACCATCATCACCTCACAAGTCAAGCAATCATGATAGAAGAAGAAGTCAAGGTCAAAGAATGGTGCAATCATCATGACACAAGAATATGCAAAGAACCCCTCCACAAATACTTATTTGCAACAATGCAAATAAGCCCTCCTCCACCAATCTTCGGCCAATGAACGATACAAAGGAAATTGGCCGAAACGGAAAGCAAACTGGCAACTCCAGAAAACTGGTTCCATAATAAATTACAGGACAACCCCGATACTGTGCATACACACCCGCATTTGTATTCCGACCGAAATACAAATGCAATGAGACAAAATCTACACTGTACTATACTAAGATCCGGCTTAAACCAAAGCCGGCTAGTAATATCTGTTCGATCCTGATCCGTGCAATACCGCACGTATCTGATCGAACCCTACCATATATCCATACGGCCTATAGTACAAACTGTCTGATCCTGATCCGTGCAATACCGCACGTATCTGATCAGACCTTGCCATATCTCCATACGGCCTCTACAACTTTTCGCCCGAAAGCTGAGTAACTGAATGTGGGGGACTCTAAAGACTCGTCAACACCTTGGTTGTGGATTTAACCACTAGCACGTCAGAGGTATAAGCCAATACGTAACGGGCTACCAGGTATCGACTAAAAGGGACGTCTGTGAGCGAACTCAGCCCGACAACCCTACTGAGCCTGTCAGTGACAATATCCGTACAGTCCAGTCCGTTCGTCTATGAGTATCGCATGGCGGGCCTAGGGGGTTGGTAAAAGTCAGACCCACAAAAGCGGTACAAGTCGTGTCGGAGTGTAGCACAGAACACCCTGAGATACTACTGGAATACCTACCAGTAAATCTCCTTGCCTCGGCCGAGGGCTTCATGTAATGGCTCTCTTAGACACAGTACGACCTCACCCCCAATACCGGGAGAGACGAACCCCTGAAGATACGCTCACTGCCTCCATGTGGCTCGGGACTGTACCCAACTAAAACCTGTTTGCACGACTCCTTTGAGCCGTGGTAGGGTAGTAATCAAAGTACAGTGGGAACTCACACAAGACAAATGACGATCCCAGGTCGATGATCTAACCTGTACACACGTCACCAGGGAACTGCCATCTGACGTCTGGTATATAACCAACTAGCATGTTCCCGGCGAGTCCTGTCCGGTGTACTCATAACCCAATGAGCACCTGTATACATCTTAGGTGATCCAACTGACACCAGTGGCTTGTGAGACCGGCCACCGCCCCTCGTCGGGGTCTCGACTGTATACACTAGTCTACTCTGGAGTATCGATGCCCTGTCTCGAAACTCACACGACTAGGGACCATTTAAGGATATGCTTATAGACCCCCAGCTCCCACTTATATGATCGCCCTCATACTGCTGGTGGTCAAGCAAGAATCCTAGGGCGTGTAATAGCGACCTGTAAGGTCACCTAAAGCAGTACACGATGATAAAGGTAAACCAGATAGCATACTATCATCTCGAGTAAGATTGTCCTACCGGATAGGTCCTCCATCAATCATTGCAATCACGTACCTGTGACCTAATAATTGACTCTGAGGGCACTATCTCCAACAATCTCCCACTTGCACTCAAGGCTAATTATTGCGATGTCGCATTCTCACAGCCCGTGTGATACCGAACACCCAACTCCTCTACTAGTCAGTCTCACAAAGCTCGTTTGCGAAACTATTGCGTTCGTGGAATAGCCTTAGTGAATGGATCCGCTTTGTTGTCTCTTTCCATGTCTCTCTATATCTCAAGTTCGCGGAGAAAGTCATCTCCCGAAATGAGCAATACCTGTCTTAGAATGTATGGATGTCTGATGGGACCTAGCTCATAAATGAACTCCAAATCCAAACTTCTTAGACTGTATCGTCAACTGAACTTAATCAGTATCCTGCGCCATGCCTCCCTCAGTATTGCCTTGGATCACCTGTCCAAAATACTGCCCCTCGTCAGAAGGAAAACTATAACTCTGACAACCTCCTTGTCGTGCATGTCACCTTGGAAGCCTGGAATAATAACTGTCTTCCGAATGAGGCTGTCGTTATCATATCCCTAGAACATCCACTTATGTTCTAAAACTGCTTCCAACTGTTTCTCCAGGATTGGATCAATGTCAACTTATTGCATCTAGTGCAAGAACATCTGGTGTGGTACTTGACATCTCATGATTGACTCAATTGCCTGAGCAAGTGATCTGCCAACCATGCACATCCCTCTCTACTTTAGTCTATAAGACACCTTTAGAGAGGGTGACTCCATCACCTGCAGGTATACTACCGTGCCAGGAGTCGTCCATTCTAAATACTCTTAGAATGCTGTCTAAGTACCCTGATTGGGAAACCACCCAAACCTAGATCTAAAACCATAGATCTAGTAACCAGTATGTCTGATATAAAATCCATTTCCTTTGTGGAGAAACCACTGTGTGACGACCAAAGTATAACCGATCGTAGTATAGGAGTTTCCTTTCCTACTCTGTGTATGTCATCCAAATACCATGACATCACACCCTACTACCTTCTCAACAGATCCATCCCCTATTCTGATGAAGTCAAACCCATGACTGTCATGTCAGAAATAGATGATCTATCTCCGCTATTCTTGCTTTAGTTTATAAATAGACATAAGCTACCTGTCCACCAATGCTTCCGCTGCTCCCACTGACTATGACAACCCTCTTGCAGAGTCATATAGACGTACACTTCTAAAACTAGTTTAGAACGACGCTATACTCATCCTCCTGCCGGGTCTCACAGTCTGGAACAACAACAATGGCAAACCTGGGTAAACGGGAACTTCCCTGTCACCGTCCTTGAGGCTACCGTAGTACCTCTTGGGTGCCTGAAGTTACCCACCTTATCTGCGGAGTGGCCAATGGAATGTCAATCCAGATTGAATCTTTAGGTTCCTTATCAAATCTTCAGTAATCGTTTGTGGTTCTGGAATCACTTCCAGTTCTACCATACTCCCACTACTGTTTTCTGAAAAAAATCCATTTTAATAAAACTGTGGCGAGTCTAGAACAATATTTCTATTGATCTTCCAAATGGTAGAAAGTCAACCCTCGTCATAGCCTGGGTCAACCCACAAACAGCCATTACAGAAACGTGCCTTGAGTTGTCCAGTGTCTGGTTTTAATCATAAGCCGGACAACTCCCCGTACCTTAACAATGTTAAGATATGAACTGTTCTATATCCAATATAGAAACAGAGGCACTGATTTAATTGAACCAGATCCAAATCATGCAGCTGTCTCCAGTGCATGTGAACTAAATGGAAGGAGGCCGATCAGCGTTACTCAACTTAGGAATGCTTCTAATTATGAGTAATCTGAAAGAGAAGCAAAATCTCTTATCATTACTATCAACTGAATACCATGCACAAGTGTCTACATCTTCGATTGCTTTGAAGAATCCCGATACTTGCTATACCTGGTTCTCTACTCTATTCAAATACCTATAACTTCTCAAAATTCGGACCCTGTGTTTCCACGAAACACCTGTCTAAAAACTAGAGAAGTCATAAGTAAACCGAATATAGTACGAGGACCAACCCCTCTGTCCTTATGGACCCTGGACAACATACAATACTCTGTACAAGTCCCTTGAGTCTGATAACTCATTCATTGTGTGTCGTAGGTTGAAAACTGTACTTATGGTCAAGAAGAATTACACCGCTGTTTAATGCTCCTTACCTAACCATCCACTGATATAGGTAAATGTCATAGACATAATTTCAGAAAGGTATATCTCACTCTATGAAAATAGACGTACAGATATATCAATTTGAAATTGGTGTATAAAAGCGGATATTCAAAACCAAATATTTGCCGACCGGCAAACTACCCAGGTGACTTCCTCAAATATCACCGATTACAACGAATCCCGATACAATGAGGATGATCACCCAATTCCCAATAACCTACTCCCACTCATCATCTGTAAAACCATACAGATGTGAGAATCGTACCTGGTAAATACATACCCTGGAGTAAGTATCTAATCGGGAAATCAGTTTTCCTTTAACATTACATAGTGAAACTGAAACATTGAAATGTTTCGATGGGGTATCCGGTATTCTTAGTAATGCCTCTTCCAGATTCACGACTGTAACCGTATAATTCTTTTCCACCTCTCCAAATCCCTTCATATGTCTTTAGTCTTTACCTTCTGCACACCCCTTAGGCCAAATGGTTTTCTTCCTTCCCTACCGTTCGGCACCAGCCTATGGTTTGGAAGAAGACTATCCAATAAGCATAATGGGTGTACTGCCCTAATCCTAGGAGTACTCGCAATGCGAGAGAAGGTGAAGATAAAAAACAACCGAATAAATCTTATTCCTATTTCTCCTGAACCAGAATCCATCCCCGAACTGGAACAAGTTCCTTTCGAGTTCGTATATAACCATACGATGGAGTATCCAATAAACTGTGGATCTTCGTAGTGATACGGAGTGTCCTGGAGAAATACAAAGGTGATTTAGGATTGGCGAAGGAATATTTGGTTTGGTCGTGAATATCTGTTGCAATTTACTTTGCCCTCTTACTAATCCCTTGCTTTCTCTTAACCTAATACCTTCTGCACACCATCGTTATGCTAATTGGTTTTTTTCATTCCCCACCGTTCGGCACCAGCCTAAGGTTTGGAAGAAGACTATCCAATTTGCTTAATAGGTGTACTATCTCCTAAACCAAGGAGTACTCGCAATGCGAGAGAAGGAAAAAGGAAAAGACAACTGAATAATCCTATCCGTTTTCTCCAAAACCGGAAACCATTCTCGAATAAATTCCTTCGAGTTCGTATCTAACCATACGATGGTTTTGTCCAATGGAAGTGGACGTTCATAGTAATACGGGGTGTCCTGGAGAAAAGGGTAAAAGTAGGAGTGGCAATGAGGTTTGCAACTCTGACAATCCAAAAGCCAGTGTTTTAAGAAGGTTCGGTCAACTTGGTCACTGAGTCATAGTCTTAGGGTCGGGTCAATGGTCGCTACCAAAGAGAGAGAGAAAAGAAACACTCAGCATGCACTCTAACCTAGATCAGAATGGTTACTAATTTATCTAATCTGGAAACCTCCCACTGTACCGTCAAATTCTCCTCCAAACCTGAAAGAAGAATTAGTCGGGGTCACCCGAGGAGTAAACTAACTCATCAGTGGGAATCGGGATCCAACTATCATCGCATGATAACGTGACGGAATCCGCTCACATCATCACACTCCAGAAGGTATGCGCATATCTGGCAAGTTTCAGTTCTTTTGAAACTCCCGATGTGATTTCTGCCCCATGCTCTTATGACCTTGACTTTGGCCAACATATCATAAGTCACATGTCAAGTTTTACCCGTCATTCTCCAGGTTAATTTGAACCCACCCGTACATACCCTTGATTTTGGCCAAAATGGCAGTACGACTGTCCCAAACCAACGCATCTATCTATGCTGCATATGAATACCCCAATAGCTACCAATCACTGTGCCTTGACTTTGACCAACATACACAGCTTGAATACTATTGACTATCCATATGAAACGACGGAGGGCTACGAATGGTTTCTGGCGAAAACCTTTAACGTAATGAACTTGATATCGTTGAAGGAACTGATAGCTTTTAAAAATATAGTGACGAAAACTTTTGCTAAAGAGGTCACTCCCGGTGAAGGGATCTCGGCTCTTTCCCCGTAGAATGGGGTGCAGGATATTCCAAATGAATACCGCGATGCAAAGCAAAAGTAATCGGCTATAGTGAAGTTAATGCCCTGACGCAAACTTCTGTCCAAGGGGTCACTCCCGGTGAAGGGATCTCGGCCCTTGCCTCGTCGACTGAGGAGCAAGATATTCCAACTGAATACCACGATGCAAAACAAATGAACGTCCTTGCAATAACAGCTTTTTGAAAAGTGTTCCAACAATATCAGATTAGGTTTGTTTTTAACTTGCATTGATCAGAATCAACGCAGTCCCATCAATTGATCACACCAAAAAGAACGAAAATATACTGATGTATGTATATGCCATCCGCATTCGCCACTGGGTTCCGTCATTACCCGTTAGGTTAGCTAACTAACGACAGAGCGGGGACTGGACTAGCGCGGATGCAAAACATATACAACATCTACTAATATATATACCAATATATTATATTCGCTCAAGGCGTGATAAAATGCAACATCACAGAAAATGAACAGCATCACAGAACAATACAGATATCTGGGATCCCCGGGTTTCACAGAGCCACTACTGAAACCCGACGTTCCCCGGTCGTGTGGATAGCCTGTGCAATTAAATCCTAGACCCCTACGGGCGCGGCAAGTTACCCGCCAAAACCTGAAGCGAGGCAGCCCCCTTCAGCAACGTGAATGGACCACCCAGCACTTCACGGAATCCGGTAACTTGGGCACCCCTCCTGGGTCAACCTGTACCCCCTACGAATGCGGCGAATAGTCCGCCAATTCTAGAGTGAAGCCCCCTCCGTCTCAATGCCATGAGATGCGGGCTTGTTGCCCTCTAGAACCCGGCTGTCCGTGCACCCCACCGCGGGGTAATCCTAGTACAGAAAGTAAAATATACATACAACGGGTACATCGATCGCAACCTGGCCGTGCCCCAAAATAATAACACAAACAGGCAGTGACGGCAGTCCACATGTCGGACGCTCGCCCCGCAATATCAAATGTACATAATACAACAAAAACTGTACTAGCATTGCATCCAGGCTATCCCCCACGACCGATCCGCAACATCACAGCAAAAACAGAACATCAACGTGAAAGTCACGTTCGCAAATCCGTCTAACCGGACTATAGCAGTTAGACAGGATTTACCGATCAAGTGACATTCACGGTCGCAGATATAATGTAAATACTGTGAAATAATGTGTTTAAAATATCCGATCGATCAAATTTTAACAAGTGGGCCCACAAGCATTACTGTAGCAGATCAAGGAATTCTGGGCCCAATGTTAATATTCCAAAACCCCTAAAACCAGTCCAGAAAGCAACTGGAGAAAAATGACACAGTGATCTGTTCATAGTGCGGCGGAACCGCGGCCTAAAGGGGGGTTTGGCCGCGGTTCCGCGCTCCAACTATGGAATCACTCTGTCGAATTTCTACAGTAGCCTTGTATTTTCCAGTACATCACTTCTCTGTAACCTGAAAAATTTTTCGACACCAAAAACTTTCAACAGAAAACTGATGTGAACAAAAATGCAGATTTTGGAATTTTGGTTGATCGGAAATGTAAAACACATTAGACAAAGCTAGACTAAGTTAATGGCGAGGCTCTGATACCACTGTAAGTGCATGGCGGCGTCCCGGCCGTCAATCCGACGGCCAAATGCGGAAGCGGTGATAAACTTAAATTTTTCTTGAACTGGCAAACCGCCGTGCACTAATACCCGGATCGAACCATTAACTAGTCCTAGCTAACTACAAGATGGGGAAGAGAGATATACCGACTGATCCAAGTCCTCCGGTCTTCTCGTCGTCGTCCCGATCTCCTGCGGAAGCTTCGGCCTCTACCTCGTCGCCGGAAGTGCATCACATCGCCTACTTCTTTTACGGGCTCCCACCTCAATGCCGAGGCAACTCGGGCACGAAGCTGGCTAGTCGACGTGCCCAAGGTTTGCTGTAGAATGTGTAGTGAAGAACCATGTCTCATTTGGGGTTATGGAGTTTGCCATTTTGGTGGAGGGATGATACAAGAACTATGTAGAGGGACTTGGGGATTTTTGGAGCATGAAATGAAGCAAAACCCCACTCTCAAAAATTTGGACAGCCCCTTGCCATGTCTTGGCCGACCACATCTCTTAAATGGGGAGAGTGAGAATGAGAGAGACCAAAAGAAATGAGTGGAGAAGTCTATCATGCTAGTGAGAGGAAATCAAAAGGAATTCATGAAAGAATATGGTCACCAAAACAAAACCACACTCAACCACCTACCACCATCAACAACCATGATAGCTAATAAACCAACACTCCAACACCACCATCATCACCTCACAAAGTCAAGCAATCATGATAGAAGAAGTCAAGGTCAAAGAATGGTGCAATCATCATGACACAAGAATATGCAAAGAACCCCTCCACAAATACTTATTTGCAACAATGCAAATAAGCCCTCCTCCACCAATCTTCGGCCAATGAACGATACAAAGGAAATTGGCCGAAACAGAAAGCAAACTGGCAACTCCAGAAAACTGGTCCCGTAATAAATTACAGGACAACCCCGATACTGTGCATACACACCCGCATTTGTATTCCGACCGAAATACAAATGCAATGAGACAAAATCTACACTGTACTATACTAGGATCCGGCTTAAACCAAAGCCGGCTAGTAATATCTGTTCGATCCTGATCCGTGCAATACCGCACGTATCTGATCGAACTCTGCCATATATCCATACGGCCTATAGTACAAACTGTCTGATCCTGATCCGTGCAATACCGCACGTATCTGATCGGACCTTGCCATATCTCCATACGGCCTCTACAACTTTTCGCCCGAAAGCTGAGTAACTGAATGTGGGGGACTCTAAAGACTCGTCAACACCTTGGTTGTGGATTTAACCACTAGCACGTCAGAGGTATAAGCCAATACGTAACGGGCTACCAGGTATCGACTAAAAGGGACGTCTGTGAGCGAACTCAGCCCGACAACCCTACTGAGCCTGTCAGTGACAATATCCGTACAGTCCGGTCCGTTCGTCTATGAGTATCGTATGGCGGGTTTAGGGGGTTGGTAAAAGTCAGACCCCCAAAAGCGGTACAAGTCGTGTCGGAGTGTAGCCCAGAACACCCTGAGATACTACTGGAATACCTACCAGTAAATCTCCTTGCCTCGGCCGAGGGCTTTGTGTAATGGCTCTCTTAGACACAGCACGACCTCACCCTCAATACCGGGAGAGACGAACCCCTGAAGATACGCTCACTGTCTCCATGTGGCTCGGGACTGTACCCAACTAAAACCTGTTTGCACGACTCCTTTGAGCCGTGGTAGGGTAGTAATCAAAGTACAGTGGGAACTCACACAAGACAAATGACGATCCCCAGGTCGATGAACTAACCTGTACACACGTCACTAGGGAACTGCCATCTGACGTCTGGTATATAACCAACTAGCATGTTCCCGGCGAGTCCTGTCCGGTGTACTCATAACCCAATGAGCACCTGTATACATTTTAGGTGATCCAACTGACACCAGTGGCTTGTGAGACCGGCCACCACCCCTCGTCGGGGTCTCGACTGTATACACTAGTCTACTCTGGAGTATCGATGCCCTGTCTCGAAACTCACACGACTAGGGACCATTTAAGGATATGCTTATAGACCCCCAGCTCCCACTTATATGATCGCCCTCATACTGCTGGTGGTCAAGCAAGAATCCTAGGGGCTCTATCAACGTGTAATAGCGACCTGTAAGGTCACCTAAAGCAGTACACGATGATAAAGGTAAACCAGGTAGCATACTATTATCTCGAGTAAGATTGTCCTACCGGGATAGGTCCTCCATCAATCATTGCAATCACGTACCTGTGACCTAATAATTGACTCTGAGGGCACTATCTCCAACAAGAACAACCAAAATTGACTTACTCAAGAAAGGCCAATTTATACCTCCATTTTCTATGGGAGTATCCGAGCATGTTAGAACCTCGTCAACCTTCCTCTGGTTGGAAATATGCATCTCCGGTGCAGTGTTCTAAATATCGGCCGCCATCGCTAAAATGTCGGTTTTGGGAAGAAAACGACAGACATGCAAAAAATTTCATATAATGATATTCAGATAAGATGGAAGTTGATGGCTTTGTGGTGTTTTGTTTTTTGATGGTGGCAAGGTCTTAGGTTAGGACTATTGAAGAAGACAATTGCAGCAGTGAGAAGACAATTGCAGCAGTGAGAAGTCGATTGCGGACGGGAAATCGCAAAACTCTGCAAACCTTTATTGCACAGAAGATTCTAATTTTTTAATCAATGTTCAATATATTAGAATATCCTCATATTTATAAAGAGAAACCCTAGTACAAATATCTAGATAAGTCAAACTAAATAATAACATATAAAATACCTTAAGAATTTACAAATAATTCCAATAACAAATATAAACTATGCGCAATGCCTATGGCATAAAATAGTACTATCAAAATTAAATTAATCAATCAAGCTCATTAGCTAATTCTTGTGGATCTATGATGATGATCCCGATCAGCCATTAGGTATGGAAGAAGCAACAAAAGATACTTGAGGAAAGTTTAAGCATGTGAAAATTAACATAATTCGGTAGTTTTTTTTTAAATTTTTAAACTTTTGGTAGCCACTTGAAAACCCCCTAATTTATCTCTAAGTTTTTATAATTAAGATTGACCAATAGAGAATTAATATAAAATGTCAATACTTTTATTGTAGTAAATTTTATAATCTTAAAGATACGTTAAAATCACTAAATGTGACTACTATTCTAGAAATAAAGCACAATTAAAATTTAAAAGTACTAAGAAATAGAGAATATAAAAAAGAAAAATATTTCTAAGTAAATAATTTTTATTTTAAATTGCATATGTATTAAAACTCAAAAACATATTATAAGATTATGGCAAAATTTCAAATTCATACCATAAATTTTGGTCACCTTCTCTCAAAACTACCACGAACTTCTAAAATGATAAGCTACCATAAACTTTTCTTTGTATCAGAAAACTCCCTAACAGAGTTAACATGTGATTAACAAAAAAGATAAAATAACTAAAATACTCAACATATATCAATTTAAAAGAATAATTTTTATTCTAAAAATTAATATATGTTGGATATTAACTCAGACATTTTCAATTTTTTGTTAATCAAATGTTAACTTTATTAAGGAGTTTTCCGGTACAAGGTAAGTTCGTGATAACTTTGCATCATTTTAAAAGTTTATGGTAGTTTTGAGGGAAAGCGACTAAAGTTTATGGTATCAACTTGGAATTTACCCTAAGATTATAAGTACTATTAGCATATAATTTATGCTAGGAAAGAATTAGAAGATCATTATAAAAAGCCAAACTTTTTAATAAAATAGTTACAACATTTAGTGTCTTGTAAATAGCTTAAAGCTCACAAAAATTCAATGTTTCGATCCTATGCTTCTGAAATTTCTGAAATTACAGATGCTATATTAAACGTTAGAACTCAAAAGGACAATTTTTTAACAGAATGCACATGGTGTTATAGTTTAATTTACCCTCGATGTAATTCTATGTTGTATGCACCAAGTGTGTTAAGCTATCTGATATTCCTAATATTAAGTTCTCTTGGTTCTTTTAAAACTATCATACATCCAAGGCAATTCCACCCTTGTGGGCGATAAGAATTATCACAGTGTTTGTTAGAAGTTGCTGCTAAATGCCTGAACTGAATAATTTATATCTGAATATTGCATTTCACATTTCTTGCAGCGTTATCTATTATGACTGTGATATTTCTGTTATCATATCATCTGTGGTTCCTTGCTTATGATGTATTTTACTATTGTCATTGTTTGGTTCTCATTGTGGTTGTCTGTATAACTGTCATGGTTTTACCCAGTCCAATATAGTCCAGTTTAATGAAGAAACACTGAGAAGGATCCATGACTCGACGCACGGTCATCAAGAATCATTGAAATCTTTACTGCCTGATTACCACTTAAGAGAACCTGAAGAAAGTAGCACACAGAAGATGGATTCTATCCTTCCTATATGTTCTGAAAAAATGGACATCGAGATGCCCATGCCACCACTTTTACTTGCATCTCTGCAGATACACAATATCAGGTAACGGTTTGTATGATATGACCGTTCATGCAAGTTTTCTGTTTAGGAGGTTCATTGGTTCATTCAACATTCTGAGCCATCTCTAAATGTTCAAACTTTGATGTTTAAATTGGAAGTATTTATTAAGGCTTAATTCCAAAAAAAACTACCAAATTCTTTGTCTCAGTTACGAAAAACTACAAAATTCTCTTAAAATTACTAGAAACTACCATGCTTACCATGCTTTGAAAGTTGTGGTAGTTCCTTGCAATTATTGCCGACGTGGCACCTTATTGACGGTAGTTTTTCGTAGTTGAAAGTTTTGTGATAGTTTCTTGTGTATTTAACAAGAATTTGGTTGTTCTCTCGTAAGTAGGCCAAAGTATTTGGTAGTTTTGTGGAATTAAGCTATTTATTAATCTTCACTTTTTTTAAAATTTAAAGTATCATTACCTTGAAAAGATTTTTCAGTTTGGCCTATTGCTGTGGAATGTGTACTTTTATTCTATTGGCTTATCTGTACCTTGGTACTGAATTTAATTTCATACGAAGAATTGATCATCTTTCCCATTTTTGCAAGTTCTAGGAGAATTTGGAGGATGCCATTGCCATCCCACTATTTGGTATTAAGACAAGCCTTTTAGGCCAACAGCCAGTGGCAGAAAACCGTACCAAATTCTTCATTAAAATGTGTTTCCATAGATGAACGATGGGAAAATTATATGATGATGATGAATACTATTTGTTTAAAATATTGCAATCTTAATTAATCTGTTTGTCCACAATTTAAATGATCTATCATTGTATATGAGTGCTCAACAAAGCAGTAAAATGGTCATATTATCCACAAAAGAGAGAAAAATTGCTCTATTATTATAGCAGTTTGGGAATATTTTTTATACCTAATTGCTCTATTATTATAGCAGTTTAGGAATTTGTTCTTCGTCAAGTTTTTTTAAATTTTGGGGAATAGTGCAGTATTAATCTGTATGAATTAAATTTCTCATACAGTAGAATACTTTAAGATTTTCATTTTCACATGAATATATAAATAATGTTACACTTTGTTTTATTTGTTAGGCAGACCATCTATTATCTCTGATGTATTAAAGGATTTGGTAGGGGCTGCAATACCTCTTGCTACTAAACAAGAGCGTTCTTTACTACTTTGTGAGGTGGCCCACCCATTGAAAGTTGCAGTTGAAGAATCTGCTCTTCGACAGGCCCTCAGTAATCTGATTGAAGGCGCTCTGTTGCGTACACAGATTGGTGGCCGAGTTGAATTGTATGCAACTGCAGCACCAACTGGTGGTGCTCTCATTGTGATTGACGACAACGGGCCTGACATGCATTACATGGTAATAATAACCTTTTTGCTCTCCTAATGTTACACCTGTTATGTTTATTCTCGTTTGCCGTTTTGCTGTAACTCTTTGATGGCTTGAAGTATGTTATTTCTTTTCCTTGATATGACTGATATGACCCAAAGGTTCAAGTCGTAGAAGCATACAATACCGAAGAAATTAAATGGAAAAATTTGTCCTATTTCCCCATTACCCACCTGCAATTTGAGCCATTGTCATGAAATCGTTGTACCGGAAAATAATCTGGGAAATCCCTCTCATTCTTTACTTTCATTACCCAACTGCAACCATGGCGTTAGTTTTAAACTTTTAAACCAACTTAAGTAGGTTGCATAATCAGTCATGTGACTTGTTTCTGATATTTTCGCCCGAACATACCTTTCAAGGAAAAGTGGAAAATTTCCTAATAATACCTACAGTTTAGTAGAAAATGGAGACTTGACACCTAATATTTTGTAGTTAAATCATACATAATCTTATAATGGATTCACAAAAATTGAAATGATAAAAATTAATTGAAGATAACTGACATAAAAAATACTAATAATTTCTTGAATAACTTGCAATTAAGAATCAAAATTAGGGATACCTAGTACAAAATCTACTTTTGTTCGCATTCTATCCCTTGCGAAAGATGAAAATTTTGAAGCCTTAATTCAGATTTAGGTTTTGCAAAAGGTGAAGATTGGATAGTTGAGAGAGAAGGGCAATCCGGTCCAAATAGCTAAAATAACCGATGTTTCCAAAACGGGTTCGCCAATATTTGTTTGATGTGGGAGCAGCAGGCAGTGTACCGGTGAAGCCCGAGATCCTAAAATATACCAGGCCTGTGTATTCTCTAGCGTCGTAGTCCAACGTTCAAGTCAGTATTTGAGATGTTAAGATATGGTTTATCGTGATAGAAATGGCATACCTCATTCGAGTTTATCTCGGTTCGTTATATAGTCTACGTCAAGGTTAGTAAGGCCTTTTTAGAGACCGTTGGAGATTCTTTGAGGAAGGCTAGCGCGGGCCAAAGGACCTTTTTGGTAGCCTCGTGACTTTAGGTGGGCCGACTCTTTTTGGGCCAGTGGGTTTGTATTGAGCTGGGCTTGTGATTGGTTGCACAATCAGTTATATCAGCGAGGTTGTCCTCTGGACTTACTCATATTCGGCCTTTGGGTTCAACACTCCTGGGCTCCCCCCGAATGTATCAATACCCCCTGCTGAGGTTCGCTGATTTCAAATTTGGGCGGGTACGCAGTGAAACTTAGTTTCGGTAATTGTGTGCCGCTTAATGAGGCCCGACGGTTACCACGTGGGTCCATTACTGAGTAGTCTTTTCAGTTAAAAACTATTCCTGACCTTAAACTCATCTTCCTCTTAATGTAACTCTATTCTTAATTCCAACCGACAATTGATCTTTTTCAGGAAAATTTTATGCTCATCGTCCAATGGCCGTTCAATTTGTCGACTCAGATGTTCCTCTTGTGTTTTCTTCGTCGTTTATGATTACAAAAGCTAGGTTTCGGAAGGAGTTAGCCGGTGGCCCAAGCTGTCAAATACCTTCCTCTGTGATAATCATAATGGACTCTGTCCGTAGTATCATAGATCATCATGAAGGCACCATTGGTCTTTACGAGGGCTGCTTGGATGCAAGGTTGCAGTTCTCGGTCCCCTACGTGATCCATGCTATTTTTTAGGATATGAATTTGACCCTCTTTTAGATCCATCCTGACAGATGAAGGTTGATCATGTATTTCTGTGTGTTGATCGCTATTGTTGCTTGGGAATACTCCCATGATTTGTTGTGTCACTTCCTCAATATATGACATGCTAGCACGAGTCACTCCTGCGTGCAAATCGAGCTGCGGGGTCTTGGACGACTCTTAAAGAAATTAAGGAATTACAAAGAGTGATTCACCATCTTTTCGTTTAATGGCGCCGACGACATGGGTTTTCTCCGAGAGTGGAGTGTCCCCTTAGCCTTGTCGAAGGTCTCTAATTGGGATAATATCCTCACCATCATCTATGAAACTTACATCAGAATCACAAATCTGACGAATGACCTCCCTTCTTTCTTGGAGACATTAACCCATCGATGCTTAGTACTTTTGGACTTGAGAGGCTCCCCAACTTCTCCATTTGGCTCCAGAGTGGCTTACTCCCTCCTCTTGGGTGTTAATGGCTTATCTTTTAGCGCTGTTGCAGGGAAAGGGTGTCTCAATCCAGATCTGAATGGAGACCCGCGGATTCGAGGGTGATCTGCCTCTTCCCGTGTTTGAAGACTAAGTGGTACCGGCTCTCCCCCTTATGCCCTTCATACATCCCCTTTATGCCCTTTGTGCTGAAGAGAAAGATGAAGTATTCCGACCCTCAAAATGAGGTGGTTTTCCTTACTATGGGTGAAGGTTCAGAGACGCCTTCTTCTCGGGCCACCACACCCTGGGATGGTCCCCCCACCATACAAATGGTAATGACATGTCGATCTTTGCTAAGTTTAGCCCACTCCCCTTTTTTCCTCGAGTTTTCATGTGGTTCCGGTAATTCAAGTACGTAGTTTCGTCTCGCACTAACACTGTCTGGTTAACAACTGACTTGAGTTGTCTTTCAAAGAAGTCATGTCGGGATTGGCTTTTTAAATAGATTCCCTCGGACATCGTCCAAGGGAGGACGCCTTTGGCTAGAGTCTCTCCCCTCACATCAGGGTACTTCCACCTTTAGAGGGAATAGAGGTGACTTCCGTTTGTATTATGGGTTTGGTGCATCTTGGCCTCACACATCCTGGGTATTCTAGACAAAGGTTCCTCGGACATCCAGCTTTCCCATGATGGGATTGGTGCAACTAGGCCTCACACATTCGGGTATACTCGATAGAGGCTTGTCTGGCTCCCGTCATCTTTGGTTGCCTGAAATTTTTTAATTTTTTGCAGGTCTTGACATCTATGAATCATGGATACTTGAATATGCCTCGCGAATCGCCTTCGTTCGCGTATCGATTCGGACTTGTAAACATCTTACAGACCTTACGAGTGCATCTTCTTTCTCTCGAAAATTAAGGCACTCAAAAGTTTGAAAGGGCATTGAATATCTAATAAATTATCATTATTTATTTATATTATTATATATTAATATGTATACCTTAATATATATTCATAATTAGTTAATTTAAAATCAATATAAAAACGTATCCCGTATCCTAAGTTTTCGGAAAATTGTGAATCCGTGAATCCGTATCGCATCGTATCCGAATTCGTGCTACATAGCCCGGCATGTCTCCATTTTTTGGCCGATGCGATCAAGCCCGTGGAGAGAGGACGTCAATACCTATGCACATGCAGTGATGGTTGAGGTAGGAGCTCTAACGAGAGTCCGAGCAGAGAGAAGAACCGATGGAGGAGGTAGCGGATCTAAAGGCGGAGCGCAAAGAGACACTGAGAGATGGAACATTCTCTCACCGAGACGACGAAGGAGGCGAGGATGCTCTTGCTGTGCCTATTACGGTCGAGCACTATAAAGAGTCAACCGCATATCCGGAAGATCATCACTTGGTATTCCAAATGAGGATGGATTTCGCTCGTGAGCTCCTTGAAAAGGAACACCCTGCTCGGATATCGACTTCTCCTTGTACACGTTTGAGAAGGTGGTTGAAGAAAAAGAGGTGGAGGTAAGGTGATTCCAAAACTGCAGGAGCTTCCAGGAATTGCGTCGTTGGTGTCTCCGAGGAAGGAAACCTTGATCGGCGGGAGGTTTGACTCATGTTACCTGTATTTGGTATTTTTGTTGTTTAATTTTGATAGAAGATTTTTTTTATGGGTGATGTATATGTATTAATGGATAGTCTGTCTTCTGCATATGTGCTCTTCCGTCTTTAGTTGTCTAGGGTCTTTGAGCGAATATGTTTTTTTCCTTTAGAAAAGTTGGGTCTTGTTCTTTGTTAGCCTTGATTCGGGATTTTAATTGGTCTTAACAAAATAGAAGAGCGAAGGGACCTACTTGGGCGTTGTTCACGAGAGTTTTGGCTCCCTGCGATAGGACCACTAATGGCTCCTTAACGAGTTGAAAGTTCTAAACTATTTTTTTGGAGGAATCTCGGGATCCACCCAAGTACAATCATCTCTACGAGAGTTTTCATTGATGCAATAGCGCCACCGGTCGTTTTGGACCCTAGTGAGTATTTTCATCAATGCGCCTTGTTCTGTGTAAAGCATTTTCCTCCAGGGTATTCGAGAGAATCTTTTGGGAAGCCGTGGTACTCGCATCTGCTCTCCCAACTTCATTATCGTGTTCTTGAATGGACAATTATGTTGATTAGGTTCTTTTAATTATTTCACATGTTGGCAATATTTATTCATATCGATGCATTTCAGACACAGATGCATTCTCTGGCATCATTCGGAGCGGATATGTTAATGGACGATCAAGTGGAAGACAACATGACTTGGAATTTTGTTGCGGGATTGGCGGTTGCTCGTGAGATTCTCGAGAGCTACGGGTGTGTTGTACGTGTTATATCTCCCAGGAACCCAGATGCTGTGTTGGGTGCCAGGGGAACCCGTGTTGAACTTTGGCTGCCTTCCTCTGATTTAGATTCAATGGTTTCTTCGGCTTGAACGTGTAGGGCCGCAAATCTCACCGCGAGGAAAAAAAAATCTTCTATAATGGATCAGGGAAACAAGTATACTAATACCACAGTAAGCCTTATTGTGCTGCATGGCCATGTTCTTGGAGCTATTAGCATCCTTATCCATTCTGATCATGCTCAATGTTGTGAATAGATATATTGTACAAATTCATTTTGTGAACAGAATTAAAAACTTTGTTTGTAGTATGGATGTACTTTCGACCAAATGTTATTTTAATGTTTTCAGTAAACTTGTAATTGAAATAATAAGCTCTCTCTTACAAACTGAGTACATAAAGTGTGAATTAATCTTCTTGGTTTGATGGATATCATATTCTTCAGTAACAACGATGAAGCCATTCTAGTTCTATTTGTATGATTGATGTGATTAGCTATAGGCAAACAACCTTTATTAGAATCTTTTTGGCTGTGAGCCTCTTAGAGCTAAATCAACCTGTTAGCAATGATAAAATCAGCGGTGGTGAACTTTACTAAAGACCATCGTCCTTTTCGAGTTCTTGAGAATAGCCCCTAGGGATACTGTTTGCGATTTGACCCCATCAGGGCGTAAACGGTAGGGTAATAAATGACACAATTGCCCTTTTGATCGAATAAACACCACTTCACATGGATAAATAACTTTTTTTTGTTTTTCCCTAAATTTTTTTATATTATCTCAACAGCTGTGCTTTTCCCGCTAACACCAAAAGCCCCAAGTGATCACCACCGCTCTCCACCATAGATCGATCTTCTCTCTTCCATCCTGAACCGAAGATTGATCTCCTCTCCTCCACCCTTAATTGAAGATCGATCGGCCGCTGCCGCTCTTTTATCGCATCCACGACTTCCAAAGCCTCTTGAAATTGAAGATTTGAAGAGGAAAGTAGTTCTTTTAAGGTTAAAAAGAAAGAAATTGATTCCCTGACAAATTCTCTACATATTATAAATGTACGTAGTTTTACTTTGTAATAATCTTGATTAGGGTTATTTTAATTTGAAATTTGCAATTTATCATTTCAAATTTAGGGTCAGGTAGTTGCTTGTGTCAATGTTGAATGAATTTGTTTGTATATTAATTTATTCTTTGATTCATGTGCATATTCCATTCATATGAAACTAGTAACTAGTAACTAGTTTTAGTGTATTGCCAAATTTACAATTTTTAATTATGACTTTAGGGTTTAGTGCTGGCTCCTACCGTTTTCTTAAATTCTTCTTAAAATTTTAAAAGGAGAACTAGTCGGGATCATTTACACATTACAAGTTCGTTAACCGTTCAGCCATGGCAGTATTGCTACTTCGAGAGAGGTCTCCAGTGCGAAAGCACGGACCCAATTCAATAACCATGTTTCCGCAATGGCATAACCCTGTTGGATATAGATGCCCTCAAGTCAATTATTGTAATTAAAGAAGGACCTGGGCGAGAGAACAATTTTACTCGAGATGATAATATACTATCTGTTTTGTCTTTATCTTTTATGTGATGCGTTTTATTCACTATCATGTATCGTTTAGATATGAGATAAAACCCTAAGATTTTTCTTGATTACCAGGACGATGATGGAGATCATACTAATGGGGCATGGATAGTCGATAAGCACATCCTTAAATGTCCCTAGTCGTAGGAGTATCGAGACAGAGCATCGGTACTCTAGTTTAGACTAGTGTGTACGTTTCATGACGCGGTTGGAGGGCGATACCCGATCCTGCAGCTATTGGTGTTTGACATCAAGGATTGTGCACATGTGCTCATTGGATGAGTTACACTGGATGGATTCACCGAGAACTCTTAATTGGTAATACACCAATGTCAGGTAGCAGTTCTATTATAACATGGGTACATAGTAGTCCCTAGGATCTGAGATCGCCATAGTGTCTCATGTGTGTGTAGGGTTCCTATCGACGGCAGCAAGGTTTCGGGAGGTATCGTCCATGCCATTTTTAAAAATTTCCGTTTCAAGGAACTCTAAACAAGAATCGATAACTAGAAATTAATATGGAAACTAATGTAAACCATTTTACATCTAAATGAAAAGGAAATACAACCTTTGTAGATCAGTCCTTCACTTCATAAGCTCCTTGTAGTAGTCCATTCGCTGCGATCATGTTGCTCCCGGACTCTTGGACGGCTCTTTAAGAAGAATGCAACGGTCTTGCTTGAAGTCTTCGAGGCTGAAGATGATCTACGTCGAGAGATTACTAACTCAAGCTACCACTTCACCAAAGTGAAGCAAACACCCTATACTAAAATGCTAATCTAGTAGAGGATGATGAAATAGGAAGTGAGTACACTTTAGAATTTCTTTTCTCACATTATTTCCTCACTTAATCAAAACCCTAGCAAGCTTTTGAGCTTGAGGAAGAAGATGAACTAAAATGAGATAAGAATAATGATTAAGTGAGATAAGTAACCATGGGTGAGTGGGTATCATATACTAACTCATGTAGAGACATAACCATGGCTAATTATAGTGGTTAGGTTAATAAATATCCTAAGTAAAACAAAATGGGTGGACTTTGTCAAAGCACTCACAAGCTTTCTACAAGCTTCATGCATACAACAATTATCCACTAATTTTAGATTTACTTTGAATATTAAAACCCCACCATTTTAATTAGTATGGTGTATGTCTTGTTGGAGATAGTGCCCTCAGAGTCAATTATTGGATCACAGGCACGTGATTGCAATGATTGAGGGAGGACCTATCCCGGTAGGACAGTCTTACTCAAGATGATAGTATGCTATCTGGTTTACCTTTATCATCGTGTACTGCTTTAGGTGACCTGACATGTCGCTATTGCACGTTGATAGAGCCCCTAGGATTCTTGCTTGACTACCAGCAGTATGAGGGCGATCATATAAGTGAGAGCTGGAGTCTATAAGCACATCCTTAAAAGGTCCCTAGTCGTTGGAGTTTCGAGACAGGGCATCGATTCTCCAGAGTAGACTGGTGTATACAGTCGAGACCCCGACGAGGGGCGGTGGCCGGTCTCACAAGCCATTGGTGTCAGTTGGATCACCTAAGATGTATACAGGTGCTCATTGGGTTATGAGTACACCGGACAGGACTCGCCGGGAACATGCTAGTTGGTCTTATACCTGACGTCAGATTGCAGTTCCCAGGTGACATGTGTACAGGTTAGTTCATCGACCTGGGGATCGTCATTTGTCTCGTGTGAGTTCCCACTGTACTTTGATTACTACCCTACCACGGCTCAAAGGAGTCGTGCAAACAGGTTTTAGTTGGGTACAGTCCCGAGCCACATGGAGGCAGTGAGCGGATCTTCGGGGGTTTCGTCTCTCCCGGTATTGGGGGTGAGGTCGCGCTGTGTCTAGGAGAGCCATTACACGAAGACCTTGGCCAAGGCAGGAGATTTACTGGTAGGTATTCCAGTAGTATCTCAGGGTGTTCTGGGCTACACTCCGACACGACTTGTACCGCTTTTGGGGGTCTGACTTTTACCAACCCCCTAGGCCCGCCATGCGATACTCATAGACGAACGGACCGGACTGTACGGATATTGTCACTGACAGGCTCAGTTGGGTGTCGGGGTGAGCTTCCTCATCGACGTCCCTTTTAGTCAATAGCTGGTGGCCCGTCACGTATTGGCTTATACCTCTGACGTGCTAGTGGTTAAATCCACAGCCATAGTATTGACGAGTCTTTAGAGTCCACCACACTTTCAGTTACTCAGCTTTCGGGCGAAACGCTGTAGAGGCCGTATGGAGATATGGCAGGGTCCGATCAGATACGTGCGGTATTGCACGGATCAGGATTGGACGGTTTGTACTAGTAGCCGTATAGGTATATGGCAGGGTTCGATCAGATACGTGCGGTATTGCACGGATCAGGATCGAACGGATATTACTAGCCGGCTTTGGTTTAAGCCGGTCCTAGTTTAGTACAGTGTAGATTTTGTCTTTTTGCATTTGTATCCGGACGGAATACAGATGCGGGTGTGTATGCACAGTATGGGGTTTTCCTGTAATTTATTACGGGACCAGTTTTCTGGAGTTGCCAGTTTGCATTCCGTTCCGGCCGGTTTTCCTTTGTTCTTTCCCGGCCGGACTTTTCCGAAGGAGGGGGTAATTTGCAGTTTTGCAAATTACATTTGTGGAGGGGTTTTCTTGCAAAAGTATTGATTATGATAGCTTTCATTTCTTTTGCTCCATGCTTTTAAAAGAGAGATTTGAAAGGTTATGGAGTGAATAGGAGAATAAGCATGGTTGTATGTTTCTTTGTCCCTTGGATGTGGTCACCTCCTTCTTCTCCTACACTCACCTCCCTTCATGCTTCATAACCTCTCCTCCACCATTCTCTTGAGGAGATGATAAGTTTTTCATAAGTGAGAAGAAAAGAAAAAGAAAGAGAGAAGAAGAAGGAGATAAAATGAGAGTTCATTTTTGGTGTATCATTTTGTTCATCTCATTTTCTTTGCAAAATTGATAGCATCATTTGCCTCCAAAGTTTCATTCTTCCCTCCATCTAAAGGCAACTCCAAAACTCCAATAGTGAGACTATGATTCTACACTACGCATCCTACAGCATATCTTGGACGCGTCGATTCGCCAGCTTCGCGCCCGAGTTGCCTCGGTATAGAGGCGGGAGCCCGTAAAAGATGCAGGCGACGTGGTGCCCTTCCGGCGAGGAGGCGATGACCGGAGATCCCGCGAGGAGATCGGAGTGGAGATGAAGACCGGAGGACTTGGATCGTCGGTATACATCTCTTCCCTTTCTTGTTAGTTAGCTAGACTAGTTTAATGGTTACGATCCGGGGTTTAGTGCGCGGTGGTGCCGGTTTGCAAAGTCCGCAAAATTTAAGTTATTCACCGTTTCCGCATTCCGGCGTCGGATTGACGGCCGGGGCGCCGCCGTGCACTTACACTGGTATCAGAGCCTCGCCATTAACTTCGTCTAGCTTTTGTGTAATGTGTTTTACGTTTCCGATCGAACAAAATCCCGAAAACCCGTATTTTGTGCACATCAGTTTCTGTCGAATTTTTTTTAAGTCCAAAAATTTTTCTGGTTGTCTCAGTGTGATGTGCAGGGAATTATAAGGTTACTGTAAAAATTTGGTACCCCGATCTCACTATTTCGCCGCGGAAGCGCCGCGAAACCCCACCTCGTGCGGCGCTTCCGCCGCGGATTTTACTATTCACCCCCCAAATTTTTCCAGTATGTTCCTGAGTTGAAAATGTGGTTTCTGGAATATTAAAATTGGGCCAATTATTTCTGTGAGTGCTACAGTTTTCTTTGAGGCCCAATTGTTAATTGTTTGATCAATCGGAAAATTTTAAACACATTTTTCACAGTATTTACATTATATCTGCGACCGTGAATGTCACTCGATCGGTAAATCCGGTCTAACTGCTATAGCCCGGTTAGACGGATTTGCGAACGTGACTTTCACGTTGATGTTCTATGTTTATGCTGTGATGTTGCGGATCGGTCGTGGGGGATAGCCTGGATGCAATGCTAGTACAGTGTTGTTGTATTATGTACATTTGTTATTGCGGGGCGAGCGTCCGACATGTGGACTGCCGTCACTGCCTGATTGTATTATTCTTTTGGGGCACGACCTGGTTGCGGTCGATGTACCCGTTGTATGTATATTTTACTTTCTGTACTAGGATTACCCCACGGTGGGGTGCACGGATAGCCGGGTTCTAGAGGGCAACAAGCCCGCATCTCATGGCATTGGGACGGAGGGGGCTTCACTCTGGGATTGGCGGGCTATTCGCCGCACTCGTAGGGGGTACAGGTTGACCCAGGAGGGGTGCCCAAGTTGCCGGATTCCGTGGAGTGCTGGGTGGTCCATTCACGGAGCTGAAGGGGGCTGCCTCGCTTCAGGTTTTGGCGGGTGACTTGCCGCGCCCGTAGGGGTCTAGGATTTCATTGCACAGGCTATCCACACGACCAGGGGAACGTCGGGTTTCAGTAGTGGCTCTGTGAAACCCGGGGATCCCAGATATCTGTATTGTTCTGTGATGCTGTACATTTCTGTGATGTTGCATTTCTATTCACGCCTTGAGCGAATATAATATATTGGTATATATATTAGTAGATGTTGTATATGTTTTTCATCCGCGCTAGTCCAGTCCCCGCTCTGCCGTTAGTAAGCTAACCTAACGGGTGATGACGGGACCCAGTGGCGAATGCGGATGGCATATACGTACGTCAGTATATTTTCGTTCTTTGTGGTGTGATCAATTGATGGGACTGCGTTGATTCGGATCAATGCAAGTTAAACAAACCTATTCTGATGTTGTTGGAACACTTTTCAAAAGGCTGTTATTGCAAGGACGTTCACTTTTGTTTTGCATCGTGGTATTCATTGGAATATCCTGCTCCTCAGTCGACGAGGCAAGGGCCGAGATCCCTTCACCGGGAGTGACCCCTTGGACAGAAGTTTGCGTCAGGGCATTAACTTCACTATAGCCGATTACTTTTGCTTTGCATCGTGGTATTCATTTGGAATATCCTGCACCCCATTCTACGGGGAAAGAGCCGAGATCCCTTCACCGGGAGTGACCTCTTTAGTAAATGTTTTCGTCACTATATTTTCTAAAAAGCTATCCGTTCCTTCAACGAGATCAAGTTCATTACGTTAAAGGTTTTCGCCAGAAACCATTCGTAGCCCTCCGTCGTTTCATATGGGTAGTCAATAGTATTCAAGCTGTGTATGTTGGCCAAAGTCAAGGCACAGTGATTGGTAGCTATTGGGGTATTCATATGCAGCATAGATAGATGCGTTGGTTTGGGACAGTCGTACTGCCATTTTGGCCAAAGTCAAGGGTATGTACGGGTGGATTCAAATTAACCTGGAGAATGACGGGTTGAACTTGACATGTGACTTATGATATGTTGGCCAAAGTCAAGGTCATAAGAGCATGGGGCGAAAATCACATCGGGAGTTTCAAAAGTACTGAAACTTGCCAGATATGCGCATACCTTCTGGAGTGTGATATCGTGAGTGGATTCCGTCATGTTATCATGCGATGAGAGTTGGATCCCGATTCCCACTGATGAGTTGGTTTACTCCTCGGGTGACCCCGACTAATTCTTCTTTCAGGTTTGGAGGAGAATTTGAGGTACAGTGGGAGGATTCCAGATTAGATAAATTGGTAACCATTCTGATCTAGGATAGAGTGCACGCTGAGTGTTTCTTTTCTCTCTCTCTCTGGCAGCGACCGTTGACCCGACCCTAAGACTACGACTCAGTGACCAAGTTGACCGAACCTACTTAACACTGGCTTTTGGATTGTCAGAGTTGCAGACCTCATTGCCACTCCTACTTTTACCCTTTTCTCCAGGACACCCCGTATTACTGCGAACGTCCACTTCCATTGGACAAAACCATCGTATGGTTAGATACGAACTCGAAGGAATTTATTCGAGGATGGTTTCCGGTTCTGGAGAAAACGGATAGGACTATTCAGTTGTCTTTTCTTTTCACCCTCTCTCACGTTGCGAGTACTCCTTGGTTTAGGAGTAGTACACCTATTACGCAAATTGGATAGTCTTCTTCCAAACCATAGGCTGGTGCCGACCGGTAGGGAATGAAGAAAACCAGTTAGCCTAAACGGTGTACAGAAGGTATTAAGATTAAGACAAAGCAAGGGATTAGTAAGAGGGCAAAGTAAGTTGCGACTGCTATTCACGATCAAACCAAGTATTTCTTCGCCAATCCTAAATCACCTTTGTATTTCTCCAGGACACTCCGTATCACTACGAAGATCCACAGTTTATTGGATACTCCATCGTATGGTTATATACGAACTCGAAAGGAACTTGTTCCAGTTCGGGGATGGATTCTGGTCCAGAAGAAATAGGAATAAAGTACATTCAGTTGTCTTTTATCTTCACCTTCTCTCGCGTTGCGAGTGCTCCTAGGATTAGGACAGTACACCCTTTATGCTTATTGGATAGTCTTCTTCCAAACCATAGGCTGGTGCCGAACGGTAGGGAAGGAAGAAAACCAATTGGCCTTAAGGGGTGTGCAGAAGGTAATGACTAAAGACATATAAAGGGATTTGGAGAGGTGGCAAAGAATTATACGGTTATAGTTGTGAATCTGGATAATGGAAGAGGCATTACTAAGAATACCGGGATACCCCACCGAAACATTTCAATGTTTCAGTTTCACTGTGTACTGTTAATGGAAAACTGTTTTCCCGATTAGATACTTGCTCCAGGGTATGTATTTACCAGGTTTGATTCTCACATCTGTATGGTTTTACAGATGATGAGTGGGAGTAGGTTATTGGGAATTGGGTGATCATCCTCATTATATCGGGATTCGTAGTAATCGGTGATATTTGAGGAGATCACCTGGGCTGTTTGCCGGTCGGCAAATATTTGGTTTTGAATATCCGCTGTTATGCACCAATTTCAAATTGATATATCTGTACGTCTATTTTCATAGAGTGAGATATACTTTTTGATATTATGTCGATGACATTTACCTATGTCAGTGGATGGTTAGATAAGGAGCATTGAACAGCGGTGTAATTCTTCTTAACCAAAAGTACAGTTTTCAACCTACGACACACAGTGAATGAGTTATCTGACTCAAGGGACTTATACAGAGTATTGTATGTTGTCCAGGGTCCATCAGGACAGAGGGGTTGGTCCTCGTACTGTATTCTGCTTACTTATGACTTCTCTAGTTCTTAGACAGGTGTTTCGTTGAAACACAGGGTCGAAGTTTTGAGAAGTTATAGGTATAAGAATAAAGTAGAGAACCAGGTGTTGCAAGCATCGGGATTCTTCAAAGTGATCGAAGATGTAGATACTTGTGTATGGTATTCAGTTGATAGTAATGATTAAGAGAACTTGCTTCTTTTTCGGGTTACTCAAAATTGGAAATATTCCTAAGTTGAGCAACGCTGATCGGCCTCTCTCCATTTAGTTGACATGCACTGGAGATAGCTGCATGATATGAATCTGGTTCAATTAAATCTGTGCCTCTGTTTCTATATTGGATATAGTACAGTTCATATCTTAACATTGTTAAGGTACGGGGAGTTGTCTGGCTTATGCTTAAAACCAGACACTGGACAACTCGAGGCACGTTTCTGTAATGGCTGTTTGTGGGTTGACCCAGGCTATGACGCGGGTTGATTTTCTACCATCTGGCAGATCAATAGAAATATTGTTCTAGACTCGCCACAGTTTTATTAAAAATGGATTTTTTCAAAAACAGCAGTGGGAGTATGGTAGAACTGGAAGTGATTCTAGAACCGCAAACGATTACTGAAAATTTGATAAGGAACCTAAAGATTCAATCTGATTTGACATTCCATTGGCCACTCCGCAGATAAGGTGGGTAACTTCAGGCACCCGAGAGGTACTCCGGTAGCCTCAAGGACGGTGACAGGGAAGTTCTTGTTTACCCACACTTGCCATTGCTGTTGTTCCAGGCTGCGAGACCCGGCAGGAGGATGAGTATAGCGTCTTTCTAAACTAGTTTTAGAAGTGCACGTCTATATGACTCTGCCAGAGGGTTGTCGTAGTCAGTGGGAGCAGCGGAAGCATTGGTGGACATCAGGCTTGTGTCTATTTATAGACTAAAGCAGATGTAGCGGAGATAGATCATCCATTTCTGATGTGACAGTCATAGGTTTGACGTCATCAGAATAGGGGATGGATCTGTTGAGAAGGTAGTAGGAAGTGATATTCCTTTACTGCGATCGGTTATACTTTGGTCGTCACACAGTGGTTTCTCCACATAGGACTTGGACATTATATCAGACATTCTGGTTACTAGATCTATGATTTTAGATCTAGATTTGGGTGGTTTCCTAATCTGGGTACCTTGACAGCATTCTATGAGTATTTAGAATGGACGACTCCTGGCACGGTAGTGTACCTGCAGGTGATGGAGTCACCCTCTCTAAAGGTGTCTTACAGACTAAAGGGGAGAGGGACGTGCATGATTGACAGATCACTTGCTCAGGCAATTGAGTCAATCGTGAGATGTCAAGTACCACACCAGATGTTGTTCTTGCACTAGATGCAATAAGTTGACATTAATCCAATCCTGGAGAAACGGTTGGAAGCAGTTTTAGAACATAAGTGAATGTTCTAGGGATATGATAACGACAGCCTCATTCAGGAGACAGTTATCATTCCAGGCTTCCAAGGTGACATGGACGACAAGGAGGTTGTCAGAGTTATAGTTTTCCCTCTGACGAGGGGCAGTATTTTGGACGGGTGGTCCAAGGCAATACTGAGGGTGGCATGGCGCAGGATACTGATTAAGTTCAGTTGAAGATACAGTCTAAGAAGTTTGGATTTGGAGTTCATTTATGAGCTACGTCCCATCAGACATCCAGACATTCTAAGGCAGGTATTGCTCATTTCGGAAGATGGTTTTCTCCGCGAACTTGAGATATAGAGAGACATAGAAAGAAACTTCTAGGCGGATCCACTCACTGAGGCTATTCCTCGACCGCAATAGTTTCACAAACGGGATTTGTGAGACTGACTAGTAGAGGAGTTGGGTGTTCGGTATCACACGGGCTGTGAGTATGCGACATCGCAATAATTAGCCTTGAGTGCAAGTGGGAGATTGTTGGAGATAGTGCCCTCAGAGTCAATTATTGGATCACAGGCACGTGATTGCAATGATTGAGGGAGGACCTATCCCGGTAGGACAGTCTTACTCAAGATGATAGTATGCTATCTGGTTTACCTTTATCATCGTGTACTGCTTTAGGTGACCTGACATGTCGCTATTGCACGTTGATAGAGCCCCTAGGATTCTTGCTTGACTACCAGCAGTATGAGGGCGATCATATAAGTGAGAGCTGGAGTCTATAAGCACATCCTTAAAAGGTCCCTAGTCGTTGGAGTTTCGAGACAGGGCATCGATTCTCCAGAGTAGACTGGTGTATACAGTCGAGACCCCGACGAGGGGCGGTGGCCGGTCTCACAAGCCATTGGTGTCAGTTGGATCACCTAAGATGTATACAGGTGCTCATTGGGTTATGAGTACACCGGACAGGACTCGCCGGGAACATGCTAGTTGGTCTTATACCTGACGTCAGATTGCAGTTCCCAGGTGACATGTGTACAGGTTAGTTCATCGACCTGGGGATCGTCATTTGTCTCGTGTGAGTTCCCACTGTACTTTGATTACTACCCTACCACGGCTCAAAGGAGTCGTGCAAACAGGTTTTAGTTGGGTACAGTCCCGAGCCACATGGAGGCAGTGAGCGGATCTTCGGGGGTTTCGTCTCTCCCGGTATTGGGGGTGAGGTCGCGCTGTGTCTAGGAGAGCCATTACACGAAGACCTTGGCCAAGGCAGGAGATTTACTGGTAGGTATTCCAGTAGTATCTCAGGGTGTTCTGGGCTACACTCCGACACGACTTGTACCGCTTTTGGGGGTCTGACTTTTACCAACCCCCTAGGCCCGCCATGCGATACTCATAGACGAACGGACCGGACTGTACGGATATTGTCACTGACAGGCTCAGTTGGGTGTCGGGGTGAGCTTCCTCATCGACGTCCCTTTTAGTCAATAGCTGGTGGCCCGTCACGTATTGGCTTATACCTCTGACGTGCTAGTGGTTAAATCCACAGCCATAGTATTGACGAGTCTTTAGAGTCCACCACACTTTCAGTTACTCAGCTTTCGGGCGAAACGCTGTAGAGGCCGTATGGAGATATGGCAGGGTCCGATCAGATACGTGCGGTATTGCACGGATCAGGATTGGACGGTTTGTACTAGTAGCCGTATAGGTATATGGCAGGGTTCGATCAGATACGTGCGGTATTGCACGGATCAGGATCGAACGGATATTACTAGCCGGCTTTGGTTTAAGCCGGTCCTAGTTTAGTACAGTGTAGATTTTGTCTTTTTGCATTTGTATCCGGACGGAATACAGATGCGGGTGTGTATGCACAGTATGGGGTTTTCCTGTAATTTATTACGGGACCAGTTTTCTGGAGTTGCCAGTTTGCATTCCGTTCCGGCCGGTTTTCCTTTGTTCTTTCCCGGCCGGACTTTTCCGAAGGAGGGGGTAATTTGCAGTTTTGCAAATTACATTTGTGGAGGGGTTTTCTTGCAAAAGTATTGATTATGATAGCTTTCATTTCTTTTGCTCCATGCTTTTAAAAGAGAGATTTGAAAGGTTATGGAGTGAATAGGAGAATAAGCATGGTTGTATGTTTCTTTGTCCCTTGGATGTGGTCACCTCCTTCTTCTCCTACACTCACCTCCCTTCATGCTTCATAACCTCTCCTCCACCATTCTCTTGAGGAGATGATAAGTTTTTCATAAGTGAGAAGAAAAGAAAAAGAAAGAGAGAAGAAGAAGGAGATAAAATGAGAGTTCATTTTTGGTGTATCATTTTGTTCATCTCATTTTCTTTGCAAAATTGATAGCATCATTTGCCTCCAAAGTTTCATTCTTCCCTCCATCTAAAGGCAACTCCAAAACTCCAATAGTGAGACTATGATTCTACACTACGCATCCTACAGCATATCTTGGACGCGTCGATTCGCCAGCTTCGCGCCCGAGTTGCCTCGGTATAGAGGCGGGAGCCCGTAAAAGATGCAGGCGACGTGGTGCCCTTCCGGCGAGGAGGCGATGACCGGAGATCCCGCGAGGAGATCGGAGTGGAGATGAAGACCGGAGGACTTGGATCGTCGGTATACATCTCTTCCCTTTCTTGTTAGTTAGCTAGACTAGTTTAATGGTTACGATCCGGGGTTTAGTGCGCGGTGGTGCCGGTTTGCAAAGTCCGCAAAATTTAAGTTATTCACCGTTTCCGCATTCCGGCGTCGGATTGACGGCCGGGGCGCCGCCGTGCACTTACACGTCTTATACACCCATGTAGTGTATATCAACAACCATGATACAAAGCTAAACAATGCACATTAATATATATCACATATATATTACATGTACACTCAAGTGAGAAAAGAATATTTAAGCGAGCCAATGTTAGTTAATGTAAATTAGTATATCAAATATACAATTATACACTAAATTATTAAATCAACACTTGACTTAATAATCCGGCTATATATCACATATAACCGACCAACACAAAATGTACCAACTTATCGAATCAACACTTGATTCGATAACCCGGCTATATCACATATAACCGGCCGATACAAAAGTCGCGAGAATAGAATACAGTATCACATACACGCATTATTCTCGGTCCCGCACATATTACATATGCGCTCCTATTTCGTTTTTCCTGAGCCAGTAAAACCTCTATGTAGGACTCTAAAGACTCGTCAATACGCCGGCAGTAGGTGATGATCACATCAAGCACCCACAAACCGTCAGCGGTACTAGCTGGACGTAACGGCTAACCGGGTATTGAGCGATCAGAAGATCAGCAAGCAAGCCCGCTCCAACTCTTGCAAAAGCCCGACAGTGACACTACCGTACAGTCCGGTCTCCTCGTCTGATATGTCGCATATCAAGTCTAGGGGTGGTAAACGTCAGACCCCAATAACCGATAAGTCATGCCGATGTGAGGCTCATAACGGGTCGAGAAACTACTGGTAACTCTTACCAGTAAATCTCTAATCCAGCCCTGGCCAGGGACTTCCCTGTTATGGCCAATCGAGCACAGCGCAACATCAACCCCCAATACCGGGAGAGACGAAACCCCTCCTATCGCTCATTGCCTCCATGTGATTCGGGACTGTACCCAAAAACCACCGTTTTGCACGCCCTCTTGGACGTGGTAAGGTGGAAATCAAACCACAGTGGGAATCACACAAGACTCTATGACGATATCGGGTCTACAGACTAACCTGTACCAGATTCATCAGAGAACTGCCATTTGACGTGAGGTATAATACCTTCTGGGAGTTCTCGGCGAGTCCGTCCTGTTGCGCCACGGCAGCGCCCCGGCCTCTTGCTCGAGGCCAAAATGCGGAATAAAAAAATTTCCTTACTCGGAAACCGGCGCTACCGCGGACAATGAAAACCCGGATCGTTTACCATTAACCTAAAGCTAGCATTTAAGAGATAGGGTGAGAAGTATACCGAGTGATCCGAGTCCTCCGGTCTTCTCGTCATCGTCCCGATCTCCCGCGGAAAGAGTAGTCTCCACATCGTTGCCTCCTCGCCGGAAAGGGCACCACATCGCCTTCTTCTTTTACGGGCTCCCGCCTCAATACCGAGGCAACTCGCGCATGAAGCCGGCAACTCGACATGCTCAAGATATGCTGTAGAATGTGTAGTGTAGAGGGTATGTCTCTTTGGGGTTTGTTGCCATGGTGATGGAGGAATCAAGAATAGAAAAATGGTGCTTGCATTTTTCTAGCAAGAAAATGAGATCATGGATGAGACTCTCAAGATAAAGCTCTCTTCTTCTTCTTCTCTCTTTCTTTTTCCTCTCATGAAAAACTTATCATCCATTTCATCAAGTGAGAAGAAGAATGGTGGAGGAGGGAATATCAAGCATGAAGGGAGGTGAGTGTAGGGTAAAGGAAGTGGTGACCATATCAAGACATAATCATCACAAACTCACATCAACTCTAAATCAATCTTAATCCTATCTCATCAACAAAAAGCAAATGATAAAGATGGATAAGAAAGGTATCAAAAGATGCTTTCATAATAAATCATCTTACAAATAAACCCTCCACAAAATGTTATTTGCAAAACTGCAAATAACCCCCTCCATCAGAAAAGTCCGGCCGGGAAAGAACAAAGGAAAACCGGCCGGAACGGAATGCAAACTGGCAACTCCAGAAAACTGGTCCCGTAATAAATTACAGGAAAACCCCGATACTGTGCATACACACCCGCATCTGTATTCCGACCGGATTACAAATGCAATGAGACAAAATCTACACTGTACTAAACTAGGACCGGCTTAAGCCAAAGCCGGCTAGTAAAATCCGTTCGATCCTGATCCGTGCAATACCGCACGTATCTGATCGAACCCTGCCATATAACTATACGGCCACTAGTACAAAACTGTCCGATCCTGATCCGTGCAATACCGCACGTATCTGATCGGACCCTGCCATATCTCCATACGGTCTCTACAGTGTTTCGCCCGAAACTTGAGTAGCTGAAAGTGTGGTGGACTCTAAAGACTCGTCAATACTATGGCTGTGGATTTAACCACTAGCACGTCAGAGGTATAAGCCAATACATGACGTGCCACCAGCTATTGACCAAAAGGGACGTCGATGAGGAAGCTCACCCCGACACCCTACTGAGCCTGTCAGTGACAATATCCGTACAGTCCGGTCCGTTCGTCTATGAGTATCGCATGGCGGGCCTAGGGGGTTGGTAAAAGTCAGACCCCCAAAAGCGGTACAAGTCGTGTCGGAGCGTAGCCCAGAACACCCTGAGATACTACTGGAATACCTACCAGTAAATCTCCTGCCTCGGCCGAGGGCTTTGTGTAATAGCTCTCCTAGACACAGCGCGACCTCACCCCCAATACCGGGAGAGACGAACCGCTGCAGATCCGCTCACTGCCTCCATATGGCTCGGGACTGTACCCAACTAAAACCTGTTTGCACGACTCCTTTGAGTCGTGGTAGGGTAGTAATCAAAGCACAGTGGGAACTCACACGAGACAAATGACGATCTCAGGTCGATGAACTAACCTGTACACATGTCACCAGGGAACTGCTATCTGACATCTGGTATAAGACCAACTAGCAGGTTCCCGGCGAGTCCTGTCCGGTGTACTCATAACCCAATGAGCACCTGTATACATCTTAGGTGAACCAACTGACACCAGTGGCTTGTGAGACCGGCCACCGCCCCTCGTCGGGGTCTCGACTGTATACACTAGTCTACTAATGGAGTATCGATGCCCTGTCTCGAAACTCCTACGACTAGGGACCTTTTAAGGATGTGCTTATAGACAACCAGCTCCCACGTATATGATCGCCATCATACTGCTGGTAGTCAAGCAAGAATTCTAGGGGCTCTATCAACGTGTAATAGCGACCTATCATGTCACCTAAAGCAGTACACGATGATAAAGATAAACCAGATAGCATACTATCATCTCGAGTAAGACTGTCCTACCGGGATAGGTCCTCCCTCAATCATTGCAATCACGTGCCTGTGATCCAATAATTGACTCTGAGGGCACTATCTCCAACAATCTCCCACTTGCACTCAAGGCTAATTATTGCGATGCCGCATACTCACAGCCCGTGTGATACCGAACACCCAACTCCTCTACTAGTCAGACTCACAAAACTCGTTTGCGAAACTATTGCGTTCGAGGAATAGCCTCAGTGAGTGGATCCGCAGAGAAGTTTCTTTCTATATCTCTCTATATCTCAAGTTCGCGGAGAAAGCCATCTCCCGAAATGAGCAATACCTGTCTTAGAATGTCTGGATGTCTGATGGGACCTAGCTCATAAATGAACTCCAAATCCAAACTTCTTAGACTGTATCGTCAACTAAACTTAATCAGTATCTAGCGCCATGCCACCCTCAGTATTGCCTTGGACCACCTGTCCAAAATACTGCCCCTCGTCAGAAGGAAAACTATAACTCTGACGATCACCCTGTCGTCCATGTCACCCTGGAAGCCTGGAATGATAACTGTCTCCTAAAAGAGGCTGTCGTTACCACATCCCTAGAACACACACTTATGTCCTAAAACTGCTTCCGATTGTTTCTCCAGGATTGGATTAATATCAACTTATTGCATCTAGTGCAAGAACAACATCTGGTGTGGTACTTGACATCTCATGATTGACTCAATTGCCTAAGCAAGTGATCTGTCAATCATGCGTATCCCTCTCCCCTTTAGTCTGTAAGACACCTTTAGAGAGGGTGACTCCATCACCTGCAGGTACACTACCATGCCAGGAGTCGTCCATTCTAAATACTTATAGAATGCTGTCAAGGTACCCAGATTGGGAAACTACCCAAATCTAGATCTAAAACCATAGATCTAGTAACCAGAATGTCTGATATAATATCCAAGTCCCATGTGGAGAAACCACTGTGTGACGACCAAAGTATAACCGATCGTAGTATAGGAATATCACTTCCTACTATCTTCTCAACAGATCCACCCCTTATTCTGATGACGTCAAACCTATGACTGTCACATCAGAAATAGATGATCTATCTCCGCTACATCTGCTTTAGTCTATAAATAGACATAAGCCTGATGTCCACCAATGTTTCCGCTGCTCCCACTGACTACGACAACCCTCTGGCAGAGTCATATAGACGTGCACTTCCAAAGCTAGTTTAGAACGACGCTATACTCATCCTCCTGCCGGGTCTCGCAGCCTGGAACAACAACAATGGCAAGTGTGGGTAAACAAGAACTTCCCTGTCACCGTCCTTGAGGCTACCGGAGTACCTCTCGGGTGCCTGAAGTTACCCACCTTATCTGCGGAGTGGCCAATGGAATGTCAAAATAGATTGAATCTTTAGGTTCCTTATCAAATCTTCAGTAATCGTTTGCGGTTCTGGAATCACTTCCAGTTCTACCATACTCCCACTACTGTTTTTTTTTGAAAAAAAATCCATTTTTAATAAAACTGTGGCGAGTCTAGAACAATATTGCTATTGTTCATCCAGATGGTAGAAAGTCAACCCTCGTCATAGCCTGGGTCAACCCACAAACAGCCATTACAGAAACGTGCCTTGAGTTGTTCAGTGTCTGGTTTTAAGCATAAGCCGGACAACTCCCCGTACCTTAACATCGTTAAGATATGAACTGTTCTATATCCAATATAGAACCAGAGGCACTGATTCAATTGAACCAGATTCAAATCATGCAGCTATCTCCAGTGCATGTAAACTAAATGGAAGGAGGCCGATCAGCGTTACTCAACTTAGGAATGCTTCCAATTATGAGTAACCTGAAAGAGAAGCAATTTCTCTTTATCATTACTATCAACTGAATACCATACACAAGTATCTACATCTTCGATCACTTTGAAGAATCCCGATACTTGCTATACCTGGTTCTCTACTCTATTCAAATACCTATAACTCCTCAAAACTTAGACCCTGTGTTTCCACGAAACACATGTCTAAGAACTAGAGAAGTCATAAGTAAACCGAATATAGTACGAGGACCTACCCCTCCGTCCTAATGGACCTTGGACAACATACAATACTCTGTATAAGTCCGCTGAGTCTAACAACTCTTTCACTGTGTGTCGTAGGTTGAAAACTGTACTTATGGTTAAGAAGAATTACACCGCTGTTTAATGCTCCTTACCTAACCATCCACTGATATAGGTAAATGTCATCGACATAATATCAAAAGGTATATCTCACTCTATGAAAATAGACGTACAGATATAACAATTTGAAATTGGTGCACAACAGCGGATATTCAAAACCAAATATTTGCCGACCGGCAAACAGCCCAGATGATCTCCTCAAATATCACCGATTACAACGAATCCCGATATAATGAGGATGGTCACCTAATTCCCAATAACTTACTCCCACTCATCATCAGTAAAACCATACAGATGTGAGAATCATACCTGGTAAATACATACCCTGGAGTAAGTGTCTAATCGGGAAATCAGTTTTCCATTAACAGTACACAGTGAAATTGAAACATTGAAATGTTTCGTTGGGGTATCCTGGTATTCCTAGTAATGCCTCTTCCATCATCCAGATTCACAACTACAACCGTATAATTCTTTGCCACCTCTCCAAATCCCTTTATATGTCTTTAGTCATTACCTTCTGCACACCCCTTTAGGCCAAATGGTTTTCTTCCTTCCCTACCGTTCGGCACCAGCCTATGGTTTGGAAGAAGACTATCCAAAAAGCATAAAGGGTGTACTGTCCCAATCCTAGGAGCACTCGCAATGCGAGAGAAGGTGAAGATAAAAGACACCTGAATGTACTTTATTCCTATTTCTCCTGAACCAGAATCCATCCCCGAACTGGAACAAGTTCCTTTCGAGTTCGTATATAACCATACGATGGAGTATCCAATAAACTGTGGATCTTCGTAGTGATACGGAGTGTCCTGGAGAAATACAAAGGTGATTTAGGATTGGCGAAGAAATACTTGGTTTGGTCGCGAATATCAGTCGCAATTTACTTTGCCCTCTTACTAATCCCTTGCTTTGTCTTAATCTTAATACCTTCTGCACACCGTTTAGGTTAATTGGTTTTCTTCATTCCCTACCGGTCGGCACCAGCCTAAGGTTTGGAAGAAGACTATCCAATTTGCGTAATAGGTGTACTATCTCCTAAACCAAGGAGTACTCGCAATGAGAGAAGGTGAAAAGAAAAGACAACTGAATAATCCTATCCGTTTTCTCCAGAACCGGAAACCATCCTCGAAGTCCTTCGAGTTCGTATATAACCATACGATGGTTTTGTCCAATGGAAGTGGACGTTCGCAGTAATGCGGGGTGTCCTAGAGAAAAGGGTAAAAGTAGGAGTGGCAATGAGGTCTGCAACTCTGACAATCCAAAAGCCTGTGTTAAGAAGGTTCGGTCAACTTGGTCACCGAGTCATAGTCTTAGGGTCGGGTCAATGGTCGCTGCCAGAGAGAGAGAAAAGAAACACTCAGCGTGCACTCTAACCTAGATCAGAATGGTTATCACTCTATCTAATCTGGAAACCTCCCACTGTACCTCAAATTCTCCTCCAAACCTGAAAGAAGAATTAGTCGGGGTCACCCGAGGAGTAAACTAACTCATCAGTGGGAATCGGGATCCAACTATCATCGCATGATAACTTGACGGAATCCACTCAAGTCACCACACTCCAGAAGGTATGCGCATGCTTGGCAAGTTTCAGTTCTTTTGAAACTCCCGATGTGATTTTTACCCCTAGGACCCAAGTGACCTTGACACAGTCAACAAATCAAAGAGTCCTAGTCAAGTTCAACCCGTCATTATCCTGGATTGCATTAAACCCACCCGTACGAGCCCTTGACACAGTCAACAAGGCCGCACGACTGTCCTAACCAATCCCATTAATATGCTACAAACAAACACTACTTAGCTACCGCACACTACGCCTTGACACAGTCAACAAACGCAGCACGAATACTAAGTAATACTTGTAAGAGATGACGGAGGGCTACGGCTGGTTTTTGGCGAAAAACCTTTAACGTAATGAACTTGATATTGTTGAAGGAACTGCATAGCCTTTTAAAAATATAGTAACGAAAACCTTTGCTAAAGAGGTCACTCCCGGTGAAGGGATCTCGGCTCTTTCCCCGTAGAATGAGGTGCAGGATATTCCAACTGAATACCACGATGCAAAGCAAAAGTAATCGGCTATAGTGAAGTTAATGCCCTGACGCAAACTTCTGTCCAAGGGGTCACTCCCGGTGAAGGGATCTCGGCCCTTGCCTCGTCGACTGAGGAGCAGGATATTCCAAATGAATACCACGATGCAAAACAAAAGTGAACGTCCTTGCAATAACAGCTTTTTGAAAAATGTTTCAACAACATCAGAATAGGTTTGTTTATCTTGCATTGATCCGAATCAACGCAGTCCCATCATATGATCACACCACAAAGAACGAAAATATACTGATGTACGTATATGCCATCCGCATTCTCCACTGGGTCCCGTCATCACCCGTTAGGTTAGCTAACTAACGGCAGAGCGGGGACTGGACTAGCGCGGATGTAAAACATATACAACATCTACTAATATATATACCAATATATTATATTCCGCTCAAGGCGTGATAAAATGCAACATCACAGAAATGTACAGCATCACAGAACAATACAGATATCTGGAAGCCCCGCCGCAGGAATGTGGGGTCGTGTGATAAAGTTTTTACAGTGGGCTTGTGGACTTAAATTAGGGCTTTTGGAATGTTAAACTTGTGCCCAGGTTTTCTGTGTGTGCTAGTTTTGATTGGGGGCCCACTTGTTAATTTTTGGTCAATCGGAAAATTTTAAACACATTTTTCACAGTATTTACATTATATCTGCGACCGTGAATGTCACTCGATCGGTAAATCCGGTCTAACTGCTATAGCCCGGTTAGACGGATTTGCGAACGTGACTTTCACATTGATGTTCTATGTTTATGCTGTGATGTTGCGGATCGGTCGTGGGGGATAGCCTGGATGCAATGCTAGTACAGTTTTGGTGTATTATGTACATTTGATATTGCGGGACGAGCGTCCGACTTGTGGACTGCCGTCACTGCCTGTTTGTATTATTCTTTTGGGGCACGACCTGGTTGCGGTCGATGTACCCGGTGTATGTATATTTTACTTTCTGTACTAGGATTACCCCGCGGAGGGGTGCACGGATAGCCGGGTTCTAGAGGGCAACGGGCCCGCATTTCATGGCATTGAGACGGAGGGGGCTTCACTCTAGGATTGGCGGGCTATTCGCCGCACTCGTAGGGGGTACAGGTTGACCCAGGAGGGGTACCCAAGTTACCGGATTCCATGAAGTGCTGGGTGGTCCATTCACGGAGCTGAAGGGGTCTGCCTCGCTTCAGGTTTTGGCGGGTGAGTTGCCGCGCCCGTAGGGGTCTAGGATTTCATTGCACAGGCTATCCACACGACCAGGGGAACGTCGGGTTTCAGCAGCGGCTCTGATACCATGTTGCGCCACGGCAGCGCCCCGGCCTCTTGCTCGAGGCCAAAATGCGGAATAAAAAAATTTCCTTACTCGGAAACCGGCGCTACCGCGGACAATGAAAACCCGGATCGTTTACCATTAACCTAAAGCTAGCATTTAAGAGATAGGGTGAGAAGTATACCGAGTGATCCGAGTCCTCCGGTCTTCTCGTCATCGTCCCGATCTCCCGCGGAAAGAGTAGTCTCCACATCGTTGCCTCCTCGCCGGAAAGGGCACCACATCGCCTTCTTCTTTTACGGGCTCCCGCCTCAATACCGAGGCAACTCGCGCATGAAGCCGGCAACTCGACATGCTCAAGATATGCTGTAGAATGTGTAGTGTAGAGGGTATGTCTCTTTGGGGTTTGTTGCCATGGTGATGGAGGAATCAAGAATAGAAAAATGGTGCTTGCATTTTTCTAGCAAGAAAATGAGATCATGGATGAGACTCTCAAGATAAAGCTCTCTTCTTCTTCTTCTCTCTTTCTTTTTCCTCTCATGAAAAACTTATCATCCATTTCATCAAGTGAGAAGAAGAATGGTGGAGGAGGGAATATCAAGCATGAAGGGAGGTGAGTGTAGGGTAAAGGAAGTGGTGACCATATCAAGACATAATCATCACAAACTCACATCAACTCTAAATCAATCTTAATCCTATCTCATCAACAAAAAGCAAATGATAAAGATGGATAAGAAAGGTATCAAAAGATGCTTTCATAATAAATCATCTTACAAATAAACCCTCCACAAAATGTTATTTGCAAAACTGCAAATAACCCCCTCCATCAGAAAAGTCCGGCCGGGAAAGAACAAAGGAAAACCGGCCGGAACGGAATGCAAACTGGCAACTCCAGAAAACTGGTCCCGTAATAAATTACAGGAAAACCCCGATACTGTGCATACACACCCGCATCTGTATTCCGACCGGATTACAAATGCAATGAGACAAAATCTACACTGTACTAAACTAGGACCGGCTTAAGCCAAAGCCGGCTAGTAAAATCCGTTCGATCCTGATCCGTGCAATACCGCACGTATCTGATCGAACCCTGCCATATAACTATACGGCCACTAGTACAAAACTGTCCGATCCTGATCCGTGCAATACCGCACGTATCTGATCGGACCCTGCCATATCTCCATACGGTCTCTACAGTGTTTCGCCCGAAACTTGAGTAGCTGAAAGTGTGGTGGACTCTAAAGACTCGTCAATACTATGGCTGTGGATTTAACCACTAGCACGTCAGAGGTATAAGCCAATACATGACGTGCCACCAGCTATTGACCAAAAGGGACGTCGATGAGGAAGCTCACCCCGACACCCTACTGAGCCTGTCAGTGACAATATCCGTACAGTCCGGTCCGTTCGTCTATGAGTATCGCATGGCGGGCCTAGGGGGTTGGTAAAAGTCAGACCCCCAAAAGCGGTACAAGTCGTGTCGGAGCGTAGCCCAGAACACCCTGAGATACTACTGGAATACCTACCAGTAAATCTCCTGCCTCGGCCGAGGGCTTTGTGTAATAGCTCTCCTAGACACAGCGCGACCTCACCCCCAATACCGGGAGAGACGAACCTCTGCAGATCCGCTCACTGCCTCCATATGGCTCGGGACTGTACCCAACTAAAACCTGTTTGCACGACTCCTTTGAGTCGTGGTAGGGTAGTAATCAAAGCACAGTGGGAACTCACACGAGACAAATGACGATCTCAGGTCGATGAACTAACCTGTACACATGTCACCAGGGAACTGCTATCTGACATCTGGTATAAGACCAACTAGCAGGTTCCCGGCGAGTCCTGTCCGGTGTACTCATAACCCAATGAGCACCTGTATACATCTTAGGTGAACCAACTGACACCAGTGGCTTGTGAGACCGGCCACCGCCCCTCGTCGGGGTCTCGACTGTATACACTAGTCTACTAATGGAGTATCGATGCCCTGTCTCGAAACTCCTACGACTAGGGACCTTTTAAGGATGTGCTTATAGACAACCAGCTCCCACGTATATGATCGCCATCATACTGCTGGTAGTCAAGCAAGAATCCTAGGGGCTCTATCAACGTGTAATAGCGACCTGTCATGTCACCTAAAGCAGTACACGATGATAAAGATAAACCAGATAGCATACTATCATCTCGAGTAAGACTGTCCTACCGGGATAGGTCCTCCCTCAATCATTGCAATCACATGCCTGTGATCCAATAATTGACTCTGAGGGCACTATCTCCAACACGTCCAGTGTACCCAGTCTCCACTGAGCACCCGTATATTATCTCTGATGTCAAACATCAATGGATGGGATCATCCATCGCCCATCTATATGGGTCGAGAAGCTATACGCTAATCTACTCTTGTATATCGATGCCCTGTCTCGATACACCCACGACTAGGGACCTTAAAGGATATACTTATGGACTACCATGGCCCCACTAGTACGATCTGTTGGATATAGTGCCCTAAAAGTCAATTATTGGATCGCAGGTACGTGATTGCAATGATTGAGGTAGGACCTATACCGATATGACAGTCTTGATCGAGATGATAGTATGCTATCTGGTTTGTCTTTATCATCGTATACATGCTTTAGTTCACTATTGTATGTTGATAGAGCCCACAGGATTCTTGCTTGACTGTCAGCAGTATGATGGTGATCATATACGTGGGAGCTGGGGTCTATAAGCACATCCTTAAAGTGTCCCTAGTCATGGGAGTTTCGAGACAGGGTATCGATACTCCAGAGTAGACTAGTGTATACAGTTGAGACCCCGACGAGGGGCAGTGGCCGGTCTCACAAGCCACTGGTGTCAGTTGGATCACCTAAGATGTATACAGGTGCTCATTGGGTTATGAGTTCACCGGGCAGGACTCGCCGGGAACATGCTAGTTGGTATTATACATATCGTCAGATAGCAGTTCCCAGGTGACATGTGTACATGTTAGTTTGTCGACCTGAGATCGTCATTTGTCTCGTGTGAGTTCCCACTGTGCTTTGATTTCTACCCTACCACGCTCAAAGGAGACGTGCAAACAGGTATTTTTTGGGTACAGTCCCGAGCCACATGGAGGCAGTGAGCGGATCGTCGGGGATTCGTCTCTTCCGGTATTGGGGGTTGATGTCGCACAGTACACGGGTGGCCATCACTAGAAATCCTCGGCCGAGATAGTGGAGAATTACTGATTTGGATCAGTAGTTTCTCAGGTGGTGATGGGCTTCATGCCGACACGATTTATCGCGTTATTAGGGGTCTGATTTTATCCACCCCCTAGACTCGATATGCGATACTCTTTAGACGAACGGACCGGACTGTACGGATATTGTCACTGTTAGGCTCAGTAGGGTTTATGGATGAGTTCGCTCGTCAGCTTCCCTTCCAATCAATACATAGGCAACCGTTACGTACAGCTTGTACCTCTGACGTGCTAGAGGTTATACCCAGTGCCAGTGTGTTGATGAGTCATTAGAGTCCCCCACAGACAGTTTCCCAAGTTCGGGCGAAACGTTGTAGAGGCCATATGGTTTTATGGCAGGGTTCGAAAAATGCACGTGCGTTTTCGCACGTGTCATATTTCGGGCAGATAATACTGGTCGGATTTGGTTTAAGCCGGATCCGAGTATTATACTGTGTAGATATAATATCTTTGTCTCAGTTGCATTTGTATTCGGTCGTAATACAAATGCGGTTTATGGGGTTATCCTGAAATTCGTTTCGGGATCGCTTTTTGGAAGTTGCCAGTTTCCAGTTTTCTATCGCCCGTCTTTAATATTCGGTTAAATACGGATTTATCTTTTCGTCACTTGGGCGAGTCGTGCTTCTAGAAGTTTTTAGATGATGACTAGGATGATGAGGTGGCTAGTGAGTCATTAGTGCATTAATGGAGCATTTAATGAATGGATGACTAAGTGTGATGATTCATTTGTTCATTAAATGATAATGCAAGGTGTTTATGATGATTCATTCTCTTCATTAATTGTTGGAGTCACCCCCCTCTTCTACACTCACCTCCCCCCTTCTCCTGAAGTGGTCGGCCCTTCATTTGCAAAAGATCATAGTTGTGTTTGGAAAAATGAGATGATAAATTTGTTCATGGAAATTTCATAGTTCATTTTCTTATCACCCGATTCAAAAGGCAACTTCATTAACCGTTCGTGCATAACTTTGGACGTAATGAGACAAAGTGTTCTACTTATTCTCTACATCAATCTTGGTCATCTCTTTTGGCAAACTTGATGATCGAGTTGCCTCGGTTCAGAGGCAGGAGCCCGCTTAAAGATCCGTCGACGTGGTGCCACCTGGACGAGAAGACTGGAGATTCAGGAGATCGGAGCAGCCGCAACAAAGCGTGGGATGATGGTTGAAGACCGAAGGACTCGGATCGTTCGGTATAACATTTCTATCCACTTTGTAGTTTGTTAGTTTAGCTTTAATGACAGATCCGGGTTAAAGTACACGATAGCGCCAGTTTGTAAAGGTTTTGTTCCGCATTTGGCGTCTGTTAGACGTCCGGAGCGCTACGGTGGACTTATAGTAGTATCAGAGCCTCACCATTAAGCTTTACTAACTTGTGCTAACACGTTTAAAATATCGATCGAACGGATTTTCAAAAATCGCAATTTTCTGCACAAAAGTTTCTGTCGATTTTAAATGGGTTTAAAAATTATTTTACATATCACAGAAAACAGAGCAGGTTTTTCTAAGCATTCTGGGAAAAGTTAGGCATGTGATCCCACAGTACCGACGCGGATCCGCGGTCAAAACTAGGGTTTGACCACGGAACCGCGGCCAGTATGTGGGAACAGTGCTCCAATTTTTCCCAGTGGGTTTGTCTTGGGAAATTGTGGATTTTGGTAGATTTCTTTTGGGCCCAGATTTTGTTACTGTACAGCAGATGTACGTGGGGCCCACTTCGGGAATTTTTGTCGATCGAAATTTTAAACTTGTTAGTTTACAGTATTTACATTATATCTCCGACTGTGAATGCCATTCGAGCGGTAAATTGCGTCTAATTGCTATAGTCCTTTTAGACGGATTTGCGAACGTGACATTCGCGTTGATGTTCTGTGTTGTGCCGTGATGTTGTGGATATGTCGTGGTGGATAGCAGTGTGCAATGGTAGTGCTGTTTGGATTTATTTGTATATTTGATATTGTGGGGCGAGCGTCCAACATGTGGACTGCCGTCACTGCCTGTTTGTATAATATTCTTTTGGGGCACGACCGAGCTGAGGTCGATGTACCCGTTGTATATATTTTCTTTTCTGTACTAGGATTACCCCGCGACGGAGTGCACGGATAGACGGGTTCTGGAGGGCAACGGGTCCGTATCTCATGGCTTTGAGAGGCAAAGGGACCTCACTCTAGAATTGGCAGACTATTCGCAGCACTCGTAGGGGGTACAGGTTGGCCCAAGGAGGGGTGCTCGAGTTACCGGATTCCGTGAAGTGCCGGGTGGTCCATTCACTATGCTGTAGGCGGCTGCCTCGCTTCAGGTTTTGGCGGGTAACTTTCCGCGCTCGTAGGGGTCTAGGTTTCATTGCACAGGCTATCCACACGACCAGGGGAACGTCGGGTTTCAGTAGCGGCTCTGTGAAACCCGGGGATCCCAGATTATCTGTATTGTTCTGTGATGCTTATTACTTTTCCGTAATGTTGCATATTATCACGCCTGTAGCGATTATTGTATATTGGTATATATACTATTAGATGTTGTATATGTTTTACATCCGCGCTAGTCCAGTCCCCGCTCTGTCGTTAGTTAAGTAACCTAATGGGTGATGACGGGACCCAGTGGCGAATGCGGATGGCATATACGTACATTATATTTTCGTTCTTTTCTGGTGTGATTGATTGATGGGGACTGCATTGATTCTTATCAATGCAAGGATAAAACAAACATAAATTTGATGTTGTTGGAACAAATTTTAAAAGGTGTTATTACAAAGTTGTTTCCTTTTGTTTTGCATAGTGGTATTCAGTTGGAATATCCTGCACCTCATTCGACGAGGCAAGGGCCGGGATCCCTTCACCGGGAGTGACCCCTTGGGCAGAAGTTTACGTCAGGGTAATAACTTCATTATAGTCGATTACAAGTTGCTTTGCATAGCGGTATTCAGTTAGAATATTCTGCACCTCATTCCACGAGGAAAGAGCCGAGATCCTTTCACCGGGAGTGACCTCTTTAGCAAAAGGTCTTCGTCACTATATCTTTATAAAAAGCTATCAGGTTCCTTCAACGAGATCAAGTTCATTACGTTAAAGGTTTTTCGCCAAAAACCAGCCGTAGCCCTCCGTCATTTCTTATGGATAGTCAGTAGTATTCAAGCTATGTTTGTTGGTCGTTAGTCAAGGCATAGTGTTTGGTAGCTGCTGGGTATTCATTTGTTGCATAGATAGATGCGTTGGTTTGGGACAGTCGTATTACTTTGTTGGCCCTTAGTCAAGAGTATGTACGGGTGGGTTCAAATTAACTTGGATAATGACGGGAAGAACTTGACATGTGACTTATGATTTGTTGGCTCTTAGTCAAGGTCATAAGAGCATGGGGCAAAAATCACATCGGGAGTTTCTAAAGAAACTGAAACTTGCCAAGTATGCACATACCTTCTGGAGTGTGATAACTTGAGTGGCTTCCATCAAGTTATCATGCGATGATAGTTGGATCCCGATTCTCACTGATGAGTTGGTTTACTCTTCGGGTGATCCCGACTAATTCTTCTTTCAGGTTTGGAGGAGAATTTGAGATTACAGTGGGAGGTTTCCTGATTAGATAAAGTGATAACCATTCTGATCTAGGTTAGAGTGCACGCAGAGTGTTTCTTCTCTCTCTCTCTTTGGCAGCGACCTTTGACCGACCCTAGACTATGACTCAGTGACCAAGTTGACCGAACCTTCTTAAAATACTGGCTTTTGGATTGTCTATAGTTGCATAAGTTATTGCCGCTCCTTTTTTTACCCTTTGTATTTCTCAGAACACCCCGTATTACTACGGACATTCACTTTCATTGGATAGATCCATCGTATGGTTATATACGAACTCGAAGGGACTTCTTCGAGGATGGATCCAGGTTCAGGAGAAATAGAATTGGTTTATTCAGTTGTCTTTTATTATCATCTTCTCTCAGGTTGCGAGGGCTCCTTGGTTTAGGAGAGTACACCTATTACGCTTATTGGATAGTCTTATTCCAAACCATAGGCAGGAGCCGAAAGGTAGGGAATGAAGAAAACCAATTAGCCTAAGTAGGGTGTGCAGAAGGTAATAACTAAAGAAAAAAATAAAGGAATTAAAAAGAGGGCAAAGTAAATTGCGACTGTTATCGTTCACGATCAAACCGCGTACTTCATCGCCACTCCTATTTCACTTTTAATAGAATAAGGTATTATTCAGTTGTCTTTTATGATCACCTTCTCTCAAGTTGCGAGTACTCCTTGGTTTAGGAGAGTACACCTATTATGCTTACTGGATAGTTTTCTTCCAAACCATAGGCTGGTGCCGAACGGTAGGGAAGGAAGAAAACCACTTAGCCTAACGATGGTGTACAGAAGGTTATGAATAAAGACAAATAAAGGGATTTGAAGAGATGGCAAAGTAATATACGGTTAAAGTCATGAATTGGATTATGGAAGAGGCATTACTATAAATACCAGGATACCCCTACGAAACATTTTCATGTTTCAGTGCATTGTTAAAGGAAAACTGATTTCCCGATTACATGCTTACTCCAGGGTATGTATTTACCAGGTTACATTCTCATATCTGTATGGTTTTACAGGTAATGAGCGGGAGTAAGGTATTGGGAATTAGGTGATCATCCTCATTATATCGGAATTCTTTGTAATTGGTGATATTTGAGGAAATCACCTGGGTACAGTTTTCAATCTACGATGCACAAGTTTTTGAGTTATTCAACTCAACGGACTTATACAGAGTATTGTATGTTGCCCAGTGTCCGTCAGGACAAAGGGGTATGTCCTCATACTATGTTTTGTTTACTTATGACTTCTCTAGTTTTTAGACAAGTGTTTCGTAGAAATACAATGTCTAAGTTTTGAGAAGTTGTGGGTATATGAATAAAGTAGAGAACCAGGTGTCGCAAGTATCATGATTCTTCAAAGAAATCGAAAATGTAGATTCTTGTGATTGGTATTCAGTTGATAGTAACGGTTTTAAGAAACTTGTTTCTCTTTCAGGCTACTCATAATTGGATAGATTCCTAAGTTGAGTAATGCTGATTAGCCTCTCTCCATTAAGTTGATATGCACTGGAGACAGCTGCATGATTAGAATCTGGTTCCAATTAAATTAGTGTCTCTATTTCTATATTGTATATAGAATGGTTCATATCTTAACGATGTTAAGATACGGGGAGTTGTCCGGCTTATGCTTAAAACCAGACTCTGGATAACTCAAGGCACGTTTCTGTAATGGCAGTTTGTGGGTTGACCCTGGCTTCGACGAGGGTTGACATTTCTACCATCTGGAAGATCAATAGTGATATTGTTCTTAACTCGCCACAGTTTTATTAAAATGGATTTTTTCAGAAAACAGTAGTGGGAGTATGGTAGAACTGAAAGTGATTCCAGAACCGCAAACGATTACGGAAAATTTAATAGGACCTATATATTCAATCAGGTTTGACATTCCATTAGCCACTCCGCAGATATGGTGGGTAACCTCAGACACTCGAGAGGTACTCCGGTACCCTCAAGGACGGTGACAGGGAGGTTCTTGTTTACCCAAACTTGACACTACTGTTGTTCCAGACTATGAGACCCGGCAGGAGGATAAGTATAGCGTCGTTCTAAACTATCTTTAGAAGTGTACGTATATATTATTCTACAAGAGGGTTGTCGTAGTCAGTGGGAGCAGCGGAAGCATAGTGGGCAAGTAGCTTATGTCTATTTATAGGCTTGAGCAGATATAGCGGAGATAAGATCATCTATATTTTTGATGTGACAGTCATGGGTTTGACTTCATCAGAATAGGGGATGGATCTGTTAAGAAGGTAGTAGGGTGTGATGTCCTGGTATTTGGATGACATACACAGAGTAGGAAGTAAAATTCCTATACTGCGATCGGTTGTACTTTGGTCGTCACACAGTTGTTTCTCCACAAAGGATATGGATATAATATTAGACATTCTGGTTCCTAGATCTATGGTTTTAGATCTAGAATTGGGTAGTTTCCCAATTTGGATACTTTGACAGTATTCTAATGGTATTTTAGAATAAATAACTCCTGGCATGGTGGTGTACCTGCATATGATGGAGTCACCCTCTCTAAAGGTGTCTTACAGACTAAACTAGAGAGGGATGTGTATGATTGACAGATCACTTGCTTAGGCAATTGAGTCAATCATGAGATGTCAAGTACCACACCAGATGTTGTTTATGCACTAGATGCGATACGTTTATACTAATCCAATCCTGGAGAAACATAAGGAAGCAGTTTTAGAACATGAGTGTATGTTATACGGATTTGATGACGGCAGCCTCCTCAAGGAGACGGTTATCATTCCAGGCTTCCAAGGTGACATGGATGACAGAGTGATTGTCAGAGTTATAGTTTTCCCTCTGACGAGGGACAGTATTATGGACATGTGGTCTAAGAGGATACTGTGGGTGGCATGGTGCGCGATACTGATTAGGTTCAGTTATCAATACAGTCTAAGAAGTTTGGATTTGGAGTTCATTTATGAACTAGGTCCCATCAGATATCCAGACATATTCTAAGACACCTATTACTCGATTCGGGAGATGGCTTTCTCCGTGAACTTGAGATTAAGAGAGATATAGAAAGAAACATCAGGGCGGATCCACTCACTAAGGCTATTTCTCGAACACAAGAGTTTTACAAACGAGCTTTGTGAAACTGATTAGTAGAGGAGTTGGGTGTTCGGTATCACACGGGCTGTGAGTATGCGACATCGCAATAATTAGCCATAAGTGCAAGTGGGAGATTGTTGGATATAGTGCCCTAAAAGTCAATTATTGGATCGTAGGTACGTGATTGCAATGATTAAGGTAGGACCTATACCGATATGACAGTCTTGCTCGAGATGATAGTATGCTATCTGGTTTATCTTTTTCATCGTATACATGCTTTAGTTCACTATTGCATGTTGATAGAGCCCATAGGATTCTTGCTTGACTGCCAGCAGTATGATGGCGATCATATACGTGGGAGTTAGGGTCTATAAGCACATCCTTAAAGTGTCCCTAGTCGTGGGAGTTTCGAGACAGGGCATCGATTCTCCAGAGTAGACTAGTGTATACAGTCGAGACCCCGACGAGGGGCAGTGGCCGGTCTCACAAGCCACTGGTGTCAGTTGGATCACCAAAGATGTATACAGGTGCTCATTGGGTTATGAGTTCACCGGACAGGACTCGCTGGGAACATGCTAGTTGGTATTATACATATCGTCAGATAGCAGTTCCCAGGTGACATGTGTACAGGTTAGTTTGTCGACCTGAGATCGTCATTTGTCTCGTGTGAGTTCCCACTGTGCTTTGATTTCTACCCTACCACGCTCAAAGGAGACGTGCAAACAGGTATTTTTTGGGTACAGTCCCGAGCCACATGGAGGCAGTGAGCGGATCGTCGGGGATTCGTCTCTCCCGGTATTGGGGGTTGATGTCGCACAGTGCACAGGTGGCCATTACTAGAAATCCTCGGCCGAGGTAGTGGAGAATTACTGATTTGGATCAGTAGTTTCTCAGGTGGTGATGGGCTTCATGCCGACACGATTTATCGCGTTATTAGGGGTCTGACTTTATCCACCCCCTAGACTCGATGTGCGATACTCTTTAGACGAACGGACCGGACTGTACGGATATTGTCACTGTTAGGCTCAGTAGGGTTTATGGATGAGTTCGCTCGCCAACTTCCCTTCCAATCAATACATAGGCAACCGTTACGTACAGCTTGTACCTCTGACATGCTAGCGGTTATACCCAGTGCCAGTGTGTTGATGAGTCATTAGAGTCCCCCACAGATAGTTTCCCATGTTCCGGCGAAACGTTGTAGAGGCCGTATGGTTTTATGGCAGGGTTCGAAAAATGCACGTGCGTTTTCGCACGTGTCATATTTCGGGCAGATAATACTGGTCGGCTTTGGTTTAAGCCGGATCCGAGTATTACACTGTGTAGATATAATATCTTTGTCTCAGTTGCATTTGTATTCGGTCGTAATACAAATGCTGGTTACGCGGTTATCCTGAAATTCGTTTCGGGATCGCTTTTTGGAAGTTGCCAGTTTTCTATCGCTCGTCTTTAACATTCGGTTAAATACGGATTTATCTTTTCGTCACTTGGGTGAGTCATGAGGGTGAGTCGTGCTTCTAGAAGTTTCTAGATGATGACTAGGATGATGAGGTGGCTAGTGAGTCATTAGTGCATTAATGGAGCATTTAATGAATGGATGACTAAGTGTGATGATTCATTTGTTCATTAAATGATAATGCAAGGTGTTTATGATGATTCATTCTCTTCATTAATTGTTGGAGTTACCCCCCCTCCTACACTCACTTCCCCCCTCTCCTTAAGTGGCCGGCCCCTCATTTGCAAAAGATCATGGTTGTGTTTGGAAAAAATGAGATGATAAATTTGTTCATGGAAATTTCATAGTTCATTTTCTTATCACCCGATTCAAAAGGCAACTTCATTAACCGTTCGTCCATAGCTTTGGACGTAACGAGACAAAGTGTTCTATTCATTCTCTATATCAATCTTGGTCATCTCTTTTGGCAACCTTGATGATCGAGTTGCCTCGGTTCAGAGGCGGGAGCCCGTTTAAAGATCCGTCGACGTGGTGCCACCTGGACGAGAAGACTGGAGATTCAGGAGATCGGAGTAGCCGCAATAAAGCGTGGGATGATGGTTGAAGATCGAAGGACTCAGATCGTTCGGTATAACATTTCTGCCCACTTTGTAGTTTGTTAGTTTAGCTTTAATGGCAGATCCGGGTTAAAGTACACGATAGCGCCAGTTTGTAAAAGTTTTTGTTCCGCATTTGGCGTCTGTTAGACGGCCGGGGCCCTACCGTGGACTTATACGATCTGCATCATAGTCCTGGTAGTCAAGTACACATCCTAAGGGCTTTACCAACATGTAACAGAGAGACAATCAGTGTACATGTTAAGATAAAGAGTAACCAGATAGCATACTATCATGTCGAGCAAGAAAGTCCTCCCTATATATGTCCAAGCATCCACTACAATATACATCTCATGTATAGTAATGGCCTCTAGGGCATACATATAACTAACAATCTCCCACTTGCACTAGGGCCATCTGATAACAGTGGTTGTAGTATCTTATACTCAACCATCCCATAAAAGTCTCTCTCTGGGAAAAGGCCTTTGTGAGTGGATCCGCCGTGTTGTCCTCTGAGTCTACTCTCCTTATCTCGATCCCCTGGAGATCATCCATCTCCATGATCAGGTGATACTACCTTAGAATATGTCTGGATCACTGATGGGACGGTTGTTCCTTGGCATAAGCCGCAACTCCATTGTCACACAATGGTAGGAACGAAGTTCATCTCATGAACTAATATACACTCAGACTGCCTCTTTGGTAGCATCTTTGGTAGCGATGTATCTAGCATTTATCATCTAATCTGCCACGGTATCTAGCTTGGAACACTTCCAACATATCGTACCTCCTCTGAGGGTAAAGACAATGCCTGTGACTGACATTCAGTCGACCTTACCACCCTGGAAGCTATCCAGTGATTCTCCCCAGGATCGATTGATACCATCTCACTACACCTAGTGAGAATCCTAACATCCACTTAGATCTATCACATAGATCCAAAAACCTTGGATTTTAGGATGTATCACCTTGATCCTATATGGAGAACCCTTGTGATAAGAGAAGATTGATCGAGCGTAGCATAGCAACTCCTTTCCTATCAAGAGTATGTCATCCACGTACTATACGATGATCACTACCATACTCCCTACTACCCTTTTGTATATACAAGGTTCATTTACCATTTTGATGAAGTCAAACTCTTTGACTACCATATCAAAATAGATGTTCCAACTCCGTGATGCCTGCCTTTGTTAGTGTATATGCCGTAGAGGCCATTACTGTATCATACTAGTTTGTATATTACTTAATGGAAGCTTGGGATATTCACCTTGTATAAACAATCTTGCTCAATATAGTAGTATGCTACTTGGTTTGTTTCTACTTCAATGTGTACATGTGTTTATTTTAGTATATCACCTATACACATTAGTGGAGCCCTTAGGATCTTTGCTTGATTACCAGCGTTGTGATGGCAGTCACACTAGTGGGGGCTGGGTAATCTATAAGCACATCCTTATGCAGGTCCCTAGTCGCAGGACTATCGAGACAGGGCATCGATACTCCGGAGTAGAATAGCGTATGCGCTTCTCATCCCAGTGTGGGAGATGGTCTGTCCCGCAGCCATCAGTACGTCGTACTGGAGATAGTATGCGGGTGCTCGTTGGGTTACGAGTACACTGGATATGACTCGTCGGGAACTGTTGGTTGGTACTATACCTATCGTCAGTTATCAGTTCCCAGGTGACATGAGTACAGCTTAGTCCGCTGACTTGACACTGTCACTTCGCCTCGAGTGTGTTCCCACTGTACTTAGATTACTACCCTACCACGGCTGAAAGGAGTCGTGCAAACAGGTAGTAGTTGGGTGCAGTCCCGAAGCATTTGGAGGCAGTGACGGTTAGACAGGATTCGTCTCTCCCGGTATTGGGGGTTGACATCGCGCTGTGTCTAGGAGAGCCATTACACGAGTAGTCCCTGGCCAGGGCAAGCGAGATATACTGGTAGGTTTCCAGTGTTATCTCAGGGTGTTCTGGGCTTCACTCCGACATGACTTGTACCGCTATTAGGGGACTGATGTTTAACGCCCCCTAGGCCCGCCATGCGATGTATCAGACGAACAGATCGGACTGCATGGAGACTGTCACATTCAGGCTCAGTAGGAGTTCAGATGGGTTTCACTCGTCAGTCTTCTTGTCGGCATCTACCTGGGGACCGTTGAAAGGTTCCTAGGCACCCTAGTGAGGTCTCACAAGGCATCGAACATGCCAATTTAAAAAAAAATGGTGCCGAGAAACCCTAGACTACGGATCTTAGACTAGATGTTTAGGCGAAACGGTAAACTAGTCAACTACTTAACTAAAAGTTAGGATGCTACAACCTTTGTAGATCCGGATATCCACTTCCTAAGCTCCATGAGGGCGTCCTCTCGCTGTCCATCGTGAATCTTGGACTCTCGCGACGGCTTCATCGGAGAAACGAGCGGAATTGGTCGTCGGCTTCGTGTCAAAGACGATCTACGTCGAGGTTGCACTAGTTCAAGCTCCGACTTCAAAAAGTTGTGAAACTTGTGAAGAAAACACCCAAAACAACTTGGCAAGAGGTAGAGGGTGAAGAAATAGGAGGTGGGTTCACTTTAGAATTGGATTTCTCTCACTAGAACTCATGTTGCCATTAAAGTAGCAAGCTTTTTCCTTTTTGAAGAAGAAGATGATCAAGCTAGTTATGATAAGTTCTCTTTTAAAAATGAAAAGAAAATACAAACTTATCATAACTATAACTAGGGTTAAGTATAGAGAATAAACCATGGTCATTTGAGTGGGTTAGGGTTAAGCATGAAGACAATAATGGTTAGCAAAGTCAAAGCTTCATGAAGCTTCAATATGAAACAAAAATTGCCACCATTTTCATCTTAAAGTTTATCCAAATAAATGAATAAACAAATAAATGAATAAATGCATAATCAAAACCCTAATCTCAAGTTAACTATGGTTTAATTCTATACACTTAACCATATAATCAAGTATCATCAAACATGATACAAATATGTGCACAAAAGTATATCACATATACAATGTGTAAATCAAGTGAGAAAAATCCGTTTAAAATGAACCAATACTAGTTAATGCAAAGTAATATATCAAATATATAATTATACATTAAATCATTAAATCAACACTTGATTCAATGATCCGGTCATGTCGCACATAACCGACTAGTATTCAATGCATCGATTTATCGAATCAATGATTCGATAACTATGTCATATCTCATACAACCAATCGAAACATTAATCGCGAGAATCAAATACGGTATCACATACACGCATTATTCTCGGTCCCGCACATATCTCATATGCACTCCTATTTCGTTTCGCTTTAGCTAGGAAACCTCTGTGTAGGACTCTAAAGACTCGTCAATACGCCGGTAGCAGATGATGATCATATCAAGCACCCACAAGCCGCAAGCGGTCTGCTAAACGTAACGGCCACCCGGGTATTGAGCGATCAGAAGATCGACGAGCTAGCCCGCTCACACTCCTGTGAATCCAACCAGTAACACTTACCGTACAGTCCGGTCTGTTCGTCTGATACGTCGCATATCAAGTTTAGGGGTGGTAAACGTCAGACCCCAATACTCGATAAGTCGTGCCGATGTGAGGCTCATAACGGGTCGAGAAACTACTGGTAACACTTACCAGCAAATCTCTGATCAGCCCTGGCCAGGGACTTCCCTATTACGGCCAATCGAGCACAGCGCAACATCAACCCCCAATACCGGGAGAGACGAAACCCCTCCTATCGCTCATTGCCTCCATGTGATTCGGGACTGTACCCAAAGACCACCGTTTTGCACGCCCTCATGGACGTGGTAAGGTGGAGATCAAAGCACAGTGGGAATCACACAAGACTCTATGACGATCTCGGGTCTGCAGACTAACCTGCACAAGTGTCACCTGAGAACTGCCATCTGACGTGAGGTATAATACCATCTGGGAGTTCTCGGCGAGTCCGTCCAGTGTACCCTGTCTCCACTGAGCACCCGTATACCATCTCTGATGTCAAACACCAATGGATATAGGATCATCCATTGCCCATCACATGGGTCGAGAAGCGTATATGCTAGTCTACTCTGGTATATCGATGCCCCGTCTCGATACACCTACGACTAGGGACCTTGAAGGATGTACTTATGGACTACCATGTCCCCACTAGTATGATCTGCATCATAGTCCAGGTAGTCAAGTACACATCCTAAGGGCTTTACCAATATGTAACTACAAGACAGTATAAAGAGACTAGTGTACATGTTAAGATAAAGAGTAACCAGATAGCATACTATCATATCGAGCAAGAAAGTCATCTCTATATATGTCCAAGCATCCAATATAATATACAACATCTGTACAATACTGGCCTCTAGGGCATACATACAACTAACAATCTCCCACTTGCACTAGGGCCAGCTGCTGTAGTATCGCATACCGAGCATCCCGAAGAGTCTCTCAAACTGTGTCTGGGGAATGGCCTTCGTGAGTGGATCCGCCGTGTTGTTCTTCGTGTCTACCCTCCTGACCTCGATCTCCCGGCGATCAACTATCTCCCGGATCTGGTGATACCGCCTCAGAATATGCCTGGATCGCTGATGGGACCTGGGTTCCTTGGCCAAAGCCACCGCTCCATTGTTATCGCAATACAAAGGTATTGGATGCTCAATGGATGGAACCACTCCAAGTTCAGTAATGAACTTCTTGATCCAGACAGCCTCTTTGGCAGCATCGTTGGCAGCGATGTATTCAGCCTCCATTGTCGAGTCTGCCATGGTTTCCTGCTTGGAACTCTTCCAGCTAACCGCCCCTCCGTAAAGGGTAAAGACAAAGCCCGACTGCGACTTAGAGTCGTCCTTATCACTCTGGAAGCTCGAATCGGTAAAGGACTCCACTTGGAGTTCTCCGTTACCATACACCAAGAACATATCTTTAGTCCTTCGCAAGTACTTGAGAATGCTCTTCACAGCTGTCCAGTGACTCTCTCCAGGATCAGCTTGATACCTGCTCACTATACTTAGTGAGTATGCTACATCGGGTCTGGTACATAGCATCGCATACATGATAGAGCCTACTGCCGAAGCATAGGGTATCCCTTGCATGCGAGCTCTCTCCAAATCAGTCTTGGGAGACATCTCTTTGGAGAGAGTGACTCCAGAGATCGTGGGCATGTTCCCACGCTTGGACTCTTCCATACTAAACCTCTTTAGTATGGTGTCAATGTACCTGGATTGGGACAATCCAAAAATCCGTTTGGATCTATCTCTATAGATCCTGATTCCCAATATGCAGGAGGCATCACCAAGATCTTTCATTGAGAATCTTTGTGATAAGAAGAGCTTGACCGATTGCAGCATAGGAATATCATTTCCTATCAAGAGTATGTCGTCCACGTACAATACGAGGAAGACAACCTTACTCTCTGCCACCTTCCTGTATATACAAGGTTCATCTGGATTTTGACGAAATCAAACTCTTTGATAACGACGTCAAAGCAGATGTTCCAACTCCACGATGCTTGCTTTAATCCATAAATGGATTTAAGCAGCTTGCACACCTTCCCGCTGCAGCTGTTTCCAGTGCATATCCCCAGAAGGAAATAGGTAACTCAGCTGTGCTCATCATAGAGCGCACCATATCTAATAGGGTGCGGTTCCTCCGTTCTGATACACCGTTGTGCTGTGGTGTATATGGAGGAGTCAGCTGAGAGAGAATCCCATTCTCTTTTAGGAAGTCCAGGAATTCATTGCTTAAGTATTCTCCTCCTCGATCAGATCGTAGGATTTTAATACATTTTCCGGTTTGGTTCTCAATTTCTTGCTTATATTCCCTAAATTTCTCAAAAGCTTCTGATTTGTGTTTCATCAGGAACACATACCCGAACCTAGAGAGATCGTCAGTGAATGTAATGAAGTATGAAGAACCATCCCTGGCATGTGTAGACATGGGACCGCATACATCACTATGTATCAGTCCCAAGAGTTCTGTAACTCTTTCTCCGTGTCCCGTAAACGGAGTTTTGGTCATCTTGCCTTTGAGACATGACTGGCAAGTGTCATAAGATGAAAATTCAAACGGATTTAAATATCCATCTTTATGCAACTTAGCTAGTCGTGTCACATTGATGTGACCCAGTCTACAATGCCACAAGAAGGATTCATTGAGTTCAGAACTCTTCCTCTTGTGTGTGTTTGTTATGCTCAGAACTGTTGATTGATTTAGAACATAAATGCCATTGCATAACGTGCCTGATCCAACCAACTTTTGGTTACGGAAAATGTTCATAACATTATCCTGTAATACAAAATTATATCCCTCTTTACTTAATAAAGAAACCGATATAATGTTGCATATCAGGTTCGGCATGTAATAACATTCGTTCAGAACCAATGTATTACCAGTTGGTAATACAAGGTGATATTTCCCGACAGTCTTAGCTGCAACAATTGCACCATTTCCAACTCTAATGTCTTTATCACCTTCTCCAAGTTCTCTACCTTTCCTTAGCCCATGTAACTGATTACATATATGGGATCCCGACCCGGTATCCAATACCCAGGACGTAGAGCAAATGGAGAAACAGTTCTCAGTAACGAACACACCCGAAGAAAATGCATCAACATGTACTTTCTTCATTTGGGTGGCATGGGAATCCTGGCATTCCCCTATATCCTGTTCATTCCTATAACTCTTATAAGAAAGAACGGAACCAACGTTCCCCAGCACAGTATAACATGCGGGTTCGGTCAATACATCCATTTTATTATCTTCATTAGGGCATGAAATGGTCGCTACCTGGAGAGAGAGAGAAGAAAACACTTTAGCGTATGCTCGTGCAAGATCAGATTGGTTATTATCTTATCTAATCAGGATGGCTCCCACTGCTTTTTATCAAATCTTCCTTCAAACCCTAAAAGGAAAGACTAGCCGGGATTAATTACACACTGCAAGTTCGCCAATCTTTCAGCCAGGCCAGTGTCGGTACTTTGAGGGAGGTCCCCCGTGCTTTCGCACGAACCTAATTAATGTAAACCTCGTTTTCCCAGAGGCGTAACCTCGTTAACACCTTTCTAGACACCTACTTGATCGGCTAATTGCAATGTGTAAAACTCTCCCTGGAGTAACTCTTACTCGCAGTGGGTATCGGGATCCAACTATCTCATAGAAGGTATGCAATCTCATTGCAAATTTCAACACTTGAAATTCCCGATAATCTTTTGCCTCTAGCGTGCTATGACCTTGACGCAAGCCAACAAACCATAGTGCGCTAGTCAAGTTCAACCCGTCATTTCCTGATTGAATTAAACCCACCCGTACGACCCTTGATGCAGGCCAACAAAGTCGCACGACTACCCTAATCCAATCTGCATCATATGCATAAGCAGATAAATACTAGTTAGCTACCGCACACTACGCCTTGACGCAGGCCAACAAACGTAGCACGAATACTAACTACTACTCATCTGAAATGACGGAGGGCTATGCCAGGTTTTTCTGAAAACCATGAGCGTAATGAACTTGATATCGTTGTAGAATCAAATGAAGTTTTGAAATGGAGTGATTTTGAGGCTTTTCTAGTCTTGCTAAAGGAGTCACTCCCGGTGAAGGGATCTCGGTCCTTTCCTCGTCGAATGAGGTGCGGGATATATCATATATATCGCTGTGCAAAGCAAAAACCCAAAAGCAGTCAAAAGCAAACCGAGTGTGTAGCATCTGCCAGTTATTGCTAAAGGAGTCACTCCCGGTGAAGGGATCTCGGTCCTTTCCTCATCGAATAAGGTGCATGGTATATCATATACACCGCTGTACAAAGCAAGAACTGTAGCTACCCGTTTTATTTTAAAATTCGATTCCACAACATCTTAGGTTTCTTATCTTTCATTAATCACATTAATGAAGTCCCATCATTTAAATACCTAAACATCACAGATAGATATGACGTACACTTATGCCATCCGCATTCGCCTCGATGTCCCCTCGTGCACCGTTAGGTTAGGTAACTAACTACAGAGCAGGGCAGGGCTAGCGCGGGTGTAAAACATAAGTAACGTCTATATAATATATCATATATACTATATACTATATCCATCACAGAGTCACAATACAGATATCGCAGCAGAATAAACATATGAAATATTGGATATACTAGGACGTCCGTGTTTTCAATACGAGCCAGCATAAAACACGGATTCCACGGTCGTGATGAATAGCCAATCCCACACCCCTAGACCCCTACGAGAGCGACAAGCAACCCTGCCAATTCTAGGGTTAGGAGACCCGGACTCGACTCCTCGAGTTGGTCTCCCACTGGACCCCAGAACCCGGTTACTTGTGCTCCCCTCCTTGGGTCTATCCTAATGCGGAAAAGTAAATAATATACAAGAGGTGACATCTTCCGCTACCTGGAAGTGCCCCAAATAAAAGAATATTACATACAAGTTTTTACATGAATGAAAATGAAAAACACTCATCTCACATAAAAACCCCCGGCTATTCGAACATGACGATCCAATATAACATATCCAGCAACACATAACATCACATGTCATCAACGTAAGTAAGTATGCGTACCCCAATTGTCGTTGACGTATAGCAACGAAACCGGCGATATGACCATACTACACTTACGGTCACATAAAAGAAAGTGTAAAACTATAACAATTGGAATCCGCAACTTCTTTAGACATCACATGCCTAATCAAATGAAATACTTAGACATCACATGCCTAACAGATATAAATCCCGCATTTTAGTCTCATTATCGAAAACTCTTTTCAATATTATGTGGGACTAAACTGCTAGATTTATAACATTCATTCAGTTATCTCATAACTGTTTGTGAATTCCAATTATTGTATCACATTCCAGATAAACAGAAAATGTTAAACTTTCCGACCGAACAGTCGAATACCCAAGTTTTCCCGATACAGTCCAACACATGAAATAAGTCTAACAACATTCAGTTCGTGCCTCAGTACCGACGGTCCAGCCGTAGAAGGGTCAAGCCAACGCCTCACATGTGGCACGCCGTACTGCCCCAAACCCGAAGGTTCAAAGGGCAGTTCAAGACGGTCACATAATCGAGTTAAGGTTTGTTGTCTTCTAGAGGGTCCATCGCGTTACTTGCACTACTTAGAACGTCGTTAAACTACGGAAAAATCCAACACTTGGGAAATTTCCCGACAGGGGAAAAATTGGGTATTTATATCCGGTCGAACTTTTTAACATATTCTGAAAGTTATCCGGAAATACACAAAAGACGAAATTTGATAATCCGATCGAAATACCGAATCCCCAAAACAACCCCAGAAAATTCAACTCTTGAATGAATATTAAAAATTCCCAAGAAAACCACCACAGAAAAATTTGAATTACCGTGAAAATTAAAATGCACAAAGGAACAATAAGGCCGCGGAACCGCCGCGTCATGCATAGCACGTACCGCGGTTCCGCGGTGGAAAAGTTGATTCAGGCCCTCGTATTTCACAGTAATTCAAATAACACCCTGCTTGATTTTCTGAATATTTTTAATTGACAAAAATGCACAGTTTTGAAAAAAGGACAGAGAGCATGTTAGAAATGGGTTTTCGGGTTCGTTCGGACTTCAAACTCCGTCTGGACTTCGCCTAAGGCTCTAGCTAGGCTCTGATACCAGTGAAAGGTTCCTAGGCACCCTAGTGAGGTCTCACAAGGCATCGAACATGCCAATTTAAAAAAAAAATGGTGCCGAGAAATCCTAGACTACGGATCTTAGACTAGATGTTTAGGCGAAACGGTAAACTAGTTAACTACTTAACTAAAAGTTAGGATGCTACAACCTTTGTAGATCCGGATATCCACTTCCTAAGCTCCACGTGGGCGTCCTCTCGCTGTCCATCGTGAATCTTGGACTCTCGCGATGGCTTCATCGGAGAAACGAGCGGAATTGTTCGTCGGCTTCGTGTCAAAGACGATCTACGTCGAGTTTGCACTAGTTCAAGCTCCGACTTCACAAAGTTGTGAAACTTGTGAAGAAAACACCCAAAACAACTTGGCAAGAGGTAGAGGGTGAAGAAATAGGAGGTGGGTTCACTTTAGAATTGGATTTCTCTCACTAGAACTCAAGTTGCCATTAAAGTAGCAAGCTTTTTCCTTTTTGAAGAAGAAGATGATCAAGCTAGTTATGATAAGTTCTCTTTTAAAAATGAAAAGAAAATACAAACTTATCATAACTATAACTAGGGTTAAGTGTAGAGAATAAACCATGGTCATTTGAGTGGGTTAGGGTTAAGCATGAAGACAAGAATGGTTAGCAAAGTCAAAGCTTCATGAAGCTTCAATATGAAACAAAAATTGCCACCATTTTCATCTTAAAGTTTATCCAAATAAATGAATAAACAAATAAATGAATAAATGCATAATCAAAACCCTAATCTCAAGTTAACTATGGTTTAATTCTATACACTTAACCATATAATCAAGTATCATCAAACATGATAAAAATATGTGCACAAAAGTATATCACATATACAATGTGTAAATCAAGTGAGAAAAATCCGTTTAAAACGAATCAATACTAGTTAATGCAAAGTAATATATCAAATATATAATTATACATTAAATCATTAAATCAACACTTGATTCAATGATCCGGTCATGTCGCACATAACCGACTAGTATTCAATGCATCGATTTATCGAATCAATGATTCGATAACTAGGTCATATCTCATACAACCAATCGAAACATTAATCGCGAGAATCAAATACGGTATCACATACACGCATTATTCTCGGTCCCGCACATATCTCATATCCACTCCTATTTCGTTTCGCTTGAGCTAGGAAACCTCTGTGTAGGACTCTAAGGACTCGTCAATACGCCGGTAGCAGATGATGATCATATCAAGCACCCACAAGCCGCAAGCGGTCTGCTAAACGTAACGACCACCCGGATATTGAGCGATCAGAAGATCGACGAGCTAGCCCGCTCACACTCCTGTGAATCCAACCAGTAACACTTACCGTACAGTCCGGTCTGTTCGTCTGATACGTCGCATATCAAGTCTAGGGGTGGTAAACGTCAGACCCCAATACTCGATAAGTCGTGCCGATGTGAGGCTCATAACGGGTCGAGAAACTACTGGTAACACTTACCAGCAAATCTCTGATCAGCCCTGGCCAGGGACTTCCCTGTTACGGCCAATCGAGCACAGCGCAACATCAACCGCCAATACCGGGAGAGACGAAACCCCTCCTATCGCTCATTGCCTCCATATGACTCGGGACTGTACCCAAAGACCACCGTTTTGCACCCCCTCATGGACGTGGTAAGGTGGAGATCAAAGCACAGTGGGAATCACATAAGACTCTATGACGATCTCGGGTCTGCAGACTAACCTGCATAAGTGTCACCTGAGAACTGCCATCTGACGTGAGGTATAATACCATCTGGGAGTTCTCGGCGAGTCCGTCCAGTGTACCCAGTCTCCACTGAGCACCCGTATACCATCTCTGATGTCAAACACCAATGGATATGGGATCATCCATCGCCCATCACATGGGTCGAGAAGCGTATATGCTAGTCTACTCTGGTATATCGATGCCCCGTCTCGATACACCTACGACTAGGGACCTTGAAGGATGTACTTATGGACTACCATGTCCCCACTAGTATGATCTGCATCATAGTCCAGGTAGTCAAGTACACATCCTAAGGGCTTTACCAACATGTAACTACAAGACAGTATAAAGAGACTAGTGTACATGTTAAGATAAAGAGTAACCAGATAGTATACTATCATATCGAGCAAGAAAGTCATCTCTATATATGTCCAAGCATCCAATATAATATACAACATCTGTACAATACTGGCCTCTAGGGCATACATACAACTAACAACCGTTATGCACAGCTAGTGCCGCTTGCGGTCTGTGGTTAAACCCACTGCCAGCGTAGTGTCGAGTCTTTAGAGTCCCACACAGAAAGCTATTCGCCTTTTGGCAAAAGAGTAGAGGTCGCATGGTTTTGCGACAGGGTTCGGTCACATCCGTGCACTTGTGCACGTACAGTGTCCGGACAGTTAACACTAGCGGGCTTTGGTTTAAGCCAGATCTTAGTGTACGTTTTGGGATTGGTTTTATCTAGTATGTATTCGTGTTCCTCGGAACGCGGATGCGGGTGTGTATGCACAGTTGACGGAGAGACAGAGGCAGAGGATTCTCATTAGGGTTGTTGACTGTTGACTATTGACTTTTTGCTAAACCCTAATGAGAATATGATATATGATTAATAATAATATTAATTAAGTATTATAGTGACATGGTTGTTGAGGGGTTGACTTTGTTGACTTGTTGACTTTGTTGACCGGTTGACTAGGTTGGACTAGTTGACCATCATCATGACAATATCTATCATTTCATGGCAAAGACTTTTGCTTGCTTGTTTATCTTGTGCAAAATGAGTGCATGAAATGATATGGCTATTTTGACTTAAACCATCACATAATACTTGATTGGTATTTTTGTTATGATGACTTTGGATTATGAGAGCCAAAGGGAGAAAAGTCTTGCTCATTCTCTCATTCCCTTTCTCTCTCTTGTTTGAGCTCTCACCCTTTTCCTCTTGCTCCCCCTCTCTCTAGTCTATGGTTCACTTGTCTCATATGTTGAGAAGCAAGAACCATAGAGAAAAATCCCAACACACTCTTCTCTACTCACTCTAGTTCACAAGGTTTAGCAAACCGAGTGAACTAGTTTCTTCAAAGTTCGAAGAAGAAGCCAAAGGTAGAAGCTTTCGGGTGGATCGATCTTCGGCGCAAGGAGACGACGGGGTGAAGCCGATCCGTACACCATCGAGAGTTGAAGACGAAGGAGTTCAAGAAAGAAAGGTATAACCCCCTAACCGAGTAGTTAACAACTCCTAGTTAGGTTGTTAGGTAGATAGTTTAACAAAGATCCTGTTTGAGTCCATGTTACCATCTCTAGAAAAATTGTTTTTCATCATTTCCGCAAGCCCGTAAGTACCGGGAGCGGTAGCATGGACTTACAGTGGTATCAGAGCCTAGTTAAACACTACCTAACATGTTAGCATAGTAACTAGAAATTCGATCGGAGAAAAAGTCACGAAATACACCCCGATATCAAACTTGCTGTCAATTTTTAAAGTGCTGTAAAAATGATAAGTCATACTTTAAAAATCGACTCAGGGTTTTTATAGTCTACTGTAGAAAAACGGTCCAAAGAACCCATCAAACCGCCGCGGAAACGCAGCAATAGCTTGCTATTGCCGCGGTTCCGCGGCCGATTTAGCTCCTCTCTGGATCGCCTTCACTGCAGTTTGTTCTATGGGGTATTTTAGGATTTTTGGTATATGTTATTTCAGCCCAGATTTTCCAGAAAGAAAAATTTGTTTTTGTGGCTTTAAAAACCGTATTTTAATCGAGTTTCTAAAGATTAAGGCTAACTGGTTTATATCTGTGATGTGATATTTGTATTGAACGTCTGCTAATCGCTATATGTCGATTAGTGGGAGTTATACAAATCTGTGATCTGTAATGTTGATGGTATGTGTATATGAATTCTTTGGATTGTCGCGGATGAATAGCCGGGGGTTGTGAGATGAGAGTTTTTTCTTTTATCTTTCAATTCATGTAATATGTAAATTGATGTAATATTATTTTTGGCCGCACAACCGGGTCGGGGTTGTAGCCTTCATTGTATAATTTCTTTTTACTGTTTTTGCTCATAGGATAGACCCATGGAGGGGGTGCACAAACTACCGGGTATCCCGAAGTGCCGAGTGGCCTACTCACGGAGTTGAGGGAGGTTGCTTCGCTTCGGGTACTTGGCGGGTAGTTTGCCACACCCGTAGGGGTCTAGGGTGGGGTATTGGCTATTCATCACGACCGTGTAATCTGCTTTTCGTTACAGGCTCGTACGAATTGCGGATTCCTAGTATATCCAATGTATTCATCTGTGATCTGAAATGGCTATCATTGCAATATATCTATATATGATATTATTTAGGCGTTGCTTATGTTTTGCAGCCGCGCTAGCCCAGCCCCCGCTCTGTCGTTAGTTAAGTAACCTAACGGGTAATGACGGGGCCCCGTGGCGAATGCGAATGGTATAAGCGTACGTCATATTTTGGTTGTTTTCTGCAATGGTAGGATTAAATGATGGGACACATTAAAAGAACTAATGCAAGAATAACACGCATTAAAAGAACTAATGCAAGGAAATAAACTAAGTAAAAGTCGTTGGAACACTTTGAAAACCACTCGGTTCTTTTCAAAACCAAACTTTTAAATGCGGAGCTTGAGCCACTCCTTTTTAAAAGCTATCTCGTTCCATCGATTATATCAAGTTCACTACGTTCACGGTTTCACCAAAACCATTCGTAGCCCTCCGTCGTTTCACATGGATGGTCAATAGTATTCAAGCTATGTTTGTTGGCCAAAGTCAAGGCATAGTGATTGGTAGCTATTGGGTATTCATGTGCAGCATAGATAGATGTGTTGGTTTGGGGCAGTCGTTCTACCTTGTTGGCCAAAGTCAAGAGTATGTGCGGGTGGGCTCAAATTAACCTGGAGAATAACGGGTAGAACTTGACATGTGACTTATGATTTGTTGGCCAAAGTCAAGGTCATAAGAGCATGGGGCAAAAATCCACATCGGGGGTTTTCAAAAGAACTAAAACTTGCTAGTGTTGCATACCATTTGGAGTGTGATGATTCTGGTAGGATTCCTTCAGTTTCGTCACGCGATAATATTTGGATCCCGATCTTACTGTGAGTATATGCTACTCCTCGGGAAATTTCTCACTTAACGATCAATGCTATAAACCAAGTAGGTGTCTAGAAAGGTGTTAGCGGGGCTACGCCCACAGGGAAAAGAGGTTATTTAATTAAGGAACTTCGCGAAAGCGTTGGAAAACCTCCCTCGAAGTACCGACACCAGCCTGGCCGAACGGTTAAGCAAGAATTGTACGGTGAGATTGATCCTGTCTAATTCTTCCTTTTTGGTTTGAGGAGGGATTCGAGAGACAGTGGGAGCCATCCTGTTTAGACAAACTAAAAACCACTCTAAACTTGCAAGAGTATTTTGCTGAGTGTTTCTTCTCTCTCTCCTAATTGCAGCGACCAATCGACATGACTGGACTTAAGTTACTTCTAGATAAAAATATACTGACAGGGCCAAACTACAAAGATTGGCTCAGGAATGTCAAAATGGCAATCACTTATGACAAGTTGGGGTATCTCCTTACCACCAAAGCTCCCCCTGTCCCATGTCCCACCTCCAGCGTCGCGGATAAGGAAATCCGTAAGACCTGGGAGATAGATAGCGCGAAGGCCAAGTGCCTCGTGCTTGCCTCTGTGGACAACGAACATCAGAGGAGGCACGAGAATATGGATCTCGAATCCATATTTCTCCATACAAAAGAACTGTATGGAGAGCAATCTCGTATCGCAAGATACGAAGTGTCGAAGAAGTTATTTTCGGCAAGGTTGGCCATCGGATCATCGGTAGCGGAACACGTGCTTAAGATGATTGGCTTCATTGAGGAGCTCGCGGAACTTGAGACCACGTTAGAGAACGAGCTCTATACGGACTTGATTCTCCAGTCCCTTCCTTCCACTTACGCCCAGTTTATCCTGAACTTCAACTTACAAGAAAAAGAAGTTGAACTTTCAGAACTCCTCAACATGCTGAGGAGTGCAGAGGGCACCCTACAGAAAGGTAGGGAAACATCCACTTTGTTTGTAGAAGGATCTTCATCTTCTAGGTCCAAGGCGAAAGCCAAGGGAAAGAAGAAGAAAGCCTCTGCCAAACCAAGGGGTGGTGTTAGTAAAGTGGATACGAAAGGAAAAGCAAAAGCAACAAAGGTAGCGGGAAGGCTTGTGGATAAGGAAGAGTGCTTTTTCTGTCATAAGAGTGGTCACTGGAAGAAAGATTGCAGGGCTTGGAAAGCCAGGACACAGGAACTGAAGCAAGTTGCGGTTTCAGCTTCAGGTGTGTATGTTATTGAAAACTGTCTATCAATAAACTCTACTTCCTGGGTATTGGATACCGGATCAGGATCTCATATCTGTAATTCTTTGCAGGCGTTGAGAAACCGTAGGGTTTTGAAGGCAGGTGACATGACCCTCAAAGTTGCAAACGGAGCTAGCAGGGATGCTAAGGCCGTGGGGGACTATCACCTGGGAATGTCAGATGGACATGTTTTGGTTTTACGTAATTGCTTTTTTGTACCCAACACAACTTGTAATATCATTTCTGTATCTTTTATTTCTAAAGAAGGTTATGAATTTGCGTTTGTAAGTAATGTTGTAAACATTCACCTTAATCAAGTTCTGATTGGGTCAGGTACATTAAGCAATGGTATATACGTACTAAACCAACCACAGATTTTCAATGTCCAGAATACACACAAAAGAAAGTCTCCGGAAATAAATCAGACTTTCTTATGGCATTATAGACTGGGTCACATCAATGAGAGAAGGTTGGAGAAGTTACATACAGAAGGATATTTGAATCCGTTCGAATATCAATCATATGCCACTTGTCAATCTTGTCTCAAAGGAAAGATGATAAAGACTCCGTTCACTGGACACGGAGTAAGAGCGAGCGAGCTCTTGGGACTCGTACACAACGACGTGTGCGGTCCAATGTCTACACCTGCGCGAAGCGGTTATTCTTACTTCATTACTTTTACGGATGACTTTTCAAGGTACGGTTATGTCTTCTTAATGAAACATAAGTCCGAAGCCTTTGGAAAATTCCAGGAATATAAGAATGAAGTAGAAAAACAAACCGGCAAAAGTATCAAGATTCTAAGATCGGATCGAGGTGGTGAATACTTGAGTGCCGAGTTCCTGGACTATTTAAAAGAGAACGGAATTCTCTCTCAGCTTACTCCTCCATACACTCCGCAGCATAACGGTGTATCGGAGAGACGGAACCGAACCCTATTGGATATGGTATGGTCCATGATGAGTAACGCTGAGTTACCGCGATCATTCGGGGGATATGCATTAGAATCGGCTGCATACCTTTTGAACTGAATTCCAACTAAGACTGTGCCTACTACACCATATAAGATGTGGTGTGGGAAGAGACCCTATCTTAATCACATTAAGACATGGGGATGTCCAGTTTTTGTCAAAAAGCAGCATGCAGACAAGCTCGAGGCACGCTCAGTACAGTGCAAGTTTGTGGGATATCCAAAGAACTCCAAGGGATATTTCTTCTATTGCGAAGAGGAACAAAAGATTTATGTTTCTAGTCATGCCCACTTCTTGGAAACTGAATTTTTGGAAAATCAAATAAGTGGGAACGCAATAGAACTGGAAGAAATTCCAGAACCACGAGTTATTACTGAAAGCTTAGTAGAACCAGAGGGTTCGAAAGATCAGGACATTCCTACGCCGCTCCGCAGAAGTAGTAGGCAGTCTCATCCGCCCGAGAGATACTATGGTTTTCTCATAGACGGGGATATAGAGGATTGCATCATAGATTATGATGAGCCTGTTGGGTTCCTAGGCACACTAATGAAGTCTCACAACAGATCAAACATGCCCAATTCAAAATTTTCCATGTGCCTACAAACCCTAATACGGATCGTTAACTGGATTTATAGGCGATGTGATGCAACTAAACAACTTTAACTTAAAGGAAAGAGGCTACAATCTTTGTAGATCCGGTCCTCCACCTCCTAGGCTCCGTGATGACATCCCTCCGCTGTCCAAATCGAATCCCGGACTCTAGCATCGGCTTCATCGGAGAAATGAGCGAGCTAGGTCATCGATTTCGATGCCGAAGATGATCTACGTCGAGGCAACTCAAGATCAAACTCCAACTTCATCAAGTCATGAAACTTGTGAAGAAAACACCCTATACTACTTGGTAAGTGGTAGAGGATGAAGAAATAGGAAGTGGGTTCACTTTAGAATTGGATTTCTCACTCTTTTTCTCAAGTTGCCATTGATGGAGGCAAGTTTTTCTTCTAGTTGAAGAAGAAGAAGATAAAGAAAAGAATATGATGAGCCTTTTTTAAAAAAGAAAATAATATGAATACTTATCATATACTAACCATGGTTAGGTGTAGAGAATAGACTATGGTTAGTTTGAATGGTTAGGGTTAAGCATGAGACAAAAATGGTGGACTTGTTCAAAGCTTCATGAAGCTTCAATAAGCAAACAAAGAAAGCCACCATGTCTCATTTATCTTTTCCAAAATAAATGAATGAATAAATAAGTAAATAAACAAAACCCTAACCATTCATATAACCATGGTTTAATTCTTTACACAAACCCAAGTGAGCATGTATCATCAAACATGATACAAACAAGTGCACAAAAGTATATCACATATACAACTTGTGTACATCAAGTGAGAAAATCCATTTAAAGGGAACCAAAACTAGTTAATGCAAAGTAATATATCAAATATATATAATTATACATTAAATCATTAAATCAACACTTGATTCAATGATCCGGTCATGTCGCATATAACCGACTAGTATCCAATGTATCGACTTATCGAATCAATCCTCGATTCGATAACTAGGTTATATCGCATACAACCATTCGATACATTCATCGTGAGAATAGAATACGGTATCACATACACGCATTATTTTCGGTCCCGCACATATCTCATATGAGCTCCTATTTCGTTTCGCTTGAGCCAGGAAACCTCTGTGTAGGACTCTAAAGACTCGTCAATACGCCGGCAGCAGATGATGATCATATCAACCACCCACAAGCTGCAAGCGGTCTGCTAAACGTAACGGCCACCCGGGTATTGAGCGATCAGAAGATCGACGAGCAAGCCCGCTCACACTCCTGTGAATCCAACCAGTAACACTTACCTTACAGTCCGGTCTGTTCGTCTGATATGTCGCATATCTTACTTAGGGGTGGTAAACGTCAGACCCCAATAGCTTGATAAGTCATGCCGACGTGAAGTCCATAACAATCGTGAAACTACTGATAACTCTTACCAGTATATCACTGCAACCCTGGCCAAGGATTTCCTGTTATGGCCAGTCGAGCATAACGCAACATCAACCCCCAATACCGGGAGAGACGAATCCCCTCCTATCGCTCATTGCCTCCATGTGAATCGGGACTGTACCCAAAAACCACCTGTTTGCACGACTCAGTAGAGCCGTGGTAGGGTGGAATCAAAGCACAGTGGGAGACACACAAGACTCTATGACGATCTCGGGTCAACAGACTAAGCTGTACCAGTATCACCAGAGAACTGCCATCTGACGTGAGGTATAGTACTATCTGGGAGTTCTCGGCGAGTCCGTTCAGTGTATCCAGTCTCCACTGAGCACCCGCATACCATCTCTGATGTCAAACACCAATGGATATGGGATCATCCATCGCCCATCACATGGGTCGAGAAGATATACGCTAGTCTACTCTGGAATATCGATGCCCCGTCTCGATATTCCCACGACTAGGAACATTGAAGGATGTACTCATGGACTACCCAAGACCCACTAGTATGATCTGCATCATAGTCCTGAAAGTCGAGTACACATCCTAAGGGCTTTATCAACATGTAATCAGAGAGACAGAAAGTATACATGTTAAGATAAAGAGCAACCAGATAGCATACTATCATGTCGAGCAAGAAAGTCCTACCTATATATGTCCCAGCATCCACTACAATATACATCCAATGTACAGTAATGGCCTCTAAGGCATACATATAACAGACAATCTCCCACTTGCACTAGGGCCATCTGTAGCAGTAGTTGTAGTATCTAATACTCAACCATCCCTTTAAAGTCTCTCTTTGGGAAAAGGCCTTCGTGAGTGGATCCGCCGTGTTGTCCTCTGAGTCTACTCTCTTAACCTCGATCACCCTGGAGATCAACTATCTCCATGATCAGGTGATACTACCTCAGAATATGTCTGGGTCACTGATGGGATCAGGGTTCCTTGGCCAAAGCCACACTTCCATTGTCACACAATGGTAGGAACCTAGTTCATCTTATGAACCAATATACACCCAAACTGCCTCTTTGGCAGTATCTTTAATAGCGATGTTACCAGCCTTTATCGTCTAGTTTGTCACGGTATCTAGCTTGGAAATCTTCCAACATACCGTCCCTTTACTGAGGGTAAAGACAATGCCTGTGACTGACATTCAATCGTCTTTGTCACCCTGGAACCCTTCCAGTGATTCTCCCTAGGATCGATTGATACCATCTCACTACATCTAGTGAGAATCCTAGCATCCAATTACATCTATCTCATAGATGAAAACTCAGGATTTAGGAGGTATCACTTTGATCCTATTGGAGAATCCTTGTGATAAGCGGAGATTGACCGAGCGTAGTATAGGAAACTCCTTTCCTATCAAGAGTATGTTGTCCACGTACAATACGAGGATGACTACCTTACTCTCTACTACCGTTTTGTATATAAAAGGTTCATCTACTATTTTTGATGAAGTCAAACACTTTGACTATCACATCAAAACAGACGTTCCAACTCCGCGATGCCTGCTTTATTATGTAAAGCAACTTGCACACGTTTCCGCTGCTCCCACTGTTTACGAAGCCCTCTGGCTGTGTTCTTATAGACGTTCTCTTCTAAATCATTATTTAGAGAAGTAGTCATGGCATCCAACCACCGGATATCGTAGTCATGGTATGTAGCAATGGCAAGTAGGATCTGGATGGACTTAAGCATAGTCCCTGGAAAAGGTTTCATCATTATCCACGCCTGGTCAATGATGCAAACCTTTAACAAGTCTAGCTTTGAAAGTCTCAACTTTTCCAAGTACACCAAGTAATCTTCTCAAGATATACTTGCTCCTGATGGGGCTTTAACCCTTCAGATATAGCAACCAAAGTCCATACTTTGTTGGTGTATAAGGATTCCATCTCAGATCGCTAAGCATCCAGCCATTCTTACAGAGTCCCACTCCTGATGGCCAGCTCGAAACTAGTTGGGTCATCATCTCATGATGCAATCCTCGCTCCCACTGTCATCGAGAAACCGAAGTATCTCTCAGGCGGATGAGAAACCCTACCAGATCGGCAGAGAGGCTGAGGTTCGTCGGAAACTATTGAATCCTTTAGTTCTGTCAAATCATCAGCTGCGGTTTTGTATAGCTGGAACCTTTCCAGTTCTACAGAACTGACCTCGCCTCGATCTTGTCCGGATTTTGCTTTTGACATAGGCCGGACAATCCTAAATCTTAACTTACTTAAGAGATAGGCTCTTCCCATACCATATCTTATATGGAGTGGTAGGCACTGATTTGAATCGAACCCTATTAAATAGGTATGCAACTTCATAAGTGCATAACTCCCTAAAAGGAAATAGGAAACTCAGTAGTACTCATCATAGAGTGCACCATATCATATAGGGTGTGATTGCTCCGCCCCGATATACCATCGTGCTATGGTGTATACGGAGGAGTAATGCTGAGAGAGAATCTCATTCTCCTTTAGAATAGTCCAGGAATTCCATGCACAAGTATTCTCTTCCCTGATCTCATCATAGGATATGATACTTAAACCCAGTTTTTTGGTTCTCTACTTCTAACTTATATTCTGTGAATATCTCAAAAGGTTCGGACTTGTGTTTCAACAGGAATATATGACTGAATCTTGAGAGATCATCAGAGAATGTAGTGAAGTACAAAGAACCGGCCCTGGCATATGTAGACAGGAGACTTTACATACATCATCATGTATCAGTCCCAAGAGTTTACTAACTCTTTCTCTGTTTCCAATGAACAGAGCTATGGTCATCTTATCTTTGTGACATGACTGGCAAGTTTCACAAGATGTAAATTCAAACTGATTTAAATATGCATCTAAAATGTAACTTCAGCCAGTCGGGTCGCATTGATATGACCTAGTCTACAATGCCTCAAGAAGGATTCGTTCATTTCTTAACTCTTCCTCCTGTGTGTGTTTTGTATGCTAGGAACTGTAGTTTGATTTAGAACGTCAATGCTTTTAGATAACGTGCCTGAACCGATCAACTTTTGATGAAGGAAATGTTCAAAACATTATCCATCAATACAAAATTTTATTATTTCTTTACTAATAAAGAGACTGATATGATTTTGTATATCAGGTTCGGTATCTAATAGCATTTGTTCAGAATCAATGTATTGGTAATACAGGGTGACAGTGACCAACAGACTTGGCTGCAACACTTGCCCCGTTTTCTGTCTCATGAAACTTATCACCCGTTTTCAGTTTCTCTACCCTTTTGTAGCCCTATGTAACAGATTACATATCTGAGATCCTGATCCGGTATCAAATACCCAGGATTCAGAGGATACTGAGAAACGGTTCTTTATAATGAACACACCCGAAGGAGATGCATCATATGCACTTTCTTCGTTTGGGCGGCATAGGAATTCTGGTATTCCCCTATTTCCTACTCTGCCTTATAACAATTATAAGTTGGAGTGGGACCAACGTTCCCCAGCTCAGTATAACAAGCGGGTTCGGTCAATACATCCATATTATTATCTTGATTAAGGCGTGATATGGTCGCTACCTGGAGAGAGAGAGAAGAAAACACTCTGCGTGCGCTCTTGCAAGATTAGATTGGTTATTTATTTTATCTAATCAGGATGGCTCCCACTGTTTTTATCAAATCTTCCTTCAAACCTTAAAAGGAAAGACTAGCCGGGATTAATTACACTCTACAAATTCGCCAATCTTTCAGCCAGGCCAGTGTCAGTACTTTGAGGGAGGTTCCCCGTGCTTTCGCACAGACCTAATTATAGTAAACCTCGTTTTCCCAGAGGCGTAACCCCGTTGACACCTTTCTAGACACCTACTTGATCGGCTAATTGCAAAGTGCAAAACTCTTCCAGGAGTAACAATTACTCGCAGTGGGTATCGGGATCCAACTATCATATAGAAGGTATGCAATCTCATTGCAAATTTCTACACTTGAAACTCCCGATAAAGATTTTTACCCCTAGCACTTATGACCTTAACTATGGTCAAAAAATCATAAGTACTAGTCAAGTTCTACCCGTCATTTCGTGATTAATTAGACCCACCCACATGACCCTTAACTAAGGTCAACAAAGTCACACGACTGTCCTAACTAATCGCATCATATGCGGTGTAGGAAGACATCACTTAGCTACCTTACACTGTGCCTTAACTAAGGTCAACAAACACAGCACGAATACTAAGTACTCTACTTCCTAAAATGACGGAGGGTTGCGAATGGTTTTTATGAAAACCTTTAACGCTTTGAACTTGATCTCGTTGCGGAATCAAATGGTTTTTAAATGGAATGTTTTCGAGGCTTTTCTAGTTTTTCTAAAGGGGTCACTCCCGGTGAAGGGATCGTCGGCCCTTTCCTCGTCGAATGAGGTGCGGGATATATCATATATATTACTGTGCAAAACAGAAAATATAGAAGCAATCAAAAGACAAACCGAGGATTGTAGCATCTGCCAGTTTTAGCTAAAGGAGTCACTCCCGGTGAAGGGATCTCGGTCCTTTCCTTATCGAATAAGGTGCAGGATGTTCTACAAGGAACACCGCGATGCAAAGCAAGAACTGTAGCCACCTGTTTTATTTTGAAATTCGATTCCACAACATCAATTAGGTTTATTTTCTTTCATTAATCTCATTAATGAATATCCCATCATTTAAGTCCACCTAAACATCACAGATAAATATAACGTACGCTTATGCCATCCGCATTCGCCTCGATGTCCCGTCTGCACCGTTAGGTTAGGTAACTAACGCCAGAGCGAGACAGGGCTAGCGCGGGTGTAAAACATAAGCAACGTCTATATAATATATCATATATACTATATATAATATCTATCTGAACAAATCACATGATCACATCACAGATAACGCAGCAGAAAATATCATATGAAATATTGGATATACTAGGATGTCCGTGTTTTCAATACGAGCCAGTATAAAACACGGATTCCACGGTTGTGATGAATAGCCAATCCTACACCCCTAGACCCCTACGAGAGCGGCAAGCAACCCTACCAATTCTAGGGTTAGGAGACCCGGACTCGACTCCTCGAGATGGTCTCCCACTGGACCCTAGAACCCGGTTACTTGTGCTCCCCTCCTTGGGTCTATCCTAATGCGGAAAAGTAAATAATATACAACAACGGTGATATCTTCCGCAACCTGGAAGTGCCCCAATAAAAGAATATTACATACAAGTTTTTACATGAATGAAAATGAAAAACACTCATCTCACATGAAAACCCCCGGCTATTCAAACACGACGATCCAATATAACATATCCAGCAACACATAAAATCACATGTCATCAACGTAAGTAAACATACGTATCCCAATTGTCGTTGACATATAGCAACGAAACTGGCGATATCACATATTACACTTACGGTCACAGAAAAGAAAGTGTAAAACTACAACAGTTGGAATCCGTAAACTCTTTAGACATCGCATGCCTAACCAAATGAATTCCTTAGACATCGCATGCCTAACAATTATAAACCCCGCATTTTAGTCTCATTATCGAAAACTCTTTTCAATATTAAGTCGGGCAATTCAACAAGATTCCCGACATCCTGATCGAATGCTCGTCGCAAACTTTAGTAGGCAGCCGCACCCCCGACGCCGTCGACGAAGTGCACCAAGGAGGAACATCGCTGCCGCGAGCACCCGAACGGATGCTTTCGGCGACGGGGTTCTCCTACAGTCACTTGGTCGGGGCTATGGGGCGAGGCTGTCTATTAAGTTTACCCGGCGAGTATCCGCGTACCCTACGTGATTGCGACGGACTTTTGATCACATCAAAATTCCGTGGCAATCGATCAAGTGAGACTAAACCGCTAGATTTATAACATTCATTCAGTTATCTCATAACTACTTGTGAATTCCAATTATTGTATCACATTCCGGATAAGATAGAAAATATTAAACTTTCCGATCGAACAATCGAACACCCAAGTTTTCCCGATACAGCTCAACACATGAAATAAGTTTAAAAACATTCACTTCGTGCCTCAGTACCAACGGTCCAGCCGTAGAAGGGTCAAGCCAACGCCTCACATGTGGCACGCCGTACTGCCCCAAACCCTAAGGTTCAAAGGGCAGTTCAAGACGGTCACATAATCGAGTTAAGGTTTGTTGTCTTCTAGAGGGACCATCGCGTTACTTGCACTTACTTAGAACGTTCTTAAACTACGGAAAAGTCCAACAATTGAAAATTTCCTGGCAGGGGAAAAAGTCGGTATTTATATCCGGCCGAACTTTTTTAACATATTCTAAAATTACCCGGAAAAACTTAAACGAAGATAAATTATCCGATCGAATCAACGAGTCCCCAATACAACCCTAGAAAAATCAACACTTGAGTGGAATTAAAATATTCACAGAAAAAATTAACAAGAAAGGACCTAATAATAATTACATGAAATTTCAGGGACTAAGTCACAATTTTGGCCGCGGAACCGCCGCAAAACCCCTGGTTTCGCCGCGGTTCCGCGGTCAAATTGTTGAATTAGGGGACCGTACTTCACTGTAATTCTTAGTTTTTCCTGCATGTTTTTCTGAGAATTTTTAATTCACAAAAATCCACTGTTTGAAAAATTGTACAGAGAGGGTTGAAATCGGGGGATATCGGGTTCGATCGGACTTCTAGCTTCGTTTACACATCGCCTAAAGCTCTAGCTAGGCTCTGATACCACTGATGGGTTCCTAGGCACACTAGTGAAGTCTCACAACAGATCAAACATGCCCAATTCAAAATTTTCCATGTGGCTACAAACCCTAATACGGATCGTTAACTAGATTTATAGGCGATGCGATGCAAATAAACAACTTTAACTTAAAGGAAAGGCTACAACCTTTGTAGATCCGGTCCTCCACCTCCTAGGCTCCGTGATGACGTCCCTCCACTATCCAAATCGAATCCCGGAATCTAGCATCGGCTTCATCGGAGAAATGGGCGAGCTAGGTCGTCGATTTCGATGCCGAAGATGATTTACGTCGAGGCAACTCAAGATCAAACTCCAACTTCACCAAGTCATGAAACTTGTGAAGAAAACACCCTATACTACTTGGAAAGTGGTAGAGGATGAAGAAATAGGAAGCAGGTTCACTTTAGAATTGGATTTCTCACTCTTTTTCTCAAGTTGCCATTGATGGAGGCAAGTTTTTCTTCTAGTTGAAGAAGAAGAAGATGAAGAAAAGAATATGATGAGCCTTTTTTTAAAAAAGAAAATAATATGAATACTTATCATATACCAACCATGGTTAGGTGTAGAGAATAGACTATGGTTAGTTTGAATGGTTAGGGTTAAGCATGAGACAAAAATGGGGACTTGTTCAAAGCTTCATGAAGCTTCAATAAGCAAACAAAGAAAGCCACCATGTCTCATTTATCTTTTCCAAAATAAATGAATAAATAAATAAGTAAATAAACAAAACCCTAACCATTCATATAACCATGGTTTAATTCTTTACACAAACCCAAGTGAGCATGTATCATCAAACATGATACAAACAAGTGCACAAAAGTATATCACATATACAACTTGTGTACATCAAGTGAGAAAATCCTTTGAAAGTGAATCAATACTAGTTAATGCAAAGTAATATATCAAATATATATAATTATACATTAAATCATTAAATCAACACTTGATTCAATGATCCGGTCATGTCGCATATAACCGACTAGTATCCAATGTATCGACTTATCGAATCAATCCTCGATTCGATAACTAGGTTATATCGCATACAACCATTCGATAGATTCATCGCGAGAATAGAATACGATATCATATACACGCATTATTCTCGGTCCCGTATATATCTCATATGCGCTCCTATTTCGTTTCGCTTGAGTGAGGAAACCTCTGTGTAGGACTCTAAAGACTCGTCAATACGCCGGCAGCAGATGATGATCATATCAAGCACCCACAAGCCGCAAGCGGTCTGCTAAACGTAATGGCCACCCAGGTATTGAGCGATCAGAAGATCGACGAGCAAGCCCGCTCATACTCCTGTGAATCCAACCAGTAACACTTACCGTACAGTCCGGTCTGTTCGTCTGATATGTCGCATATCTCACCTAGGGGTGGTAAACGTCAGACCCCAATAGCTTGATAAGTCATGCTGACGTGAAGTCTATAACAATCGTGAAACTACTGATAATTCTTACCAGTATATCACTGTAACCCTGGCAAGGGATTTCCTGTTATGGCTGAAAGGTTCCTAGGCACTCTAGTAAGGTCTCACAAGGCATCGAACATGCCAATTTAAAAAAAATAGTGCCGAGAAACCCTAGACTACGGATCTTAGACTAGATGTTTAGGCGAAACGGTAAACTAGTTAACTACTTAACTAAAGGATGAGAGCTACAACCTTTGTAAATTCGGATATCCACTTCCTTAGCTCCACGTAGTGCTCCTCTCGCTGTCCTTTTCCAATCTTAGACTCGTTCATCGGTTTCATCGGGAAAGCGAGCGGAATAGGTCGTCGGCTTCGTGTCAAAGACGATCTACGTCGAGGTTGCACTAGTTCAAGCTCCGACTTCACCAAGTTGTGAAAATTGTGAAGAAAACACCCAAAACAACTTGGCAAGAGGTAGAGGGTGAAGAAATAGGAGGTGGGTAGACTTTAGATTTGGATTTCTCTCACTTTATCTCATGTTGCCATTGATGACAACTTGTTTTCTCTCTTGAAGAAGAAGGAGAAGATGAAGCTAGAATATGATAAGTGTTATCATAATAGAAAAATAAATCAATCCTTATCATATCTTAACCAAGGTTAAGTGTAGAGAAAAGACCATGGTAAATGAGAAGGGTTAGGGTTAAGCTAGAAGACAAAATGGTTTCTTTAGTCAAAGCTTCATGAAGCTTCAACAAGCTTCATGATAAAAGAAACCATTATGTTTTCATTTATCCATTTATATAAATAAAGAATGGATAATAAATGAGAGAATAAATCAAAACCCTAATTATCTACTTAACCATGGTTTAATTCATTACACTTAACCAAAAGAACAAGTATCATCAAACATGATACAAAAAAAAGTGCACAAATGCATATCACATATACAATGTGCATCAAGTGAGAAAAATCCGTTTAAAGTGAACCAATACTAGTTAATGCAAAGTAATATATCAAATATATAATTATACATTAAATCATTAAATCAACATTTGATTCAATGATCCGGTCATGTCGCACATAACCGACTAGTATTCAATGTATCGATTTATCGAATCTATGATTCGATAACTAGGTCATATCGAATATCACCAATCGAAACATATATCGCGAGAATGAAATGCGGTATCACATACACGCATTATTCTCGGTCCTGCACATATCTCATATGCGCTCCTATTTCGTTTCGCTTGAGCCAGGAAACCTCTGTGTAGGACTCTAAAGACTCGTCAATACGCCGGTAGCAGATGATGATCATATCAAGCATCCACAAGCCGCAAGCGGTCTGCTAAACGTAACGGCCACCCGGGTATTGAGCGATCAGAAGATCGACGAGCTAGCCCGCTCATACTCCTGTGAATCAGACCAGTAACACTTGCCGTACAGTCCGGTCTGTTCGTCTGATACGTCGCATATCAAGTCTAGGGGTGGTAAACGTCAGACCCCAATACTCAATAAGTCGTGCCGATGTGAGGCTCATAACGGGTCGAGAAACTACTGGTAACACTTACCAGCAAATCTCTGATCAGCCCTGGCCAGGGACTTCCCTGTTACGGCCAATCGAGCACAGCGCAACATCAACCCCTAATACCGGGAGAGACGAAACCCCTCCTATCGCTCATTGCCTCCATATGACTCGGGACTGTACCCAAAGACCACCGTTTTGCACGCCCTCATGGACGTGGTAAGGTAGAGATCAAAGCACAGTGGGAATCACACAAGACTCTATGACGATCTCGGGTCTACAGACTAACCTGTACAAGTGTCACCTGAGAACTGCCATCTGACGTGAGGTATAATACCATCTGGGAGTTCTCGGCGAGTCCGTCCAGTATACCCAGTCTCCACTGAGCACCCGTATACCATCTCTGATGTCAAACACCAATGGATATGGGATCATCCATCGCCCATCTCATGGGTCGAGAAGCGTATACGCTAGTCTACTCTGGTATATCGATGCCCCGTCTCGATACACCCACGACTAGGGACCTTGAAGGATGTACTTATGGACTACCATGTCCTCACTAGTATGATCTGCATCATAGTCCAGGTAGTCAAGTAGACATCCTAAGGGCTTTATCAACATGTAACTACAAGACAGTATAAAGAGACTAGTGTACATGTTAAGATAAAGAGTAACCAGATAGTATACTATCATATCGAGCAAGAAAGTCATCTCTATACATGTCCAAGCATCCAATATAATATACAACATCTGTACAATACTGGCCTCTAGGGCATACATACAACTAACAATCTCCCACTTGCACTAGGGCCAGCTGCTGTAGTATCGCATACCGAGCATCCCGAAGAGTCTCTCAAACTGTGTCTGGGGAATGGCCTTCGTGAGTGGATCCGCCGTGTTGTTCTTCGTGTCAACCCTCCTGACCTCGATCTCCCGGCGATCAACTATCTCCCGGATCAGGTGATACAGCCTCAGAATATGCCTGGATCGCTGATGGGACCTGGGTTCCTTGGCCAAAGCCACCGCTCCATTGTTATCGCAATACAAAGGTATTGGACGCTCAATGGATGGAACCACTCCAAGTTCAGTAATGAACTTCTTGATCCAGACAGCCTTTTTGGCAGCATCGTTGGCAGCGATGTATTCAGCCTCCATCGTCGAGTCTGCCATGGTTTCCTGCTTGGAACTCTTCCAGCTAACCGCCCCTCCGTAAAGGGTAAAGACAAAACCCGACTGCGACTTAGAGTCGTCCTTATCACTCTGGAAGCTCGAATCGGTAAAGGACTCCACTTGGAGCTCTCCGTTACCATACACCAAGAACATATCTCTAGTCCTTCGCAAGTACTTGAGAATGCTCTTCACAGCTGTCCAGTGACTCTCTCCAGGATCAGCTTGATACCTGCTCACTACACTTAGTGAGTATGCCACATCGGGTCTGGTACATAGCATCGCATACATGATAGAGCCTACTGCCGAAGCATAGGGTATCCCTTGCATGCGAGCTCTCTCCAAATCAGTCTTGGGAGACATCTCTTTGGAGAGAGTGACTCCTGAGATCGTGGGCAAGTTCCCACGCTTGGACTCTTCCATACTAAACCTCTTTAGTATGGTGTCAATGTACCTGGATTGGGACAATCCCAAAATCCGTTTGGATCTATCTCTATAGATCCTGATTCCCAATATGCAGGAGGCATCACCAAGATCTTTCATTGAGAATCTTTGTGATAAGAAGAGCTTGACCGATTGCAGCATAGGAATATCATTTCCTATCAAGAGTATGTCGTCCACGTACAATACGAGGAAGACAACCTTACTCTCTGCCACCTTCTTGTAGATACAAGGTTCATCTGGATTTTTGACGAAATCAAACTCTTTGATAACGACGTCAAAGCAGATGTTCCAACTCCGCGATGCTTGCTTTAATCCATAAATGGATTTAAGCAGCTTGCACACCTTCCCGCTGCTCCCATTGTCTACGAAGCCCTCTGGCTGAGTCATGTACACGCACTCTTCTAAATCACCGTTTAGAAAGGCGGTCTTAACATCCATTTGCCAGATTTCGTAATCATGATATGCAGCGATGGCAAGCATGATCCGGATGGATTTAAGCATAGCCACTGGAGAAAAGGTCTCGTCATAGTCCACACCTGGTCTTTGACGAAAACCCTTTGCTACAAGTCTAGCTTTGAAAGTCTCCACTTTCCCATCTACACCAAGTTTCTTCTTGAAGATCCACTTGCTCCCAATGGGTTTTACCCCTTCAGGAGCAACGTCCAAAGTCCATACTTTGTTGGTGTACATGGATTCCATCTCGGACCGCATAGCATCCAGCCATTTCACTGAGTCCCCACTCGTGATGGCCTGCTCGAAGCTAGTTGGGTCATCATCCTCCATGATGCAATCCTCGCTCCCACCGTCCATGAGAAAACCGTAGTATCTCTCAGGTTGGCGAGGAACCCTACTAGATCGGCGGAGTGGCTGGGGTTCATCGGGAACTACGGAATCCTCTGGTTCCACCAGATCTTCTGTTGTAGCTTCTGCAGCTGGAACTTCTTCCAGTTCTACCTCATGACCACTAATCTCTTTTTCAAGAAATTCCTTTTCTAAAAAGGTGGCATGCCGAGAAACAAACACTCTTTGTTCCTCAGGGTGGTAGAAGATATACCCTCGCGAATGTTTGGGATATCCAATAAACTTACACAGAATGGACCTTGCCGCAAGTTTGTCCGGATTTTGCGTTTTTACATAGGCCGGACAACCCCATATCTTAACATAATTAAGACATGGTCTCTTTCCTTTCCATATCTCATATGGAGTGGTCGGCACGGTTTTGGTGGGAACCATATTCAATAGGTCTGCAGCTGTTTCCAGTGCATATCCCCAGAAGGAAATAGGTAACTCAGCTGTGCTCATCATAGAGCGCACCATATCTAATAGGGTGCGGTTCCTCCGTTCTGATACACCGTTGTGCTGTGGTGTATATGGAGGAGTCAGCTGAGAGAGAATCCCATTCTCTTTTAGGAAGTCCAGGAATTCATTGCTTAAGTATTCTCCTCCTCGATCAGATCGTAGGATTTTAATACATTTTCCGGTTTGGTTCTCAATTTCTTGCTTATATTCCCTAAATTTCTCAAAAGCTTCTGATTTGTGTTTCATCAGGAACACATATCCGAATCTAGAGAGATCGTCAGTGAATGTAATGAAGTACGAAGAACCATCCCTGGCATGTGTAGACATGGGACCGCATACATCACTATGTATCAGTCCCAAGAGTTCGGTAACTCTTTCTCCGTGTCCCGTAAACGGAGTCTTGGTCATCTTGCCTTTGAGACATGACTGGCAAGTGTCATAAGATGAAAACTCAAACGGATTTAAATATCCATCCTTATGCAACTTAGCTAGTCGTGTCGCATTGATGTGACCCAGCCTACAATGCCACAAGAAGGATTCATTGAGTTCAGAACTCTTCCTCTTGTGTGTGTTTGTTATGCTCAGAACTGTTGATTGATTTAGAACATAAATGCCATTGCACAACGTGCCTGATCCAACCAACTTTTGGTTACGGAAAATGTTCATAATATTGTCCTGTAATACAAAATTATATCCCTCTTTACTTAATAAAGAAACCGATATAATGTTGCATATCAGGTTCGACATGTAATAGCATTCGTTCAGAACCAATGTATTACCAGTTGGTAATACAAGGTGATATTCCCCGACAGTCTTAGCTGCAACAATTGCACCATTTCCAACTCTAATGTCTTTATCACCTTCTCCAAGTTCTCTACCTTTCCTTAGCCCATGTAACTGATTACATATATGGGATCCCGACCAGGTATCCAATACCCAGGACGTAGAGCAAATAAAGAAACAGTTCTCAGTAACGAACACACCCGAAGAAAATGCATCAACATGTACTTTCTTCATTCGGGTGGCATGGGAATCCTGGTATTCCCCTATATCCTGTTCATTCCTATAACTCTTATAGGAAAGAACGGAACCAACGTTCCCCAGCACAGTATAACATGCGGGTTCGGTCCAAACATCCATATTATTATCTTTATTTGGGCATGAAATGGTCGCTACCTGGAGAGAGAGAGAAGAAAACACTTTAGCGTAAGCTCGTGCAAGATCAGATTGGTTATTATCTTATCTAATCAGGATGGCTCCCACTGCTTTTTATCAAATCTTCCTCCAAACCCTAAAAGGAAAGACTAGCCGGGATTAATTACACACTACAAGTTCGCCAATCTTTCAGCCAGGCCAGTGTCGGTACTTTGAGGAAGGTCCCTCGTGCTTTCGCATGAACCTAATTAATGTAAACCTCGTTTTCCCAGAGGCGTAACCTCGTTAACACCTTTCTAGTCACCTACTTGATCAGCTAATTGCAATGTGTAAAACTCTCCCAGGAGTAACTCTTACTCACAGTGGGTATCGGGATCCAACTATCTCATAGAAGGTATGCAATCTCATTGCAAATTTCAACACTTGAAATTCCCGATAATCTTTTGCCCCTAGCGTGCTATGACCTTGACGCAGGCCAACAAACCATAGTGCGCTAGTCAAGTTCAACCCGTCATTTCCTGATTGAATTAAACCCACCTGTACGACCCTTGACGCAGGCCAACAAAGTCGCACGACTACCCTAATCCAATCTGCATCATATGCATAAGCAGATAAATACTAGTTAGCTACCGCACACTACGCCTTGACGCAGGCCAACAAACGTAGCACGAATACTAACTACTACTCATCTGAAATGACGGAGGGCTACGCCAGGTTTTTCTGAAAACCATGAGCATAATGAACTTGATATCGTTGTAGAATCAAATGAAGTTTTGAAATGGAGTGATTTTGAGGCTTTTCTAGTTTTGCTAAAGGAGTCACTCCCGGTGAAGGGATCTCGGTCCTTTCCTCATCGAATAAGGTGCGGGGTATATCATATATACAGCTGTGCAAAGCAAGAACTGTAGCTACCTGTTTTATTTTAAAATTCGATTCCACAACATCTTAGGTTTCTTATCTTTCATTAATCACATTAATGAAGTCCCATCATTTAAATACCTAAACATCACAGATAGATATGACGTACACTTATGCCATCCGCATTCGCCACGATGTCCCCTCGTGCACCGTTAGGTTAGGTAACTAACGACAGAGCAGGGCAGGGCTAGCGCGGGTGTAAAACATAAGTAACGTCTATATAATATATCATATATACTATATACTATATCCATCACAGAATCACAACACAGATATCGCAGCAGAATAAACATATGAAATATTGGATATACTAGGACGTCCGTGTTTTCAATACGAGCCAGTATAAAACACGGATTCCACGGTCGTAACGAATAGCCAATCCCACACCCCTAGACCCCTACGAGAGCGGCAAGCAACCCTGCCAATTCTAGGGTTAGGAGACCCAGACTCGACTCCTCGAGTTGGTCTCCCACTGGACCCCAGAACCCGGTTACTTGTGCTCCCCTCCTTGGGTCTATCCTAATGCGGAAAAGTAAATAATATACAAAAGGTGACATCTTCCGCTACCTGGAAGTGCCCCAAATAAAAGAATATTACATACAAGTTTTTACATGAATGAAAATGAAAGACACTCATCTCACATAAAAACCCCCGGCTATTCGAACACGACGATCCAATATAACATATCCAGCAACACATAACATCACATGCCATCAACGTAAGTAAGTATGCATACCCCAATTGTCGTTGACGTATAGCAACGAAACCGGCGATATGAACATACTACACTTACGGTCACAGAAAAGAAAGTGTAAAACTACAACAATTGGAATCCGCAACTTCTTTAGACATCACATGCCTAATCAAATGAAATACTTAGACATCACATGCCTAACAGTTATAAACCCCGCATTTTAGTTTCATTATCGAAAACACTTTTCAATACAAAGTGAAACTAAACCGCTAGATTTATAACATTCATTCAGTTATCACATAACTGTTTGTGAATTCCAATTATTGTATCACATTCCAGATAAACAGAAAATGTTATACTTTCCGATCGAACAGTCGAATACCCAAGTTTTCCCGATACAGTTCAACACATGAAATAAGTCTAACAACATTCAGTTCGTGTCTCAGTACAGACGGTCCAGCCGTAGAAGGGTCAAGCCAACGCCTCACATGTGGCACGCCGTACTGCCCCAAACCCGAAGGTTCAAAGGGCAGTTCAAGACGGTCACATAATCGAGTTAAGGTTTGTTGTCTTCTAGAGGGTCCATCGCGTTACTTGCACTACTTAGAACGTCGTTAAACTACGGAAAAATCCAACACTTGGAAATTTCCCGACAGGGGAAAAATTGGGTATTTATATCCGATCGAACTTTTTAACATATTCTGGAAATTATCCGGAAATACACAAAAGACGAAATTTGATAATCCGATCGAAATACCGAATTATTCCCCCAAAACAACCCCAGAAAATTCAACTCTTGAATGAATACTAAAAATTTCCAGAAGACTCAGCACTACAATACATGAATTACTGTGCAAGCCACGTGCTGTAAATCAACACAGTGGCCGCGGAACCGCCGCGATTCCTATGGTGGGGGCCGCGGTTCCGTGCCTATGTTGTAGAGTTATCAGCACGTGCTTCACAGCAACTCACGAAATTCCCTGCTGATTTTTTTGGCAATTTTTAATCTGGAAAAATCCACGTTTTCAGAAAAAGTACAGAGAGCAATTTGTATTGGGGTTTCGGGTTCGTTCGGAATTCAAATTCCGTCTAGACTTCGCCTAAGGCTCTAGCTAGGCTCTGATACCAGTGAAAGGTTCCTAGGCACTCTAGTAAGGTCTCACAAGGCATCGAACATGCCAATTTAAAAAAATAGTGCCGAGAAACCCTAGACTACGGATCTTAGACTAGATGTTTAGGCGAAACGGTAAACTAGTTAACTACTTAACTAAAGGAAGAGAGCTACAACCTTTGTAGATCCGGATATCCACTTCCTTAGCTCCACATAGTGCTCCTCTCGCTGTCCTTTTCCAATCTTAGACTCGTTCATCGGTTTCATCGGGAAAGCGAGCGGAATAGGTCGTCGGCTTCGTGTCAAAGACGATCTACGTCGAGGTTGCACTAGTTCAAGCTCCGACTTCACCAAGTTGTGAAACTTGTGAAGAAAACACCCAAAACAACTTGGCAAGAGGTATAGGGTGAAGAAATAGGAGGTGGGTAGACTTTAGATTTGGATTTCTCTCACTTTATCTCATGTTGCCATTGATGGCAACTTGTTTTCTCTCTTAAAGAAGAAGGAGAAGATGAAGCTAGAATATGATAAGTGTTATGATAATAGAAAAATAAATCAATCCTTATCATATCTTAACCAAGGTTAAGTGTAGAGAAAAGACCATGGTAAATGAGAAGGGTTAGGGTTAAGCTAGAAGACAAAATGGTTTCTTTAGTCAAAGCTTCATGAAGCTTCAACAAGCTTCATGATAAAAGAAACCATTATGTTTTCATTTATCCATTTATATAAATAAAGAATGGATAAATAAATGAGAGAATAAATCAAAACCCTAATTATCTACTTAACCATGGTTTAATTCTTTACATTTAACCAAAAGAACAAGTATCATCAAACATGATACAAAAAAAAGTGCACAAATGCATATCACATATACAATGTGCATCAAGTGAGAAAAATCCGTTTAAAGTGAACCAATACTAGTTAATGCAAAGTAATATATCAAATATATAATTATACATTAAATCATTAAATCAACATTTGATTCAATGATCCGGTCATGTCGCACATAACCGACTAGTATTCAATGTATCGATTTATCGAATCTATGATTCGATAACTAGGTCATATCGAATATCACCAATCGAAACATATATCGCGAGAATGAAATGCGGTATCACATACACGCATTATTCTCGGTCCTGCACATATCTCATATGCGCTCCTATTTCGTTTCGCTTGAGCCAGGAAACCTCTGTGTAGGACTCTAAAGACTCGTCAATACGCCGGTAGCAGATGATGATCATATCAAGCACCCACAAGCCGCAAGCGGTCTGCTAAACGTAACGGCCACCCGGGTATTGAGCGATCAGAAGATCGACGAGCTAGCCCGCTCATACTCCTGTGAATCCGACCAGTAACACTTGCCGTACAGTCCGGTCTGTTCGTCTGATACGTCGCATATCAAGTCTAGGGGTGGTAAACGTCAGACCCCAATACTCAATAAGTCGAGCCGATGTGAGGCTCATAACGGGTCGAGAAACTACTGGTAACACTTACCAGCAAATCTCTGATCAGCCCTGGCCAGGGACTTCCCTGTTACGGCCAATCGAGCACAGCGCAACATCAACCCCCAATACCGGGAGAGACGAAACCCCTCCTATCGCTCATTGCCTCCATGTGACTCGGGACTGTACCCAAAGACCACCGTTTTGCACGCCCTTATGGACGTGGTAAGGTGGAGATCAAAGCACAGTGGGAATCACACAAGACTCTATGACGATCTCGGGTCTACAGACTAACCTGTACAAGTGTCACCTGAGAACTGCCATCTGACGTGAGGTATAATACCATATGGGAGTTCTCGGCGAGTCCGTCCAGTGTACCCAGTCTCCATTGAGCACCCGTATACCATCTCTGATGTCAAACACCAATGGATATGGGATCATCCATCGCCCATCTCATGGGTCGAGAAGCGTATACGCTAGTCTACTCTGGTATATCGATGCCCCGTCTCGATACACCCACGACTAGGGACCTTGAAGGATGTACTTATGGACTACCATGTCCCCACTAGTATGATCTGCATCATAGTCCAGGTAGTCAAGTAGACATCCTAAGGGCTTTATCAACATGTAACTACAAGACAGTATAAAGAGACTAGTGTACATAATAAGATAAAGAGTAACCAGATAGCATACTATCATATCGAGCAAGAAAGTCATCTCTATATATGTCCAAGCATCCAATTTAATATACAACATCTGTACAATACTGGCCTCTAGGGCATACATACAACTAATAATGGCCAATCGAGCATAGCGCAACATCAACCCCCAATACCGGGAGAGACGAATCCCCTCCTATCGCTCATTGCCTCCATGTGAATCGGGACTGTACCCAAAAACCACCTGTTTGCACGACTCAGTAGAGCCGTGGTAGGGTGTAAATCAAAGCACAGTGGGAGACACACAAGACTCTATGACGATCTCGGGTCAACAGATTAAGCTGTACCAGTGTCACCAGAGAACTGCCATCTGACGTGAGGTATAATACCATCTGGGAGTTCTCGGCGAGTCCGTTCAGTGTACCCAGTCTCCACTGAGCACCCGCATACCATCTCTGATGTCAAACACCAATGGATATGGGATCATCCATCGCCCATCACATGGGTCGAGAAGATATACGTTAGTCTACTCTGGAATATCGATGCCCCGTCTCGATATTCCCACGACTAGGAACATTGAAGGATGTACTCATAGACTACCCAGGCCCCACTAGTATGATCTGCATCATAGTTCTGAAAGTCGAGTACACTTCCTAAGGGCTTTATCAACATGTAATCAGAGAGACAGAAAGTATACATGTTAAGATAAAGAGCAACCAGATAGCGTATTATCATGTCGAGCAAGAAAGTCCTACCTATATATGTCCCAGCATCCACTACAATATACATCCAATGTACAGTAATGGCCTCTAGGGCATACATATAACTAACAGAGCCGACTAGCTTCCAACAGGCCATTCAGAGCGTTGACTCGGTAAAATGGCTGGATGTAATGCGGACTGAAATGGAGTCCATGTACACCAACAAAGTATGGGCGTTGGACGTTGCTCCAGATGGGGTAAAACCCGTAGGATGCAAGTGGATCTTCAAAAGGAAGATTGGTGTAGATGGACAGGTTGAGACCTATAAAACTAGACTGGTTGCAAAGAGTTTTCGTCAAAGACCTGGTTTGGACTATGACGAGACCTTTTCTCCAGTAGCTATGCTGAAATCCATTCGGATCCTTCTTGCCATTGCTACCTTCCACGATTATGAGATTTGGCAGATGGACGTAAAGACCGCTTTTCTAAATGGAAATTTAGAGGAGTGTGTTTATATGGACCGGCCAGAGCGTTTCATTCAGAGTTGGAGCAGCGGAAAGGTGTGCAAGTTTCTTAAGTCCATCTATGGACTAAAGCAGGCATCGCGGAGTTGGAACATCTGTTTTGATGATACGGTCAAGGAATTTGGCTTTATCAAAAATCCAGATGAACCATGCATCTATAGTAGATTTGTAGCGAGAACTGTAGTATTCCTCGTTTTATACATGGATAACATTCTTTTAATAGGAAATGACATTCCTATGCTACAATCTGTCAAGGGGTTCTTGTCACACAGGTTCTCCATGAAAGACCTGGGTGATGCCTCATACATTCTGGGGATCTGGATCTATCGTGACAGATCCAAGAGGATACTGGGACTCTCACAGTCCAGGTACATCGACACCATACTGAAAAGATTCAGTATGGAAGATTCCAAGCGCGGTAATCTACCGGCTTGTCACGGGATCACCCTCTCCAAAGAGATGTCTCCCAAGACTGATTTGGAAAGGGATCGCATGTCTATTATACCCTATGCTTCTGCGGTAGGCTCTATAATGTATCCGATGTTATGTACCAGACCAGATGTAGCTTATGCACTGAGTGTGGTAAGCCGGTATCAGTCAAACCCTGGGGAGAAACACTGGATAGCAGTAAAGAACATTCTCAAGTACCTGAGAAGGACTAAGGAGATGTTCTTGGTGTATGGCGGAAAAGACCTCCAGATCGAGGCCTTTGCTGACTCCAGCTTCCAAAGTGACAAGGATGATTCCAAGTCCATGTCGGGTTATGTCTTTACTCTCAATGGAGGGGCGGTGTGTTGGAAGAGTTCCAAACAGGAAACCATTGCTGACTCGACGATGGAAGCGGAATATATCGCTGCTGCAGATGCCGCAAAAGAAGCTGTCTGGGTAAGGAAGTTCTTAACTGAACTTCAGGTGGTTCCGTCCATTGTTGATCCAATACCTCTGTATTGTGACAACAACGGGGCTATAGCCTTAGCATAGGAACCATGGTCCCATCAGAAGTCCAGACACATCTTGAGGCGGTATCACCTGATCAGGGAGATCGTGGGTCGCCAGGAGATCGAGGTTCGGAGAGTTTCTACGGAAGATAACACTGCTGATCCACTCACAAAGGCCTTACCCCAGACTCAGTTCGAGCGGCTGATCGAGATGATAGGTCTTCGATACGCCAGTACATGGCCTTAGTGTAAGTGGGAGATTGTTAGTGTATATGCCCTAGAGGCCATTACTGTATCATACTAGTTTGTATATTACTTAATGAAAGCTTGAGATATTCACCTTGTATAAACAATCTTGCTCAATATAGTAGTATGCTACTTGGTTTGTTTCTACTTCAATGTGTATATGTGTTTATTTTAGTATATCACCTATAAACATTAGTGGAGCCCTTAGGATCTTTGCTTGATTATCAGCGTTGTGATGGCAGTCACACTAGTGGGGGCTGGGTAATCTATAAGCACATCCTTATGCAGGTCCCTAGTCGCAGGACTATCGAGACAGGGCATCGATACTCCGGAGTAGACTAGCGTATGCGCTTCTCATCTCAGTGTGGGAGATGGTCTGTCCCACAGCCATCAGTACGTCGTACTGGAGATAGTATGCGGGTGCTCGTTGGGTTACGAGTACACTGGACAGGACTCGTCGGGAACTGTTGGTTGGTACTATACCTATCGTCAGTTATCAGTTCCCAGGTGACATGAGTACAGCTTAGTCCGCTGACTTGACACTGTCACTTCGCCTCGAGTGTGTTCCCACTGTACTTAGATTACTACCCTACCACGGCTGAATGGAGTCATGCAAACAGGTAGTAGTTGGGTGCAGTCCCGAAGCATTTGGAGGCAGTGACGGTTAGACAGGATTCGTCTCTCCCGGTATTGGGGGTTGACATGGCGCTGTGTCTAGGAGAGCCATTACACGAGTAGTCCCTGGCCAGGGCAAGCGAGATATACTGGTAGGTTTCCAGTGTTATCTCTGGGTGTTCTGGGCTTCACTCCGACATGACTTGTACCGCTATTAGGGGACTGACGTTTACCGCCCCCTAGGCCCGCCATGCGATGTATCAGACGAACAGACCGGACTGTATGGAGACTGTCACATTCAGGCTCAGTAGGAGTTCAGATGGGTTTCACCTCGTCAGTCTTCTTGTCGGCATCTACCTGGGGACCGTTACGCACAGCTAGTGCCGCTTGCGGTCTGTGGTTAAACCCACTACCAGCGTAGTGTCGAGTCTTTAGAGTCCCACACAGAAAGCTATTCGCCTTTTGGCAAAAGAGTAGAGGTCGCATGGTTTTGCGACAGGTCGCATGGTTTTGCGACAGGGTTCGGTCACATCCGTGCACTTGTGCACGTACAGTGTCCGGACAGTTAACACTAGCGGGCTTTGGTTTAAGCCAGATCCTAGTTTACGCTTTGGGATTGGTTTTATCTAGTATGTATTCGTGTTCCTCGGAACGCGGATGCGGGTGTGTATGCACAGTTGACGGAGAGACAGAGGCAGAGGATTCTCATTAGGGTTGTTGACTGTTGACTATTGACTTTTTGCTAAACCCTAATGAGAATATGATATATGATTAACAATAATATTAATTAAGTATTATAGTGACATGGTTGTTGAGGGGTTGACTTTGTTGACTTGTTGACTTTGTTGACTAGGTTGGACTAGTTAACCATCATCATGACAATAGCTATCATTTCATGGCAAAGACTTTTGCTTGCTTGTTTATCTTGTGCAAAATGAGTGCATGAAATGATATGGCTATTTTGACTTAAACCATCACATAATACTTGATTGGTATTTTTGTTATGATGACTTTGGATTATGAGAGCCAAAGGGAGAAAAGTCTTGCTCATTCTCTCATTCCCTTTCTCTCTGTTGTTTGAGCTCTCACCCTCTTCCTCTTGCTCTCCCTCTCTCTAGTCTATGGTTCACTTGTCTCATGTGTTGAGAAGCAAGAACCATAGAGAAAAATCCCAACACACTCTCCTCTACTCACTCTAGTTCACAAGGTTTAGCAAACCGAGTGAACTAGTTTCTTCAAAGTTCGAAGAAGAAGCCAAAGGTAGAAGCTTTCGGGTGGATCGATCTTCGGCGCAAGGAGACGACGGGGTGAAGCCGATCCGTACACCATTGAGAGTTGAAGACGAAGGAGTTCAAGAAAGAAAGGTATAACCCCCTAACCGAGTAGTTAACAACTCTTAGTTAGGTTGTTAGGTAGATAGTTTAACAAAGATCCGGTTTGAGTCCATGTTACCATCTCTAGAAAAATTGTTTTTCATCATTTCCGCAAGCCCGTAAGTACCGGGAGCGGTAGCATGGACTTACAGCCTTAACCTGTAAAGCAACTTGCACACGTTTCCGCTGCTCCCACTGTCTACGGAGCCCGCTGGCTGTGTACTTATAGATGCTCTCTTCTAAATCACTATTTAGAACAGCAGTCATGACACCCAACCGCCAGATATCGTAGTCATGGTATGTAGCAATGGCAAGTAGGATCTGGATGGACTTAAGCATAGCTTTGAAAGTGTCAACCTTTCCATGTACAACAAGTAATCTTTTCAAGATATACTTGCTTCTGATGGGGATTTAACCCTTCAGATATAGCATCCAAAGTCCATACTTCGTTGGTGTACATAGATTCCATCTCAGATCGCATAGCATCCAGCCATTCATACAGAGTCCCCACTCTTGATGGCCTGCTCGAAATTAGTTGGGTCATCATCTTATGATGCAATCCTCTCTCCCACTGTCATAGAGAAACCAAAGTATCTCTCAGGTGGGTGAGGAACCCTACCAGATCGGCGGAGAGGCCGAGGTTCGTTGGGAGCTATTGAATTCTCCGGTTCTACCAAATCATCAGCTGTAGTTTGTATAATTGGAACTCCTTCCAGTTCTGCCTCATGAACACAAATTTCTTTCCAAAATAAACTCCTTTTCTAAAAAGGTGGCATGCCGAGAAATAAAACACCTTTTGTTCTTCGGTGCGGTAGAAGATATTCCCTTGCAAATGCTTGGGATATCCAACAAACTTCCACAGAACTGACCTTGCCTCGAGCTTGTCCATATTTTGCTTTTTAGACATAAGCCGAACAACCCCAAATCTTAACTTTCTTAAGAGATGGGCTCTTCCCATACCATATCTCATATGGAGTGGTAGGCACCTGATTTGGTTGGAACGCCATTCAATAGGTATGCAGCTTCACAAGTGCATAACCCCCAAAAGGAAATAGTCAACTCAGTAACACTCATCCTAGAGCGCACCATATCTCATAGGGTGCAATTGCTCCGCCCCGATACACCGTTGTGTTGTGGTGTATGTAGAAAGTAATGCTGAGAGAGAATCTCATTTTCCTTTAGAATAGTCCAAGAATTCCGTGCTCAAGTATTCTCCTCCCTGATCTCATCAAAGGACATAATACTTATACCTGTTTTGGTTCTCTACTTCTAACTTATATTCTTTGAATATCTCAAAAGGTTCAGACTTGTGTTTAAACAGGAACATATGTCCGAATCTTGAGAGATCATCAGTGAATGTAATGAAGTACTAAGAACCGGCCCTGGCATATGTAGACAGGGGACCTACATACATCATCATGTATCAATCCCAAGAGTTCACTAACTCTTTCTCTGTTTCCATTAAACGGAGCTATGGTCATATTATCTTTGTGACACGACTGACAAGTTTCACAAGATGTAAATTCAAACTGATTTAAATATGCATATTTATGTAACTTCAGCTAGTCGGGTCGCATTGATATGACCTAGTTTACAATGCCTCAAGAAGGATTCGTTCATTTCTGAACTTTTCCTCTTGTGTGTGTTTTGTACGTTAAGAACTGTGGTTTGATTTAGAACGTATATGCTTTTAGATAACGTGCCTGAACCGATCAACTCTTGATATAGGAAATGTTCAAAACATTATCCAACAATACAAAATTATATCCTTCTTTACTAAATAAAGAGACTGATATGATGTTGTATATCATGTTCGGTATCTAATAACATTCGTTCAGAATCAATGTACTTCATAATACAGGATGATAACTGCCAACAACTTGGCTGCAACAATTGCACCGTTTCCAACTTTTGAAATTTTTATCACCCGTTCTCAGTTCTCTACCTGTCTGTAGCCCATGTAACAGATTACATATATGGGATCCTGATCCGGTATCTTATACCCAGGACGCAGAGGATACTGAGAAACAGTTCTTGGTAATGAACATACCCGAAGAAGATGCATCATCAAGCACTTTTTCGTTTGGGCGGCACGAGAATCCTGGTAATCCGCTATTTCCTGCTCGGTCTTTATAACAATTATAAGTAGGAGCGGGACCAACGTACCCCAGCGCAGTATAACAAGCGGGTTCGGTCAATACATCCATATTATTATCTTGATTAAGGCATGACGTGGTCGCTACCTGGAACGAGAGAGAAGAAAACACTCTGCGTGTGCTCTTGCAAGATCAGATTGGTTATTATTTTATCTAATCAGGATGGCTCCCACTGTTTTTATCAAATCTTTCTCCAAATCCTAAAAGGAAAGACTAGCCGGGATTAATTACACCCTACAAGTTCGCTAATCTTTCAGCCAGGCCAGTGCCAGTACTTTGAGGGAGGTTCCCCGTGCTTTCGCACGGACCTAATTAAAATAAACCTCGTTTTCTCAGAGGCATAACCCCGTTGACACCTTTCTAGACACCTACTTGATCGACTAATTGTAAAGTGTAAAACTCTCCCAGGAGTAACAATTACTCGCAGTGGGTATCGGGATCCAACTATCTCATAGAAGGTATGCAATCTCATTGCAAATTTCAACATTTGAAATTCCCGATAATATTTTGCCCCTAACGTGCTATGACCTTGACGAAAGCCAACAAACCATAGCCTACTAGTCAAGTTCAACCCGTACATTTCTTGACTGAATTAAACCCACCCGCACGACCCTTGACGAAAGCCAACAAAGCCGTATGACTATCCAAATCCAACCGCATCATATGCAGCAGATAAGCAGCATATAGCTACCGCATACTACACCTTGACGAAAGCCAACAAATGCAGCACGAATACTATATACTATTTATCTGAAATGACGGAGGGCTACGACAGGTTTTTCAGAAAACCTATTGCGTAATGAACTTGATATCGTTGTAGAATCAAATGATTTAAAATGGAGTGTTTTTGAGGCTTTTGCTAGTTTCGCTAAAGAGGTCATTCCCGGTGAAGGGATCTCGGCTCTTTCCTCGTCGAATGTGGTGCAGAATATTCAAAATATCACTATGCAAAGCAAGAACTAGAAAAAACAATCAAAAGACGAAACCGAGGGTTGTACCATCTGCCAGTTATTGCTAAAGGGGTCACTTCCGGTGAAGAGATCTCGGCTCTTTCCTTATCGAAACCGAGGGTTGTAGCATCTGCCATCCACATTCGCATCGATGTCCCCTCGTGCACCGTTAGGTTAGGTGACTAATGGCAGAGCGGGGCAGTGCTAGCATGGGTGTAAAATATAAGCAACGTCTAGATAATATATCATATAAACTATATACCGTACCTATCTCAACATATCAAATGATCACATCACAGATATCACAGCAGAAGAAACATATGAAATAATAAATATACTAGGAGGTCCGTGTTTTATTTTGAGCCTCTATAAAACACTGATTCCACGGTCGCGATGAATAGCCAAAACCCACACCTCTGGACCCCTATGAGAGCGGCAAGCAACCCTACCAATTCTAGAGTCAGGAGACCCGGTCTCGACTCCTCGAGATGGTCTCCCACTGGACCCTAGAACCCGGTTACTTGTGCTCCCCTCCTTGGGTCTATCCTAATGCGGAAAAGTAAATAATATACATCAATGGCGACATCAACGGCGACATCAACCTCAACCCGGAAGTGCCCCAATAAAAGAATATTACATACATTTAATTTTACTTGAATGAAAATAAAAACTCTCATCTCACATAAAATCCCCGGCTATTCAAAACGTGACGATCCAATATAACATATACAGCAACACATAACATCACATATCATCAACGTAAGTAAATATACGCATCCCAATTGTCGTTGACATATAGCAACGAAACCGGCAATATCACATATTACACTTACGGTTGCAAAAAAGAAACTGTAAAACTACAACATTTGGAATTCACAAACACCTTAGACATCATAAATCCGAAATGTCACATACTTCGCATTTCATGCCTAACAGTATGAATTCCATATATTGTATCACATTACAGAAAAACTAGACGATGTTAAACATTCAAATCGAATCATCGAACACCAAAGATTACCCAGAAAAGCTCAACACCTGAGCGTAGTTTAAAGTAATTCAGCACACGCCACAGCACCAATGAACCAGCCGTAAAAGGGCCAAACCAACGCCTCACATATGGCACCGCTGAACCACCACAAACCCAAGGGTTCAGTGGCGGTTCTGACGGTCACATAATCGAGTTAAGGTTTTGTTCTTTTAGAGGGTCTATCGAATAACTTGCATGATCTTTGAAAGCTTTTTAACTACGGGAAAAATCCAACACTTGGAAATTTTCCTGGCAAGGGTTAAAGTGGGTATTTGACATCCGATTGAACTTTTTAACGTCTAAAGTTACCCGAAAACAGTTAAAATTACGACTACGAAACACCCCGAGTTGTCATTATAGTAAATTAACATCACATGACAATTTAGCAAAAATAAACAACACCTGAAGCACCAAAACCCATGTAACAGAATGTAACGTTTTGAAAATCATTTCAGTGAAATTTCGAAAAAATCGGTAAAATAAGGGGGTTTTCTGTAAAAAGTCAAAATACAAATATCTTATTATAAAAATTAAATATATATATTCTAGCTATGTAATTGCTATTATTTGGTGTTTATTGAGCCGCTGGTGAAATTTTAAATCTTCTGAAAAAAATATTATTTTATTATTATTTTAATCCGTCACTAATACATTTAATTAGGGAAAATTACAAATTGGAATGAGTTGAAACAAATTTTGTGCATCATAAAACATTAAATAAAATTTTATCATATGGTTTTTGGAATGAAATTATTTGCCAAAACGGTTTAGAAATTATTGAAGAAAAAAGGCTTTTTTTTAGCGTAAATGGATGTTTGGGGTATTGTATTTATCATTTTTCATCACCTCACACCCGTACCCACACCCACAAACCCCCATTTACTTCTCCCCTTGGCTGAATTCAGCAGCCACCATCTTTTTCCCCACTTGAATTTCAAAGGAAAAGAAATGAAAGAAAAGAAAAGAAAATGGATAAATTAGTTAGACTTTTGACTTTGGCTGGACTTTGACTTTCTCCCCCCACTTTCTCTACCTCCCTCTCTCTCCTCTCCCCCTCCCAATCCAGCCGACCCCCCTCTCCTACAGCAGCCGCCCCCCCCATTTCCCTTCTCTTTTCTCTTCAAAACTTCATCAAAAATTGCCCAAAATCCATCAAAATAAATCCCAAAACCCAAATCCGACTCCTACCCATTTTAGCTTAGCCCGTATAGCATGGATCTTTGTGAAAAGAGAGCATTTTGGAGGGCCATGGATGCTTGTGGATCTTCAAATGTTTTTGGGTATAATTCTAAACTTTTTTTTTTGCTTAGTTTGTTACTTAATTTCTTAAAGCAAATTTTAATTAAGTGTTAATTTGGTTTATGTGAGTTTAATTGCATGATTAAAGATTTCAAGTTAGGGTTTGTTATGGAAATGAGTTGTGTTTGATTGTGCATGGTTTAGTGATGTGGATTAACATATTTAGTTTTGTAGAAAACTAATCTAGTTGTTAATTACAAGTTGTTACTTGAAAAATGTCCAAATTAAGCTTTTTGTTGCAAACTAGTTTTTTTGATTTAATTCGAAATATGAGATTAAAAATATGGTTAGGGTTTTTATCATATTATTAACTTTATTAAGTGTAGTTTAACACTTTAGTTCATGGGAATCCAACCTAAATTGTAGTTTGTGCATTTTTGCTATGAAATTGTTAAAAAGGGTATTTTGTAAACTAGAATATTAGGGTTTTTGGAATTTAATGAGATTAAATTCCGGAAATTGTTTCTATGACTTATCTAAGATATTTAATAAGTATATTGGCCGCTACATTCATTTAAAACATCATGTTTTGTACAAAAACGGCGAATTTTTCTTGCTAGATTTTCGAAAAAATGACTTTTTAAGTGAAATTGGGGTTTTTGTGAGTTTTAACCTAGTTTATATTAAAATTAGTGTTCGTGAATGTGCAAATGAGTGTGATTGGATTTTTCTCGATGGTTTGACGTTTGTACATCGACATCGAGGGTTGGTTTGACTATTCTTGTATGCGTAAGCGATAGGTTTGGACCTATGCGTGATACGCGTGCCGATTTGATTTTCGTATGCCGTTTCGATTTCGAATTTAGTTTTAATGCGATATGGGGCGTTATGATATGTAGGTACCCCCATGTGGACTTCGAGACGACAAGCAAGCGCGTGGCGACTTCGGCACCGGCTAGCGAGGACCAGGTGAGTAGATTTATATCTACGGGGAGAAGTCGGGTGGATGGCGTATAGCACCCCCGCAGTTCGTGGTGATGTATACGAATACCTATACACACACACACACACACATATATATATATATTGTTTATATATTGTTTCAGTATATTGATGATAATATGGATATTTGGTGTTCTTGGATGATTTAGTGTCCCGAAACCCTAGAGTAGTGGTCGCACTACACATGCACACACCAACCCATACTTGCATACTTTCTTCTTTCATTTATGCTTATACGGGATATATAGTTATGTGTTCACATGGGTATGGGACTATGGGTTCACATACGAATTTGAGTCTTGGGTTTGAGATGAGTCGATGAGATTTGTATTGAGGTTGTGACTTCGGTGATATGGCAGGATTCGTATTTGAGATACGACATGACGTTGTAGCGGGTCCTTGACGTAGTGTTTCACACACGTCCATGCATACTTAGGCGGTATCAGTATTGTACTAGACGTAGATCAGTACCCCGATCATGATATTTGATAAAGAGGATACCAGGTGAATGGTATGATGAATGTGATATTGACCCGTACCCAGATTTGGGGATGCCGTACGACGGATTTACGTACGAGCTATATTTTGATGATTGATCCGCACTCTTGACTTGGGATGTCTGGTTATGGATATGATATTATTGAGGCGGGATCACCGACTATACATATACAGGTATGTATATGTATCGACTCAGATGATAGGCGGTTTCCTTACCTGTAGTCCATCTTGTTAGCTTAGCCCTTAGTTTAGTTTAGTTGTTAGATTAGATTCGATTCTTACCTATTTCAAAACTAACGAATCGTGGGTATTTTAAAAGACATCCCAAGGGATCCTACGGATATTTCAAAAGACGTATCTATTCATAAAAACACCATGGCCCCTATTTTCCAAACCCCATAATTCGTGTTATTTCAAAAGGCACCATTTGTAGGACTTATATTAGATTAATACAGATTAGTTATAGTTGCATCTAGTATTCAGCTCCCGCTCCGTATTGTGGTTCGCTTCGCATCGCATGCTTATATTATGTTTCATACTCTATTATTGATATCATACTGTTAGGACACCAGCACCATTACCGATGATGCGTATGTACCACGTACACTTACTTGCCGGCTCACACACACACATCTTCATCGGTAATTGCCATGTCACGTACACCTTAGAAAATATTATTGCTTGACATAGCATGTTAACTAATAGTTTAGACATTGTAGTTATTACCTGCTACTTCTTGCATACTGTTATTCAGTGTTATGCCGCATTCCTGGATTCTCATGCATATATTCACTATTTTACGTGTTATTGAGGTTTCGGATTCGGATTTCCATGAGATTTTCTGGATTTGGAGGAAAACCGCAAAAAAAAACATAAATAAACCTTTTCTCTCTTTCAAAATAAAAAGTGCGGTTTTCCCATGATGTATGAGGCGTCCACCATGAGTTTGCTGATGGATTTCGAGACCCGATTCAAGGAGACGGATGAACCGTTTCGGGTACATGGTGGACCCGGTAAGGTACCCCGGGGCAAGAAGCGCGTGATGATGACGATGTGAGCCTGGCAGGGAAGCACTACCTACCGGTGATATTGTTGGAGATAGTGCCCTCAGAGTCGATTATTGGATCACAGGCACGTGATTGCAATGATTGAGGGAGGACCTACCCCGGTAGGACAGTCTTACTCGAGATGATAGTATGCTATCTGGTTTACCTTTATCATCGTGTACTGCTTTAGGTGACCTGACAGGTCACTATTGCACGTTGATAGAGCCCCTAGGGTTCTTGCTTGGCTGCCAGCAGTATGAGGGCGATCATATAAGTGAGAGCTGGAGTCTATAAGCACATCCTTAAAAGGTCCCTAGTCGTGGGAGTTTCGAGACTGGGCATCGATACTCCATTAGTAGACTAGTGTATACAGTCGAGACCCCGACGAGGGGCGGTGGCCGGTCTCACAAGCCACTGGTGTCAGTTGGTTCACCTAAGATGTATACAGGTGCTCATTGGGTTATGAGTACACCGGACAGGACTCGCCGGGAACATGCTAGTTGGTCTTATACCTAACGTCAGATAGCAGTTCCCAGGTGACATGTGTACAGGTTAGTTCATCGACCTGGGGATCGTCATTTGTCTCGTGTGAGTTCCCACTGTGCTTTGATTACTACCCTACCACGGCTCAAAGGAGTCGTGCAAACAGGTTTTAGTTGGGTACAGTCCCGAGCCACATGGAGGCAGTGAGCGGATCTTCGGGGGTTCGTCTCTCCCGGTATTGGGGGTGAGGTCGCGCTGTGTCTAGGAGAGCCATTACACGAAGTCCTTGGCCAAGGCAGGAGATTTACTGGTAGGTATTCCAGTAGTATCTCAGGGTGTTCTGGGCTACACTCCGACACGACTTGTACCGCTTTTGGGGGTCTGACTTTTACCAACCCCCTAGGCCCGACATGCGATGCTCATAGACGAACGGACCGGACTGTACGGATATTGTCACTGACAGGCTCAGTAGGGTGTCAGGATGAGTTCGCTCATCGACGTCCCTTTTAGTCAATAGCTGGTGGCCCGTTACGTATTGGCTTATACCTCTGACGTGCTAGTGGTTAAATCCACAGCCATAGTATTGACGAGTCTTTAGAGTCCACCACACTTTCAGTTACTCAAGCTTTCGGGCGAAACGTTGTAGAGGCCGTATGGAGATATGGCAGGGTTCGATCAGATACGTGCGGTATTGCACGGATTGTGATCGGACGGTTTTTACTAGCCGGCTTTGGCTTAAGCCGGATCTTAGTATTTGATTGTGTAGTTTTGTCTCTTTACATTTGTATTTCGGTCGGAATACAAATACGGGTGTGTATGCACAGTATCGGGGTTTTCCTGTAATTTATTATGGGACCAGTTTTCTGGGGTTGCCAGTTTGCATTCCGTTCCGGCCGGTTTTTCATTGTTCCTTCACGGCCGGACTTTACGTTGGAGGGGGTTATTTGCTAGTTTGCAATTAACACATTGTGGAGGGGTTTATTGCAAAAGGATTGATTATGAAATCTTCTTTGCTATTCATGCATTTATTGTGATAAGAGAGGGTATGGGTTTTTGGATGTGATATTGTGATGGAAATTGGGAATGGGCCGGCCACTGTTTGGGGTTGGAGTGTGTTTTAATTTTGTGTGTGGAAAATTCTTTTCTTGCTTGATTAGTGGGACCCCCCCATTTGAGTTTGCAGTGAAGTGTTTTAATTTCCTTTTTTTGCATGAAATTGATTCATACACTCTTCACACTTGATTTTCCAGGGAGCTCATTTTCTTTAGTTGGCTGGCCGAGCTCAATTTTGAGATTGCATGCTCTTTTCTCTTAGCATCCATCCATGGAAAAATTCTTGTGCAAAATTCCTCCAACATGGCAACCTCTTAAACCCCAAAGAGACATGGCCACTACACTATTCTACAGCAAGTCTTGGACGCGTCGTATAGCCAACTTCGCGTCCGAGTTGCCTCGGTATAGAGGCGGGAGCCCGTAAAAGATACAGGCGATGTGGTGCCTTTCCGGTGAGGAGGCGACGACAGGATTTTCCGCGGGAGATCGGGACGACGACGAGAAGACCGGAGGACTCGGATCGTTCGGTATCTCTCTTCCCTTTCTTGTACTTTGCTAGATCTAGTTTAATGGCCCGATCCGGGGTTTTAGTGCGCGGTGGTGCCGGTTTGCTAAGTCCGCAAAATTAAAGTTTATCACCGTTTCCGCATTCCGGCGTCGGATTGACGGCCGGGGCGCCGCCGTGCACTTACAATGGTATCAGAGCCTCGCCATTAACTTCTTCTAGCTTCGTTTAATGTGTTTTTCAGTTCCGATCGATCAAAATTCCAAAAACTCAATTTTAGTTCACATCAGTTTTCTGTTAAGATTTTTTGGTGTCCAAAATTTTTTCAGGTTGCATTAAACTGATGTACAACAAATTCTAAGAATACCGGAAAAGTTCGACACAGTGAGTCGATACCTGGAGCGCGGAACCGCGGCCAAACCCCCCTTGGGCCGCGGTTCTGCCGCACATTTATATCCTCACTGTATCATATTTTTCCAGTGGGCTTCTGGGCTTTTTTTGGGGGTTTTGGAATATTAAAATTGGGCCAATTATTTCTGTGAGTGCTACAGTATTGCTTAGGGGCCCACTTGTTAATTTTTGGTCAATCGGAAAATTTTAAACACATTTTTCACAGTATTTACATTATATCTGCGACCGTGAATGTCACTCGATCGGTAAATCCTGTCTAACTGCTATAGCCCGGTTAGACGGATTTGCGAATGTGACTTTCACGTTGATGTTCTGTGTTTATGCTGTGATGTTGCGGATCGGTCGTGGGGGATAGCCTGGATGCAATGCTAGTACTGTTCTGTTGTATTATGTACATTTGATATTGCGGGGCGAGCGTCCGACATGTGGACTGCCGTCACTGCCTGTTTGTATTATTCTTTTGGGGCACGACCTGGTTGCGGTCGATGTACCCGGTGTATGTATATTTTACATTCTGTACTAGGATTACCCCGCGGAGGAGTGCACGGATAGCCGGGTTCTGGAAGGCAACAAGCCCGCATCTCATGGCATTGAGACGGAGGGGGCTTCACTCTGGGATTGGCGGGCTATTCGCCGCACTCGTAGGGGGTACAGGTTGACCCAGGAGGGGTGCCCAAGTTGCCGGATTCCGTGGAGTGCCGGGTGGTCCATTCACGTCGCTGAAGGGGGCTGCCTCGCTTCAGGTTTTGGCGGGTAACTTGCCGCGCCCGTAGGGGTCTAGGTTTTCATTGCACAGGCTATCCACACGACCAGGGGAACGTCGGGTTTCAGTAGTGGCTCTGTGAAACCCGGGGATCCCAGATATCTGTATTGTTCTGTGATGCTGTACATTTCTGTGATGTTGCATTTTATCACGCCTTGAGCGAATATAATATATTGGTATATATATTAGTAGATGTTGTATATGTTTTTCATCCGCGCTAGTCTAGTCCCCGCTCTGCCGTTAGTTAGCTAACCTAACGGGTGATGACGGGACCTAGTGGCGAATGCGGATGGCATATACGTACGTCAGTATATTTTCGTTCTTTGTGGTGTGATCAATTAATGGGACTGCGTTGATTCAGATCAATGCAAGATAAACAAACCTATTCTGATGTTGTTGGAACACTTTTCAAAAAGCTGTTATTGCAAGGACGTTCACTTTTGTTTTGCATCGTGGTATTCATTTGCAATATCCTGCTCCTCAGTCGACGAGGCAAGGGCCGAGATCCCTTCACCGGGAGTGACCCCTTGGACAGAAGTTTGCGTCAGGGCATTAACTTCACTATAGCCGATTACTTTTGCTTTGCACCGTAGTATTCAGTTGGAATATCCTGCACCTCATTCTACGGGGAAAGAGCCGAGATCCCTTCACCGGGAGTGACCTCTTTAGTAAAGGTTTTCGTCACTATATTTTCTAAAAAGCTATCCGTTCCTTCAACGATATCAAGTTCATTACGTTAAAGGTTTTCGCCAGAAACCATTCGTAGCCCTCCATCATTTCAGTTAAATATTCGGTAGTATTCAAGCTATGTATTTTGACCTCACGCCAAGGCATAGTGTTTGGTAGTTGCCGGGTATTTATCTGTTGCATAGATAGATGCGTTGGTTTGGGACAGTCGTACTACTATTTTGGCCTACGTCAAGGGTATGTACGGGTGGGTTCAAATTAACCTGGACAATGATGGGTAGAACTTGACATGTGACTTATGATATTTTGACCTCACGCCAAGGTCATAAGAGCATGGGGTAAAAATCACATCGGGAGTTTCAAAAGAACTGAAACTTGCCAGATATGCGCATACCTTCTGGAGTATGATACCGTGAGCGGATTCCGTCACGTTATCATGCGATGAGAGTTGGATCCCGATTCCCACTGATGAGTTGGTTTACTCCTCGGGTGACCCCGACTAATTCTTCTTTCAGGTTTGGAGGAGAATTTGAGGTACAGTAGGAGGTTTCCTGATTAGATAAATTGATAACCATTCTGATCTTGGATAGAGTGCACGCTGAGTGTTTCTTTTCTCTCTCTCTCTGGCAGCGACCATTGACCCGACCCTAGACTATGACTCAGTGACCATGTTGACCGAACCTTCTTAACACTGGCTTTTGGATTGTCAGAGTCGCAGACCTCATTGCCACTCCTACTTTTACCCTTTTCTCCAGGACACCCCGTATTACTACGAACGTCCACTTCCATTGGACAAAACCATCGTATGGTTAGATACGAACTCGAAGGAATTCGAGGATGGTTTCCGGTTCTGGAGAAAACGGATAGGATTATTCAGTTGTCTTTTCCCTTTTACCTTTTCTCAAGTTGTGAGTACTCCTTGGTTTAGGAGATAGTACACCTATTACGCAAATTGGATAGTCTTCTTCCAAACCTTAGGCTGGTGCTGACCGGTAGGGAATGAAGAAAACCAATTAGCCTAAACGGTGTGCAGAAGGTATTAAGATTAAGACAAAGCAAGGGATTAGTAAGAGGGCAAAGTAAATTGCGACTGATATTCTCGACCAAACCAAGTATTTCTTCGCCAATCCTAAATCACCTTTGTATTTCTCCAGGACACTCCGTATCACTACGAAGATCCACAGTTTATTGGATACTCCATCGTATGGTTATATACGAACTCGAAAGGAACTTGTTCTAGTTCGGGGATGGATTCTGGTTCAGGAGAAATAGGAATAAAGTACATTCAGGTGTCTTTTATCTTCACCTTCTCTCGCGTTGCGAGTGCTCCTAGGATTAGGACAGTACACCCATTATGCTTATTGGATAGTCTTCTTCCAAACCATAGGCTGGTGCCGAACGATAGGGAAGGAAGAAAACCAATTGGCCTAAAGGGGTGTGCAGAAGGTAATGACTAAAGACATATAAAGGGATTTGGAGAGGTGGCAAAGAATTATACGGTTATAGTTGTGAATCTGGATAATGGTAGAGGCATTGCTAGGAATACCAGTATACCCCATCGAAACATTTCAATGTTTCAGTTCAACTGTGTACAGTTAATGGAAAACTGATTTCCCGATTAGACACTTACTCCAGGGTATGTATTTACCAGGTATGATTCTCACATCTGTATGGTTTTACAGATGATGAGTGGGAGTAAGTTATTGGGAATTGGGTGATCATCCTCATTATATCGGGATTCGTTGTAATCGGTGATATATGAGGAAATCACCTGGGCTGTTTGCCGGTCGGCAAATATTTGGTTTTGAATATCCGCTGTTGTGCACCAATTTCAAATTGATATATCTATACGTCTATTTTCATAGAGTGAGATATACCTTTTGATATTATGTCGATGACATTTACCTATATCAGTGGATGGTTAGGTAAGGAGCATTAAACAGCGGTGTAATTCTTCTTAACCATAAGTGCAGTTTTCAACCTACGACACACAGTGAAAGAGTTGTTAGACTCGGCAGACTTATACAGAGTATTGTATGTTGTCCAGTGTCCATTAGGACAGAGGGGTTGGTCCTCATACTATATTCTGTTTACTTTTAACTTCTCTAGTTCTTAGACATGTGTTTCGTAGAAACACAGGGTCTAAGTTTTGAGGAGTTATAGGTATTTGAATAGAGTAGAGAACCAGGTGTAGCAAGTATCGGGATTCTTCAAAGTGATCGAAGATGTAGATACTTGTGTATGGTATTCAGTTGATAGTAATGATAAAGAGAAATTGCTTCTCTTTCAGGTTACTCATAATTGGAAGCATTCCTAAGTTGAGTAACGCTGATCGGCCTCTCTCCATTTAGTTGACATGCACTGGAGACAGTTGCATGTTTTTGAATCGGTTCAATTAAATCAGTGCCTCTAGTTCTATATTGGATATAGTACAGTTCATATCTTAACGTTGTTAAGGTACGGGGAGTTGTCCGGCTTATGATTAAAACCAGACACTGGACAACTCAAGGCACGTTTCTGTAATGGCTGTTTGTGGGTTGACCCAGGCTATGACGAGGGTTGACTTTCTACCATCTGGCAGATCAATAGAAATATTGTTCTAGACTCGCCACAGTTTTATTAAAAATGGATTTTTTCAAAAACAGTAGTGGGAGTATGGTAGAACTGGAAGTGATTCCAGAACCACAAACGATTACTGAAGATTTGATAAGGAACCTAAAGATTCAATCTGATTTGACATTCCATTGGCCACTCCGCAGATAAGGTGGGTAACTTCAGGCACCCGAGAAGTACTCCGGTAGCCTCAAGGACGGTGACAGGGAAGTTCTTGTTTACCCACACTTGCCATTGTTGTTGTTCCAGGCTGCGAGACCCGGCAGGAGGATGAGTATAGCATCGTTCTAAACTAGTTTTAGAAGTGCACGTCTATATGACTCTGGCAGAGGGTTGTCGTAGTCAGTGGGAGCAGCGGAAGCATTAGTGGACATCAGGCTTATGTCTATTTATAGACTAAAGCAGATGTAGCGGAGATAGATCATCTATTTCTGATGTGACAGTCATAGGTTTGACGTCATCAGAATAGGGGATGGATCTGTTGAGAAGGTAGTAGGAAAGGAAACTCCTATACTACGATCGGTTATACTTTGGTCGTCACACAGTGGTTTCTCCACAAAGGACTTGGACATTATATCAAACATACTGGTTACTAGATCTATGGTTTTAGATCTAGATTTGGGTGGTTTCCCATTCAGGGTACTTAGACAGCATTCTAAGAGTATTTAGAATGGACGACTCCTGGCACGGTAGTGTACCTGCAAGTGATGGAGTCACCCTCTCTAAAGGTGTCTTATAGACTAAAGTAGAGAGGGATGTGCATGACTGGCAGATCACTTGCTTAGGCAATTGAGTCAATCATGAGATGTCAAGTACCACACTAGATGTTGTTCTTGCAGTAGATGCAATAAGTTGACATCGATCCAATCCTGGAGAAACAGTCGGAAGCAGTTTTAGAACATAAATGGATGTTCTAGGGATATGATAGCAGCATTCTCCTTTGGGAGAAAGTTATCATTTCAGGCTTCCAAGGTGACATGGACGACAAGAAGGTTGTCAGAGTTATAGTTTTCCTTCTCACGAGGGGCAGTATTTTGGACAGGTGGTCTAAGGCAATACTGAGGGTGGCATGGCGCAGGATACTGATTAAGTTCAGTTGACGATACAGTCTAAGAAGTTTGGATTTGGAGTTCATTTTTGAGCTCGGTCCCATCAGACATCCAGACATTCTAAGACAGGTATTGCTCATTTCGGGAGATGGTTTTCTCCGCGAACTTGAGATATAGAGAGACATAGAAAGAAACTTCTAGGCGGATCCACTCACTGAGGCTATTCCTCGACCGCAATAGTTTCACAAAAGGGATTTGTGAGACTGACTAGTAGAGGAGTTGGGTGTTCGGTATCACACGGGCTGTGAGTATGCGACATCGCAATAATTAGCCTTGAGTGCAAGTGGGAGATTGTTGGAGATAGTGCCCTCAGAGTCGATTATTGGATCACAGGCACGTGATTGCAATGATTGAGGGAGGACCTATCCCAGTAGGACAGTATCACTCGAGATGATAGTATGCTATCTGGTTTACCTTTATCATCGTGTACTGCTTTAAGTGACCTGACAGGTCACTATTGCACGTTGATAGAGCCCCTAGGGTTCTTGCTTGGCTGCCAGCAGTATGAGGGCGATCATATAAGTGAGAGCTGGAGTCTATAAGCACATCCTTAAAAGGTCCCTAGTCGTGGGAGTTTCGAGACTGGGCATCGATACTCCATTAGTAGACTAGTGTATACAGTCGAGACCCCGACGAGGGGCGGTGGCCGGTCTCACAAGCCACTAGTGTCAGTTGGTTCACCTAAGATGTATACAGGTGCTCATTGGGTTATGAGTACACCGGACAGGACTCGCCGGGAACATGCTAGTTGGTCTTATACATAACGTCAGATAGCAGTTCCCAGGTGACATGTGTACAGGTTAGTTCATCGACCTGGGGATCGTCATTTGTCTCGTGTGAGTTCCCACTGTGCTTTGATTACTACCCTACCACGGCTCAAAGGAGTCGTGCAAACAGGTTTTAGTTGGGTACAGTCCCGAGCCACATGGAGGCAGTGAGCGGATCTTCGGGGGTTCGTCTCTCCCGGTATTGGGGGTGAGGTCGCGCTGTGTCTAGGAGAGCCATTACACGAAGTCCTTGGCCAAGGCAGGAGATTTACTGGTAGGTATTCCAGTAGTATCTCAGGGTGTTCTGGGCTACACTCCGACACGACTTGTACCGCTTTTGGGGGTCTGACTTTTACCAACCCCCTAGGCCCGACATGCGATGCTCATAGACGAACGGACCGGACTGTACGGATATTGTCACTGACAGGCTCAGTAGGGTATCAGGATGAGTTCGCTCATCGACGTCCCTTTTAGTCAATAGCTGGTGGCCCGTTACGTATTGGCTTATACCTCTGACGTGCTAGTGGTTAAATCCACAGCCATAGTATTGACGAGTCTTTAGAGTCCACCACACTTTCAGTTACTCAAGCTTTCGGGCGAAACGTTGTAGAGGCCGTATGGAGATATGGCAGGGTTCGATCAGATACGTGCGGTATTGCACGGATCGTGATCGGACGGTTTTTACTAGCCGGCATTGGCTTAAGCCGGATCTTAGTATTTGATTGTATAGTTTTGTCTCTTTACATTTGTATTTCGGTCGGAATACAAATGCGGGTGTGTATGCACAGTATCGGGGTTTTCCTGTAATTTATTATGGGACCAGTTTTCTGGGGTTGCCAGTTTGCATTCCGTTCCGGCCGGTTTTTCATTGTTCCTTCACGGCCGGACTTTACGTTGGAGGGGGTTATTTGCTAGTTTGCAAATAACACATTGTGGAGGGGTTTATTGCAAAAGGATTGATTATGAAATCTTCTTTGCTATTCATGCATTTATTGTGATAAGAGAGGGTATGGGTTTTTGGATGTGATATTGTGATGGAAATTGGGAATGGGCCGGCCACTGTTTGGGGTTGGAGTGTGTTTTAATTTTGTGTGTGGAAAATTCTTTTCTTGCTTGATTAGTGGGACCCCCCCATTTGAGTTTGCAGTGAAGTGTTTTAATTTCCTTTTTTTTGCATGAAATTGATTCATACACTCTTCACACTTGATTTTCCAGCGAGCTCATTTTCTTTAGTTGGCTGGCCGAGCTCAATTTTGAGATTGCATGCTCTTTTCTCTTAGCATCCATCCATGGAAAAATTCTTGTGCAAAATTCCTCCAACATGGCAACCTCTTAAACCCCAAAGAGACATGGCCACTACACTATTCTACAGCAAGTCTTGGACGCGTCGTATAGCTAACTTCGCGCCCGAGTTGCCTCGGTATAGAGGCGGGAGCCCGTAAAAGATACAGGCGATGTGGTGCCCTTCCGGTGAGGAGGTGATGACAGGATTTTCCGCGGGAGATCGGGACGACGACGAGAAGACCGGAGGACTCGGATCGTTCGGTATCTCTCTTCCCTTTCTTGTACTTTGCTAGATCTAGTTTAATGGCCCGATCCGGGGTTTTAGTGCGAGGTGGTGCCGGTTTGCTAAGTCCGCAAAATTAAAGTTTATCACCGTTTCCGCATTCCGGCGTCGGATTGACGGCCGGGGCGCCGCCGTGCACTTACAGATATTACCCGACGCGTCGGATATCCGGAGGATACCGTCGTAGTCTTGTGATGGATGGTAGGGGACGGTCTGGACTGACGGCGCCCTAGATATTGTGATTGAGACATTGAGATTGAGACTTGAGGTAAATAGATTGTGACACAGAGATATCGAGGTATTTGGACACTTGTTTTGTGTCGATGCTGGGCACTGTTTTATGCTGATTTCATATATGGTACCTCATTTCTTTTAAAGTACAGAAATCTCACTGATTTATGAAACCAGTTTTATTCAGTACATGCATTCTGTTTCATGCATTCATACATCATCCATATGATATATTGCTACCTGAGGCACTGACACGGGCACATGAGTTTACACTCGGGTTAGATATTTACCCTAGCCATTGTTAGGCTGCATGTTATATACATTTTTGAGGATATATTATGATCATTGACCTAGGATTGCGTTATTTATGCGATTTCTGTGCGTAGATATTTTTCTATTCACGAGTTGGCAACTCACCCCCGTTGTGCCCCAGTTTCTTGCAGGTTTGCCGTACAGGTTTCTTTACGACTGTGCGGGCATAGTTTCCTTCGGGTGACTTGCTAGCAGGTGGGTTTTTCTTGTATCGTACCCATCATATTACCTTGTATAATATTATTCTGTTGTATCTAGTAAATTCCATCAATCAAACATGTATTTATTGAGATAGAGACCAGTGTTGTTTATTCTTTCGACCGTAGAGTCGCTCGTTATATTTCTGGTGGTTTTGAGTTTCCTTTTGAGTTTTGATCTTCGCCGTTGGCGTTGTATATTATATTGCTTGTGTGGTTGTGACCGTCGATTGACGAAGAGCTAGCTCCCGCTTGGGGATGCCTTTTTCTTGATTTCGTATACTATTCATGTTGTATCCCGTTTGGGGGCCAGTATTTACAAAGGAGACTCTGCCGAAATTTTCAGTAAATTTTAGATGTTTTAAAAACCGCATAATTCGGCTTATGCTATTGAAATTACTTACTTTAAGTTGGTTTTTCCTGCACTCTACTACTTTTCTTGGTTTGGATTTCTGGGTTTTCGGTTTACTTAGATTACGTACGTCTCGAGACGTTCATAGTTTAAGTGCCGGTCATGTTCCGTACTTTCGGGCCGTGACAAAGTTGGTATCAGAGCGTTAGGTTTTAACCTTCGGAGCGTAGGATGACCCTTGGTTGATGGAATAGGTGACTAAAGTAGAGTGACGTATCGTTGGTATGTTCCGCGGCATATTTACGACGCCCCACTCCACTTATGAAGCCTTATTCCTTGTTCAGTATTATATTCCTTCCTGATCTAGCCTCATCGGTACCAGTTTGGTTTTGCTGCTACGGCTACAGGCAGGGAGAGCTACGGCTAGAGTTGCGGTCAGCACAAGCTCGTCACGAACGAGGACTGACCAGGGCGAAATTCCGGCGACACACGATTGCAGAGATGTGTCTTTTTACTGTGTTTCCGCTCCACGAGCGTTTGGCGGATCGCCTTTATGAGGTTACTCGGAGGTGCTGATCGACACTAGAGAATTGAGCCAATGATGGAGGCCAGCCAGATTTTGATGACCGTTGGTGTGTTGCTTACTCCTGATGATTGAGGCACGGTTCAGCGTGCAGACGAGTGAGCCAGTTGCTGCTGCGAGTGACAAGATATCGCCCCACATGTTGGAGCTATTGCGGGGCGAGTTGTACGAATAAATGATAGAAGGTCGCTAGTCACCCGATGATGAATGACTAGGACAGGTGGTTCGTTCTCCTACCCCGATGCGAGGTCATCAGATAGATTGCTTCCAGCTAGAGACGACTTCACACAGAGACGTGAGGGTCGACAGAGACGATCGAATGTCGGAAACCTATTATTCCAAGTTTAAAGTAGTCGGAAAGACATGCAGACAATTCTATGGTCCCTCTAGAAGAATGAAACTCTAACTCGACTTAATGACCGTATGAAAGCCTTTGAACCTTACGGTTTGCGGCAGTTCTGCGGCGCCATTAGTGAGGCTTGGGTTTGCCCTTCTACGGCTGGACCACCGATGCTGTGGTATGTACTCGATACTATTAAACTGTGCCCAAGATGTTGAGCCCTTGGGGGATTATGAGGTTTTGACAATCGATTGGATGGTTCGACTTAATTCGGATGTTAGGTGGTGAGATGCATTTCTTGGGAGACTCCCGATACGAGGATAGTCGTTGGAGCTCAGTCCATGCAGCCGCGACGAGACGAGTCCAAAGCAGACGACATTAGAGAAAAGTGGAGTAAGAGGTTCGCACCAGATCTAGACGAGATGACGTTCCACTCCGCCGACATCAGAGATGCGATGCGCATGCCGAGGCATGGTACTTGGACTTACCTTCCAGAAGGAGTCGCGATAAGTATGCAGTCGTTCCAGAGCAAGATGCAGATATAGGAAAGGACAATGACTTCCGGACAGTTGGCAGAGACGAGACATGGAAGAGACCGTGAGCAGGATTCCTTCTAGGATACTGTTGCAATGATACTTGCACCCAGGATCAGATGGGTCACGTACATTCAGAGAGCCAGAGGCCGACGCCAGTGATATGCTGTCTTACGAGTGGTCGCGATGATTGACCGAGAGATGACCAGAGAAGTGCCAGAACGGGATCATCCCCGTTAGCACACCCGACAGGGCTGATGAGCCGATGGACCGAAAGACTGGTAATTCACAGTGAAGACCTTGAACCAGGAGTGGTCATGGTTACGCACATCAGCAGGACAGAGTTCATGATCATCGACGAGACGTCCCACTAGTGACCGTGACAGTTGGCCGAGATTCTTAGAGGATGCGCTTGAGCGGTACTGTTCCGCCATTATTGTTTTCGATGTTTTGGGTGATTTATTCGTATGATTTGATTTTGATGATTGAGAATTTACGATCTTTGCACAGTGTTGCGCTTGATATCGTTTTCGTCCTTTAGTTTCACATGTTTGTGATTTTACGGTTTTAAACAGTTGAGTTGGTTTTGTGCGTATGCATGTACACGAATTGGTTCGTGCACTCTGTATAGTTATTATATGCTTGCAGTGCAGTGATACGCCTTTTATGCACTTAGATGCACTGGACTTCGATTTCGATTGTGATACTCGATATTTGTTTGTGTACCTTGTGCACCTGATTGATTTTGCGTACGTTCGGCGCTTGATATTGGATTTCATGATTTCGTGCACGATGGATGCACCTGATTTGGATTTTCGCGCATGTTGGGCGCATGTTTTGAAGGGTGATTTTGGTGCACACTAGAGGCACTAAATTGAGAATTTTTCGTGCATGTCAGATGCACCTGATTTTGCTGTCAGGCACACATGTTGCCTACGACAGATGTTTCGTGCACACCCGATGCACTTAGATGTTGTTTCTGTGCGCATGTATGGCACATTCATGGATTTTGATTTCCGTGCGCACCAGACGCACGTAGCATTTATGTGCATATTTTGGGATTGATTTCGTATAGAGCAGTACGTTTTTATGATATTGCTATGTGTTTTCGTACTAAGCAGGACTAGTCAGAGGACAGTACCTGAATATATTTTGAACGCATTGATAGTTATTGAAGGGATTTCTAAAAAGCGAGCTATAGCCTCAGTATTTACCTACGTGTCTGATATGACACGAAATGTTTAAAACAAAGAGACCCTTCTAAATTGTTTCCAAAACGGCGGAACGTACATTTCAAACAAGGTATATATGTATATAGTTATTTTCTTATGATAGACGTCCGCCACTGTGCAGTGTTATACGCGTTGCACAGCGACTTAAAGAGATTTGGCATGCATTTCCTTCAAATACTTACAGATATAGATTCGATATTTATATGTATAGTTTCGAGTTATGTCATATTGGTTTTGATTTGGATTTGGCATTGATGTCTTCTCCATGACTCCGATGATTGCGGGATGCTTGACGGAGTTTTGATTTGAGTTATATACTCATTTTTCAAGCGCATGCGCTGCGCTACAATTTGTTTTTATGTATTTACAATTTCGGAGCCCCGACGACTTGATGGTTTTCTTAGATGTTTAGTATTTAGGGGAGTTTGAATTTAAATTCGGGGACCGAATTTCTTTAAGGGGGGAAGATTGTAACGTTTTGAAAATCGTTTCGGTGAAATTTCGAAAAAATCGGTAAAATAAGGGGGTTTCCTGTAAAAAGTCAAAATACAAATATCTTATTATAAAAATTAAATATACATATTCTAGCTATGTAATTGCTATTATTTGGTATTTATTGAGCCGCTGGTGAAATTTTAAATTTTCTGAAAAAAATATTATTTTATTATTATTTTAAGCCGTCACTAATACATTTAATTAGGGAAAATTACAAATTGGAATGAGTTGAAACAAATTTTTTGCATCATAAAACATTAAATAAAATTTTATCATGTGGTTTTTGGAACAAAATTATTTGCCAAAACGGTTTAGAAATTATTGAAGAAAAAAGGCTTTTTTTTAGCGTAAATGGATGTTTGGGGTATTGTATTTATCATTTTTCATCACCCCACACCCGTACCCACACCCACAAACCCCTATTTACTTTCTCCCCTTGGCTGAATTTAGCAGCCACCATCTTTTTCCCCACTTGAATTTCAAAGGAAAAGAAATGAAAGAAAAGAAAAGAAAATGGATAAATTAGTTAGACTTTTGACTTTGGTTGGACTTTGACTTTCTCCCCCCACTTTCTCTACCTCCCTCTCTCTCCTCTCCCCCTCCCATTCCAGCCGACCCCCCTCTCCTACAGCAGCAGCAGCCCCCCCATTTCCCTTCTCTTTTCTCTTCAAACTTCATCAAAAATTGCCCAAAATCCATCAAAATAAATCCCGAAACCCAAATCCGACTCCTACCCATTTTAGCTTAGCCCGTATAGCATGGATCTTTGTGAAAAGAGAGCATTTTGGAGGGCCATGGATGCTTGTGGATCTTCAAATGTTTTTGGGTATAATTCTAAACTTTTTTTTTTGCTTAGTTTGTTACTTAATTTCTTAAAGCAAATTTTAATTAAGTGTTAATTTGGTTTATGTGAGTTTAATTGCATGATTAAAGATTTCAAGTTAGGGTTTGTTGTGGAAATGAGTTGTGTTTGATTGTGCATGGTTTAGTGATGTGGATTAACATATTTAGTTTTGTAGAAAACTAATCTAGTTGTTAATTACAAGTTGTTACTTGAAAAATGTCCAAATTAAGCTTTTTGTTGCAAACTAGTTTTTTTGATTTAATTCGAAATATGAGATTAAAAATATGGTTAGGGTTTTTATCATATTATTAACTTTATTAAGTGTAGTTTAACACTTTAGTTCATGGGAATCCAACCTAAATTGTAGTTTGTGCATTTTTGCTATGAAATTGTTAAAAAGGGTATTTTGTAAACTAGAATATTAGGGTTTTTGAAATTTAATGAGATTAAATTCCGGAAATTGTTTCTATGACTTATCTAAGATATTTAATAAGTATATTGGCCGCTACATTCATTTAAACATCATGTTTTGTACAAAAACGGCGATTTTTGCTTGCTAGATTTTCGGAAAAATGACTTTTTAAGTGAAATTGGGGTTTTTGTTAGTTTTAACATAGTTTATATTAAAATTAGTGTTCGTGAATCTGCAAATGAGTGTGATTGGATTTTTCTCGATGGTTTGACGTTTGTACATCGACATCGAGGGTTGGTTTGACTATTCTTGCATGCGTAGGCGATAGGTTTGGACCTATGCGTGATACGCGTGCCGATTTGATTTTCATATGCCGTTTCGATTTCGAATTTAGTTTTAATGCGATATGGGGCATTATGATATGTAGGTACCCCCATGTGGACTTCGAGACGACAAGCAAGCGCGAGGCGACTTCGGCACCGGCCAGCGAGGACCGGGTGAGTAGATTTATATCTACGGGGAGAAGTCGGGTGGATGGCGTATAGCACCCCCGCAGTTCGTGGTGATGTATACGAATACGTATACACACACACACACACACATATATATATATATATTGTTTATATATTGTTTCAGTATATTGATGATAATATGGATATTTGGTGTTCTTGGATGATTTAGTGTCCCGAAACCCTAGAGTAGTGGTCGCACTACACATGCACACACCAACCCATACTTGCATACTTTCTTCTTTCATTTATGCTTATACGGGATATATAGTTATGTGTTCACATGGGTATGGGACTATGGGTTCACATACGAATTTGAGACTTGGGTTTGAGATGAGTCGATGAGATTTGTATTGAGGTTGTGACTTCGGTGATATGGCAGGATTCGTATTTGAGATACGACATGACGTTGTAGCGGGTCCTTGACGTAGTGTTTCACACACGTCCATGCATACTTAGGCGGTATCAGTATTGTACTAGACGTAGATCAGTACCCCGATCATGATATTTGATAAAGAGAATACCAGGTGAATGGTATGATGAATGTGATATTGACCCGTACCCAGATTTGGGGATGCCGTACGACGGATTTACGTATGAGCTATATTTTGATGATTGATCCGCACTCTTGACTTGGGATGTCTGGTTATGGATATGATATTATTGAGGCGGGATCACCGACTATATATATACAGGTATGTATATGTATCGCCTCAGATGATAGGCGATTTCCTTACCTGTAGTCCAGCTTGTTAGCTTAGCCCTTAGTTTAGTTTAGTTGTTAGATTAGATTCAATTCTTACCTATTTCAAAACTAACGAATCGTGGGTATTTTAAAAGACAGCCCAAGGGATCCTACGGATATTTCAAAAGACGTATCTATTCATAAAAACACCGTGGCCCCTATTTTCAAAACCCCATGATTCGTGTTATTTCAAAAGGCACCATTTATAGGACTTATATTAGATTAATACAGATTAGTTATAGTTGCATCTAGTATTCAGCTCCCGCTCCGTATTGTGGTTCGCTTCGCATCGCATACTTATATTATGTTTCATACTCTATTATTGATATCATACTGTTAGGACACCAGCACCATTACCGATGATGCGTATGTACCACGTACACTTACTTGCCGGCTCACACACACATCTTCATCGGTAATTGCCATATCACGTACACCTTAGAAAATATTATTGCTTGACATAGCATGTTAACTAATAGTTTTGACATTGTAGTTATTACCTGCTACTTCTTGCATACTGTTATTCAGTGTTATGCCACATTCATGGATTCTCATGCATATATTCACTATTTTACGTGTTATTGAGGTTTTGGATTCGGATTTCCATGAGATTTTCTGGATTTGGAGGAAAACCGCAAAAAAAAAACATAAATAAACCTTTTCTCTCTTTTAAAATAAAAAGTGCGGTTTTCCCATGATGTATGAGTCGTCCACCATGAGTTTGCTGATGGATTTCGAGACCTGATTCGAGGAGACGGATGAACCGTTTCGGGTACATGGTGGACCCGGTAAGGTACCCCGGGGCAAGAAGCGCGTGATGATGACGATGTGAGCCTGGCAGGGGAGCACTACTTACCGGTGATATTACCCGACGCGTAGGATATCTGGAGGATACCGTCGTGGTCTTAAGATGGATGGTAGGGGCCGGTCTGGACTGACGGCGCCCTAGATATTGTGATTGAGACATTGAGATTGAGACTTGAGGTACATAGATTGTGACACAGAGATATCGAGGTATTTGGATACTTGTTTTTTGTCGATGCTGGGCACTGTTTTATGCTGATTTCATATATGGTACCTCATTTCTTTTAAAGTACAGAAATCTCACTGATTTATGAAACCAGTTTTATTCAGTACATGCATTCTGTTTCATGCATTCATACATCATCCATATGATATATTGCTACCTGAGGCACTGACACGGGCACATGAGTTTACACTTGGGTTAGATATTTACCCTAGCCATTGTTAGGCTGCATGTTATATACATTTTTGAGGATATATTATGATCATTGACCTAGGATTGCGTTATTTATGCGATTTCTGTGCGTAGATGTTTTTCTATTCACGAGTTGGCAACTCACCCCCGTTGTGTCCCAGTTTCTTGCAGGTTTGCCGTACAGGTTTCTTTACGGCTGTGCGGGCATAGTTTCCTTTGGGTGACTTGCTAGTAGGTGGGTTTTTCTTGTATCGTACCCATCATATTACCTTGTATAATATTATTCCGTTGTATCTAGTAAATTCCATCAACCAAACATGTATTTATTGAGATAGAGACCAGTGTTGTTTATTCTTTCGACCGTAGAGTCGCTCGTTATATTTCTGGTGGTTTTGAGTTTCCTTTTGAGTTTTGATCCTCGCCGTTGGCGTTGTATATTATATTGCTTGTGTGGTTGTGACCGTCGATTGACGAAGAGCTAGCTCCCGCTTGGGGATGCCTTTTTCTTGATTTCGTATACTATTCATGTTGTATCCCATTTGGGGGCCAGTATTTACAAAGGAGACTCTGCCGAAATTTTCAGTAAATTTTTGATGTTTTAAAAACCGCATAATTCGGCTTATGCTATTGAAATTACTTGCTTTAAGTTGGTTTTTCCTGCACTCTACTACTTTTCTTGGTTTGGATTTCTGGGTTTTCGGTTTACTTAGATTACGTACGTCTCGAGACGTTCGTAGTTTAAGTGCCGGTCATGTTCCGTACTTTCGGGCCGTGACACAGAACACTGGAAAAATCTGGAGGGGGGCTCGGAAATGGCCGGTATGGGGTGGGGTGGGGGGTCTCGCCGGCCCAAAAGTGCCCAAATGACACCAAATTTCACCAGTGTTCATGTTATCACATATACACGACTCTGTACATGTTTAAAAAATTTTTAGGGCTTTTTTTAAAATCGATAGAAACATGGATTTTAGGGTTTCAAGTTTGGAGTTTGTTTCGTGTTCATAATCTAACAATATTCGTATAATTTCCTAGCTAGGCTCTGATACCACTGTAGGGTTCCTATCGACGACAGCAAGGTTTCGGGAGGCATCGTCCATGCCATTTTTAAAAATTGCCGTTTCAAGGAACTCTAAACAAGAATCGATTACTAGAAATTTATAAGGAAACTAATGTAAACCATTTTACATCTAAGTGAAAAGGAAATACAACCTTTGTAGATCGGTCCTTTACTTCATAAGCTCCTTGTAGTAGTCCCTTCGCTGCGATCATATTGCTCCCGGACTCTTGGACGGCTCTTTGAATGCAACGGTCTTGCTTGAAGTCTTCGAGGCCGAAGATGATCTACGTCGAGAGATTACTAACTCAAGCTACCACTTCACCAAAGTGAAGCAAACACCCTATACTAAAGTGCTAATCTAGTAGAGGATGGTGAAATAGGAAGTGGGTACACTTTAGAATTTCTTTTCTCACATTATTTCCTCACTTAATCAAAACCCTAGCAAGCTTTTCAGCTTGAGGAAGAAGATGAACTAAAATGAGATAAGAATAATGATTAAGTGAGATAAGTAACCATGGGTGAGTGGGTATCATATACTAACTCATGTAGAGACATAACCATGGCTAATTATAGTGGTTAGGTTAATAAATATCCTAAGTAAAACAAAATGGGTGGACTTTGTCAAAGCTGTTAGTTATATGTATGCCCTAGAGGCCATTACTGTACATACGATGTATATTGTAGTGGATGCTAGGATATATATAGGGAGGACTTTCTTGCTCGACATGATAGTATGCTATCTGGTTGTACTTTATCTTAACATATACTCTGATTGTCTCTATATTACATGTTGATAAAGCCCTTAGGATATGTACTCGACTACTGGGACTATGATGAGATCATACTAGTAGGGCCACGGTAGTCGATGAGTACATCCTATAATTGTTCCTAGTCGTGGGTGTATCGAGACAGGGCATCGATGCACCAGAGTAGACTAGCGTATACGCATCTTGACCCATATGATGGGCGATGGATGATCCCATATCCATCGGTGTTTGACATCAAGGATGGTGTACGGGTTCTCAGTGGAGACTGGGTACACTGGACGGACTCGCCGAGAACTCCCAGATGGTATTATACCATACATCAGATGGCAGTTCTCCGGTGACACTGGTACAGAGTAGTCTGTTGACCCGAGATCGTCATAGAGTCTTGTGTGATTCCCACTGTGCTTTGATTTCCATCATACCACGTCCAAGAGGGCGTGCAAAAGGTGGCTTTTGGGTACAGTCCCGAATCACATGGAGGCAATGAGCGATAGGAGGGGATTCGTCTCTCCCGGTATAGGGAGTTGATGTTGTGCTGTGTTCGATTGGCTATAACCGGAAATCCCTGGCCAGGGTTGCTGAGATTTACTGGTAAGTATTATCAGTAGTTTCTCGAACTGTTATAGACCTCATATCGACACGACTTATCAAGATACTGGGGTCTGACGTTTACCACCCCAAGGCGAGATATGCAACATATCAGACGACGAGACCGGACTGTACGGTAGTGTTACTATTTTGGATTCACAGGAGAATGTACAGGCTTGCTTGTTGATCTTCTGAGCGCTCAATACCTGGGTAGCTGTTACGTTTAGCTGACCGCTTGCAGCTTATGGGTGTTTGATATGATCATCACCTACTGCCGGCGTATTGACGATTCTTTAGAGTCCTACACAGAGGTTTCTTGGCTCAGGCAAAACGGAGTAGGAGCATGATCAGTCGAAAATATTGCATATTTTAACCGACAATTTCCCTATCATCTGCATACATATAGAAGTGTTCGGTATCCGTATTTCACATATTAGCAAATCTATCACAGATTATAAGATTACATGTACTAGACCTTAAAACTGGCATTTCTAGGGAAATTTACTGCATTGCATGGCATCGCAATATTTCTATATATTGCAACCCGTATTTCGAAGTCTGTGCAGGAAAAAGGAAAGCTTGCTCGAATATTACACCGCTCAAAAGATATGTCAACTCACTAATTTCAGATCTGGTATCATTACAAAGGAGAAATTGCAAATCAACATATCAAAGGAAGCCCTAAAATACAGTATAAAGCTACACCAGAAGGCACCAAGCCCAAGGATCCAACATGGCCGCGGATCCGCGGCAGGGGCTTGCTAATGCCGCGGATCCGCGGCGGCTACAAGGGATCATCTCTTCATTTTTGGTGCAAAATTCCTGTCTCAGGGCCCACTGCTCAGAAATGTATCTCAGTTTCCAGAAGACTCCAGGGACTGCTACCAGATCAGCAAACACTTTGATCTACACTAAACTAGCCTATCATTCTAGAACTTTCCTCCTAAACCCTAGCTTAAACCCTAAGCTAGCTCCTAACAAATTCTCTCAACAAACTTTAGGAGGGAACTACCATTTCAAACTTAGACCTAGGGTTTGGATGCTCTATAAATAAGACCCTAAGCTCATTGTAAAAGATGATTCAACTTTGGGAATTATTCATCCAATTAGTGAATCTATCCCCAATCAATCTCTTTCTTCATCTCCTTCCTCCTCAAGTCTAGTGAGAGGGCTTGTAGGAAACCCTAACCCTAATTCCAATTGAGATCAAGAATCCCGAGTACCCATTAAGCAAGAAGCCCGACAACCTTTACGAGCAAAGCCGATCTTCAACGGAGCAAGCGATCCGAGCCGATCCACGACTCACGAAGCCGAGCGACGCCCTATCAACAATCTAGATTCTTCTTCTTGTAGTTCTTGAAGCAAATGTAATCAAAATTGTTGAGATAAATAAAGGTGATATTCTTTTATCTTTCTTTCTTTAATTTCTGCATCATGATATCTTTACAATTCATCAATCTTTTATGTGTGGTGATGTGTGAATAAAACTCCGCTCGTCGAGGAGTCGAGACGGTCAATAGAATGATGATGTAACATAGCTTTAATCGATTCTTGAGTCCTAGGAGCTTTGTAAACCCTAGCAAGTTCAAGAAACGACGACCCATTTTGTTTCGATGCTTTCTTGATTGACATCGTTCGAAATTGGGGAGTTTCGATCGTTTCTTGAATTTGGTAGAGGCTAGAAAAGGAATGATATCGACGAAAGAACAAGGGTTATGAGATGAAACCCTAGTTTCACGAGGAAGCCCCAACTCTCGTCGATCATCATCAATCTAGTATCAATCCTTCGAAGGACAAGAACACGATATCTTTAGATTACATCACGTCTATCGACCCGATCGATTCCTACGAGCCACTTTTAGATTCTTGACTGTTGATTGGAAAAATATTATCGAAACCCAATTCTTGATTGTTTATCAGTTCTTGATTCTTGATTAAACATCGTGACACCTGAATCAATTGATAAATTCTTGAATGATGTTTTCTTTTCTTGTCAATTAAGTTTTCAATTCAAGCATATCATTAAAACGAATCGTGCAATCCCTGTGGACGATCCGCACTCACTACAAACTACATCCGACACCGTAGTTTGATTGCGGTCAAAATATTTTTTTGGTTGTGAAGTTCTTTATAAATTTTCTGATTACCGACACAAGAAACAGTTTCAATCAAATGGTACCGTTTTAGGAGACCTTTGAATTGATTCATACTACACAACGGGAAAAACGATCAATCAGAGCACATATGTGATATGTGCGGGACCGAGGATAATACGATATGAGATACCGTATTCTATTCTCGCGATATTTGATATCAACCGGGTCATCGGATCAAGTGTTGATTCGATGAATCGGTACGGATAAATATTAGTCGGTTATTGTTAGTTATGTATATGCCCTAGAGGCCATTGTTGTATATATGATGTATATTATAATGGATGCTTGGATATATATAGAGATGACTTTCTTGCTCGTCATGATAGTATGCTATTTGGTTTCACTTTATCTTAACATGTTGACTTGTATTGGTTTACTGTTTTACTCTCACATGTTGATAAAGCCCTTAGGATCTGTACTCGACTACTGGGACTATGATGAGATCATACTAGTGGGGCCACGGTAGTCGATGAGTACATCCTATAACTGTTCCTAGTCGAGGGTATATCGAGACAGGGCATCGATACACCAGAGTAGACTAGCGTATACGCATCTTGACCCATATGATGGGCGATGGATGATCCCATATCCATCGGTGTTTGACATCAGAGATGGTGTACGGGTGCTCAGTGGAGATAGGGTACACTGGATGGACTCGCCGAGAACTCCCAGATGGTGATATACAACACGTCAGATGGCAGTTCTCCGGTGACACTGGTACAGGGTAGTCTGTAGACCCGAGATCGTCATAGAGTCTTGTGTGATTCCCACTGTGTTTTGATTTCCACCTTACCACATCCAAGAGGGCGTGTAAAACGGTGGCTTTTGGGTACAGTCCCGAATCACATGGAGGCAATGAGCGATAGGAGGGGATTCGTCTCTCCCGGTATAGGGAGTTGATGTTGTGCTGTGTTCGATTGGCTATAACTGGAAGTCCCTGGCCAGGGCTGATATAGAGATTTACTGGTAAGTGTTACTAGTAGTTTCTCGACCCGTTATGAGCCACACATCGACACGACTTATCGGTTACTGGGGTCTGACGTATACCACCCCTAGACTTGATATGCGACATATCAGACGAACAGACAGGACTGTACATGAGTGTTACTGATTGGATTCACAGGAGAACGCACAGGCTAGCTTGTTGATCTTCTGATCGCTCAATACCTGGGTGGCTGTTACGTTTAGCTGACCACTTGCAGCTTGTGGGTGTTTGATATGATCATCAGCTGCTACCGGCGTATTGACGATTCTTTAGAGTCCTACACAGAGGTTTCTTGGCTCAGGCGAAACGGAGTAGAGGCACATATGTGATATGTGCATGACCGAGAATAATGCGATATGGGATACCGTATTATATTCTCGCGATATTTAGATATGAACCGGGTCATCGGATCAAGTGTTGATTCGATGAATCGGTACATGATATATTAGTCGGTAATATTCGATATAGCCGTATCATCGGATCAAGTGTTGATTCGATGATTTAATGTATAATAATATATATGATATATTATTACATTATTTAATATTGGCTCGCTTTATTATTTCATTTTCTCATTGGATGATACATTGATATATATGCGATATATGTTAATTGTATTATTTTCTTTTGTTGCAAATATATAATATATATGTGATATATATTATTATGACATGATATGATTAGTTGTTAAACATGTTTAAGGATGATTAATTGAGCTTAGGGTTTGATTAGGGTTAGATGCTTCATGCACCTTCTAGAAGCATTTTTCTTTTGTCATTGTAAAGATATTTTTGGATGACACATATTTAACCCAACCAAACCCTAACTCTAGTTTATTCTCTACACAATCTTGACCACTCATCCTTGACCATGGTTAATATATCAATCATATAGCTTTCTTTCTATTCATCACAAAAGGATTAATCTTATTATTGATTTTCCATTATCATCTTCTTCTCTCTTGAAAAAACTTACTTGATTTTCTTTATGTGATGAATAAATATGAGAAAATGATTTAAAAAGAAAGCAAAAATACTACTCTCTCATCCTCATCTCATCTAGCCCATGAGATTAGTGTGTTCATCTCTTTAGAGTGAGAAAGCTTGAGTCTTTGCAACTTCGACGTAGATCTTCGGAGATTTGGAACACTTCAAGCTAGCATGGATCGTTCGAGCCGTGGAGCCTCTCATGAGTCCGGAAGATCGTGGATCGCGGCAAAGGGACTTCTACTCGGAGCTTGTGAAGCGAAGGAGCGGACTACAAAGGTTGTAATCCCTCACACTTAGATAAAAGTTATCATCTTGCATGTTAAATCCTAATAATCTAGCAAAGATCCCGGCTTTGGGTTGTTCGGCACGTCTCAATTTTTATCCGGGCATGTTTGATGCCTTGTGAACCTTCACAGGAATGCCTAGGAACCTTTCAGTGGTATCAGAGCCTAGCTAGAGCATTATGCGATGTGTTTACGAAGTTAAAACTCCGATCGAACCCGAACCGACGGAAAAAGCCCCCTCTCTGGAAATTTTTCAAAATTTAGGATTTTTCTGAATTAAAAATATGTAAAAAAATCAGCAGGGAATTCTAAGAATTACCATGAAACACGGGCCCACAATTCCTCAAAACGGCGGCGGAACCGCGGCGCAAGCAAGCTTGCGCGGCGGTTCCGCGGCGGATTTGTGGGATTGTTACACGTGGCTTCTGTTAGTGTATATGCCCTAGAGGCCATTACTGTATCATACTAGTTTATATATTACTTAATGGAAGCTTGGGATATTCACCTTGTATATACAATCTTGCTCAAAATAGTAGTATGCTACTTGGTTTGTTTCTACTTCAATGTGTACATGTGTTTATTTTAGTATATCACCTATACACATTAGTGGAGCTCTTAGGATCTTTGCTTGATTACCAGCGATGTGATGGCAGTCACGCTAGTGGGGCTGGGTAATCTATAAGCACATCCTTATGTAGGTCCCTGGTCGCAGGACTATCGAGACAGGGCATCGATACTCCGGAGTAGACTAGCGCATGCGCTTCTCATCCCAGTCTGGAAGACGGTCTGTCCCACAGCCGTCAGTACGTCGTACTTGAGATAGTATACGGGTGCTCGTTAGGTTATGGGTACACTGGACAGGACTCGTCGGGAACTGACTAGTTGGTATTATGCCTATCGTCAGTTATCAGTTCCCAGGTGACATGAGTACAGCTTTGTCCGCTGACTTGACACTGTCACTTCGCCTCGAGTGTGTTCCCACTGCACTTTGATTACTACCCTACCACGGCTCAAAAGAGCCGTGCAAACAGGTAGTAGTTGGGAGCAGTCCCGAAGCACTTGGAGGCAGTGACGGTTAGACAGGATTCGTCTCTCCCGGTATTGGGGGTTGACATCGCGCTGTGTCTAGGAGAGCCATTACACGAGTAGTCCCTGGCCAGGGCAAACGAGATATACTGGTAGGCTTCCAGTGTTATCTCAGGGTGTTTTGGGCTTCGCTCCGGCACGACTTGTACCGCTATTGGGGGACTGACGTTTACCGCCCCCTAGGCCCGCCATGCGATGTATCAGACGAACAGACCGGACTGTACGGAGAATGTCACATTCAGGCTCAGTAGAAGTTCAGATGGGTTTCGCCTCGTCGGTCTTCTTGTCGGCACTACCTGGGGACCGTTACGCACAGCTAGTGCCGCTTGCGGTATGTGGTTAAACCCACTTCCAGCGTAGTGTAGAGTCTTTAGAGTCCCACACAGAAAGCTTTTCGCCTTTAGGCAAAAGAGTAGAGGTCGCATGGTTTTGCGACAGGTCGCATGGTTTTGCGACAGGGTTCGGTCACATCCGTGCACTTGTGCACGTACAGTGTCCGGACAGTTTACACTAGCGGGCTTTGGTTTAAGCCAGATCCTAGTGTACCTTTTGGGATTGGATTTATCCAGTTTGCATTCGTATTCCTCGGAACACGGATACGGGTGTGTATGCACAGTTGACGGGGAGACAGAGGCAGCGGATTCTCATTAGGGTTGTTGACAGTTGACCGTTGACTATTGACTTTTTGCTCAACCCTAATGAGAATATGATATGTGATTAAAAATTATATTAATTAAGTATTATGGTGACATGGTTGTTGACTTTTGTTGACTTGTTGACTTTTGTTGACTTGTTGACTTTGTTGACCGGTTGACTAGGCTTGACTAGTTGACCATCATGATAACCATAGCAATCATTTCATGGCAAAGACTTTTGCTTGCTTGCTCCTTTCTGCAAAATGAGTGCATGAAATGATTTGGTTATGGTTGCTTCAACCATCACATAACACTTGATTGGTATGATGAGTTATGATGGTTATGGATTATGAGAGGGTGAAAGACAAAAGAGAGGCTCATTCTCACTTGACCATTCTCTCTCTTTGTTTTGAGCTCTCTTGTTTTTGCTCTCACCCTCTTCCTCTTGCTCCCCCTCTTGACTCTATGGTTCACTTGTCTCATGAGTTGAGAACCAAGAACCATAGATAAAATCCCATACAAACTCTTCTCTACTCACTCTAGTTCACAAGGTTTAGCAAACCGAGTGAACTAGTTTCTTCAAAGTTCGAAGAAGGAGCCAAAGGTTGGAGCTTTTCAGGTGGATCTATCTTCGGCGCAAGGAGACGACGAGAAGAAGCCGATCCGGACCACCATTGGAGTTTGAAGACGAAGGAGTTCAAGACAAGCAAGGTATAACCCCCTAACCGAGTAGTTAGCAACTCGTAGTTAGGTTGTTAGTTAGATATTTAACAAAGATCCGGGTTTTAAGTCCATATTACCACCTCTATAAAAATCGTTTTTTATCAAATTCCGCATGCCCGAAAGTACCGGGAGAGGTTGAATGGACTTACAGTGGTATCAGAGCCTAGTTAAACTCTATCTAACATGTTACCAAGTAACTAGAAGATCGATCAAAGAAAAAGTCATGAAAACGAACCAGAGAATTTCAAGTTTCTGTCGATTTTTATTCTGTTCAAAAGTTGATTATTTTCATCTCTAAAATCGGCTCAGGCTTTTATTAGAATAACCACCAAATTTGGTCGCTCGATCGTTTCAATGCGCCGCGGAAACGAGGCGGGAGCACGCTCCCGCCGCGGTTCCGCGGCCGAGTTGGCTCGGCGATGTCCATCTTTGGTGCAGTGTTATTCTGGGGTTGTTTTGGGATTTTTGGAATATATATTTTCTGCCCAGATTTTCCAGAACGAAAATTTTATTTTTGGGGTCCCGAAAATCCGTATTTTTGATCGAACTTCTAAAAGACTTAAGCTAACGGGTTTTTCTGTAATGTGATATTTGTATTGAACGTCTGCTAATCGCTATATGTCGATTAGTGGGGGTTATACAAATCTGTGATCTGTAATATTGCTGGAATGTGTATATGAATATGTTGGATTGTCGCGGGTGAATAGCCGGGGGTTGTGAGACGAGAGTTTTTTCTTTTCTTTCAATTCATGTAAATTTATAAATTGATGTAATAATTATTTGTATAGCCGCACAACCGGGTCGGGGTTGTAGCCGTCATTGTATAATTTCTTTTTACTGTTTTTGCTCCTAGGATAGACCCATGGAGGGGGTGCACAAACTACCGGGTATGCCGAAGTGCCGAGTGGCCTACTCACGGAGATGAGGGAGGTTGCTTCGCTTCGGGTACTTGGCGGGTAGTTTGCCGCGCCCGTAGGGGTCTTGGGTGGGGTATTGGCTATTCACCCCGACCGTGTAATCTGCTTTTCGTTACAGGCTCGTACGAATTACAGATTCCTAGTATATCCAATGTATTCATCTGTGATCTGAAATGTTTATCATTGCAGTATATCTATATATGATATTATTTAGGCATTGCTTATGTTTTACAGACGCGCTAGCCCAGCCCCCGCTCTGTCGTTAGTTAAGTAACCTAACGGGTAATGACGGGGTCCAGTGGCGAATGCGAATGGCATAAGCGTACGTTATATTTTGGTTGTTTTCTGCAATGGTAGGATTAAATGATGGGACGCATTAAAAGAACTAATGCAAGAATATCACGCATTAAAAGAACTAATGCAAGATAATAAACCAAGATTAAAGTCGTTGGATCACTTTCGAAAAACCACTCGGTTCTTTTCAAAAACAACTTTTAAATGCGGAGCTTGAGCCACTCCTTTTAAAAGCTATCTCGTTCCATCGACTATATAAAGTTCACTACGTTCACGGTTTTGCCAAAACCATCCGTAGCCCTCCATCATTTCAGTTAAATATTCGGTAGTATTCAAGCTATGTATTTTGACCTCACGCCAAGGCATAGTGATTGGTAGCTGCCGGATATTTATCTGTTGCATAGATAGAATGCGTTGGTTTGAGACAGCCGTACTGCCATTTTGGCCTACGTCAAGGGTATGTACGGGTGGGTTCAAATTAACCTGGATAATGATGTGATGAACTTGACATGTGACTTATGACATTTTGACCTCACGCCAAGGTCATAAGAGCATGGGGCAAAAATCCACATCGGGAGTTTCATAAGTACTGAAACTTGCTAGATTTGCATACCATTTGGAGTGTGATGATTCTGGTAGGATTCCTTCAGTTTCTTCACGCGATGATATTTGGATCCCGATCCTACTGTGAGTATATGCTACTCCTCGGGAAATTTCTCACTAAACGATCAATGCTATAAACCTAGTATGCCTAGAAAGGTGTTAGCGGGGCTACGCCCCCAGGGAAAAGAGGTTCTTTAATTAAGGAACTTCGCGAAAGCGTTGGAAAACCTCCCTCGAAGTACCGACACTGGCCTGGCTGAACGGTTAAGCAAGTATTGTGCGGTGGGATTGATCCCGACTAATTCTTCCTTTATGGTTTGAGGAGGGATTCGAGAAACAGTGGGAGCCATCCTGTTTAGACAAACTAAAAACCACTCTAAACTTGCAAGAGCATCTTGCTGAGTGTTTCTTCTTCTCTCTCCTAATTGCAGCGACCAATCGACATGACTGGACTTAAGTTACTTCTAGATAAAAATATACTGACAGGGCCAAACTACAAAGATTGGCTCAGGAATGTTAAAATGGCAATCACTTACGACAAGCTGGGGTATCTTCTTACCACCAAAGCTCCCCCTGTCCTTGGTCCCACTTCCAGCGTCGCGGATAAGGAAATCCGCAAGACTTGGGAGATTGATAGCGCGAAGGCCAAGTGCCTCGTACTTGCCTCGATGGACAACGAACATCAGAGGAGGCACTAGAATATGGACCTTGAATCCATATTTCTCCATACAAAAGAACTGTATGGAGAGCAATCTCGCATCGCAAGATACGAAGCGTCGAAAAAGTTATTTTCGGCAAGGATGGCCGTCGGATCATTAGTAGCAGAGCACGTGCTTACGATGATCGGCTACATTGAAGAGCTCGCGGACCTAGGAACCACATTGGAGAGTGAGCTCTATACGGACTTAGTTCTCCAGTCCCTTCCTTCCACTTACGCCCAGTTTATACTGAACTTCAACTTACAAGAAAAAGAAGTTAAACTTTCAGAGCTCCTCAACATGCTGAGGAGCGCAGAGGGCACCCTACAGAAAAGTAGGGAAACATCCACTTTGTTTGTAGGAGGATCATCTTCTTCTAGGTCCAAGGCGAAAGCCAAGGGAAAGAAGAAGAAAGCCCCCGCCAAACCAAGGGGCGGTGTTAGTAAAGTGGATATGAAGGGAAAACCTAAAGCAACAAAGAAAGCGGGGAAGCTTGTGGATAAGGAAGAATGCTTCTATTGTCATAAGAAAGGTTACTGGAAGAATGATTGCAGGGCTTGGAAAGCCAGAACACAGGAATTGAAGCAGGTTGCAGCTTCAGCTTCAGGTGTGTATGTTATTGAAAACTGTTTTTCAATAAACTCTACTTCCTGGGTATTGGATACCAGATCAAGATCTCATATCTGTAATTCTTTGCGGGCGTTGAGAAACCGTAGGGTTTTGAAGGCAGGTGACATGACCCTCAGAGTTATGAACGGAGCTAGCATGGATGCTAAAGCCGTGGGGGACTATCACCTGGGAATGTCAGATGGACATGTTTTGGTTTTGCGTAATTGCTTTTTTGTACCCAACGCAACTTGTAATATCATTTCTGTATCTTTAGTTTCTAAAGAAGGTTATGAATTTGCGTTTGTAAGCAATATTGTAAACATTCACCTTAATCAAGTTTTGATTGGGTCAGGTACATTGAGTAATGGTATATACGTATTAAACCAACCACAGATTTTCAATGTCCAGAATACACACAAAAGAAAGTCTCCAGAAATCAATCAGACTTTCTTGTGGCATTGTAGACTGGGTCACATCAATGAGAGAAGGTTGACTAAGTTACATACAGAAGGATATTTGAATCCGTTCGAATATCAATCGTATGCCACTTGTCAATCCTGTCTCAAAGGAAAGATGACAAAGACTCCGTTTACTGGACATGGAGTAAGAGCGAGCGAGCTCTTGGGACTCGTACACAGTGACGTGTGCGGTCCAATGTCTACACATGCGCGAAGCGGTTATTTTTACTTCATTACTTTTACGGATGATTTCTCAAGGTACGGTTATGTCTTCTTAATGAAACATAAGTCCGAAGCCTTTGGAAAATTCCAGAAGTATAAGAATGAAGTAGAAAAACAAACCGGCAAAAGTATTAAGATTCTAAGATCGGATCGAGGTGGAGAATACTTAAGTGCCGAGTTCCTGGACTATTTAAAAGAGAATGGAATTCTCTCTCAGCTTACTCCTCCATACACTCCGCAACATAACGGTGTATCGGAGAGACGGAACCGCACCCTATTGGATATGGTGCGGTCCATGATGAGTAACGCTGAGTTACTGCGATCATTCTGGGGATATGCGCTAGAATCAGCCGCATACCTTTTGAACCGAGTTCCCACTAAGACTGTGCCTACCACACCATATGAGTTATGGAGTGGGAAGAAACCCTATCTTCAATATCTGAAGATCTGGGGATGTCCAGCTTTTGTCAAAAAGCAGCATGCGGACAAACTCGAGGCACGCTCAGTACTGTGCAAGTTTGTGGGATACCCAAAGAACACCAGGGGGTATCTTTCCTACTACGCAGAGGAACAAAAAGTCCTTGTTTCTCGTAATGCCCACTTTCTAGGACACCAGTTCTTGGAAAAGGAAATAAGTGGGAGCGCAGTAGAACTGGAAGAAATTCCAGAACCACGGACTATTACTGAAAGTTTAGTGGAACCAGAGGGTTTGGAAGAACAGGACATTCCTACGCCGCTCCGCAGGAGTAGTAGGCAGACTCATCCGCCCGAGAGATACTACGGTTTTCTCATAGACGGAGATAGAGAGGATTGCATCATAGATTATGATGAGCCTACTAGCTTCCAGCAGGCCGTTCAGAGCGTTGACTCGGTAAAATGGCTGGATGCAATGCGGACCGAAATGGAGTCCATGTACACCAACAAAGTATGAACGTTGGACATTGCTCCAGACGGGGTAAAACCCGTAGGATGCAAGTGGATCTTCAAAAGGAAGATTGGTGTAGATGGACAGGTTGAGACCTATAAAGCTAGGCTGGTAGCAAAGGGTTTTCGTCAAAGACCTGGCTTGGACTATGACGAAACCTTTTCTCCAGTGGCTATGCTGAAATCCATTCGGATCCTTCTTGCCATTGTTGCCTTCCACGATTATGAGATTTGGCAGATGGACGTAAAGACAGATTTTCTAAATGGAAATTTAGAGGAGTGTGTTTATATGGATCAGCCAGAGGGTTTCATTCAGAGTGGGAGCAGCGGAAAGGTGTGCAAGTTGCTTAAGTCCATCTATGGACTAAAGCAGGCATCGCGGAGTTGGAACATCTGCTTTGATGAGACGGTCAAAGAATTTGGCTTTATCAAAAATCCAGATGAACCATGCATCTATAGTAGATTTGTAGCGAGAACTGTAGTATTCCTCGTTTTATACGTGGATGACATTCTCTTAATAGGAAATGACATTCCTATGCTACAATCTGTCAAGGGGTTCTTGCCACACAGGTTCTCCATGAAAGACCTGGGTGATGCCTCATACATCCTGGGGATCCGGATCCATCGTGATAGATCCAAGAGGATATTAGGACTTTCACAGTCCAGGTACATCGACACCATACTGAAAAGATTCAGTATGGAAGATTCCAAGCGCGGTAACCTGCCGGCTTGTCACGGGATCACCCTCTCTAAAGAGATGTCTCCCAAGACTGATTTGGAGAGGGATCGCATGTCTGTTATACCCTACGCTTCTGCGGTAGGCTCTATAATGTATGCGATGTTGTGTACCAGACCGGATGTAGCTTATGCACTGAGTGTGGTAAGCCGGTATCAGTCAAACCCTGGGGAGAAACACTGGATAGCGGTAAAGAACATTCTCAAGTACCTGAGAAGGACTAAGGAGATGTTCTTGGTGTATGGCGGAAAATACCTCCAGATCGAGGCCTTTGCTGACTCCAGCTTCCAGAGTGACAAGGATGATTCCAAGTCCATGTCGGGTTTTGTCTTTACCCTCAATGGAGGGGCGGTGTGTTGGAAGAGTTCCAAACAAGAAACCATTGCAGACTCGACGATGGAAGCGGAATACATCGCTGCATCTGATGCCGCAAAAGAAGCTGTCTGGATGAGGAAGTTCTTGAAAGAACTTCAGGTGGTTCCGTCCATTGTTGATCCAATACCTCTGTATTGCGACAACAACGGGGCTATAGCTTTAGCGAAGGAACCCAGGTCCCATCAGAGATCCAGGCACATCTTGAGGCGGTATCACCTGATCAGGGAGATCGTAGATCGCCAGGAGATCGAGGTTCGGAGAGTCGCTTCAGAAGATTACACTGCAGATCCATTCACCAAGGCCCTGCCCCAGACTCAGTTCGAGCGGCTGATCGAGATGATAGGTCTTCGATACGCCAGTACATGGCCTTAGTGCAAGTGGGAGATTGTTAGTGTATATGCCCTAGAGGCCATTACTGTATCATACTAGTTTGTATATTACTTAATGGAAGCTTGGGATATTCACCTTGTATATACAATCTTGCTCAAAATAGTAGTATGCTACTTGGTTTGTTTCTACTTCAATGTGTACATGTGTTTATTTTAGTATATCACCTATACACATTAGTGGAGCTCTTAGGATCTTTGCTTGATTACCAGCGATGTGATGGCAGTCACACTAGTGGGGCTGGGTAATCTATAAGCACATCCTTATGTCGGTCCTTGGTCGCAGGACTATCGAGACAGGGCATCGATACTCCGGAGTAGACTAGCGCATGCGCTTCTCATCCCAGTGTGGGAGACGGTCTGTCCCACAGCCGTCAGTACGTCGTTCTTGAGATAGTATGCGGGTGCTCGTTAGGTTACGGGTACACTGGACTTGACTCGTCGGGAACTGACTAGTTGGTATTATACCTATCGTCAGTTCTCAGTTCCCAGGTGACATGAGTACAGCTTAGTCCGCTGACTTGACACTGTCACTTCGCCTCGAGTGTGTTCCCACTGCACTTTGATTACTACCATACCACGGCTCAAAGGAGCCGTGCAAACAGGTAGTAGTTGGGTGCAGTCCCGAAGCACTTGGAGGCAGTGACGGTTAGACAGGATTCGTCTCTCCCGGTATTGGGGGTTGACATCGCGCTGTGTCTAGGAGAGCCATTACACGAGTAGTCCTTGGCCAGGGCAAACGAGATATACTGGTAGGCTTCCAGTGTTATCTCAGGGTGTTTTGGGCTTCGCTCCGGCACGACTTGTACCGCTATTGGGGGACTGACGTTTACCGCCCCTTAGGCCCGCCATGCGATGTATCAGACGAACAGACCGGACTGTACGGAGAATGTCACATTCAGGCTCAGTAGGAGTTCAGTTGGGTTTCGCCTCGTCGGTCTTCTTGTCGGCACTACCTGGGGACCGTTACGCACAGCTAGTGCCGCTTGCGGTCTGTGGTTAAACCCACTGCCAGCATAGTGTCGAGTCTTTAGAGTCCCACACAGAAAGCTTTTCGCCTTTAGGCAAAAGAGTAGAGGTCGCATGGTTTTGCGACAGGTCGCATGGTTTTGCGACAGGGTTCGGTCACATCCGTGCACTTGTGCACGTACAGTGTCCGGACAGTTTACACTAGCGGGCTTTGGTTTAAGCCAGATCCTAGTGTACTTTTTGGGATTGGATTTATCCAGTTTGCATTCGTGTTCCTTGGAACACGGATGCGGGTGTGTATGCACAGTTGACGGGGAGACAGAGGCAGCGGATTCTCATTAGGGTTGTTGACAGTTGACCGTTGACTATTGACTTTTTGCTCAACCCTAATGAGAATATGATATGTGATTAACAATTATATTAATTAAGTATTATGGTGACATGGTTGTTGACTTTGTTGACTTGTTGACTTTTATTGACTTGTTGACTTTGTTGACCGGTTGACTAGGCTTGACTAGTTGACCATCATGATAACCATAGCAATCATTTCATGGCAAAGACTTTTGCTTGCTTGCTCCTTTCTGCAAAATGAGTGCATGAAATGATTTGGTTATGGTTGCTTCAACCATCACATAACACTTGATTGGTATGATGAGTTATGATGGTTTTGAATTATGAGAGGGTGAAAGACAAAAGAGAGGCTCATTCTCACTTGACCATTCTCTCTCTTTGTTTTGAGCTCTCTTGTTTTTGCTCTCACCCTCTTCCTCTTGCTCCCCCTCTTGACTCTATGGTTCACTTGTCTCATGAGTTGAGAACCAAGAACCATAGATAAAATTCCGTACAAACTCTTCTCTACTCACTCTAGTTCACAAGGTTTAGCAAACCGAGTGAACTAGTTTCTTCAAAGTTCGAAGAAGGGGCCAAAGGTTGGAGCTTTTCAGGTGGATCTATCTTCGGCGCAAGGAGACGACGGGAAGAAGCCGATCCGGACCACCATTGGAGTTTGAAGACGAAGGAGTTCAAGACAAGCAAGGTATAACCCCCTAACCGAGTAGTTAGCAACTCGTAGTTAGGTTGTTAGTTAGATGTTTAACAAAGATCCGGGTTTTAAGTCCATGTTACCACTTCTATAAAAATCGTTTTTTATCAAATTCCGCATGCCCGAAAGTACCGGGAGAGGTAGCATGGACTTACAGCTTCATGTTAATATCCGTAGGTGCTTGTTGATGCTTCTGGATATTTTTAAAAGTGATTCCAGTGTTGTTTAAATCTGGGGTTTATTTTGTAATCGTAGATTCGATCGGAATATTTAAATTCGTATTTCTTTCCGGATATTTAGAAACTGTTAAACTAGTTGAACGGATATCATTAACCCACTTTATCCCGGCACGGAAAACTTTCAAGCGTTGAATTTTTATCGGGATTAAATCTTTCGAAAAAATTGTACAAGTTAAGCGGTGGACCCTCTAGAAGACAACAAACCTTAACTCGATTATGTGACCGTCTTGAACTGCCTTTTGAACCTTCAGGTTTGGGGCAATACGGCGTGCCACATGTGAGGCGTTGGCTTGACCCTTCTATGGCTGGATCACCGGTACTGTGACATATTCTGGGATTATTTGAACTCCGCTCAAGTGTTGAGCACTTTAGGAAATTTTGGGTATTTGATTATCTGTTCGAAAAGTTTAATACTGTCTATTTATCTGGAATGTGATACAATGTGTGGAATTCATAGAGTTAGGCATGAAATGCGGAGTATGTGATATTTTGGATTTACGATGGCTAAAGTGATTGTGGATTCCAAATATTGTAGTTTTACACTTTCTTTTCTGTGACCGTAAGTGTATATGTGATATCGCCGGTTTCGTTGCTATATGTCAACGACAATTGGGATGCGCATATTTACTTACGTTGATGATATGAGATATTATGTGTTGCTGTGATATGTTATATTGGATCGTCGCGTTCTGAATAGCCGGGGGTTTTATGTGAGATGAGGGTTTTTATTTTCATTCATGTAAAATTCATTTGTAATGTAATATTCTTTTATTTGGGGCACTTCCAGGTTGCGGTTGCTGTCACCAGTGTATATTATTTACTTTTCCGCATTAGGTAGACCCAAGGAGGGGAGCACAAGTAACCGGGTTCTAGGGTCCAGTGGGAGGCCATCTCGAGGAGTCGAGACCGGGTCTCCTAACCCTAGAATTGGCAGTGTTACTTGCCGCTCTCGTAGGGGTCTTGGGATGTGGGTTTGGCTATTCGTCGCGACCGTGGAATCCGTGTTTTATACAGGCTCGTATTAAAAACACGGACGTCCTAGTATATCCAATATTTCATATATGTTCTTCTGCTGCAATGTTCTGTGATGAGATCATATTACTGCCTGAGACGAATGCTTATACTATATATATATGCTGATATATAAATATTACTGCTTTCGTTTCTTCTGTGATGCTTAGGAAGCATAAGCTGATGGGATTTTTATTAATGAGATTAATAAAAGAAAAGAAACCTAAAGATGTTGTAGAATCAAAACTTTATAAAAAGGGTAGCTATAGTTTTTCTTTGCACAGTGATGCATATGATATATCCTGCACCTTATTCGATGGGGAAAGAGCCGACGATCCCTTCACCGGGAGTGACCTCTTTAGTGAAACTGGCAGATGCTACAAAACTCGGTTTGTCTTTTCTGCGACCGTAAGTGTAATATGTGGTGTATCGCCGGTTTCGTTGCTATAAATCAACGACAATTGGGATACACATATTTACTTACGTTGATGACATGTAATGTTATGTGTTGATGTGATATGTTATATTGGATCGTCGTGATTTGAATAGCCGGGGGTTTTATGTGAGATGAGGGTTTTTATTCTTATTCATGTAAAATTCATTGTATATAATATTCTTTTATTGGGGCACTTCCGGATTGAGGATGATGTCACCTTTGTATATTATTTACTTTTCCGCATTAGGATAGACCCAAGGAGGAGAGCATAAGCAACCGGGTATTAGTTATGTATATGCCCTAGAGGCCATTGTTGTACATATGATGTATATTATAATGGATGCTTGGATATATATAGAGATGACTTTCTTGCTCGTCATGATAGTATGCTATTTGGTTTCACTTTATCTTAATATGTTGACTTGTATTGGTTTACTGTTTTACTCTCACATGTTGATAAAGCCCTTAGGATCTGTACTCGACTACTGGGACTATGATGAGATCATACTAGTGGGGCTGCGGTAGTCGATGAGTACATCCTATAACTGTTCCTAGTCGAGGGTATATCGAGACAGGGCATCGATACACCAGAGTAGACTAGCGTATACGCATCTTGACCCATATGATGGGCGATGGATGATCCCATATCCATCGGTGTTTGACATCAGAGATGGTGTACGGGTGCTCAGTGGAGACTGGGTACACTGGACGGACTCCCCGAGAACTCCCAGATGGTGATATACCACACGTCAGATGGCAGTTCTCCGGTGACACTGGTACAGGGTAGTCTGTAGACCCGAGATCGTCATAGAGTCTTGTGTGATTCCCACTGTGCTTTGATTTCCACCTTACCACGTCCAAGAGGGCGTGCAAAACGGTGGCTTTTGGGTACAGTCCCGAATCACATGGAGGCAATGAGCGATAGGAGGGGATTCGTCTCTCCCGGTATAGGGAGTTGATGTTGTGCTGTGTTCGATTGGCTATAACTGGAAGTCCCTGGCCAGGGCTGATATAGAGATTTACTGGTAAGTGTTACTAGTAGTTTCTCGACCCGTTATGAGCCACACATCGACACGACTTATCGGTTACTGGGGTCTGATGTATACCACCCCTAGACTTGATATGCGACATATCAGACGAACAGACCGGACTGTATGTGAGTGTTACTGATTGGATTCATAGGAGAACGCACAGGCTAGCTTGTTGATCTTCTGATCGCTCAATACCTGGGTGGCTGTTACGTTTAGCTGACCGCTTGCAGCTTGTAGGTGTTTGATATGATCATCACCTGCTACCGGCGTATTGACGATTCTTTAGAGTCCTACACAGAGGTTTCTTGGCTCAGGCAAAACGGAGTAGAGGCACATATGTGATATGTGCAGGACCGAGAATAATGCGATATGAGATAACATATTATATTCTCGCGATATTTAGATATGAACCGGGATATCGGATCAAGTGTTGATTCGATGAATCGGTACATGATATATTAGTCGGTAATATTTGATATAGCCGGATCATCGAATCAAGTGTTGATTCGATGATTTAATGTATAATAATATATATGATATATTGTATTGCATTATCTAATATTGGCTCGCTTTATTATTTCATTTTCTCACTGGATGATACATTGATATATATGCGATATATGTTAATTGTATTATTTTCTTTTGTTGCAAATATATAATATATATGTGATATATATTATTGTGACATGATATGATTAATTGTTAAACATGTTTAAGGATGATTAATTGAGGTTAGGGTTTGATTAGGGTTAGATGCTTCATGCTCCTTCTAGAAGCATTTTCTTTTGTCATTGTTAAGATATTTTTGGATGACACATTTCTAAACCCAACCAAACCCTAACTCTAGTTTATTCTCTACACAATCTTGACCACTCATCCTTGACCATGGTTAATATATCAATCATATAGCTTTGTTTTCTATTCATCACAAAAGGATTATCTTTTTATTCATTTTCCATTATCATCTTCTTCTCTCTTGAAAAAGCTTACTTGATTTTCTTTAGGTGATGAATAAATATGAGAAAATGATTTAAAAAGAAAACAAAAATACTACTCTCTCATCCTCATCTCATCTAGCCCATGAGATTAGTGTGTTCATTTCTTTAGAGTGAGAAAGCTTGAGTCTTTGCAACTTCGACGTAGATCATCGGAGATTTGGAACACTTCAAGCTAGCATGGATCGTTCGAGTCGTGGAACCTCTCATGAGTCCGGGAGATCGTGGATCGCGGCAAAGGGACTTCTACTCGGAGCTTATGAAGCGAAGGAGCGGACTACAAAGGTTGTAATCCCTCACACTTAGATAAAAGTTATCATCTTGCATGTTAAACCCTAATAATCTAGCAAAGATCCCGGCTTTGGGTTGTTCGGCACGTCTAAATTTTTATCCGGGCATGTTTGATGCCTTATGAACCTTCACAAGAGTGCCTAGGAATCTTTCAGTGGTATCAGAGACTAGCTAGAGCATTAGGCGATGTGTTTACGAAGTTAAAACTCCGATCGAAGCCGAACCGACAAAATATACCCCCTCTCTGGAAATTTTTTAAAATCTGGGTTTTTTCTGAATTAAAAATACGTAAAAAAATCAGCAGGGAATTCTAAGAATTACCATAAAACCCGGGCCCACAATTCGACTAAACGGCGGCGGAACCGCGGCGCAAGCATGCTTGCGCGGCGGTTCCGCGGCTGAATTATGGAGTTGTGACACGTGTCTTTTATGGTAATAACCGTAGGTACTTGTTGATGCTTTTGGGTATTTTTAATCTGTTTTAACTGTTAATACTTCTGGGGTTTGTTTTGTAATAGTAGATTCGATCGGAATATTTAAATTCGTATTTCTTTCCGGATATTTAGAAACTGTTAAACTATTTGAACGGATATCATTAACTCACTGTTTCCCGGTACGGCAAACTTTCATGTGTTGAATTTTTTTTCGGATTTAAATCTTTCGGAAAAATTGTACAAGTTAAGCGGTGGACCCTCTAGAAGACAACAAACCTTAACTCGATTATGTGACCGTCTTGCACTGCCTTTTGAACCTTCGGGTTTGGGGCAGTATGGCGTGCCACATGTGAGGCGTTGGCTTGACCCTTCTACGGCTGGATCACTGGTACTTTGACATATTCTGGGATTATTTGAACTCCGATCAAGAGTTGAGCACTTTGGGAAATTTTGGGTATTTGATTATCTGTTCAGAAAGTTTAATATTGTCTATTTATCTGGAATGTGATACAATATGTGGAATTTATAGAGTTAGGCATGAAATGCGAAGTATGTGATATTTCGGATTTACGATGTCTAAAGTAATTGTGGATTCCAAATGTTGTAGTTTTACACTTTCTTTTCTGTGACCGTAAGTGTAATATGTGATATCGCCGGTTTCGTTGCTATATGTCAACGACAATTGGGATGCGCATATTTACTTACGTTGATGATATGAGATATTATGTGTTGCTGTGATATGTTATATTGGATCGTCGCGTTCAGAATAGCCGGGGGTTTTATGTGAGATGAGGGTTTTTATTTTCATTCATGTAAAATTCATTTGTAATGTAATATTCTTTTATTTGGGGCACTTCCAGGTTGCGGTTGCTTTCACCAGTGTATATTATTTACTTTTCCGCATTAGGTAGACCTAAGGAGGGGAGCACAAGTAACCGGGTTCTAGGGTCCAGTGGGAGGCCATCTCGAGGAGTCGAGACCGGGTCTCCTAACCCTAGAATTGGCAGTGTTACTTGCCGCTCTCGTAGGGGTCTTGGGATGTGGGTTTGGCTATTCGTCGCGACCGTGGAATCCGTGTTTTATACAGGCTCGTATTGAAAACACGGACGTCCTAGTATATCCAATATTTCATATATGTTCTTCTGCTGCAATGTTCTGTGATGAGATCATATTACTGCCTGAGACGAATGCTTATACTATATATATATGCTGATATATAAATATTACTGCTTTCGTTTCTTCTGTGATGCTTAGGAAGCATAAGCTGATGGGATTTTTATTAATGTGATTAATAAAAGAAAAGAAACCTAAAGATGTTGTAGAATCAAAACTTTATAAAAAGGGGTAGCTACAGTTTTGTTTTGCACAGTGATATATATGATATATCCTGCACCTTATTCGATGGGGAAAGAGCCGACGATCCCTTCACCGGGAGTGACCTCTTTAGCGAAACTGGCAGATGCTACAAAACGCGGTTTGTCTTTTGAATGCTTTTTAGTGTTTTGCTTTGCACAGCGGTATATATGATATATCCTGCACCTTATTCGATGAGGAAAGGGCCGACGATCCCTTCACCGGGAGTGACCCCTTTAGCGAAACTAAGAAAAGCCTCAAAAACACTATTTTTCAAAACTTCACTCGATTCTACAACGATATCAAGTTCATTACGCTCATGGTTTTCTGAAAAACCTGCGTAGCCCTCCGTCATTTCAGATAAGTACTACTTAGTATTCGTGCTACGGTAGTTTGGCATTCGTCAAGGCGTAGTGTACGGTAGCTAACTAGTATTTATCTGCTTATGCATATGATGTAGATTGGATTAGGGTATTCGTACGGCGTTGTTTGGCATTCGTCAAGGGTCGTGCGGGTGGGTTTAATTCAATCAAGAAATGTACAGGTTGAACTTGGCTAGTGGACTATGGGTTGTTTGGCATTCGTCAAGGTCATAGAACACTAGGGGTAAAAATATTATCGGGAATTTCAAGCGTTGAAATTTGCAATGAGATTGCATACCTCCTATGAGATAGATGGATCCCGATACCCACTGCGAGTAAGAGTTACTCCTGGGAGAGTTTTACACAGGACAATTAGCCGATCAAGTAGGTGTCTAGAAAAGTGTTAACGGGGTTACGCCTCTGGGAAAACGAGGTTTACTTTAATTAGGTCCGTGCGAAAGCACGGGGAACCTCCCTCAAAGTACCGACACTGATCTGGCTGAAAGATTGACGAAATTGTAGGGTGTAATTAATCCCGGCAAATCTTACCTTTTAGGGTTTTAAGGTAGATTTGATAAAACCAGTGGGAGACATCCTGATTAGATAAGATAATAACCAATCTAATCTTGCAAGAGCATACGCTAAAGTGTTTTCTTCTCTCTCTCTCCAGGTAGCGACCATGTCAGGCCATAATCAAGATAACAATATTGATGTATTGACTGAACCCAATTATTGTACTGTGCAAGGGAACGTTAGACCCGTTCTTTCTTATAAGAGTTATAAGACTGAACAGGAAATAGGAGAATATCTGGATTCTCACGCCGCCCAAAAGAACATGCATGTTGATACATCTTCTTCGGGTGTGTTAGTTATTGAGAACTGTTTCTCAGTTCACCCTACGTCCTGGGTATTAGATACCGGATCAGGATCCCACATATGTAAACAGTTACATGGGCTACGTAAAGGTAGAGAACTGGGAAAAGGTGATCATTCCATTCAAGTAGGGAACGGTACAAATGTTGAAGCCAAAGCAGTTGGCGAATATCACCTAGTATTACCAAGTCGTAATACACTGATTCTAAATGAGTGCTATTATATACCGAACATGATGTGCAACATTATTTCAGTTTCTTTATTAAGTAAAGAAGGATATAATTTTGTAGTAAAGGATAATGTTATGAACATATTCCTAGATCAAAAGTTGATTGCATCAGGCTCGTTACATAATGGCATATTCATTCTAAATCAGAATACAGTCCTGAATATACAAAACACACACAAGAGGAAAAGTTCAGATATGAACGAATCCTACTTGTGGCATTGTAGACTTGGTCATATCAATGCGACACGACTGGCTAAGTTACATAAAGATGGTTATTTGAATCCGTTCGAATTATCATCTTATGATACTTTCCATTCATGTCTCAAAGGAAAAATGACCAAAGCTCCGTTTAGTGGACAAGGAGAAAGAGTTACTGAACTCTTAGGACTAATACATAGTGATGTATGCAGTCCCATGTCTACGCATGCCAGGAACGGTTCTTCCTACTTCATTACATTCACTGACGATCTCTCTAGATTCGGACATGTGTTCCTGATGAAACACAAGTCTGAAGCTTTTGAGAAATTCAGAGAATATAAGCACGAAGTAGAGAATCAAACGGGCAAAAGTATTAAGATTCTTCGATCTAATCGAGGAGGTGAATACTTAAGCGGTGAGTTTTTAGATTATCTAAAAGAGAATGGGATTCTCTCTCAGCTTACTCCTCCTTATACACCACAGCACAACGGTGTATCGGAGCGGAGGAATCGCACCCTATTAGATATGGTGCGCTCGATGATGAGTACAGCTGAGTTACCTATTTCCTTTTGGGGGTATGCGCTTGAGACGGCCATAGACCTATTGAAAAGAGTTCCTACCAAATCTGTGTCTACCACTCCATATGAGATATGGAAAGGGAAGAGACCATATCTTAATTACATTAAGATATGGGGTTGTCCGGCCTATGTCAAAAGACAAAATCCGGACAAATTCGAGGCAAGATCTGTCTTATGTAAGTTTGTAGGATATCCCAAAAACTCACAAGGGTATATCTTCTACCACCCCGAGGAACAAAAGGTGTTTGTTTCTCGACATGCCACTTTCTTAGAAAAAGGTTTTCTTATGAAACAGAATAGCAGCATTGAAGTAGAACTGGAAGAGGTTCCAGCAACACAAACTAAACAGAAGACTTGGTTGAACCAGAGGATTCAGTAGTACCCGACGAACCCCAGCCTCTCCGCCGATCTAGTAGGGTTTCTCGTCCACCTGAGAGATACTACGGTTTTCTCATTGATGGTGGAAGCGAGGATTGCATCATGGATGATGATGACCCGACTAGTTTCGAGCAGGCCATCACGAGTGGTGACTCTGTGAAATGGCTGGATGCAATGCGATCTGAGATGGAATCCATGTACACCAATAAAGTATGGATTTTGGAAAATGCTCCTGAAGGGGTAAAACCCATTGGGAGCAAGTGGATTTTTAAAAGGAAATTTGGTGTAGATGGAAAAGTTGAGACTTTCAAAGCTAGACTTTAGCAAAGGGTTTTCGTCAACGACCAGGTGTGGATTATGACGAAACCTTTTCTCCAGTAGCTATGCTTAAGTCCATCCGGATCTTACTTGCCATTGCTGCATACCATGACTACGAAATCTGGCAAATGGATGTTAAGACCGCCTTTCTAAACGGTGATTTGGAAGAGTGCGTGTACATGACTCAGCCAGAGGGCTTCGTAGATAGTGAGAGCAGCGGAAAGGTATGCAAGCTGCTTAAATCCATTTATGGGTTAAAGCAAGCATCGCGGAGTTGGAACATCTGTTTTGATGTTGTAGTCAAAGAGTTTGACTTCATCAAAAATATAGATGAACCTTGTATCTATAAGAAGGTAGCAGAGGGTAAGGTTGTCTTCCTCGTATTATACGTGGATGACATACTCTTGATAGGAAATGATATTCCTATGCTGCAATCAGTCAAGCTCTTCTTATCACAAAGATTCTCGATGAAAGATCTCGGTGATGCCTCCTGCATATTGGGAATCATGATCTATAGAGATAGATCTAAACGGATACTGGGATTGTCCCAATCCAGGTACATTGACACCATACTAAAGAGGTTTAGTATGGAAGAATCCAAACGTGGGAACCAACCCACGATCTCTGGACTCACTCTCTCCAAAGAGATGTCTCCCAAGACTGATTTGGAGAGAGCTCGCATGCAAGGGATACCCTACGCTTCGGCAGTAGGCTCTATCATGTATGCGGTGCTATGTACCAGACCCGATGTAGCATACTCACTAAGTGTAGTGAGTCGGTATCAAGCAGATCCTGGAGAGAGTCATTGGACAGCTGTGAAGAACATTCTCAAGTACTTACGAAGGACTAAGGAGATGTTCTTGGTATATGGTAACGGAGAACTCCAGGTGGAGTCCTTTACCGATTCCAGCTTCCAAAGTGATAAGGACGACTCTAAGTCGCATTCGGGTTTTGTCTTTATCCTCAATGGAGGGACGGTATGTTGGAAAAGTTCAAAACAGGATACCGTTGCAGAGTCGACGATGGAGGCTGAATACATCGCTGCCAACGATGCTGCCAAAGAGGCTGTCTGGATCAAGAAGTTCATTAGTGAACTTGGTGTGGTTCCATCCATTGAGCATCCAATACCTCTGTATTGCGATAACAATGGAGCTGTGGCGTTAGCCAAGGAACCCAGGTCCCATCAGAAGTCCAGACATATTCTGGGGCGGTATCACCTGATCAGGGAGATAGTTGATCGCCGGGAGATCGAGGTCAGGAGAGTAGATACGAAGGACAACACTGCGGATCCATTCACGAAGGCTATTCCCCAGATACAGTTTGAGAGATTATTCGGGATGCTAGGTATGAGATACTACAGCAGCTGGCCTTAGTGCAAGTGGGAGATTGTTAGTTATGTATATGCCCTAGAGGCCATTGTTGTACATATGATGTATATTATAATGGATGCTTGGATATATATAGAGATGACTTTCTTGCTCGTCATGATAGTATGCTATTTGGTTTCACTTTATCTTAACATGTTGACTTGTATTGGTTTACTGTTTTACTCTCACATGTTGATAAAGCCCTTAGGATCTGTACTCGACTACTGGGACTATGATGAGATCATACTAGTGGGGCCACGGTAGTCGATGAGTACATCCTATAACTGTTCCTAGTCGAGGGTATATTGAGACAGGGCATCGATACACCAGAGTAGACTAGCGTATACGCATCTTGACCCATATGATGGGCGATGGATGATCCCATATCCATTGGTGTTTGACATCAGAGATGGTGTACGGGTGCTCAGTGGAGACTGGGTACACTGGACGGACTCGCCGAGAACTCCCAGATGGTGATATACCACACGTCAGATGGCAGTTCTCCGGTGACACTGGTACAGGGTAGTCTGTAGACCCGAGATAGTCATAGAGTCTTGTGTGATTCCCACTGTGTTTTGATTTCCACCTTACCACGTCCAAAAGGGCATGCAAAACGGTGGCTTTTGGGTACAGTCCCGAATCACATGGAGGCAATGAGCGATAGGAGGGGATTCGTCTCTCCCGGTATAGGGAGTTGATGTTGTGCTGTGTTCGATTGGCTATAACTGGAAGTCCCTGGCCAGGGCTGATATAGAGATTTGCTGGTAAGTGTTAACAGTAGTTTCTCGACCCGTTATGAGCCACACATCGACACGACTTATCGGTTACCGGGGTCTGACGTATACCACCCCTAGACTTGATATGTGACATATCAGACGGACAGACCGGACTGTACGGGAGTGTTACTGATTGGATTCACAGGAGAACGCATAGGCTAGCTTGTTGATCTTCTAATCGCTCAATACCTGGGTGGCTGTTATGTTTAGCTGACCGCTTGCAGCTTGTGGGTGTTTGATATGATCATCACCTGCTACCGGCGTATTGACGATTCTTTAGAGTCCTACACAGAGGTTTCTTGGCTCAGGAGAAACGGAGTAGAGGCACATATGTGATATGTGCAGGACCGAGAATAATGCGATATGGGATGCCATATTATATTCTCGCGATATTTAGATATGAACCGGGTCATCGGATCAAGTGTTGATTCGATGAATCGGTACATGATATCTTAGTCGGTAATATTCGATATAGCCGGATCGTCGGATCAAGTGTTGATTCGATGATTTAATGTATAATAATATATATGATATATTATTACATTATCTAATATTGGCTCGCTTTATTATTTCATTTTCTCATTGGATGATACATTGATATATATGCGATATATGTTAATTGTATTATTTTCTTTTGTTGCAAATATATAATATATATGTGATATATATTATTGTGACATGATATGATTAATTGTTAAACATGTTTAAGGATGATTAATTGAGGTTAGGGTTTGATTAGGGTTAGATGATTCATGCACCTTCTAGAAGCATTTTTCTTTTGTCATTGTAAAGATATTTTTGGATGACACATATTTAACCCAACCAAACCATAACTCTAGTTTATTCTCTACACAATCTTGACCACTCATCCTTGACCATGGTTAATATATCAATCATATAGCTTTCTTTCTATTCATCACAAAAGGATTAATCGTATTATTGATTTTCCATTATCAACTTCTTCTCTCTTGGAAAAACTTACTTGATTTTCTTTATGTGATGAATAAATATGAGAAAATGATTTAAAAAGAAAGCAAAAATACTACCCTCTCATCCTCATCTCATCTAGCCCATGAGATTAGTGTGTTCATCTCTTTAGAGTGAGAAAGCTTGAGTCTTTGCAACTTCGACGTAGATCTTCGGAGATTTGGAACACTTCAAGCTAGCATGGATCGTTCGAGTCGTGGAGCCTCTCATGAGTCCGGGAGATCGTGGATCGCGGCAAAGGGACTTCTACTCGGAGCTTGTGAAGCGAAGGAGCGGACTACAAAGGTTGTAATCCCTCACACTTAGATAAAAGTTATCATCTTGCATGTTAAACCCTAATAATCTAGCAAAGATCCCGGCTTTGGGTTGTTCGGCACGTCTAAATTTTTATCCGGGCATGTTTGATGCCTTGTGAACCTTCACAAGAGTGCCTAGGAACCTTTCAGTTATATGCGATATAGCCGGATTGTCGGATCAAGTGTTGATTCGATAATTTAATGTATAATAATATATATGATATATTAAATTACATTAACTAATATTAGCTCTCTAAAAGATTCTTTTTCTCACTCGGGTAATGCATTGATATATATGCGATATATTTTAAATGTATTATTTTATTTTGTTACGATAAATATTATATATGTGATATATAATATTGAAACATGATATGATAACTAATGCAACATGTTTAGTAAAGATTAATCAAGATTAGGGTTTGATTTGGGTTAATGACTTCTAGTAGATTCTAGAAGGTTTTCTTTTTTGTTTTGGAAAAGATATTTACAAGTGACTCATTCTTAATTCAACCCAAATCCTAACCCTTGGTTAATTCTCTACAATGGTTAAGTCAACCATGGTTGCATTATTTATCATATTAATCCTTTCATTATTCATCAAAAATGAAAATGGATCACTATTCTTCTTCTTCCTTGAGTTCTTCATGCAAAGCTTTCTTGCTTTGATATTTGTGATGAAAATATGTGAGAAAAAGATAAATAAAGAGAGCAAAAATCCTACTTCATCATCCTCATCTTCTCTTGCCATTTAGATGAGGGTGTTCACATCATTTCATGAGTGTTAGCTTGTGTTAACGGAACTTCAAGGTAGATCATCTTAGTATCGAAGATCGGAAGCAAAGGTTGCATCTTTCTCTTCGTGGAACCTCTCGAGAGTCCGGAACCCGATGATCGCAGCGAAGGGACCACAACACGGAGCATATGGAGTGAAGGACCGGATCTACAAAGGTTGTAATCCCTCCCACTTAGTGTTAAAGTTGTTAACATGTTTGTTTTCGCCTAATCTCTAGTTTAAAGATCCGTATTCGGGTTGTTCGGCACGGCTAATTTTTTAATCGGGCATGGTTGATGCCTCGTAGACCCTTGTGCGCGTGCCTAGCAATCCTACAGTGGTATCAGAGCCAAGCTAGAGCTTTAGGAGAAGTCTAGACGAAGTTTAAAGTCCGATCGAACGCCGAAACCCCGACACGGAACCCTCTCTGTACATTTTTCAAAAATGTGGTTTTTTCTGAATTAAAAATTCTCAAAAAATTAAGCAGGAAAAACTAAGAATTACTGTGAAGTACGGACCTCTAACTCGAAAATTTGACCGCGGAACAGCGGCGAAACCATGGGTTTTGCGGCGGTTCCGCGGCCAAAATTTGGACTTAGTCCCTGAAATTTCATGTAATTATTTTTAGGCCCTTTCTTGTTATTTTTTTCTGGGAATATTTTAATTCCACTCAAGTGTTGAGTTTTCAAGGGTTGTATTGGGGAATCGTTGATTCGATCGGATGTTTTAACTTTGTTTAGTTTGTCCGGATAATTTTTAGAAACTGTTAAAAAGTTCGAACGGATATCAATAACTCACTTTTTCCCCTGTCGGAAATTTTTTCAAAAGTTGGATTTTTTCTCGTGTTTAAGAATGTTCTAAGTCGTGCAAGTAACACGGTGGACCCTCTAGAAGACAACAAACCTTAACTCGATTATGTGACCGTTTTGAACTGCCTTTTGAACCTTAGGGTTTGGGGCAGTACGGCGTGCCACATGTGAGGCGTTGGCTTGACCCTTCTACGGCTGGACCATTGGTACTGTGGCATGTGATGGATGTTTTAAAACTGATTTCAAGTGTTGAGATATATTGGGGAAATCTTGGGTGTTTGATTGTTCGATCGGAAAGTTTAACATTTTCTGTTTTATCTGGAATGTGATACAATATTTGGAATCCACAAAAAGTTATGAGATAACTAATTTGAATATTATAAATCTAGCAGTTCAGTCTCAGATGATCGGTTGCCACGGAATTTTGATGTGATCAAAAGTCCGTCGCAATCACGTAGCGTACGCGGATACTCGCCGGGTAAACTTAATAGACAGCCACGCCCCATAGCCCCGACCAAGTGACTGTAGGAGAACCCCGTCGCCGAAAGCATCCGTTCGGGTGCTCGCGGCAACGGGGTTCCGCCTTAGTGCACTTCCTCGACGGCATCTGGGGGTGCGGCCGTCTACTAAACTTTGCGACGAGCATTCGATCAGGTTGTCGGGAATCTTGTTGAATTGTCCGACTTGATATTGAAAAGAGTTTTCGATAATGAGACTAAAATGCGGGGTTTATAATTGTTAGGCATGCGATGTCTGAGGAGTTCATTTGGTTAGGCATGCGATGTCTAAATAGGTTGCGGATTCCAACTGTTGTAGTTTTACACTTTCTTTTCTGTGACCGTAAGCGTAGTATGTGGTGTATCGCCGGCTACGTTGCTATACATCAACGACAATCGGGATACGCATACTTGCTTACGTTGATGATATGAGATATTATGTGTTGCTGTGATATGTTATATTGGATCGTCGTGTTTGAATAGCCGGGGGTTTTATGTGAGATGAGAGTTTTTCTTTTTCATTCATGTATAATTCATTTGTATGTAATATTCTTTTATTGGGGCACTTCCAGGTTGCGGAAGATGTCACCGTTGTATATTGTTTACTTTTCCGCATTAGGTAGACCCAAGGAGGGGAGCACAAGTAACCGGGTTCTAGGGTCCAGTGGGAGACCATCTCGAGGAGTCGGGACCGGGTCTCCTAACCCTAGGATTGGCTGTGTTGCTTGCCGCTCTCGTAGGGGTCTAGGGATGTGGGTTTGGCTATTCGTCGCGACCGTGGAATCCGTGTTTTATACAGGCTCGTATTGAAAACACGGACGTCCTAGTATATCCAATATTTCATATATGTTCTTCTGCTGCAATGTTCTGTGATGAGATCATATTACTGCCTGAGACGAATGTTTATATTATATATATGAGATATATGTTATATTGCAGATTTCGTTTTCAAATGTGATGCTTGCGAAGCATAATAAAATGGGACTTCATTAATGAGATTAATGAAATAAAAGAAACCTAAGATGTTGTAGAAACTTGTTTAAAAACTGGTAGCTCTAGTTCTTGCTTTGCATAGCGGTGTTCCTTGTAGAACATCCAGCACCTTATTCGATAAGTAAAGGACCGAGATCCCTTCACCGGGAGTGACTCCTTTAGCAATAACTGGCAGATGCTACAAACTCGGTTTGTCTTTTGATTGCTTCTATAGTTCTTGTTTTGCATAGTGATATTTGTGAAATATCCTGCACCTTATTCGATGAGGAAAGGGCCGACGATCCCTTCACCGGGAGTGACCCCTTTAGCAAAACTAGAAAAGCCTCAAAAACACTCCATTTAAAATCACTCGATTCTACAACGACATCAAGTTCATTACGCAAAGGGTTTTCTTAAAAACCTGTCGTAGCCCTCCGTCATTTCAGATGAGTCCTACTTAGTATTCGTGCTACGTTTGTTGGCCTGCGTCAAGGCGTAGTGTGCGGTAGCTAACTAGTATTTATCTGTTTATGCATATGATGCCGATTGGATTAGGGTAGTCGTGCGACTTTGTTGGCCTGCGTCAAGGGTCGTGCGGGTGGGTTTAATTCAATCAAGAAATGACGGGTTGAACTTGACTAGCGCACTGTGGTTTGTTGGCCTGCGTCAAGGTCATGGGACGCTAGGGGCAAAATATAATTGGGAATTTCAAGTGTTGAAATTTGCAATAAGATTGCATACCTTCTATGAGATAGTTGGATCCCGATACCCGCTGCGAGTAAGAGTTACTCCTGGGAGAGTTTTACACATTACAATTAGCCGATCAAGTAGGTGTCTAGAAAGGTGTCAACGGGGTTACGCCTCTGGGAAAACGAGGTTTACTTTAATTAGGTCCGTGCGAAAGCACGGGGGACCTCCCTCAAAGTACCGACACTGGCCTGGCTGAAAGATTGGCGAACTTGTAGTGTATAATTAATCCCGGCTAGTCTTTCCTTTTAGGGTTTGAAGGAAGATTTGATTAAAACAGTGGGAGACATCCTGATTAGATATATTAGATAACCAATCTAATCTTGCAAGAGCATACGCTGAGTGTTTTCTTCTCTCTCTCTCCTGGTAGCGACCATGTCACGCCTTAATCAAGATAATAAAACGGATATATTGACCGATCCCGCTTGTTATACTGAGCTGGGGAACGTTGGTCCCGCTCCAACTTATAATTGTTATAAGACAGGGCAGGAAATTAGGGAATACCAAATTTCCCGTGCCGCCCAAACGAAGAAAGTGCATGCTGATGCATCTTTTTCGGGTGTGTTCATTACAAAGAACTGTTTCTCAGTATTCTTTACGTCCTAGGTATGAGATACCAGATCAGGATCCCGCATATGTAATCTGTTACATGGGCTACAGAAAGGTAGAGAACTGAGAACGGGTGATAAGTTTCATGAGACAGAAAACGGTGCAAGTGTTGCGGCCAAGTCTGTTGGTCACTGTTACCTTGTATTACCAGAATACATTGATTCTGAACAAATGTTATTAGATACCGAACCTGATATACAAAATCATATCAGTCTCTTTATTAGTGAAGAAAGGATATAATTTTGTATTGTTGGATAATGTTTTGAACATTTCCTATATCAATAGTTGATCGGTTCAGGCACGTTATCTAAAAGCATTGACGTTCTAAATCAAACTACAGTTCTTAGTTTACTGAACACACACAAGAGGAAGAGTTCAGAAATGAATGAATCCTTCTTGAGGCATTGTAGACTAGGTCATATCAATGCAACCCGACTGGCTAAAGTTACATTAAGATGCATATTTAAATTTGTTTGAATTTACATCTTGTGAAACTTGCCGGTCATGTCACAAAGATAAGATGACCACAGCTCTGTTTGTTGGAAACAGAGAAAGAGTTAGTGAACTTTTGGGATTGATACATGCTGATGTATGAAAGTCCCCTGTCTACATATGCCAAGATCGGTTCTTTGCACTTCATTACATTCTCTGATAATCTCTCAAGATTCAGACATATGTTCTTGTTGAAAAACAAGTCCGAACCTTTTGAGATATTCACAGAATATGAGTTAGAAGTAGAGAACCGAAAATACAGGTAAAAATATTATGTCCTTTGATGCGATCAAGGAGGAGAATACTTGAGCACGGAATTCCTGGCCTATTCTAAAGGAGAATCAGATTCTCTCTCAGCATTACTCCTCCGTATACACCACAGCACGTCGGTGTATCGGGGCGGAGCAATAGCACCCTATGTGATATGGTGTGCTCTATGATGAGTACTACTGAGTTTCTTATTTCCTTTTGGGTGTTATGCGCTTGAGAAGCTGCATACCTATTGAATAGGGTTCAAATCAAATCAGTTGCCTACCACTTCATATGTGATATGGAAAGGGAAGAGCCCATATCTTAAGCTTGTTAAGATTTGGGGTTGTCCGGCCTATGTCTAAAAGCAAAATCCGGACAAGCTCGAGATAAGGTCTGTTATGTAGAACTGGAAATGTTCCAGCTATACAAACTACAGCTGATAATTTGGTAGAACCAAAGGATTCAATAGTTTCCAACGAATCTCAGCCTCTCCGCCGATATAGTAGGGTTCTTCACCCACCTGAGAGATACTTCGGTTTCTCTATGACAGTGGGAGTGAGGATTGCATCATGAGATGATGACCCAACTAGTTTCGAGCAAGCTATCAGGAGTAGGACTCTGTAAGAATGGCTGGATGCTTATCGATCTGAGATGGAATCCTTATACACCAACAAAGTATGGACTTTGGTTGCTTTATCTGAAGGGTTAAATCCCCATCAGGAGCAAGTATATCTTGAGAAGATTACTTGGTGTACATGGAAAAGTTGAGACTTTCAAAGCTAGACTTGTTAAAGGTTTGCATCATTGACCAGGTATGGATTATGTTGAAACCTTTTCTAAGGATCTATGCTTAAGTCCATCCAGATCCTACTTGCCACGGCTACATACCATGACTACGATATCTGGTGGTTGGGTGTCATGACTGCTTTTCTAAATGATATTTTAGAAGATAGCGTGTATAAATACACTGCCAGAGGGCTTCGTAGACAGTGGGAGCAGCGGAAACGTGTGCAAGATGTTTTATATGATAAAACAGGCATCGCGGAGTTGGAACATCTGTTTTGATATGGTAGTCAAAGAGTTTGACTTCATCAAAATGGTAGATAAACCTTGTATATAAGAAAAGATTGTAGAGAGTATGGTGGTGATCCTCGTAGAGTACGTGGATGGCATACTCTTGATAGGGATGGAGTTTCCTATGCTACGCTCGGTCAATCTCCGCTTATCACAAGGATTCTCCATATTGGATCAAAGTGATACCTCCTAAATCCTGGGTTTTGGATCTATGAGATAGATCTAATTGGATGTTAGGTCACTCACTAGTTGTAGTGAGATGGTATCAATCAATCCTGAGGAGAATCACTGGAAAGGTTCCAGAGTGATAAGGACGACTGAATGTCAGTCGCAGGCATTGTCTATACCCTCAGTGGAGGGACGGTATGTTGGAAGAGTTCCAAGCTAGATACCGTGACAAACTAGAAGATTAATTGAAAGATACATCGTTACCAAGGATGCTACCAAAGAGGCAGTCTGGATATATATAAGTTCATAAGATGAACTTCGTTCCTACCATTGTGTGACAATGGAGTTGTGGCTTCAGCCAAGGAACTACCGTCCCATCAGAAATCCAGATTTAATTCTTAGGCAGTATCACCTGATCACGGAGATGGATGATCTCCAAGGTGATCGAGGTTAGGAGAGTAGATACAGAGGACAACAGCGCGGATCCACTCACAAAGGCCTTTTTCCCAGTAGAGACATTTTATGGGACGGTTGAGTATGGGGTACTTCAACTACAGCTAATTGTTGGGTATGTGATACCACAACAGATGGCCCTAGTGCAAGTGGGACATTGTTAGTTATATGTATGCCCTAGAGGCCATTACTGTACATACGATGTATATTGTAGTGGATGCTAGGACATATATAGGGAGGACTTTCTTGCTCGACATGATAGTATGCTATCTGGTTGTATTTTATCTTAACATGTACTCTGATTGTCTCTATATTACATGTTGATAAAGCCCTTAGGATATGTACTCGACTACTGGGACTATGATGAGATCATACTAGTGGGGCCACGGTAGTCGACGAGTACTTCCTATAATTGTTCCTAGTCGTGGGTGTATCGAGACAGGGCATCGATGCACCAGAGTAGACTAGCGTATATGCATATTGACCCATATGATGGGCGATGGATGATCCCATATCCATCGGTGTTTGACATCAAGGATGGTGTACGGGTGCTCAGTGGAGACTGGGTACACTGGACGGACTCGCCGAGAACTCCCAGATGGCATTATACCATACATCAGATGGCAGTTCTCCGGTGACACTGGTACAGAGTAGTCTGTTGACCCGAGATCGTCATAGAGTCTTGTGTGATTTCCACTGTGCTTTGATTTCCATCATACCACGTCCAAGAGGGCGTGCAAAATGTGGCTTTTGGGTACAGTCCCGAATCACATGGAGGCAATGAGCGATAGGAGGGGATTCGTCTCTCCCGGTATAGGGAGTTGATGTTGTGCTGTGTTCGATTGGCTATAACCGGAAATCCCTGGCCATGGTTGCTGAGATTTACTGGTAAGTGTTATCAGTAGTTTCTCGAACTGTTATAGACCTCATATCGACACGACTTATCAAGCTACTGGGGTCTGACGCTTACCACCCCTAGGCGAGATATGCAACATATCAGACGACGAGACCGGACTGTACGGGAGTGTTACTGTTTTGGATTCACAGGAGAATGTACAGGCTTGCTTGTTGATCTTCTGAGCGCTTAATACCTGGGTAGCAGTTACGTTTAGCTGGCCGCTTGCAGCTTGTGGGTGTTTGATATGATCATCACCTACTGCCGGCGTATTGACGATTCTTTAGAGTCATACACAGAGGTTTCTTGGCTCAAAACTTGACTTAGTCCCTGAAATTTCATGTAATTATTTTTAGGCCCTTTCTTGTTATTTTTTTCTGGGAATATTTTAATTCCACTCAAGTGTTGAGTTTTCAAGGGTTGTATTGGGGAATCGTTGATTCGATCGGATGTTTTAACTTTGTTTAGTTTGTCCGGATAATTTTTAGAAACTGTTAAAAAGTTCGAACAGATATCAATAACTCACTTTTTCCCCTGTCGGAATTTTTTTCAAAAGTTGGATTTTTTCTCGTGTTTAAGAATGTTCTAAGTCGTGCAAGTAACGCGGTAGACCCTCTAGAAGACAACAAACCTTAACTCGATTATGTGACCGTCTTGAACTGCCTTTTGAACCTTAGGGTTTGGGACAGTACGACATGCCACATGTGAGGCGTTGGCTTGACCCTTCGACGGCTGGACCATTGGTACTGTGGCATGTGATGGATGTTTTTAAACTGATTTCAAGTGTTGAGATATATTGGGGAAATCTTGGGTGTTTGATTGTTCGATCGGAAAGTTTAACATTTTCTGTTTTATCTGGAATGTGATACAATATTTGGAATCCACAAAAAGTTATAAGATAACTAATTTGAATATTATAAATCTTGCAGTTCAGTCTCAGATGATCGGTTGCCATGGAATTTTGATGTGATCAAAAGTCCGTCGCAATCACGTAGCGTACGCGGATACTCACCGGGTAAACTTAATAGACAACCACGCCCCATAGCCCCGACCAAGTGACTGTAGGAGAACCCCGTCGCCGAAAGCATCCGTTCGGGTGCTCGCGGCAGCGGTGTTCCGCCTTAATGCACTTCGTCGACGACATCTTGGGGTGCGGCCGTCTACGAAAGTTTGCGACGGGCATTCGATCAGGTTGTCGGGAATCTTGTTGAATTGTCCGACTTGATATTGAAAAGAGTTTTCGATAATGAGACTAAAATGCGGGGTTTATAATTGTTAGGCATGCGATGTCTGAGGAATTCATTTGGTTAGGCATGCGATGTCTAAATAGGTTGCGGATTTGAACTGTTGTAGTTTTACACTTTCTTTTCTGTGACCGTAAGCGTAGTATGTGGTGTATCGCCGGCTTCGTTGCTATACATCAACGGCAATCGGGATACGCATACTTGTTTACGTTGATGATATGAGATATTATGTGTTGCTGTGATATGTTATATTGGATCGTCGCGTTTGAATAGCCAGGGGTTTTATGTGAGATGAGAGTTTTTCTTTTTCATTCATGTATAATTCATTTGTATGTAATATTCTTTTATTGGGGCACTTCCAGGTTGCGGAAGATGTCACCGTTGTATATTGTTTACTTTTCTACATTAGGTAGACCCAAGGAGGGGAGCACAAGTAACCGGGTTCTAGGGTCCAGTGGGAGACCATCTCGAGGAGTCGGGACCGGGTCTCCTAACCCTAGAATTGGCTGTGTTGCTTTCCGCTCTCGTAGGGGTCTAGGGATGTGGGTTTGGCTATTCGTCGCGACCGTGGAATCCGTGTTTTATACAAGCTCGTATTGAAAACATGGACGTCCTAGTATATCCAATATTTCATATATGTTCTTCTGCTGCAATGTTCTGTGATGAGATCGTATTACTGCCTGAGACGAATGTTTATATTATATATATGAGATATATGTTATATTGCAGATTTCGTTTTCAAATGTGATGCTTGCGAAGCATAATAAAATGGGACTTCATTAATGAGATTAATGAAATAAAAGAAACCTAAGATGTTGTGGAAACTTGTTTAAAAACTGGTAGCTCTAGTTCTTGCTTTGCATAGCGGTGTTCCTTGTAGAACATCCAGCACCTTATTCGATAAGGAAAGGACCGAGATCCCTTCACCGGGAGTGACTCCTTTAGCAATAACTGGCAGATGCTACAAACTCGGTTTGTCTTTTGATTGCTTCTATAGTTCTTGCTTTGCATAGTGATATTTGTGAAATATCCTGCACCTTATTCGATGAGGAAAGGGCCGACAATCCCTTCACCGGGAGTGACCCCTTTAGCAAAACTAGAAAAGCCTCAAAAACACTCCATTTAAAATCACTCGATTCTACAACGACATCAAGTTCATTACGCAAAGGGTTTTCTTACAAACCTGTCGTAGCCCTCCGTCATTTCAGATGAGTCCTACTTAGTATTCGTGCTACGTTTGTTGGCCTGCGTCAAGGCGTAGTGTGCGGTAGCTAACTAGTATTTATCTGTTTATGCATATGATGCAGATTGGATTAGGGTAGTCGTGCGACTTTGTTGGCCTGCGTCAAGGGTCGTGCTGGTGGGTTTAATTCAATCAAGAAATGACGGGTTGAACTTGACTAGCGCACTGTGGTTTGTTGGCCTGCGTCAAGGTCATGGGACGCTAGGGGCAAAATATAATTGGGAATTTCAAGTGTTGAAATTTGCAATGAGATTGCATACTTTCTATGAGATAGTTGGATCCCGATACCCGCTGCGAGTAAGAGTTACTCCTGGGAGAGTTTTACACATTACAATTAGCCGATCAAGTAGGTGTCTAGAAAGGTGTCAACGGGGTTACGCCTCTGGGAAAACGAGGTTTACTTTAATTAGGTCCGTGCGAAAGCACGGGGGACCTCCCTCAAAGTACCGACACTGGCCTGGCTGAAAGATTGGAGAACTTGTAGTGTATAATTAATCCCGGCTAGTCTTTCCTTTTAGGGTTTGAAGGAAGATTTGATTAAAACAGTGGGAGACATCCTGATTAGATATATTAGATAACCAATCTAATCTTGCAAGAGCATACGCTGAGAGTTTTCTTCTCTCTCTCTCCTGGTAGCGACCATGTCACGCCTTAATCAAGATAATAAAACGGATATATTGACCGAACCCGCTTCTTATACTGAGCTGGGGAACGTTGGTCCCGCTCCAACTTATAATTGTTATAAGACAGGGCAGGAAATTAGGGAATACCAGATTTCCCGTGCTGCCCAAACGAAGAAAGTGCACGCTGATGCATCTTTTTCGGGTGTGTTCATTACAAAGAACTGTTTCTCAGTATTCTTTACGTCCTAGGTATGAGATACCAGATCAGGATCCCGCATATGTAATCTGTTACATGGGCTACAGAAAGGTAGAGAACTGAGAACGGGTGATAAGTTTCATGAGACAGAAAACGGTGCAAGTGTTGCAGCCAAGTCTGTTGGTCACTGTCACCCTGTATTACCAGAATACATTGATTCTGAACAAATGTTATTAGATACCGAACCTGATATACAAAATCATATCAGTCTCTTTATTAGTAAAGAAAGGATATAATTTTGTATTGTTGGATAATGTTTTGAACATTTCCTATATCAATAGTTGATCGGTTCAGGCACGTTATCTAAAAGCATTGACGTTCTAAATCAAACTACAGTTCTTAGTTTACTGAACACACACAAGAGGAAGAGTTCAGAAATGAATGAATCCTTCTTGAGGCATTGTAGACTAGGTCATATCAATGCAACCCGACTGGCTAAAGTTACATTAAGATGCATATTTAAATTTGTTTGAATTTACATCTTGTGAAACTTGCCGGTCATGTCACAATGATAAGATGACCACAGCTCTGTTTGTTGGAAACAGAGAAAGAGTTAGTGAACTTTTGGGATTGATACATGCTGATGTATGAAAGTCCCCTGTCTACATATGCCAAGATCGGTTCTTTGTACTTCATTACATTCTCTGATAATCTCTCAAGATTCAGACATATGTTCCTGTTGAAACACAAGTCCGAACCTTTTGAGATATTCACAGAATATGAGTTAGAAGTAGAGAACCGAAAATACGGGTAAAAATATTATGTCCTTTGATGCGATCAAGGAGGAGAATACTTAAGCACGGAATTCCTGGACTATTCTAAAGGAGAATCAGATTCTCTCTCAGCATTACTCCTCCGTATACACCACATCACGTCGGTGTATCGGGGCGGAGCAATAGCACCCTATGTGATATGGTGTGCTCTATGATGAGTACTACTGAGTTTCTTATTTCCTTTTGGGTGTTATGCGCTTGAGAAGCTGCATACCTATTGAATAGGGTTCAAATCAAATCAGTTGCCTACCACTTCATATGTGATATGGAAAGGGAAGAGCCCATATCTTAAGCTTGTTAAGATTTGGGGTTGTCCGGCCTATGTCTAAAAGCAAAATCCGGACAAGCTCGAGATAAGGTCTGTTATGTAGAACTGGAAATGTTCCAGCTTTACAAACTACAGCTGATAATTTGGTAGAACCAAAGGATTCAATAGTTTCCAACGAACTTCAGCCTCTCCGCCGATATAGTAGGGTTCTTCACCCACCTGAGAGATACTTCGGTTTCTCTATGACAGTGGGAGTGAGGATTCCATCATGAGATGATGACCCAACTAGTTTCGAGCAAGCTATCAGGAGTAGGACTCTGTAAGAATGGCTGGATGCTTATCGATCTGAGATGGAATCCTTATACACCAACAAAGTATGGAATTTGGTTGCTTTATCTGAAGGGTTAAATCCCCATCAGGAGCAAGTATATCTTGAGAAGATACTTGGTGTACATGGAAAAGTTGAGACTTTCAAAGCTAGACTTGTTAAAGGTTTGCATCATTGACCAGGTATGGATTATGTTGAAACCTTTTCTAAGGATCTACGCTTAAGTCCATCCAGATCCTACTTGCCACGGCTACATACCATGACTACGATATCTGGTGGTTGGGTGTCATGACTGCTTTTCTAAATGATATTTTAGAAGATAGCGTCTATAAATACACAGCCAGAGGGCTTCGTAGACAGTGGGAGCAGCGGAAACGTGTGCAAGATGTTTTATATGATAAAACAGGTATCGCGGAGTTGGAACATCTGTTTTGATGTGGTAGTCAAAGAGTTTGACTTCATCAAAATGGTAGATGAACCTTGTATATACGAAAAGGTAGTAGAGAGTATGGTGGTGATCCTCGTAGATTACGTGGATGGCATACTCTTGATAGGGAAGGAGTTTCCTATGCTACGCTCGGTCAATCTCCGCTTATCACAAGGATTCTCCATATAGGATCAAAGTGATACCTCCTAAATCCTGGGTTTTGGATCTATGAGATAAATCTAATTGGATGTTAGGACACTCACTAGTTGTAGTGAGATGGTATCAATCAATCCTGAGGAGAATCACTGGAAAGGTTCCAGAGTGATAAGGACGACTGAATGTCAGTCGCAGGCATTGTCTATACCCTCAGTGGAGGGACGGTATGTTGGAAGAGTTCCAAGCTAGATACTGTGACAAACTAGAAGATTAAAGGCAAGATACATCGTTACCAAGGATGCTACCAAAGAGGCAGTCTGGATATATATAAGTTCATAACATGAACTTCGTTCCTACCATTGTGTGACAATGGAGTTGTGGCTTCAGCCAAGGAACTACCGTCCCATCAGAAATCCAGATTTAATTCTTAGGCAGTATCACCTGATCATGGAGATAGATGATCTCCAAGGTGATCGAGGTTAGGAGAGTAGATACAGAGGACAACAGCGCGGATCCACTCACAAAGGCCCTTTTCCCAGTAGAGACTTTTTATGGGACGGTTGAGTATGGGATACTTCAACTACAGCTAATTATTGGGTATGTGATACCACAAAAGATGGCCCTAGTGCAAGTGGGAGATTGTTAGTTATATGTATGCCCTAGAGGCCATTACTGTACATACGATGTATATTGTAGTGGATGCTAGGACATATATAGGGAGGACTTTCTTGCTCGACATGATAGTATGCTATCTGGTTGTACTTTATCTTAACATGTACTCTGATTGTCTCTATATTACATGTTGATAAAGCCCTTAGGATATGTACTCGACTACTGGGACTATGATGAGATCATACTAGTGGGGCCACGGTAGTCGACGAGTACATCCTATAATTGTTCCTAGTCGTGGGTGTATCGAGACAGGGCATCGATGCACCAGAGTAGACTAGCGTATACACATCTTGACCCATATGATGGGCGATGGATGATCCCATATCCATCGGTGTTTGACATCAAGGATGGTGTACGGGTGCTCAGTGGAGACTGGGTACACTGGACGGACTCACCGAGAACTCCCAGATGGTATTATACCATACATCAGATGGCAGTTCTCCGGTGACACTGGTACAGAGTAGTCTGTTGACCCGAGATCGTCATAGAGTCTTGTGTGATTCCCACTGTGCTTTGATTTCCATCATACCACGTCCAATAGGGCGTGCAAAAGGTGGCTTTTGGATACAGTCCCGAATCACATGGAGGCAATGAGCGATAGGAGGGGATTCGTCTCTCTCGGTATAGGGAGTTGATGTTGTGCTGTGTTCAATTGGCTATAACCGGAAATCCCTGGCCAGGGTTGCTGAGATTTACTGGTAAGTGTTATCAGTAGTTTCTCGAACTGTTATAGAACTCATATCGACACGACTTATCAAGCTACTGGGGTCTGACGCTTACCACCCCTAGGCGAGATATGCAACATATCAGACGACGAGACCGGACTGTACGGGAGTGTTACTGTTTTGGATTCACAGGAGAATGTACAGGCTTGCTTGTTGATCTTCTGAGCGCTCAATACCTGGGTAGCTGTTACGTTTAGCTGACCGCTTGCAGCTTGTGGGTGTTTGATATGATCATCACCTACTGCCGGCGTATTGACGATTCTTTAGAGTCCTACAAAGAGGTTTCTTGGCTCAGGCAAAACGGAGTAGGAGCACATATGTGATATGTGCGGGACTGAGGATAATATGATATGAGATACCGTATTCTATTCTCGCGATATTTGATATCAACCGGGTCATCGGATCAAGTGTTGATTCGATGAATCGGTACGGATAAATATTAGTCGGTTATATGCGATATAGCCGGATTGTCGGATCAAGTGTTGATTCGATAATTTAATGTATAATAATATATATGATATATTAAATTACATTAACTAATATTAGCTCACTAAAATATTCTTTTTCTCACTCGGGTAATGCATTGATATATATGCGATATATGTTAAATGTATTATTTTATTTTGTTACGATAAATATTATATATGTGATATATAATATTTAAACATGATATGATAACTAATGCTACATGTTTAGTAAAGATTAATCAAGATTAGGGTTTGATTTGGGTTAATGACTTCTAGTAGATTCTAGAAGGTTTTCTTTTTTGTTTTGGAAAAGATATTTACAAGTGACTCATTCTTAACTCAACCCAAATCCTAACCCTTGGTTAATTCTCTACAATGGTTAAGTCAACCATGGTTGCATTATTTATCATATTAATCCTTTCATTATTCATCAAAAATGAAAATGGATCACTATTCTTCTTCTTCCTTGAGTTCTTCATGCAAAGCTTTCTTGCTTTGATATTTGTGATGAAAATATGTGAAAAAAGATAAATAAAGAGAGCAAAAATCCTACTTCATCATCCTCATCTTCCCTTGCCATTTAGATGAGGGTGTTCACATCATTTCATGAGTGTTAGCTTGTGTTAACGGAACTTCAAGGTAGATCATCTTAGTATCGAAGATCGGAAGCAAAGGTTGCATCTTTCTCTTCGTGGAACCTCTCGAGAGTCCGGAACCCGATGATCGCAGCGAAGGGACCACAACACGGAGCATATGAAGTGAAGGACCGGATCTACAAAGGTTGTAATCCCTCTCACTTAGTGTTAAAGTTGTTAACATGTTTGTTTTCGCCTAATCTCTAGTTTAAAGATCCGTATTCGGGTTGTTCGGCACGGCTAATTTTTTAATCGGGTATGGTTGATGCCTCGTAGACCCTTGTGCGCGTGCCTAGCAACCCTACAAAAGCACTCACAAGCTTTCTACAAGCTTCATGCATACAACAATTATTCACTAATTTTAGATTTAATTTGAATATTAAAACCCCACCACTTTAATTAGTATGGTGTATGTCTTATACACCCATGTAGTATGTATCAACAACCATGATACAAAACTAAACAATGCATATTAATATATATCACATATATATTACATGTACACTCAAGTGAGAAAAGAATACTTAAGTGAGCCAATGTTAGTTAATGTAAATTAGTATATCAAATATACAATTATACACTAAATTATTAAATCAACACTTGACTTAATAATCCGGTTATATCACATATAACCGACTAATACAAAATGTACCAACTTATTGAATCAATACTTGATTTGATAACCCGGCTATATCACATGTAACCGGCCGATACAAAAGTCGCGAAAATAGAATACGGTATCACATACACGTATTATTCTCGGTCCCGCACATATCACATATGCACTCCTGTTTCGTTTTGCTTGAGCCAGTAAAACCTCTATGTAGGACTCTAAAGATTCGTCAATACGCCGGCAGTAGCTGATGATCACATCAAGCACCCACAAGCCGTCAGCGGTACTAGCTGGACATAACGGCTACCTGGGTATTGAGCGATCAGAAGATCAGCAAGCAAGCACGCTTTAACTCCTGCAAAAGCCTGACAGTGACACCACCGTACAGTCCGGTCTCCTCGTCTGATATGTCGCAATTAAGTCTAGGGGTGGTAAACGTCAGACCCCAATAACCAATAAGTCATGCCAATGTGAGGCTCATAACGGGTCGAGAAACTACCGGTAACTCTTACCAGTAAATCTCTAAACCAGCCCTGGCCAGGGACTTCCCTGTTATGGCCAATCGAGCACAGCGCAACATCAACCCCCAATACCGAGAGAGGCGAAACCCCTCCTATCGCTCATTGCCTCCATATGACCCGGGACTGTACCCAAAAACCTCCGTTTTGCTTGTCCTCTTGGACGTGGTAAGGTGGAAATCAAAGCACAGTGGGAATCACACAAGACTCTATGACGATCTCGGGTCTACAGACTAACCTGTACCAGTATCACCAGAGAACTGCCATCTGACGTGAGGTATATTACTATCTGGGAGTTCTCGGCGAGTCCATCCAGTGTACCCAGTCTCCACTGAGCACCCATATATCATCTCTGATGTCAAACACCAATGGATATGAGATCATCCATCGCCCATCTATATGGGTCGAGAAGCTATACGCTAGTCTACTCTGGTATATCTGTCACGACCCGAAAAGTACGGAACATGACCGGCACTTAAATTACGAAATGTCTCGAGGCGTACGTAATTTATGTAAGCCAAAACCCAGAAATCAAAACCAAGTAAGCAATAGAGTGAAGGAAAAACCAATTTAAATCAAGTAGTTTTGCAACATACGCCGAAATATGCATCTTTAAAATCACAAGTTTTTTCTGAAAATTTCGGAAGAGTTTCCTTTGTAAATACTGGCCCCGAACGGGATACAACATGATAAATATATACATGAATGAAAACGGCATCCCCAAGCGGGAGCTAGCTCTTCGTCAATCGACGGTCACAACCACGCAAGCAATATCATATACAACGCCGAAGGGTGAGGATCAAAATTGAAAAGGAAACTCAAATCAGCAAGAAAACCCATAATAATACAACGTGCGACTCTAAGGTCGAAAGAATAACAACTTAAGTCTCTAAGTCTGAAATAAATACATGTTTGGTTGATGGAGTTTCTAGATACAACTGAAAATAAATATAGTACAATGGTGGTCACGATACAAGTAGACCCACCTACCAAGCAAATCACCCGGAATGGAAGCAGTGTGCCAATAAAGCCGTAACGAAACCTGTACGATAAAACCTGCAAGAAACTGTGGCACAACGGGGGTGAGTTGCCAACTCGTGAGTAAGAAACATCACAGAGCAGAAATCATATGTATGACGCAATCCTAGGTCATACGATCAGTATATATAATTCTCAAATGATAAAGTCTGAAGCATGTAATGGTGGCAAGGGTAAACATCTGGACATAAGTGTAATCCCATGTGCTCGTGTCAGTGCCTCAGCTAGCAACATATCAATGAATGAGGTATGAATGCATGAAAACATAATACATGTAAATGAAGAAACTGCTTTCATAACTTAGTGAGATTTCTGTACATTTAAAACGAGGTATCATCAATAAAATCAACATAAACAGTGTCTAGCATCGACACAAAATATAAATCCCAATATCTCAATATTTCAGGCTCCGGCTATCCGAACTGGCCTGTATCATCAAATCTCAATACCTCAATATCTCAAAATCTTAGTGTCTCAAATCTCACTATCTAGGGCGCCGTCAGTCCGGATCGACCCCTAACATCAATCACACGATCACGAACGGTATCCTATGGATATCCGACGCGTCAGGTAAAATCACCGGTAGGCAGTCTGCCCCTGCCGGGCTCATCGTCTACTACTCGATCTTCTTGCCCCGGGGTACCTTACCGGGTCCACCATGTACCCGCAGACGGTTCATCCAACTCCTTGAACCGGGTCTCGAAATCCATCTCATAACCGAGAAAATATCATGGTGGACGACTCATACATCATGAGAAAATAACACATTTCATTTTAAAAAAAGAGAGAGAGAAAGAAGTTTATATATATTCTTGCGGTTTTCTCCCAAATCCAGGAAATCTCATGAAAATCCGAAATCCAATCATCAATATTACGTAAACAGTGAATATAGGCATGAAACTCCATAATACTGCATCACAGTGAATAATAATATGCATGAAGTAGCAATTAATAACTGCAATGTCTAAACTGGCATATAAGGCAAGTACACTAATATCATGTCGAAACTATCAACTAACAAGTTATGTTAATGAAATAGTATTCTCTAAAGTGTACGTGACATGGCAATTACCGATGATGATGTGTGTGAGCCGGTAAGTAAGTGTACGTGGAACATACGCATCATCGGTAATGGTGCTGGTGTCCTGACAGTATGATATCAATAATGGTATATGAAAGCACAATATAAGCATGCGATGCGAAGGGAACAGAAATAATGTGCGGGAGCTGAATGATAAACACAATGATAACTAATCTGCATTTATATAAATATAAGTCATACAGTGGTGCCATTTGAAATAACACGAATCGTGGTGTTTTGAAAATAAGGGCTACGGCGTTTTTAAGAAAAGATACGTCCTTTGAAATATCCGTAGATCCTTTGTCCCGTCTTTAAAATACACACGATTTGTTAGTTTTTGAAAAAGGCATGAGTCGAATCTAATCTATCATTTACAAGTACACTACAGGGCTGAACTAAACAAGCTGATCGAAAGGTAAGGAAACCGCCTAACATCTGAGTCTATATATATATATATATATATATATATATATATATATATAGAGGTTAATGGAGGAAAGGTGCCATAGGAGGGATTTCCTCCTATGGCGTCGGAAAAATGCACCCTCCGCGATTTTTTTCGACAATCGGTATACACCACCTCCATCTTTATCATCTAAGATATGGATACACCAAATTTCATGTGATTACACCATTTTTTCACCGTTGATTTAGTTGGTGCAAAATTAATGGTTTACCGACAATAGAACTTTTTACATTGCTAATTCAATGGTGAAAAAGTAGTGGAATCACATGAAATTTGGTGTATGCACATCTTAGATGATAACGATGATGATGATGGATCCCGATCGTCGGAAAGAATGGTGGGGATTGTATTTTTTCGAGGCCATAGGAGGAAATCCCCTCCTATGGCCTCTTTTCTCCATTATTCTCATATATATATATATATATATATATATATATATATATATATATATAACATTCGGTGATCCCGCCTCAAAAGTATCCCATACGATACAATATTTATAATATGACATCCTCAAGTCAAGAGTGCGGATCTATCATCAATATATAGCTCGTATGTAAATCCATCGTATGGCATCCCAAATCTGGGTACGGGTCAAATATCACATTCATCACATTATTCACCTGGTATCCACTTTATCAAAAATCATGATCCGGGGTACTGATCTACGTCTAGTACAATACTGATACCAATCTAAGTATATGCATGCGTGTATATGAAAACACCACGTCTAAAGGACCCGCTAAAACATCATGACGTACCTCAAATACGAACCGTGTCATATCACCGATCTCATGGCCTCAAATCCAATCTCATCGACTCATCTCCAATCCCAAGTACTATCCTCATAATCTAGTATATGTACACATAGTCCCATACCCATGTGAATACATATATACATATCCCCATATACTCACATGTAAAAGAATGAATGAATGCAAGTGTGTGTGCATGTGTGGTAACACTACAAATCCTTGAACACATAACAATATCCTGAAAATCATCCATGTATCATAAACTACATATATATATATATATCCGTTATATATAATCTATACTACGAATTGCGGGGGTGCTATACGCCATCCACCCGACTTCCCCCGTAGATATATATCTACTCACTTTGCTTCTTGTGTGCCAATGCCGATGTCGCCATATTCATCTTCAACATCTCGACATCACGTGGGGTACCTACACATATACACAATCGTAAATGCGTATTAAAATCACATCGGAAAACCAAATCGACACGCTAAAGGCTTATAGGTTAGAACCTATGGACCACGCTTTCAAAACCACTACCAACCCTCGATATCGTCGTACAAACGTCAGATCATCGAGTTAAAACCAAATTCCAAAAATCCAGAATTCAAAATACGAGAAACGAAACCCCGAATCAAAACATCAACTCTTGAAAATGGTCCCAGAATTTACCCTAGGTCAGATTAGTCAATTTTGCATATGCCAAAGGTCTAGTTTACTGGAGATGGAGCCATGGAAGAAACACGAATCAAAATGGTGGGACCCAGGCCGCAATTTACGGCCATCTAGAATAAATCTGCGGCCAGGTTGGGGAGGTAGGGGCTAGGGTTTTGGGTGATACTTCCTAGGTGCCTGCATATATTACTGTCCTTGCAAAAATATTATCAGGTGACCCGGGTGTTAGCAGATTTCATAATACACTCACAGAAACCAAAATTCTTCCGATATCGGGTTTCTAAGTCCGCTAAAATGGGTTCTAGTCTCTTGTTTAGGTCTCCAATCAATCACCACAGGGGTTGTGTATCCTCTACTAGCCTTAATTTCACCATTGAGTTCAACTAAAACCCTAATTCTCAACTCAAGTTTTCAAACTTCCCAAAACCACACAATATCGGTTCTAATTTAACATGGATGTAAAAGCAATAGGAATACTAAGCTAATGGTTCAGAAAATACCTCATTTAGCAACTCAAGAAATTCTTGAGTTGCCCCAAGTGTCCAAAATGCAAGCTTTCTTGGTCCAATGTGTTGCTAGTGATCTCATGCATATTTTTAATGAAGTGGGTATTGGGTTTTGAGGTGTTTTTAATGGTGGATTGTGAGGATGAAGAGGGGGAGGGAGTGAGGGCGGCAGCAGCAGCAAGGGAGTTGAGGGGAGAGATGATGAGGGTGAAGAAATGAACGAGAAAAGCCCAAAGTCAATGTTAACCCCTCATCATTCTCTCTCTCACCCATACCCCATTTCTTTATTTATATTCCTTTTTTCTTTTCTTTTCTTTTCCTTTTCTCCTCAATAGTAAACCCAAAACAAATAGCCATGCATGAATCATGAAGAAATGCCATGAGCAAAAATGTAACAAGTGTTACAAAAAATGACACGTGCACAAAACACGCTTAAAGTCCGATTAGCGATTTTTTAATCGCGATTAGCACAAATTAGTGTCAAATAAATCATAAACTCTCATAATTTGCTTAAATCACATAAAGTACCCTCTTTTTAGTAATTTCCATAATTTTCCAAATTTTTCCCAATTTATCGGTATTTAATTATACCGCCCTATTAAAATATTCAATATTTTATTATTAAATTATAAAAATTCCCAAAAATAATATTTTTTTTTGAAATGTTACAATCTTCCCCCCTTAAAGAAATTCGGTCCCCGAATTTAAATTTAAACTCTTCAAATACTAAAACATTTCAGTAAAAGTCCAAGTCGTCGGGGTCCCGAGATCATAAATACATAAAGCACAGTGGCGCGATGCATGCGTATGAAACGAGTATATCAATCAAAAGTAAAACTCCTTCAAGCATCCCGCAATCATCGGAGTCATGGTGAAGACACCAATGTCTAAATCCAATACGAAAACCGACATGATATACATCAAAACTATAACATGTAAATATCATTAAAACATCGGAAAGAAATGCATGCCAAACCTTTTATATTGCTGTACGATGCGTGTATCGCGGTACAGTGGCGGACGTCTATTGTAAGAAATAGCTATATCTATATATATCATTTGTTTTAATATGTACGTCCCGACGTTTTGAAAACAACTAAGAAGGTTTTCCTTTTGTAAAAGTTTCGTGTCATCTCAGACACGTAGGTAAACACTTAGACTATAACCCTTTCTTTGGAAATCCCTTGGATATCCATCAATGCATACAAAAATATATTCAGGTACTATCCTTTGACTAGTCCTGTTCAGTACGAAAACAAATAGTAAATATCATGAAAACGTACTGCTCCATAAGAAATCAATCCCAAAATGTGCATACGAATGCTACGTGCGTCCGGTGCGCACGGAAATCAAAATCCATGAATATGCCATACATGTGCACAGAAACAATATCTAAGTGTATCGGGTGTGCACGAAACATCTGTCAAGGGCAACGGGTGTGCTTGATAGCAATATCAGGTGCATCTGATATGACAAAGAATCCGATTTAGTGCATTTGGTGTGCACCAAAATCGCATTTCAAATCATGCGCCCAACATGCACGAAAATCCAAATCAGGTGCATCCATCATGCACGAATAAAATCTAAATCATGTGCATCCAACATGCACGAAATCACGAAATCCAATATCCAGCGCCGAATCATGCGCAAAAATCCAATCAGGTGCACAAGGTGCACAAAACAAATATCAAGTATCACTATCGAAATCGACGGTATACAATACATCTCAAATCCAAATCAGGTATACCGTGGTATCAAATCTCACAACTATGTGCATCAGCGTGCACAAAATCTAATCAAAACACTAAAAGTGCATGAAACTATGCCGTAAGCATAAGTCAAATCATATGCATGCCCTAGGCATGAAGTCAAAATCAATACCTCAAATAACATCAAATCGAAGTCCTGTGCAACTATAGTGTACCAAATACGTATCACTACACTGCAAGCATATGTGAACTATACTGAGTGGAAAAACCAAATCGTGTGCGTACCATAAGCACAAAATCAACTCAACTGTATGGAACCCATAAAATCATAAACATGTGCAGCTAAGGCACAAAAACAATATCCCGTGCGATAACCGTGCACAAATCATAAATCAACACAACAGTGTATAAAGCATATCTTAAGTGCAATACTATGCACAAAATATAAATACCCAGTAGGTGCAAGTATGATGCATGAAAACAAATATCATGAAACTCAATCATGCGAATAGATCGCCCAAAATACCGGAATCAAGTATGGCGGAATAATCCCGCTCAAGCGCATCCGCTAAAGATCTCTGGCCAACTGTCATGGTCACTCATAACAAGTCCCGTCGACGGTGCCAAACTCTGGCCTGCTGGGTTTGCACAATATGACCACTCCTGGGTCCAAGTCTTCTTGTAATTTATTCCAGAAAGGTACTGTCGAGGTCTCTCCCAATCTCGTCTCTACCGCCCTGTCCGGAGGTTATCACCCTTTACTATAGCAATTTCTGGTTCCGGAACAGCTGCATACTCATCGCAACTCCTTCCGGGAGATATATCTATATATAATGCCTCTGCATGCGTGTCACATCTCTGATGTCGGCGGAGTGGAACGTCATCTCATCAAGATCTCATCAAGATCTCATACGAATCTCTTACTCCACTTTTCTCTAATGTCGACTGCTTCGGACTCATCTCATCGTGTCTGCATGGACCGTGCTCCAACGGCCATACTCGTATTTGGAGTCTCCCAAGCAATGCATCCCATTACATGATATCCGAAAGATGTCGAACCATCTGATCGACTCGTCAAAATCTCATAATCGCCCAAGAGATCAACATCTTGGGTACAGTTTAATAGTATTGAGTACATACCACAGCACCTATGGACCAACCGTAGAAGGTCAAACCCAAGCCTCATTAATGGCACCGCTGAACTGCCGCAAACCCTAAGGTTCACCGGCGTTCCATGGTCATTAAGTCGAGTTAGGGTTTCATTCTTCTAGAGGGTCCGTAGAATTACTTGCATTGTTTTCCGAATACTTTAGACTTGGAAAAATGGGTTTCTGACATTCGATCGTCTTTATCGACTCCCAACGAATATGTGTGAAGTCGTCTCTAGATGGAATCAATCTATCTGATGACCTCGCATCGGGGAAAGCGAACGAACCACCTATCCTAGTCATTCATCCTCAGGTGACTAGCGACTATCTATTATATCTCTGAGTATAACTCATACTGCAATAGCTCCAACATCTGGGCGATATCTTATCGTTTGCAGCAATTACTGGCTCATTCATCTGCACGCTGAACAATACCTCAATATCATGAATAAGCGATACATCAATGGTCATCACAATCTAGCTGGCCTCTATCAGTAGCTCAATCCTCTGGTGCTGATCTGCACATCCGAGAAATCTCATACTGCGATCCATCAAACGCTCATGGCGTGAAAACACAATAACATGGCGCATCTAAGCAATTCGTATGTCCCTGGAATCACGCCCTGGTCAGTCCTCATCCGTGACGAGCTCGTGCTGACTGCAACTCTAGCCGTAGCTCTCTGTGAAGGGTTCACCTAGCACCGCATGAAGGGTTTGGAAGCATCACATGTACCAATTATGGAAACTTTAGGGTGCTAAGTTAACAAACATCGGATCGTTCCTAGAAAAATTAGGGTTTCTTAAACTATACTTCATCACATGAAAGAAATGCTAGGGTTTTGAGAGTACAACTTTTGTAGCTCCCTACGCTAGACTCCTCGGCTACTTGGGGTTTGTAAAAGGTCCGCTTGAACTCCTCTAGGTCACCGATGATCCACCCGGAGTCCGCTTTGTCTAAGCTAGCAACTTCGCAAGATCACGAATGAAAATCGAAGCTAACACTCTAAACAAGTGGGCAAGACTTGTGTAGAATGATGTTGTGGTGGCTTTTCTCACTTCAAAATCCTAACTTGATGAGTATTTTGCTCACTTGAAAAATCTAGAGAGCAATGGAAGAAGGAGGAAGAAGATGGTGGCCTTTTTTTAATAAGAGAAGAAAAAAACCTCTAGTTGAAAAATAGAAAATATATCTTTATATATTTTTTATCTCTCATCTCAAACCATGGTTGAATCATTATTGAACTTGAGTTAAAACCCAAAAGGAAAAGTAATCCATGGTTAAATGGTGGGTGAGCATGGTTAGGTCAAGAAGAGTGTAGAAAGCTACCATGAATTATCCTTTCCTTTTCTTTTGTTTTAAATCAAATTCAATAATAATTTATATAAATAAAACCATGGTGTGAGTCTTATATTGCCACCATTTTCTTTGTATAAGCAACCATGATAGATGATGTATGTATGTATGTATGTATACACATCCATATGTGCATGAAACTAGAAAGAAAGAAAAACATACATGCATTCATACATCCATCCAACACAAGAAAGGATTTCTAGTGAGAAACTAATGGTTAAATGATAAATCAATACTTGATTTATCAATCCGGCCATATCACATACGACCCCACCAAAAGCAAGCCGCCCGATCAATATACAGCATCCCATACGCGCATTTTAATCGTGTCCATGCGCATATCGCATACGCGCACCACAACATTTCACCTGGACTAGGAAACTCCATTGTGGGACTCTAAGACTCGTCAATACGCCGGCAGTGGGTGATGATCATATCAAGCACCCCTAAGCCGCAAGCGGTCAGCTAAACGTAACGGCCACCCGGGTATTGAGCGATCAGAAGAGAACAAGTGAACCTGCTACAACTCCCGTCGAGCCAACCGGCAACACTTCCCGTACAGTCCGGTCTCCTCGTCTGATATGTCGCATATCAAGTCTAGGGGTGGTAAATGTCAGACCCCAATAATCGATAAGTCATGCCGATGTGAGGCTCATAACGGGTCGAGAAACTACTGGTAACACTTACCAGTAAATCTCTAATCATCCCTGGCCAGGGACTTCCCTGTTACGGCCAATCAAGCACAGTGCAACATCAACCCCCAATACCGGGAGAGACGAAACCCCTCCTATCGCTCATTGCCTCCATGTGACTCGGGACTGTACCCAAAAACCACCGTTTTGCACGCCCTCATGGACGTGGTAAGGTGGAAATCAAAGTACAGTGGGAATCACACAAGACTCTATGACGATCTCGGGTCTACAGACTAACCTGCACAAGTGTCACCTGAGAATTGCCATCTGACGTGAGGTATAATACCATCTGGGAGTTCTCGGCGAGTCCGTCCAGTTTACCCAGTCTCCACTGAGCACCCGTATACCATCTCTGATGTCAAACACCAATGGATATGGGATCATCCATCGCCCATCTCATGGGTCGAGAAGAGTATACGCTAGTCTACACTGGTATATCGATGTCCCGTCTCGATATACCCACGACCAGGGACCTTGAAGGATGTACTTATAGAATTCCATGTCCCCACTAGTATGATCCTCATCATAGTCTAGGTAGTCAAGTACACATCCTAAGGGCTTTACCAACATGTAACTATAAGACAGCATAAAGAGACTAGTATACATGTTAAGATAAAGAGCAACCAGATAGCATACTATCATATCGAGCAAGAAAGTCATCTCTATATATGTCCAAGCATCGAATATAATATACATCATCTGTACAATACTGGCCTCTAGGGCATACATACAACTAACACTCTGCGCCCGTACAACCGTGATAACAAAATCATAAACTGGTACTGATGAGGCTAGATCATAGGAAGGAATATGATACTGTGCAAGGAAATGTACATCCTAAGGCTTCTTAAGCGGACTAGCGTATCGTAAATATGCCGCGGAACATACGTACGGTACGTCACTCTACTCAAGCTAGCTACTCCATCAACCAGGGTCATCCTATACTCTGAAGGTAAAACCTAACGCTTTGATATCAACTTTGTCACGACTCGAAAAGTACGAAACATGACCGGCACTTAAATTATGAAACGTATCGAGGCATACGTAATCTAACTAAGCCAAAACCCAGAAATCAAAACCAAGTAAGCAGTAGAGTGAAGAAAAACCAATTTAAATCAAGTAGTTTTACAACATACGCCGAAATATACATCTTTAAAATCACAAGTCTTTTCTGAAAATTTCGGCAGAGTTTCCTTTGTAAATACTGGCCCCGAACGGGGTACAACATGATAAATATATACATGAATGAAAAAGGCATCCCCAAGCGGGAGCTAGCTCTTCGTCAATCGACGGTCACAACCACGAAAGCAATATCATATACAACGCCGAAGGGCGAGGATCAAAACTGAAAAGGAAACTCAAATCAGCAAGAAAACCCATAATAATACAACGCGTGACTCTAAAGTCGAAAGAATAACAACTCAAGTCTCTAAGTCTGAAATAAATAAATGTCTGGTTGATGGAGTTTCTAGATACAACTAAAAATAAATATAGTACAATGGTGGTCACGATACAAGTGGACCCACCTACCAAGCAAATCACCCGGAATGGAACCAGTGTGCCAGCAAAGTCGTAACGAAACCTGTACGGCAAAACCTGCAAGAAACTATGGCACAACGGGGGTGAGTTGCCAACTCGTGAGTAGAAAACATCACAGAGCAGAAATCGTATGTATGACGCAATCCTAGGTCATACGATCAGTATATATAATTCTCAAATGATAAAGTCTGAAGCATGAAAAGGTGGCAAGGGTAAACATCTGGACATAAGTGTAATCCCGTGTACTCGTGTCAGTGCCTCAGCTAGCAACATATCATATGAATGAGGTATGAATGCATGAAAACATAATACATGTAAACGAAGAAACTGCTTTCATAACTTAGTGAGATTTCTGTACATTTAAAACGAGGCATCATCAATAAAATCAACATAAACAGTGTCTAGCATCGATACAAAACATAAATCCCAATATCTCAATATTTCAGGCTCCGGCTATCCGGACTGGCCTGTATCATCAAATCTCAATACCTCAAAATCTCAAAATCTCAGTGTCTCAAATCTCACTATTTAGGGCGCCGTCAGTCCGGATCGGCCCCTAACATCAATCACACGACCACGAACTGTAAGTCGATGTTCAACACCCCAATACTTGTGGGGAGGCAGAAATTTGAATAACAATCAAGTTCTATGATCAAACATCGATTAACCGTATGAATCGTTTGCTAAACAAGTTTTAACAAAAGCTATAGAGTTTTAAACTACTATGCTAGGAGATTATACCAAACGGTTCTAGTCCTTCGTCTTGATGTTGTCTACGGCCTCTTTGGATCTCCACGTCCTCTTCGGCTTTCTCCCGTGATAGACGATCCACCCGAGAACCCTAATCCATGCTATAACCTCTAAACTTGAGGTTACTTAGTTTCTCTAGTTGCTAAATAGAGTAGCTAAGGTGATGTAGAGATAGGTTATGGAGTAATTAGTCTTTCCTAATCCTTGTTCTCAACTCATGAGGGTAGGATTAGGGTTTGGTGAAGGAGAGAGAACTTGAAGAGAGAGAGAGTGAGAAGATGATAATGATATATTAAAAATAAAGAAAAAGCTTCTCACTTGATATATGAAACATAAAGAATAAGAAAGAAATGAATAATATGAGAATATTCATCATGTTTCATTAATTCAAGTGGGTGATTCATCATGTGAGTCATTAAGCAATTAATGATGCATTAATGACATGATGAATCACTCACAATGAGTCACTAATTCAATAAATGAAAATGCCACCTCTCCCTCCAAGTCATCACCTTCTAGAAGCTTCTCGGAAAATTACGAGAACGCCCCTCTCATCCGTGAAAACACGGAAAAACTTTAGACTGTATAAATCCAATAACCTGATACTAGAATCTGGCTTAAACCAAAGCCGGCTAGTAAAAACTGTCCGAATGTCGTACGTGCGTTCAAACACGTATGCGTCCGAACCTTTGTCGTAAAACCATACGACCTCTATATCTTTTCGCCTGGGTTTGGGAAATCTCTGTGTGGGACTCTAAAGACTCGACTACTACGCTGGCAGTGGGTTTAACCACAGACCGCAAGCGGCACTAGCTGTACGTAACGGTCCCCAGGTAGTTGTCGATAAGAAAGCTGATGAGGTAACCCATCTGAAATCCTACTGAGCCTGTCTGTGACAATATCCGCGCAGTCCGGTCTGTTCGTCTAAGAGTATCACATGTACGGTCTAGGGAGGTGGTGGACGTCAGACCCCTAATAACCATACAAGTCGTGTCGGTATGGCTCTATCACCATCCGAGAATCTACTGATCAACCTATCAGTAATTCTCAATCAGCCCTGGCCAGGGACTTATGGTAATGACCAACCGACCACAGTGCGATATCAACTCCCTATACCGGGAGAGACGAATCCCTAACAGTCGCTCACTGCCTCCACGTGGCTCGGGACTGTGCCCAACTGAAACCTGTTTGCACGACTCCTTTGAGCCGTGGTAGGGTAACAATCAAAGCACAGTGGGAACTCACACGAGACAAATGATGACCTTAAGTCAACGGACTATCTGCACACATGTCACCTGAGAACTGCTATCTGACGTTAGGTATAATACCATCCAGTCAGTTCTCGGCGAGTCCTGTCCGGTGTACTCACACCCAGTGAGCATCTGTATACAATCTTAGGTGAACACCACCAATGGTTGCGGGACCAATCCATTGCCCCTCGTCAGGGTCTAGATATGTATACACTAGTCTACTCCGGAGTATCGATGCCCAATCTCGATACTCCTGCGACCAGGGACATCTAAGGGTGTGCCTATTGACTATCCAGCTCCCACTAGTATGACTGCCATCACAATGCCAGTAGTCAGACAAACACCCTATGGGCTTTATCAACATATATATATAAATACCAAGTAAAATATATTATACGTTAAGACAAAGTCAAACCAAATAGCGTACTATCATATCAAGCAAGACTGTCATGTACATATATATCCCAAGCATCCTATACAATGTAGGCCTCTAGGGCATATATATCCAACAATCTCCCACTTGCACTAAGGCCTATAATTGGCGCAATGAGTACCCACTGTCTCTACCAGATCCAGTTGCTTGCGTACCGCATGCCCAACATCTCAAAAAGCCTCTCGAACTGTACTTGAGGAATGGCCTTGGTGAATAGATCTGCCGTGTTGTCTTTTGTGTCCACTCTCCGTATCTCGATCTCCCGACGATCCACGATCTCCCTGATCAGGTGAAAACGCCTTAAGATATGCCTGGATTTCTGATGGGACCTTGGTTCCTTCGCTAAAGCTACATCACCATTGTTATCGCAATACAAAGGTATTGGATTGGCAATGGACGGAACCACCTGAAGTTCAGAAATGAACTTCCTCATCCAGACAGCCTCTTTTGCGGCTTCACTAGCAGCTATATACTCAGCCTCCATGGTTGAGTCTGCGACGGTATCTTGTTTGGAACTCTTCCAACATACCGCTCCTCCATTGAGGGTAAACACAAAACCCGAAATAGATTTAGAATCATCCTTGTCACTTTGGAAGCCGGAGTCGGTAAAAGCCTCTACCTGGAGGTCCTTATTGCCGTAAATCAAGAACATCTCCTTAGTCCTTCTCAGGTACTTGAGAATGTTCTTCACCGCTATCCAATGTTTCTCACCTGGGTCCTATTGATACCTGCTTACCACACTAAGTGCGTAAGCTACATCTGGTCTGGTACATAACATCGCATACATTATTGATCCTACCGCCAAAGCGTAGGGTATAATGCCCATGCGAGCCCTCTCTTCATCAGTCTTTGGAGACATCTCTTTGGAGAGGGTGATTCCGTGACAAGCGGGCATATTGCCGTGCTTGGAATCTTCCATACTAAATCTCTTTAGTATAGTGTCTATATACCTGGACTGTGAAAGTCCCAATATTCTATTAGATCTATCTCGATAGATCTTAATGCCCAGAATGTATGATGCATCTCCCAAGTCTTTCATAGAGAATTTCTGTGATAAGAAGAGCTTTACTGATTGTAGTATAGGGATATCATTCCCTATCAGTAGTATGTCGTCGACGTACAAAACGAGGAAGACTACTGCTCCTTCTATAATCTTCCTATAAATACATGGTTCATCTATATTTTTGATGAAGTCAAATTCCTTGACTGCTTCATCAAAGCAGATGTTCCAACTCCGCGATGCTTGCTTTAACCCATAAATGGATTTAAGCAATTTGCACACTCTTCCGCTGCTCCCACTGTCTAAAAAACCTTCTGGTTGATCCATGTAAACACTCTCTTCTAGATGTCCATTTAGAAAAGCTGTTTTTACATCCATTTGCTAGATTTCATAGTCATGGAAGGCAGCAATGGCAAGCATGATCCGAATGGATTTAAGCATAGCTACTGGTGAAAAGGTTTCATCATAGTCCAATCCTGGTCTTTGACGAAAACCTTTTGCTACTAGTCTAGCTTTGTAGGTTTCCACTTATCCAAATGTACCAATCTTCTTTTTGAAGATCCATTTGCACCTAACTGGTTTTACCCCAGGAGGAGTAACTTCTAAAGTCCATACTTTATTGGTGTACATGGATTCCATTTCGGATCTCATTGCATCCAGCCACTTTACTGAGTCGCTACTTGTGATAGCCTGCTGAAAACTAGTAGGCTCATCATCATCGATGATGCAATCCTCTCGATCCCCATCAAGAAGAAAACCATAGTATCTTTCAGGAGGATGAGAAAGCCTACTAGATCTGTGGAGTGGCGTTGGTTCGTCATGTTCTATTGAAATCTGAGATTCTTCTAAGTCTTCGGTTACAGTTTGGGGTTCTGGAATTTCTTCCAGTTCTACCGCGCTCCCACTAATTTCTTTTGCAAGAAATTCGCTTTCTAAGAAGACAATGTGACGAGCGACAAACACCTTTTGTTCTTCAGTGTGGTAGACCTTGTACCCACTTGAATCCTTGGGGTATCCTACAAACTTGCATAAAACCGATCGTGCTTCGAGCTTGTCCGGATTATGCTTTTTAACATATACCGGACACCCCCATATCTTGATTTACTTGATATATGGTCTCTTCCCACACCATATTTTATATGGAGTGGTAGGTACAGACTTAGTTGGAACTCTATTTAATAGATATGCGGCTGATTCTAGAGCAAATCCCCAGAAGGAAAGTGGTAACTCAGCACTACTCATCATTGAACGCACCATATCTAATAGCGTGCGATTCCTTCTTTCTGATACACCATTATGCTGAGGTGTATAAGGTGGAGTAAGCTGAGAGAGAATTCCATTTTCTTTCAAGTATTCAAGGAAACTGGTACTTAAGTATTCTCCACCTCGATCAGATCGAAGTGTCTTGATGCTTTTACCAGTTTGTTTCTCTACTTCATTTTTATACTCCTTAAACTTCTCAAAAGCCTCGGATTTATGCTTTATTAAGAACACATGTCCATACCTAGAGAAGTCATCAGTAAAAGTGATGAAGTAGGAGTGACCACTTCGTGCATGTATAGACATCGGACCACATACATCACTGTGTACTAGTCCCAAGAGTTCGGTGGCTCTTTCTCCGTGTCCGGTGAACGGAGATTTGGTCATTTTTCCTTTGATACATGATTGACAAGTTGCATATGATGAATATTCAAACGAATCTAGATATCCATCTTTATGTAACTTAGTCAACCTTGTTTCATTTATATGACCAAGTCTACAATGCCATAGGAAGGCTTGATTCGAATCTGGAGCCTTTCTTTTACGCGTGTTTTGAATATTGAAAAATTTGTGGTTGATTAAGTATGTATATGCCGTTTTCCAGTGTGCCAAACCCAATCAGTTCTTGATTTAGGAGAATGTTCATGACATTTCTTTCAAGCACAAAATTATATCCTTTATTAGACAATAAAGATACTGATATAATATTACACAACATACTGGGAATACAAAAACAGTTATACAATACCAAAATGTTTCCACTATTCAACCCTAGGTGATATTCCCCTATTGCAACTGCATCTACATGCATTCCATTGCCCATCCGGAGAGTCATATCACCTGCCCCCAGTACTCTACTATTTCTCAGATCCTGCAAAGAATTACAGATGTAAGAACCAGAACCGGTATCAAGTACCCATGAAGTAGAGTTTACTGAAAGACATTTTCGATTATGAACACACCTGAAGTAGAAGCAACTGCTTGCTTCATGTCCTTGGCTTTGAAGGCCTGACAATCCTTCTTCCAGTGCCCTTGCTTGTGACAATAGAAGCATTCGTTCTTTTCCGCCTTCACCCTTCCTGCCTTGTTCGTTCCTGCACCTTCTTGACCCCACCCTTCGGTTTGGTGGCTTTCATCTTCTTCTTCCCTTTAGCTTTCGCTTTAGTTTTAGAAGAAGATGATTGGCCAACATACAGAACGGGGGTCTTCTCCTTTTTCAAGGAGGTCTCTGCTACCCTCAACATATTGAGGAGCTTTGGAAGATCCGCTTCCATTTCGTGCATGTTGAAGTTCAGCACGAACTGAGAGAAGGTGTGGGGAAGGGACTGCAAAATCAAGTCGATATACAAATCATTCTCTAGCACGCATCCCAGGTTTGCGAGTTCCTCAATGAGGGTGATCATTTTGAGGACGTGCTCTCCAACAGGCGATCCTGGAGCTAACCTCATCTGGAAGAGTTTCCTTGAGGTTTCGTACCTGGCGATACGGGAGTGTTCACTATACAATTTCTTGCAATGGAGGAATATGGATGTAATATCCATACTCTCGTGCTGTTTCTGGAGTTCATTATTCATGGACGCTAGCACGATACACTTAGCCCGCTCATAGTCTAGATCCCAGGTTTTACGAACTTCCTTGTCCGCAACTGAGGAATCTGGTCCTGGGATAAGGGGAGGAACAGCGGTGGTAACATATGCAACTTTGTCATAAGTCAGCGCAATATTGACGTTTCTTAGCCAATCTTTATAGTTCTGCCCGGTCAGTATATTCTTTTCAAGTAATAGTTTTAGTCCAGTCATGGTAGCTGCCAGAGAGAGAGAAAAGAAAACACTCAGCATATGCTCTTGCAAGTTTAGATTGGTTTATTAATTTATCTAAACAGGATGGCTCCCACTGTTTCCTCAAATCCTTCTTCAAAACCTAAAAGAAGAACTAGTCAGGATTTAATCACACGTCACAATACTTGCTTAACCTTTCAGCCAGGCTGGTGTTGGTACTTCGAGGGAGGTTTTCCAACGCTTTCGCGAAGTTCCTTAATTAAAGAACCTCTTTTCCCTGGAGGCGTAGCCCCTCTAACACCTTTCTAGGCACCTACTTGGTTTATAGCATTGATTGTTAAGTGAGAGAAATTCCCGAGAGTAATCCTACTCATCAGTGGGATCGGGATCCAACTATCATTGCATGATGCCCTAGATGGAAGCCACTCTAGTCACCACACTCCAGAAGGTAAGCTAAATCTGCAAGTTTCCTTTATGTTTGAAACTCCCGATGTGATTTTTACTCCAAGCTCTTATAGACCTTGACGTAGGCCAACAAGTCATAAGACGCAAGTCAAGTTCTACCCGTCGTTGTCCTGATCAATTTAAATACATCGTACAAGCCCTTGACGTAGGCCAACAAGGTGTACGTCTGTATTAAACTAATGCATCTATCTATGCAACAAATAGGCACACACACTGCTACCATACACTATGCCTTGACGTAGGCCAACAAGCATAGCATGAATACGATGTGCTGTCTATCTGAAATGACGGAGGGTTACGGCTGGTTTTTGGCAAAAAACCGTTAACGTAGTGAACTTGATTTGATCGAAGGAACTATGATAGCTTTTATTAAAAGGAGTGGTTTAAGCTCCGCATTTAAAATTTGCTTTTTCAAGAAAACCGAGTGGTTTTTAGAAATTGTTCCAACGATTCAGTTTAGGTTTTATTTTCTTTGCATTAATAATAATGCGTCCCATCTTTAACCTACCATTACAGATAACAACTAAAATACAACGTCCTCTTATGCCATCCGCATTCGCCTCGGGGTCCCGTCGTTACCCGTTAGGTTACTTAACTAACGACAGAGCGGGGGCTGGGCTAGCGCGGGTGTAAAACATAAGCGACGTCTAAATAGCTATCATATATAGATATTGTACATTCGTCAGACGCACTAATAGGCATTCCAGATTACAGATAAACAATATTGGATTTGCAAGCAATCTGCATTTCATTTGAGCCTGCAATGAAAGACAGATTACACAGTTGTGATGAATAGCCATTTTCCCACCCCAGACCCCTACGGGTACGGCAAACTACCCGCCAAGTACCAGAAGTGAAGCGGTCTGCCCCAACACTTCAAAATACCCGGTAGTTTGTGCACCCCACCTTGGGTCTATCCTAGGAGCAAAAACAGTAAAAAGAAATAATACAACGGTGGCTACAACCGCAACCTGGATGTGCCCCGCAAAATAATATTACAACTTGTTACATTTACATTGAATGAATTAAAACAATAACCCATCACAAAACCCGGCTAATCACCACAACAGTCCAATACAGTTTATATACACAAACAGTTAAAAAACCATTTCAGAAATGTGCAACCCCCTGCCAACTGACATACTAGCAGTTAGGGGAGGTTTACGAACACATTATACAATCACAGATATAATCCAATATGCAAATACTGTACAATTTCGATCGATTAAACATCTTTAATATTGCTCCAAAAACTACTCTGTAAAACTGAAACCTGAGCAAATATTAAATATCCCAGAAAATCCCAAATAACACAGAGAAGCAGCACAGGAAATTTGAGTTCCTGACTCGGCAACTCGGCGGCGGAAGCGCGGCGGATCGGTGCCGATCCGCCGCGGTTACGCGGCCGCGTTGCCGATTCAGGAGCCCAAATTTCTTGGGTGTTCTTCTGGTGTCTTGTCAAGCTTTCTGAACATGCCTGAAATTTTTTTGACTTCATTTAAATTTCGACAGAAACTTGATGTTTTTAGGGTTTTCCGGCTTCGTTTTTCCGTTCGAAATTCGTACAAATTTGCAATTAAGTTAAATATTGTTTAGCTAGGCTCTGATACCACTGTAAGTCGATGTTCAACACCCCAATACTTGTGGGGAGGCGGAAATATGAATAACAATCAAGTTCTATGATCAAACATCGATTAACCGTATGAATCGTTTGCTAAACAAGTTTTAACAAAAGCTATAGAGTTTTAAACTACTATGCTAGGAGATTATACCAAACGGTTCTAGTCCTTCGTCTTGATGTTGTCTACGGCCTCTTTGGATCTCCACGTCCTCTTCGGCTTTCTCCCGTGATAGACGATCCACCCGAGAACCCTAATCCATGCTATAACCTCTAAACTTGAGGTTACTTAGTTTCTCTAGTTGCTAAATAGAGTAGCTAAGGTGATGTAGAGATAGGTTATGGAGTAATTAGTCTTTCCTAATCCTTGTTCTCAACTCATGAGGGTAGGATTAGGGTTTGGTGAAGGAGAGAGAACTTGAAGAGAGAGAGTGAGAAGATGATAATGATATATTAAAAATAAAGAAAAAGCTTCTCACTTGATATATGAAACATAAAGAATAAGAAAGAAATGAATAATATGAGATTATTCATCATGTTTCATTAATTCAAGTGGGTGATTCATCATGTGAGTCATTAAGCAATTAATGATACATTAATGACATGATGAATCACTCACAATGAGTCACTAATTCAATAAATGAAAATGCCACCTCTCCCTCCAAGTCATCACCTTCTAGAAGCTTCTCGGAAAATTACGAGAACGCCCCTCTCATCCGTGAAAACATGGAAAAACTTTAGACTGTATAAATCCAATAACCTGATACTAGAATCTGGCTTAAACCAAAGCCGGCTAGTAAAAACTGTCCGAATGTCGTACGTGCGTTCAAACACGTATGCGTCCGAACCTTTGTCGTAAAACCATACGACCTCTATATCTTTTCGCCTGGGTTTGGGAAATCTCTGTATGGGACTCTAAAGACTCGACTACTACGCTGGCAATGGGTTTAACCACAGACCGCAAGCGGCACTAGCTGTACGTAACGGTCCCCAGGTAGTTGTCGATAAGAAAGCTGATGAGGTAACCCATCTGAAATCCTACTGAGCCTGTCTGTGACAATATCCGCGCAGTCCGGTCTGTTCGTCTAAGAGTATCACATGTACGGTCTAGGGAGGTGGTGGACGTCAGACCCCTAATAACCATACAAGTCGTGTCGGTATGGCTCTATCACCATCCGAGAATCTACTGATCAACCTATCAGTAATTCTCAATCATTCCTGGCCAGGGACTTATGGTAATGACCAACCGACCACAGTGCGATATCAACTCCCTATACCGGGAGAGACGAATCCCTAACAGTCGCTCACTGCCTCCACGTGGCTCGGGACTGTGCCCAACTGAAACCTGTTTGCACGACTCCTTTGAGCCGTGGTAGGGTAACAATCAAAGCACAGTGGGAACTCACACGAGACAAATGATGACCTTAAGTCAACGGACTATCTGCACACATGTCACCTGAGAACTGCTATCTGACGTTAGGTATAATACCATCCAGTCAGTTCTCGGCGAGTCCTGTCCGGTGTACTCACACCCAGTGAGCATCTGTATACAATCTTAGGTGAACACCACCAATGGTTGCGGGACCAATCCATTGCCCCTCGTCAGGGTCTAGATATGTATACACTAGTCTACTCCGGAGTATCGATGCCCAATCTCGATACTCCTGCGACCAGGGACATCTAAGGGTGTGCCTATTGACTATCCAGCTCCCACTAGTATGACTGCCATCACAACGCCAGTAGTCAGACAAACACCCTATGGGCTTTATCAACATATATATATAAATACCAAGTAAAATATATTATACGTTAAGACAAAGTCAAACCAAATAGCGTACTATCATATCAAGAAAGACTGTCATGTACATATATATCCCAAGCATCCTATACAATGTAGGCCTCTAGGGCATATATATCCACAGTATCCTCCGGATATCCGACGCGTCAGGTAAAATCACCAGTAGGCAGTCTGCCCCTGCCGGGCTCATCGTCTACTACTCGATCTTCTTGCCCCGGGGTATCTTACCGGGTCCACCATGTACCCGCAGACGGTTCATCCAACTCCTCGAATCGGGTCTCGAAATCCATATTATAACCGAGAAAATATCATGGTGGACGACTCATACATCATGGGAAAACCGTACCTTTCATTTTAAAGAGAGAGAGAGAGAAACAAGTTTATATATATTCTTGCGGTTTTCTCCCAAATCCAGGAAATCTCATGAAAATCCGAATTCTAATCATCAATAGCATGTAAACAGTGAAATAGGCATTAAACTCCATAATATTGCATAACAGCGAATAATAATATGCATGAAGTAGCAAGTAATAACTGCAATGTCTAAACTGGCATATAAGGCAAGTACACTAATATCATGTCGAAACTATCAGCTAACAAGTTATGTTAATGAAATAGTATTCTCTAAAGTGTACGTGACATGGCAATTACCGATGATGATGTGTGTGAGCCGGCAAGTAAGTGTACGTGGAACATTCTCATCATCGGTAATGGTGCTGGTGTCCTGACAGCATGATATCAATAATGGTATATGAAAGCACAATATAAGCATGTGATGCGAAGCGAACAGAAATAATGTGCGGGAGCTGAATGATAAACACAATGATAACTAATCTGCATTTATATAAATATAAGTCATACATTGGTGCCATTTGAAATAACACGAATCGTGGTGTTTTGAAAATAAGGGCTACGGTGTTTTTAAGAATAGATACGTCTTTTGAAATATCCGTAGAATCCCTTGACCCGTCTTTAGAATACACACGATTCATTAGTTTTTGAAATAGGTTTGAGTCGAATCTAATCTATCATTTACAAGTACACTACAGGGCTGAACTAAACAGGCTGATCGAAAGTATATATATATATATATATATATATATATATATATATATATATATATATATATATAACAGTTGGTGATCCCCCCTCAAAAGTATCCCATACGATACAATATCTATAATATGACATCCTCAAGTCAAGAGTGCGGATCTATCATCAATATATATCTCGTACGTAAATCCGTTGTACGGCATCCCAAATTTGGGTACGGGTCAAATATCACATTCATCACATTATTTACTTGGAATCCACTTTATCAAAAATCATGATCCGGGGTACTGATCTACGTATAGTACAATACTGATACCAATCTAAGTATATGCATGCGTGTGTATGAAAACACCACGTCTAAAGGACCCGGTAAAACATCATGTCGTACATTAAATATGAACCCTATCATATCACCGATCTCACGGCCTCAAATCCAATCTCATCGACTCATCTCCAATCCTAAGTTCTATCCTCATAAACCAGTATATGTACACATAGTCCCATACCTATATGAATACATATATACATATCCCCATATACTCACATGTAAAAGAATGAATGAATGCAAGTGTGTGTGCGTGTGTGGGTGCAACAACTACTCCAGGGTTTCGCAAGTAACACTACAAATCCATGAACACATAACCATATCCTAAAAATCATCCACGTATCATAAACCACATATATATATCCGTTATATATAAGCTATACTACGAACTGCGGGGGTTCTATACGCCATCCACCCGACTTCCCCCGTAGATATATATTTACTCACTTTGCTTCTTGTGTGCCGATGCCGATGTCGCCATCTTCATCTTCAACATCTCGACATCACGTGGGGTACCTACACATATACACAATCGTAAATGCGCATTAAAATCACATCGGAAAACCAAATCGACACGCTAAAGGCCTATAGGCTAGAACCTATGGACCGCACTTTCAAAACCACCAACAACCCTCGATATCGTCGTACAAACGTCAGATCATCGAGTTAAAACCAAATTCCAAAAATCCATAATTCAAAATAAGAGAAACGAAACCCCGAATCAAAACAACAACTCTTGAAAATGGTCCCAGATTTTACCCTAGGTCAGATTAGTCAATTTTGCATATGCCAAGGGTCAAGTTTACTGGAGATGGAGCCATGGAAGAAACACGAATCAAAATTGTGGAACCCAGGCCGCAATTTGCGGCCATCTGGAATAAATCTGATGCCAGGTTAGGGAGGTAGGGGCTAGGGTTTTGGGTGATGCTTCCTAGGTGCCTGCATGTATCACTGTTATTGCAAAAATATTATCAGGTGACCCGGGTGTTAGCAGATTTCATAATACACTCACAGTAACCAAAATTCTTCCGATATCGGGTTTCTAAGTCCGCTAAAATGGGTTCTAGTCTCTGGTTTAGGTCTCCAATCAATCACTACAGGGATTGTGTATCCTCTACTAGCCTTAATTTCACTTTTGGGTTCAACTAAAACCCTAATCCTCAACTTAAGTTTTCAAACTTCCCAAAACCACATAATATTGGTTCTAATTTAACATGGATGTAAAGGCAATTGGAATACTAAGCTAATGGTTCAGAAAATACCTCATTTGGCAACTCAAGAAAATTCTTGAGTTGTCCCAAGTGTCCAAAATGCAAGCTTTCTTGGTCCAATGTGTTGCTAGTGAGCTCATGCATATTTTTAATGAAGTGGGTATTGGGTTTTGAGGTGTTTTTAATGGTGGATTGTGAGGATGAAGATGGGGAGGGAGTGAGGGCAGCAGCAGTAGCAAGGGAGTTTAGGGGAGAGATGATGAGGGTGAAGAAATGAAGGAGGAAAGCCCAAAGTCAATGTTAACCCCTCACCTTTCTTTCTCTCACCCATACCCCATTTCTTTATTCATATTCCCTTTTTCTTTTCTTTTCTTTTCCTTTTCTCCTCAATAGTAAACCCAAAACAAATAGCCATGCATGAATCATGAAGAAATGCCATGAGCAAAAATGTAACAAGTGTTACAAAAAATGACATGTGCACAAAATACGCTTAAAGTCCGATTAGCGATTTTTTAATCGCGATTAGCACAAATTAGTGTCAAATAAATCATAAACTCTCATAATTTGCTTAAATCACATAAAATACCCTCTTTTTAGTAATTTCCATAATTTTCCAAAATTTTCCCCAATTTATCGGTATTTAATTATACCGCCCTATTAAAATATTCAATATTTTATTATTAAATTATAAAAATTCCCAAATTTTTTTTTGAAATGTTACAATATCGATGCCCTGTCTTGATACACCCACGACTAGGGACCTTAAAGGATGTACTTATGGACTACCATGGCCCCACTAGTACGATCTGCATCATAGTCCTGGTAGTCAAGTACACATTCTATGGGATTTACCAACATGTAACAGAGAGGCAATCAGTGTACATGTTAAGGTAAAGAGTAACCAGATAGCATACTATCATGTCGAGCATGAAAGTCCTCCCTATATATGTCCAAGCATCCACTACAATATACATCTCATGTATAGTAATGGCCTCTAGGGCATACATATAACTAACAGTGTGTTCCCACTATACTTAGACTTCTACCCTACCACATCTCAAAGGAGTCGTGCAAATAGGTTTTTTGGGGTATAGTCCCAAAGCACGTGGAGGCAGCGAGCGGTCGAGGGGATTCGTCTCTCCCGGTATAGGGAGTTGATGTCGCGCTGTGCAGGACATGACTACAAACACAAGTCGATTGCCATCGCAGTGGAAATAAATTGATAAGTGTTATCAGTTGTATTTCCGGTTGGTTATGAGTCCTCTGTCGCACGACTTATCGAGTTATTGTGGTCTGACAGATTCCAAACCCTAGACCCGATATGCGATACTCGTAAACGAAGAGACCAGACTGTACGGTAATGTCACTGATAGATTTTGCAGGGTTCGGATGAGCTTTCTTGTTGACCTTCTTTCGATCAATATCTGCGTAGACGTTACGTACAGCTAGTACCGCTGACGTGCTTGTGGGCTATGGATGTGATCCTAACCTACCGCCTGTGTATTGTCAGGTCTTTAGAGTCCCACAGAGAGGTTTCCCAGCACATGCGAAACGATGTAGGGATACGTGCATGAGTTCGATTAAACACATGTATTTGATACACATATTTTTAATCGGGTGTTAATTGATATCAGCCGGTATATATATGATATAACTGGATTATTAAATCAGGTGTTGATTTAATAATTAAATATATATTTATATATTGATATATTTATATATTAACTAATATCATGCTCACTTTATAATTTTCTTCATTTAATTAATATTTATATTTGATATAAATATTGTTTAATGTATGATGATATATTAAAGATGGATATATAAGAATTGTATGGAAGATGCAAACACTTTTATTCTTTCATTTGTTTAAATGAGAACGAGTCATGGTTTTAAGAAAGTTGCAGACTTAATGACTCATTCTTGGTTTTGTTCTCAGCTTAAGTCATAATTATCTTCTTCATACTTTCATCTCCTCCATAGCTCTCTCTTAATTTTCTTCATGTGAGGAATGGAAAAAAAGAGAAAAATTAAGTGAGCTAATTATTCTATATCTCCTACTAATCATTCTTAGAAGGTTTAATTAGTGAGTTGCTTTATTTTGATGAGATCAATTTGAAGCTAAAACTTGTGTTGGAGTTATCTTAAGGTGGATCATCTTCGGTGAGGAGATTATCAAGCAAGGTTATTCCGGACTTCGTGGAGACTAGCCGGAGTCCAAGGAGAGGTGGCTAACATACTACAAAGGTTGTAGTCTGCCAACTCTAGTTTTTTAGCTTACTAGTTTAGTTGCAAGTTTAACTTTTTGGTTTGATTCTTTCTATAGATTTTTAAAATTACCACTTTCGCTGCACTTTAAACCTACTAGAGCAGTTTAGAATCCCAACAGTGGTATCAGAGCCATACAAAAAGACTACAACTTGTTTGTGATCAATTACATTTTCGAAACCAATTTCCAAAACGATGCGAAAACTGTTTTTGCACTTGGTGAAAAATCGATTCATTTCAGAAGTTTTTTTTCATTCCCCAGGATGTTCGAGGGTCGAGATGCATAGGAATTGATAGTGTAGGGGTAAGGGATGGTCACTACTATCCGGGAGCACAATGAAGTGCTCTCGGGGATGGGTGAGGGGCCGAGAGCACCTCAATAGGTGCTCTCGTCCAGCAACAGACCAGCGACCACCTTTGAGGTGGTCTCTGTACAACTCCCAAACCCCCTAAGTCAATTTAGTATCCTCCGGGTCTTTTGTCGATGCTCGAGCGAAGTTTCAAGTCAATCGGACTTTATTTGTTGCCAAAATGAATTGATTTTTGGAGATTGTTCTAAAATTAAATTTTAGTTTTTTGGAAATTTCATTTTGCGAATCCGTTGGTTTTTGAAATGGTTGGCCATGAGTTTCGTATTGACGTAATTAAAGCGTTTAATCATGTTAATACGATGTCACATACCTGTTGATATGTGATGGGTAACGTCGATGAATTGATAAGTGATCAATTCGACGGGGTTGCATTTGTGCGTCTGAGATGTTCTATGCGATTGATATATGTTGATATATAGCATTGTTGGAATGTGTTGGAATGTCGCGAAATGAATAACCCTCGTATGGAAGTGTGATGTTGCGATAAGTGTTATTTCCATTCATGCTTTTAGCCATCTTGCATATTCATTTGTTCGGGACGAGCTCCAATTTGTGGCCACCGTTTCCGCTATATATATATTCTTTGTTTCGGGACTTAGCGGTTCACATGTGGCCGTAGTCACCGATTGATGTATTATTATTTTTCGGGGCACGACCAGGCTGTGGTTGTGGCTGCCGTTGTAAATAATATAGGTTTAGAATTACCCCGTGGAGAAAAGCACGGGCAACTGGATTCTAAATTGCAGCAGGTGACCATCTCAAGAAGTTGAGATCGGGTCGCTCGAGTCTAGAATTGGCGGGTTGCTTGCCGCGCTCGTAGGGGGGTATAAGATAGACCCGCGGAGGAGTGCTCAAGTCACCGGATTCGAGAAAGTGTTGGGTAGCCCGCTCATGATGATGATACCGGGTTGCCTCGTTTCTTGGGTTGCCTGGTAACTTGCCGTATTTGTATAGGTCTGCTTTTGGCTGCGCATGGGCTATTCACGCGATCGGCGAATATCATGTTTTGTTTGATAGCTCGAACAAAACGCGGGATTCCTAGGTAATTCGACCATTCCATCTCTGTATTTTTCATTACTTGTGAAGTGATTATCTGCCTGTGATGATATTTATCGCTTGCTTGTAATGTTGATTATGTGCCTGTGAATATATATATATATAAGGTTAATGGAGGAAAGGTGCCATAGGAGGGAATTTCCTCCTATGGCGTCGGAAAATACATGTTCCATGATTTTTTTGATGATCGGCATACATCACTTCCATCTTTATCATCTAAGATGCGGATACACCAAATTTGATGTGATTATACCATTTTTTCACCGTTGATGTGTAAAATTAATGGTTTACCGACAATAGAACTTTTTACATTGCTAATTCAACGGTGAAAAAGTGGTGGAATCACATGAAATCTGGTGTATGTACATCTTAGATGATAATGATGATGATGATGGGTGCCGATTGTCGGAAAAAATGGCGGAGATTGTATTTTTTCGACGCCATAGGAGGAAATTCCCTCCTATGGCCTCTTTCCTCCATTATTCTCTCTCTCTATATATGATATATAAATAAATACTATATATGTTTTGCACTCGCTCTATCCCTGCCCCCGCCCTGCCGTAATTAAGTAATCTTCGGTGAAGTCCCCGGCCTCGTGGTGAATGCGGATGGCGTAGATATGCATTCTATTTTCTTTTCATGCTTTCTGTGATTGTATGAGAAGATGCTAGATAATATGATTATCTATTTGATGGGATTGCATTGATCCAGATTAATGCAAAGAAAATAAGCCTAAAATACATTATAGAAACCAAATATCAGATATTGTGGTGTTATAGTCGAATCTTTTGTTTTGCACAGAGGTATTCGGTTAGGAATATCCTGCACCTCATGTGATGAGGAAAGAGCCTAGATCCCTTCATAGGGAGTGACCTCTTTGGTAAAATATTGTGTTACTATAAGTTTGCAAATTGAATAGCCGTATCCTATTGCTTTGCACAGATGTATTCAGTTAGGAATATGCTGCACCTCATTCTATGAGGTAAGACCTCTGATCCCTTCACAGGGAATCCGCAATTAAGCAATAGTCTAGGTAATTATAAATTTGCAAAACCACGCGGTTCCTTCAATGATATCAAGTTCATTACGTTAAAAGTTTTCTTCAAAGTAAGCCGTATCCCTATGTCATTTCACAAAGTAGAGTATTTAATATTCGTGCTGCGTTTGTTGATCATTCGTCAAGGCGTAGTATAGGGTAGCTAAGTGATGTCTTCCTGCGCTCATGTGATACGATTGGTTAGGAAGGTCGTATGGTTTTGTTGATCATTTATTAAGGGCATATACGGGTGGATCTAGACTAATCAAGAAATGACGGGTTGAACTTGACTAGGACTCTTTGATTTGTTGATCATTCGTCAAGATCCTAGGATCCTAAGAGTAAAAACCGATATCGGGAGTTTCAAGTATTGAAACTTGCAACGAGATTGCATACATTCTGTGTAGTGGGATAATTTGTTGATCATTCGTCAATATTACCACGCTATGATAGGTTGGATCCCAATTCCCAATATGAGTAATAGTTCTCGGGATATGATCTTGGCTAATTCTCTTTTTAGGGTTTGAAAGAGAATTCGACGGAATAGTGGGAACCATCCTAATTAGATAAATATACCAACCTAATCTTAATAAAGTGCACGATGAGTGTTTCTTTTCTCTCTGTGCCAGCAACCTAAGATTGACCTTAAGCTAAAAACCGTAAACCAAGTTAACCAAACCTTTTTATAATCAATGGCTTTGGAATGTCATGATTGCCCTATTTCACGACTTAGTCGAATATGTCCTTACCCCTCCCACTTCCCCTTTTGCTTCCTTCAGAATACTCTGTATCTGAAACAGAGATCCATATTGTTTGGAAGGCCACCGTATGTTAGATACGAACTCGAAGAAATTGTTTCAGTCGAGAATGGCCGCAGGTTCTGGAGAAAGTGAATTGTATATGATACAATTCATTTGCCTCTCCTCTCCACCTTATCTCAAATTTAAGAACTCCCTAAATAAGGAGAATATATCAGTTACGCTTGTTGGAGAGTCTTCTTCCAATCTCAATGCTGAAACTAAAAGAAAGGGAAAGAAAAAAACCAACTAGCATAAGTTTGGTATAAACAAAGTAAAAAAGGGAGACAACAATAAGGGTCGAAGTGAGTGGAAAGGAAAATGCAACTACTGTTATGACCCCGGCCAATGAAAAAGGCATTATGATTAGTCTAAAATATTGCACATTTGTATGGACATTTTCCCTATTATTATTAATTGCTAAAATATGTTAATTGTAAATAAAGAGCATATGTGGGTTTATTTGTAAAAGGATTATTATTATATGTTTCTTCATTTTAATTAATATAATTAGGGAAAATATATGCATATAATATTTAAATGAAATATTAATAATTAAAATATGCAAATCATGCAAAATATTCCTAATCCATATTCTTAAGATTTAATATCATATAAATGGTTGGAATAATATCTCAAAAATATAAAATACTACTAACACTTTGATTTGAGATATTGTGTAGGTGTTAGCTCAGGTCTGAAATCCAAGTAAGAGATCCAAGTCAAATCAGGATATCGAAACCGAATCTGCCAAATTTTAGAAACAAATCGAGGAATCTAGCAACGACAGAGACTCAGAGCAATATTTTTAGAATCTATAGATGAAAAGGATCTCCAAATATTAGCACAAAAAGCCAGAAAAAATCTCCAAACCCAATTCCACTAGGATGCGGCGGAACAGCGGCCAAACGTGGTATCATGCGGCGGTTCCGCGGTCAAATCAGGGGCGTTGGATGTGGGATTTTGGGATCATGATCTTAACTGTATCTACTCACATATGGCATCTAGGATTCTGGTCTCAGGAACTATATAAAGGACCGAGAGCTGTGCATTCAAAATCATCCAAGTGATCACATAATCATCTATCGATCCATCGCAGAATTCTAGAGAAAGATCTAGCGAGTAACTAGGGTTCTTGTAATCTACATTTTAAGAAGAAAATTGTAATGCAATAGTTTATAAATAAAGGTAGTTTTTGTGTTAATTCTTTTTGCATTTACTTTCCGCATTAATTTTCCGCATTGCTTTTCCGCATCTTAATTATAGTTTCATTCATCTTCAACCTCTCTATTATGCTACTAACCATGAGTGAGTAAGTTCTTGCTTGCTAAGGTTTCTAGGATATGATAGAATAATGGATGAAATATCTTTTAATTTCTTTTGACATTTTAATGTTTATAAATTTTAGCAAAATAAATGTTAACCTTCTTATCGGGCGCGCTATCAATTTATTGATAGTCATGACCATGATTTGAGATTGGTTAAACACTTGTTTTGTTAAGGACTTGAGATGAATAAAGATCAATAGAAGGACAAGGGTCAGTAGAGAGAAACCCCAATCCTTTCGAGAACTCTAATCCACATTCATCGCTATTTCTCTAGTTTTAAACTATTAAAAAACAAAAAGAGTCATTCATCCATTAATCACTAAATCCTATAAACCCTACAAGCTCTTCTATTATAAATTTTATATCCATATTAAAATAAAACGACAACAATCCCTCCTCTCTTTTATCAACTCGTTTAAAGCAAGAAAAGAAGTTCACGTTTCCCTATGGACGACCCGTACTCATCACGGCTAGCTATTAGCGACACCGTCTTGATTGCGGTTATTTATGAAACACTTTTTTCGCACAAAGAATCAAATGGCGCCGTTGCCGGAGAAACGGTCGTAATTTTTTTTCTTGTTATTCAGGTTGATTTCTAATAAAAAAACAGCGAACATAAAATAAACGAGAACCAAAACCACATCTTGCGTTTTTAACGATTATTGTGCGAGTTTTGCAAGAGAATCTGGAGTAATTAGAGCAGGCAAATAGAGATTCAGAGACTTTCAACTTAAACCAGAGGAGCATTGGAGTACTTTGAAGAATTTTGAAGGGGAGAACACTTCAATAGGCGGCAGAACCACGGCGCTTGGGTGCCATTGGCGGCGGAACCGCGGTCCATTGGGAGAATTGGGACCCCAAAATCCTGTGGTATTTTCCTATTATCTTTCTCTCTCCTATAAAACTCCAATAAACTGTTTTTATTTACAGGATTCTTTGTAAACATCGCCGCTCAAAAATATTTTTGCGTGTTTTTATTTCGGTTTGTTTTGCATACTAAAACCGGATATTAAGGGGCAATAAACCCAAATTCAGATTAAGTGGGGATTTCATCACCCTTCCAACGCCCCATAAATTACAAATGTGCAGACTATCACTCTACATTAATAAAAAATATCTAGACCAAGCCCATAAGGACATTCATGCTCAATTAGGACAAAGAAGGGCCGTGGGTAATATATTGCTTATACGCATTTCTCTTGTGGTGTCTAAGGCAAGTGTGACCAAGGAAAGTGGTTACTTAATTAGGTCCGATATTTCGGTGATTCGTATAGCGTACACCTCCTACTTACCTAGCATTTACCTGGTCGCAAGATTGATAAGGAGGTAGTAGAGAATTGATCATACGACTTGTCCTTTGGAAGTCTAGGAGCGGTCTAGTGACCATCTAGGTGACCCTAGCACTAGGGATTGATTGTGCATTTTGTGATTTGTTGAATCAAGCCTCACGTCCGATTTTTTTCAAAACAACCCTTCTTAAAATCGTTCTCACACACATCACACGCTGTCACGTGCACTAAACCCTCTTAGTGCATGATCGACTGGACACGGGATTCTAATGCCCGTCTTGTCCGCGTTTTTGCTGTCGACTCCGAAGTCGATACTTCTTCATCTTCTATTTCTCCTCCACCCACCACATCACTTGAAATGGACGGATCTCAATCAGGTTTTAAGGACATCACCCTGCCACCACCCGTAGGTGCGCAAAATCCACCATGCATCACTCTTCAAGACAGATGCTATCCCGCACGCGGACCCCTTCCTATATGTTTGTCTCTTCCACCAGCCAATGGGGATAATTTCAAAATTAAATCCCACTTCATCAACTTGCTGCCCAAATTTCACAGGGTTGAATTTGAAGATGGAAACATTTTTATAACCAAATTCGAAAACGTATGTGCGATGATGAGCACCACCCAACTTTCAGGGGATGCTCTGCGATTACGTCTTCTCCCTTTTACCTTGTGCAATCTCACAGAAAAGTGTCTTTATAGCACCGCCGCACATTCTATCGGTAAATGAGATGAGTTCGTTAAAGCATTCCTTAAGAAATTCTATCCACATCATAAGACCGCCCATATTCGGAGCGAGATTAACCGGTTTGCCCAACTTCTTAACGAACCCTTTTGGAAATACTTTGAATAGTTTAAAGATCTTCTTTTCCAATGTCCTCATCATGGAATCGATAGATGGCAACTTTGCCGCATTGTGTATGAGGGTACCAACCCAGCCACCAAACAAATGCTAGAAACCATTTGTCAATGTCATTTCATGTCAAAAGACGATGGCGAAGCATGGCAATTTCTGGAAGATCTAGCCGAACAAACACTTCAATGGGGGAACACTAGACCGACATCGTATTCATCGATGGAAGGTATCCATCATCTTGACGCTTCCATCGTAATGAAAGCAGAAATGGCTGCAATGCAAAAGAAACTCGAAGCTATGGAAAGAAAATTCTCTTCAACCTCCCTAAACCAAGTTATGCTCCCCAAAACCGTGTGTGGTTGCTGTTTTGACCCATCACATTTAACAGAAGTATAAGTCAATTTCGCGCACCCCACGTGTTCACGAGGAGGCGGAATTTGCAAAAAAAATGATTTTTACGGGCTTCGCAACATCGACTAGAACCAAGGACCGTCCATAAAACATAGCTAGAAAACTACATGAGATTTAACTACTCGGAAAGAATGTTATACCTCATGATATAAGTCCTTCGGGTCTTCTCCGCTGCCCTCCTCGTCATCATAGGCTCCAAGGATTGATCCAGATCGTAGCTTCCTCATCGGCTTCCTCGAGTCAAAGACGATCCACCCGAGAGTCTATAGTTCGAGCTCCAACCTCAAAACCGAGGTAACTAGGGCAACAAGATTGCTAAACTTGATGGCCTAGGTGATGTAGAGAATGAAGATGGATTTATTTGTCTCTTGAAACCCTAGTTTACTCATCTCATGAGACCTTAAGGGTTGTTCTTGAGAGGAAGAAGAAGAGAGCTAGCTTGAGGAAAGAGAAATGGTTTTTGATAATGATAATAGAAAATGAGATGGCTCACTTGATATGACTATAAGCATGGAAAGAAAATATCTCACCCAAAATATCTAGTGCCACAAAATATCTCACAAGAAATATCTAGTCAAAGAGTCAAACCAAGTCAAGTGATCAAACCAAGTCAAGTAGTCAAAACAAGTAGCCATGCCACAATTATCATTTACAAATATAACAAATACTTTCCTCCACCTCATAATTGTTTTAATCAAGTCAATGGTCAAAACCGAGGTGTCTCCTTCTATGCCCCTCTCATCCGTATATACATACCTGCATCTGTGTTCCGAGAAACATGAATACAAAGAGACGAAACTGATCCATCAATATAATACTAGGATCCGGCTTAAACAAAAGCCCACTAGTATTATCCGCCCGAACATCATATGCGCACAAGTGCATGTACGTGATCGAAGCCCTGCCGTAAAACCATACGGCCTCTACATCTTTCGTCCGATGCAGGGAAACTCTCTGTGTGGGACTCTAAAGACTCGACAGTATGCTGGCAGTGGGTTTAACCACAAGCCGCAAGCGGTACTAGCTGCACGTAACGGCTACCCAAGTATCTGTCGATATGAAGGCCAATGAGAAAACCCATCCAAACTCCTACTGAGCCTAGATGTGAGAATCTCTGTATAGTCCGGTCTGTTCGTCTAAGAGTATCGCATATCGGTCCTAGGGGGGCGGTAATCGTCAGACCCCTAATAGTGCAATAAGTCGTGCTAGAGTGTAGCCCAAAACACCATGAGAAACTACTGGAATACTTACCAGTAAATCTCGCTTGCCCTGGCCAGGGACTTTGTGTAATGGCTCTCCGAACACAGCACGATATCAACCCCCAATACCGCGAGAGACGAATCCTATCTAATCGCCACTGCCTCCAAGTGCTTCGGGACTACACCCAACTACTAGCTGTTTGCACGAATCCTTTGAGCCGTGGTAGAGTAGTAATCAAAGTACAGTGGGAACACACTCGAGGCGAAGTAGCAGTGTCTAGTCGACGAACTAAGCTGTACTCATGTCACCTGGGAACTGCTATGTCACGACCCTAAAAGTACGGAACATGATGGTACTTAAATTACAAAACGTATCGAGGCGTACGTAATCTAAGTAAGCCAAAACCCAGAAATCAAAACCAACTAAAGCAGTAGAGTGAAGGAAAAACCAATTTTAAAGCAAGAAGTTTAACAACATAAGCTGAGGTATGCATTTTTAAAACATCAAGTCTTTTCTGAAAATTTCGGCAGAGTTTCCTTTGTAAATACAGGCCCCAAACGGGGTACAACATGAATAGTATACGAAATGATAAAAGGCATCCCCAAGCGGGAGCTAGCTCTTCGTCAATCGATGGTCACAACCAAGCAAGCAATATAATATACAACGCCGAAGGGCGATGATCAAAACTCAAAAGAAACTTAAAATCAACATGAAAACCATAATAATACAACGCGCGACTCTAAGGTCAAAATAACAACAACTGGTTTTCTAAGTCTGAAAATAATATACAAGTCTGGTTGATAGAGTTTTTACTAGATATAACTGAATAACAAATACACAATGGTGGTCCTGATGCAAAAGAAACCACCTACCAAGGCAATCACCCGGAAGGAACAATGTGCCAGCAAAACCGCAACGAAACCTGTACGGCAAAACCTGCAAGGAACTGTGGCACAACGGGGGTGAGTTGCCAACTAGTGAGTAGAAAACATCTACAAGCAGAAATTGCATGTATAACGCAATCCTAGGTCATACGATCCGTAATATCCTCAAAATAATAATATGGCCTGAATCAATATAATGGTAAGGGTAAACATCTATCCTTAAGTGTAAAACCAAGTACTTATGTCAGTGCCTCAGGTAACAACATGTCACTAATATGATGTATAAATGTCAGGTAGCAATATGTCACTAAAATGTGTAAGTCTACGGTAGCGCCCCGGCCGTCTTTCTGACGCCAAATGCGGAACAAAACTTTTACAACTTGCGCTATCATATACTATATCCAGGATCTGCCATTAACGCTAAACTAACAAATTACAAAGTGGGTAGAAATGTTATACCGAACGATTCGGGTCCTTCGGTCTTCAACCATCATCCCACGCTTTGTTGCAGCTGATCCGATCTCACTTGATCTCCGGTCTCGTCGTCCAGGTGGCACCACGTCGACGGATCTTTAAACGGGCTCCCGCCTCTGAACCAAGGCAACTCGATCATCAAGTTTGCTAAAAGAGATGACCAAGATTGATGTAGAGAATGAGTAGAACACTTTGTCTCGTTACGTCCAAAGCTATGGACGAACGGTTAATGAAGTTGCCTTTTGGATCGGGTGAAATGAGAAATGAGTATCTAATTTTCATGAACCAAATTCCTTATTCTTTTTCCAACAACCATGATCCTCACAAGAGAGGGGGCCAGCCATATAAAGGGAAGGAGGAGGGTGAGTGTAGGAGAGGGGAGGGTAACTCTAAGTTATGATACTTATCATAACAATTAATGAAAGAATGAATCATCAAAAAACATTAAATGCAATTCATGAATCATTAACCTAGTCACCAAAACATTAAATGCACTAATTAATGAACTAATGACTCATGAATCTAGTCACCATTTCAAGAACCTTCTAGAACTCTGACTCACCCAAGAAAAGATAAATCTGTTTTTAACCAAATGTTAAAGATGGGCGACTGGAAACTGGAAACTGGCAACTTCCAAAAGCGATCCTGAAATGAATTTCAGGATAACCCCGTAATTGTATAAACATACCTGCATTTGTATTACGACCGAATATAAATGCAACTGAGACAAAGATATTATATCTACACAGTATAATACTCGGATCCGGCTTAAACCAAAGCTTACCAGTATTATCTGCCCGAAAAATGACACGTACGAAAACGCACGTGCATTTTCCGAACCCTGCCATAATACCATATGGCATCTACAACGTTTCGCCTGAACTTGGGAAACTATCTGTGGAGGACTCTAATGACTCATCAATACACTGGCACTGGGTATAACCACTAGCACGTCAGAGATACTATCTGTACGTAACGGTTGCCTATGTATTGATTGGAAGGGAAGCTGACGAGTGGACTCATCCAAAAACCCTACTGAGACTGACAGTGACAATATCCGTACAGTCCGGTCCATTCGTCTATGAGTATCGCATATAGGGCCTAGGGGGCCGGTAAACGTTAGACCCCCAATAGCTGTATAAATCGTGTCAGAGTGCAGCCCAGAACACCCTGAGATAATACTGGTATACCTACCAGTATATCTCGATTACCCTGGCCAGGGATTTCGTGTAATGGCTCTCCTAAACACAGCGCGATCTCACCCCCAATACCGGGAGAGACAAATCCCCGACGATCTGCTCACTTCCTCCATGTGGCTCGGGACTGTACCCAAAATATACCTGTTTGCACGACTCCTTTGACCCGTGGTAGGGTATAAATCAAAGTACAGTGGGAACTCACACGAGACAAATGACGACCTCAGGTCGATGAACTAACCTGTACACATGTCACCAGGGAAGTGCTATCTGATGCTAGGTATAATACCAACCAGCAAGTTCCCGGCGAGTCCTGTCCGGTGTACTCATAACCCAATGAGCACCTGTATACATCTTAGGTGAATCAATTAAAACCAATGGCTTGTGAGACCGGCCACCGCCCCTCGTCGGGGTCTCGAATGTATACACTAGTCTACTCTGGAGTATCGATGCCCTGTCTCGAAACTCCCACGACTAGGGAAACTTTAAGGATGTGCTTATAGACCCCAGCTCCCACATATATGATCGCCATCATACTGCTGGCAGTCAAGCAAGAATCCTATTGGCTTTATCAACATATACATGATGATAAAGACAAACCAGATAGCATACTATCTTCTTGAGTAAGACTGTTCTATCGGTATAGGTCCTCCTTCAATCATTGCAATCACGTACCTGCGATCCAATAATTGACTTAGAGGGCACTATATCCAACAATCTCCCACTTGCACTTAAGGCTAATTATTGCGATGTCACGTACTCACAGCTCGTGTTATATCGAACATCCAACTCCTCTTCTAATCAGTTTCACAAAGCTCGTTTGCAAAACTATTGTGTTCGAGAAATAGCCTCAGTGAGTGGATCCGCCCTGATGTTTCTTTCTATGTCTCTCTTAATCTCAAGTTCGCGGAGAAAACCATTTCCCGAATCGAGTAAAACCTGTCTTAGAATATGTCTGGATATCTGATGGGACCTAGTTCATAAATGAACTCTAAATCCAAACTTCTTAGACTGTATTGATAATTGAACCTAATCAGTATCGCGCACTATGCCTCCCACAATATCCTCTTGGACCACCTGTCCATAATACTGTCCCTCGTCAGAGGGAAAACTATAACTCTGACAATCACTCTGTCAACCAGTGTCACCTTTGAAGCCAGGAATGATAACCGTCTCCGAAGGAGGCTGCCGTCATCTAATCCGTAGAGCATGCACTTATGTTCTAAAACTGCTTTCTTATGTTTCTTCAGGATTGGATTAATATAAACTTATTGCATCTAGTGCAAAAACAACATCTAGTGTGGTACTTGACATTTCACGATTGACTCAATTGCCTAAGCAAGCGATCTGCCAATCATGCACATCCCTCGCCCCTTTAGTCTGTAAGACACCTTTAGAGAGGGCGACTCCATCACCTGCAGGTACTCCACCATGCCGGGAGTCATCTATTCTAAAATAATATTAGAATACTGTCAGAGTACCCTCATTGGGAAACTACCCAAATCTAGATCTAAAACCATAGATCTAGTAACCAGAATGTCAGATATTATATCCATATCCTTTGTGGAGAAACAACTGCGTGACGACCAAAGTACAACCGATCGTAGTATAGGAATTTTACTTCCTACTCTGTGTATGTCATCCAAATACCAGGACATCTCACCCTACTACCTTCTTAACAGATCCTTCCCCTATTCTTATGAAGTCAAACCCATGATTGTTATATTAAAAATTAGATGATCTATCTCCGCTATATCTGCTCAAGTCTATAAATAGACACTAGCTACTTGCCCACTATACTTCCGCTGCTCCCACTGACTACGATAACCCTCTGGCAGAATAATATATATACGTGCAGTTCTAAAACTAGTTTAGAACGACGCTATACTTATCCTCCTGCTGGGTCTCATAGTCTGGAACAACAGTAATGTCAAGTCTGGGTAAACAAGAACCTCCCTGTAACTGTCCTTGAGGCTACCGGAGTACCTCTCGGGTGTCTGAGGTTACCCACTATGTCTGCGGAGTGGCTATTGGAATGTCAAACCTGATTGAATATATAGGTCCTATTAAATTTTCCGTAATCGTTTGCGGTTCTGGAATCACTTCCAGTTCTACCATACTCCCACTACTGTTTTCTGAAAAAATCCATTTTATTAAAACTGTGGTGAGTCAAGAACAATATCACTATTGATCTTCCAGATGGTAGAAAATCAACCCTCGTCAAAACTAGGGTCAACTTACAAACTGCCATTACAGAAACGTGCCTTGAGTTATCCAGTGTCTGGTTTTAAGCGTAAGCTGGACAACTCCCCTTACCTTAACATCGTTAAGATATGAAGCATTCTATATCCAATATAGAAACTTTGGCACTTATTTAATTGGAACCAGATTCAAATCATGCAGCTGTCTCCAGTGCATATCAACTTAATGGAGAGAGGCTAATCAACATTACTCAACTTAGGAATCCATCCAATTATGAGTAACCTGAAAGAGAAACAAGTTTCTCAAAACCATTACTATCAACTGAATACCAATCACAAGAATCTACATCTTCGATTTCTTTGAAGAATCCCGATACTTGCGACACATGGTTCTCTACTTTATTTCTATACCCGCAACTTCTCAATACTTAGAAATTTTATTTCTATGAAATACTTGTCTAAAAACTAGAGAAGTCACAAGTAAATAGAATATAGTATGAGGACCAACCTCTTTGTCCTGATCGACACTGGACAACATACAATACTCTGTATAAGTCCGCTGAGTTTAATAACTCAAAACCTGTACGTCGTAGGTTGAAAACTGTACCCAGGCGATTTCCTCAAATATCACCAATTACAACCAATTCCGATATAATGAGGATGATTACCTAATTCCCAATAACTTACTCCCTCTCAACATCTGTAAAACCATACAGATGTGAGAATCTTACTTGGTAAATACATATCCTGGAGTAAGTGTCTAATTGAGAAATCAGTTTTCTATTAACAATACACAGTGAAAATGAAACATGAATATGTTTCGAAAGGGTATCCGGGTATTCATACTAATGCCTTTTCCATTATTCAGATTCATGACTATAACCGTATATTTCCTTACCATCTCTCCAATTCCCTTTATTTGTCTTTAGTCGTTATATTCTGTACACCATCGTTAGGCTAAAATGGTTTTCTTCTTTCCCTACCGTTCGGCACCAGCCTATGGTTTGGAAGAAGAATATCCAATAAGCATAATAGGTGTACCCTCCTAAACCAAGGAGTACTCGCAACTTGAGAGAAGGTGATGATAAAAGACAACTGAATAAACCTTATTCCTAATTCTCCTGAGCCAGAATCCATCCTCGAAAAAATATCCTTCGAGTTCGTATATGACCATACGATGGATTTATCCAATGGAATTGGATGTTTGTAGTGATACGGGTTGTTCTGGATAAATGAAAGGTAAAGTAGGAGTGGCGATGAAATACGTGGTTTGGTCGTGAATGTTAATAGTCGCAATTTACTTTGCCCTCTTTCTAATTCCTTTATCTTGTCTTTACATATTACCTTCTACACACCCTACTTAGGCTAATTGGTTTTCTTCATTCCCTACCTTTCGGCACCTGCCTATGGTTTGGAAGAAGACTATCCAATAAGCGTAATAGGTGTACTCTCCTAAACCAAGGAGCCCTCTCAACCTGAGAGAAGGTGATAATAAAAGATAACCGAATAAACCAATTCTATTTCTCCTGAACCTGGATCCATCCTAGAAGAAATCCCTCCGAGTTCGTATATAACCATACGATGAATCTATCCAATGGAAGTGGATGTCCGTAGTAATACGGGGTGTTCTAAGAAATACAAAGGGTAAAAGAAGGAGCGGCAATGACTTATGCAACTATAGACAATCCAAAAGCCAGTATTATAAGAAGGTTTGGTCAACTTGGTCACTGAGTCATAGTCTAGGGTCGGTCAAAGGTCGCTGCCAAAGAGAGAGAGAGAAAAGAAACACTCTGCGTGCACTCTAACCTAGATCAGAATGGTTATTACTTTATCTAATTAGGAAACCTCCCACTGTTATCTCAAATTCTCTTCCAAACCAAAAGAAGAATTAGTCGGGATCACCCGAAGAGTAACTAACTCATCAGTGGGAATCGGGATCCAACTCTCATCGCATGATAACGTGACGGTATCCACTCACGTTATCAGACTCCAGAAGGTATGCTCAAGTTTTGCAAGTTTCCTGTATGTTTGAAACACCCGATGTAATTTTTATCCCATGCTCTTATGACCTTGACGTAGGCCAACAAATCATAAGCCACATGTCAAGTTCTATCCGTCGTTGCCCTGATTAATTTAGGTCATCGTACATGCCCTTGACGTAGGCCAACAAGGCTGTACGTCTGACCTAAACTAATGCATCTATCTATGCAACAAATGAATACCCAGCAGCTATCAAACACTATGCCTTGACGTAGGCCAACAAACATAGCTTGAATACTACTGACCATCCATAAAAAATGACGGAGGATTATGGCTGGTTTTTGGCGAAAAACCTTTAACGTAATGAACTTGATCTCGTTGAAGGAACCTGATAGCTTTTTTCATAAAATATAGTGGCGAAAACCTTTTGCTAAAGAGGTCACTCCCGGTGAAGGGATCTCGGCTCTTTCCTCATGGAATGAGGTGCAGGATATTCTAACTGAATACCGCGATGCAAAACAACTTGTAATCGACTATATTGAAGTTATTACCCCGACGCAAACTTCTGTCCAAGGGGTCACTCACAGTGAAGAGATCTCGGCCCTTTCCTCGTCGAATGACGTGCAGGATATTCTAACTGAATACCACCATGCAAAACAAAAGGAAATGTCTTTGTAATAACTCTTTTAAAAATTTGTTCCAACAACATCATATATAGGTTTGTTTTATCCTTGCATTGATAAGAATCAATGCAGTCCCATCAATT